>JASJET010000031.1:16297500-17698750 GCA_034092305.1 Diaprepes abbreviatus
GAGGCATATTAAAATATGTTAAAGTATTAAAACAACGGTTAGCGAATGCTATAATCGATTATGTGCACTAGGTAAGGGCCTTCTTCCCCTCATACACTGCAGCCAGTACGTTATATTTGGTGAAACGCTATACACTAAAATTTCACATTGCGATTAATCGCAGTTTTTGACTTGAAGTATCAATTTCTGGACGCAGAGTTTGAAAATTAAACAATACAAACAGGTTTATGTGTACAATTTTATGATCAATATGACATTCTAGAAACGATCGCAACGAAAATTCTTGATAATAATTTAACATACTATGAGCTACTACCTCCTGGTCTAATACTGTTTTATGAAAAGCAAGCAAAAGTAATTAATTATCTCATTTTTTATCTGTTAAACACAGCTTTATAAGCAACTAGTGGTCATTATAGATATTTATTACGTTTTTATTTTTTTATGACTTTACCCATTTGTTTAGTTAATTTTACCAGTAGCATCTCGTGTTAAATCATCTTGACAACATATTAAAGGGAATTAATTTTTATGTTTAATGAATCTGACCTGTCATATATACTTGACGTAATAAAATTGCAGCTGTAATTTGCTTGAAATAGGCATTTAATTTAACTTAAATGAAGCGCATTTGTTCGCGTTTCTAGAAAAAGTCCCATATTCGTCGTTTAATTACTCATTTCCATCTTTATTTTGCCTTACCATTTAGGGGAACTGGGCATTTTATATATTAGAAACGTTAACATTTACAAACGTTGGAGGTCACACTGAAAATATTTTAACGAGGAGGAGTTAAACAACATTATTATATCTATTTTTAGGGATTTAATTTAGTCATGAACTGAGAATATTCGATTTTTTACTGTAAAAAGACCGTGAAAGTAAAGGAAGTGTCTGTTATAATCGGAATACGGAAATTTTTGATGGATGAGAAAATTTTGCGCCAAAATATAACTATAATATTTTACATATTTCAAAGATATCTCGCCTCTTTAACTTTCGTCCTACGATCTTTTCACAAAATGAAGACCCACTTTTTTTTTAATTAAACCGGTTTAAAAAAATTACTCTCACTTTTTTATAGTCAGTACCGCAGTAACTGCAGGGTTTATTTCTTATTTAATTATAGGTGGAAGGGTTCATTTTTCAGTATCATTATTTATTATTAGACCGGAAGTCCTTGGGTTGTCGTAACCGATAAACCAAAGTTTTTTATAATGTACTTTGACTGACTCCCTGATCACAAATATGGAGCGTGAATTCCCAAAAAGTGGTTAGGTAATTTGCTATAAACAAAAGAATTGTTAGTAATGTAGAAAGTTGTTTTTGTGTAAATTAAAAAATATTTTCGTATTCCTAGGTCGATTATAAACAAAAAGTGTCTCTTGTGATTTTTGCGTCTGAGTTCAAAAGCTAACGACATTTAAAAAATGGCATTTTTTGCTACTTTTCAACATGAATAACTTTTGATTAAATAAATATTTTCAAATTCTGCGCCCAGAAGTTTACACTTCAAGTCAAGAACTACAAGCTGAGATTAATCGGAATGCGAAAATGTAATGTCCTTAATGTTTTTTCAACGCTATAAACAAACAACGTTTCATTAATTAAAACCCAAGCGCCGCCGTGTATGAAGTGAAAGTCTACTAACAACCGATCACCTAGTGCACATACTCCATTATAGCTTTCGCGGATCGTTGCATTATTACTTTAAACACTTTTTTTAGTATACAGGATATTCGGGAAAATGTGGAAAGTTTCCCGGATATAAAAAACACGTGAAAGGAATACTATAAGTTTTTCGTAGAGGCCTCCTCCTCGGAGATATGATCTCCCAAAGAGCTGCAATGAAATCAAATTTTTTACACATAATTATTGAACCACCAGGTATATTGAGTATCCAGATGTGCTTCTGATGTATGGTCTTGCATCTTGTAGTACTTTGGAAGCTAGTAGGTTATATCACGACAGATATCCTAATCGTACTCTTCCAGATCAGAAAATATTTCTACGAGTTGGCCAACGTCTAAGGGAAAAAGGTAGGCGATTCCATTTAATAAGGTAATATTATTAAATGTCTTCATAATGTTAGGAACTTTTAGGAAAAGAAGTACTGATGCTGGTCGGGGAAGAACAGTACGTACGCCGCAATTAGAGGAAAATATTTTAAATGCTATAGATGACACTCCTTCAACGAACACTTAAAAATTATCAGAGCAGTTTTATACATCGAAAACAATAGTATATGAAGCTCTTTAAGAAGAGTTGTTATATCCATATCATTTGAAAAATGTGTATAAACTAATTCCTGAAGGTTTTCCCCGTAGAATGCTTCTTCTTCTTCTAGGTAGAACCAAGTTCTGTTATCTACACAATGCCTCATCGACTCTCGTTTGAGGTCGAAATCCAGCTGTCTCTCCATCTTTTGGGGTGCCATCCAGGCGGCCGTTTGGTGTTTGGTTTCTCTCTCATCACGGATTTTACTAGTCTGTCACGTGATCTCTCCACTGCCTACGACGGTTTCGAACCCACTTCACAACATCCCCCACTCCGCTGTCCTCGCGCATTTTTGCGTGTCTTATTCTCCCTTAAACTTGTTCCCGTGATCATTCTCAGCGTTTTGATTTCTGTGGTTCTCATAATTTTTTTTGTCTTTGTTGTTTCATTTCTTGTTGCTGCGCCGTAGGTCAGTATCGGTCCCGTAGAATGCACTTTGCATAAACTATTGTTTCGCATCATCAAAATCAGTTCCAATCAATTAATGGCCGGGCTGGAATGATTGGAAATTTTTTGATTGGACCCATTGGTATTACCAGCACGACTGAATGGAAAACTTTATTTGGAGTTCCTCCAGAATGCTTTTCACGATTTAGTAGAGCACTTAACACTTGAAACCCGCCGAAACATGCACGATGGAACACCACCTCATTTCAGCATTGCTACGCGGGAGCACATTAATAACTTCTCTCCTAACCATTGGATCGATCTCCCGACCTAACTCCGTTGGATTTTTACCTGTGGGGACACCTCAGAACCTTACTGTATTCCACTCCGGTCGATAGTAGGGAGGAACTTCTACGAAGAATCACGTTACATGTGACCAAATAAGGAACAATGCTGAGTTAATGTGACGAGTACAGCAATCCTAAATCCGTCGTCTCTGTGAGTGTATTAGAATTCACAAAGTCCATGTTCAACCCTCTAACGAAGTTTGTAACTAAGCAGTTAGTTTAACTTTTTATTGAAACTATGGTGACAGGGGAAAATTCCTCCTTTTCATATTCAACCAGACAGAAGTTAGGGGAATAACAGTGTAAATAAAATGATGTTTTTCGAAAACGGTTAGAATTAGCGACATGAATGAAGAATACTTAAATTTTAGTCAATAGTTAAAAGTATATAACAAACATTGTCCAAAGTTCTTATCATACAGGGCGTAAAAAATGGGGTTATGAGTGTCACAGCTAGTCCGTTTCTACAGCTGTTAGTAATTCATAACACTTTCTTGGATTGGAGATTCAGCCATTTAAACAATTATGATCACATTAATGTCTTCGCTAGCTAATAATTAATCAGGTTACAACTTGTTAATGATGCTACTGCTTTTATTGTCGTTCACCCGCATTGCTGAGTTCTATATTCAAAATAGACAAGTTCTTGAGGGTAGCAATATGAGAAAGTCTGAAAAAGATTATTTTTTAACATTGATTTGTGCATTATTTTTCAAGAAAATAAAAAAGACATAAATTTAACGGGTACTGCCCAAAATAGGTATCGAATACGCGACGTTGCCAATTTGCCTAGGGATGTAACTTTAAAAAAAGGTAAAATTACTTTATAACAAACTTTATGCATATAATTCTATATTTCAAACATTTTATTTATTTTCAAGCAACTTTAAATAAATATTAATTCAATTACTATTCATTCTACCATCCGTGAAAATCTACGATATAACATATATATATATATATATATATATATATATATATATATATATATATATATATATATATATATATATATATATATATATATATATAGCTGTGGGATATTAAAAGAAGGCACTAAAGTGAACTAAAATGATTTATTCAAATGACAAATTTGGTGAAATACTAATGTTTATATTAAAAGTAACAATTGTGATTGAAAACTTAAAAAAACTAAATGCGTCGTTAGCGTCGTTTTTAATACGTCTTTTCCCGTCTTCTTCCTTCCATGGAACTATTGCGACTGCTTAAACTTCTTAGGCGGCTCCTCTAATTTACTGGCGCGCGGTGCTTCGTAAACGTCTAGTCGGCTCTTTTATCGGAAGGATAGAGACCATCGGCACCAAATCCCACATAGCTATGACTTGTACTTTTTTAAGCGATACTGTATATCGTACAACTAAATGTAGTTGTTTTTTCACTAGAAGAACTTTTTATAAAGTGGTACCCTTTTCTCTAACATCAATGAATATTCATGTAATTATATACACAGTGTCCGCGGAAAGGTCCGCACCTTATAGAAAATTTTTGAAAAATAATTTCTCTGCTTTGTTTTTGCATAACTTGTAAGCGAAAAATAATTTAAAATATATGACATAGCGCGTTTGCTTCAACCGCCAAATGTCATTTTAAAATGTTTTACATATTTCCATTTTGCGCAAAATTGGTATATGGAGGTTTTTGAGGGCGTAAATTATGAATTTGAAATTGTTATTTAAAAACTGAATATAGGGGATTCAATACGGCGGATCCAATATAGCACATAAAAATTTAAAATTTTTTCCAAAATTGGATGGAAATTACGAATTTAAAATTATTTTAAAAAAATTCAATAGTGCGGAGTACAAATTTAACAACTCTCGATTTTGTTCAAAATTTGTTGCTGGAGGATTTGTGACAGTGCAACTAAGGAACTGCTTTAAATGACAGGTGTAATATAGCGGTCTAAAAATTTAGGAAAATATCCAAAATTGGTACTGGGGAATTTTGGAGGGAGTAGATTAAGATTAGATTAAAAGTTTAAAATTATTTTTTTGAAATTCAATATTGCGGATCCAATATTCACATTTTTTCAAAATAGGAATTAGGGGGTTTTTGAAACCGTAGGTACGAATCTCAAGTTAATTTTTTTCAGTTTAATATGGCAGATAAAAAATGGGGGACTAAAACGTATACATTTTTCTGATTTTGTAGAAATTGATATTGTAGGGTTCTTAAGGCATATATAACGGATCTTAAATTAATTTTTTCAAACTCAATATGCAGGATAAAATATGTTGGACTAAAAGATTTACATGTATCAAGTTCTTTCAATGTCGGTGTTGGAAGGTTTTGGGGGACTAAGTTACGAATCTAAACTTAATTTCTTAAAATTCAAGATAGCGTATTTACTATGGGAGACAAATATTTGTTTTATACAATTTTATCCAATGGTATTTGGAGAATTCTCAGACACAAAGAATTTTTTGTTATTCAATTTAATGTAGTTTACAACTTTGGATAAAACTAATAGTTGTAGAATTATCAGATTTTGGACGTTTTAAATTTTTAAATAACAATTCCAGTTTGGAGCAAATACAGTATGTCAAACAAATTTTTAACGTTATTTTTTGGTTTCTAACTACAAAAATCGTTTTTTAAAAACTAAAGAAATAAAAAATTTGAACTAAGAATCAAATTAATTGTAAGAATCATCTAACTCTGACCCATTCCAGCCAAACCTAAAAGTTCATATTCATATTCATAAAGATCTCGAGATGCTGAAACACTACATTGGCAAGGTATCTGATAACTTCAAAATTTTTTCAACACAGCCACCTTACGGGTCTTCAGTTTTCAAAGAAAACCTCCACCATAACTACCCAGTACTAATTAACCTCCAAGTATGAATGATTTAAGAATATTCAATAAAATGTCTAAATATCTTTTTTTCTGGAGTTTTTTTTGAAAAAAATAACTTCAGCAGCTTTTACAGCCATTATACTTCCTGTTTGAATTTTTCCTTGTATATTTTATTAAAGAAATTAACAAAAAGTTGGGCTCAGCCGGGATTTGAACCCGGGACCTCTCGCACCCAAAGCGAGAATCATACCCCTAGACCACTGAGCCTCCATATTATGTTATTCGTTAATATACATACATATATTTAACAAGGCTAAAATAACGCATATATTTAAAGTTTTTATATTAGTATAACGAATTCCAGAAATATCTAACCACTTGACAAGATATATTCAGTAAGATATTTTAAAAATAATAATCAGTTTAACAAATTAAATCAATTTTTTATTTAAATTTTCGACTCATTTTTTTCCAAATTTATGAACTTCGCTATATTTTAAAAAATAAGGAGTTCAGGTTAGGTAATACAGAAGATGTAGAAACTAATTACATTTACAGTTTCATTCTTAAACCCGTTTTCTGGGTTTATTCAGCCGACCCTAGATACTTTGGACATGAAATAGTACATGACCAACTTGAAATTACCTAAATTTATATGGTTCGGTTTCTATTAAAAAACAGCTTGACCTCAAAATGACCTTGAAAATCGAGAACAAGCTCGAAGTCAAGGTCACAAGCAGATGACCAGGGAAAAATCTTACAACTTTCTTATCTGAAGTTTTTTTCTAAATCCCTTAGTTTCTTATATATTTAACCTCACCGGGACTTTTTGAACATCGTATATAAATTCAAAAATTAGTACAATTTAACATACCTGTCAGTGGCTCCATATATCGTAGTTCAACATATTTCCTATCTACATTTGATTACTATTAGGGTAAGGTGGGGAAATGACGAACACCTAAGGGAAATTTCAAATAAAATCTAAGAATTGAAAGATAGTTTATATACTATTTTCTAGGCTTTTCAGCATCTCGATATATTTGTTGAGAAACTTTAAAAGTCAACTTTGTTAAATTTGAAAAACAAAATGAAATTCAAGAATGAAAACAAAACCATTAGTGTTCGTGTTTACCCTACGTTAGTTGAGTAAACACGAACACCAGGTAGGGTAATTACGACTTAGCCTAGTTTCAGTCAGTCTTCAGTTACGCCATAAATCACATAAATAGCCCGCCGATATAGATTGTTCATCCATACATTTTTCATGTGCCCAGTTCTTACTCACAGCACACATAATCAAGTCCTCATCGGGTGGACTTATATATTTTTCATTGCAAAAAATACAGTAGCAGTCACCATCATCGTTGTTTTTACGTTTTTTTATTTCTTTTGGTGTGATTTTCATCATCAGAATCACAAAACTCAGGGTTTCGCAATTTTTTACTGTTTTCCTAACCTTTTGGTTTTTGTCTTCCAGATTCAGTTCCTATTCTATTATTTTATATGTTTCTTTTGTATTTTGGAGTTTTTTACTCTCTTTTGTTATTTTTTTTATTTTGTTTCTCTTGCAATTCTTTTTTACCAGGTCCACTAGTTAAAATGATTGAATATTTTTCTGATACTACATTTAGATTGTCTAGCAGGGATGATAGGTAGGTTCACGATTTCTGAAAGTGGAATAGACTTATTTCGTGCATTGGTTGATGGAACTGAATGAGTTTATGTATCAGGATTTTTTATACCAGAAGTTCAAGCATCTTGATTAGGAGTTCGAAGACCAGAAACGAACGTATCATAAACTTGTGCCCAGGAAGATTTAGTACTGTTAACTTGAGCGTCAACTGCAGGCACATCCACAGATTGTGTACCAGAATTTTCAGAAATAGGATAACAAAAGATACATCATGAACATCGAAAGCTATGAATAACAGGTATATCAAAAACGAAAGCTTTCTCGGCTTTGGTCAAGTTGAAAATAATGGTTCTTGGGTTTATCCCGTGTCAAATAGGAATTATTATCCGACGTTTAGCCTACGATTGCACGAGGCATCGTTACTCTATGAGAATAGAACGTTGAATGACTATTGAGGAGCAACAGCCCGGTGTTTATACGCAACTGGTTCAGCGTTATAATCGATTTCCACGTGTGATGTAGATTATAACCTGCATCTCTATTAATATTATTTGGATATTTACAAATTTCGATTAGTTCTCTAATTTTACGCTTAAAGAAACCAGACACTGATGCTAGCACTTTAGTTTCTTTTACATTAAAAGTGTGACCTGAGCAATGCTGGTGTTCATACTGCAAATTGTACAATTTGTTTCTTTTTAAATACATCTTTTATGTTTCTTAAGCCTAGTGGATATAGGCCGTCCTGTTTCACCTTCATACACTTTACCACAAGAGCAAGGTATCTTAAAAACTCCAGAAGAAAGCCGTTAAACCAAACAGCTCCAAGATTCCACGGCTCTACGGACTGCCTAAAATACATAAAGAAAATGTACCTCTACATCCAATCGACTCACCAACCTACTCTCTGGCTGCATCTAAGATTTACAATGAAATCTGCGACTACTTACTATTTAGACTGGTAAAAATCACATTAGAGCGATTCAAAGAAGTAAAACTACTTGGTGTTCCATCTATGAAAAAATTTTCATCAAAGACAAATAAAATATAAAAAAAAATATTTTGAACAGTGACTACACCTGGTTCACTCTGCTTGCGGTTTGACATTAAGCGCGGCGTACTTTGTAAGATGGCGGCAGACAAAACCTGTTTGTCCTTTTCTAATACAGTACAATGGTTGCGTTCGGGATTATCCTGTCCGAGTTTACCCTCCTTTCCCCTACAGAAAATTTGTTTTAAAGCTGTTGACTTTTTTGCATTTGCGAACTAGAAGGCAAAATTATATCCTTTAAGATGCGAAATTCTTTAGAGCGTATAAACACCCTTAATGAGTTATAGATAAATATAAATTCTAATTTTATTTATACTTACATATTTCAATATTTTGAAAAAAACAATAATTTGAATATTATTTATTTTGGTAAAATTTATCAACTAACTATATTCACTACAATATTTAGTTAGTAAATAATTTTAAAAATATTTGAGATAATACGGAATGTGTAGGGTAGCATCAAGTTATACAGGATGTCCGGGAAAATGTGGGAAATCTGCCGGATATGAAAAAAAAACACGTGAAAAGAATATTACAACTTCGTACACGTACACACTTTTACACATAATTATTGAATCACCAGGTATATTGAGTATCCAGATGTGCCTCTGATGTATGGTCTTGCATCTTGTAGTATGTTTTTTACTCATAATTATTGAACCGCCAGGTATGTTTCAATTTTTTTTTAATATGATGTATACCAGGTAAGACCCTTTATATTACTGTTCAAGAAAGTGTTGTGAATTACTCCTAGCTGCAGAGACGGACTAGATGTGACACTCATGACCCCTTTTTTTACTCTCTGTATGATAAGAACTTTGGACAACGTTTTTTACATACCTTTAACTACTAACTAAAAATTAAATACTCCTCATTCATGTCGCTTCCGGGTTCAATTAGAAAAAGAGGAATGTTCTCCTGTTACCATAGTTTCAATGAAGAGTTAAACTAACTGCTTAGTTAAAAACTTCGTAAAACAGTTTTTCCGCGCGGCTCAGGCTGAAAGAACACCCCCCTACCTCCACTGCTCACTTTCCGACTCTCGGAGTAGGTGCAATTTAAAACTATTGCAACATCAACAATTTTCAAATAATTGAGTTGGAAACTGCTGCATACAATAGTTTAACCATCTCCCTATGGGTCCCTACTTAAATAATCCTTTAATGTTAATAAACAACGCCGCAGCGATTTTGAAAAAAAAAACTCTATCCCAGCTGCCAGTGGTCATACAGAATTTTTTTTTCAAAATGGGCGCCAAAATGTCACCTATCACGTTCACTTATCGGCATTTCGATATCAACAGTCGTCGATTCTATTTGTTAGTAACGACAAAACCAACCCCAAATTTGTTTATCTGTTTCAACAATTTAAAATCAATGACTCATTTAGTTCTTTTTTGTTATTGTTAGCATAAGTCTCGAACTTTCATTTGCGCCCCCGCAGACCACTATAGGACCTCTAGATCGCTGAGAATAAAAAAATAAAAAAAAAACATAAAAAGTTATTAACAAATTAATTGCACAAAAGCTTTTAAATATTTTTACTTGAAATTTTGCACACTTGTTGTATGCAACAAGAGGCTCCTTTTGGTGCAGTATAAAGTTAATGCATTGTATTTTTCTATTGTTTATTAACAATTGAAAAAACAGCCATTTTAGCACGTTTTTTTGCAATAACTAACGAACAAATTATCCGATTCGGATGGGTCTTTTTATGGGTATTTTTAATGCGTACAACTTTTGTTTAAAACTTTTTTACTGAAAAGCAATAGCTTTTCCTAAAACTAAAAAAAACTGTTTTTCACATCTCAATTGTTAAATAAAAAATTTTCCCCAAAAAAAATGAGACATAAGATACTAAAGGGTGTTTTTTTTATAGAGGAATAGAACTTTTAAATGGAATAAAACAAAGATGAATTTTTAAATTGACATGAAATTTACCTTATTCGAAAGGTAACCTTCTGGCATTATAATTTAAATATGACTTTTGGCATATAACCGCCACGGCTGGCTCGGACGTAGTCTAATCTGGAGGTCCAATTTTCGATGACTTTTTCCAACATTTGTGGCCGTATATCGGCAATAATGCGGCGAATGTTGTTCTCCAAGTGATCAATCGTTTCGGGCTTATCGGCGTAGATTAGCGACTTCACATATCCCCACAGAAAATAGTCTAACGGCGTTAAGTCGCACAATCTTGGAGGCCAATTCACGGATACGAAACGTGAAACTATGCGGTTAGCAAACGTTTCCTTCAATAAATCAATTGTGGCACGAGCTGTGTGACATATTGCGCTGTCTTGTTGAAACCACAGCTCCTGCACATCATGGTTGTTCAATTGATGAACGAAAAAGTCAGTAATCATGGCTCTATAGCGGTCACCATTGACTGTAACGTTCTGACCAGCATCGTTTTTAAAGAAGTACGGACCAATGATTCCACCAGCCCATAAAGCACACCAAACAGTCAGTTTTTCTGGATGTAACGGTGTCTCAACATACACTTGAGGATTATCATCACTCCAAATACGGTAGTTTTGTTTATTGACGTATCCATTCAAACAAAAGTGAGCTTCATCGCTAAACAACATTCGCTTATGAAAATCGGGATCAACGGCAATCTTGTTTTGGGCCCATTCACCGAATCTACGCCTTGCTAGATGATCGTGTGGCTTCAATTCTTGCACGAGTTGGATTTTGTAAGCACGCAAACCAAGATCTTTCCGCAAAATCTTACATAAAGTGAATGGACACATATCCAATTCCTGTGCACGATGGCGGATAGACTGATTCGGGTCTTCCTCTACGCTTCGATCTACAGCAGCAATGACTTCTTCTGTATTCACTGTACGACGTCTCTGTGGATGCGTATTATCTTTTAAAGTAAACGTGGTGCGAAAACGTTCCATAGTTAATCGAATTAATTGCTCTGATGGACGATTATGTTGACCGTAAAATGGACGTAGTGCGCGATACGTATTTCGGACAGAACCATGATTTTGAAAATAAATTTGCACAATTTGGAAGCGTTGTTCAGGCGTCAGTCTATTCATGTTGAAATGCCAAACCAAACTAAACATAAATCACTTGACAGCTGACAAAATGGCCGCCAGTTAAAAAAATGTTGCCAACTTAAAGTTTTATACCTCTATAAAAAACACCCTTTACATAATTACTATTATCATTTTGAAAGTTTCTACGTAGTCAGAAGTCTACTATCACTAGATTTTTGTTTTCGCGGAATCATAATTTTTAATAATTTTAAAACAGTGTCATGTAAAAAAAAGGGATTAATAAGCAAGACTACCCTCTGTCGAAACGCCCCTGACTAAATTGGCCGCTCACTCTTAATATCGAAAAATAGCATTTATTCGAGTAAGGTTGAGATATTGGCACTGAAATCCAGTGTTGTAACTTTGTAACTTCGGGACTGGTGTCTGAGTGCAAGGACGTACTAAATGTTATGACAAGGAACGGCTGCGCAGTCTGTATGGGTCCCGGACCACTCGGGCATACGCAAGAATGAGGAAGCAGACAATCTGGCAAAGTTGGGTTCGGCAACTGAACCGTATGGACCCCAACTAATACTACCTGTCCCAATTGCTATTGGCAAAAGGGAATTAAAATCGTTGCTGGAAAGCAAATTTATTGAATCGTGGAGGGGAGCTCCTGGAATGAGGTGTGTTAAGGAACATATAACTGAGCCAAGCGCACGGCGTACTAAGGAGCTTCTTTCCTTGGGAGGGAAAGAGCTGCGAATTGTGGTAGGATTGTTACTATGACGTTATTACCTCAGGAGCCATCTTCATAGAATCGGTGTGGAAGACGACCCGACATGCAGATGGTGTTTGGAGGAGGATGAAACTGTTGGCCATATCTTCAGGGAGTGCAAAACCGGGTTTTACTGGAAAATGAACTAAAGCTGTACCTGTCATATCGCTACAAAGCAGCTTTGACGTTCAGTAAAATAAACAGAGCCACATTAAGGTCACCTGAAACGAGTGTTTAATCTTGCGCTTTTACCTCGACATAGATACAATTTTCCATTTTTGTTTATTTTATTTTCTTATCAAAATGTACGACAGTGGACATAAAGAACGTCTATTTACACGAAATAGTTTAATTTTGTTATAATACAATACAAATTGTCTAATAGCAATCGTCTACCAAAAACGACATGACAAAATATGCCTCCATCTGCGCTTTTTTGAATTGACAGAGCGTTTGATACAAGTCATAGAGACCGACTTGAGGCACCACCATTCCAGATGAGATCACTGTTTTACAGATTACACAAAGCGGTTTAGGTTTTGACTCCTTTCCGGTAAAATAAAAACCCATTTGTAAATAGTCACTGTCATGTTTTCGTTTCTTTCCTTTTTTCTTACTCTGTTCGCCTGTTCATTTTTTTCTTTGTTTTTAATTTGGCGAGAAGGTAGCTCACTACAACTGCCACCTTGTGTTGGTTCCAAATCAGGGAATAAAGTAGAAGAAGCAATTGATTATTCGTCTAGCTTTTCGTCGGACTAGACAAAACTACCCGCTTTTAACCAACGATCCATCACATATTTACGGAGCAATAATTATTTACTGTCACATTTGACGTGCCCACGTCCGATTTGTAAAGCTTGGGTATTTGTTGTAATTTATTTACACAAGAAGAAACCATTAAACTGGTTTGCACCACTAATATTTATGTACACAATATACATTAACTATTAACTCATTTATCGTTTTGAAATCAATGAAGGTTCTTAAGCTCATCGTACGGTTCAATTCTACTCTTCCTTATATGTGACTGTGGCACCGGTTGGGAAACGCTGTTCTAAATAATAGGTTTCAACAATAGCTATCTCTTTCTACAGTATATCCAAAACAATCCTCCGTCCTTGTTTTAGGGGACAGGTTAATTGAGAATATTCGATAAACAAGATTGAGAAAATTAAGCATTACTGTAAAATAATATATTTAACTGGAATTTCTGTTTTAAGCATTCTCAGAATTATAATTTTTGTGGTCAAACTAATTCCTTTAAAGCTAGTTTTTTAACTTGTTTCGAAGAGCGTAAATGAAACTTTTTAACAGAATATGACACAATTTTATTATTTTTTAATAGCAAACACGTAATATTAGTTCTTACGAATAAATGAGAATGCGGAAATTCATGGTATTCTGTGAGAGGGATATAGACAGGAATAGGGTAATAAATATATGCTCAGACAGTAAGGTTGCGATATTAGCAAGGACGTACTGAATGGTATGGCAAGAAACGGCTGCACAGTCAGACTCGGGCATACGCGGGAATGAGGAAGCAGACCGTCTGGCAAAATTGGATTCGGCAACTGAACCGTATGGATCCCAACCAATACTACCTGTCCCAGTTACTATTGGCAAAAGGGAATTAAAATCGTTGCTGGAAAGCAAATTTATTGAATCGTGGAGGGGAGCTTCTGGAATGAGATGTGTGTGCTAAGGAGCTTCTCTCCTTAAGAAGGAAAGAGCTGCGAATTGTGGTGAAATTGTTGACAGGACATTGTCACCTGAGGGGCCATCGTCATAGAATCGGTGTCGAAGACGATCTGACGTGCAGATGGTGTTTGGAGGAGGATAAAACTGTTGACCATGTCTTCAGAGAGTGCCCAGCACTTAACGGACTGAGACAGAGATATTTCGAAGATACAATTTTGTTACCGGAAGCAGTTAGGCAAGTTCAACTAACGAGGCTGTTTGGATTCACAAAGGCGATCGGCCTCGAATGACCTGCAGCTATGGTCGGATGTAAAGGGCCCAGTAGAGGCCTAGGCATCGATGATCTAGTATCACCACCCTTTTTTCATTCATTCATTAATTCAGCATTATTCGAATACTAGAAAATATATCGGTGCTTCAAGCAGTTCCCAAGATATTAAATAAAAACCCATATTCGGGGGTCGCCTTTAAACAGCCATAGGTCCCGTAAAACGCATTTTTGGACCTGTCTTAACATGAAATTCTTTTCATCTTTTCATATGTAGGAACTTCCTTCAAAGTATACGAACGGAATTTCGGGACAACCTGTGTACTTTTATTTTTATACATATTTTAAACAAATAAATATTAACAGTTGATATTTTTAAGCGAAATTATTCTCGCTTAATATAAACTAAGACAGTTATTGATAAAAGTATAATCTACGTTATGAATGAGGATAATAAATAAAGCTGAAAAATTATAATAACAAAGAATACTTGTACCACATATTGCTATTTATTTCATTTTATAAGCATTGTTAGCTGCTGATACCAATGAGAAAAAATTATAGTTGGAGACTAAATACGTTTTTTAAATTTCAGGAAGCTTCACAAATTTGGGAACTTTTATAATTAATTTCAAAGGAGGAAACGCGTGTGGCTATAAAATAACAAGGCTATTGCTGCAAAATATTTTATTTTAAATTTATACATTTTTAGTTATTATCACCTTCAATATACACACCTCCTCTATACATACAATGCTCCATGCAAGTTTTCCATTGTTCGACACAGTGCTGGAAATCTTCTTCCATTTTTTCTTTCACAGCTTAAACGGACTGAAATCTTGTTCTCTTTAGATTTGACTTTGAGAAACCGGTAAAAGTCACATGGTGAAAGGTCAGGCGAATATGACCGATGGTGTAGTAGTGAGATATTGTAGTTGTCTAGAAACGTCTTCACAGACAACGCAGAATGAACCGGTGCATTGTCTTGATGGAGAACCCAAGACTTAGTCTTCCACAATTCAGGTCGTTCTTTTCTTATTTTTTAACCGGGTTGAGCAAGAACTTCAAGGTAGTAATGTTGATTAATTTTATGACCTTCAGGAACCCAGTGAAAGTGCACAATCCCATGAGTATTGGAAAAACAATCATTATCGCTTTGAATCTTGATTTGCTCATTCGAGCTTTTTTAGCTCTCGGTTGGGCCTTTCTAATGCATAGATTGCTGCTTAGTGAAAAACCAAGATTCATCACATGTTATCACTCTTTCCAACAAGTTCGGTTCTTTTCAATGGCATCCAAAGTGTCAGTACAAAGATTTTCGCGAGCCTTTTTTTCGAGTGCGAAGTTTAGGCATGGTTTTCGCACACACATTTTGCATATTACGCATACCTACCCGTGGTCAAATCGAATCAGTTTACCGACTTTTTCAATACTTTCGTATGTTTTTGATGGGGAATGGCGACCCGAGCGTAAATCATCTTCAACATCTATTTGGCCATCTTGGAAACGTTTAAACCACTCAAAAACTCGCGCACGTCATAAACATTCATTGCCATATATTTCTTTTAATAAAAGATAAGCTTCAGGGGCGGCTTTTTCAAGTTTCATGTAAAATTTCGCGACAATTCATTGCTCTATAATAACTCTTATAATTTTTTCAGCAGACTAATTTGTCTACAGACACGGAAAGCATCGCATTAGGAAGAGATGACTTCACACTACATAGCTGTCGGTTGTTCGCTTTTGACGCATGCGTACTTATTCTGTAGAAGCGCCAGTCTTTATATTTTATAGCCACACCTCCTGTACTAATATCTCACTCCCACCAAAAGTTTGGCATAAATAGAGAAAAAATATGTATGAATATACTGTTAAAACATTTTTGTTTTTCTAACTTTGTCACACATGCTTTCAAGGATTTTTGTAATTATAAATATTTTGACTAAAATGAGGTTATCTGACTTGCATTGTGTTTATCTTTATTAATTTTTACGAGCAGTATAAACTGTTTATACTTGATAACGATTAGAGATATAACCTAATCGAAACGTCGTAAAAATAAATAAAAATAAAGACAATGCAAGTCCGACAACCATATTTTAGTCAATCTTCAACATTGTCTACCACCTTCAAAGAAACGTTATAAATATTTTACCAAACTAAATTTTGTTTAGAGTGTAGGTATATATCACATTCACGATAACTGATGGTAAAATATTGTGATATTTTAGCGAAAAAATTCAAAAAAAGTTTTTATATAATAAAACTTCAAATAAATGCCCTGAAGCAAAATTTAGGACAGTATGTCTGTGTTTATTTTTTAATTGTCAATTTTCTTATTAGATAACTCTATTATTCATCAGCTTTTTCAAGGATAGTAAGAGATTTTTGGTGCAAATTCGATAGAAGAAGTGGAACGACGTAAAAGCAAATAGTAGCACTATTAAAATCATTATTGGAGGCCCTCACAAGCAAACAAGTATATTGCAAATCTCTTAGCTGGGCAGTTGATGCATAATCTTGATTAAAGAAATATATATTAACTTGAATCATTCTCAGCATCATCTACTGTTTTGAACTATGGTGCAGCTTCCCTGATTCAACGTTCCTATGGTTCCTTCTTCTATTTGATGACGTAATATATTCATTGTTCTTGTAATTTAAGCTCATTTGTACCCATGCTTTTCGGTCTTTAGCTGTCTGGGACCACCGGGGTTAAGAGGAATGAAATAGTAGGTAGGCTTGCGAGAAAATGCGCGAAGACACCATTTCTGTGATCAGAACCCCTGTGTGGAATCAGTAGCAGCGTAATGCTGGAAAAACTAAAGGCTAAGTGAAAACTAACTCAGAGTTCCTGGGATCCTGACGGGGTATTGCCATCTAAAGGGACACCATAAGAAACTCGGATTAGTAGAAGGAAAATAGTGCAGATTCGGCGAGGAGGAGAACGAAACCTCTATTCATATCCTTTCAGAGCGCAGCGCTTTAGAAAATCTTAGGATGCAGTTCTTGGGAGCACACCAAATAGAACAAGAGGAGCTACCCACCTTGAAGCCGTCCAACATAGTACTGTTCCTAAGGGAAACAGGACTAGAGGACCTGCTTTAATCAGTAAGGTATTTCCCACGACTTTGCAGAAATAGGGGGGCACAATAGATCTATCAGGTTGCAGTGTACAGATTCTAATTCTACGCACATACATACATTGCCGTTCAGTAACACTACGTGGATGATATTTGTGTGCCTTTGTGTTCTGACTATTCTCTGCCAACTTTCCATATCCGTTCTGCTCCATTTAACAATACTAAAAGAGTAACTGAATGCATAGCACGTGATGTTGAGTGTCTTACATAGATTTTTACTCTTTTGGTTGAATTGCAGAACCTGCATCACCAGTCTTATAAACTCGTTAGTTAATTCTACCCTTATATTTCTTGGTCAGTTTTTCGTGCGTGTTTCATGTCTAGGTATCTATAAGTCTGCTCTGCCCCCATTGCCGAAATGGTTCGACTGTTCTGCATCTCAAATGCTACCGGTAATATTTTTTCTCTAATTGTGTTTAAAATGCGGTGCTTATCAATACCTTACTTACTTACTTACTTACTTACTTACTCCGTGGCATTACAACCCCGTGTGGGTTTTAGCCGACTTGACAATATGCCTCCATTCGTTTCTGTCCTTTGCTAACTCCATCCAGTTCTCTACATCCATAGCTTTAAGGTCTCCTGCTATATTATCCCGCCACCGGAGCCGGGGTCGTCCAAGTGGTCTTTTTGCAGTTGGGGTTTCTTCCCACACCAGTCTCACTATTCTTTCGTTAGAGTGTCTTATGAGGTGGCCTGTCCACTGGAGTCTTCTAGACTTTATTTCTTTAACTATGTTGGCGTCTGCGTATAACTCTTCTAACTCTTTGTTTGTTCTTATTCTATATTGTCCCGTTGCCCCATCCAGTAACGGGCCAAAGATTTTCCTTAGGATTTTTCTCTCCCAAACTCGCAGTCGCTCTTCGTTTGCCTTTGTTATTGTCCAAGTTTCGCTGCCGTACATCACTACTAGTCTTATAACTGTTTTATATAAATTTATCTTTGTTCGTCTTGTTAGTTGTTTCGATTTTATCAGGTCTCGAAGGGCGTAGCTACATCTGTTCCCAACTTGGATCCTATTGTTTATTTCTTGTGATCCGTTATTATCTTCAGTTATTGTTGTTCCAAGATACTTAAATTCTCTGACGCGCTCAGAGTTGTAGTCGTCGATGGTGATGTTCTGTCCAATTCTGTCTCTGTTTCGAATATTGCGGCTCGTGTACATATATTTAGTTTTGTTTTCATTTATTTGTAGCCCCATCTTCTCTGCTTCCTTCTCGAACCTGATAAAAGTTTCCTTCATTTTTATTCTTGTGTTTTCTATTAGATCTACATCGTCTGCAAATGCCAGCAGTAAGATTGGCCCTTCTCGATGGAATATGGAAGTCGGTGTTCTAAAGCTACGTTGAAGAGTTGTGGTGAGAGTGCATCTCCCTGCTTCAGTCCATTATTAATCTCAAATGTCTCCGAGTACTGTTGCCCAACCGATCAGCATTTAAGATCATCCATATACGGAAGGCGATTTAGTCTTACC
Source organism: Diaprepes abbreviatus (assembly GCA_034092305.1). NCBI lineage: Eukaryota > Metazoa > Arthropoda > Insecta > Coleoptera > Curculionidae > Diaprepes > Diaprepes abbreviatus. The sequence goes on from JASJET010000031.1 coordinate 16,316,375, forward strand.
ATCTCATCACGATTGTTCTTACTACTGAAGCTGCATCTGGTGAAATTTAAACGGCATGATTGTGGTTTATTATTATCCCATATATTTAGCCAAAATCCGCGATGTATTCAGATATCAAACATATGAGGCTCGGTGTAATAATTATAATGATTATTTATGGGTAAAAATAAAATGTGTAATCTATTTTGACTTTTTTCTCATTGGTTGAAAGCGGGAAAGGTCAAAATACTTAATGACGCATTGTTAAAGTGGTTTCGATTAATATTTCAGTATTTACTTCGACACTAATTATTCATTTCTGTGTCCCGTTTACAGAAATATTAACATTGTTGACAGAAATTTCAGCTTATAAATCTTGTTACTATATCCTAATCATATTTCATTACCTTAGTATTGTGTTATTTAATTTGTATTTGTCGTTTATAAACGGTTGAGATTATGTAAATATTTATAACGCTTAGAAATTATTTTCATTTACTTAGATATGAACCCTATGTAAAGGTTTAATTTCGAAATACTGGGAATTTCATCATTAACAAGCTTATAACATAACCAAAGAACACTTTCAATTAGCCAGGATCGGATTGAAGTGGTCATTGGGGCCAACAGAGGTTAGAAAAATTGAACAGAACAGATTAAATTTGCATCCTGAAAGTTTTCGGAATTTTGAGCACAAAACATACAAAAGAAGCAAAGAGAAATGAGTTAAAACTAAAAAATAACAAACAGATATCCTAAACTAAAATAAAATTATTACTGGTTATAATAGTCTCTAATTTTTTACCCTCAATTTCTTTGAACACAAGGCAACTACAACTTCTATTATAATGTAAAACAATCAAAGATGCATATATTGCTTGAGAATAATTTTACGTTACTCATATTTATATATGTGCTGATGTTACTAATCTAAGAGTCAGATATATTCACTTGTTATAAAAATGTTTAATTGTTATTTATGGCGTCTATTGTACCACCTCGGAGCAGAAGCTGCGGCTACACCCGTGTAGTTGGAGGAGCGTTGTGGAAAGATGCATATCGCTCCCTATGTAAACAGACATGGACCCGATTTTGAAACGAAACTACTGTCTTGAGATAATTTTAACAAGAAAACAAGATTTGGAGGAAGAGCAAAGTCTTCCCAGAAATGGATCTTGCCGGCTTACAGACGAATTTCGACAGGATGAAAAAGCTGGAACTGGTTAGAAGCTCTATAGTCAAGAAATTTTACTCTCTGAGACAGCACGCAACGGTCTGATGCAGAAAATGACGACAGCGCTGTCTCGTCTTCATTTGAGGCTCATCAGGCTATTGGATCCTTTCCTTCTATTTTATTTAAAAATTATACGGACTATAACTTATCTCCTTTTTTTATATTTGTTGACTTAAAAAACACCCACCGCTCTCAGAGGGAGATCGTTGGTATGATACCTACTTGAACTAGGAAAGCAGGCGGTTAGTTTGGTTGCCAATGCCGAATGATGCGACCTCTATCTTTTGAGTAGCATGCTTCGTTTATCGGGTTTTTATATATTTCTATTTTTATTTTACCGTGACGCCATCACATAGCGGTTTTATACAACACTGTTAGTGTGCGTTGCTTTTATTATTATTGAGTAATCCGTTGAGATGTCGCTATTCGTATCTTGTATGCTGTTTTTTCATGTTAAAAAACAGTATATAGGACACGACTGCGAGATGATGGATTGTACTGGATGCTATGGCCTGATGAGTCTCAAATGAGAACAACACAGACCTATTGTCATATTTCGGACCCGGAGTTTTCCATTATCTTGGAGATCTTTGCTCCTTTTAATACAAGAGTAACTTTCACTAAAAATCCAGCGTTGTCAACCGCACGGTAATTACCGCACATGTACGGTAATTTCAGTCATCGTACGGTATACGAAGCAAACCCAATACCGTACCGTAAGAGTATGGTAATTTCACCACCAATTTGAGAGTTTCATTTATAAAGAGGCTTCTGAAAGCAAAACGATATACTTGGTAAATTTTCTTTTATTAGGATATTTTTGAAAAAATGTTTCGTTTAATTTTTTTTTTGTAATAAGTGAAGCAATCTATTCTCACCTTAAAAAATATTTTTTGTGTTAAAGATGAACGCCCTTATTCGCTTAAATGGTCTAACTTGAAAAGCGGTGTAAGTTGACAGTAGAGGATTTGACTGACTGACAAGTGCAACGATAAGTCAAGCAAGTTTAGAACCTTAAAAATGCAAGGTTACAAAAATGATTTTCCTTTATTACTAAATGGGTAAAAATAAAATATTGTATTTATTTTCTGAAGACAAGTATTTATTGCAAATATAGGATTCATAAATCGCATTTTACAATAATAAACCACTAAAAGTTATGGTGTTTCGTCCTGGCTAACGGCGATGGACTCACCAGTGGGTTTCGCCGCTGCCTTTCCCAGACACCTTTTACGTACTTTTTTTTTCTTTACTAACTTTCTATTTTTCGGATGTTATATTTGAACTTAAACCTTGCGGAATCTATAGGTGAGAAATTCTGTGGGCGGTCATTCATACAACACGGCCCCACCAAGGCTAAGCTTTATATATAATTAAGATTTTAAATGAATCTTAATTTTAATTATCTAGAAAGTCTGACGCCTGAGGAAACGTATGAACGGATACTACCCTCTTTGTGATTTATTTTATTGGGACCAGTGCTTTAACCCAGCACTCGATGTAACGGCGTCATAACGTCCTATTACATCGGTCCCACCAGGGATGCCATATTGCAAATATACGATTCATAAATCGTATTTTACAATAATAAAAAACTAAAAGTTATGGTGTTTCGTCCCGGCTAACGGCAATGGACTCATCAGTGGGTTTCGCCGCTGCCTTTCCCAGACACCTTTTACGTACTTTCTACATTTCGGATCTTATATTTGAACTTAAAACTTGATGGAATGTATAGGTGAGATATTCTGTGGGCGGACGCTCATACAACATATTTCTCTCATCAATACTTCTCTAATATTCTTGTCAAAGCGTTTATTTGTTGATATATTATATGTAATACAAATTATAACAGTATCACAAGCAAAACGAAATTGGCCGACTAGAAGATCTAACTTTCATGCCAACTAGATTACGGTACAAGCAAAGCAAGCAAAAATTGTTTTAAGATTTTTAGACTTAAAAGAAAACCTAATGTTAAATTTCGAGTGATGGGTCGAAAGATACAAAGATAGAATATCGCCCTCTTAAAATACCAAGACCGATAAACACAGTAAATTTTCCGTCTTTCTTTTTAATTCAATCAATTACAAGGGTGGTACGGTAATGTACGGTAATTTATATGAGCTCTGTACGGTATTCATAAATCAAAAGTTTGGCAACGGTGTAACAATTTATGTCCGCAAAGTCAAGAATTTTCCATGTTATTTAAAATTATAAAGACGATAACTTACCTCTCTCTCTCTCTCTCTCTCTCTCTCTCTATATATATATATATATATATATATATATATATATATATACTCGTTAATTTTATTTTCTGAACCCTTTTTCCTGTATATTATTTGTTTTCCTTCTTGAAAATAAGGTTCTTTTTTAAAAAAATATATTTTTTTGTCTAAATCATATATTCGACGTTTCGACACGGAGTATGGAAAGACTCCGGGTCCGACAGATGGCGACAGCGCTGTTTCGTCCTAATGTGGGACTCGTCAGGTTCGCAATGCCAAAGATTTTATTTTTTCTGTTTTTATAGTACACGGACAAGAACTTTATTTATTTATATATATATATATATATATATATATATATATATATATATATATATATATATATATATGAGATCTGGAAGAACAAAAGCTTACACGGCTTTGGTCAAGTTGAAAATCATGATTCTTAGATTTAGACCTTGTCCAATTGGAATTGTTATCCTACGTTTCGCCCACGGTTGCACGAGGCAACTTCAGGGATCTTTACTCCACAAGATTAGAACGCTGAATGATCGTCGAGGAGTAACAACCCGGTATTTATACCCAATTGGTGCTCAGCGAACCGTGATCCTGCGTTACAATCGATTTCCACGTGTGATGCAGACTGTAGCCTGTATCTCTATTAATATTATTTGGATATTTATAAATTTCGATTGATTCTTTAATTTTACGTTTAGAAAAACCAAACACTCGTGCTAATACCTTAGTTTCTTTTACATTAAAAGTGACCCAAGCCAATGCTGGTGTTCAGCTACTGCAGATTGTACAATTTGTTTCTTTTTTATACATCTTTCATGTTCCTTAAATCTAGTGGAGATAGACTGTCCTGTTTCACCTACATACACTTTACTACAAGAGCAAGGTATCTTATAAACGCCTTCTGTTTGACATGGTATTGCGTCCTTTGATGACTTCAAAAATTGTCCAACTTTCTTACATGTGTTGAAAATTGTTCGAATGTTTGATTTTCGGAGCAATCTGGCAATCTCGTCGATGATTCCGTGTATGTAAGCTAAGACAACACGGTCCATAAGTAGTAAATTTATGACATTTTGTTGAGGAGTTGGGTTTTTATTTTTATTAATAGAACGTCTATCTTCAGCGCAATATCCGTTACCTCTCAAAGCATTAGTAAGTTTTTCTGTTTCTGATTTCAGTGATTGTTCGTAACATATTGAAAGAGCTCCATGAACCAAAGAGTTTATGACGGACTGCTTTCGAGAAGGATGATGGTGTGACGTTGCATTGAGATATCGATTTGTATGTGTTGGTTTTCTGTACACAGAATGTCCTAATTTGTCATTATCTTTCTTTTGTACTAGTACATCGATAAAGGGGAGGGCACCCATTGGTTCAGTTTCCATAGTGTTGTTGACAGAACAAAGCGTCATTTACGCATAACTCATAAATTGAAGTGTCACTTAGAGAATTTCGGCATTCATGTCCTTTAAGCCTCCTCCGAAAAATGCACTCTGTTAAGTTAGTAGTAATTTTTTTAAAACTATTTCTACTTTTTTTACATACATTCTTGTATAAAATTTTATCATGATTACTTTGATTTTTTTTTAATCTTTCGCGTTCCTTTCTAAATTGTTTAACTAAAATTATTTTATTATATTTATACAAATAATATTATATTTCTAACCAACATCCCAATAATAAAACATGCAAAGCATAATTTAACGCTGAAAGCCATCTAAACCGAAAAGTTCTTTCATAAAAGAAATTTTACTATCTAACCCTTACTTTAAAAAGCAATACGTCCTTTATCTGCAGTCAAGCGTGTCTGGCCTATTAAATATTAATTCGTTATATTCTATGGGCTCTAAAGGTAAGTCTTTCTTTTATAACGATCCCTTAGACTGTGAAAACTGCAGTCCTTTTATCGGTTTACCCTTTCTACCTGCTTCTACCATGAATGTACTTTCTCTTTAGGAACAATTTGTATGAATCATTGAATAAAATAATAAATAGTTTTTGAATGACGCGTTACCGATTCTTTGTGTATTGTTCAATGGCTTATAGAAGAAATAATTACATGATTATAATTTAACCTATGTTTTAAATAGTTTTTAACACTGGTGACAAAGTTTTTCATTCCTGTTAATTCTCATTATTCGATATTGTGATTTAGTTAATTCGGTTTAAATAAAAAGTTAATATGTTTTTATTTTAATTAATAAATAATATGCAAAATACGTAAATGAATATCATTTTGTTGTAAAATATGCTGAATAATACTTCATGTAGAATTAATTTAGAAGAATATAGTTCAAAAATTAAACAATACCTTGGGTATCCCATTCTCCATCCCGAGGTTTGTTTGGTCTTAGTAATACCCTAATGAAATTTGCTCTAAAATCTCTTCTTGCAGATGCTTTTCAAGTTCAATTAAATGTTCGAAAGTTACTCCAATTCATAAAAAAGGATACTAATCCCCATTGTCTCTAAAATCATTGAATTAGCCATGAAAAATCGACTGCTAACTTTTCTGACCAACATAAGTTGTTTGTGGAATCACAACATCGATTCCGTCCTGGTCACTATACAACACTGGCCATGGTCCAGTTGATGAAAATGTTAACTGTCGACTTGGAGGAGAGCAAGCTTGCATTACTTACTTTGAGTGACTTAAGCAAATCTTTTGATTGTTTGTTAACGTTTACTTTCTTCATAAGTAGAAATACTATCATGCCACGGACATCGTTAATTGAATCCTACCTCTTAGAGAGGACCCATTTCATCGAATTTAACAACAACAATCCTCTCCACAGAGATCCATACTGGAGTCTATCATTTTTATAATATATGCCAACGGCAGCCCTCGTAATCTCTCAGAGACGAACGCCTGCCTTGTCACCGACGATACGTCTTTCATAACCATATCGGATGATTCAGCTAAAATTAGAACTCTAACTATACAGGAGGAAAGTGATTTTAGTCCAATAAACTTAACGAGCAGAAGCCCTAATATTTGCCATTAACCGAGGAGCAACAACCCCGTATTTATACCCTTTCTCGATATACTAGTACGAAGAAAAGATAATGGCAAATTAGGACATTCTACGTATAGAAAACCGTCACATACAAATATATATTTCACCGGAACGTCACACCATCATCCTACCTAAAAACAATCCGTCATAAACTCTTTGGTACATAGAGCCCTTTCAATATATGACAAACAATCACTGAAATCTGAAACAGAAAAACGGACTAATGCTCCGAGAGGCAACGGATATTGCGCTGAAGATATCAGAAATTCTGTTAATAAATATAAAAACCGAGCTCCTCAACAAAATGTCATAAATATACCCCACCTATGGACAATGTTGTCTTACCTTACATACACGGAACCACCGACAAGATTGCCAAATTGCTCCGAAAATCAAACATTCGAACAATTTTCAACACATGTAGGAAAGTTGGACAATTTTTGAAGTCAACAAAGGACGCAATACGAATACAAACAGAAGGGGTTTCTAAAATACCTTGCTCTTGTGGTGAAGTATATGTAGGTGAAACAGGAAGGTCTATATCCACTAGGCTTAAGGAACATGAAAGATATATAAAAAAAGAAACAAAATGTACAATCTGCAGTAGCTGAACACCAGCATTGCTCAGGTCACACTTTTAATGTAAAAGAAACTAAGGTGCTAGCATCAGTGCCTGGTTTCTTTAAACGTAAAATTAGAGAGTCAATCGAAATTTATAAATACCCAAATGATATAAATAGAGATACAGGTTACAGTCTACATCATACGTGGAAATCGATTGTAACGCTGGATCACGATTCTCTGAGCACCAGTCGGGTATAAATAACGGGCTGTTGCTCCTTGACGGTCATTCATTGTTCTAATCTCGTGAAGTAAAGAGCCCTGAAGATGCATTGTGCAATCGTAGGAGAAACGTCGGATTCCAATTTGACATGGTCTAAACCCAACAACTATGATTTTCAAAAACCTAATCATGTTGAAAAGTGGCAAAGAATGCCATTTTTCTAATGTTTAACTATTTTTATTTTTTCCATTAAGATTTTCATCATTTTATTATGTTGAGTTCTATCGAAAGCTTTGTTAAAATCAATGAAGCAAACGTATATGCCACGGTCGACGTCTCTGCATCTTTATAGACAAAACAAGGCATGTCTTGTTCCAACGGAATCTCTAAAACTAACTTGTGTTGCAGATCTCTGTTCTTCGCATAGTTTATATAATCTTCTGTGTATGATTTCAGAAAATAATGCAAATATATGACTCACGAGACTGATGGTTCGATATTCTTCACATCTACTTGCATTAGGTTTTTTTGAAATGGTAATGAATTGTGAATTTAGCTAGGTATTTTTCTACTGTCGTATATGTAATTAAATATGTTAGCTATCAACCTGATCCCGTTATCATCGAATAGCTTAAAAAATTTGGCATATATTTTATTAGACCCAGGTGTTTTTTCTTCTTATGGCTGTTCTAACTTCATCCATTGTCATGCCCAGTCCTGAAATGACATCTGATTTCGACGATACGTTTGTCCTCTCATCTTCGAATAGTGTTTCTATGTATTGTTTCTACACCCTTAATTTGTCCACCTTGTCTATCACTGGTTGACATTCATTGCCCATTAGCTTTACCGATGCTTGTGATTTCGTGTTCCTGTTGCGTCTTTTATTTTTCCATTAAGTTCAACGAATCACGTTTCTGTTTAACACCTCTATTTTCGAACATTTTTTTTTCGGCCTATCGTTATTATACTATTCTGATTTATCTCTGTATCTTCTTGTGTATGCTGTTGTATCTTATTATGCCCTTATATTTCCATCGTCTTCTTTCTTTTATCATATGCAAAATATCCTCAGTTATTCAGGTTTTCTTTTTAATGGTTTTGTTTGGTTTTAAGTTGTCTTCACAAATTTTTCCTATTAGGTTCTTGAATTTCCGTATTTTTGTCTCTATTTCCTTGCTACCATTTGTATTTTTAAGATTTCTATTTACTTCTTATTCTGCTTTATTTATTGTGTCTGGTTTTTTCACTTTCCTTATGTCAATCTTTTGTTTCGTATCAGATTTTTGAATTTTTTTCTTTTTAACTTTCAGAAAATCAACCAATGGATTTCGGTCGAATGCCACATCTCCGCCAGGATATATCTTGACTGAAAGGAAACTGTTGCGGTATCGCTCTTTTACTAACTTGTTTTAAATACATGTTTTTAAAACTCTTCTCAAATTTAAGAGAAGAATATTTTTCTCGGTGTAGTAAAGACTTCCTTGTTTTACCAATATATTTATTTTTTTAGTTAATTATTTTAAATTTTTCAACTCTTTCTTGCTGTATGAAAATAATTCACTTTTATTAAAATAATATTTTTTATTCTTGTAGTACTCCTTAAAAAGTAATTATTTTTTTACCTATGTCTCATCGTATACACACCCGTATACTTAATAAGCACCCAATCTTAATCTTGTAACATAAAATCCTCAAAGGAACTAATCAAATTAGGCTTAAAACATAAAAAGCTGTAATAACCGTGTAAGTATATTAAGAGTCCTAATTTAAAATTCATTATTTTATAGCAAACGCAGCATTTTGATAGCATTATACATATTAAGATTCTACAACATTTTTGAGATACCAATATAATTTTTTAAAAATCATGAGAAAGAGATGTTAAAGAAAATAACTTTTTAATAATATTTACATGTGGTCCTCAGCTCCGAAAATATTCAAAATTACCCACGTCTTTTAAATTCCCCAAAAAAGGAAAAACTGTATAAAAATCTCTTCATCGGTTCTCGAAATATGAGTAAAATATTTAGTCCAGTCAAAACAGACAAAAACTTCACAAAAATTCGCATAGAGCTGAAAATTGGTAAAGGTCTTAAATACGTTATTACAAATAAAATGTCAAAAGTCCTCACCGATCTTACTTTCGCTAAAAATTTTATTCAAGGTCAAATTCAAAAATTTCGGTTTTTTGCATCTGCCTCATAAACGCCAAGTGTTATCGTAAAAGTAGGACAGACCAACATAGTAGAACATGTAATTGTATACAAAAATTTTTCTCATACTCTCTTCTACGAATTACCATTTCTGAGATATCTCGATTTAAAAAGCTGGAAAAGTCGTATACTACATAATACGCACACATTCCCGAACCACCTATGAGGTAGTATTCTTGGTGCCTTTTTTAACGTGGTTTTCTCAGTGTAGATATATACATAAGTTTTATTAGACAGTACCAACAGATTACTGTTGATTTTGGGAAAACTTTAATCTGACTGATAATCTTCAAGTGCTTCTTCAACAGTAATATCTTGATCTTCACTTTCTTCTTACTGGATTTCTGTAGATTGTTCCAAGAAGAAATATGCATCAGTTGTCTACTCATTGAGACCAAAAAAATCCTAATCTGTTGTATTTGAGTCAATATTTGGCGTAAGACCGGCCTTGACAACTGATACATACTGGTAAACATGATAATCGGATTTTTTACAGCCAGCTTTCTTGTAATTGCTTCTGGGTCCAGTTGATTACCCAGCCACACTTGAACTTGATAGTATATACGATATAGGTTTGCTAAGCAGAAGCAGATGTTGGAGCAAGATCAGATAGTTATACAGTTTTATTGCTCCATGTATTTTTTACAGAACTTAAGTGTTTATACTTATCTATACAATCAATTTCTTTTGGAGTTCCATATATAATAAGAAGAAAGCGAATTCCATTTGTGATGATGACTTGTGGAGAAGAGTTAATCTTTTTAAATACTGCTGTGCAATCATTTAAACCATTACGATTCCAAAGCAAGGGCCATATACTGAATGTGCACGACGCACTTGTACGTCAGATGCCTGTAAGTACCATTCAAAATATAGTCAATTAATAATCTACAAATTTTTTAGTGAAAGAAAAAATAAAAACAATGCGAAATTGACTAAAATAAGTCCTGGTAGAAAGCAGTTAGAAGCTGATAAACTAGTCAGAAGTATAACAAAAAGAAAAGTACATTACATTTATTTTAATAATGAGATTCCAACAATTGATAAAATTTTAGCACCTATAAGAGTGGACGAAAATATACCAAAAATGAAAAGAAAAAAGTCGTGGAATTGAACTTTTCTTGGTAGAAGCAGATCAGCAAATCAGTTTTAGTAGATAGAGGAGGAATAATATGCTGAAGAAGACAATATTTAACAGAAATCAGTAAGTACAGAAGGAACCAATTAAACATTTATTACTTGGATTAAACGTGGGTAAATTATCGCACGATAAAAATATCCTAAATTCGCGCCCGACCTTTCTAGAAGGCTTGCATCCTGGCTTAAAAATTCCTTCCGGTAAAAGCCGCAGGTTAGTACTACTTCATATTGGAAGCGACTAAGGATTTTTAAATGGAGATTTACTTGCATTCCAATCAAAATCAACCAAAGATTACCACCAAGAAATGATGTTTGTAACAATTACTTTTCTGAAATGATCACGTCAATTTCTGAAAATTCGGTCATTTTTACGGACAATGCCAACCATTCTTCTAGACTAGCAAAGCGATTGCCTTTATCCTACTGGTGAAAAGAAGATATTATAAATTAGTTGCATGAAAATGAATAACCTTGTGAAAATGATGCCTTTGAAACGGAGAATTTAAAAATAGCCAGAGAAAATGTATTAAAATTTAAAAGATTAGTTATGTTTATATTAGAGAAATTGTTTTTGTTCTCAACCAACTAAAAATATCTTATACTATAAGGACAGACGTACTCTGTTCTAACAAGGTTAAAGACAAAGTACTATCTTGGATTGCAATGAAATGCCAGGAATGCGTGGAGGCCCCATAAATGTATTTATACAGCCAACTGCAAGTATACTGTATTCATCGTTAGTATATAGTATCAGGTAGTCAAGAAAGTAATTTCGGTTCTGTAGTGTGAAATAAAATTTTAACCAATTATATATTTTCCATTTTGTTCAATGGTTTTTGCCATCTCTCTTGCAGCTTCGTGATTCCGGGTTCATAAAAATTTTGATCCTTATCAGCAAAAGAGCTGACCTAAGTGCAGTTTGTGAAAGTTTTACCATTCAAAGAGTTCTGCAAACTTCGAAATAAATGATAATCAAATGATGCCAGGTCAGGGCTATATGGGTGATCCCAACCAAGCCCCAATAATTTCCCACGACTTGCGAAAGATGAGTAAGGCTTTGCATGATAATGGGATACAATTCCTTTGCGATTTGCCAATTCTAGCGGTTTTTTTATAGGGTCATCTAGTTTCATTAGTTGGTGACAGTAAACATCTGAATTGATCGTCCGGCCTCTTAGAAGCAGTTTAAAATACACCGTTACATTTCCACCAAATTGACAGCATGACTTTTTTGGATGCAATTCAGCTTTAGATGTGGTTTGTACTGATTCATCACCCCTGGACCATGAGCGTTTTCGAATGTTGTTACTGTAGATGACACATTTTTTATCACGAGTGATGATTCTTTTCAAAGAAAGATAGGTTTCATTGCGCGTGAAATGCCTACGGCAAATATTGATTGATTGTGTTAAGTGAATCTCTTTCAATTCATGCAAAACCCAAATATCGAGTTCCTTAGCGAGTCGAAGAGATTTGAAGGGATTTTCAGTTGTGTGCAATCTCTCGAACAGTTGTATAACTTTGGTCATCTTTCAGTGAAAAATCTACAGAACGGAATTTTTTTAACCAATCAACACCCTAAACGTCTCTCTTTGTGAGCCTCAGCAGCATTCTTTTCTTTACGGAAATAAAAAATTAAAATATGCTGAAAATAATCATTTCTGCATTCCATGTTAAACTAACTAACAACTACAAACAATTACTTACAAACCATAACACTGATAGAAGTCCTTTAAAATATATAGAATAAAAAAAAGCTGAAAGAAAATGCTGGATTTTACAGGGGATGGAAACCAAGTTTAATAGTAGACCAGAACAACAAGATAGTCCTCGAAAGCAAAGAAAAAACTGACATCTGGGAGGAATACATCGGAGAACTTTTTCAAGACAACAGACCACCAAGAGAGATTGATTTAACTGATAGTTTGACTAGCCCATGAATTACAAAAGAAGAGATTAAAAAAGCTATCCATAACTTAAAAAATAAAACAAAGCAGCTGGACCAGACAAAATCCCGTCAGAAATACTCAAACTCCTAGATGAAGAGGTGTTGCGGCATTGCATAAAGTTTTTAACATCATCTACAATACGGGTCTCTACCCCAAACAATGGCTATGTTCTACTTTTATCCCGTTACCAAAGAAACCCAATGCAAAAAGATGCGAAGATCACAGACTTATCAGTCTAAAGCTTTTCTTAAAAATAATACACCAAAGAATATACAAGAAATGTGAAAGAGACGTGAGCGATTCCCAGTTTGGATTTAGACAGGGATTAGGTACAAGGGAGGCGATAGTCGCAACAGGTACTGGTACAAAATTGCTATGACCAAAGAAAAGATGTGTGCCTATGTTTCATAGATTATGAGAAGGCTTTCGACCGTGTTCAACATCAAAAGTTAATATAACCCATCGAGAGGCTCGACATCGGTCAAAAGGACATCCGATGCATCCAAAATTTGTATTGGAACCAGAATGCACAAGTAAAAATTGAAAATGGTGTGTCCAACACTGTGCAAATTGAGAGGGGAGGGAGACAGGGGTGCATACTATCTCCGCTCCTATTTAATTTATATTCGGAGACAATTTTCCGAGAGGCCTTAGAAGATGTAAAAAAGGGCATTAGAGTAAATGGTGTATGGATCAACAACATTCGTTATGCCGAAAACCTAGATGATCTACAACAAATAGTAAATATGGTTGGACAACACATCTGTGGGTCTGAACATCAATACTAGGAAAACAAGGTTTATGATCATCTCCAGAAACTTGGATGCAATTACAAACTCCGGAATAACATTTGATGCAGCGCCCATTGGACAAGTTCAAATACCTGGGAACATCACTTTGTGAGGATTGGACATCGGACAGAGAAATAAAAAGCCGTGTTGAGCAAGCCTGACAGGTTTTCATGAAGCTTAAAAATGTGCTTACCTGCTCAGAATTCGATATTGACTTGAGGGCGAAGTTTATGAAATGCTACGTATGATCAGTGCTTCTTTATAGCGTGGAGGGTTAGACCCTAAAAACGAGTAATATCAATAAACTGGAAGCCTTCGAGATGTGGCTGTATCGCAGAATTCTTAAAATCTCATGGATGGAGAAGAAGACAAATGAGGGAGTTCTGGGGCGTGTAGGAAGAGAGCGTGAACTATTCGAAGTAGTCAAGAAAAGAAAAACAGCCTATCTGGGACATATCATGCGAAACAAAAAATATGGGTTCTTACAGTTGATGATTGAGGGCAAAATTGAGGGCAGAAGGGAAATGGGGAGGAAGAAAATGTCTTGGCTTCGAAACGTAAGACAATGGAAAGGGTTACGTGATGTACAAACACTGATCCACACCGCCCGAGATAGAGAAGCAATGCAGCATGTGATCGCAAACATCCATTAATGGATATGCATCCGAAGAAGAAGAAGAAGAAAATAATTACAACGCTCTCTCAGAGTAACAATCAAAAATACTTCTTTGCTGAGATCCCTATGAGATTAAATATTCATATTGAGTGGACTGCTGGACGTTGACGCTTCTTGTAATGGACTTCACATTTTTTTCTGATAAACGTTGCTTAAATGATTCGCTTTTCTTATGTTTAGGTGAGCTTACCTATCCTGCACCGACGAAAACCATTTCGTTCGAAACGGGTCTACAGATGGCGGTGCACTGCCATGGGAGAGACTTCCCCTTTCCTGGTATTTCATTGCAATCCAAGATAGTACTTTGTCTCTAAACATGTTAGAACAGAATACGTATGTCCTTATAGTTTAAAGATTTTTCCGTTGGTTGAGAACTAAAATATCTTCTATAATATAAACATATTTATACACCCAACTGGAAATGTATTCACCATTGATACATAGTAAAAGACTAAGTATTGATAAAATGGCTGTAAAACATGACAAAATTGTACTTTTGTTGCCACTTACATTCAATAGAGTTAATAAAGCCTCGAGTGAAAAAATTTATTGCAAGATATAATAGTGTCTTTCAACTAAAAGATGTGCGAGAACGTTTAGGAACGGCAATGAATAACGTAAATGTAGAAAACTGGAACAATACTATAAACTACGTTACTAAAAAAGAACAAAAGATGTAGGACCTCGACAATATTGTGAAAGAGACTGCAGAACCCTTAGTTACCGTGACAACATCTGATTCATATGAAAGTGAGGTTATTTTTGATTGAAGCTTAACTTGTAATTTTTTAAATTTTTATTATAAATAGTCTATATTTCTATTTTCGATGGTAATTTTATTCTAAAACAATGCAAAAGTAATATTTGTATAATTTAGAAAGCATTCCCACCACCGACGACACTGGATGAAAATTTTTCCTAAAATATTAACGATTATTATAACTATTTTTCGTGATTTTTTTACCTTATTGTATTCTTCAGGTATGGGGTATGTCAACCCAATTTTTGTAAAAAATGCCTGGTTTGTGATTGTTCTACTTATATACAAAATAACAGTCTCATCTTATATGTAAATCATTTTGGAATGTATAATGACGTTCTTTGCCGCTAAGAAAACGGAAATAGACGTATAACTTGTCATCTTGATGATCAGTTGCAAAGAGTATCTCACCGACGCATGTTTGCCATATGCGTCTCATACGCAATGAAAGCGTCTCTTTTTTGAAAGATCTCAACCCTGTGATAAAAATGCATCATCTACAGTAACATCATTCGAAAAAGATCATGGTTCAAATGTGATGAACAAGTACCAACCACATCTACAACTAAATTGCATCGAAAAAAAATCACTGACAGTTTGGCGGAACTACCAAGATGTGTATTTTGAGCTGCTTCCAAGAGGCCAGACGATCCATTCAAATGTTTACTGTCAAGAACTAATGAAACTAAATGAAGCAACAACAAGCATCATGATAATGCGAAGCCTCATTCATTTTTAGTAACTCGTAGGTAAGTGAAGTTAGGAAGAGATGTCGTATCCCCCATAAAACCCTGACCTCGCACCATCTGATTATGATTTATTTCGAAATTTGTAAAACTCTTTGAATGATAAAACTTTCACAAATGATAATGACCGTAATTATGGTTCAGTTTTTTGCAGATAAGGACCAAAATTTCTACGAGCGTGGAATCACGAAGCTGAACGAAAGATGGCAAAAACTCATTGAATAAAATAGAAAATATATAATTGATTAAAGTTTATTCTTCACTCTACAAAACCGAAATAATTTTTTTGCCAACCTGATATTAACGTCGAGTAAATTCAGATATTTTTGGTAAATATCGGTTTTTGACAGAAAAATCTTTTCGTGTAATGAATAAAACTGCATTACACACCTTAAATACGTAATTACTTTTACTTAATATTTTTTATCAAGAAAATATCTTACAATTAGGCCCCTTAATAAACATTCAACCTTAATCTCGTAACGCATGACCCTTAAAAGAACAAATCAGTTTAGACCTAAAACACAAAAAACCGGAATCTAAGTGCGTTTATAAAAACCAGCAATCGGATAGTCTCATTACATGTTCTTTTGTCCGAATAAAAATTTCTACCATTCATAAAAAATTAAGTCAATTAAGCAAATGCCAGTTGTCACGCAATGTCTGGAAGAACACTTGAAAATGTCCCTGAGGTTGGTGACCTGACCGTATATACAATATGTCAAACCACGAACACCCATCTATTATATGTCAATAGCATGTAAATGGTAAAATAAATAAGAAATGCATTTGTTTTTCAAATAAAAATAAACCGATGCATTATAAGTCAGGAAAGATAATATGACGCAATGACTAATGCTGAAAATAAATTCAGATAAATATTGTATGTCGCATTTTCTTTAGGTAAAAAACTTTTCTGTAACTATATAAACATATAAAAAAATTATATATATATATATATATATATATATATATATATATATATACAAAGTGGAAGGGAAGTTTTAGCCGATACGTATATTTTTTTCCTTTTTCAAAGCTGCAAATACGGAATATTGTATAAAGTAATGTTAATTATATAATTTACATTTCAATATGCCCTAGATAAATTTTTTGGGTACGTAATCAAAGAAGATCGAAAAAATCAGTTATTTGTTTAACATTATTATTAAATTTTATTATTTATGTTTAAAATGAATAAGGTCGTATAGAAAAAATAATTTAAAATTTATTTGACAGTATTGTCATCGTATGACTGTTGAAGATAATGTGAGTTTACTAGTAACTGTATTTATTTCTTCTTTTTTTGTAAGATGTGTTTATTTTAAGTACCAAGTTTGAATTCAAAGTCATGTCTTTTTCATTTTTTAAATTTAATTTTATAATATGATATAATTGGTGATATAATTGTTACAATCAGAACAAAAGAGGGGAGAATGATAACAAAAATATAAAATAAAATAATAATAATAAAAAAGAGAAAATGTCTGGCCCGCAGTGTGCTGCAGTCAACACTATACTTGTCGCTACTGCAATGCCTAGACGGTACAGCCAGCAACGCCAGCTGTCCGCTGACCTTTACCCATATCCTTTCTCTACCTTTTAAACATTCCTCTGCCTTGACCCACCTACCTACAATCCCTATATAATCCCTTAGAACTTTCTTTCAGCTTGCCGACTGAAGCCGGCAACGAATAGATCAGATCCCTCAACCAATCGTAGGAGGTAATTAAATGTGAAGAAGTTTCAGATTTTTAAGAATGAATATGTCGACTGGAAAACATAAATTACCCCAGGTGGGTAGGATCAATGGTCCAGAATCCCACACCGCAGAAGCGGTCTGCCCCACGGATTCTGGGGAGGGGGCAAAGTTTCGACATCACAACCTTTCAACTGGCAGGGTGTTGAGGAGGCGGGCTCCTGTAGCACAAGAAGCTACTCAAAAACTTTAGCCAGCACTCACTCAGGCAGGACTTCCAAGACAGCGCATAAAATGGACAACATCTATGAACGAGACAATAATACGCATTTTTATAGGATGGCTCAACTAGGACGGGAAATGATCGGCTATAGACAACAGCTACATTCAAGATTTGTCCACATATACAGGTGTCAGAACAGAGAATAGCTAACCAATACAGAGTTATTCTCCGAAACAACCTAATTCATGTAATACCATCAAAGCGGAGACTGAACGTGAGATCAGGGCCGCTGATGATAACAACGATCCGTATGTTGAACCTGAGCCACAGCTGGAACCCGAGGTCCAAAAATAACAAGAACAGCCTAATGACAATATCCGATAGGATAAGGCTGAACTCATTTTTCAGAAATTGTCAATAGAAATGAGTAAGTAGGGTGCTGGCTTTTACTTGATGGAAATCCATATTCAACGATGAATAAAAGACGAATATTGGTCAAATTTCCACTATATTTAACTAAAACACTTGACGCGTTTCGCTAACACTGTAGCTTCATCAGAAGTTCTATTTTAAATTTAAAATAGAACTTCTGATGAAGCTACATATTTATCTTAATAACAGCTTAGTTTACACTAACTTTGGGTTTTTTTTTAGGATAAGAAATGAAGATCTGATTACAATTTCGATATATCAGGTCGGTATGAAAATAATTTCGATTTTTAGTCTAAAATAAACTTCTGTTTTATACAAAGAATAAACTTTAATCAGTTCTATATTTTCAATTTTATTCAATGATCTTTTGCCATCTTTTTTGCAATTCACGATTCCGCGTTTATAGAAATTTTGGCTCTTATCAGCAAAAATCTCAACTAAGTGCGAATTAAGGTCATCATCGTTTGTGAAAGTTTTACCATTCAAAGAGTTTTGCAAACTGTTAATCAGATGTTGCTGGATCAGGGCCATATGGTTGATGCGACATCACTTCTCAACTAAGCTCCTATAACACAGATTAAAAAAAAAAAGTTGATGTATATTTAACCAGATTATTTTATTGTTATGAAATTCGACGCCCTGAATCTAAATCTAAGGTTCGCTAACATCTATCACGCCAGGTTCAAGGTCACTTCAAGGTTAAATTGAGAAAAATCCACTAAATAAATCTGAAAAAAAATATATGTAGGTTTTTTGTTCGCTGAATCCCCAAGGTCAGTCAGAGGCCATTTTAGCGTCATTTCAAGGTCAAATTGAAATAATCTACCACGTTTCATTAGGTCGTTCGTTCGTTATTACTTCATTAATTTCAATGGTTTCAGTTCCGCTTTTTCCAACTAATGCACATGAAATCGATAAATAACAAAGTAATATCCTTATCAATGGCAGGTCTTGAACCCTTGACAGCTTTAATTAGAAATTTAGTATACTGAAGCACAAGCTTGTAAACGAAGCGCAGCTGGCGGCGCCCTCTGTAATGAACATTGAAACTCTAATCAGGTCTTAATTTCTCATTCTAAGAAACCCCAAAGTACCAAACTTAGTGCAAATGAAGTTAGTATTATGATAAATATTCACAAACAAGTTTAAAAAAATATAAATTTGACATCTTGTATTTCGGAAACTGTCAACTTTTGGACTAAAGTAAATTGGGCTAGATCCTCATATTTTAGCCTCAGAAATTTGCGATAGAGTTCTGTATAGGCCTTTTAGAGACACAATGTACATATTTTACGTGGGTTTATAAACACAAACAAAATTTGATGTGCTTAAAGGAAACAATATTTTTTTATTTTTCCCAACGGCTGAGTACGTGACTAAAAATGAAACGTTGGACGTAAACATTTTTTTTTTGTTAGAAACGCTGAAATGTGTATTGATAACATTTTAGCTTGTTGGTCATGTATAGAAGATGAATTTTATTGTTTTTTAACAGCCTAACCATTTTAGTTTTAGTCATATGAATAACTTACCCATTGGTTTTTGTATTTCATTTTTCACAGCATATTCATATAAAAATTATTTCTTTTAACGGAGCGCCTCGTGACGTCTTTAAGAAGTCGATTTTAGAATACCAATTGTGAGTCACTTTTTCACATAAATCTGCAATTATATTAGGAAAGCCACATTATTATTAAGTCAGTAATATTTGTAGTCATTGGCATAACCTCAAAGAACAAGTCTAGTAGAGTTATATCGCATGATTTTGGTGGCCAAATCACAGAGACATTGAGATTACATGTTTACCAAACTTATACTTCACGAGATGTATGACATGCCACACCGTCTTGTTGAAACCATATATATTATCCAAATCAAAATCATCCAAATCATGTGAGAAATAACCAGTAATCATGGGAAGTAGTAGATATCTGTTGGACTTCCATTGTCTTTATTTTTTGTTGAATATCACGACGTTTCGGCTAGTAGTTATCTCTAGCCGTTTTCAAGTGAAACGAAATAAATCCCTTAGCTACATGACTATTTATACTAAAAGTAAATGCAGTAGAGTGTGACTGAGATGGGGGCAGTCATGCCTGCTATGGCAAAATCCCATTTTTTTTATGCTGCATTTAGTTTAGTTTACAATTACTAAGAAGTGGTTTCCACACTTCTCTTATATCTAAAGATGGTTTACTAAAACAACTCGCGTTCTGATGTATAACCGCGGCTTCTTTGAATTTCCGTTTTCTCCAATGTTGTTCATGATGTAGTATTTTAGTTTCAGATCATTTTATGTGGTGTCCATGAGTCCAGGCATGGTTGGCGGCACCAGATTTTTCTGTTTCTCCTCGAGATGTGCATTTTTGATGATCCTTGATCCTTACGTCAAGAGGTCTTTTTGTTTCGCCAATGTAGGAATTGCCACATTCACATGGTATCTGATAAACACAGTTCTTCATGTCTCTTTGAGTTGTTGGTTTAACCCTAGTGAGCCGACTTCTCAGAGAGTTATTTGAACTGAAAACAACGTTGATTTTATATCGTTTTCCTATCCTTCTAACTTTTTCTGAAATGCTTTTAACATAGGGGATGTTCAATACTGGTTTTCGTTCTTAATTCGTTGTCGATATTCTCCTATTTCTGCGTTGTTCAAGAAATTTATCCACTAGATATACTGGGTATCCGTTGGCTGTCAGATCATTTTTAATGTAATCTATCTCTTTCATCAAGTTCTCGTTGGAGTTGCAGAGAGTTAAGGCTCTATCTACGAGATTTCTTATAATTCCTTGTTTGGTGTTGTTGGAGTGATTAGATGAATAATTAAGGTATTGTCCTATGTGCGTGGCTTTTCTGTAAACCGAAGTTCGAATTTGTCTGCTATTTCTTTCAACCAAAACATCTAAGAATGGTAATTTATTTTCTACTTCTTTCTCCATGGTGAGTTTAATAGTTGGGCTGATATTGTTGAGATGAAAAAGAAAGTTTCGAAGTTCTTTGTCGTTTCCACTCCAAATAATAAAAGTATCGTCTACGTATCTGAGCCATAACTTTGATTTCTTAGTTGTGGATTGAATTGCAAACGTCTCGAACCATTCCATGAAAATATTTGCGACCACCATGGAGAAAGAAGTAGAAAATAAATTACCATTCTTAGATGTATTGGTTGAAAGAAATGGCAGACAAATTCGAACTTCAGTTTACAGAAAAGCCACGCACATAGGACAATACCTTAATTATTCATCTAATCACTCCAACAACACCAAACAAGGAATTATAAGAAATCTCGTAGATAGAGCCTTAAATCTCTGCAACTCCAACGAGAACTTGATGAAAGAGATAGATTACATTAAAAATGATCTGACAGCCAACGGATACCCAGTATATCTAGTGGATAAATTTCTTGAATTACGCAAAAATAGGAGAATATCGACAACGAATGAAGAACGAAAACCAGTATTGAAAATCCCCTATGTTAAAGGCATTTCAGAAAAAGTTAGAAGGATAGGAAAACGATATAACGTTGTTTTCAGTTCAAATAACTCTCTGAGAAGTCGGCTCACTAGGGTTAAACCAACAACTCAAAGAGACATGAAGAACTGTGTTTATCAGATACCATGTGAATGTGGCAATTCCTACATTGGCGAAACAAAAGGACCTCTTGACGTAAGGATCAAGGAACATCAAAAATGCACATCTCGAGGAGAAACAGAAAAATCTGGTGCCGCCAACCATGCCTGGACTCATGGACACCACATAAAATGATCTGAAACTAAAATACTACATCATGAACAACATTGGAGAAAACGGAAATTCAAAGAAGCCGCGGTTATACATCAGAACGCGAGTTGTTTTAGTAAACCATTTTTAGATATAAGAGAAGTGTGGAAACCACTTCTTAGTAATTGTAAACTAAAACTAAATGCAGCATTAAAAAAATGGGATTTTGCCATAGCAGGCATGACTGCCCCCATCTCAGTCACACTCTACTGCATTTACTTTTAGTATAAATAGTCATGTAGCTAAGGGATTTATTTAGTTTCACTTGAAAATGGCTAGAGATAACTACTAGCCGAAACGTCGTGATATTCAACAAAAAATAAAGACAATGGAAGTCCAACAGATATCTACTACTTAATAAAAAAACATCATTGTCTATGACCTTCAAACAAAAACCAGTAATCATGCTTGTGTAACGTTCTTAAGAGTGAATTTTGGTAGATATATAGTAATTGTGTCTGAATGACTGCATGTGACTCAGAATAACTCCAAATGCGACTATTTGGTTTGTGTGCTAGACAATTTAACCAAAAATGACTTTTATCATTGAGGATGACTTTTTTATGAATTGATAGTTCAGTTTCCAGTTGTTCGAAAGCCCGATCTGCAAAATTTCTACGTAATAAACGGTCATCTGGTTTAAGTTCATGGGTTAAATGAATTTTATACACTTTCATGTGCAAATCTTTATGAAAAATATTCCATATAGTATCATGGTCTTCACAACGACTCGTGCAACTGATTGATTGAGATTATCATTAACATCTTGATTTACAGCATCGATATATCACATTTAGGTTTTTGACGTTTTGTATTTTTAACATCATAAACACGTTTCTGTCCACTACGTTCAAATATTCGATTGGCAACAATGAATTTCCTAAATTTTTATTATATTGGTGAAAGTGTATTCTTGACATTAACTGGCCCTACATTTTTTAACCTATAATTGACTGAATACTTTTCGTTTTGACAATAATTTATTTTTGTGTTTGCCTGTCTTGTGCATTTTTTGTCATATTTTCTGAGAATTTCAAACAAGAATGCGAATTATAAAGTTTTTTTTGGTATTTCAGAAAAATGCAATTCTTTGTTATCGGACATGCAAGTACCTCATCTGGTAAATTGTAATTTATTTCATTTTCATTGGTAGGTTTTAAAGAATTTAATAATATTTATTTAAAATTTTACCTCAGATTCAAATGGTGAATCTAAGAGTTTAATCTAATGAATATGATATATAATTCTTAAATGTTATCAATATTTTAGTTTCCCAAAAGACAAGAAACTTCAAATTCAAAAGCTGAAACAAATTGGTCATGATGACTAAGTCTCTTCAGAGGATTTTTCTGGAAATAATTTTATAGAAGAAATTGAACAAAAAGTTGTTTATGGTGTGCTTCCAACAAATAAACTGTCTGAGGAAAGCTAGGAAGCACTGTTTGATGTGAACATCTTGGAACAGCTAACATTGGACCTAATAACATACACTGGCTCTAAAAAAACTCCTGATTTAGATGGGCATTAATTGACATTAATGCAATTGACATGTAAAGCTGAGCATGATTATACATTTAAAAACCAATATGACATATTAAAATAGAAACGAACATATATATATAATAGGAAATATTTCAATATTATTAAGCACGTCTAGAAATTAAATAAAATTTATTGTTAGATATTTGCTTTGGCTAAAAACAAAACAGTAACCTTTTGTTTGAATATGTTACTAATTAAAAATACATTTTATTTAATTAAGTACTTTTTATTTTAAGAAAATAAAACAAAAATCTTGATTTTAGCTCAAGTAGTAAGGAAATTTGTATCGTTAAAATATCTTGTCAAAATAATGAAAAGCTGTGAGTGCCATTTCAAAAATTTAACTCTAGGAAAGTTATTTTCTAGATCCTCAAACAGTTACGTAAATGAAAAGTTTGAGCTAATGTAAAAATTAAAAGATGCTAAAAAAACAATGATTTTACTGTTACTATTATCGATAAGTAGGGTCTAAATTTGCATGAGTCAATCTGTAAATATTTTTTATATTATGTTTTTTTCTCTATTAATAATTCATAATTCATTAATAATATACTAGGGAATATGATTGTGTAATTTCGACTTTATTACCAAATATATATATATATATATATATATATATATATATATATATATATATATATATATATGTTGTAACGTAGATTTGGATGATGGAATGTGCACTGGTGTTCTTCCGATTTTCAATCCGTTCGTCAATAGGAAAATCTTCACGACGTTTTGCCAACATTTCAGCTGGCATTTTCAAGTGATGCTTCCTCGACGGCTGCTCGGCTTGGAATGAGCGTGCTGTTTTTTTTGTAGGGGAAATCTTGCATAGACACCCGCACGGAGTGTGCGGGTAATGCCGGATTCTTACTAGCTAAAACCCCCCCTAGACTGAGGGTCCCCATGATCAACTTCTGCTTCCCATGGTAAGGCAAGGTTCTACAGAAGTGCATTGTGAGTGTCCCTTTGGTTTTCAGGCGGTTGCCTTATAAACCTCCGGTCTTCACTCTTTGGTGTTTCCGCTCCAGGAGCCAGTGCTCCTATTGCTTCGCACTTCATTGCATTTCGCATACAATGCAAGGTTTGTCTCTCTACGCCATTCGCACTTCATTCACTCAGTCTCACACATACTTGTAAATTTGGACTAGGGGCTTTTGGCTCCTTAGTGCGTACGATGTAGCCCTTGAGGGATATTCCTCTGTGCTCTCTTTTCTTCTTACCTATCCTGCATTCTTCTTCTCACTTCTTTCTTCTCTTGTAGGTATTTCTTCCTGTAGGTATCTGCTGACCATCATGGGATGGGTGGATCTTGCCATGATGGCAGTGTCATCTGCAAATAGGGCCGAATGAGCGTGCTGGTCCTGTATCTGCCTTTTTATAGTTTGGCACTTGCGCAGGTTATACCTTGGTTCTGCCTGGTTGCTTTTCTCGCTTTCCTGGGTCTAGGCCTTCTCTCAGCTCTCTGTCCTATTTCTTTGATGTGTTGTTTTTGGTTGAGTTTTAATTACAGTTTTCCATGTATTTGGGATGTTTTGTGCATCATCTCTCTTGTTAAGGTTTTTAGTATTTTCTATTTCGAGAGCTTCTCTGATGGTGCGCGTTGTATATCTATATATATATATATATATATATATATATATATATATATATATATATATATATATATATATATATATATATATATATATGTATGTATATATATAAAATTTAAAGTATAAGGAAATTCTTCGGGAAACAAATTCTAACTATGCATTTTTATTATTCCACACAGAAAACCGTACTTGACATAATATTAATGCATTCTAGAGTAAAAAACACCCTGCACGTTCTATTATCTTCCTCGCACTATACATAATGCAACATAAGTATATTAAAATCCCGGTGTTGTAATCTCGCAAGTTCAACATGAACTTGTGTCAGGACGACAAGCCCTTTCTACAGGATTGGGTCAGCTCAATTTGATGTAGATAATTAATAAAACAAGTGTTAATAATATAATAAATTTAACTACAATTTTTTTAGAAAAGTCTGATAAAAATAAATAATGCTATCAAATATAGGAGATTCATGAGTACAGTACGACAGAACCATAGAAAAACCATTACTCTCACTATCTTGAAGGGTATTTAATACAATTTGCTGAATTGACTGACTTATCGCATAGTCCAATCCACTAATTTTGTTCCAAATTGGCAACAAAAACCATAAGAAATTGGAGGATTTTTTGGGGGGGTATCGCGGTGAGATCTCCATTTAAAATTGGATAGCATTCTTATTATGTTCAAATCTTTGGAGCATTTATCCTTGATATAATCTATGTGTTGTTTAGAGCCCAAAGAGGAATCAAAGATGAGGTCCAGAAATTTATGTGATAAAGAGGATTGAATGGAATTGGAATTTAGGAGAAGTGCGGAAATTTTGGGACAAGGTCCAATTTACAAAAATGGAGTATTGTTGATTTGGTTGGGCCCAGAGAAAAAGCCCATTCATTTAAGTTAGATAAACTAGTGTGTAATAATCTTTCGTTATTCGAATTTTCCTTGGAACTATGATAGATCAGAACATCATCCGCAAATTTTCCTTGGAATTATGATAGATCAAAACATCATCCGCAAACATTTTTAAAGAGACTCGGGGCAGAATGCTTTCCCTGATCAGATTAACGACCAGAATAAAAAGGGTGAGACTGAGGACTGACCTCTATGAAACTCCGGAAGCCTGTATATAAGATGGAGAATTGCAAGAGTTTATTCTAACATGGAAAAGCCAGTCCTCGATAAAGTATAGCATATTACCGTGTATTCCGAGTTTGTATAGAGAATCAAGGATGGAAATTTTATTGATCTGGTCAAGCAGATTGAATATCTGTTTCCAGACCGACTGAATGATCCAAAGTAAAGCATTGGGATGAGATGGGATTTAGACGGTCCCATCTATTCCTTAATGATGAGGTCTCTTGTTTCAACCAGGAATGTCGGAAATTTACAATTCTTGGGGTGGCTCGGGGTTTTCCAGTTTGTGGATGGGGATAAGAAGAGAATCTCTCCATTTGAGGGGGAAGGATCCGGTAGACCATATATACTTGTAGATATGAAGAAGGTGGATGAGTCCTTCTGAAAGTAGATTCTTAATGAAAGAGACTCTAATCCCGTCCAAGCAGGAGGCAGAATCTCTACTGCGTTTAAGAGCATAGTGAAGTTCGTTGATAGTATGGAACATTAGAGATGTGGGTGGAGAAATGGAAGAGGGATGAAAGTGAGGGACAGAGATTGGTAAACTGGCTTACAAAGATATTTGCCATTATATTTGGATCAGAGATCCAGTCATCTTCCAGTTCGATGCAACAGAGCTGCGACTTCTGCCCTTAAGTTTGTCGATGTTGTTCCACAGTGTTGAGCTCTCAATATGAGGACCAATCAATTCAGTAAAAGAGTTCCAGCTATCGTTCTTAGCCTGGTGGATGATTCTTCTCGCTACAGCTCTCTGCCTTTTGAATTCTATTAGGTTATTATTAATTAGGGAGTTTTAAAATTTTTTAGGGCGATCTTTCTATTCTTGATGACAAACTTGCATTCGTCATTCCCCCAAGGTAGTGGGGATCTATTTGATCTATACACTGCCTTGAGGATGCTGATATTGACTGAAGTCATGTTGGCTTTCTCAAAATTAGATATGGTCTGATCTATGTTGGAGGATAGGGAGGATGTCTTAAAGGAAAACCTGTATAGATTCCAGTCTGCCTTGGAGAGGATATAGTAAAAAGAAGGGTATATAGGAAAAGGGGGAGATGAGGATTCCAAATAAGTGGGGATATGTCCAACACTACGGTGGGTATTATCAAGTACGCTCCATCGAAGAAGAGTAGTCAAGCTAGGACTTGTAATGCAAATATCCAAGCAAGAATAGGATCCATAGGCCAGTGGAAGATAAGTACGAACGCCATCATTCAGAAGAAATAGGTTATGTGTATTAATAATATCAGAGATTATTCCGCCCCTTGAGTCGATGTGAGAAGAAGCTTACAGAGGGTTGTGAGCATTAGACTCGTCCATGAGTATAATGGGGGGGGGGGAATGATCAATGAGGTTGGATAAATCAGCCAAAGTGATAAGTGATGATAGGAGAAGTTATAAGTTGCATAGTGATACTTTTTTATTTGTATTATGTGCTGAAATGGCGCAAACTTCTAAAGGAGAATCGATTATTATTTCCTGGTATGAAATGTTTTGTCTGATGAACGTTGCAACTCCTCCGGATGCCTTGTTAGGATTCAATCAATCACATTATCATCAGTTAGTTTCCTATAGGAGAAGGAAATGAGGTTTGAATGTATTTACTAAGAGATATATCTCGGATATATGGGATATAAAGCTGTTGATCTGGCATTCTATGATTAATGAAGTCATTTATGAAGTTTTTTTGATGGTTTTAACCTTTGATGTATTATTCAGAAGAATTTCTGGAAGATTGGGATTTTTTTGGTGAGTATATTTGGAAGATTTGTTCAAATCCTTGACATTTTTCTTAGGTAACGGAGGCTTATGAGATGAATGAAGGGACTTATGAGAAGAGGGGGGATAAGAGAAAGAAGGAGGTGTGATAGGGGGTAATTTTGTTGGGAAATATGTTTAGGGGGTATAGGAGGGCCCTCCTTTTGAGGTTTTTTGAAGGAGGGAGTATCTTCCGACGAGAAAGATGAGATGGGGAGGAAGGTTGGTTTCTCTATTGTTTTAATGATACTTTAACTTTTTATCGAGAAGGGTGGAGAGATCTTCATAGCTTTTTCCGCAAAAGAAATGGAGAAGGAAGGGTTGAGTTCACTATATCTGTTTTTAGCTTCAATATGAGATAATTTTTCCTTCTTAAAGACTTTGCAGCCCTTGTACTTAGAAAAGTGAGATTCATTACAATTTACACCAATTGGCGGGGGATTGCAAGGATTTTCTCCATAAGACGGTTTGCCTTATCTCGGACAAAATTGATGCTTCCTTACATCTATCTGAAGTGTTGCCGAATCTTTGGCAGTTAAAGCATCTTAGGGGGTTAGGGATATAAGGGCGGACTCAAATATTTAAGTAACCAGTCTTAATAAAGTCAGGGAGTTATTATCATCTACTCTTTTGTTGATACGTCTTATCTCAATCACGCCCTGAGATTAAAGATTTTCCAGGATTTCCTCATTGTCATAAAATAATAGATCGTTGCAGGTAATCACTCCCCTTATGGTGTTTAGAGAGTGATGTGCCTCGTACTCTATAAGATTCTTTTAATATACTCTTCATTTGTTTTTAAGTTTATAAGCCTATAAATCAGTTGTGGAACAAATAGGTGTCATCAGGCAAGCTGAACTTACACCAAAAGAGAAACATACATATATACCGAAAAATAATTTCTTGGTTTTCAAAAGTTTCTAACTTGCAGAAACGAGTTTCATGGTATCAGCTATAACTTTCTCTGAAACAATGACAACTGCACAGTCAAAGTACCAATCCCTGAACACTTTTTAACAAATATCGAAAGACAAAATTATATAGATGTGTTTTAAACAAGAGTTCTGGTTATCTAGTTAAAAAATTATTAAAGTCTTCACCCCGAAATAAATATATTAACAATATTAGTGGCAAGGAGTATGAAAGTGGAACTTTAAATTTTATTTATGTGAAAACCTACAAAAATTAAAATTCAGTTTCATAGTGAAGCATGCAATAAGTTTTATATTGTGTGATTTTCCACGACTATGCCATTACAAAAATTTAAGTCATGTTCTAATTAACATAATCGATAAAAAGTTGATTTGAAGACATTGGTTTGCAATTTACGTTCTTAATTATCAAAAACAATTGTAGAGTTCACCGTTAAATATTTTATATTTACTTCTAGTGTAGAAAAATTAATTAATTGTCTCAGGAAAAGATGATAAATTCGAAAAGTATATTAAAAATTTAAAAAATCGTGTGATGGTGGATCCTATAAAACTAATGTTCTTAAAAAATCTGATACCCATCAAAAACGGTACAGAAAGTTTAACAAGTAATTTTTTGTAATGCAATATTTTTTTTTATCTTTGTAGTCCATTAGAAACTGAATTACTTTCTCTAAGTAAAAAGGTCAATTTTCCAATTATTTCTACTATAACATAGTAGACATTAGTACGTTTTTGTTATAGTTATTGTAAAACAGAATCTGAATCGACGGCATTAGTCAAAATGAAGATAAAATTATGTTTGTATGTATATTTAAATTTAACATCGCTTGAGATCAGAAAGAAATACTGTATTGATTATTTTGCATTCAACAATATCAACAATTTTATTAAAAGTTCAGATTATCTTTACTGTTTTAACTTTCATATTCCCATACATCACACACGTAGTCAAACCCTTCTGCACAGTTTTTATTCTAAAACGCAGTAGTTGTTTTAAAGTCTAAAAAATGGAATATGTGCAGATACGAATAAATATTGTAATATTTAGGACTTCTTTCGTCAAAATTAGAATAAATTCAAATTTAATGCAAATCAGATAATATTAAAGTAATTTTTAGACCCACTACTATTTGTGTATTCGAAAATGTAAAATCAAAGTGATTTTTATACTTGCAAATTAAAAATGTATTTTTAAATTTTTAATTTATTTAGTACCCAAAGTTTAGGTAGTTCGCCCCTAATATTTAGTTGCCGAATCCATCCATGTCAGCATTAAATTGTTAACAATTATTCAATCAATATTTTGATTGTAGTCATTCTATAGTCTTCAGAGGTTCGAGAGCTTTATAAATTAAACATTGCAACAGAAAACAAACTGTAACGCGATGGGCCCCTATGCTGTTTGCCACACGAGTACATTCTCAAACGAACCGGCAACTTTTACTTCGACGAACCTAGACCTTTCCTGAATGCGCACGAAAGAACGAGAATAACGTCTCCCGATATAAAACGCCGATGAGTGATTTTAAAAAGATAAATGGGTTAGTATTTAATGCATAGTGTGTTCATAAATATTAGTAGTGTAAACCAGTTTTGTGATTTCTTCTTGTGTTAATAAATTACAACAAATACCCAAGCTTTACAAATCGCACGTGCGCAGGTCGAACGTGAAATAAATAATTATTGCTTCGTAAATATATCATGAATCGTTGCTTAAAAGCGGGTAGTTTTTTCAAGTCTGACAAAAAGCTGGACGAGCAGTCAGCTGCTTCTTCTACTTCATTCCCTGATTTGGAACCTACACAGGGTGGCAGTTGTAGTAAGCTACTCTGTCGGCAGACTGGAAGCAAAGAAAAAGTAGTCGAATAGAGTATGAAAAAAGGAAAGAAACTAAAATATGACGGTGACTATTTATGTACAAGTGGGTTTTATTTTACTCGAAGAGATATAATTTGTAATGAAATCCCGATGAACAGCAGTTTAAAACCATCTCTTCTTCGTAACCAGCTTGGTTGACGTTGCATTGGGATATTGATTCGTATGTGTTCGTTTCTTGTACACAGATGACATGTTCGTAGTTTGGCCATATGGCACAGATAACCTCCATAATTTCCTGGATCTAAACCAACAACATTCTAGCATAAAATTCACTATCAAACCTGGAAATCCATTGTAACGCTGGATCACGGTTCGCTGAGCACCAGTCGGGTATAAATATCGGGCTGTTGCTCCTCGATGGTCATTCATTATTCTAATCTCGTGGAGTAAAGGACCCTGAAGATGTTTCGTGCAATCGTAGGCGAAACGTGGGATAATACTTCCAATTTGACACGGTCTAAACCCAAGAACCTTGATTTTGAAATACAGCACTTGTTAAGCATATGCAAACATTAATAATTAATACTTAACAAAAAAATACCATCACTTTTGTTAAGTTCTAAAATATACATTTGCAGTAAATAGAGAAATCAGAAAAATGACATGCCACAAGGAAGTTTATTTGTTCTAATGCTGTGTAACTTGTATATACTAATGACCAAAGCTTCAAAACAACAGCATTGGCAGTACTGAACGCTTACTGCGAAAAAAACTATCTAAATCCATTTGTCCAATTCGTCCCTTCACAAATTTTAGAAATAAGGCCCATGGTCCGATCCTGTTTTAATATTTCCATAACAGCATTTGCTGAATACAAATTGACAAGCCCAAAATTTCTGCAAACAAATTGTGTTAGCACGCGACTGGAACGGCTGAATTTCTGATTTGTTTATGAATTACATTTGTTTTAGTTTTTTCTTGCTTTATTTCGTATTCATGGGGGCCATATTTGCATTTTAACAAACATGTTTATGCTTTTAAGAGCCCTTGTGTCGTGTTTTCGCGCATTAGGGTCGCGAATTTGTTTTATTGCCCTAATGGTATTTTTATAAGAGGGTACATTTATATATGTAGAATAGTCGTCAACCCGACAACATAATTTCACGTAACCATAAACGAGGATAAAAAAGTAATCGATTTTTAACTTGGGAAGTTAGAAAGGGAGAAATATAATATTTTATATAAAAATACTTAGCAAATTGAAGACATCTTCTTCTTCTCCACGTACCGCTCCTATCGAAGATGAGATATTATCATTGCTGCCAATATTTATTCTCCTTTCAGGAAGTTAAAAGAAAAATATAAACAGTTTATTTCCTGCAAATATAACCCTGGTTCTTTCTCCACATGCTTTAAGACCATCTAATGACGCCTTCAGTGGAGCTGTATCGAACCAAGAGCAACATTCGCAAGAAACAATTGTCTATATAAAATATAAATTCCGAGGCCTGTCGGCAGGATACAATTTTTTCCTTTAACTGCCTAAAAGGAGAACAAATATAGGCAAATAGTTAAATAATAATGTCTTTTTATTAGCATCAAAAATATAAACTGAACAAATACAATAATGGAAGGCGAGATCTAGCATAGCTACTCATCTAACCGTTTTCTTAAATTAAATCTAAGATAAACTAAAAGTAAATATAATCTAAGATATTAAATTATTTGAGAAAAAATAAAAATTAAATTCTAAAACATTCATGTTCACACTTTTGGGCTTTTACGTGCAAGTGATCCAGAAAATCACCGCACCCGACCACGCGTACCAATAATAAATAATTTAACAGCTCTTTTGAAGCTAGCGACATTCTTAAGGGCTACGACATCCCTAGGAAGTGAGTTATACATTTTCACTGCATTATATCTGAAAAATCTCTGAAAAAGGGCAGTTCTATGTTTCGGGACAATGAACCTGGAACTATAACGTATTTGTCTCCTATGAATATCACTGCCACGAATTAATTTATTAGATAGATAAGAAGGTGCTTCTGTCAACACAATCCTATGAACAAGGGTTGCTAAATGTATAAAGAATGTTTCCTCTAAATTAAACCATCGGGATGCCCGAAATAAAGGTGTCACATGAACGAACTTTCTCATATTGTAGCAAAACCTAAGGCAGTCATTCTGAAGTCCCTGGAGACTATTCCTCTCACGTAATGTAAGTGCTGGCCAATATACAACGTCACAGTATGACACCAAAGACAATATTAAAGAGTCTCAACTTTATATCAGTTGTTGAGACATCTTTATGCATATAAAGAATTTTTAGCTTATAATAACACCTTTGCAATAAATTCGAGGTATGTTCCTCAAAGCGAAGTTGTACGTCAAACACTACCCCCAGGTTCTTGGCAGAGTCCGACGGCGTCAACATTGTATCACCAAATTTGATTTTAAAAATATTACTCTCTACAATTTGTTGGCTGTGCGAACCAAAAAGAAGAAGTTTCGACTTATTACCATTCAGACACATTCCATGACCCCTAGATACCTCCAAAATGATCTGTAAATTATCATTAATCTATTGTGCAGCCTGTGCCATACCGACTAAATTAAACGAGCAGTAAACTTGCAAGCCATCAACGTATTGGTGAGAATGACAAGTTTTTATAAATTTATAGAAATCAGCTGAATACAGCGAAAATAACAGCGGCCCAAGAATGCTGCCCTGTGGTGCATCCCTATTGAAAGTCACAAATTCTGACCTCTCATTGCCAATGCACACTTTTTGCATTCTATCTTCAAGATAACTCCTAAATCACTCCATTGCACTCCTCCCCAAGTCAAAGTATCCCAGTTTTGCAAAAAACATCGTATGATCCAAAGTGTCGAAGACCCTACTAAAATCCAGTAATATAAGAGATGTCGTCAAACTGCTATCACTTGCACCAAACACATCATCGCTCACTTTAAGAAGTGCAGTAGTTGTACTATGTAAAGGGCGAAATCCCGACTGTGCAGATGGTAAAAAGCCTCTCGAATTCACAAATTTGTTTATCTGATCATAGACAATCCTCTCGAGCACCTTAGACAATGTCGGTAAAATACTAATAGGACGAAACTCAGAAATGGTAGTGGGATTAGAAACCTTAGAAACTGGTGATATATTAGCAAATTTCCACTGTAGTGGAAATGAAGAAGTAGAAACGAAAAATACGACAGTAATAAGATTTATTAATTTATTATTGCCCTTGCCCTTAATTTTGTTTTGTATGATGTCTAAATACAGACTAATACAAATATAAATATGGGGTATATATGAAGTGCACCATCGCGTATGACACATATTTTTTCTAGTAGCCAGTGAAAGATCATCCAATAAATTTCGCAAATTTACTGGTAATTCAAACCACTTAAACAAGGTAATAAGATGACAGGACCAATAATAAATACGTTAGTTTTAAATGCATGATCATTTGAGAAAATTTTGCGTGCAGCGTGTCATTATAGGCGGCCGTACCCACATAGCATGAACACTTCCACACGTCGCATGAAAGCTTTCCGATACAAGTTTCATGTAAGTTTTCTAAGTAACCTTAAAACAACTTTCTAGGAACCTTATGAATAAATTTTTTAAAAGATCTCACATAATCTTCCATGAAAGATTCCGAGGAACATAAAAAAATGTTACATGAAAGATTAACGTGCAACTAACTGTGAAAGTTTCGTGAAACCTTCCTGCAAATTTCTGGAAAATATCACACAGTATTCCAAGAAATGATATTGTAATTTACCAAGTAAGCAATTTGGGTACCTTAGCGTAACTTTTCAGTAAGATTCCAAGAAAAGAGTTGTTATTCCATATTGATATTTTCAAGAAAGCTTCCTGTAATCATCCAGCAACCTTCTTAGAACCTTTCCGGGTAATCTGCTGCAAACTTGAATGAAAGATTCCATCAAGAATTTATGAAATCATCATATAAGTCTCTTGTATATTTTCCTTGAAAGCTTAATGCAATGCAATATAAAAGCTAAGCTATATTTTCATATTTTCGGAAAGTTTCGTGAAACCTTCTTGCAATTTTCTGAAATATATCAATCAGTAAACTTTGAAGTTTAGTGTAACTTTGCAATAAGATTTCAAGGAAAATTTCCGTCATTCTAATCGATTTTTTCAAGAAAGCTTTCTATTTCTATAATTATTCTATAACCTTCTTAGAATCTTGACGGATATTTTGATGCAAACTTGAATAGAAGCTTCCATTCAGAATTCGTGAAATTACCGTGTAAGCCTGTTATATAGTATATCTTTCTTGAAAGTCTTATTGAGTGATCCATCGAGATGTCGCCACTGTGTCTTATTTACTGTTTTTTAATTTTAGAATCAGCTTATAGTGCACAATTGCGAAATGATGGTTTGTACCAAACGTAATAGCGCGATGAGTCGCATGCTAGGACGAAACAGAGCCGTGAAAGCTCTCATAGAAGCTTCCAGTAATTATCTAATGTCGGTGATGGTGAAATATTATGGGAAAGGTTCCGTATAAGCTTACAAAGAGTCATGCTTTCCTGAAAGGTTATCCTAAGTTTAGACGTAATCTTTCGATTAGTATTTTTCACAGACATTAGATAATTACTGGAAGATTCCACGTAAACTTTCAGAAATATTGGTTAAAAGATTATAGGAAGCTTTCGTGTAAGATTATATATATATATATATATATATATATATATATATATATATATATATATATATATATATACATATATATATATATATATATATATATATATATATATACATATATATATATATATATATATATATATATATATATATATATATACCAAGTAGAAACTATCAGAAACTTTCGTGTAAGATCATATATATATATATATATATATATATATATATATATATATATATATATATATACATATATATATATATATATATATATATATATATATATATATATATACCAAGTAGAAACTTTCAGAAACTGCCGTGAATCTTGAAGTAAGCTTACAAAATATCTTACGTATGCTTTCCTGAAAGCTTTTTGTAAGGTTTCAAAACTTTCTCAAGAATTTTCTGAAAGCCTACTGCAATATTTCATGCTGGGGACTTCCAAATTAATATCATCGATCAAACGATAAAAGTTTTTTTAATTTGATTATCTCAGAAACGGCTGCTCAAAGGGACACCTACTAAGTATACCTTTTTTAGATAAAAAATATCAAGGAATAATGATTTTTAATTAGAAATTTAATATTTCGAAGTACAAAAAATTTATGAATCTTTAGATGTAAGCGAAGTGCTGCTACTGGTCCCTCTACAATGTACAGACTATCCCAAATTCGATACTTTTGTGGGGTTTCTCGGTAACTGTTAAAGTTAGCAAAACTAAAAATGAAACAAACATAACTTAAAATTTTTCTTTCGTTCTTATTTGAAAAAATATTACATTTTAAAAAAAGTATTCATTCCAATTTGGTTATTTTAAATGGTACACTATTTATATTCTGAGATAATAAGGTAGGGTTTTTCATTATATTATATGGTATATTATATTTATAACAATATACCACCCTCTATGTCAAAATGGAAAAACAAGCTGGATTTTTGCATTTTTTCCATTAAAAATCGTATTAAACCATGAATAAACAACGAAGGAAGGTGTTACCATACTTATATTTAAACTTAAAAGAGACACTTACTATTTATTTAATGACAAAACAAGACAATGACAAAATGGTATTTAAGAAACAAGAAATCAACAAAACGTAATTTAATATTTTTAAAAAAATCTAGCCGGAAAGCCATTATTGTCGATACACTTTTGACAACGTTTTCTTAAAAATCTTACTGCATTAAGAATATGAACATTTCTGACTTTTCTAAACGCGTTATGAATTAGTTCAAGGAGTTGTTTTTGAGTATTAATGACTTCCTTATATATTTCATTTTCTAGAAATTCCCATAGAAGAAGATCTAGTGATATTAGGTCCGGAGAGCGTGGCGGCCACCTCACCGGTCCATACGTACCCAATCATCTATCAGGGAAATTATGACTAGGAGCACCTTTTTGTTGAATATAAATGTTAAGTAGTTCTACGAATGGTTCATCATCCAATAAGTTCATAGAATTAATTTCTAATCTATTAATGTAAACCTTTGAGATTTCCTTCAAAAATGTGATAAACCAGCTTATGAGCTTTTAAAAAACAACTTATGTTTTAAGAAAATCTGCCCTGTTGACGAACTTCTCGCACTTTATAAGGATTGTTCCAATATTTTTTGTTATGTCGGTGTAATGTACCGTACTTCTTGCTTTATCAGACTATACAACATTGTTATAAAAAGTAGGTATTTCGTTACATTTATTTAAAAACCAGCGGCAAAACTGCAGTCTTCTTTCACGATTTCCAGGGTATACATATTGCGTCATATTTACTTTGTAAGGAAAATAGTGGTTTTCTTCACTATTTTTTGAGACTTTGTTTTTGAAACTCCTATTTCTTTTTCTATTTTAGCTATAGATGTTGGCTTTCCTTGCTAAAAATAAGTTTTTAGTTCGTATAGCTTTAAAATATTTAATTTTTATCACTTTTTTCCTGTGTAGAATATGATTAACAACCTGAATTTGGGCTTCTGCGTATCCAAGAACATTTATTTCATCATTTACTTCATTTTCTTTAAAATATTCGTGTGCCCTCGGTTTATTAAAACATCCGAAATAGGTTAATGCCTATCTGGAAAACGTGGAAAATATAAATTAAGGGCATTACTTGGTTTTTCTCGCTTTCTATATACGCACATATCATATCATATTTCTCGTAATTTTCACCACTCATTTTTAAAAATTATAATGGAAGCAGAACTTCACGAAAATAAACATCGTCATTAACTTCAATGGCGTATCTTCAAATAATTGTCTTTTTGTTTTTCATGGCAAACTCAATTATTTGAAAATATATTTTTAGTTCAGGTTAGTGAATGTGACAACACAGTTCAAGCTATTTCAACACCGCTTTGCTTGTACGTCACCAATGACAAGAGTAAATGTCAGTTCAAATTTCAAATGGTTAGCGTTAACAAGTGCTGAGTATTCATTAAAAGTGCTAGTTGTGTTTGTGTATTTTCGGCTTTAATAATGGAACTGAACCATGAGCAATTTTGTGCTAAGATTTTTTATGACTTTAAATGTGGTTTAAATCACCAGCAGTGCTTGGAAAGACTGTTAACAGCATATCACGATTCTTCTCCATCGCGCTCAACAATTTTTGGTTGGTATGCCGAATTTAAACGTGGTAGAACATCGTTGAAAGATGAAGAGCGCAGCGGTAGGCCATTAACTACGGATACCTAGGAAGTATATTCATGGTGAGAAATATTGTGCATCAAGGCAGACTAATTAGTTATTGTTCGATTCAGGCCAGTTTAAATATTGGGTCAACAACGGTAAATAAAAACTTAGGTGTGTTCGTAAACTTGTTTTACCCCCAAACTACTCTCGGCCGCACAAAAAGACGCAGGTATGGAATGATGCCAAAAAAGGATCGAAGATTATCAAAATAGATCATCCAAGCGATTTTTGATACCATTACTGATGATGAGTCCTGGATTTACCAATTCGCCCAGAATTAAAGACACAATCGATAGTCTGGGTGTCTCCGAACGAAGACCAACCAACGAAAATTAAACTAGCAAGAAGTGTAGGAAAAAAATGGTTGCTTTTTCTCTGCAAGTGGCTATGTGGCCACAATCACTTTAGAAGATCAAAGAACCATTACTAGTGAGTGGTGCATTACCCAATATTTACCCAGAGTGTTTCAAGAAATTCGACCGAAAGCCCGTTTGCCTGGAATATGTTTATACCACGACAATGCCCCAGTCCGTTCTGCGGCTCGAACCATGAATTTGTGTATCGATGAGGGGCCAGATTACTACGATATCCCTCGTACAGTCCAGATTTAGCTCCCCCCCCCCCCAGTGGCTTTTTCTTGTTCCTAGAGGTAAAAAAGAAACTTAGAGGACGCACATTTTCTACTTCAGAAAAAGCAGTAACAGAATTTCTTAAGGAAGTGGGGGCAATTTCGAAAAATGTGTATCATGAGGCTTTCTCTAAGTGGTTCTATCGCATGAACAAATGTATTGAGCATAACGGAGAATATTTTAAAAAATTATAAATAAATTTTTGTTCTATCTATAGTACTTTTCTTTTATTCAAGAATTTTCAGCATTGCCCTCGTAAGTATCATAACACTTTCTTTTGTATTTTATTCATGGCTTACTATGATTTTTAATGTATATCGTCATAAATATAATTAAAATTTTACCTTATCATCTAAAAATATATATAGGTTGTATACGAAATAACCAAATTGGGATTAATAACTTTTTAATCACTCCTCGTATTAAAGTCGCGATTGCTCCGTTAGATTAGGCTTAAAATATTTTTAAAAAAATTGTTTAAAATGTTGTAATATCTTTTATATTAAGAATGTTACAGAGCTTTATCAAAATTATCAATTTTGAATTTTACCCTGTATCTTCAAAACAAAAGAAAATTTTTAATTTCTGTTTGCGGCATTTTTAGTTTCCTTACAAAACAGCTCGTAAATGTTACATTAGCCCTGAACACAAAAATTACAATGAAATTAATAACTTAGTTGCAATTTTCAAGAACAAGTTTTTTAATAACAATACAAATATTCCACGTGCATTCTTGCGGTTACATTGTTAATATATAGGGAGACATGACATCACATATCTCTAAAACTTGAACTAATATTAAAAAGATAAGTTTAAATTCGGTTTTAGCACACCAAAAATGATAAGATTTAGTCGATTTTATTTTAGATACATTTTGGGTGTTGCCCAGTGCAGTTAACGAGAAACTCCATAAAAGTATCGAATTTTGGATACCCTGTACATTGAAACTGTAATGAGATATCGATTTCCCATTCTAAAAATCCCCAAAGTAGCAAATTTCGTGTAAATCAAGCTATTATTAAGATAAATATTTACAAAAAAGTTAAAAAAAGTATAATTTTGACACAGTGCATTTCGGAAGCTATGAACTTTTGGACTAAGGTGAGTTCGGCTAGATCCTCATATTTCAGCTTCAGGAATTTTAGCTAGCGTTTTATTCAGACTTTTTGGAGATACCCTATATACTAATAAATTCTGTTAAAAATTTCGCTAGCTGATTTTTTTTTAGTTTTTAACCCCTTTCAATAAACCTATTTCGGACTTTTTTTATGGGACCACCACCGAGATTTCATTGGAATATCCTGATATTTTTATCAAAATATCTAACCCACAAAAAAATGATGAGTGAACCAACATAAAAAAAAATTGCACGACGAACTGACAACATCCTCTTTTTGAAATCGGTTAATAAAATAAATATTGACAAATGTAAGAATTTCATTTTGACTGACTGTGTGATATCGAATTTTTAGTAAGAGAACATCGTCAAAATAACCTAATAAATAATCACAATAAAAATAATATATTCTACATTATATTTAGCAAAAATTTTCATTACGTTATCAGTATACAAAGAGAAATAAAACATATCCATATAAAGCAACTAAGCGAGGACCCTTAAAGCACCCCAAACGGCCCCTCCCCCGCATTATACATTATATCTTCATCAAATTACGAAAAAAATGACTTTGGAGAGGCACATCTAACAATAAAATAACATGCATTATCTAGAAAACGGTAATAAACTGAGCATCGTTCATTAGAAAAGTATTGTATGTCAGATAAATATTAAGCTAGTGAGAAAGGTAATAAAAATACATTCACTACGTCAAACACTTGTGTTTAATTACTTAATACATAGATTTTATGTCTATCAAAATCTTTGTTAAGTTCCAAATTAATTAACAAAAAATAATTGACGTATCTTATCTACTTCTATTGTCATTTCCACAAAAAAGACTAATACAAAATTAAATTGAATTGTATTGATTATAGTTGATGTAACAAAGACATACAATGTATAAATTTTAAAGTGTTTTATCCTTGGATTTCTTGTTAAAGGAAGAGTTTGATAATTGGTTTTGTTCTCGCAAAGTTTTACACACAATAATTAAAGACCAGAGATAATAAAAAGAAATGGGTGTTCCTACAAAAAATGGAAATCTTTTCCGCAAATATATTTCGTTTTGATACATATATTTTTATTTTTCAGCGAGGAATAAATCTTTATTAATTAATTTTGTATTAATTGAAAAAACAATACAATCTATAAATATCTCCTATTAATATACAGGGTTTTTCAAAAACATGTTCCATTTCTTAATAAAACTTTTTTTTTTCAAATTTTTTAATAAAGGTTAGGTTTTCTTCCCAACAGTTTGTTGTAAGCAGCGAAATTTTAGACGCTCACTAAATAATCTATCACAATCCTAGTTTCTTTATTGGCTTCTGAGTAAGCATACATAGTCCGTACAATTAACCGATTCAATATAATATAATATAAACTATATTAAATTTGAACATATAACTATTTTATATAAATGAAAATTTATCTCCTGCTACCTTGATGGGGGACGTCACTGAAGGGGGTCGCTTGGACAAGCGTATCTGCCTCTGCCAAACTGATTGATCCAGAAGTGGCGGATAATTGATGTGCGATGTTATGTGATGGTGTCGTAGAATATGGCTGCTGTGGCTCGGAAATGCTCCAGAAGGGTGAGAACAGGGGAAATCTTGATGAAGTTGCATGTTCCTTAGGAACCATAAAGCATCCAAAGCTATAAGGAATAACTTTATTTGCTGGGCTTGATGGCGGTTCCTCCATGTTTGTAACAAGTGTCATCATATTTGGGCTGCAAACATCATTACTGGTCTGATTATGGTCTTGTAGATTGTCGGTTTGTTTCCCAGGCACATCTGACTTCTTCTCCCGATAACTGGATAGGGGCAACCAATGAGCTAAGTTGCTTTCTGGATCACCGCTTTCATCTGCTTCTTCCAGACCAATATTTTATCATAGAC
This sequence comes from Diaprepes abbreviatus, assembly GCA_034092305.1. Taxonomy (NCBI): domain Eukaryota; kingdom Metazoa; phylum Arthropoda; class Insecta; order Coleoptera; family Curculionidae; genus Diaprepes; species Diaprepes abbreviatus. The sequence goes on from JASJET010000031.1 coordinate 16,357,858, forward strand.
CTGCCCTAAATACTCCACCCTGGAAAATTACTGGATTGCCGGTTGTATAGTTGTAGTTGATCATGTGAGCGTTAGTTTGTTTTGATAGACTTAATTTGCCAATGACCCATTTATGCTTCGAGACTGCTCACGTGTCTCTGCAGTCTGGAAGTGCTGAAACTGATGTTGCGATGTAGAGTGATTATTAGGGCTATGTAATCTGTGTAAAGTAGGAGACAAATTGGTCTACGGGATGACGACGAACGGTCTTCCTACTAGAAACGATGTGACCAGCTTCGTAAGATGTGGAGGTTACCCGAACTTTATCATTTTGAATGCAAGTCCGAAGTGCCTGACCTTGCTGAACACCGTTGACAGGCGCCCACATGAGCCATCCTGTTGCAGAGATTCCTGGGTCGGTCTGGCTGATTGGTGGATTGTACAGTGTCCTTCCTTGAAACCAAACTGCTTCTTTGGAATGACTTTTAAATCCTCCGTCGCAACTTTTAGCTTACATAGGATTGCTAGTTCTGCCACCTTCTCCGGGATGGAAGCAGGCTGATTGGGCATAGATGGCTTCTTTGTTGGATCCACCACAATTCGACATGTTTTCTATTTATATTTTAATATATGTGAGGATGGGATAAATAGTTTGCAGCCTACAGGGGCGTCTTTAATCGAGGTATGGCTACGTCTTCACAGGCAACTATAGTTGTGAAACAGCACTAGCACATATATCAAATGGTATCTTTAGAGCTATGGATGGAAAGAAGATCACTTGATTTTAGCAAAGCATTTGACATGCTTGATCATTAAATTATGTTATTAATTCTCCAGAGATTCCAAGAGATTTGGAAATTGCAGGTTTAAAAACTGACAAATGTGACTTTGATGTAAAAACTTTAGTGCACTTCTTTTTTTCTGACGGATTTCTAAACCTAATAGTTGAGCAAACAAGCTTATATGCGCGTCAGGAGTTAGCCACAATCAAAATACACAAAGCTTCTAGGATGGCATCGTGGAAGGACACACTAATATAGCTGAAATTAAATTTTTTTGGGGCTTTTGCTACACATGGGTCTGTGTTCCCTTTCAACGATTGCATCATATTGAAGTACAAGTATATTTTACAATATGGCATTTTGAAGGTCAGTCATGAATCGAAATAGGTTTCAACTGCAGATAACTCACTGAAAACAGAAGATAGACTATCTAAAATATGACCAATTTTGACTCATTTTAAAAATATTATGCATAGTCACTAATGCTGATGCGCGGAAGACTTTCCTTGCACTAATTTATTAAAAATAAGAAACACAAGTGTAGAATGAAGCTGTATAAATTATGTGAGTCCAATGGCCTAATACAAAAAATTAAAATATATTGCGGTAGTTTTACACCTAATGGAAAAAACGCATGTCTTAAATATGGATAATTTTTACAATTCTGTTAGTACCTTAACAAACAATAGAAAAGGTAATCTAATGGCAGTAGTAGCTCAAAAAATGAAGAAAGGGAAACTTACTTGGAAGCGAAAAGGTACAGTGATAGTATGCAAGTGGAAAGATAAGAGAAATATTCTCGTCATTTCAAATAAGCATGGACTTGATACTGTGGAAGTTCGCAGCCATAATGGTAAGATTTCTCTAAAACCTAATATAATCGGGACTTCAACAGTAGAATATCCGGCGTGAATTGAGCAGAGTAAATGCTTTCTTACTATACAGTATTACGAAAAGCAATATGGTGACCAAAAAAAATGGCACTGCATCTTTTTCGAAATATATATTCACACAGCTTGCATTTCATTTTGACAAACAACAGGCTCAAAACTTGCAGTTTAGAGAAGAATTCATACAGTCTTTGCTTAGAGAAAACATATAAAAAAAATAAAAAATATTAATCCTAAGATATTTCATTATTTACAAACTCTGCCACCAACTGAGAAAAGAGAACTGCCAACATGCTGAGTTTGCCCAAGAAACAAACAACGACGAGAAACTCGATATTATTGCACACCATGTGAGGAAAAACCAGCCCTATATATAGAAGAATGTTTCAAGAATTACCATATATAAAAACCTTTGTATTTTTTGTATTTTTACTTTCATGACATGTTTGTACCTTTTTATGAATAAATAATGTGTTCACAAACATTGGTTAAACATTATGTCGTAGCTGACGCCTAGATCTAAATTGTTAACTACGAGATAATCCGTATTTGGCAGTGAACGTGTTAAAAAGGTTTTGTTCTACTGGAGCTCAAGCCTATTTTGATAGCATTACCCTTGCATAGTGCTAGATATGGATCATATAGGACATTCCTTTTTTTTGCACTTTCTAAAAGTTAATTACTTTATATTTTTCACTTTTTTTGCAATTGTTAATATTTAAAAAAGTTTATTTGTACCTAAACCTGATCTCTGTTAAGCAAACTTAAGTTCCCAGTAGTAATTTCTGAGCAAAATAATTATAAGAAAAAGTTATAAACATTAAAATGTTAATTACTCAAAATCCTGTTTTATAACATTCCTTGTTTTGCTCCTGTACCCTTTATTTACCGCCCCTAGAAGCTGTGAGACCTTGACGTTGGTGGGGTGGCTTAAATAACTGTCCTCGAGCAGTGAAAACTAAGGAGAGCTTACAAATACCAGGAGCAACGGCGTGGAGTGGGGGGTCCTCATTCTAATGCATCATGGCACATTTGGGGTTGCAGGGCGTGGGGTGGTGGTCTTCTTTCGCGGAAGCCCGCCTGGTAAATACCGTGTTTTGTGGGGAAGTGTCTGCAGGACGTGGGAGATTGCCTTACTTGGCCGACTAAGTGGATGGGAGTCATACATACATACATACATATATGATATGGGCTGTTAAAATAAATGAATTTCACTGTATATATATATATATATATATATATATATATATATATATATATATATATATATACAATGTTACCAGTAAAGTTCGCATCATATAGGATTTTTTAACTTTGGCAACAATTTCTGCTTCGATCGAGATGAAAATTAACCAAAAAAAAAGATACCCGATTAGAATTATCGGTCAAATTTAATTTTTTTTTCAAAAAAAAATCAAAAGTGGGGTTATATCTCAAAATATCGAAAAGTTATTGAAAAAAGTTCAGCTGTATAAGATAATTTAAATGTTTGGCCCATTTTTTGTAAATTGTACCACTGTTGCAAAATAAGACTCAACGCAACCTACATAAAACTTCTTAGTTTTGACAATGCTTCATTCCAGACATATTTTGTTTAAAGTAGCGCCATATCACATGTATGTTTTTCTACAAAATTCAAATAGGGCTATTAAAATTTGGACACATGTGGTACAAAGTTTTTTTGTTTTTGACCCTGTAGAAGGTAACTTCATAAAATAACTATTTTTGAAAACTCTGTTTGTGTCTAAAAGTAATACACATTATAATTAAGACAAACAATTACACAGTGTCTTCAGTAAAGTCTGTATTTTAGAAATAAGGCCCCTTAGTATCAGAAACTCCATTAAAGATGTGTCAAGGACAGTTGTTTGTATTGAACGCAATGGAAGGCCCACAGAAATGTAATTTTAAATTTTAAGTTTTTGAATTATTTTTAATTTAATAGTCAAATAGCAAAAATTGCTTGTTATCAATTAAAAATGTGGAATTTGAAATGCGTTTAATTTTTATATTATGATCTTTTGATTAGAAAATTTGAGTTTTTTCAATTAAACTGTTTCCTTAATATTAATGTATTTTACTTTTAAACACAAACTACGTTTTCAAAAATAGTTATTTTATGAAGTTATCTTATACAGGGTCAAAAACAAATAAACTTTGCATCACATGTGACCAAATTTTAATAGCCCTATTTGGATTTTGTAGAAAAACACACATTTAATATGACGCTACTTTAAATAAAATATGTCTGGAATGAAACATTGTCAAAACTAACAAGTTTTATGTAGGTTGCATTGAGTCTTATTTTGCAACAGTGGGCAATTTACAAAAAATGGGCAAAAAACCTAAATTATCTAATACAGCTGAAATTTTACATATGGGCTAGAAATGTTGTCTTTTTCTAATAAATTTTTCGATATTTTGAGATATAAACAAATTTTTGAATCTTTTTTTAGAAAAAAAGTAAAATTTGGCAATCCACGTGTGGATTAATTTACAAGTTAGTAGCAAAATTATAACAATAATGTTATTGTAAATTTTCTGTGTAATTAATGCCATTATACATATAGTGTTCCACGTATTGATATGGTATCTATGACAGTAAAATATGTTTTTATCAATTTTTATTAATTTCCTTTAAAAACATTATCTAAAATTACTTAAATATATTGCCACAACTTCCAGCTAGTCCGATTATTGATTGCCGCCAAATAAAAGTGAAGAATTTCGCGAAAAACAACAAGATAAAAAAAAACTGGGTATTAAGTTCTTTTATCTAAATTTAACATACATATATTACGTTTTATCTGAGAAATGTAGGTAAATGGAATAGATAGGAAGCGTCAGAATATCGCAAATTTCTAAAACAAACAATAAATTAAATTACAAAGAAAACGCATGTTCATCCTAAATTACAGGAAGTACGAAAATAGCAACCGATAAGCAAACCAAATTATAATTTTCAACAGCATAATGGGTTAGATAAATATTAGGGAGTTTTGCTGGCGATCAGCTTAATTTTTTAATCGATTTAAAAAGAAAAATCGGCCTAGTGCACGTGCAAATACATTAACGTTTTGTAGCAGATTTTCTTTAATATTTTTCTATATTATCTTATTATTTTACCCAAATTAACTTACACACTATTTTTATAAAGATATTTATAATGATATACCATACCTATGGAACAAAGATATGCCATATTTATGGAATAAACATTATAAAAATTATTTTAACATAAATATTACATACGACATTTATACGGTACTATTCACTCAGCACTTCCTTTTTCTTTTTTCTTTATTTTCATACAACTAGACACTATGGCTCGTACAAAGCCAATTTCTACGTGCTTAGAAAGCGTGGTACCATGATAAATATCAGAGTTTTGGAATGCTCGATCATTATTCTCCCCCTGATTTAGAATTCTGAATAGAGACGGTGTACAGGATGTCCAATTTTCGACACGTTCACAAGGTATCCATGTTATTATTAAAGATAGAGAATTGCGATTTTCGTCAAACTGTATTACTTTTTTGTTAAACATAAGATACAACAAACAAAATTTTTCTAGCGCTCTCTGTTTTTAAGATACAATTTACAAGTTAATATGTTAGATAATGAAACAGTAATACTGGCAATCATTTTACGTACAATCCGCTGACGTACTTAGTTTTTTTTTTCTAAAGGCATCAGATTTTGAATTATAGACGAAATTTAGGTTTTTTAAAATGGAACATGCTGTATATTATTTGAGAGTTCGATTTCAATTTTTTCAAGCTCTTCAAAAATATATAAAAGTTGATATTTGATTTCGCTAATAAATCAAAAATTCTGATTTTTTTGAAATTATATTATAACTGCTGGCAATTCGTCTTATTTTCTCCGGACAATATCTTAACCATAGTTCTAATCATTTTGTTGTAACAAAACGGGGAATTATACGCGTAATCGCTCTATATCTATATGCAATAATGCCGATTCCTTGGAAAAAAAGGAAGCAAACATTTAATCCGAATTACAACAGAATGGTTTTCTTTAAGATTAATTGACGAAGTTATAAATAACTTTAGAACAACGACCACTGGACAGCAAGTAATACATTCCTTCTTCAGAATTCCGTACATTAAGGGAACCTCAGAGCAAATAAGACGTATTGCCAACAGTTATAATATAAAAACAGCCTTTAAATCAAGAAAATCACTTAGAGCTCACTTTCCAAAAACACAACCAAAAATTACCGAAAAGAAAGAATGTATTTACAAAGTTCCATATGAGTGTGGTGGAATGTATATTGGAGAAACCAAACGACCACTAGAAATTACAGTTAAGGAACATAAAACTCATACACAAAAAGGGGAAACGTCGAGATTAAATATTGCAGAATACGCCTGGGATAAACAAGACCATATAAAATAGTCTAAAGCTGCGGCAATATATATAGAACCTAAGATGAAAGGAAGAAAATTTATAGAAACAGCTTACATTAAAAATAATGATGGAATCTTCAGTAAACTCAGTGTTCAGATCCCTAATCTTTGGCAACCACTACTTTGTAACATCAAATCATTGAGGTGTGTACAGTGAAGCAAAACTGTATGCTTCAATGCACACAGTTCCTATATATATTCATAGCCTTAACATACGTCGTAAAAATAAACAAAAATAAAGAGAATGCAAGTCCAACAACCACATTTTGAATGAATATCTTATTAATAATAATACTTAATAAATAAAATCCTTGTAAAATAATATAGTTTAAGAGTTGAAGGCAATTTTTATTATATACTGGACTTCATACATTTCCAAAGTACTGTGACAATTATATAAAAAAAAACAGATAAATTAACCAAACAGAACATAAGATGAAACATTTTATTTTAAGTACTGTTCAAAATTATTGCCATTTTCGCTTATACAGAACTGGCACATTTCTGCAACATTGGTACCAATTCACCTTTGACTATAATTAGTTTCCAAAAAAGTTCTGAAAGTTGTGACTTGGTGCATCGTCTTGCTGAAAATATAAATCATTATACTTCGCCAAGAAGACGTTTTCTAGCAATGGAGATAGTACGACTCCTAAAATTTCTAAATAGCGGTTTACTACGAGGTCCCTGTCATTAATTCGTTACCTAATCTGTGATAAAACAAGCAGTACCAAATGTGAAGAGCCCTGTTGCTCCCTTTCATAAATGATATGAGGATTTTCTGTCGACCAATGTCTGGTATTGCGTCGGTTAAAAATACCAGCACATGTAAAATAACATTCATCGGACAAGATTACCAATCTTCAAAAACTCCCTCTGTCTCTGACCTGTTCTATACACCAATTGCAGAATATTAACCGGCGCTGCATCACCGGAATATACAGTTTGCACAATATGCAATTTATAGGGGTGGTACTTATTTTTTGTTATTATTGTTTGTGTACGACTTTAGATGACTTCAGTTTCCATTTCCATTCTTCTACATGAGATTGAAAGCGTTACTTCTGCACAAAGCCAGAACATTCACTTTGTCTCTCTCCCTCTCATTGTTTTCTTTGTATTTGATTCTGGGCCGTGGCTACGTAAAGGTTTCATGTTCTACTAACAAGTAACACTGCCCACGTGTCACTAACTGATTGGAATGAAATTTTACACATCGATAGAACACTAAAAAGATATTGACCCTCTACTTTTTTATTTTAACACAATACTCTTTTTAGAAGTGGGTGAATTTTTGACGTCAAATTTCGACACTTTTTTCGATTTTTGTTTCTTTTATTTTCTTGTCTTTATTTTTGTTGTATTACCCACAACGTCAAAGTAATAAGAAAATATTGAGTTTATTCTAAGTTTCTTAAAAACGTGGTAAATGAATTTAATGATTTTTGGTGAATTGTTTAACACTATGACATTTTCTAGTGGTATAGCGATCGGCTATAAAATAGTGTATGTCCTATAAAAGTGACGTCATTGGTTAAGTCGACTAAAGTAAGATCAACATTCTAAGCCTATTCTACTACTAAACATGATCAACGCACTCCAAGAAGTCTGACATGCTCCTAGTGTATGGGTTTTGTCCAGGAAATGGGCTTCGAAGTGTTAGGGTTTACATAGAGCGATTTACTAACCGCCGAATACCAAACCATCAAACATTGGCCAATATTGAGCGTCATCTCCGAAAATCGGACAGCTTTGAGAAAAAAAAATAAAAGTAGGGGGGCCATTTTGCACATTTGGTATATGGTTAAACTTTATTTTATAAACCATTAATATTGATAATTCGAATACGAATAGCCTGGCCCTTCTCCTGAGATGCTTTGTTTAGGGCGCCTTAGTTGTACTTTGATGTTTGTCATAAAAGAACATATCAGGTTTTAAAGCCATGTTTTTGTGCTTGCATCCAAAAGGACCCGAAATGTGATACCGAGCGACTGCTAAATTAATGAAGAAGTCAAAGACATTTGTTAGTAAGTGAGTTATTGTGATGTAAAAAATGTCGATGATCTACCGGATCCTGGCTCCATGCAAAAAACAACGAAAAAGGGAGAGAGAAAGATTTGACAATTATGTTAGAAGAATTCGCTCCTGTCATTATGTGGTGGGCAAGCGATTTTGCGTAAAAAAGATCTAAACGCGTCGTGTGATACTATAAGAAGACGTCTGCTGGCTAATAAAGTAAAACTTTGTACCACAATAAAGAAACCGTTACAGATCCAAATGAAACATTGAGTTCACTTGGGCGAAGGAAAATTTGGACCGCGATTGGGACAATATTATTTATTTTGGACAAAGCTTCTCTTTGGGCATTTTCTTCCATCACTCATACCTGGTATACCCACGCCAATATATTTATCCACCAGATGGTCAAACACCCGATAAAGCTGCACATTTGTTAGTGTTTTTCAAAACAGGAATTTGGCAATTTGTACATCTTTACAGACAATTTAAACGCAGCTAAAATGGCCAAAATAGATCAGAAGGCTTTATTGCCGTCTGCCCGAAGGTGGTTTATAAGAAAAAATAAACATTGGCTCTTGCAAGAAGACAATAACCCGAAACATCGAAGTCATCTTTGTACTGCGTGGAAACAAACAAATGATATTGATGTACTAGATTGGTCATCGCAGTCGCCGGATGCAAATCCCATAGAAAATATTTGAAAATTCATGAAGCTTAATCCCCGAGGAAAGAAGATCTGGACTGTCAAGCAATTATTTCGTAAAATTCGACTTATATGTAGGTCCTTGTCTTCAGATTATATTATTAAATTATTAAAGAGCATGCCCCGGAGATTCCAGTTAATTACTGATAATGGAAGCGACTAGACCTCTTATTAATAATAAAGCATCACATTAAAAGATACATGTTTAATATATTTACTTTTTTTTTATATACCACCCCAAAGACATTTTTTGACTTTTGTCGTACATGCTCGTGTCAAACAGACTGTATATCTAGTACAAATATTATTTGCTTAGACCAGCGGTGGATCCAGCCTTTCTCTTGGGGAGAAGGGGGGCGGTGATATCATAAAAATACAGTATGGCAAATGAAAGCAAGTTTTCGACGGGAGGGGACTCGTCTGCAGTTCTGAATTGAAGCTCTTGTGGCGACATTTCTGGGTAAGAGGCAGGATCGGGTCTATTTTTCTGAATTAAAAGCTCGTGAGGGAGGGCGATCGTAAACGAACAAAAATTGTCGACGGGGGGGGGGGGGGGGTACGAGATGCCAACAGCATTCATATTCCTAGTGTAAGAGGCAGAGTCGGGTCTATTTTCCTGAATTCGAAGCTTTTTTTTTTTTGGGGGGGGGAGCTCCTTAGTTTTACTACTGGCTTACACTAATAGAGATATAAAACGATTAAAGGATAAAGATTTTCATTAGGCACAATGTATTTTGCTATTCGAAAAATGCATTGAGAACTGTTAATGACAAACCTTGAATTAGATTAGGAAAATTAAAAAAAAAAAACCGTTTTCAAAATAATCAGCTATTTATTATTAAGCTTTTTATCCTTTGATGCTACAAATACAGACGTAAAAATAGTTATCAGAAATAATTAATATTATTCATTTAAAGTAATTTATATATATATATATATATATATATATATATATATATATATATATTAAAAATAAACAATTTCACGGTCTATGTATTCGGAAAAGTTATTTTATTCTCCTTAGGATCGTTAAAAAAGGGGGGCAGCAGATGCCCCGACGAATGACACTGAAAACGTGAGTGGTCCAAAAATTCTTGAATCTGAAGTCAGGTACGCAAATGAACTGTATGAAGAAGGGTAAAAGTGCAGGTGACGACGATATATATACAGAAGTTTTAAAGCAAGTTGATATTAAACAACTTACGTATCTCTTTAACGTGATAAATGACTCTGGGCAAATCCCAGTGGATTGGTTAAAGTCTACATTTATTACTATCCCAAAGAAAACAAACCGCAAGAATTACGAAGACTACAGACTCATAAGCTTGATGAGCCACGCTCTTAAAACCTTTCTTCGAGTAATTCATTCAAGAATATAAAGAAAGTGTGAGGATAAGAGTGGCGACACACAGTTTGGTTTTATCAAGGGACTTGGCACTAGAGAAGCTCTCTTTTCAATGAGATGTGCAAAAGTGCTATGACCAAAGTCAAGACGTTTTCGTCTGCTTTATTGACTCGCTTTTGACAACTTAAAGCACGAGCCGCTGTTGGAAAGATTACAGGAGATCGATATAGATGATAAAGATGTTTGTTGTACCGCTATTGCAAAATAAGCCTCAACGCAACCTACATAAAACTTCTAAGTTTTGACAATGCTTCATTCCAGACATATTTTGTTAAAGTAGCGCCATATTACAAAATATGTCTGGGATGAAGCATTATTAAAACCAAGAAGTTTTATATAGGTTGCGTTGCGCCTTATTTTGCAACAGTAGTGCAATTTACAAAAAAATAGGCAAAAAATCTAAATTATCTTACACAGCTGCATATGGGCTAAAAATTGCATTTTGCATTTAGGAAAACTTTTTCTAATAACTTTGTTCTATAGTTTGAGATATAACCCCACTTTTTAATTTTTTGTATAAAAAAACATGACAGATAATGCTAATCACGTGGTTATTATGTTTTGGGTTAATTTTCATTTCGATCGAAGCAGAAATTGATGCCGAAGTCAAATTTCGAATAAAGCTATTAATAAAAAAATCCCATATGTTACAGAATATATATATATATATATATATATATATATATATATATATATATATATATATATATATACATATATATATATATATATATATATATATATATATATATATATATATATATATATATATATATATATATATATATGTTAATGCGGATTTCACGGATTCCTCCGTGTGAGATGCAATAGCAGTGGATATATCCACATTATGCCGTTGTAGTGCTGAAATCACATTCAGCAAACATACAACTATATGCAGCTCCGCGTATGAATGAAGTAAAATGCGAACAGTAAATGCAAACTTCTCTCCATCATATCCTTTCTGTGTTAGAGGTTGCACAGTTAGAATAAATTGTTATAAAACGCAATTTATCCTATTCCACCACCACCGAGATGATGGCCTACCTGTACCACCATACCGAGAAGAAAGTCAAAACTTACCCTCCCCGCCACAGTGATACGGCAGAGGTACATGTTTCGTCTCTACTAGACTCATCAGGGTATCGACATGCACCTGACTGTGCAAAGGACAGATCGGAAGGAAGCATGCACATACTGAACGCGGCTTCTCCGGCCTCCCGCCGGATGGCGTATATATGTTAATGCGGATTTCACGGATTCCTCCGTGTGAGATGCAATAGCAGTGGATATATCCACATTATGCCGTTGTAGTGCTGAAATCTCTAACACAGAAAGGATATGATGGAGAGAAGTTTGCATTTACTGTTCGCATTTTACTTCATTCATACGCGGAGCTGCATATAGTTGTATGTTTGCTGAATGTAATTTCAGCACTACAACGGCATAATGTGGATATATCCACTGCTATTGCATCTCACACGGAGGAATCCGTGAAATCCGCATTAACATATATACGCCATCCGGCGGGAAGCCGGAGAAGCCGCGTTCAGTATGTGCATGCTTCCTTCCGATCTGTCCTTTGCACAGTCAGGTGCATGTCGGTACCCTGATGAGTCTAGTAGAGACGAAACATGTACCTCTGCCGTATCACTGTGGCGGGGAGGGTAAGTTTTGACTTTCTTCTCGGTATGGTGGTACAGGTAGGCCATCATCTCGGTGGTGGTGGAATAGGATAAATTGCGTTTTATAACAATTTATTCTAACTGTGCAACCTCTAACACAGAAAGGATATGATGGAGAGAAGTTTGCATTTACTGTTCGCATTTTACTTCATATATATATATATATATATATATATATATATATATATATATATATATATATATATATATAAAACTAGAAACATTCATTTTATCCAAGGTAAAAAATAATCTCTCTTTATATACCTACCTAATGCTTCTCTATTTGCCGGATTAGCTGATGTTTTATACTTTATTATCTGTCATATTAGTAAATAATAGAAATTGTTAACGTGAAATGACATCAACAAGGAGGTCCGAAGCAACGGGAAGTTAAATACCTATTAAAGGCAGTAATAACCGAAGCCCAAGAAATACTGATTTTATTAAATGGAGATCCGGTCGCCGTGATCGGTATCAGGCTAACGGAATACGCTCTGCTGCCGATAACGATATGTCCTTTGCGGGTTTTTGGCGACTGAATCCCTGCAATTGATATACCGGCCAACTCTAGATTGTTTATACTACACTCTGTCGTGTCATTTCATCTTCGTATCTTATGCCAATTTTACGTTTTGTGTGTGAAATTATCATATTATAGTGAATATTTTTGCTTAAAAATGGTACGAAGAACTGCGCTTGCTGTAACTGCATGTCAAAAACTGGAGAAAATATGGTTTTTGTTAAATTCCCTAAAAATCCTTTAAGGTAAGCATTTGAATATCAATTGATAAGAAAAAGCTGATGTGATGATCCAAATTAAAAGAACCTTACATCTATTTTATTTTTCATAAGTTTAACAAAGATATTCTTCCTAATTTTCCACTTTTTGCCAGTGTAATATAGATAATCGCGAGGCAGGCAAGGTCACGAAAATGAAACACTTCAACTTCAAAGACACCGCCAAAACTATTGTATCTGATTAATCCTCGCTTGAGTACTTGGGAATATATCTGATAGTTTAATAAACGGTGAGCAGGTTTTTGCGTTGTACAAACCTGATTTACCAATAGCAAAAACTCACTAATATTCTTGAAACATCGTTCTCAAAAAGCGGCAAATTACATTTTCTATAAAAGTATTGAAGTATTGAAAGATATAAGCCTTTTCGGCTGTGATCCTTCATACTATATTCTGTGTAGTATAATAGTTTTATGGTCAATGCAGGAAAAGCACTGCAGGAAATGCATAAAAGAGCTCTGTAAGCGATAGGATGATGGCTTATAATCTCTAATAAGGCAGTTTTAGGCTTTACTCTCTACGACTTTCATAAAAAAATGTTTAACATTGAACGAATTACGGTTGTATTGTTGTGGTACAGGCTCGTCAAAGCCATGAGGATTTATAAAGCCTTCTCAGAAAAAATTAGAGAACATATGTATCCCACCTTAAAAATTTTCGGACTGCTTTTTATTTTGATTAATACTATTTGCCCAAAAAGTTATTTTGAACCAGACATATTTACCAGGGTTGGGTTGATTTTAATCAAATTATTTCAATCAGTATTAAAATAACCATTCAAATCACTAAAAATCCTGATTTAATTAAAAAAATGTTACTATAATATTTCAAATAACTTGCAAAAAAAAATCATAAAAGACTTAATAGTTTTAATTGGACGCCGAACACCATAAAAAAAGGTTAACTTTAACTTCAACTACTCAAATGTCATAAACTTTTAAAGCAAATAATCTAGTTTCTAAAATATTTAAAACTTACAGCAACTAAAAAATATATAAAAGACAACTTGAAATCATAAATTTATAATTTATTATCATTTGCATTTTCACTGTAAATTAAAATAGAAATACGAATTTTCCAACATTTTCAATTCTTAATCTATTTCTTAAATCAGAGTCCACAAAACAAAATTTACTAAATACATATTCCACCAGCGCCGAAGAAGCAGTTTCACACATGAACTACTTTGTTACTGGTAAATATTTTGCAATTTCAGGTTCATTGTTTTGTGAGGTCCACCACTGAATCTCATTTATATATTTTGTTACTTCCTCCTATCTAAAACCAGAAATTTAGTTTAAATGAAATAGTTAATTTTGATTATCTCCGTATAAAATCCAAAGAAAAAGTGAACAGTAATAAAAACCTACGCATTTGTTCATGCTAAATAATAAATAAGTAAAAAGTCGTTAAGGTTTTTAAATACAAAAGAAATTTAAACCTACCTATTGGGCATTGATTATTATTGATAATAATAAATTAAATTTTTGCTTAAGGATATCCATAAAAATAAAAATTTAATTTTTTAATATTTCGTAATAAGAATAAATATATACAGAAAAATATACGCATATACCTACTTGCAACATATAGGTTTAGTAGTATAAATATAAATATATAAATTATAAAAATAAAAATAACAATATTGTCTGTCAACAGAAATAAGTGCTGCGGTGTTGGAGTATGATGGAAGCAATTCGTTAAAAAGGCCGGCACTGTCAAAAATTAATTCATCCAAAAAAATCTGGAGTCCTTGCATATGACCATCTACTGTGCCGTGACTGCTATAGCTAGAGCTTTAGAAATTAAAGTTACAACACAGCGCCGATCAGCAAAAACAGAACCCAACACACCACCATAGGAAAGACGTCTAAATAAGGAAATTTAAAATCTTCGGAAAGATATAGGACAGCTGGCTCAAGAAGTTCTGGTGTATGTACCATCGACTAGCTAATCTTATTAATGATATTTTCCTTAACTCAGCAAAAACGTCATTGTTCTTGACGAAAGATATTACGTACCTCCTGCCAAAGGACCAACAGAACACAGATGACCCAGCTAAATATAGGCCAATCACCTGCCTACCCACACTGTATAAGGTGATCACTGCTTGTTGCAACGAGTCTATACATATGAACAAAATAACATCATCACAACTCAACAGAAAGGATGCACGAGGGGAGCAATGGGATACAAGGAACAGTTAATTGTTGACTCTATCATATGTAAGGAAGCCTGTACCAACCGAAGAAATCTCTTTGCTGGCTTCGTGGATTATAAGAAGGCCTTCGACTCAGTGCCACATGAGTGGCTCACAACAATATTGAGAACATATACGGTCGATAATCATTTTGTTTCCTTTTTAGAACGCATCATGTCTACCTGGAGAACTACGATCCAATTGCATGTGCCATCTAGCGACACCATCAAAACTAACACAATTTCAATACGAAAAGGAATATTTCAGGACGATTCACCAGATACGGCTTTAGTATTAGAAAAATAACAACGAGGAGGTAGTAAGAGTGAATCATCTTCTATACATGGATGATCTTAAACTGATGGCTGCTACCAGAAACCAGCTGGCATAAATCCAAATCCATCTCACTATGAAAGCCGAATTGACAACCGAATTTGTCAGGAGGGTAAGGCTGGTATTACGAACTAACTTAAATAGTAGAAATTTGTTTAAGGCGCTCAACACGTACGCTTTCTCTGACCTTAGCTACTCTTTTTGAATTGTAAAATGATGCGGAACGTACATCCAAAACCTGCAACAAGAAATAAGAATACTCCTAAACAACCAGTTTAAGTTATATTGGGACCGAACGGTTCTGTCGGATCAGACAGTTGCTCATAATAGACCAGACATTATACTAACAGATAAAATTTCTAGGCTAACTACACTAATCGACATTGCTGTACCTAACAACAACAACCTAAGACCAAAATACAACGAGAAGATCGCCAAATACAGAGATCTGGGGGTGCAAATCCGAAGACAATGGGCAATGAATAGCGTCCAAGTGATTCCCATAATACTATGAACAACTGGAGTGATACGAAAGAACCTCCTGAAGAACACCAAAGGACTGGGCCTTAGTGAGCATCTGTATAATCCAATGCAGAAAGCAGTTCTCCTTTCAACCGCGTCACCTAAGACTAGATAACATGGAAAGGGTTCCCACAGAGCTTCATACTTTTGGTATCTTTGTATACCTGGTATGAGTCAATATTTCCTGGAGGGAGTGCGAGGCCGTTTGGCTTGTAAATCAAAACATTAAAATAATATTCAGTGAATTATTTGCGTAAGTATTTATACTAGATAATAAAATATATTGTATAAATACAATTTAATTCTCTCGACTTGCTCCCTATGAATTTTTATGTGAAATTATCAAAAAAAATGAAAAGAATCAGAATTTTTTAAATAAAATTAATGATTTTTATTTCTTTTTTAAATCAAAATCAACCCAATCCTGATATTTACAGTTAATATTTCTATACAATAATTATAGTAATAAAGAATATAGTATGTTATAACAATTTTCTTTGACTATTTTAAAGTAATTCTTTATTAGGTGCGTGTTATAAATTCCTAAATATAGCAAATTGTATACGCACCTTTAATTTTGCGTAAGTTTCCCATGCAACTTGTGAAATATAAATTCATAACGTACGTAGTGGCTTTACTGAAAGAAGAGAAAGAAGATAATTTATTTTTAGGCAGAAAACGCTTAAAGGTAATTATACGCTCGAAATTTCGTTTGCTTTTGAACCGTATTTTTGGAAACAAATAGAACTACTATCATGTTCTTTCGAAAATTCTAGTAAAAATTTCTAAATAACTTTTGGCATTTTACGAGTCTAATATTTTTTCACATACCTTTTGACACCCACTTATGTTAGGTAGAAAATAATATTTGTTATAAATTCTCTAAACTGTATTATTATTTTTAAAAAGAGAATATGTTTTCCATTTATAAACGTTAAGTTGCAGCTATATAATTACTGTTTAAAATCATCTCAAAAATTAGGTATTTTAGTTAGTTAGAATTATTGTTTTTATGTATTCAATTTTTTAGTTTAATGTTTTTTCTTTTGACAACATATTTTTAATAGGTTTCTTTGGAAGCGGGCTTTAAATAATTAGTTATCCGAGTTGTTAAAAGAGGGCGTTACTTTCGAAGCTGATAGAACAACGTTCTATATTAAGTGTTATATTAGACTCGGGACACACTTCTGCGAGTGAGATTGCCCACTTCACCAAAGGATGGCCTTGTTTGTCAATTCAAATACATTGTTGCAACACTTCTCTTCCTTATTCTGGGCTAAGTATACAGGGTTTTCTGATTTCGTATTCGTGCCCAGAATTCTTCTTTGTACCATTTATGTGCATCAATTCAACACGAACTTTCAGAACAACACTTACATTCTTACGAAGAAATGAAAATTTTGCTTGATGAATGGTTAGCCTCAAAAAACGAACAGTTCTTTTGAAGTGGAATCCAGGGGCTGATCCAGCCTCTCTCTTTGGGGGGGGGGGGCGGTGATATCATAAAAGTACAGTATGACAAGCGAAAGCAAGTAGTCGACGGGGTGGAGGGGGGGGGAGACACCAGCAACATTCCCATTTCTAGTGTAAAAGGCAGGGTCGGGTCTATTTTTTTGAATTTGAAGCTCTTGGAGAGGTGGGGGGCGATCACAAGGAAAAACAAGTTGCCAATGGGGGGAAGGATGCGAGCAGCATACACATTCCTAGTATAAGAGGCAGAATCGGGTCTATTTTCCTGAACTCAAAGCTCTTGGGGAGAGGGGGGGCTATTGCAAGAAAAACAAATTGTCAACGGGGGGAATGCCAGCAACATACACATTCCTAATATAAAAGGCAGAATCGGTTCTATTTTCCGGAACTCAAAGCTCTTGGGAAGGGGAGAGGGATCTCAAGCATACATATTTCTATACCCTATTCAAGAACTAGAGTGAGTAATAAAACTGTTACCGAAGCCTCCAAAGTACCTGCTCCAGTGCCGCAGGTAACTGAGGACTGCGGTAAATCTAATTATATTTAAGTATTATAAGCTTTTATAAATTTACTGCAACAATAAAATTTCTGATAGTTCAATTTAATTTGTGTCAGTGAGCATAGTTCACCTTACAGTGTGTCGTTAGTGATTTATCTTGTTTGTGTTTGTTTTTATATATTATTTGAGATCAGTGAGATACCCAAAAGATGTGGCTTCCACATCTATATTTATTCCAAAATCGTTAAACCAGGGCATTTTTTTCTCAACGAAAAACTTATTACGATGAATATTTATGATGCGTTAAGATATCTATATCTAGATAATAATGTTAAAAGCTCTGTTGAGATGTATTCCAACATGACAGGAGTTGGAAAATCTACTATCTACCGTTTACCGAAGGAGAAAAAAACGACTGGAATTGGTAGTACTCCCAAGCCACATTCGATCACAGGTAGACGAAAAACTTCGTAGGAAGAAGAGATGTAAACTGTAATAAAAGAAGTTGTACATACATTTTATTATGAGAAGCAGATCCCAACCGTCGACAAAATTCTAACTAAAATCAATGAAGATCGGGATTTACCTGAAATTAAAAGGACTGAGCTCTGGAAATTGCTCAGAGAACTTACTTTTGCTGGAAAAAGCCAAGATAGGAAATTGGTTCTTATAGATCGTCCGGAAAATGTCCGTTGGAGAAGGAAATATCTCTCTCAAGTAAAAGGTAGAGTTGCTAGAAATAAAACAACTTACAAAATTAGTAATTTAACTGAACTTTTGAAAGATTTTTTTGAATAAAGTTACTGCAGAAAATTGGAAAAAATCCATATAATAAAAGTATAAAAGAAAATGTGGAAACTCGATCTCATGATCGGTGAGATCGAGGAACCAATTATAATTAATTTGAGCGAAGATTGCTTCACTGACTTTGATTATGAATTAGATACGTAATGTTTACCAGCGTAAACACAATTGATTAGTTAAATTTTCTGTAATAATAATAAAAATTAATTACATTTGAAGCCCTTTTTAGTGTTTAGTTGTAATTCTGCAGATGGCTTAAGAAATAAACAAATTGAAGCGTCAAATGTCCTAAAAATGTTTTTAATTAATAATAAAATGACGG
This sequence comes from Diaprepes abbreviatus, assembly GCA_034092305.1. NCBI lineage: Eukaryota > Metazoa > Arthropoda > Insecta > Coleoptera > Curculionidae > Diaprepes > Diaprepes abbreviatus. The sequence continues at coordinate 16,376,699 of JASJET010000031.1, forward strand.
ATAGCCCCAAAAAAATTTTAATATTGTATGAACGAATTTATTTTTTTATATATGTTTAACTTCTTGTATTTTTAACAATGGGTATTTTATAAGAATTTAAATTATAACTTAGAATTTTTTGAGAGAAAAAGACTACGTTTAAGTCTGAATGTGCCAAAAACGGTTTCTATGCCAAAATTAAAAATAATAAAATACAGTTGTGATTTGTGTTAAATATGTCAAAATTATCTATATTTTCTAATGTATGTGAATTATTAAGATATTATAAGAAACAAAATAATATTATAAAAACTTTTTATTTTAAATTTATTACCGAAATAATATTCTTTGCCATAAATACTTAGTGATAATAAACCTCCTTCCGACGCCTATGACAAGGATTAAAATCCTTTTTAACACTTCACACATCCAAATATCTATTGTTATCCAACACAAATAGTCCATTATTATAGACCTGTATTTTTGATTGTAAAATTTCTAACCCATTCCTATAAAAAATATAGGTGTCCAACAGATTTTGCCAAAGACACCGGACTAAAGAATACAGGTAGTTTGCGAAGAAAAAAAAAGATAAAAAATGATTTATTACTCTCTCTAGTTCTTGAATAAACTATAGTGTAAGAGACAAAATCGGGTCTATTTTCCTGAACTCAAAGCTCTTGGGGGGGGGGGGGGGGGGGGGATCGCCCCCACCGCCCCCCCCCTTGGATCCGCGCCTGCTTTCACAGAAAACTGGGAAAAATTAATAGCTAATGATGGTCAACACTGTGATTATTGAAGTATTCATTTTGTTCTGGAAACAAATGCTCAATTTTGCGAAAAAATCGACATTACTGACCGAAACACCTTTTACTAGTTTACTAATTGTTTAAATAAATACAGTCATACACTTAGATAAGAATAAGTTACTTTTCGCACATATTATACATAAAAACATTAAAAAATTCATGTTCACATTTTTCCATGCTATTATATCATCACGTTGCATGTTAAAAACTAATTAAAACAAAATAATTTCGAACTGGAATCTTTTTTAGTATTGTTCAAACTTCCGGTTCGCAAACCTGTAAAATGTACACAAAGCCCAACGACCTTACCCTACTTACGTAGCATTAACGAATTTTAAAAACAGTTACGTGAGTTTAACTTGCCGTGACTTTATCTGCTTTTAAAAGTAACCTATCATTTATATATGTTTGTTTATAAGGCAACCCAACGGTTTTAACAAATTTAATTTCCTTTAAAAAGATACCTTTTGGTCCTTTTAGAAGTATATTTTTAATGATTTCGTACAGTTCAAATTAAAATGTTTAAATTACAAAATGCATAACCTGTGCTTGACGAAAATTCGTTTATTAAATTTGCTCAGCGTAGAGAAAAATTAACGATGATGAAGCCTGTCCGCTTGAATGATCCTTTGCAAGTTGTCATTCCTTTTATGAGCGCAAATAGAAGAAAATCATTTTATGACAGACAATTTTTTGTTTTCTTTTTTACTTCATTACGCTTATTCTAGAAAATCTTGGATTTTTGAAGCGCCATACAAATTTTTCAATACTATTATTAGTAAAAATTGTACTACTTTCGAAATGATTCTGCATTAATGCGGGGGTACTGGGTGTTTAATTTTCGTCACTTTTGCAGAGTATCTCTATTATTATTATTCTGATTTACAAGCCAAACGGCTTCGCACTCCCTCCAGGGAATATTCACTCATACCAGGTACACAAAGATACCAAAAGTATGAAGCTCTGTGGAAACCCTTTCCATGTTATCGGGTCCTAGGTGACGTGGTCTGCTGTATTTCCCACGAACTTTCGGACGGTTCGCGCGGTTGCTAGGAGAATTGCTTTCTGCATCCGCTTATACAGATGCTCACTAAGATCCAGTCCCTTGATGTTCTGCAGGAGGTTCTTTGGTATCACTCCAGTTGTTGACAGTACTATGGGAATCGTTTGGACGCTGTTCATTGCCCATTGTCTTCGGATTTGCACCTCCAGATCTCTGTATTTGGCGATCTTCTCGTTGTATTGTGGCCTTAGGTTGTTGTTGTTAAGAACAGTGATGTCGATTAGTGTAGTTCGCCTAGAAATTTTATCTATTAGTATAATATCTGGTCTATTATGAGTAACTGTCTGATCCGTCAGAACCGTTCGGTCCCAGTATAACTTGAAGTGGTTGTTCTCAAGAATAGGCTCCGGATTGTATTTGTAATAAGGTACTTTTCCTACCTGTAATAGGTTTAACTTCTCTGCTAACTCTTGGTGGAGTATCTTAGCGGCTGAGTCGTGTCCTTCCTTATACTCGGTTGCGGCAAACGCTTGGCATCCTCCAGTTATGTGCTGGATTGTCTCTGATGTTCGACAGCCATATCTACATTGGTCATTTTCTATTGAGGAATCTCTAATGATGAACTTCCAATAATTCTTCGTCGGAATAACCTGGTCTTGGATAGCTAACAAGAAGCCCTCCGTTTCCGGAAACATCTGTCCTGAAATCAACCAGTAGTTCGACGCTGAGTTGTCGACATTGTCCTGATTGACCTCATTTGGATGCCGTCCATGAAGTGGCTTCCGTAGCCAGGTTTGTAACTTCTCTTGGTCTGTTTGGTGGTGAAAAGTAATATCTTCTGGTAGCAGCCATTAGTTTAAGACCATCCATGTATAGAAGATGATTCACTCTGACTACCTCTTCGTTGTTATTTCTAACACTAAAGCCGTATCTGGTTGAGTTCAAACGGCGTGACAGTGGGTTCATTGCAAGGCAAAACCACAATGGGCCAAGTGAATCGCCCTGAAATATTCCCTTTCGTATCGGAATGGTGTTAGTTTCGATGGTGTCGCTGGATGGCACTTGCAATTGGATCCTAGTTCTCCAGGTTGACATGATGCGTTCTAAAAAGGAAACAAAATTATTATCGACCCTATACATTCTCAATATAGTTTTGAGCCATTCATGTGGCACCGAGTCGAAGGCCTTCTTATAATCCACGTAGGCAGCAAAAAGGTTTCTTCGGTTGATACAGGCTTGGTTACATATGACAGAGTCAACAATCAATTGTTCCTTGCATCCCATTGCTCCCGTCGTGCATCCTTTCTGTTGAGTTGCAATGATGTTATTTTGCTCACAATGCGCATAGATGCGTTGGGTCAAGCAGGAGGTGATCACTTTATACAGTGTGGGAAGGCAGGTGATGGGCCTATACTTAGCTGGGTCATGTGTGTTGTGTTGGTCCTTTGGTAGGAGGTACATAATACCTTCGGTTATTATTATTATTATTATTAAAGATAGAGACTTGCAATTTTCGCCAATCTGTGCTACGTTTTTGTCAAACAAAAGATGCAACAAACAAAATTTTCCTAGCCCTCTCCGTTTTCAATATATAAGGCGAAATTGAAAATTTTCCATTTATAAGAATGTCTTACAAGGGAACCTTCTCCCGGAATTTAAACCAATTTAATCGATTTAGCCTTTTTTATTAATTTTGTGCGGGGTCCTTTGACTTTTCAGTTTTTGCAAAACAAACATGTTTTTATTTCAAATGCCTTAAGAAAGATTGCAAAAATGTGCAAATTCTGTATCAGGGAAAATGGCAACCAATTTCAATAGTATAGTAAATAAAATGTTTCATCTTGTGTTCCGTTTGGTTAATTTATCTGTTTTTTTTTCAAAATAAGTTTAGACATTGTGTTTTGGGAATATATGAACTCTAATATATAATAAAAATTGCCTTCAACTCTTTAACTATATTATATTATAAAGACTGAAAACTTACTCTAAATAATATTAGAGACTTTGTGCCAAAGGTATTATAATTAATAAGATACGAGGCATGTCCAGAAAGTAAGTGTACTGAGGCTCTCACTGTCAGAGGGATTTTTTTTCGACATGATGGTCACACTGCCGTGTAGCCTGACTCCTCCCCTCCACAACGAGACCGGTTCAAGCTCAGTACGTTGAGAACCCTCGACGCGACAGCACGTTTCGTGAAAAATATTTATCCAATCTCCCACCAAGTGCAAAATGCGCGCCGTCATCCACTATCTCATTTGGAAGGGAAAAGCCTCAGTTGAGGTTTATAATGAGGTGAAAACTACATATTGTGATAAAGCTATCAATCGTACGAGTGTGTACAGGTGGTGTCGCGAGTTTAACAACGGTCGTACATCTGTGCATGACGATCAGAGGAGCGGAAGACCTTCAATTCTAACTGACGAAATTGTGGAAATAATAGAAAATGCGTTTCGTGACGATTGCAGATTGACTGTGGATGAACTTTCTGCGATGTTTCCGCAAATCTCCAGATCTCTACTACACGAAACCGTCACAGAAATCCTCGGATATCGGAAACTGTCTGCGAGGTGAGTCCCAAAACAGCTGATAGACCAACACAAGTTGACTCGAGTGGAGGCCGGGCAAGAGTTTTTGAGGCGCTACAAACTCCATGGAGATGAATTTCTCCGCTCCATTGTTACTGGGGATGAAACTTGGATTGCACACTACTCGCCGGAAACCAAAAGGTAGTCTCAACAGTGGCGTCACACCTCTTCACCCTCCGCCAAAAAATTCAGAACCACAATTTCAGCCAAGAAAATCATGGCATCCGTGTTTTGGGACTGTCAAGGCATAATTTTGATTGAATATTTGCCTCAAGCGGAAACTATTAACTCTACAAGATACTGTGAGACCTTAAAAAAATTGCGGAGGGCGATTCAGAACAAGAGGAGAGGTATTCTGACAAAAGGAGTTGCCTGCTGCACGACAATGCCAGACCACACACGGCCAACGCCACGAAGGAACTCCTCGCCTCGTTTAAATGGGATGTCCTGAACCATTCCACGCATTCCCCTGTCCTGGTATCTTCAGATTACTATCTCTTCACCTCCCTGAAGCTGCATATGGGTGGAATAAGGTTTGCAACCGACGAGGAGGTGAAGGGGCAGGTGGAGAAATGGACGAAGGGGTTGGTGGGAAACTACTTCGAGGAAGGCATCAAAAAGTTGATACCCCGCTTCATCACCTTAAGAGAAATGGCGACTATGTCGAAAAATAACTTACATATGTACTAATGTAACCATGTAATTTTTTTTAAATAAAAATTTTGGTAGGCTACAAAAATTCAGTACACTTACTTTCTGGACATACCTCGTATATGTGTATTAAATATTCCTAGCCTATTGCGAATTTAAGTCTAAATTTTCAAAAAAATCAAAAGTTTAATTTTACTGAAATCAAATATTAATTATTATACATTTTTGGAAAGCATAAAAAAATTGTTTTAATTCTGTCAAACTTGCTTTCGCTTGGCAGACTGTAATGTTTTGTATACCACTGGGGGGGTGGGGTGGATAATTTCGACCTTTTCTTAGTTCCCAAAGAGAAAGGCTAGATCGGTCCATGGATATTTTAGACTAAGATACGTTAGCTAAATCTTAATATTTTTCCATACACATCTGCTATCATTCTGTGTACCAGTACATATGAGATACCCTGTATGTTTCATAAATATATTTAATATAGTTAATACCTAAGCAAGCTCCCACTTTAAAATCGACTTATTTATTTCTAAAAATAATTATTAGATATCTATAAACACATTTAGGCTATTGCTAAAAATATTTAAAAACTTTTTCATGCTATATTAGATTTAAATATTCGACATTTATTAGCAACCTGAATAAGGCCAATTGCCTTTTTAGTAGATAAATACTTGAATCTATTACCAAATAGCCAGTGAATCTTTAAACATTTCAGTGGGTGGATAAAGGTACCCACTTAATTAAGTTTCTATGACATTTGCACAATATTTTAACAAATATTATTTATTAGAAACAGATGAATACAGTGGCGTAGTGGCCAATTACTATGCCCTTGTGCAGGGTGTCCGAAATACGTTTTACTACCCCCTAATCTTAAAAACTAAAGAAGCTAGAGAAAAAATTTAATAGGCACACATTTTATTTTATAGGGATTTTTATTTTTGTATAGTTAGCGTATATCTCGATCAATAAAACCAGTTAGTTGAGTTGAGTGACTTTTTTAGCTATTAATTATGTGTCTAGTAAGTGTCCGAATAAGTTCTACTACATATTATACACGTTACCATCCTGCACCATCTAATAGTATTTTATTCACGATTACGACTGTCAATTTTGCCCCAAGTTCCCCTATTTAACACTTTTAACCAGAAGTATAATGGCAATATTTTATGCTCCGTTCAAAAATGCCAAGTTTACATCCGGTTGAACTAAATTCGAAATTTTTTAGTTTCACCTATATTGAATTTTAGGATATTCCTATACAAAAGGAAAAATTCCAAGTAGTGGCCAACTAATTATATATACTAAAAATAAATAAAACTCAAAATATTTACTGGTAGTTAAAGTATATTTGTTCTTATTTAGTGGCCAGGTTTTCTTCCAATAGATGACCTTTTAAATAAAATATATTTAATTTGTTTAACGATAATGCTTTTCAAACCAAAGGCAGATCCAGCCTTTCTCTTTGTGGGGGGGAGGGGGCAGCGATATCACCAGAGTACAGTATGACAAGCGGAAGCGAGTTGGCGAAAGGGGGGGGGGGGATCAGCAACATTCATGTTCCTAATGCAGCAGATAGGAGTGAGTACCTTTTTCTGAATTCAGAACTCTTGGGGGCGGGGAGGACCGGCCCCTTTGATCCGCGCCTGTTTCAAACTAAGGCTAAATTTATCTAAAAGATGTTATAAAGGGTTTTTCAATAAGGCCGGGTCGATGTTGAAATAGAATAAAACAAGCTGTGTGAGGTATCCACGAAATTCTTTTTTTATTTGAAAGGCACATGTATGCCATTATGTATGGAATATAACATCGTTCCGTTGCGGCTTCTCACGGAGGTACGGATCCGAGTGGTCCAATTTTCAATGACCCTGCCTCATAGATCCGGCTGAATTTGAGCGATAACATTGGTTATGTTGACTTTAAGGGCATCAGTCGATTGCGCCTTATTAGCATAGACCGGCGACTTCAGAAAATCCCACAAGAAAAAGTCTAGCGGGATCAAATCGCATGATCTTGATAGCCAATTCACGTCACCTCTACAACAGATAACCATACCCTCAATCGTTCATGCAGAATATTCATCGTAGCATCGCTGTATGAAACGTAGCGCCATCCTGCTGGAACTACATGTCGTCTACCTCCATATCGTTTCATTTGGGCCAAAAGAAATCAGTTAGCATAGTTCTGTAGTACTCGCCTTTGAAGATGATGGCCGCACCAACATCGTTTTTAAAAAAGTACTGACCCGCCGCCAGCCTAAAATCCGTACCAAACAGTAACTTTTTGTGGATGCATTACCACTTGGTGAACTTCCTGTGGGTTGGCATCGTCCCATATATGGCAATTATGTTTGTTAACATAGCCATTCATTCAAAAATGCGCCGTATCGCTAAAGATGATTTTTCGGCTAAAATTGGAGTCATCTTCCAAACCCTCTGAAGCCCAGTCAACGAACAAACGGCGTTGTCTATGGTCATTAACTTTGAAATCCTGGGTCAGTTGGATCTTGTACGAGTTTAGGCCCAAGTCCCGATGCAAAATTCGACAAGATGTAGTCTGCGAAATGCGAAGTTCTTATGCACGGCGAGGAATTGACTGCCTCAGATTCTCCTGCACACTTTCACGAATTGCGGCGATGTTCTCGATTAACCTGGCGTTTCTTTGACGTACGAGTGTTAACTGATTGTTTACCGAACCGGTCGTCTCAAATTTGGCCACCCAACGTTGGAGAGTCGACTTTGAAGGGCCACCGCATCTACCGTAAAATGGGCGCAACGTGCGACTTTTGAAATAACGAACACTCATTTGATAATAAAGTAACTCCCCCGGCCCAAAATCCGCACCACAAGTTGGTTGGTGTCGTCCCATATACGGCAATTGCATTTGTTAATATAACCATTCATCCAAAAATGCGCCTCGTCGCTAGAGATGATTTTTCTGCCAAAACTGGCGTCCTCTTCCAAACGCTCCGAAGTCCAGTCAGCGAATAAACGGCATTGTTTATAGTCATTAACTTTGAGCTTCTGGGTCAGTTGGATCATATATCGGTGTAGGCTAAAGTTTTAACGCAAAATTCGTCAAGTTGTAGTCTGCAAAAGGGGGGGGGGGGTTCTTGTGCACGGCGAGGAATTGACTTCCTTGGGTTCTCCTGCACACTTTTTTAAACCGAGGCAATTTTCTCGGCTAATCTTGTGTTCCCTTAACGTACGAACACTGATTTTGGTAATAAAGTTTTATCATTTGGACGTGGTGCTCAACTGTGTAATTTGTCATGGTGATTCGGCATCTGAAATAGAATAATAAACGACAGATTAGACAGTGGCCACCAAAACAACGTGGTCGCGACAAGCTGCAAACATTGACCCGCCCTTCTTGAAAAATCCATTATTTTATTGTGCAGTTAATAAGAAACGAATATTGGTATTTTTTTTCTGTCATTCCTCTCCGTTTGAAGTCACTCAAAGATTTTCCATGGAATTTAAATTAGAACTACCTGGTAGTCACTTTCTTATTGTAACTAAATTTTCTTGAAAACATTTTTTACTGAACGGGCTGAGGTCATCGCCCTTTAGATATAAGCAAGTAACTAGCATTCGATAAAAGGAAGCGTGAACTTTTCCATGATATTTTCATATTTTTTTTATACAAGATTGATTTAATCGTCACTAGAAGATCAACACTGCGCCAAAAAAAAAAGCAACACCATAGTTTAATATTTCCTCCACAGTGTTTTAAAGTAATAGTGATGTATTTTAGGTTATTCTTGATATTTTGGATATCTCACCACTACTCTACCAACTCACAAATATACTGCAGTCAGTATGATTCGTTATAGTTTCGTCAGATAACAATGACTTCTTCGTATAGTGAGGATTGTTTTAACCGCAGCAAGGTTTTCGAGCAGTATGCGCGGTTCAAGAACGGTCGACAGTTCGAGCAACAAAGTCGAAAATTAAAACGATACTAATTTCGTTTTTCGATTCTCGCGGGATTATCCATAGCGATTCGTACCCCCGAGCCAAACAGTGAACGCACAATTCTACAAAAGTGTCCTGGATCGACTTTTATACCGCACCGATGACTGGTTTCTATTGCACGACGATGCGCCAGCCTATTCCTCAATACTCATGGGCTCTCTGCTCCGGCAGACTTCTTTTTATTCCCTAAATTGAAAATGACGATGAAGGGAGAACGTTTTGAAGACGTTGAAGCGATTCAAAGAAACATGACCAGGGCTCTAAAAGCTAATTCCAGAAGAAGAGTTTTCCAGGTCGTTCCAGCGGCTATACGAGCGCAGCAAATTTGTATAGACCGAGAAGAGGATTATGTTGAAAACTAAATAAAGTCTTTTTTCTAAACTCTTGTTTTCATTCGTAAGAAAAAATTAGTCCCAAAACTTTTTGAATGAATTGTGTATATTTAACTTTTTAAACATCATCAAGTACAACATTTAGATTTTATATTTTAAAGAGGATATCAGGCAGATGGCGTCCATTATTCTCAATACACTGCGTTAATGGAACTCGGAAGTTTCGTTCAACTCTTTCCAGCATATCGACATATGTGATGACAGCTTGACGAATGTTTTCAGATGAGCCAAGGTCCTAGGAGGATCGTTGTAAACAAGTGATTTTAGATAACCCAATAAAAAATAATCTCAGGGAGCTAAATCAGGCCACCGTGCTGACCAGTGCAGAATGTCCCCTTAAGGAAATGAGGGGTCCTGGGAAGTGTTGCCGAAAAACAGTCATTGACACATGCGCTGTTTGTGCCGTGGCACTGTCCTGCTAGAACCATACATCTCCCACATCTATCTCGTTGAATATTGGGAGGAAAAATTCTTGAAAAATGTGGACATAACGGTCAGAAGTCACCGAAATTGCCAGTTCGTTTTCTTCAAAAAACCATGGATCAATTATTCCAACTTGCGATAGTGTACACCAAACAGTTACCCATTCCTCGGAGTAACCTTCTACCAATTATTAAATTTTAAACACATTGATAAGCTCAAGTATAAATGCAAGTCCCATCTCATAATAACAAAAATCCTGACAAGTACCACATGGGGTTCTGATCGACATTCCCTTATAAGAATACACCAAGCTTGCATTCTTTTAAAATAGACTATGCTTCCTTTATATATAGCTCTGCCCCACTTCTTGTCTAAATAGGTTATATCCCATACATAATAAAGGAATAAGACTGGCCATAGGTGCCTTCCATACAAGCCCCATTAACAGTATCATGTGTGAAGCTGAAACCCTACCCTATATCAGAGACAAACAACTTTGGTCACTCTCCCTTCTCCATACTCAATCTCCTTATATCAAAATTATTCCACAAAATCACCTATCCATGGATAGTTCCCTCCAATAAATACTCCCCAAGTTCTAGCCAAAGATTCCGAGAACTCAAGCAAAAACTGTAAATTTCCTTGCCTCCATGCTTTACACTACATAACCGTGGCTACACATTTCCTCCGTGGAGTATGTGCCACTTTGTGCAAGACCTCTCTCTTACTATATATGATAAACAAAACACCTCCCCTCAGTTGATCAGGGAAACCTTCAATAAATTGATTAAAACCATATATAAGACTTCGGAATTGTTTACACAGATGGATCTAAAACTACCACTCAAACTAGTACAGTAATCTAGTCTTCATGTATACAAAAATCATTTATAATGCAAAAAAACAACTGCAAAACTATACGCAATATACAGTGGCCTTAAGTGCATCATATCATCTTCCCAGAAAAAATTGATAATAGATACCGATTCACTCAGTTCTATCAAAACATCTCCTCTTACAAGTCTATATGCTCCCCAACTAAAGAAATCAAATATCTCCACGAGAGAGTACGCTTACACAAGAAACATATTTCTCCTATGGATCCCTAGCCACATAGGTATATAAGGCAACGAAAAGGCGGATTTTCTCGCCAAACACCCCCTCAACCCCATCGTTATAGACAATATCTTCTATATCAAAGACTTTACTTTAACAACCTTATCCAACATGAATGGGATCTAACCCTATTGGAAAATAAACTACACAACATCAAGCACTCCTATTTCAACAATATAACACACCACTCACTTATTAGAAAGAAATCTATAATATTCATTAGACTGCGCACGCCTTACAAATGAAATATAAATAATCGGGATAAGCCTCTGTGTCTTACCTGCGCTCTTCCCCTAACCATAGTACAGAATCTTGGGTAACCCTACAGTTATTCTCTCTAGGCATTATGTAGGGGACGCTGATGGGGTTGTCAGGGCCCCAACAGCGCATGTTCTGCTTATTTACAGATCCCCATAAGATGAATGTGAACCTCATTACTAAAGAAAGCAAGTGTGTCGTAAGGCATGCCAAGAAGCGCCGTGCATTCATTTTCTCGAGCAACAAAATCGCGTGGATTAAGTTCCTGCATCACACCCAATTTGTACGGACGAAATTTTAGTTCTTCATGAAGGATTCGCCTCACAGAAGGAGCAGACAACCCTACAGCAGCTGCATGTTTGCAGGCAGAGCACTAAGGGGATCGCAAGACCATTAGATGGCCGAATTACGTATGGAGACACAATCAGAATAGAATTTGCAGAAATAAATTGGCCACCATTTCCGTTAACGGCCCGAAACAGAAAAACGGTAACTTATTGGACTAAAAATCAAATATTTAATAGTTTTTTGTTATTCTGATAGAATTGTCTATTTACTTTTTAAATGATAATTTTATTTTTAAACCTTTACACTAGCTTCTCTAGAAGACTGCTACGCACATCTACGCCAATGAATTAATTGTTTTCAATTTTCTACAAATTTTCGTAACTAATAGTGTCTGAATTTCATTGTCGTACGCCATGACCAACTTTAAACATCTGGCTCGCTTAGATAATTTTAATGTAACATTGTATATTTACAATTACAATTTTTTACCATGCAGATATGGTGTAATAAATTATACAGTAAACAGTAAAAAGATTAAGCTTATTCATGCGGCAAATAACTCTTAAAATATTTCATTTATGTTTTGTAGTAAACTAAAACACCAGCACTATTCGTGTTTTTCATTAAAGTGAAAATGAAGTAGATTTTATACATTTATATGACATGACGTGTTAAAGAAAATATTTATGGGTTATTCCACTAAATATGGCACGGAATGTAGGCGATTTGGATATCAGTAAATTTCCGTCAAGATACTATAAATACTCGCTACTGTTGGGATCCTGTGAAAGTGATCATAACATTGAGGTTTACCTGAAAGATTTACGTTCAACTGCACAGGTAAACCAAAGCATATATGATTGCTAGGATTGAAAAGCCCTTACACTGCAGCCTAGTCACTTATTTGTGTTGCCTGTTATATCTGCTTTATGTAAACAGGTTGGTTGCCTTAATCAGGTTTAACAGGCTGTTGTGACGTTGTCCGATTTCTATACTTCATTTTTTCTTATCTTGCCACTGCCCATCTTGAAGGTTACGAACACTCATAGCTTTCCTTATTCCTTCCGTCCAATATCTCCAAGGTCTTCCTCTTCTTCTGCGGTACTCTGAATACCAAATCAAGGTTTGTTTGAGCAGTTGTGAGTCAGCCATTCGTTGTACACGAAGGAGGGGGGTCAATAAGTCCTTAGAAAAAGAAAAAAATTATTTTTTGAGGTAGATTTTTTTTTCTTTCAACATAATCTTGCTTTTAGCTCAATACACTTCTCCAGGCGTCCCTTCAATTTCTTTAAGCCATCAGAAAAATATGATTTTGGAACGTCCTCAAAATACACATTCGTTTCTGCGACGACTTCCTTGTTCGACATAAGTCGTTGTCCGGCAAGCCACTATTTTAAGTTAGGAAATAAAAAAGTCACAGGGGGCTAAATCCGGTGAATCCGGTTGATGTTCCAATAATTCGAACTTTAATTCTACAATTTTGTCCATCGAAACTGCACACGTGTGCACTCGTGCATTGTCTTGAAGAAAAATGATTTTTTTAAGTTCAAATGAGGACGTTTATTCCTTATTTCTTTTCTCAACCGATCTAATAACGACGTATAATACTGTCGAGTGATTGCTTGTCCCTTCTTCAAGTAATCAATGTGGATCTTTTCAAGTGCATCCCAAAAAAACTGTTGCCATAACCTTGCCGACTGACTTCACCGGCTTCGCCTTTGTCTCGGGAGAATAGTGGTATATGCATGTTTCACCTACAGTTATGTATCAGTGCATAGACTCTTCTGGATTACGACGCATGTGCGCCAAGATAGCCTTAGATGCGACCACACGACTGCGTTAAATTCTCAGCTATGAGCAAACGCGGCACCCATCTTGCCGAAATTTTTTTCATACCAAATTCCTCATGTAAAATCGAAATAACTATCCCTTTCGATATCTCTGTGGTCTCAACTTTCTCACGCAATTTTGTTTTTCGATTACTTAATACAATGTCATGAACTTTGTCACTCATTTCGGGGTTTCTCACTGCTACGGGACGTCCGGAGCGATGCTCATCTTTTGTTGATTTATGACCACGTTTAAACCCATTGATTCAATTGTAAATAGTTGCAAACACAACGACAGATGTGCCATGAACTGCATCTAACTCAGCTTTGAATTATTTCAGTGTTAAGCCTTTTAAATAAAAATGTTTTATCACCGCTCAAAAACTCACATTTTTCCATTTTTATAAATAAACAAAAGTTGTTCACTTCAATCGACGATAAAAATGAAACCACCCAATGAATATGGCGGAAACTTTAGCGACGCTTTAGTAAGGAATGGCGCTTGCTGCAAAAATATATATATTTCGATGTATCGCTATCTCATGGGTTATCTAAGGACTTATTGACCCCCCTCTTATTACCGTACCAGATTAATTGTTATCTTTCTATATCCTTCATGATCGTATCTTCTATTCCCATCTGTCGTAATGTCTCCACGTTTCTTATTCTCTGTGTCCGTGATATTCATGCTGACCTCCTCAAACCATCCATTTCTACAGCTTCTACTACTTTGTCTCAGCCCCGTAAGTTAAACAGCATTTTATCAATGTGTTATATATGTTATATTTTCGTTTATTAATATTTTTGCTCCACAGTATCTCATTTAGGCATCCTATCACTCTTTCAGCTTGGATAATTCTTGCACGAATTTCTTTATCGTCTGTTCCCGTTCTATCAAAGATGACTCCTAAATATTTGTAATCGTCGCATCCTACTACTTCTATAGAATCATTAATTTATAGATTTCTTATTATCTCCTATGCGTAAGTAGTTGATTTTTTCAATATTTATTGACAGACCCCATTCCTCATAGGTTTGTTGTAGTTTTCTTGCTATATGTTCAAGATCTTCTTTGTCGCCTCCTAGTACTGCTTGATCATCGACAAATTGTAATGTATATATAGTTATGTCAGTTAGCTGTATTCCCATTCTATGACATTTCTGCTTCCATTTTGATAAAGCTATCTTCACATACACCTTAAATAATGTGAGTGAGATGTAGCATCCCTATCTTAAACCTTTGATGATTTTAGCTTATTTCCCATTTTGATTTTTGAAATAGAATCTATATATAGATTTTGTACAGCTCTAATAAGTCTATGTTATATATTGGTGTTTGTCGTGTTTGACATCTTTTCCCACAGTTTAGTTACAGGGATGTTATCATAGGCCTTAGTTAGATCTATAAATAATATATGAGTATCTTAATTTGTAACGGCTCTTTTTTCAATTATTTGTTCCATACAAATATATTGCAGTTACAGGACCTACTATTACGAAATCCACCCTATTCTTCTTCCCCATTGTATTCTTTGTCGATAAGATCTCTGAGTAGAGCCGACTCATTGTGGTAGTTATCGTTACATCTGTTTAATTCTGGCAATTTTCCTTATTTCCTTTTTTGTCGATTGAGATAATGTGGCTTTCTTTCCATTGTGTAGAAGGTTCTTGACATTTATTAAATATCTACGTAAGGATGTTAAAATGCTCCATTTTTTAGTATTTCATTGTTCAGTTTTTTTATAGCTTTAACGACATCATTACTATCTATTTCAACGTCTTCTCCATAGATGTTAATTATAGCTATTTCTTCCATATTCCATATAACCCTCTTTTTAGTTAGCAATTTCTGATAATGCATAATCTATTGGTTTTCAGGTATTATTTCGACACATGGTGTTTCGTGTTCTGTATTCTTTATGGTCTTTATGAATTTCCAAGCAGAGTGATCTACTTCTAAAGATGTTTGCCCCTGAACTTTGAAATACTTAGGTTTTTTAGATTGTACAGTATATTTTTTGATTCCTTTGCCTTTTGGAAGGAAAGTTGAACGGTTTTCGAAAAAAAAATAATTGTTTTACAAACGATTACTATCTATCGAAAATTCTGATAAATCAATAAACTAATTTAATAAATTTTAATTTATAATATCATTACGGTACTAAATGAAGACAGTAACCTACAATTTCTTTTAGTTGCAGTTTTTAGAATGACTCTAAGAATTAGATAAAATTTGTTCCACTTAAAAAAAAAATAGTTTTTCAGCTCTCAACTTAAAAAATTGTTGGTGTAAATAAAAAAAAGCATTTTTTAAGATAAACTCTTTATTTAGAGGTGTGTTCTGCCTCGGATACATTATTTTCATTTGCAAAGTGAAATATCAATAATTTCTTATAATTTCATTCTTTACTAGTTTAATATTTCATAACTATGTAGGCCACGTAATTAAAACATGGAATACACGTTTGTTGAGCATGCGGATTTACTTCTTATAATGGTATAGGACCCAGAAGGCTGCACCAAGAAAGGTTCCTTAATAGCAGAACACCAGTACGAAAAACATGACGACAGATATTTAAAAGCGACTGATGAGCTTTTGCTGTTGTTGAGGTAAAAATTTGCAAAAGTCTACTAACGCTGATGATCTGAAATCCAGAATTGGAAAAGAATATATTAGATGCTGTAGCTGAAAATTATTTAACTAGAGTTCGAAGATTAGCAACTTGACATTTTACATTCAAAACAACAGTTTTTACGCCCTTAAAGGACAATTCCAATACCCCTATCATCTGCAAAAAGTATATTCACTTACCCCAGATGATCGTATATGTAAAATGGAATATGCAAATTAAATTTTACAACAGCATAGAAGTGATAATAACTTTATAAGGAAGATTTTTTTGACCAACAAAGTATAATTTACAAAAACTTGAATATTCATTTCACAAAATTTACATATGTGGGCCAAACCGCTCATTATAGCATTGTATAGCAACAGCATCAATAGTTTCAGTCAGTTAATATTTGGGTAGGAATTATAAGGGAACTTGTTATAGCATCATGCGTGTTACCTGAATGAATAAACGGGCAGCTATATTTGGAGTTTCTTCAAAATAATCTTCCTGATTTGTTAGAGGATGTTCTGCTAGAAACGAGTCTGAAGATGTAGACGATGCTCTGCCATATTTTAGCGTTACTGTGCGGGAACACTTAAATAACCATCATTCTAACCAGTGGACAGGTCACGGAGGACCTTATTGCTTGGCCTCCTTGATCTCCTGATCTAAATTCATTGGACTTTTTCTTATTGAAACACTTAAAAACTTAGTTTATTCCATTACAATAGATACTAGGGAAGAACTATTGCATAGAATGATTGTCTGCTGCAATCAATTTAAAAATAAACCTGGTATATTGTGGAGGGTGTAGTGGGCACTAATTCGTACTTCAGAGTATCTAAGTAACTTAATAACTATTTCCAAATATTTAACTTTAGAGTTTTACAATGTATATAAAATAAGGTAACGTTGTAAGCATTTTTTCCAATATTGACTATTTTTCAATAATTTTTTTAATGACTGGAATTTTCAAAAAATTAAGAAAAACTCTGAAAACTTAAAACTTGCTACTGTCATATTAACTGACCATGATAAAGAGCCTTTTTCATATCGTATGAAATTCCTTAACGTAACGATTTTACGAAACGTATTATCTATATAGTGTCCGAGAAAAACAATAAAGTAAACAAAATAAAACAAAAACTTCCAAACCATGGTATGTACTTTTTATTAGATATTTATCTTTAGGTAATTATTCAATATAATGCGACTAGTGAGAAAAATTTTATTTTGCTTACAATTAGGTCACCTAATCGACTTTTGTTTATGTATTTTAATGCAATTAGTTTATTTAAACCGTTAAACCTTTTAAACTGTTATTAAAATTCTTTAGATTGCAGTGATTCATAGAACCCATTTCTAAAAGCTTCTCGGAACAATATAAACCCATAAATATTTCAATAAGAGACTTAAACAGTACAAAATGATGAAAACATTATATCTTGATTATTTTAAGTCGAGAAAAGTAATAGCAAAAACAAATAAACAAAAATATATTTTTCTCAACGACTATTAAATAATACCATTAAGATGTATTTGCTTTTGAATTGGTAATAATATTTATTATCCACTTCTTTCCTCGCGGTCCAACAATAATCGGCTAGCAAAGCAGGACCCCTATTTGCTTGATACCGCCATTCCATTACCAATATCTGCTGACGAAAGCGCTTTCAGAACTAACAGAACCCATATTTTGGAGAAAAAGCTAAATGTAAGTTAAGAATGTGTATTTTGAGCGACATACAAAACCTGAATCACTATTGCCATAACTGCCCACCGTTTTCTTTTTGCGAATCTGTAACAGAAAAATCCGTTAAAAAATTTCTGATTGGTGGAATCTAAATATGGATCCATTAAAAGTTCGTCAATCTTACTATTACTAATTAATTTCCTTCTGAGCTAGCGCGTTGGAGTTTCCCACCGGGATTATTTTATAACTACCTTATATCAAGATAGTTCGGGAGAATTTGTTCAAAACTAATTAAGTGCTATTCCCAAGTTGTGTTTGCTGGAATTATAATTGCGGAGACTTTAATATAATCGTCCAAAAGGTTTTATTTAGGGTCTCCTGCGTTTTATTGGGTGAGGTCCCTACGAAACCACCCTACCAGGCTGAACTCTAGGCGCCACACTTGATTATTTTCACCTGGGTTAATGGGCTCTTAAATTTTTAAGTTTATGTAAAAATAAAATATACATTTAATTTTTTTTTTAATTTTGCAGTTTACTAAAGTCGATCACCTAAAATATTTTCAAGATGATGACACTTCCGGCTATACCGGAAGTTGATGCCTTTTGGCTTATTTTATTTGGAACATCCTATATGTTATTTCATTTTTATATTCTACGCAAAATTATAGACAAATTTCATGTATAATGTCCTATATCTAGGTCTGTTTTTGACATATTCGTATTCTTATGTCAAAAATGGCGTTTGCAGACCTAAACATAACTATCAATTTCTCCTATATGAAAACCTTAATTATTTAATTCTTATTTAGCATTAAAAATAAGCTTGACTTGGAGTAATATTGTCTATTCGAAAAATTTGTTGTTTTTGAAATATTGGCAATTTAACATTTTTGTATACTATAAACGCTATACGGCTTTTAAGCTTTGTTATTAGTTGACCACGACGGCGAAACGCGACGAAAGAAAACAATAGAGCACAACAGAGATGTCACTATTTCTTGCCATTTGACAATTATTAATAAAAATCATGCCGGGATGATTAAATTATACGCACGAAGATTTGTGTATTATCTATGGGAAATTTTTATCCAGAACATGCCAAATATTTGCTAGTAAATATCCAAATAAACAAAAACCGTCACGGAAAAATATAAAACGAATAAATTTTCAAAATATTGGCATCGTTAAAGCAAAAATGTTGTGTCTGGCAGGCAGTGTGTTGCAACCAGCAGTATATTTGTCGCTACTGTAATGCGTAGACAGTACAGCCAGCAACGCCAGCTGTCCGCTGACCTTTAACCATATCCTTTCTCTACCTTTTAAATATCCCTCTGCCCTGACTCACCTACCCACAATCTCTACATAATCCCTTAGGAGCCACTTTCTTTCAGCTTTCCTACTGAACCCGACACCGAATAGATCCAGGATTTCCCTCAACCAATAGTAGAAGGCGATTAAATGGAGAGAAGAAGAAAACATAAATTACCCCAGGTGGTCAGGACCAATGGTGCACACCACAGATGTGGTCTGCCCCACAGATTCTGGGGAGAGGGGGAGACACTTCAACATCGCAACCTTTAAGTGACAGGGTGTTGAGGAGGCGGACCCCTGTCACACAGGAAGCTACAGCCCAACAACAACATGAGAGCCAAACAACAGCAAGAGCTCCACCCTTCGAAAGTGCGCAGGAACCCAACGCTTACTCAGGCGGGACTTCCAAGACAGCGCATGAAATGAACAACATCTATGAACGAGACAATAATGCGCATTTTTTATAGGCCAAAGAAACCTATTGGAAATAATAAAAATGTCGAAATTGTACTTCTTGGATATTTTGCCGCATATCCCATGACATCGTTAAGACAAGTGGCTCTACAAAAAAGAATCTTGAATTCTGTTAAAACACAAATTTCACCGCTTTTTATATCTTTGCCTCAACACTTAAGAGATACTGATTAAAGTTAAAACATAATATAATAACTTTGTATTATTTGTTTTATAAAATAAGTGAAACTTCTGCCAAGAAAAAATTATTTAAAATACTCATTTTTCACGCCACTGACTAACCCTCACCCCTTAAAATGTAATATCCTTTGCAAAAAATCATGATAGAACATGATTTTTGGCTTATATATTTTGCATACGATTATCTAAAAAGTCATTTCGGCGTTTTGCAAACTTCCTTTTTGTAAGACTGAATAAATAGAAGCAAAATAATAGCGAAAAAAATTAATTAATTATAGTAGCGTAATTTATTAACCTCCCCCTCTCCTCGCGTCTTATAGACGTCATTTTTATATCCAGATTATGTCTGAACGTCTTAAGACATAAATAAGGTGTCTTATAGACGTTGTTTTAAAGACGTCCATAAGACGTCTATATACAACGTCTTTAAGATATCTTTTAAAAGTCTCCATACTACATTTTACATGAAAATAAATACAGTTGTGTATAATTTAGTTGATAAAAACTAAAAAGCATTTCCTTCCCTATGGATTTTGTCGCAGTTGGGTAATAAGTTTGCAACGCCGCACAGAGCTCAGCTGAATACAAGTTGAGGTTAAAATTTTTGATTGAACGACAAATTTTTAGTAGCCTCACTACGACCTTGGTTAATGGAACTTTTGCGTGATCTTTTTACCAATACTTTGGTGCTTTTTGTCACAGACTGTTTGATGTACCAATAACAATAACAATATGATGCCAGCGAAATTATAACTTTAAAAAACCCGCCTTTTGTTTCTGTCACTGTCATTTTTCAGTTTTGTATTTGTGTTTCGTCATGTCATTATTCATTTTTAATGTTGTTGGGGTGCTGACTGTGAAAATTTAGCTTTTGAAAGAATTTTATTAAAATAGTTGATTTATCTATGTGCCTCTAAAAATCTTTTTTATTCGTGTTTATGTAATACTTAAGGTAAGATCGAGAATCATATATACTTAGGAAAAACAGTAACGTTATTTATAGGTTGTGTTACAGGAAATTCCCGAATGCTTTGCCGTTTATATTTTTGTAGTAACTCTATGTTAGAAGTATGAAATGAAATCTTCAAAAATATTATCTATGCGAAAAAGGCTTGCATCCAGACCCGGTCCTAAATATTACAAGAAATATTACTAATGAAGTGGAAGGCGAAATGTTTGTTTATGGAGTGCTCCACTAATGAAACCTGTAAGATTTATTTTGTTCCTGATGATTGATTTATATTTAAAGAACATAGAAAATAGAGTTTTGTTAATTACAAGAAGTAATTTTGTTCAAGGTTTTAGAAATTTCAAAACTGGGAGTAAAGCGAACTTGTAAAATTACCATGTACAGTTGATTAGTACGAAAAGGAAAAAGAAAGTTTTACGATTCCAACTTGGTGAGACTTATTATGAGTAAGTTCTGTTTTTCATTATATATATTAACCTTGAAATTGTATAAGTCACGATTCTATAGTAGAGGACAATTATAAAAATTCGCAAAAATATCAAAAAATTTACTACTACAAATGATAAACTTTATCCTATAATATTAAAATCAGTTTGTTATTAGGATCTACAGAGACAACAGAACTAGAAAAAGTCAGAAGAATGAGGAAATTTCAATCCAAACATGGCTGAAAAGGGCATCAGACCAGATTTGTTATTCGACTAAATAAAAATTCTTGTATTTAAAGATTTGTGTACTTTTTATTTCAATAAACTTTTATTTTGTTGATAGTCTACCTTTTAGAGTTATTTTATCGAAGGGATAAACTAAGGCTTAAATTTGATAGGTTCACTTATAGTTCGAACAGTAGTAGTTATGAAAATATTTGCTCTTCTTCCTCACTTCTTAAATTTCAAATTAGAAAAAGTTTACATTAGGCTTAAGTTATGTATTTTTTTTGTATAAAAATATTATGTTGAACATATTTTTTAAAGCAAATTATTCATGCGGAACTTGTAGTTATTTAAAATGGTAGTGTATATTTTGCTCTTGATTTTTTCTTAATTAAAGTTATTTCTTGGATTTTTGAATAATTACGGTTTGACTTTGTAAACAAGACAAACAAAAAAATTAAAGGGACCCTTTTTAATGTACATAATTTTATTGGTAGAATATGTTGTTTTAATGTTGGGTTGGGACGTCCATAAGACGTTGTAAGCAAACGTCTTAAAGACGTTACCTTTTGTAACATAAGACGTTTATACAACTTCTTATGGATGTCGTTCGTCTTTTATGAACATCCATAAGACGTCCTGAATGTTGAGATCAAACGTCTTATGGACGTCTTTAAGACGTATTTGTGCTGTTTGGGTTATCTTTCCTTAGTTAGCTGGGCACAAAAATAACAACAATTTCGGGTAAACAGCGTAAACCTCGAGGTGTCTAAGCACTAATTACTTTTATGGACCAGTTGTAATTCATTATTTGAACGATTTTTCAATAATCTGAAAAAATTTGTATAATGAAGCGAATATTTGAAAAGTGAATAAATTAACGATTATAGTGAATTTCGAATGACGCTAATCGAATTATTTTTGCGTAATTGCTTATTCATTTACATTCCTTTGATATTCAAAGGAACATGTTAAACTGGGTCCAATAAAAAAATTTTAAGAGTTCTAAAGGCCACAGCATAAATATACAACATGAAGTTAATTATTATGTGATTGATCAATAATGATAAAAATCTAGAATAATTTATCATAATGCGTATATTTGAAAAGCGCATTGATTGACAAAAATAATCGTAAAAACCACACTATATAGGCATGTTTCTAATCAGTTTCTAATCACGCTAGAACGGTCCGATTTTTATGATTCAAGACTCATTATTTTCGTTAATTAATGCTCTTTCAAATAGTCACACTGTAATGGATTACTGTGGTTTTATTGCATTATCGATAAATTGCATGAAGTAATTAACTATATCTCATCTATTTGCGCTGAAGCTATTAAAGTAAAGGTATTTCACTGGAACATATGCACGAAGAGGCACGTAAGAATGGAGTTGTTTTTTAAAATCTCCGAAGTGTCTTCAGTGCGGACAAAGCTACGACGACTAACTGTTAGTTCATAATAAACAATTTTCTATTACGTTTGATGATAATACAATATTTTCATATTATGTTCAAGTAGTATGAGAGGAGGAGGAGAGGGCGTAGGATTTATATTTTCTTGCAAAGTCCAGGAAAGGTTGGGAATGTATGCTCCATTTTACACAGATTATTTTTTTTAATTATTTATTCATAACTCTTAAAACTTTGTGATTATATCTTAAAAACAACTCTATAAAAGTGTGGTTTTTAATGTTTAAACTTTGTTTCAGAAAAAAATTATTCTAAAAAACGAACTATAAGCAATAACCAATTGGGACAACTCCGCATTATCGAAATTCAGTCGAAACAGGGGTGAAAGAGGGTAAGTTGTTTTATCGAGGCATAAGCGGTGTAAAGAGAAATAAACAATAATAGCCATAAAAACAAATGTAGGGCTGGAAAAGCCGCAGGCAGCTCGCTAATACTTTATGAAGTTTTTCATTTCTTTGTTTGTTATTTCTTACTTTCCAACTATATGAAATCGATTCTTTTTCATTTACTTATTTTTTATAAATTTTCTATATTATTAATTTAAACAATATTTCCACATTGCATTGAGATAATTATTATTAAAAATTATTAATCATATACCGTAACAACCGCTAGATGAAACTTATATAGCACATCGTGCATTTCAAAATGGAATGACGACACAAAAAGTAATCCCAATGAACTGTAAAGTTTTTTGCTGGAGTTAGAACAACAAATTAATTGATATTAATAGAATGTAGGAATTAAAACAAGTACAGCATGCTTCCCACGGCTGAAATTCCAGTACGTATGTAATTGTCATTTTGCTTTTATTATGAATTCATATCAGCAAGAACGATATAGTTACATGTGTACACCTGTTTAAGATTTAAAGTATAAGTATTATATTTAAAACTACAAACGTTAATTTTTCTTTTTTACTACGGGGATGGAAATACTCTTTTAAATGAAATAGTCGGGAAATCCGGTGGATTTTCGTAGCCGACGAAAGGACATGGCTCCCCCAAAGTTTTTTATATGTATTTAAACCCCCTGATTGCGGATTCCCAAAAAATGCTCAGATAATTTGTTATAAATGTTCATAATTAAAAAAATAACTGTTCTTTTGTAAAATAAAAAATAATTTCCAATATTTAAGATTTTTATTGGTTTTTAAAGCTATAAACAAATAACGTTTCATCAATTATACCATACGCGCGGAAGTGTATGAAGGGAAGTGGAAGTCTACTACTTACAGGCGCTCACCTAGTGCACATGATCCATTATAGCTTTCGCAGATCGTTGCATTAATACTTTAAACAAATTTTAATATACATTTATTTTTATTTATAAACTACAAGCATCTAATCAAATATAAGCACTATATGAGCATAAGGAACTTCAATTATTATAACTATGTTTGAGAGGTAGAGAGTTGACGTTTGTTCTGCATAATAATTACAGTCCCTGTTTTAAATGTGGCGTAATGAATAAAATACAATATCGTACTGTAGTAAGAATATTGTGTACATTTACCAGATTTACAAGCCAAACGGCTTCGCACTCCCTCCAGGTATTATTGACTCATATCAGGTATACAAAAGTATGAAAATTTGTAGGGATCCTTTCGACGTTATTGTATCCTAGGTGGCGTGGTCTTCTGTACTTCCTACAAATTTTCGGATGGTCCACGCGGTTGCAAGGAGAACTGTTTTCTGAATTGGTTTATACAGATGCTCATCAAGGTCCAGTCCCCTGATGTTCTGCAGAAAGTTCTTTGATATCACTCCAGTTGTTGATAGTATTATGGGAATCGTGTGGATACTGTTCACTGTCCACTGTCTACGGATTTACACCTCCAGATCTCTGAATTTGGCGATCTTCTCATTGTATTTTGGTCTTAGGTCGTTATTAGGTATATAAATGTCAATCAGTTTAATTCGCCTAGAAATTTTATCTATTAGTATAATGTCTGACCTATTATGAGCAACTGTTTGATTTGTTAGAACCGTTCAGAACCAACATAGCTTGAACTCGTTGTTTTCAACAAAGGAACAAAATGATTATCGACCTTATGCGTTCTCAATATAGTTTGAGTCCAAGGCCTTCTTATAATTCACGTAGACAGCAAAGAGGTTTCTTCGGTTGGTACAGACTTGGTTACATATGACAGAGTCAACAATCAATTGTTCCTTTCATCCCATTGCTCTCTTGGTGCATCCTCTCCGTTGAGTTGCGATGATGTTATTTTGTTCACAATATGCATAGATGCGTTGTGTCAAGCACGAGGTGATTACCTTATATAGTGTATACATTTTATTAATATCACATCAATTAGGCAGCATTTTTAAGCTGAGATTCAGCGATTAGAGCAATCATGATTGCATTAATGTCTCACGAGCTGATAACTAATTTTATATCGAATTTAAGTTTTATTTTTTTTTTTTATTTTTTAGATTTATATTTTTAATAATTTTATATTCGAATAGATACGTTGTTGAGGATAGCAATATAAGTAAATCCTAAAAAGATTACATTTTTGACATTAATTTGGGCATTATTTATCAAGAAAATAAAAAAGGCATAAATTTCACCAGTATTGACCAAGGTAGATATCGAATAGGTGACGCTGCCGATTTGTATCACGAAATTGTGTTTTGTCGCTTGGATGTAACAGCGAAAAATTATAATATTACTTTATAACAAACTCTACATAGGGAGTGTGTTTCGGGTATTATGGCCTAGCGGCCTACATGGCCCACAGCTATTGCGCCGAAACAAACTGGCACTAACGGTAAACATACCTGCCATGTAGACGCAACCCTACTCCTCACAGTGTTGCTAACTTAATGAATTTTCCGTCAGATCTAACGGATTAGGGTCAGGCATTAACAGAAAAAAATATATTTTAACGATTAACGGATTTATTGACGACTAATGGATTTATTGTCGGAAATAGTTGTGTCTAAAAAAAGTCATAGATATTAATTCTATTTAAACGTCTCTTGTCACATTTGTTTGTTAAGGGCGGGCGTAAGGTGATTTCCCCCTATGATAAGCACCGTCGATTTACTGTTTCGAATTACGTCGCTAATATTTGTTTTTATACGGAGATTGAGGGCTTGACAAAAAGCTTATATCTGACAATTTGACTCTTGCCTTTCAAAACAAGCCTATAAATAACGTTTAATAAAAAAAAAATATTAAAAATTATATAAAGAATTCCCACCCTTTGAGTGGCGTCATCATTTTGGAATTTCACTTATAACTTTATTCTGAGCACACTGACACTGAAACACGGACAATAGAGTCAAATTATTAACTTCAAGGATCACAAAAAACACAAATTTGCACTAAAAATACGTGTAAAAACAATATACTTCGCGATAGTGTTGATGATAATCTTATTCTTATTAAAAAAAATCAATCTAAAATTATGTATTGCATCTTTTATTTGACGGATTTTATTGACGGAAAAATATATCATTTTGACGGATTTTTAACCTACCTGCTTAGCGGAATTTTGAACCTATTTTTGTCAACACTAATCCCTCGTTTCCTCAGTCAATCCATGCAGCACTGAGTGCACACGTGGCTTGTGTACTCCAGAATTACGTAGTTCAGTGTTATATTTTGGTAAGTTTCAATCATTTCGGTGATTCGAATTGTAAATGTTTTTATATTGTTAGTGCACACTTTTGCAGGCAAACTCTTAATCTGTAGAATATTAACAGTTTTGTATGCTGAAGAGAGTGAAGTTTTTAGGTTAGATTTTTTTCGCAAAAACGTTCATGTAGCCAATATGGCTCAGCAACTAGAGGGGTAATGTGGCCCGTTAGGCCATAATGACTGCATTAAGACTACATATTAATATATTTTTTCTTTTTTTTTTTAGGAAATGGCTCCACGAAAACCAATTTTCCAACGAAAACTCCAAACGTAGTGCAAAATATCAGTGAGAAGGTCAATCGAAGATGTGCGAATTAAAATAACAGATACACTAAAAGCTCCTAAACTCCATCATGTGCCGCAAACAACTTTAAAACATCTAGCAGCCAAAACCGAACTGCCAGCAATATAGCAACTTGTGCGAAGTTGCGAAGAAGACCTACTTTACCTGAAGAACTAGAAAAACAACCAGTTAAGTATGTGTTAGCAATGGAAGCTTGGGCTTAATATGACGAGCTGGTGGTAAGAAACAATATCACCCATAAATTTTCAACAAAAAATTAAAGCGCTGATAAGAATTCGTTAAAATTATTCTTAGAAAGGCATCCTGAGCTTTCTTTTTGTCGCCCAACAGGAACATCTTTCGATAAAGCTGAAGGATTAAATAAAGAGAATGTGGACCATTTCTTTAACGTTTATGAAAAATTGATGGATGACCACAATTTCTCTCCCAACACAATTTTTAATGTTGACAAAACAGGCATAAGTGTTGTACCTTCGCAAATACCCCAAGTTCTTAGAAAAAAGGGCCTACGGCAAATTGGTACTTTAACATCACCTAAACCTGATAGCCTGCGTGATATCTATGAGTGCTGGAAGTTCATTTGTTCCACTTATGGTGATATTTCCCCGAAAAAGGAGTCGCTTTTGATGAAGGTGCAAGTGTTATACATGAATACCACCCCTCGGTTGGATTCAAAGCAACATATATGCAAAATAGTTTCAACACTTCCTACAACATATAAAATATACAGGGGGATTTCCGGTTTTGCATATTCTAGATGGCTCTAACAGTCACGCAAGAAATATTGAATTAATAGATATTGCAAGAGAAAATCATGTTTATATACTAGCAATTCCTCCACATTCCAGTCACAAAATCCGGCTACTGGATAAGTCATTCATGGGACCGATGAAAAAATATGTTTCCGATGAAATAAAAGCTTGAGTCAGGTAAAATACTCGGTCACTGGCTCATTATGATATGATGAAAGTTTTTGGACGTGCGTGTTTACGAGCTTAAAGCGGAGAGATAGCTGTTAGTGATTTTCGTGCAACAGGGCTATATCCTGTTAACATAAATCTATTTAAATACCAGGATTTTATAGACATGGACAGGGACAACGAATACGGCATCATCAATCAAGAAAACATCGTCCCAGAACCTTCAACTAAATATTCTACTCCTACAATAGCCAATGAATCTACTACATCTGATGAAAAAATCTGAACAAATTATGGTTCCCGTGACGATGTCTCCTCAACCGTCGACTTCCACATATTTGAACTTTATAATTCCATTGCAGTTATTCCCGATACTACAAAATAGCGCCCAGAAGAACTAATATCCGAGGCAGAAAGGCTGCTAAATCCATATTGCTGAGATCATCCCCGTACAAAAAAGAATTGCAATACTCGTTATAAAAGAAAAACGAGAAACTTAGCAAGGTTACAATAGATAAAAGTAAAAACAAAACAAGAAGACAAAGTAAAAAAGGAAGAATGTACAAATATCTAGCTCAGAGGAAGAAAATGGTCGTTTGTACGAGGACAGCTCTGACGAAAGTCCATACAGAGGTGAAGTGCTTGCACTGGGACTCTATAGACAACAGAAGCGAATCAATGTCATGTCTAAGTTGTAGGGCTATGGCCTCATGAGAAATGCTTAAGTGTGGAATCTGACATTTTTTCTACGAATTTTGCTTCACAAAATAACAACCAGTTTATTGTTTGAATCGTGTGCTCGGATAGCCAGTATGGTTCACAGCATTTGCGGCCAAGCTATAATATACAACCATATTTAGATTTTAATAATAATTCAAGTTAACCAAAAATTATGTTTTTAGTTATTTTTGTAGTTATATTTTCTTACGCTTCTAGTTACCGATTACTCATAAGTTCAACGACTGAATTAACCAATAAAGACTGATAGACCTCATACATTGTGAGTTTTACTTCCAAAATCGCTTATAGTGTGTCATAATACTCGAAACTACTCTATAATTCTAGACTTCAAACATTTTATTTAGTTTAAAAGAATTTTAAATAAACATTTTCAATGTAAGATGTGATTATTAAATACGAATGACGTAATTTTTAAATTTGTTCAAGTACCACATGACCAATGAGTGTTATCAAAAATATACACATAAAGAAACCTTAGACTGATTAATAAATGAAAGTGAAAATCTAAAAAGAGAAAATAGTCATTTAAGTAAAGATAATATTAAGGAATGTAGAAAAATTTTGCTTCTTTGACCTCTTATACGCCGTCATGATGAGTTCCCTTGAGGTGCGACTTCATCTTGGGAAATATCACGGCTATAGGGTGAGTGGGGAATGCCTTTTTTCGCCAAAAACTCTTGAACAATGAACGAGGAATGGACCGGCGTGTTGTCCTAGTGCAAGATCGAACCGTTCTCGGCGAGTTCGGGTCGTACACAGAAAACGTGTGCCCGCAGCCGTCCCAGAACGCTAGTCACTGTCTGGCCGGCAAGAATATATTCGCGATGAATGATGCCGCGGACATCGAAAAAAACAATTAACATTTCCTTCATTCGCGACTTAGACATCCTCACTTTTGTTAGCCGCTCCCCACCATTTTCCACCCACTGCTGACTTTATTTACGGGTCTCGGGATAATACTCAAATATCCAGGTCTCATCTCCAGTGACTACCTGACTCATCCAGTTTCTGCCTCGCAGATCGTATTTGTTTCTGTTCATGGGTGAGAACTTTTGGAACCATCTTTGTGCAGATCTTTCGCATGTTCCATTTCTCGTGTAATATCTTGCGAACGGTTTCTTTGTTCATGTATAACTCGTCAGACAACGCACGAATGTTTAGGCGTCGGTCAGACGTGATCAGCTCGCGCAAACGGTCGACATTCGCGTCCGTACGAGAGGTGATGGGAGCTCCTTCACGTAGATCATTTTCTACCAATTCACGCCCCTCCTTGAACCGCTTCGCCCATTCAAACACGTGCGTTTTCGACATGCACTCGTCTCCATACACCACATGACATTTTTGGAAGATTTTTCGCCAAATTTCACTAAAAATATAATCACAACACGTTGTTTGTAATGTGAGTCACTCGTTTTCCCGACGCCACTCAAAATGTCACTTTGGAAAAATGCGCATAAAACACAAACCAAACGAGCTATCGACTTCAATCTTGGACTGAAACTAAAAGGAATGTTCTCCCTCTCTAGTTAGATATTGACAAACGACGCAATGTTGCCAGTTTCCGAGTTATAACTAAATTCCCGGAACTTAATTGCCATACCTCGTATATTAAAATGTGTGTAAAGTATTAATGCAACGATTAGCGGAAGCTATAATGGATTATGGGCACTAGATGAACGCCTGTAAGTAAATCTCCACTTCGCTTTATACACGGTGGCGTGTACGTTATAACTGATGAAACGCTATTTGTTTATAACGTTAAAAAACAATAAAAAGAATGTATTTTCACATTGTTTCACATATTTATCTAAAGTTATTCATGTTTAAAAGTGGCAAAAATGTTTTTTGCCACTTTCAAATGTTTAACGATTTTTAACTCAAAAACTATGCTTCGAACAAAAAAATCACAACAGACACTTTCTATTTAGAATCGATCGAGGAACACGAAAGTATTTTTATTTTACAAAAAAAAAGAACAATTTTTTAGATTATTAACAATTTTTTAGATTATTAACAATTTTTTAGATTATTAACAATTTTTTAGTTTATAACAAATTGCCTGGCCATTTTTCGTAAATCCACCCTCGATATTCGTTATCAGCAGGTCAAAATACATATTAAAAACTTTGATGGAGCCATGTCTTTTCATCGCTACAAAAATCCACTGGGCTTCCGGACTATTAATTCCGTAGTTTCTTAACTAAGAATATCTAGTCTTCGTTCGCTACTAAACCAGAGCAACATGTTCATATTCTTGAGTACTATATCTTACTACTACTTTCCGAATTGCAAATAAATTTCCAATCGAAATTTCGCATATTATATTGCGAAAATAATAGTTTAGCTTGATAACAGTGAGTACAATAGTATTAAGCGATGCAGCGTAGTGCAGGATAAAATTTTAATAGCACGTATCCGGATACTAATAGATAGTGATTGAGCAATTATCTAACAGTTTTAAATAGTTAACATTGAATTTAAATAAATTTTCTTTTTGTGCTCTTATTTGGAGTAAACAATATCTTCTCCAAAAAAATCTGAATTATTCTAGATAGAAATACGTATCCTGAGTATTAAAATAAGATTATTTGTATCAAAAAATTCTCAAATACGAGTTAGAGACAGTTCGAAACCTACACATATACAGGGAGCTTTTTCTACAAGAGGGTTTTCAGAAAAAAATGACTCAAATGAAAGTTGTGGAATTACTAAAGGGATATCCAAGAGTGATATTGAATTTGACGTTGAGAGTGGCCTTGAAGGTTATGTTAAAGGGAAATGTTTTTTTAATGGAACATCATTTTATTGCAGAAATGGAAAGTAGAAAAAATTGCGCATCCAATCATACAAGTGACTTATGGATTTTCATATCTTTTAGAAGTCATTTGAAGAGCAAATGTGTTAAATCTGGGTCTCTTATTAAGTATGCTTGAATATCAAAATCGTCCAGATGAAAATTAGTGATTATGGAGTATCTAACCCAACTATCACCTTGACCTTAGCTTTTCAAAGTCATTTTGATATCTAAATTATTTTATGAATAAAACCCTTGAATTTCATAGTAGAATTAACAGAGGTTGACATCAAATGAAAATAAACAATACATTAGCACAGAAACTTCATTTATTATAACTATGTTTGAGAGCGGACGGGTTGATGCATAACATTTACAATACCTATTTAAAATGTGGCATAATGAATAAAATAAAAAATCAAGCTGTAGTAAGTATATTGTACACAATTTATTAATAGCACATGACTATTTTTCAGCTGAAATTCAGCGATTAGAACAATTATGATCGCATTAATGTCTTTGCGAGCTAATAAATAATCACGTTGCAACTTGTTAATGACGCTCTTGCCTGTACTTTGTTCACTCGCACTGTTGAGATTAATATTCTAAATGGACAAGTTGTTGAGAATTGAGTAAATTTTTCAAGAAAATAAAAAAAGGCATATATTTAACGAATACTGACAAATATGCGACGCTACCGATTTGCATCGAGACATTGTGTTTTGTCACTTGCATGTAACAGCAAAAGAAGATACAATTACTTTATAATAAATTTTATGCATATAATTTTACACTTCAAACATTTTATTTGATTTCAAACAACTTTAAATAAATAATTATTCAATATTTAATGTGATTATTGAATGCGATTGACGTAAATTTTAGATTTGTTCAAGTACCACATAACCAATGAGAAATATAAAAAATATTTATACATAAAAAAACCGTAGATAGTTTAAAAGTTTACAATAAAAACCTAAAAAGAGGAAATACTAATTTAAGTTTAGATAATATTGAGAAATGTAAAATAGTTTAGCTTAGTCAAGAATCAATATCAACGCGAGTATCAACGAGACACTGTATCAATTATGTGATAGATTCTAATAGATGTATTATTTGCAAGAAAACATCATACAAAGGAAATTCTAAACTACATCCGATGAAATCTTGAACACGTGCTGAAAAATTATATACAGCTTCCCGAATATTTAAAGATCACATTTACAACAAAACTGTGCTAATTTTTTCACCAGAAAGTTTAATAACTTTGAAAATCAAATATCACTCTCAGTGCTTTACATCGTAGTACCTACTAAGTACACACCATTGCAGAAGTGCGCGACCGAAGTTCGTGTAAATAAGGATAGTATTCCGCCCATCGTTTTGCGGGACAAATCTATATACAATGATGTCACTTTCATAATGAAGGCACATAACATGAAGTTAGGTCATGCTATGAACGTCACAGAGGGTGTGAAGCTTCACTCTCCTACCTTTGATGATCTTTTAAAAAGAATAATATACCTTTTTATACTTTCAAATTGATGAACTTCTTTAGGTGGTTTTCAGAGGAACTGTTGAATCATGGAGTAATGTAAAAATAAAACATATATATATATATATATATATATATATATATATATATATATATATATATATACATATATATATATATATATATATATATATATATATATATATATATATATATATATATATACATATATATATATATATATATATATATATATATATATATATATATATATATATATATATAAATATGTAGATAAGTTTTTGTCCGTGTAATTTAAAATAAAATAGAATAAAATATTGGCGAAGCGGACGTGAAAATTTGTCAATCTACATGATTCTCGTATTAAAAAGTGCGGAGCACTCCAAAGTATGGAATAACTCCGGGTCCGACAGATGGCGACAGCGCTGTTTTGTCCTAATATGGGACTCGTCAGGCCACCGCAGTCAGTACAAACCATCATCTCGCCTTTGCATCGTATAAGCCATACTTATAATCAAAATACGGCAAATCGACATCTCGATGGTCCACTTGATAATACAAGAACCATACAAATTAACAAAGTTTGTAAGAGAACCGTCATATGGTGGCGCGATATATATATATATATATATATATATATATATATATATATATATATATATATATGAAGTAAATTGTTATCAGTAAAAAATACAAACTTCGTTCCAAGCATATCCTTTCCGTGTTAGAGGTTGCACAGTTTGAATATATTGCGATAAAACACAATCTATCCCATTCCACCACCGTCGAGATGATGGCCCACCTAAACCACCATACCGAGAAGAAAGTCAAAACTTACCTTCCCCACCACAGTGATACGGCAAAGGTACATGTTTCGTCTCTACTAGACTCATCAGTGTATCGACATGCACCTGTCTGTGCAAAGGACAGATCGGAAGGAAGCATGCAATACTGAACACGGCATAATGTGGATATATCCACTGCTATTGCATCTCACACGGAGGAATCCGTGAAAGCCGCATAAACATATATACGCCATCCGGCGGGAGGTCGGCGCGTTCAGTATTGCATGCTTCCTTCCTATCTGTCCTTTGCACAGACAGGTGCATGTCGGTACCCTGATGAGTTTAGTAGAGACGAAACATGTACCTCTGCCGTATCACTGTGGCGGGGGGGGGGGGGGTAAGTTTTGACTTTCTTCTCGGTATGGTGGTGCAGGTGGGCCATCATCTCGATGGTGGGGGAATGGGATAGATTGTGTTTTATCGCAATATATTGAAACTGTGCAACCTCTAACACGGAAAGGATATGATTGGAACGAAGTTTGCATTTACTGATCGCAATTTACTTCATTTATACACGGAGTTGCATATAGTTGTACCTTTGCTGAATGTGATTTCAGCACTACAACGGCATAATGTGGATATATCCACTGCTATTGCATCTCACACGGAGGAATCCGTGATATATATATATATATATATATATATATATATATATATATATATATATATATATATATATATATATATGTAATTTAATGCTGGAATCAAAGATTGTTCAACATGCTCAGTATTTACTTTATATGTATATTAAAGAAATACTTTTAATTTAAGGGAATAATTTTATCCGTTTAGTTGCTGAATAAATAAGCGAACCAAGAAAAAAAAACAGTTATTTTATCGATTAGTATGGCACAGTTATGTTCGCGTTCGAACTAATTCCTTAAAATTACAAATTTCAGTATTAATATTGAATAAATACGTTTTTCGCAATTTATATTTCCGGATAATAAGGAAATTTAATGGTACATTTGGTCTGAATAATTCTATAATTTAAGTTTAATTTAATTTCTTTGTATAGACACAGCGGCTTGCTTGGGTGCCTGGGAAACTAACTATAAAAACAAATAAACATTAAAGATTACCTAAAAGAAAATAATATAGTAAAAGGCACAGATTACAACATAACAATCGTAGTAACAATTAAAATGTGTTTAGATAGTAAATATACAGGGTGAAAGTTTCATCTGGTTGTGTTATATTGACTAGATGTTGTCGACGGCTTCAATCATACCCGTTGAATTTTGTTGTGTGGCCATACATACAAACTGGAATACAATCATCATTTAAAAAATGCTGGGTTTATTGAAAAATATTTTTGGTACGAATGTTTTCCAATATATTAAATCATACAGGGTCACTTGAAAGAAGCTGTGCTATAATCAACTTTGATTTGTTAAATGATGACCACCAATTTTTGCACACAGTTAAAACTCGAAATGAAATAACGATTATAAATTCATTTTGAAAATTTATGATAGCTTCTGTAGTAATTAACCATGTTTCTTGAATAATCCGATTCATTAAGTCCTATGTCAATAGGCTGTTTTGTAAAACTTTACCTTTAAAGTAACTCCGCTAAGAGAAGTCAAGAAGGTTAAAGTCTGGAGACCTCGTCAGCCACTCAATAGGTCATCTTCTTCCAATCCACCTGTTTGCGAAAACATCATTAAGAAATGCGCGAACTTCTGGTGCGTAACAGGGGGGGGGGGGGGGCAAGGTCTTATTGAAACCAGATATTTTAATGGGGTCAATCTGGATTCTCTTCTTCAGGAAACAGTGTCGAAAGAGCAAGAATAAGTTCAATTTTCATTAGAAACATCGGCCTTATGACTATATTACTCACGATTCCAACTCCTACATTTACTTTTTGTTTATAAGGAGTTTGCCCTCTTTCATCCAAGTTGGGTTTCTATCCGAACAATACAGAGAATGTTGTGCAAAATGTGGATTTGTCAGAAAGAACAATATTTGTAATAAACATCGGATCCCGAACATACATTTCTAGTAACAGTTCACAAGATCTTGAACGACTTACATTTTAAAAAATACCGTTATTTTCGCAATATCCAAGTTTGTAGCTATCTTCTTACTGTTAATATGGTGATTAGCTTGGACACTTACGTCTACTTTTTTGTCGCTGCTTAGATATTTTAACCATGACTAAGTCGATGGAATTTCTATTCAATCTTACTCACTGTGGATTGTGAAATTAGCGGAAAATTAGAATATTTGTCTTGTTATAATAACTTTTCTAAGAAAAGAAGAGAATTGCTGCACTAAATACGAAATAATCACTAAATTTAGGTATTTTGTTCTAATTTGGAATAAATTTACTTGCATTTCTTGGGTTTTGTAGGAGAAGAATAAGAATGTGAACTTAGATTAGAGCCAGAACGTCCGAAATGGGCCATTTGTGTTAATTTGTGATAATATATTTATTTTTCAAGGAAATACGAAAGGATCTCTAAGATTATTAGTATTATTTTGTATAATATTTAAAAATTCTGCATTTTCGATACTTCTATACTAACTTTTTTAGAAAAACAAAACAATTATATCACAAAGTACGAAATAATCAGTGAAGTCACACATTTTGTTGTGAAACTGACACACTTCTTCTTGGGTTCTTACCCTATCGCCATATAAGAAAAAATTATATAAAAACCCGTAGATTATATATATATATATATATATATATATATATATATATAAATTCCCATAACAAAACTCCTCTGGAGTTGGGTGAAATTAGTAATGTTGTATATGGCATCTCTTGCCTAGAATGTAATTTAACCTATGTAGATCAGACATTTAGAAATATTAATGGCAAAATTACATCAAACAAAAGTGATTATAACAGAAATATAAAAACTTGTGCCTTGTCACAGCATATCATCAAAAACAATCACATGATGAGCTGGGGTAGAGCTGAAATTTTAGATAGAGAAAATATATATTCCAAAAGAACTTTCTTAGAAATGGTACACATACACCTCAACAAATTTAATATGAACAAAAAACAGATGACTCAAAATTTGAGCAATATTTACCATTATATTTTGAAATTAGAAAAAGAAAAATATCTACCATTCATGGATTTTCCCGCCCCTGATGAATAATAATTAGGACTATCAATTAATAAGGTTATTACCCATACTTTCACACTACCCTGTATCGAAACATGGGTGTCCGACTCCTTTCTGTTTCTCACCCACATAATATAGAATAGATCTATCTTTATTAGACATACTACCCATATTTTAACTTTTATCTCCTCTTTCTTCTTTTCATACCACTTCTATAAGTTTACCTTTGTCACACTTGTTGATTAGCTTAGGACACCCATATCGACATGTGCATAAAATTAATAAATAAACAGAAGATGTAAATGGAAACAATTAAATTCCTCAACTTGTCATATATCAATCACTTTATTTCGTTAAGCAAAAATTTAAGTTATAACTATTACCTATTATTTATCAATTTTCTATTGAGTAATGTTTTTCCCTGTTTGTAATTTAAATCCACATTGGTGAGTTTACTTTAAAATATAATTAGTGTAATTTAATATTAAGTAACACTCGAAAGCTTGACTAACAAAAAAAAAGGGTTTTTCTTCAAACCGTAGCTATAAAAGACTGCAACCCCATAAACTTCTTAATATTTTTTCTTAGCTAGTCAGTCGCGACTACTTTTACTTTATATATATATATATATATATATATATATATATATATATATATATATATATATATATAATAGCCAATTAGACCACCTGTATATTTAAGTCCTACGTAAAATGGCCACGTTTGTTGAATTATCATTAAATTTTAATTGTAGAATGCGGCATAATTTTATTTTATCACATGAGAATTTACATTGAATCGGAAACAATGATGTTGCGAAAGTTTTTCCTAAACCTTACGAGTTTTATTCCTCTTAAATAATATTTTATTAGCAATTGTTTATTGGCTGTGGCTAGCGGACCAACACGCACTAATAAATAGTGTTTCTTTCCTAAAGTAGGCCCAAAAAAGCCGAATAGATATTTACTTCGATTGACCATGTAAATTGCCTGATTAGCTTAAAAATACAATAATAAAAAATACATATTATGTCTCGGAATCCAATTTATATCGTTATATTAAAATTATGCAATTTTTGCTATTGTAATAGTAAGCAATGAGGATACAATTTGGATGTTTTTGAACTTTATATCAGTTGCGTTCGTAGTGGGTAGTTTAGGGCTTCTACTCTATGTCTATTTCTATTCATAATCGCAAACGGATAACTCATTTGTACTTCAATCTTTTTTTTTCCGAAATTTCTTTTCTAGGATCAACGTCAATTGTTGATGTTTCCAATATTAAAACTTCTTTGTATATTTTAGTACATGCAACTCATTTTTAATAAAAAAATCTATGTTATAATTTTATCAAAAATTGACCATATTTTGTTCTATTAACCCCGCACTACACAAATTTGAGTTGTATATTTTTCTAAATGTCTGTAAATTTTTTAACATATGTATGAAAGTAATTATAAAGTTTTACACCTTTTAGATAATTTTTAACATTTTTAAAAGTTTACAGTTTACTTGAAGCAGTTTCTGTTTACATCAACCACATTTTAATCATAAAAATATAGTTCCAGAACAAAAATTCTATTATTTCTTCTTCAAATTATACGGTCTGTCCATTAAAATTTTATTTCATTTGGATAAACGTTTGCAAAATCATTTTTACAGAAGTATTTCAATTGTTTAAGATGTAATTTTTTTATACTTTTATTCGTACTAAATTCTAGGTCCCACAACGTTACTTCCCCCTAATTTGCCAAACTAAACATAAAAAGAATTTCGAATGTTTTCTTGGGTGTTATGTATAATCGAAGATCCACTGGCCCAGCACTTCTTGAACACAGGACATAAAATAAACTTCTCAGGAACAAAAATGCTATCGAATGCTATGTGAAAACTTGTCCACAAGAGTTATAAGGGACGCCATCGAAATTGCAAAGGGGCACAACAACTTAAATAGCAGAGATGACAGCGAGCGATTGCCGAATACTGGAAAAACCTACTTACGAAACATCAACCAGTAGTAGGTAGTAAAAAAACGGATCACAACTCGGCAACACGACCCCAAACACTGACAACGGGGCCGATGACACTCAACAGTGCTCGTAACCTGATTGGCTAGAACCATCCAGCCAACCAACACGCCCCACATACACATGGGACTGACAGCACCCGAGTCATAAGCATCAGTTCGCCCACAGACGCCTTATAGCGAGCTTTGAAAATGGTGAATGAGATTTCACCGCAACGACAGCTGACCTACAGTCCTGAGAAGGACTCAGCATACAAACGGCATACCCGAAAACCTCCGATATATATACATACATACATACATATTATATGTTTATTTTATCTTTTCTTGAGTTTAGGTGTGGCTATAAAATACCGAGATTGATGCTTCTACAGAAGAAGTACGCATACGCCAAAAGCGAAATATTGACAATTGTGTAGCGTGAAGCCTTCTCTTTCGAATGTGGTATGTCCCGTGTCTGTACATAAATTAGTCTGGCCGTGACCTTTCTATTGTAATAATAGAGCAAAGAATAGTAAAATTTCGCATGAAACTTGGAAAAACAGCTGCTGTAGCTTATCTTTTATTTAAAAAAAAAGGTGTATGGTAATGAATATTTATCACGTGCGAGAGTTGTAGAGTGGTTTAAACTTTTCCAAGATGGCCGAAAAGACGTTGAAGATGATTCGCACCCGGGTTGCCCTTCCAAAATGGCCGAGAAGACGTTGAAGATGATTCGCACGCGGGGTGCCCTTCCAAAATGGATGAAAACAACGAAAAAGTTGGTAATCCGATTCGATCTGCTTGACAAAGAATGCCTAAGGCAAATTTTAACATGCAAAAAGTGTGTGCGAAAATGGTGCCTAAAATTGTAATTGACTGTCAAGACGTTCCTATCCAAATACAATATCCCAGTTTTAGTCATATTTACCTGACCTTGCACTTTGTGACTTTCATTCCGTTGAAGCTGTGAAAGAAAAGACGGCACGCGCATGAAGGAACTCAAAAAAGAAGACTTCCAGCACTGTTTGAAACAATGAAAGATTTACATGAAGCGTGGTAGAGATAGAGAAAGATATTTGTATTTAAT
This sequence comes from Diaprepes abbreviatus, assembly GCA_034092305.1. Lineage (NCBI taxonomy): Eukaryota > Metazoa > Arthropoda > Insecta > Coleoptera > Curculionidae > Diaprepes > Diaprepes abbreviatus. Next base: position 16,416,340 of record JASJET010000031.1, read on the forward strand.
AATAAGCCCTTAGAGTGCTCAAGAAGCTGAGATATGCTCATTTGAAGACCCAAAATGGATCGATATGAATCCCGAAAAAGGCGTTTTCTTCGTCTTAAAAAAAACCTACCCAACCTATTAGTTATATATACATATACATATATACTTTTTAAATCGGACGGACTGTATACAGCATCAAGCGTGACTATGAATTATTATTATTTTTGGGCAAGTTTAACGCTCATAAATATCATATTATGATTCGTTTATAACTGATAATTATTTTTTGTCTTGTAGACTTTCGATTCCTATTTTAAAAAACTTAGATCGGTTAAAAGAAACCAGAGATATCAGTCTTTAAAGGGGGATCTGTAATCGAAAATTTGTAAAGTGACTTATTGTTAAGAGGCTTATGTAAAAAAAAGTTTTATTTTTCATTTTAGAGACACAAACTTTTCTTTAAATGCTGAAGAAACGCTGGAAAAAATTGCAACTTATGTATTTGGGTCCTTATATTTATTATTTCGACTTGAAAATATCGATTTTTTTCAGTTTTTAACCTTTTTGTTTCCATTTTTCCTAAACTACTTTAACAACTATAAAAACATCAATGAAAAAAGTATGTGTAAGATTAAGGAAAACTACAGACAAGAAACTTAATGCAAATACATTACAGATGATTGAAAGACGAAGGATGAGGGAGAGAGATACAGGGGATTTTAAACAACTAAAAAAAATATCAAGAAAGAACTAAGGAAAGACATTAGAACATTCAAAACAAAATTAATACACGAAACAATAGAAAGAAACGCAAATATGACAGTTTTGAGGTCAGGTCTCTCAAGAGGACGAACCAAAATAACAAAATTAAAGAACAGAGAAGCGGTGACAGTAACACATGTAGATGACATCATAAAGGCTGTGGAAGCATTCTATGCCGACTTATACTCCTCGATCAATACGGATCCAGATCCAACAAAAACCATAAAACAAATAAAAAATGTAGGATCAGAAGATTTGCCGGAGATATCGTTAGATGAAATAAAAAGAGCACTAAAACAGATGAAGGATGGAAAATGCCCGAGCGAGGATCAAATTACAACTGAGATGTTAAAGATGGGTGGAGACAGTCTTGAAAAAGCGATACAAACACTGATGAATAAATGCTTATACGAAGGTAGAGTACCAGAACAATGGTATAACGCACAAGTCCTACTTCTCTTCAAAAAAGGGGACAAAACAAATATAGAAAACTACCGTCCTATCAGTTTATTAAACCACCTATATAAACTATTCACCCGCATATTGACAAATCGCCTGACGGAAAAGCTTGACTATTACCAACCTATAGAGCAAACCGGCTTTCGACGTGGATTTAATACGATAGATCATATCCAAGCCCTACGCACAGTCCTAGAAAAAACCAAGGAATATACCATTCCTATACACCTGGCATTTGTAGATTTTCACAAAGCCTTTGACTCTATAGAAACATGGGCGATCTTGAAATCACTTAATAATGCTAGAATTGACTCCAGGTATACCACTATCATACAGAATATATATAAAAACGCAACTATACAGGTTAAAATCGACGAAGACTCAAAAACCGAAAAAATAAACGCTATGAGAGGTGTGCGTCAGGGAGACGTCATCTTTCCGAAACTATTTACGCTAGCTTTGGAGGATGTCTTTAAAAACCTAAATTGGGATGAGAAAGGTTTGAGAGTCCACGGTTCTTATCTTAGTCATCTTCATTTCGCCGACGATGTTGTTGTCATATCTAGCAACCCAGAAGAACTTAAACAAATGCTTCAAGATTTCATTGAAGAGGCGAGAAAAGTGGGACTTAAGATAAACTTGGGGAAAACTAAGTTAATGAGCCCTGACGCAAATGTACAAATAGAGATTCAAAATGAAATCATAGAGAATGTCCAAGAGTACATCTGTTTAGGCCACGACATGAAACTGGGCAAAGAAAATCAAACGGCGGAAATAACAAGGAGAAGAGGGCTGACATGGGTTGCCTTTGGAAAGTTGCAGTACGTATTAAGAGATAGAAACACACCAATCAACCTTAAACGGAAAGTGTATAACACGCGTGTCTTGCCTGTTGCTACTTACAGCATGGAAACGATAACACTAACCAAACAAAACGCAAATAGGCTCCGAGTCACTCAACGCTCCATGGAGAGACAAATGTTAGGAATCTCGTTACGGGATAAAATACGAAATCAATTAATAAGATCATGAACCAAAGTAGTTGACGTCATTGAACGCATATCACGACTAGATTGGCAATGGGCGGGGCACATAGCTATACAACAGCCCGATAGGTGGACGAGTAACTTACTGCAATGGCGACCGCGAGAAACGAACCGAAATCGTGGCAGGCCACAACGCAGATGGGTAGATGATATAAGACAGTTTGCTGGAAAAGACTGACTCCACAAGGCGAGAGACAGATCCCAGTGGAGGACCATCGGAGAGGCTTATGTCCAGGAGGTCAATGGGCCGAGAAAGAAGAAGAAGACTTTAACAACTTTGAATGCTCGCCAAATCAAGAATTTTGGCTGAAGTTGAATTCTAAGAAGACCTTTTAGCCAGTTATTTAATTAATTTTGATTAGAATTGCCTTTTCACAGCGCCATTTTTATAACAGTGTTATTGCTAATTTCCGTAATTTTTACCTTGATGTGATTTCGAGTTTTAATTACTTTTTGACTCACAAGGCTTATTTTTTTTGTCGTTTTATTAAAAAGAACTAGACATTTCAGCCTTTAAAGGAGGACTTTTCTCAAAAATTATAATATATATATATATATATATATATATATATATATATATATATATATATATATATATACAACGTTTCTTTGAAGTAATTAAGCTTCTCCTGTGTCGTTATGAATTATGAACACCACACAACTTATAAATCATTTCAATGCAACAAGCACGAAAAATCCCTGTTTGTGGTTTCGAGAATCCATAATTCCATCTTTGATATTGTTATTCCGTTATTTGTTTTTAACGTGTTCTATAGGCTGAATTGTTAAATAAGAAACTAGTATGCATGTCTAGAAATGAAAAAATTTACAGGATGTTACTCTCTTTGAATAATAAATTACTAAAATGAAATTTTATCAGAGATTAACAGCCTCAATTGATTACACATGTTAAAAAATATTTGACTACTCTGGGGACAATAATTTTGATTATTTATTGTACAATACAAAGCAGGGTCGTATCTAACCTTTGTGAAAAAAGTAAAAATATGGTACTCACAATTTTGTTAATTCCGCATTGATTTTACATAAAATATAGTATTGGAAATTCATTCCATATAAAAAATTTTATTCTACAGGGTGTAACATACCGTTTGGGTATAAATTAAACAGTGGATTCCTTACTAAAAAAAAATTTTCATATGTAGTTTTTCTCTACGAATATTCGTTTCCAAGTTACAGGGTGTTAAAAAATTTAAAAAAAAATCGTTTTAGTATAATAACTTCCGAACACTATAAGATAATGGAACTAAATTTTAGCCAGAGCTTAATTTGATACTGCCCTAGTAATAGTAAAGAAATTAACTTCGTACTTTACTCAGTGGCGTGCGTACGGATTTTACCGTAGGGTTTCCTCAAATTTGATTTTTTGTTTCAAACAAAATTTTATTCTTGCGTTTTCTTTGCATCTCTCGTAATTTTTCTGTAAGCCTTTTGTAAATATCATTTTTTTCATTGCATACACAGAAAAATGTAGAAAACACAAACATTTTCCAATATGCTTTGACCATGATATTTATTTTTTTTTTTTCAGATAAAACGTCATTTTCAGTAAAGATAAGCTTTCATTACGCGTTTTTAAGTTGGTTAATTGATAAAACTGGACTACTCAGTAGATATGCATTTTATTTATAGCCTTACAAACAGGACTACAGTGTTAGCTGCGCGTCTGTATGCTGAAAGTTTTCCGCTTCGATGTATTCCGAATAGGAAGACTTCTTCAAAAATGCACGCTCGTTTACGTGAAACTGGCTCCTTAAAGCCTTGTACCTACAGCAGAAAACCTCAAAATGTAAGGACAGTGTAGCTCGAGGAACGAATAGTTCATAATGTTGAAGCAAATCCTGATTCAAGTACAAGAACAATTGGAAGAATGGAGAGAGTAAGCCATGACTGTCCAACGAATACTCCATGATAATTTATACCATGTGGAGGTGGGGCATGTGCAGGCACTTTCTGCTGAGGATTACGCTCCACGTCTCAGATTTTGTAACTGGTTTTTAAATAAGGTGAACCAGAATTTGTTGATTTACTCTCCATCCCGTTTACTAACGACGCTAGGTTTACAAAGAATAGTATAATTAATTTCTATAATAGTCATCTATGGGCCGATGAAAATTCGCATGGAATAATATAATCCCGTCACCAGCAAAGATTTCCTATAAACGTTTGGGCAGAAATAATTGACGATTTTTTATTGGTCCCGTAGTACTACCGAATCGAGTAGACGGCTTAACATATCTGGATTTCCTTCAAAATGGATTGCAACCTTTATTAGAAAAAGTCTCACTTGAAACACGCCAACGGATATGTTTTATGAATGACGACGCTCCAGCTCACTTTAGATAGATCGTGGAGGGCCAAGAACATGGCCTCCTCGTTCCCCTGACCCTAATCCTTCTGAATATTACTTATCGGGGCACTTAAAAAAATAGTTTTTTCCGTTGAAATTCCTTTCCTGCAGACTCTTCGTCAAAGAGATGAAATGGGATGCTGACAAATTCGAGAGATGCCTGGTATTTTTGCACGAGTAAGAGAATCTATAAGGAAACGCATTGGATAATATATGGCAGCTGGAGGATAACATTTCAGCATCTTTTGTGATATTTTTTTGGTTGAATTCGATATATTCTGAAAGACAAACATTTTGACAGCATTCTATCAAATATTGAAAAAAATGCTTCGAATGACTTTCCCCTAGTGGTCACTAATTTCTTCGGAAATAAAAAAGCTGACGGTTACGTAACTCTTTGTTGAAGATATGCTGTTATCATATCAAAAAATTGGCTGCAATATGTTTCTAAAGATCCATTTCCTACACTCACATCTAGACTTTTTTCCTGACAACTGCGAAGCTGTAAGTGAACACGGCGAACGCTTCCATTAGGATATATCAACAATGGAGAATAAAGTACCAGGGAAAGTGGAATGCTTTCATGCTTTCCGACTACCGTTGGAGATGCTCCAGAAACAATTCACAAAAGAAAAGCAAAAAAACAGGATATCTATTGTCTCTACAATGGTAAAAGTATGTATATGTTATTATTTTGTTAAAAATAAAATAAAAAAACTTGTTCTTGAAAATTGCAATTAAGCTTTTAATTTTATTGTGAATTTTGTGTTCAGCGCCCCAAAATTAACAAAAAATGCACATTTTATACAAGATGCATCAAATAAACTAAAATTTGTTGCGTAGTGTAGTTATAATAATTACAAAAACTGAATTTTAATATATATAAATATATATATATATATATATATATATATATATATATATATATATATATATATATACATATATATATATATATATATATATATATATATATATATACATATTTATGGGGCATTCTTTTTCAAATCAACCACCCCGTCTGCCCATTTTATTTTTGCGAAAAAATAACTTTGCCGGGTACCGAAATTTTCATTTTCGACTCTAGTATTAGATGCCGTCTGCTGTTTTTCAAAAAAAAATGGCGGTTCTATTAAGACACCTCACAAAAAATGTTTAAAACAAAAAGAAGAAGGAAATTTTTTTGACCAAAACAACACTCGCTGAATCCTTTTTTCTAACCTTTCAAAAATTAAGCAGTTTAAGAAAGTTTCCTATATGAAGGTTTTCGAGGTCAAATATGAAGTCAACTTTGCAGAATTCTAAATGGCAGATCCAATATGGCGAAAGAAATTTTGGAAAAATCAACATATTAATGCCAAATTTGGTATACAATTTTTTATTTTTAATACAATTAAAAATTTTTGTTCAGGGAAAGAAATTTTCCATAAAAATTATAGTACCTGCGAGAGGAAAATTACCATAATACACTTTAAACGTGTATCATGGGCGGTGCTTTGTGAAAATACGTTGTACTACATAATTTTTACCGTAGTCTACTATATAAATCCCGGAAACCTTGTTTCGTTGAAGAAGAAAAAACATTTTTAATTATTTGCTCTGTGTATAAAACGTTTTTAAAGTATTAGTTTATTTTCAAAAAATATTCAGCCGTCAAACTGTGACAATAAAAATTAAAAAAAGATCATTATATCAAAAGGAAAATGAATAAATAAGTAAAAGAAGTTCACTTGAATATATATATATATATATATATATATATATATATATTTGTAATTGTAGCTGTAAATCTTTATTCTAGTGCTTCACCCGAAATTAAAAATGGTTCTCAAAGAAGAACAGATTTAGAAGAAATGTTAAATGGGCTGAAAAGTAAATTTTCAAGTTTAAGAAATAATGATCCTTTTAAATTTAAAATTCTTACAGTAGATCGTTCATCTTGGATCTTGGAAAATTGCTAAGAGATTCAATACGTCTTTAATTCAACTAGATAGTCGATTCAAAATTCTAAAAGTTCATTCATTTATTGCGAAACAGCAATCAATGTTTATGAATGAAAAAAAAATAGAATCTTGGCATAAATGAAGCAGTCGTTATGTTTGACTTTTCAGAAAATTATGCTTTCGTGAATCAGGATGCTTCCCACGTTTTCCACTTTAATAACAATCAGTGTATAGTGGTGCCGATAATATTTTATTACAAAGATGACGAGCTTGGGCACCAGAGTATTTTTTTTATTGGAGAGTCTGAAACATGATACAGCTGCTGTATGTGCAATACAAACGCTGTTGATTCGAGTAATTATAAAGAAGATTAGAAAAGTGAAAAAAAATGTTATATAACTAATGGTGCTACGCAACACTTGAAAAATAAGTGTCAAATAGCCAATGTAATTCGTCATAAGAAGGATTTTCATATTGAAGTAGGAAGGCATTTTATGGCAACTTCTTATGATAAAATAATGTACGATGAAATAGGAGTTACGTTCAAAAGAGTGGCATACAGGGGAAGCCTTACAGCAAAACCAACTGAACCAATGTTAACACCATCGGCACTATACAGATGGTCAACTAAATATTTCCAGACCATACCGGTTTGTAAAATAGACACAAACAGACATACGCAGACATTGACACAGAGAGACTCGTGCCGGGTTTACTAGTCCCGCATCGAGCGCCTCCCCAGGAGGTGGATAGGGCACGCCTCCAGAAAAGGAGGTACTGAGGAATTAAACCCTCGGGGCGAACCAAAAATAGCTAGTGCAAGGGATCTTCTATAACCGATATTCCGCTAACTTACCTTAGAGTTGGAACTCAGTCGAATACCATTTGTGACCGACATATTAGATCCACCATTTTGAGTTTTGTAAATCTGACATCGGAATCGTAATCAGCGACCCGAAAAACACCCTTATACCAAATTTGGCATTAATATATTGATTTTTCCAAAATTTCGTCCGCCACATTGAATTCGCCTTATTGGATTCGACATTTTGAATTCTGCAACTTTGACTTCAAATTCGGCCTTGAAAACTTCCATATAGAAAACTGGCTTAAACTACCTAATTCTATACATTTTTTAAAAATATTAATTAATTAAACCGCTATCTTATTCTAATGCCGAATTTGGATTCAGCAAGTCGAAATACCATAGAGTAAGTTATTTTGGTCAATAGAATATTTTATTTCTTTTTGTTTAAAAGCATTTTTTGTGAAAATGACATATTTCTTTGTGAAGGTCTTAATAAAACCTCTATTTTGAGGTTATGTTTGATGATTTTTGTAAATACCAGACGGCATTAAAAACTAAAGTTCAAAACGAAAATTTTGATACCCGGTAAAAATTTTTTCGTAAAAATAAAATGGGTAAATGTGTTTAAAGTATTAATGTAATGAACAATGAATCATATAATGGATTATGTACACTGGAGGAACGCATGTAAGTAGACTTCCACTTCCCTTCATACACGGCGGCGCATACATATCCCAACTTGTGGTCTCTGGCTTGAGCTATCAATTGCTGGGCGCAGAATTTGAAAATATTTATTAAATCAAAAGTTATTCAAGTTGAAAAGTAGCAAAAAGTGCCATTTTTTAAATGTTTAATGATTTCTAACTCAAAAAATATACGTCGGATGGAAAAATCACAAGAGATACTTTTTCCTTAGAATCGACCGATGTACACGAAAATATTTTTTACAATTTTTTTGTTTAACACAAACTACCTGACTATTTTTTGGAATTCAACCCTCGATATTCGTAATTAGGGGATCAAAATACATAAAAAAAACTTTGGCGGAGCCATATCACTTCACAAGACCTACCTTTACTTACTTAAAAAGCGCGATGTCATGGTAAATATGGGAGTTTTTGCGTGCTTGCCAATCATTCTCCCTATGATTTTGAAATCCTGAATAAAGACGGTGTAATTGGCGCACTCAATATCCTAATGAAGAAGGCTGAATATCGTGTAGTCTAATAGCACCTTTAATTTAAAAGTATTTATTATGCTAAACAAATCAAATTTTTTGTATACTTCAACTTTCGAGCAGCAAATATTAGTTTCCATTACTGGCAAAAATTAAAACTCGTTCCTCGATGTTTTCCAAGTTAAATTTGTTAATTTTAATATATATTTTTTCTAATCTACAAAATACTAGATTATTTGTTTTTTATTTTTTAATGGTGCCCAATGCATTTATTAATAAAATTACTAAAGATTATCTTTTTTAACTGTTGTGGTTGCACGATATACACGTTTTGTAGGTTTTTTTATTGTTTAAATTAGATAAAAAGTGGTATTTCTATTTCACAAATTTTCTAAGCAATATTTATAACCTTATATAAAAGGTATAAAAACTGAGTCTAGTGATTTCTGATTACGTCAAATAATTCTAACCTGTACATTCGATAAAAATAAATTATCTAGTGCAAAAAAAAACAAGTTAAAGTAAAACATTGCTTCCAACACTAGTAAATTATTGCTAAAAACAGATAAATACAAAAATTAATTGTAATTAGTATCCCATCTTATTTTCTGTAAATAGAACGGGAGTTCTCGCCTCAAAAAAAAAAAAGCCCAATACCCAATAAGGAGCAAACAATGGCAATTATAAGAACAGCCAAGATGAATGAAACTCATATCCATATCTAACTTAACACATTGGCTTAAATCAGCATAATATGAATGTGAGTCCGTATTCTAGAGTATTTTTAGAATTACTGATTTACTTCAGCCAACAGCTCTCCGAAAGGGAGCGGAGCCAACGCCAACCACGTCTAGATATAAAAACAAGCTGCACCCCTGTTGATCTTCAACCAGTATACACAAAAGATGCCATATGAGATTTTGACAAAAAGTCTGCCATTTTCACAAAAAAACGCGAATGAATGTATTCCCGGCTTAACACTGAATTACATATGCAGGGTGTCCAAAAAGTGTGAAAACCCCTCCGCTAACTGCGTAAATACCAACTTTAGGAAAAAATTATTAAAACAAAAGTTGTAAAAAATCGAACTCAAATTCTAAAAATGACCCTGACTATGACCTGGATCTTAGCCTTCAAGAACATTCGAAGGTCATCTTCAGAATTTCAAATGATGACGCCTACGTTTGATTCCGGAAATGAAAAGAGCGGAAGATTTTACAATCAGATATGACCATGGGGAAAAAATTAAATTTCAAGGTCCACGCAAGGCCAAATAGAACTTCCCCAATAATATCGTAAATAGGTACTTTAGGAGTAAATGACTGACACAAGAATTGTAGCGTATCTTGACTTTGACGTTTAAGGTTATATTCAAGACAAGATGGAAAATCCTACAAGTTAATGTAAGACCAAGATATCCAGCCAGTTAAGCAAGATCTGCAATCTGGCCACTTAAAGAAAAGTTAATCGAGATCCGGTCATTCAGGGTAAGATCGGATATCATACCAGTTAAGGTAAGATCAAGATTCAACCAGTTAAGGCAAGATCTAAGATCAATTTATTTAACGATATTATAGGAGGGGAGTTCCATTTAACCTTGTCGTGACCTTGAAATTTGACCTTGACCTCCTGGCCAAGGTACCATCGTTTTTGTTCTGTTTTAAATTCTAATGATGACCTTCCAATGACCTTGAATGTCACGGACAAACTCAATGTTGACCTTCAAATGACCCCTAGATAACGCCTAAACCCCTATATTGTTTATACTGTTGAATGCGGAAATTTATCCACTTTTCATTCCTCAAATAAAAAATAGGTATTGCTATTTAAAAAAATCGACTTGACTTTGAAATAACCTTTAAAGTCAACCTCAAGGTCAAATCCACGGCCACTGCTAATGGCCTCCTTTGAACTCTGTAACTTTTGAATGCAACATTTTTTTCGAAAATGTGTTCCTGGCGAGATATTTGAGTGGATCAATTAAATGACTCACCCTGTATATACATACATATATATATATATATATATATATATATATATATATATATATATATATATATATATATGCTTATGCGGCTTTCACGGATTCCTCCGTGTGAGATGCAATAGCAGTGGATATATCCACATTATGCCGTTGTAGTGCTGAAATCACATTCAACAAACGTACAACTATATGCAGCTCCTTAAATGAATGAAGTAAAATGCGAACAGTAAACGCAAACCTCGTTCCAACCATATCCTTTCCGTGTTAGAGGTTGCACAGTTGGAACAAATTGCTAAGGAACACAATTCCCTATTCCCCACCATCGAGATGATAGCCTACCTGTACCACCATACCGAGAAGAAAGTCAAAACTTACCCTCCCCGCTACGGTGATACGGTAAAGGTACATGTTTCGTCTCTACTAGACTCATCAGGGTACCGACATGCACCTGGCTGTGCAAAGGACAGATCGGAAGGAAGCATGCAAACACTGAACGCGGCATAATGTGGATATATATATATATATATATATATATATATATATATATATATATATATATATATATATATATATATATATATATATATATATATATATATATATATGGCCAGTTTCTCGGATTAATCACAGTACATTAGCAAAAACCTTTTTTTTTGGAATGACGTTTTTTTAAACATTGATTTAAATAATTCCGGTTTGAGAACGTGTTTTCGCGCTCCTTTATAGAAATAAAGCATAAGTAGTAGTATGTACAGGGTGAGTCAACGATTGGATGAAGTAAGTTTGTGCCTTTTCGGTGAAATTAACAAAGAAACTATATTTATTGTTTGATACAGTTTATTTTTACGCAGATTTTAAAAATATTTAGGACTCTACAGGGTGAGCCAAAAAACTAGGACAGCATAAAGTTATATTTTTTTAAATAGAACACCCTATATACGAATCATATTTTCGATTTAGCTTATAATTTTAAATCTTTTTTATTAAGGGTTTACTATAACAAAACTTTATAGTTTCTGAGATAATTAAGTTTAAAGAAAAAAAGTCACATTTTCAAGCATCAATTCAATCCTAAATAACGTTGTTAATTTTGTGACAAATATATTCAAATTTGGAATTTAGCAAGGCCAAGGACAAGTTAACATAATTTTTATCTAATATTTGCAATAAAAGCTACAGGGTGTTGAACACATCGGCTCAAATTTGAACAAGTTTAAATGAATAAATATCTTTTTTTTTTAAATGGTACACCCTGTATATTTTTGTCATTTAATAGAGTAATAAAAACCCTAAAAGTTTTGTTCAATATATCCTATACCTATTTATAATAGTTTTTGAGATATTTCAGTTTTTCTTATTTTCCATACTTTTTTACAGAAATAGTCTTCATTATCATAGTAGCCATGGCAAAAACAATGTAAAAGAACATTTTTCTGTGTGTCAAATTTATAACCGCAATCGCTTCTTTTGGTTTTTATATAGTGTAGTTTGGTTTTTTTTGCATTCATCTTATATTGTAAAATGAATTTTCCAAAGAATGAGTTAATAGATATGATTTATACAATAGGAGAGGCTGAAAAAATTGCCTTCTTGCTCAAAGAATTTACAAAATGAAGTATCCTGATCGACGCCAGCCTAATACCCATACTTTTCAAAACTTAATGCAAAGATTTGATTCTTCTGGTACTGTTGATTATCCAAAACGTAAAGTGGTCAACAAACCAGTAACTAATGAAGAAAAAGAACTACAAGTATTGTTAAATGTTCAGGAAAATCCTTATATTGGTAGCCGTCAGTTAGCAGCATTATGTGAAACATCACAATCCACCGCTAATCGTACTACCAAGAAATATAGGTATCATCCATATCACATGGAATTAAACCAAGAATTGCATGGACAGGATTTTGAAAGTCGTGTAAACTTTTGTCGTACAATAAATGCGGAGATTCAATTAAATCCAAATTTATTATGCAAGGTAATGTTTAGTGATGAAGCTACTTTTAGAAGTTACGGTGCCGTAAATAGACGCAACATGCATTATTATGCCACAGAAAACCCATTTTGGATTAGAGAGGTGCAACATCAAAACCACTGGTCATTAAATGTTTGGTGTGGTATTCATCATAATCGAATTATTGGACCCCACTTTTTTAATGAACCACTAAATGGCCATAGTTACCTGAACTTTCTACAAGAAGAACTACCCCAACTGCTTCAACGTCTCGATAGGGATGAGCTCGACAGTATGTGGTTCCAGCACGATGGTGCGCCTCCGCATTACCATCGTGAAGTTCGTGCGTTTTTGGATCAACGATATCCGCAAAAATGGATTGGACGTGGGGGTTTCATTGAGTGGCCACCAAGGTCTTGCGACATCACCCCATTAGATTTCTTCCTATGGGGTTATATTAAAAATAAGGTGTATGTTAATCCACCAACAACAGTGGAAGATATGCGAAACAGGATTAGGGATACCTGTAGAAGAATAACGCCACTAATTTTGTCCAGGGTCCGAGAAAATCTGCAAAAAAGACTAAATTTGTGCATTGCACAAGAGGCTCGTTTATTCGAACACTTATTAAAAAGAAATAATTAATCTCAGTATTTAATAGGTAATTTTTTTGTTTCAATTTAGTATAAAAGTAAATATGTATTTGCCTTGTCGTTATTGTTGTGTTAATTTTTTCACATTATGTTTAATTAAACTATTGCCGTTGTAATATAACGAATAATGTATTTCATCATATTTAATCACATTCTGTTTGTTTCTGTAGTTTCTTTTTATTATTTTACATGGCTACTATGATAATGAAGACTATTTCTGTAAAAAAGTATGGAAAATAAGAAAAACTGAAATATCTCAAAAACTATTATAAATAGGTATAGGATATATTGAACAAAACTTTTAGGGTTTTTATTACTCTATTAAATAACATGAAAATATACAGGGTGTACCATTTAAAAAAAAGATATTTATTCATTTAAACTTGTTCAAATTTGAGCCGATGTGTTCAACACCCTGTAGCTTTTATTGCAAATATTAGGTAAAAATTATATTAACTTGTCCTCGGCCTTGCTAAATTCCAAATTTGAATATATTTGTCACAAAATTGAAAACGTTATTTAGGATTGAATTGATGCTTGAAAATGTGACTTTTTTTCTTTAAACTTAATTACCTGAGAAACTATAAAGTTTTGTTATAGTAAACTCTTAATAAAAAAGATTTAAAATTATAAGCTAAATCGAAAATACGATTCGTATATAGGATGTTCTAATTAAAAAAATACAACTTTATGCTGTCCTAGTTTTTTGGCTCACCCTGTAGAGTCCTAAATATTTTTAAAATCTGCGTAAAAATAAACTGTATCAAACAATAAATATAGTTTCTTTGTAAATTTCACCGAAAAGGCACAAACCTACTTCATCCAATCGTTGACTCACCCTGTACAGGGTGCGTCAAAAATTAGATGAGGTAAGTTTATGGCTTTACGTAAAAGTTATCAATAAAATATATTATTCACTTCAGCATATATTTACCAAATGTACAGATTCTGAAAATGTGTCAGAAAGTAGGATATCGTGCCGTTATATTTTTTTAAATTCTACATACAATCTTGTCTTGTCTTGTTTGCATCGCTTCTTTCAAAGGGGCTACAACTATACGCCAGCTTGTCCCACGGCACAGTGCTTAGCTAGAGCCAGACCCAGCCTTCTGAATAGATTACACAGACTCCGGTTTGTGGATACTACCGGTGGTGATTCTCGGATAGTCGGGTATGTATCCCCGAAAACCCCCTACTTATACAAAACAATGTCGCATGTGTGACTAACAACGTTCAATGCATGAACTGCCGGATGCAGAGGCGATCGCACGTCACAAATATATCATTCTCTGTCAATGCGCGCAGATCAGTTCCATATGGCAAAAAATACCCTGCTCACCATAGAGCACGCAACCACGCACACACTTCACCTCTTGCACAATGGGACTTACTCTACAACGAGCGTTCCTCCTATCACCACACAATCAGCCCTGACTCCCGCTTTCGTTCCTAAACGTTCCAACCGCGTTTTTCTCGTACTTGTCGCAAGCGCCACCCAGCAACGTATTGTTCATTCAACAACCAAAACGGAAGTACATATGATCTTAAAACTTGCATATATGTATAATAATACATGTGGTTAACCAAAGCTTCATAGTTTTTTTTTTTTGATAACGAAGTTGAAAGAAAAAAAATTTAATTTTTTGGTACAAGAAAGATTTAATATGAATAGGTCTAGATTTTATTAGGGGAAACTTAGGATAGTATACATTTTTTTTGTTTTAATATTTGTAGACAAGACAACCATAATAGTTATTAGAAAAACCATTAAACTATTAAAAATAGTTATATCTAATTTTTTTAATTTAATATAAGAGTGTCGATTTAACTCTTAAATCTTAATCAATCTACCCCTTGTCCGAGGTAGATTGATCATATCTTAGTAGTAAGTTGTCCTATTATGTATATTAGATGATGAAGAAGTCAAATTGAGGGATATTTTCTATTGTGAAGGACATAAGTCTTCCGAAATCATTGTAGAAGAGCATTGCGACGCCGACATTTAAGATTCATTCACACTAAATAAGATATCAAGTGGTCTTCACCAGCTGTTGAAGGACCAGTAACATCATGGGAGATGAATATTGGCCTGATACATAAGATATATTTGTGGTGGCTCTAGACCCCTGATACTCTTTTTATCAAAAACACGCAATATCTTCTATACCTTTCCCTATTTGTTATATTTTATAGTATTATTGTATTTCTTCTTAGAGTTTAATATTATTTATAATTTCCGTTACAATGCTGCACTAAAATCCTGACATTTTACTTACTTTAGTATAACCAGCACCTTTCTTATAATTTAGGGATTGCATCCATAAACCAATCTTTAATAAAGGAGACGAATTTTCAGAGAAAGTTTTCTGAAAATGTATGGATGGGAATTATAGGCCACTATATAATTGGACCATATTTTTTGCCTGAGAACTTAAATAGAGAAACCTATGAAAAATTTCTAGAGAATGATCTACATGGGATTCTTGAAGATGTACCTCTCGCCGTCGGACAGCATATGATATTTTAGCACGACGGTTGTCCAGCGGATTATAGGCTGACCGTACGGGACTGATTCCCTCATCGTTGGAGTGGAAGTGAAGGTCCACTACTTTGGCCGGCCCGAAATCCGGATTTAACTCCTCTGTCCTTCTACGTCTGGATTCTTATGAAAGATATGGTCTATGCAAAACCAGTAAATACAAGAGAGGAATTAAGACAAATGATAATCGAAGCTGCTGAGTCAATACGTAATACCTGACAACCAGAGTCAAACAACCAAAATAAGAAGACGCTGCCGTGCGTGTGTATGAAATAGAGGATCTTATTTTGAACAATATTTGTAATAAATACTAATATTATTACTGATGTTTATTTAAAGTACATAACTACTGTTTATTTAGTGTTACTATTTATTTGAAAATAACACCAAATTAAGTAGTTACAGCATTTTCAATGGTTTTTTTTGAATTTCAGAAAGATTTGTTTTAAGATTCGCACTTTATTAGAAAGATTTTGCAATAGGGAAGTTTTTAAAATAATTTGGTCCCAAATTGCCTGGATAGTTATTTATAAATAATCTCCAAAATTACTTGATATGTGTTTTAAAAAATACTTTTTACAAGTTTTTCTGGTTTCATAGAATTTTTTTTGCACTATTTGACACACCATAGTATTGGTCAAATATTCCAGCAAAATAGTTATACAGAGTTAAATTACATATTTGAAAATTTTCATTTTTAGGCTATTTTAAAAAAAATTGAAAATCGAATTATCTCAAAACCTATTGCGTTTTGTATAATGCATATTAGGGTTAAATATATTCGGTACCTCTTGCATAATCTCAAAGGAATGTATCGAATTACGAGTTACCCTATATATATATATATATATATATATATATATATATATATATATATATATATATATATATATATATACATATTTTCTGTTTCTATAATTTTTAAAAGGTGGTACCAGAGGGATATAAAAGATAATATTTGTCTTATGTAGGGAAGTGTTGAAATTTCCCCACTATATTAATGGATAAAAACAATCTTATGAATATTCATAATTACGAGAATAATACTGCGATGCCACTGATATGGTGCAACCTTCATAAACACAGTCAACGCACGAGTCACCTCTGTAAGGATATTTTTACAGCTTTCCAGTGCAATAAATTGTACTAAAAATACGGTATATGTGATTGACTCTTTTAATTATCTTTTTTCTTATCGCATATTAGTGGCATTTAAGCGTGCTGTCATTGTTTTATTAACATGTATTACATTCTCTTTATAGTGCTATTATAAACCAACATGATGAGACATAATGAAAATATTCCCTAAAATTATTTCTTTTTTTGTTAAAATCATTTATTTTCTCAAGAAAACTGAACTGACTTCAAAAAATGCACTAAAAACTAAAAATGTTTTAAAATACAATTAATTTAATAATTTAATCAAACGTACTACCAAAAGTTAAATTTTGTTCTAGATTTTTTAAATAACTTGTGAAAGAATTCAAATACTGCAACAAAATTTCGTGAATAAATACAACATAAAACAGCCCCCTCAAAGCGTCAGCTAATATGAAAATAGAAAGATGGCGTTTCAAGGTGGCAGAGCACGAATCTGACTTATAAAACTGAATTGTGCGTGTATTATTATACATTTTTCTCCCTTATACCAAAAATGTCCCCATCGTGCTTAGAGCCATTATGTGGCAATATTAGTTTGGCAACAACGGCACACAAATTTTTATTATATTGGTGAAAGTGTATTCTTGACATTGAATACTTTTCAGTTTGACAGGAATTTCTTTTTGCTTTTGCTTGTCTTATGAATTTTGTGTAACGCTTTACTGAGAATCTGAAACAGGAACGTGAAATTTAAAGTTTTTCTTTTGTTTTTCAAAAAAAACGGTGTTTCATCGTAAAACGTGCAAATACCTCATCTGGTAAATTGTAATTTCTGGTATATTTTAAAGCATTTATATAAAATTTGACCTTAGATTTAAATTGTGAATCTAAGGGGAATCGTATGGATATGATATATGAAAATTTTTAAATGTCACCACCACCTAATTTTCCAAAAGGTAATAAGATATATCAAAATCAACTTCTGAAGCAAATTGGTCATGATCATAATTATTTTACACCAAATGAGTAAGTCTGGTCAGCGCTTTTTTCTGGAAATAGTTTTATAAAAAAGAAGACAAACTTTAGTTAATAAAGAACGAAAGCTTTCACGGCTTTGGTCAAGTTGAAAATCATGATTCTTGGCTTTAGACCGTGTCAAATTGGAATTATTATCCGACGTTTCGCCTACGATTGCACGAAGCATCTTCAGAGATCTTTACTCCATGAGATTAGAACACTGAATGACTATTGAGGAGCAATAGCCCCGTATTTATACCCGACTGGTGCTCTGCGAACCGTGATCCAGCGTTGCAGTCGATTTCCACGTGTGATGTAGACTGTAACCCGCATCTCTATTAATATTATTTGGATATTAGCAAATTTCCATTGATTCTCTAATTTTACGTTTAAAGAAACCAGGCACTGATGCTAGCACCTTAGTTTCTTTTACATTAAAAGCGTAACCTGGGCAATGCTGATGTTCAGCTACTGCAGACTGTAGAATCTGTTTCTTTTTTATACATCTTTCTCGTTCCTTAAGCCTAGTGGATATAGACTGTCCTATTTCACCTACATACCCTTTACCACAAGTGCAAGGTATCTTGTGAACGCCTTCTGTTTGAAATAGAATTGCGTCCTTTGGAGGCTTCAAACATTGTCCAACATTCTTACATGTGTTGAAAATTGTCCGAATGTTTGATTTTCGGAGCAATCTGGCAATCTTGTCCGTGGTTCCGTGTATGGAAAGGTAAGATAACACTGTCCATAAGAGGTTCATTTATGACATTTTGTTAAGGAATTGGGTTTTTATATTTATTAATAGAACGTCTTATATGTTCAGCGCAATATCCGTGGTCTCTCAGAGCATTAGTCAGTTTTTCTGTTTCTAATTTCAGTGATGGTTCATCACATATTGAAAGTGCTCGATGTACCAAAGAGTTTATGATGGATTGTTTTTGAGAAGGATGATGGTGTGACGTTGCATTGAGATATGAACTTGTATGTGTTAGAGGAGCAGAAGACAAGGCGTTTTCTTCGAAAGCTTCCATGAAGATGTTAGCTACCACAGGTGATAGCGGAGATCCCATGGCCGCTCCCGAAGTCTGCTAGTAGAAAGTTCCTTGAAAAGTAAATAAGTAGAAATTAGACATGATTTAATTAATTCTAGTAGAGTGGAGTTCATGTTGTTTCGTAATAAGACTGAATCATTTACAGGAACATTTGTATACAGGGATTCTATATCAAAGCTGACCAATATGTCTCCGGGCTCTAATTGGATGGTTTTTAATGTTTGGACAAACTGTCCAGATTTTCTAACAAAGAATTCGGTTTTTCCTGTAAAGGGTTGTAAAAGTTTGGCCAGATATTTACCTATTTTGTAGGTTGGTGAGTCTATTGCGCTGATGATTGGACGTGGAGGTACGTTTTCTTTATATATTTTAGGCCGTCCTTGGAGGCGTAGAATCTTGGAGCTGCTTGGTTTAACGGTTTTCTTTTCTTCTGGAGTGATGCTGGAAGCGTTAGTTAGAGATATGAGGTTCCTTTCTATCTTCAAACTGACGAATGCTCTGAGAGGCAACGGATATTGCGCTGAAGATATAAGACGTTCTATTAATAAATATAAAAACACAACTCCTCAACAAAATGTCGTAAATGAACCTCCTATGGACAGTGTTGTCTTACCTTACATACACGAAACCACTGACAAGATTGCCAGATTGTTCCCAAAATCAAACATTGGGGCAATTTTCAACACATGTAAGAAAGTTGAACAATGCTTGAAGTCTCCAAAGGACGCCATTCCATTTCAAACAGAAGGCGTTCACAAGATACCTTGCTCTTGTGGTAAAGTGTATGTGGGTGAAACAGGACGGTCTATATCAACTAGGCTTAAGAAACATGAAAGGTGTATAAAAAAGAAACAGATTGTACAATCTGCAGTAGCCAAACACCAGCATTGCTCAGGTCACACTTTTAATGTAAAAGAAACTTGGATGTTAGCATCAATGCCTGGTTTCTTTAAAGGTAAAATTAGAGAAATTTGTAAATTTCCAAGTAATATTAATAGAGATGCCGATTACAGTCTACATCACACATGGAAATCGATTGTAACGCTGGATCACGGTTCGTCGAGCACCAGTCTGGTATAAATACCGGACTGTTGTTCCTGGATAGTGATTCAGTGTTCTAATCTCGAAGTAAAGATCCCTGAAGATACCTCGTGCAATCGTAGGCGAAACATCGGATAATAATTCCAATTTGACACGGTCTAAACCCAAGAACCATGATTTTCAACAAGCTTTAGTTGTTTATGGTGTTGTTTGAGAAAAGCTACTCGTATGAAGCACTGTTTGATGTAAACATGTTGGAAAAACTAAACTTGGACCTAAATATCCGCTGGCTCTACAAAAAACTCCTAATTTAGATGTTTATTAACGGACATTAATGATATTGTTTTACTATGGAGTTAATGTTCCACTGACGTCTAAAGCTGAACATCGAGGCAGGTATGCTATTATAATTTGAAATGATTATACATTTAAAAACCAATATGTCATAATAAAATAGAAATGATTGCATATAACATGACATGTTTAAATGTTATTAAGCACGTCTAGACATAACATATATTTTGTTATATATTTGCTTTGACTAAAAAAAAAATAGTAAACCTTCTGCTTGGACATGTTATTATTTTCAGAAAATAAAACAAAAATTCTTGATTTTGGCTTAAGTAGTAAGAAAACTCGTGTTGTGAAAATCCCGTGTCAAAGTAGTGAGAAGCTATGATTGATTGCCTATAGTATAAAAATTAAAAATTGCTAGTAAATCTTTATGTACATATTTAGATAAAAATGATTATATTTATGTAAGAATCCCATTATTAATTTACAATTTTTTTTTATATTTAAAGTGTCTTAATAAATATTGTTTGTATTTAGATAGATTAGCTTTTAATTATAGACTACATTAATACTTTCTTTAGCCACTTTGGGGTTGAAATATTTTTTTAATAAAAATTTTTCAATTTAGTACATTGTATTATTTTACTTCTTTTGAATTAAAGTTACGTTATTATGAAGGAAATGTCAATATCACAATATATTTTAAGCCAAACGGCCTCGCACTACCGCCAGGGAATATTGACTCATACCAGGTATACAAAGATACCAAAAGTATGAAGTGCTGCGGGAACCTTTTCCATGTTATCGGGTCCTAGGTGACGTGGTCTGCTCTATTTCTTACAAACTTTTGGATGGTCTGCGAGTTTTTAAGGAAAACTACTTTCTGAATCGGTTTATACTAACTGCTCACTAAGGCTCAGCCCCAAATGTTCTGCAGGAGGTTCTTTGGTATCACTCCAGTTGATGATAAAATTTTGGGAATTGTGTGGACGCTGTTCATTGCTCCCTGTCTCCGGATTTGCACCCCAGATCTCTGTATTTAGCGAACTTCTCGTTGTATTTTGGTCTTAGGTTATTGTTGTTAGGTACAGCAATGTCGATTAGTGTAGTTCGCCTAGAAATTTTATCTGTTAGTTTAATTTCTGGTCTATTATGAGCAACTGTCTGATCCGTCAGAACCATTCGGTCCCAATATAACTTGAACTGGTTGTTCTTAAGAATAGGCTCCAGATTATGTTTGTAATAACGTACTTTTCCTACCTGCAATAGGTTTAACTTATCTGCTAACTCTTGGTGGAGTATCTTAGCGGTTGAGTCGTGTCTTTCCTTATAATCGGTTGTGGCAAACGCTTAGCATCCTCAAGTTATGTTCTGGATTATATTGGATGTTCGACAGCCATATCTACATTGGCCATTTTCTATTGAGGGATCTCTAATGATGAACTTCCGATAGTTCCTCATCGGATTAACCTGGTCTTGGATAGCTAACAAGGGGCCTTTCATTTCGACGCTGAGTTGTCGACATTGTCCTGACTGATCTCATTTGAATGCCGTCCATAAAGTGGCTTCTGTAGGCAGACTTGTAACTTCTCTTGGTCTGTTTGGTGGTGAGAAGTAATATCCTATTCCCTCAGCTTTAGCGGCGTTGAATCGTCTGCTTCGCATATTGCTCGATGTAGTGTGGAAGAGTCCGCTAAACTATGGAAATATGAACGCAAGTTTATTGTTTGTTGGTCGAGCTGCTTACCAATATCCACCAATCCTCTTCCTCCTTGATGTTTTGGAAGCATTGTACGTTCAATAGCTCTCCGAGGGTGATGTTTTTGTGCTTTTTTTAGGAGCATTCTTAGTTTTCGTTGCAGGTTTTGGATGTCCGGCTTGCTCCATTTTACAATTCCAAAAGAGTAACTAAGTGCAGAGCAAGCGCACGTGTTGTGTGCCTTAAACAAATTGCCACTATATAAGTTAGTTCGTAATACACGCCCTTCTAACAATTCAACTCTGACAGTGCGATGAGCAAAATTACTATTGTGAATGTTGTTAACCGTTTATAAATACCTAACGTATCAATACCCCAAAAGTATCGATGGGAAAACAATTTTATCGAAAACCTAATTAAAGCTATTTTTAAATTATAAAAGTTTATTCCTTTGCAATAGATTATATGGATATTTCAAGGCTTTATACTAAATAATATACACGGTTAATTGATTGTTGATGATATCAAATGTTTGAAAATAAATGCCTTAAGAATTTTTATTGTTAGCTTCATAAACTCTAAGTCTAAAAAGGGGAAGTAGATTATACTAATGTTATATACAAAAACACGTTCTGATTTCCTTCTTTTTCAAACTAAATATTTAAAAAATTGAACTAGACTTGATTCATTTTTGGGACAGATTTCACATTATTGCTATTTGGTTAAATGATTTTATTGTAAAAATAAAATATATAAACTAGTATAATCATAGAGAAAGCATTCTCATTTGAATGAATGCATGAAAAAAGGGGTGGTGATACTAGATCATCGATGCCTAGGCCTCCATTGGGCCCTTTACATCCCACCATAGCTGTAGGTCATTCGATGCCGATCGCCTTTGTGAATCCAAGCAGCCTCGTTAGTTGAACTTGCCTAACTGCTTCCAGTAACAAAATTGTATCTCCGAAATATCTGTCTCAGTCCGTTAAGTGCTGAGCACTCTCTGAAGACATGGTCAACAGTTTTATCCTCCTCCAAACACCATCTGCACGTCGGACCGTCTTCAACACCGATTCTATGAAGATGGCCCCTCAGGTGACAATGCCCTGTCAACAATTTGCAGCTCTTTCCTTTTTAAGGAAAGAAGCTTCTTATCACACACACACCTCATTCCAGAAGCTTCCCTCCACGATTCAACATATTTGCTTTCCAGCAACGATTTTAATTCCCTTTTGCCAATAGCAATTGGGACAGATAGTATTGGTTGGGGTCCATACGGTTCAGTTGCCGAACCCAACTTTGCCAGACGGTCTGCTTCCTCATTCCCGCGTATGTCCGAGTGACCCAGGACCCACACGAGTCTGACTGTGCAGCCGTTCCTTGTTATACCATTCAGTACGTCCTTGCACTCAGACACCAGTCGCGAAGTTACGACACTGGACTTCAGTGCTAATATCGCAACCATACTGTCTGAGCATATATTTAGTACCCTATTCCTATCTATATCCCTCTCACAGAGATGAGCACACTGCAGAATACCATGAATTTCCGCATTCTCATTTATTCGTAAGAACTAATATTACGTATTTGCTATTAAAAAATAATAAAATTGTGTCATATTCTGTTAAAAAGTTTCATTTACGCTCTTCCAAAGGAGTTAAAAAAACTAGGTTTAAAGGAATTGATTTGAACACAAAAATTATAATTCTGAGAAAGCTTAAAACAGAAATTCCAGTTAAATATATTATTTTACAGTAATGCTTAATTTTCCCGATCTTGTTTATTGAATATTCTCAATTAACCTGTCCCCTAAAACAAGGAAGAACGATTGTTTTAGATATACTGTAGAAAGAAATAGCTATTGTTGAAACCTATTATTTAGAACAGCGTTTTCCAAGCGGTGCCACAGTCACATATAAGGAAGAGTAGAATTGAACCATACGATAAGCTTAAGAACCTTCAGTGATTTCAGAAAGATAAATGAGTTAATAGTTAATACATATTGTGTACATAAATATTAGTAGTACAAACCAGTTTAATGATTTCTTCTTGTGTAAATAAATTACAACAAATACCCAAGCTTTACAAATCGAACATGGGCACGTCGAATGTGACAGTAAATAATTATTACTCCGTAAATGTGTGATGGATCGTTGGTAAAAAGCGGGTAGTTTTGTCTAGTCCGAAGAAAAGCTAGACGAACAATCAATTGCTTCTTCTACTTTAGTCCCTGATTTGGAACCAACACAGGGTGGCAGTTATAGTGAGCTACCTTCTCGCCAAACTACAAACTAAAAACGAAGGAAAAAATGAACAGGCGAACAGAGTAAGAAAAAATTACAGAAACGAAAACATGACAGTGACTATTTACAAATGGGTTTTTATTTTACCGGGAAGGAGTCAAAACCTAAACCGCTTAATGTAATCTGTAAAACAGTGATCTCATCTCAAAATTTGTCGCCTCAAGTCGGGCTCTTTGACTTGTATCAAATGCTCTGTCGATTCAAAAAAGCTCAGATTGAGGTATTTTTTGTCATGTCGTTTTTGATAGACGATTGCTATTAGACAATTTGTTTTATAACGAAATTAAACTATTTCGTGTAAATAGACGTTCTTTATGTGCACTGTCGTACATTTTGATAAGAAAATAAAATAAACAAAAATGGAAAATTGTATCTATGTCGAGGTAAAAGCGCAAGATTAAACACTCGTTTCAGGTGACCTTAATGTGGCTCTGTTTATTTCACTGAACGTCAAAGCTGCTTTGTAGCGATATGACAGGTACAGCTTTAGTTCATTTTCCAATAAAACCCGGTTTTGCATCAAAGCCTTTTATGTTTGCAATGCCGTAATTATCCCTTTATTATTTTGCCTTTAAAAGATTACAAGTATTGTTATATTTTGTTTTCCATATAAACCATCGGACTGTTGGAGGATAATAAATATATTGTACGAGGTGAAATTCGACAAAAACTATTATATAAAAAAAAATATTTGTAATTCTTGTCCAGCTACAGTTAAGCATATATATATATATATATATATATATATATATATATATATATATATATATATATATATATATATATATATATATATATCAGTGGCGGCTTTTACGGATTCCTCCGTGTGAGATGCCATAGCAGTGGATATATCCACATTATGCCGTTGTGGTGCTGAAATCACATTCAGCAAAACGTACAACTATATGCAGTTCACACGGAGGAATCCGTGAGAGCCGCATAAACATGTATACGCCATCCGGCGGGAAGTCGGCGAAGCCGCGTTCAGTATTTGCATGTTTCCTTCCGATCTGTCCTTTGCACAGCCAGGTGCATATCGGTACCCTGATGAGTTTAGTAGAGACGAAACATGTACCTCTGCCGTATCACTGTGGCGGGGAGGGTAAGTTTTGACTTTCTTCTCGGTATAGTGGTACAGGTAGGCCATCATCTCGATAGTGGTGGAATAGGATAAATTGTGTTCCTTAGCAATTTGTTCCAACTGTGCAACCTCTAACACGGAAAGGATATGGTTGGAACGAAGTTTGCATTTACTGTTCGCATTTCACTTCATATATATATATATATATATATATATATATATATATATATATATATATATATATATATATATATATATATATATATATTTAGTCATAGACTAATATAATTACCCACAAATCTTAGAAACTAAATTCATATTTTGAAAGTTACTAACAACAATCAAACATCGTCAAGCTGTGCAGGACAGTGACATCCAAAAACACAAGAAAGAAAGTACTTACAGGTCTTTCAAGGATAGACCCTATTAAAAAAATACTATTTCCGATATTCTTCAAACTTATTTACAGATTTTAAAGATTTAATATTTGTGGGGAATGGATTAAAACTCTTTAGGCCTTTAAAGAATCCTGTATGTCGAATAGAACGATCACGAGAGACACTTTTTGCTTAGAATCCTCCGAGGCACATAAAAATATTTTTTATTTTATATTTTAATAATTTTTTCTTTATAACAAATTGACCGGGGGTCAAAATACATATAAAAAATTTCGTCTGCTACGAAAACCCACTGGGCCCCTGGACTTCTTTTGCAATATCAATATTCTGATCACTGAGCATCTTAAGCTTGAAAATTTTTCGTTAAACATAATAAAGTAAAGCGAAGGCTAACTGCGAGTGTAGTGAGGAGCAAATAAAAAGCCACCATTTCAACTGCTCCCCATGTCCTGTCTCATGCTGTAGAAAATATTTATGGAACGCAAACCAAAAAGCGACTTTGCTCAACACTGAGTAAGAAGAATTTATGCCTATCTGAACATGAAAAAGTAAAAAAAGTAAGTCTTAATTTAAGAGTCATTAGGTGTTCAATTCATTGTATGTTAATACATAATACACATATGTTCTTGTTTTGGTTTTATGTCTGTGACAGTTTGTCTGAGTGAATCTTCTATTCCCTCCCATGATCTATAGTGTTAATAACTAAAAAGTTTTTAATGTACGATTCTAGACGATTTATCCTACTCAAGAAATTGACTTGTTGATTTATCCTACTGACCTGGAGTATTACTGTTTTGAATCTTGAATTTCAAATAGAGATTTTGACAATTTGAAATGCCAAGCGTATTACTGACTATGTTTGGAAAGCGGGAGTGAAGGTGAAGAATTTAAAGTAGGAGAGTGGGTCGGGACCTGACATCTCCATGATGGGGGATTTTGGAGAATATAAAAAGCTCACATAGATAGTGACACTAGGCCCGTAAGTAAATCTATTTTCTACAAGGATCGCAGAAAAGTATCCATCTGCTACCCCTAAACAAAATAATAAGGATCTAAATGCATACTTCACTACGCCATGTTACTTTATTGTGAACTTGAACTGAAAAAATTCCAACAATAAATGAGTATTTTTCATTACTTTCCAACGCATCTCCGACATGTAAGGTAATTAAATGGGATTTTTAATGATTCATTAAATAATACAACGTTATCAATTTATCTTTATTACATAGAAATAAATTTTAATATATCTACCTCGTAAAAATATATTTTTTTAACGGAGTAAGTGTACTTAATTCTTATCAGCTAAAATTTCCAATTATATCATAACTTAATTAATCTTTGGGTCATACTACCGATCGATACAATTTAAGCTTTTTTTAGCAAAAAAGCCTTTATCAATTTTTTGAACATTTCGCAGTGCAGTATATATATATATATATATATATATATATATATATATATATATATATATATATATATATATTGGTTGATTTTTGTTGTTTTGATTCCAGATTTTTTATTAATGTTTTCCATGTAATTGGAACGCGTAAAGCATCGTCTCGTTTATTCAGCTGTCCCGCTTTTTCGATTTCTAAGGTCTCTCTTATGACGCATACCTTGTAGTTCTGTACTGGTGCTATTTCTTTTGCTTTTTCGAAATCAATGGTGTGTCCGGTTGTTTGGTGATGTTGAAATAGAGCTGAGGTTGTCTGTTTGTTTCTGAGGCTATTTTTATGTTCTTGAATTCTTGCTGATATGCGCCTATTTGTTTGTCCTATATATGTTTGATGGCAATCTGCACATGGAATACTGTAAACGCCATGATTTTCATGGTTGGTCTTATCTTTGGGATTTCCCAGGATGTCAACCAGTACACGAGAGACCACCATGCAAGAATAAAATACATCGCATTCAGCAGAGGGGAGAAGCCGCTCGTTCAATCAGAAAGCGAGCCAGCTAAACAAAACTCGAAATTCATCAGAGGCAACCATCAGTTCTATTGTAAATATGTGTTTGCAATACTCGACAACAAAACATTTATTCGATCAGAATGGATTATACTACACGTGAAAAACACCATTTCACAACATTTCAAACATGATTTCCTTTCCAATTTCACCATTTTAAAAGCATTAGTGCTTACGGAACAAAATCCAGGATTCTGATTCGTGGATTTTAACTTTAAAGGCGTGGCCTAAAAGTTACTACAAAATGATCACATATTCTCCAGGAAACAACATGCAACGGCCGTGGCGCATACCAGTTCCAGTATCTCCAA
The DNA here is from genome assembly GCA_034092305.1 of Diaprepes abbreviatus. NCBI lineage: Eukaryota > Metazoa > Arthropoda > Insecta > Coleoptera > Curculionidae > Diaprepes > Diaprepes abbreviatus. The sequence goes on from JASJET010000031.1 coordinate 16,444,280, forward strand.
ACAACAACCACGACGATCTTTTTGAGGACATCATAGTCTTCGGAGAACGTCCAGTCTTCGACATTTTAAACTTAAAATCACTTTTTCGGGATCTTTGGGCGTTTAATAACTATCACTTGCACCCCGATAGCAAAAAGCCAAAGATTCAAGAAGATTTAAAGCGAAATGCACAAAATTCGGACATAATACGGTGTCTGAGGATTTCCCTTGTGTAAAACATAGTGTTGGACTTTCGGATAGTATCTGCTTACGAACGCTTGAGGTAAGTTTTCGCAACTACAGGGCCCTCAGACACTATAGCTCGAAAGTCGGGTGCTATTCGGGACTACATACGCGAACTGGCGTTGCAGTAACGGATCACCGACATAAAGATCACGATTCTATTCGAAATAACAATGAGTTTCCCAATACTCAAAACAAACATAACCTCAATTCGCCAAAATACGATATAAATTCCTATATCATATTCTTTCCAGGAAATCTCATTCAAATTTTTCCAATTCCAAATCAATTTTCAATCATTTTATTATTCCTATAATATTATCTCATAATATTATATGAAACCTTCACTTAGAGAAAATTTCATAATTTTTCTCCACAGTTACTAGTACTGTTTTTAGCAACATTAGTTAACCATACTTTTTTCACAGCGTTCACTTACCCATACATGTTTTTCGATCTTTTTTTTGCAAACTTCTTTTAATCTGTTCTCTGTTACCCCTACATGTTTCAGTTACTTTATGCAAAAAGCATCTCTCATTTCTCCAATATATTTCGGAACATGAAAACGCCTTGTTTTCGGGATTCTTAGCGGTGAATACCCGGAAAAAGAGGTCGGTTTTGAAATATTATCCTGGATATTTTTTCATCCTCCTCAGCGAATTTAACTGCGGGAATTGAAAGCAAGTTATGACATGGTTTTAAGTGATAAGATTTATCCCTTGCGTGAGTTAAATGGACTGTATTTACGACGTTACGGAATAGATTACAAGGAAAGTATGTACAGATAGTTATAATTACACACATTACGCGCTAACTTATAAATGGGTAAAAATAACGCTAATAAATTTCATTGCGTAATAATTTTTATTACTGATTTTCATTTTGCCCATTACGTTACATTCCCGTAGCGGATTTTACATTCAAATTTGCATACGATTTTCATGCGACAAGTTGTACAACGATTTCTTTTGCAGAAATTTTTATTATAAATTTTCAAATCATTTTCTTAGCGGAAAATAACAAACACAAAAAGGCCTATAAACTCAAACATTTGCAAGTTCCCCCTGGTCAAGTGTTATTCACCGTAATGCTTAGCTTACCCAATACTTTAATCTTCTTTTACAATCTTAATCTTGGAGCATTCCGAGCTCAACTTTCATCGTGCTTTATGTATAGCCGACAAATGCTTATTTTTGGAAGCAAACTTTACTTCAATTTCCGAAATAAACAGAAGAAAAACAAAAGCCCTATTATCATCTTCTCCCCTTTTGCTCCGATGAGCGAGAAGAAAGGTGAGGTGGCCAGATTTCCTATCTGGTTGGGTGGTTTAGGAGGAACTCTCACCGCACCCCCTGCATTGCGGTTCAATAAAGTAGAAAAAACTTAGATTCGGTTTTTACGTTCTGCTTACTTTTAACATCAAAAAATAATATTTTTTTATGTTAGTTCGAATACTAGAAAATACATCGGTGCTTCAAGCAATTTCAAAGATATTAAATAAAAATGCATTGACGGACCTATCTTCGCATGAAATTTTTTTCATGTTCACAGTATACGAACGGAATTTCAGGATACCCTGTATACGGAAATCATTCGTTCGTACAATTTTTAAAAATTCCGCAAATTATTGATTCTTACAAACAAATTGAATTTGTATAAATCCATACATCAAAAAAACATTGTGCCAAAAATTAAGTTATTTTAGCAATTAACTACCCATAGGTATATTAAAAGTAAGTTATATTAAATAAGATTTATTTTTGTTCTTCAAGATTATAGTTTTCAATTACTAGACATAAATAATAATAAAGTGATATGAAAAATGTAGGCTATAAAAAGCGATGGTCTAAGAAAACACTCTTGCTAATAATGATTATCGTTTATCAAGTATCAAATATGTAATTATTTAAATTTATTTTAGACAGGGACATATTTTATCACTATTTCATTTCAGTAATTTGGTGATTTAGAAAAATAAAACCATTTTAAACAGTAATTATCCCAAATGATATGTAACATTCCGAAATGTATTTTGAAGACATTAATATATAGGGCGTTCCGGAAAGTATAGGCAGGCTATCTCCCGGAAATGATTAATACGTGTTAAAATAACAGCACGCCTTTATAAAAAAATTTTCTATAGAATGACACTTCTTTTTTAAAAATATCTCTTTTCTCTGTTTGATAAAACTTCATCAAATTTTTGTTGTTGCTACAATGACGGAAGGTCGTTAGAATGGTGCAGTTTTTACTCCTAAATTTTGAAGTACTTAGATTTTTTAACTGTTTTGTGTATTTGTGGATGCCTTTACCTTTTAGAAGAAAAAAAAAAGTATTCCTGATTGAAGTCCCTAAAATGAGCCTTGATTCAATATAAGATGCGATTATTGAATGCAATTGATATAATTTTAGATTTGTTCAAGTATCACATAATCAATGAGTGCTCCAAAAAAAAAATATACACATAAAAAAGCCTTAGATAACAATAGTCAACAAATACGAAAAAAAATTGCTACTGGTGTTATAATGGCTGTTCATGAGAGTTTAAAGAATCCTGATTGCAAATTTAACAACGAAAATTTTTCACCACATATAGTTTTTGAGTTATAGAACGTATCAGTTATTTTTATTTAAAACAAACATTTTTATATAATATTTATATATAAGTTCAAAACAATAAAAAAAACACGATATTTTAAGAATAAAAGGATTTATTAACAAAACTACACATGAAAATACATTTATAGTAAGTCCTTTGTATATAACTCTTTTTGCAAATGTTAACTTTCTTTTATATTCCTGATCGCTTTCTCTCATAAGAAACCAACAATAATCCCCCATCATTGCTGGCTCCCATCTGCCTTGGTAGAGTTGCTCCATTGTTAATATGTCTTGGTGGAACCTTTCTCCTTGCTCGTCATTAATCGCATCCAAATTATCTGGAAAAAAATTTAAATGGGAGTTCAAGAAGTGTATTTTAAGAGACATGTGACAGCCCATTTTACAGTAGCTTTTAAGTAGCTCTTCTACAAGTTTTTCGCAGTTTTCTACTTTTTTGTTTCCTAAAAACTCCAAAACAATTGATTTAAAAGAATTTCACGCAGCTAATTCAACATCACTTCATTTTTGATCAAACTGTTAATCCCCTAGTATTTTTTTAATTTGCGGTCCAACAAATATTCCTTCCTTAAGCTTGGCATCACTTAGTTAAGGAAAAATTTATTTAAGATATTTAAACGCATCTCCTTCTTTATCTAATGTTTTAACGAAATTTTTAATCGATCCCAGTTTAATGTATAATGGAGGTAACAGTACTTTTTTGGGACCAACAAGAGGTATATTCATTACGTTAGCTTAATCTTGAATATAATGATCTCTCGGAAGGCATTCTTTTAGTTGGTAATGGTTCTTTGTTGCTCTACTGTCCCAAAGACAAAGAAAACAGCAATACTTCATAAGCTCACCCTAAAGCCCTAGTAACAGTCCTGTGACTTTTAGATCACCACATATTTGCTACTTATACGTATCATAGCTTATTGCATTTAAAATAAGTGACATATTTTCATATGTTTCCTTCATGTCAACTACATGTGCAAGAGGAATAGAGTGTCTTTTGTTGCCATTATGGAGCAGAACTGCTTTTAAACTTATTTTAGAAGAATCTACAAATAAGCGCCATTCGTCCGGGTTAAAAAAATCCTACTATTTCCATAACACTATTTGGATTAACACAAACACACATTTCATCCTGCAAAGTAAAAAACGGGAATAGCTAATGGTTACGGTTCCTAAATATGGTAACTTTGGTTCCAGTGCATAGTAAATTCCATTGTTGTCATCTAGACCCTAATACTTCAGCATACTCTTTGGACAGACAAGTGGAGATCACGAACTAGATCATTTAATTCAGGTTGTTCGATTGAATGGAGTGCTTTTCCTCCACTTTCGGGAAAATAAGAATCGTCCTTTTCTGGTACATTATCGGGTTCTGCCTTATTCCATTTCTAAATTTTCCTCCCATTTTGCCAGCGGGTTGGAACTGGTAAACCTTCTCCATGAACAACCGGTTTTATGGCTGAAAGAATATCCAGATATTCAATATTAAGTTTGCTCTTTCTGGAAAAACCAGACACTTTCGTCATGTAAAAGTAACAGTCGTTAAAATGATTTATTTGTTGGTTCTCGCCAAATCATTAGAACTGCAAAAGGCAGAGCGTTTGCCATTTACCTAGTTACTTAGATTGGCTACACAGATTTGGCAATATCGCCCCCCCCCCCCAAGAACTTTAAGTTTAGGAAAATGAACCCGATTTTTCCTCTTATACTATAAATGGACTAAAACGTAGCCTTATTCTCTCAAAAAATTCGAAGTTATAATTTAAATACTTACAAAATATCCATTGTCAAAAACACAAAAAGTTAAACATATATAAAAAATAAATTCGTCCATATAATATTAAAATATTTTTGGGGCTATCGGTCATTTTATTATTAATTATAAAACATTTTTAGGGTATTTAACGTTTCAGTTTATTTATTTCTTAAATCATCTGCAGAATTACAATTAAACACTAAAAAGGGACTCAAATGTAATTCCTTTTTATATGTTGTAATTAAAATTAGATCTACTTATTTTTATTTCTATTGTACTGATCTCTTAATTTAATTTACTTTATTATATGGAAATACGATAGCTCCAAAAAAATAAGATAAATATGTTAATTCTACACGCTTAAAAAAAAAGACACAAATACAATAATAAAATAATAAAAAACTTACGGCTAATTAGAAATAAATATATATAAAATTAAAGATTAGGACACACTAAAATGAAAATATATAAAAAAATAAAAAAACATATAAACAACATTAAACAATAAAATACAACAAAAACAAAAATTTAAATAATAAATTGTGTTTACACTAGTAAACATTACGTATCTAATTACTAATCAAAGTCAGTGAAACTATCTTCGCTCAAATTAATTATAATTGGTTCCTCTATCTCACCGATCATGAGATCGAGTTCTCACATTTTGTTTTATTCTTTTATTATATGGATTTTTCCCGGCTAATTAGAAATAAATATATATAAAATTAAAGATTAGGACACACTAAAATGAAAATATATAAAAAAATAAAAAAACATATAAACAACATTAAACAATAAAATACAACAAAAACAAAAATTTAAATAATAAATTGTGTTTACACTAGTAAACATTACGTATCTAATTACTAATCAAAGTCAGTGAAACTATCTTCGCTCAAATTAATTATAATTGGTTCCTCTATCTCACCGATCATGAGATCGAGTTCTCACATTTTGTTTTATTCTTTTATTATATGGATTTTTCCCAATTTTCCGCAGTAACTTTATTCAAAAAAATCTTTCAAAAGTTTAGTTACATTACTAATTTTGTTAATTGTGTTATTTCTAGCAACTCTACCTTTTACTTGAGAGAGATATTTACTTCTCCAACGGACAGTTTCCGGACGATCTATAGGAATTTTTCCCAGCAAAAATTAAGTTCTCTGAGCAATTTCCAGAGATCATTTCTTTTAATTTCAGGTAAACCGCGATCTTCATTGATTTTAGTTAGAATTTTGTAAACAGTTGGGATCTGCTTCTCATAATAAAATGTATATACAACCCCTTTAATTGCAGTTTTCATCTCTTCTTCCAACGAGGTTTTTCGTCTGCCTGTGATCGAATGTGGCTTGGGAGTACTAACAATTGCAGTCGTTTTTTCTCCTTCAGTATTCGGTACATAGTAAATTGTCCAACTCCTGTGATGTTGGAGCACATCTCAACAGAGCTTTTAACATTATTATCTAGATATTGATATCTTAAGCCATCATAAACATTCATTGTAATAAGTTTTTCGTTGAGGAAAAAATGCCCTGGTTTAACGATTTTGGAATAAATATAGAGGTGAAAGCCATATCTTTTGGGTATCTCACTAATCTCAAATAATACATAAAAACAAGCGCAAACAAGATAAATCACTAAGAACAAACTGTACGGTGTACTTTGCTCACTGACAGAAATTAAATTAAACTATCAGAAATTTTATGTTGCAGTAAATTTATAAAATATATTTAAATATAATGAAATGTAATTAGATTTACGGCAGTTCTCAGTTACCTGCGGCACTGAAGCAGGTACGTTGGAGGTTTCGGTAACAGTTTTATTACTCTCTCTAGTTCTTGAATAGAGTATAGTAATGTATATGCTTGCGATCGCCCCCCCCCCTCCCAAGAGCTTTGAGGAAAATAGAACCCATTCTGCCTTTTATATTAGGAATGAGTATGCTGCTTGCATTCCCCCCTCCCCCCGTTGACAACTTGTTTTTCTTGCCATACTGTACTTTTGTGATATCACCGCCCACGCCCCCCCCCCCCAAAGAGAGAGGCTGTATCCGCCCCTGGATACGACTGCCTGCCAGATGCTTTCATAACCTTTCCGTACTTCTGGTATTTTCTAGAAACATTAGGAAGTCTGAAAAACGACTGTGTACTTCTCGTTTACAGAGGCCATCTATAAGTAGATTCGGCTATGGGGCAGAGTTAAATTTGAAATTGTATGGATTTAAATGCGTTCCGTTATTTTGAGCCCTAGGGGGTTGAGATTTCGTGGTTGACTTGTCATCCTTAGACTTCCCCAGGTTGTTTTGACAGATTGTGCACAATTTCCCTAATTTATGTCGCGCTCCGATACATTACAAATTACTTTTTAAAATAATGTGATTAAGATACTCATTTATTTTTGCTTAAAAAATCATAACTCAAAAATCTTAAGTGTTAAGAAGTTTTTGATCATTTTCGCATTTAGTGATTAAAAATTAACCGAAGACTATCTTATACATTTCGGTCGCAAATTGGCTGTAAATTAGTGTAATTAATAGATAAAAATAAATAACTATTAAAATATGTTTAAAGTATTATTGCAACGATCAGCGAAACCTAATATGGATTATGTGCATGCAAAGTGAATTACGAGTATACGTGAATCAAATTATTTATGATGCATTTGCTTTAGAGAGATTAGTAAATTGGAATGAAAATTCACTAACAGAGGAACATAAGTCAGTATATTATGAAAAAAATTCAAGTATTGATGCAAACGAGAAAAAATTCTTCTTCTTGGATGCTCCAGGTAGGACTGGTAAAACCCATCTTATCGATTTAATCTTAGCAAAGGTAAGAAGCACCCGCGGTAACACCTTAGCCGTCGCGTCGTCTAAGATTGCCGTTACGTTATTGGAAGGAGGTAGGACTAGGCACTTTGTCTTAAAATTACCCCTTAATTTAGCGAATGTAGTGATTACCAATGATCTGCCTTTTGAATTTAAGCAACTTCAGTTCCCTCTAAAAGTTGCCATGACAATAAATAAGTCACAAGGCTAAACTCGAAAATTTGCGGGTGTCGGCTGGAGGCAGGACTGTTTTTCACATGAACAGTTTTACGTTGCATGATCACGTGTGAGTTCGCTCGATAGTTTAGTCATTCCGGCGTCATCCACTAAAATTGTGAAGAATGTTGTTTATAAAGAAATACTGTTATAAACACCTTACGATGTATCTGAAGAAAAAATTTTTTTATTGTCTGGCTGTTTATGATGATTGTATCACGCATCAATTTTGATGTGGTCGATCACTGTATATAAGCCAGTGGGTTAAACTAACATATATATATACGTCATTTTCACTGACTGAGTAAGCCTGAACATACCTCTTCAGTTTCATCCAGTACGTCGCAGCAAATAGAGGTCATGGTTAATTGGTCATACCCACTACAATATCTGATGTCACCGATGACGCATACGAAATCGCGGGTAAAAACTAGTACTTCATAAATGTATTCCAAACTAGTATTTAAATATTTCTTAATCAGCACGAAAAACCCTTGGCGATACAAATATTTTCAGAATAGTACAGCCATTTTGAATGAAAAAACTTTAATGGAATAAACCTAGCCCCTTAAATCTGAAGAGGTAGGGGTCTAAAATGTGCTTCAAATTGCAAGAGTATACCTTCGGTTAGGTAGAGTAGAATAGAATAGAAGAAAATAGAATAGAATTTATCTTAAAACAAGTCGTCAGTACAAAGTTTGAAATACATCAGAGATACATTTACATGCAAAGCATAAATAAATTATTGCACTTGTAATATAAAACTATACATTAAAACAAAAAAAAATACACACAATACATTACACACAGTGTGTATGTACATAAACACTTTTAAAAGAACAGTTTAGGCCCAAGTGCAACTTGTATGTACATGCGTTGTACAACACAATTAAAGAAGAAGGTATTGACGTAGCTCTAAGTATTCATTCAAGCTACAGGGCTCGATATTACAAGGTAATTGAAGAAACTGTCCTTAAAGCGCTTTACGTTCTACAAATTCTTAATTTCTGGTATAAGAGAGTTGTATAGGACTATACAATTCAAGTAGGGGCTTTGTTTTGTAAGTGCCAGTAAGTGGACTGCTCTGTTGAATGTATTTTTTCTCCTAATATTATACGAATGAGATATTTCAAGCTCTTTGAATTTGTCTTTGTGTTTTATAAAAAACATAATACATTCATAGATATAGAATGCAGCCACTGTCAATAAATTGTAGTTTTTAAATTGTCCTCTACATTGCATTTCGTAATTAAATGTTAAAATAATACGAACACCTTTTCAGAGGCAGGTGCTCCTCCCCAGAAGAATACACTGTACTACCTTTGAGGCAGTAAGGTCGAGATTCCTAGATACCACCCTCAAAGTGTAGCAAACGCTCGAAAGCTTACTGCACAAAAAGTCTATATGTATGGTCCATCTTAAATTAGAATCCAGCCATGCTCCCAACATCTTACTGCTGTCGCCTTTATCGATCTTCGTATTATCTATTTTGACTGATAACACATTGAGTTTTTTCAGTATTTAAATGCAAATGATTATAGGAAAATCAGAATTTAAGTTGTCTAAAATTGTCATCTATTTGGTTTAAAAGGTTTAGAATCGATTTATTTTTATAAAGAAGATTTGGGTAGGTAAAAAGAGTATTACAGTAATCGGGGTTTATTGTTGAAGGATCATTTAAAAAAATTAGAAAAAACAAGAGTTCCACCATACTGCCATGAGGCAAACCTACGTCTATCTCATTTGAATGAGATCGTACTATGCCATTGTCTTCTCCCCTCAGAATAACCCTTCGTGATCTTTTAGTAAGATTTTATTTTATCCAGTTCAATGTGTTTTCGCCTCCCATTGGCTCCCGCATTGCGACGGTAAAGAAGCCAAAAAAAAAACAACACATAAAAAGTAATAAAAAATAAAAGCGAAAACATTCTTAAAACGGACGACAAAGAGTCCATGTTTTTGTTTTCATATCCTGACAATTTCGATTTCTACTTCGCCTATATATTTTATACTTATTTTTATTTTGTGGAGGTACTTGGGTCTTTTATGATATGTGGAATATTATTCAAAAGTTATTGACTTTCAGCGGTTAGTCCGAAATTCAGGGAGTTTAGCTCCCTACCATACAAATAATGCTGTTAAACATTTTCACTTTCAAAGGACTAATCCGAGAGTTTAGCCCATCCAGTTCACCCTATTTCCGAACGCTTTATAAACAACGAAAATAACTAATAGATCTATTCTTTGTTATCGAAGATTCATAGCAGAACTGTATGAGATTAATACCCATGGAGATAGAAATAAAAGTAGACGCCATGATCACTTAATAATGTTAAGAAAAACAGTTTCACCAGGTGAAGCTTAGAGTGGTAATATTATGGCGGCTTTAGCAGAGTCCGACTAGAATATAACTTACTTTTTATCAAAAATTCTTGGATTTTGCTAATTAGTATTAATTAATATGCAAACAGTTTATAATATTGCCAATTTGGTATTTCTTGATTACGTCCATGTTATTTTGTTATTAGGAAAGCAAAAAATAATAAAGAATATTTATTTCTATATTTATTAAAATTTATTTAAATACATACAATGAGAATCCAGATATGAAATAAATTCACTATTTAAAAAACGCTGGTTTTTTGAAAAATGGTTCGGACACATCCAATTTATTTTTTTGGGACTAATTTTTATATTAAATCATACTGTGTGAATCTCGTTTCAAGGTGAGAGAGCTCAATTGTATTAGTATTTCGTCAAGTGTCAATACCCTTCTGAATACTTTAAACGTCAAATTGAGCAGCAACTAGAAGGTAGCTTAGAGAACTTTATGAATGAGGTCTTGAATAAATGCCTACTGGAAATAGAAGGAGATTGTTTAGCAATAAGTGGACGTGCTCTAGAAAATTATGTTTTACCAAAACAATGTAAGACTAGAATTATACAAAGTGAAATACGAGTATACGTAAATGAAATTATTTAGGATTTTTTTACCTTGGAGGGATCAGTAAATTATAATGAAAATTCACTAACAGAGAAACAAACGTCAGTATATTATGAAATAATTTCAAGTATTAATGCAAACGAGGGAAATTTTTAATTACATCTATGTATGTATATTTTGTTATTAGGTGAACAAAGGAAATAATCTCAAAAAGATAATTTATTTTTATATTTATTAAGATTTATTTAAATACATACAATGAGGATCCAAAGTATCGAATAAATTCACTATTTAAAAAAAAACCTGGGTTTTTTAAATATCATTCGGACACATCGAATTTATTTTTTTCTGGTACGAATTTTATATTGAATGATACAATGTGACGCGAAAGAAGCTGCGATTTTTTAGATAGTAGCCCCGAATTTTTTGTTCACTTTTAGACTCCCTAAACACTGTTTCTATTAAGTGTAGGATCTTTGAGAAGACGATAGTAATAACGATGATGATTTTATTGTCGATTACACTGATATTGCTGAAATAAACTCAAATTCATCCGAACCTATTCCAGGAGAAATGGAAATTGCAAATCAGAGAGAGAAGACGATAGTAATAACGATGATGATTTTATTGTTGATTACATTGATATTGCTGAAATAAACTCAAATTCATCCGAACCTATTCCAGGAGAAATGGAAATTGCAAATCAGTCTGAATTGTCAAGTGATGATAGCTTCTCTTAACATGGTTATGTTTATATCCCAGAGAAACTTCTCAAATTGACGTAATGTAAATATTATCACATTACATTTTATTAAATTATATTAATACATTTTTAAACGTATAATGAATTGTCTCATAGTGATAATAATTTTATACAATATTGCAGAAGTTGCACGTATACATGCAAATAATACATGTGTTCTCGGAGATCAGAATTGGCCCATCACGTCAAGATTTTGAGATATATGGGGTTATGTACTTGAAAAATGATTTTTGGATACTTTTGAGGTTATATACAGGATGGACAAAACCTTTTTGATCTTTTTTTTTATTTACATCATTTAATAATACTCTCACCCTTCAAAATAAGCTAGGAAGCGGTAACATACGATATAACTGATATATAAAGATGTTCAAAATTTTCGAATAGTAACGGAATTTTTTAAATGTTTGTTAACAGAAATGACACAGTTATATTACGTATCCTAATAAAAAACATAGTATTAATAATAAACGTACACACCACATATAGGTACATATATATATATATATATATATATATATATATATATATATATATATATATATATATATATATATATATATATATGTAATCGAAAGTTTTTGGGTATCCCGTGTATGTGTCCCTCTCAGGACTGTAAGGCAGCTGACGTTTCGGTGAAATCTCATTCACCATTTTCAAAACTCACTGTACGGCGTCCACGAGCGAACTGACGCCCGCGACTCGGGTTTTGTCGGTCCCGTGTATACGTGGGGTGCATTCATTAACCGGATGGTTCTGACCAATCAGGTTGAGAGACCTGCTGCGCGTCATCGGCCCTGTCGCCAGTGTTTGGGGTCGCGTTGTCGAGTTGTATTGTGTTTCGTTACTACCTACTACTGGTTGATGTTTTGTACGCAGATTTTTACAAGTATTAGGCAATAGCTGGCTATGATCTCTGCTATTTAAGTTGTTGGGTCTCTTTGCAATTTCGATGGCTTCCCTTATAACTCTTATATACAGGTTTTCACATCTCGATAGCATTTCTGTTCCTGAGAAATTTGTCTTATGTCATGTGCTTAACCTGTATTGGGTCAGTGCAGAAAAAGTTGTTTTTTGCGTGGCAGAGTTTATATGTTCATTTCTTCTGGCGCTTACTTTACGGTTAGTTTTCTGTACATAAGTCACATAATATGATCATTTTATATGTAAGGTACTTATAAGTTTTATTACACACATTGACTAGAAATAACAATTTGCGTTTCGTGTGCGCCCGGTATAGCTACCTCCAGATCGCACATTGTATATATAGATAAAGCGATGCGCACAAGTAGACGGCCGAAATGCAATTTGTTTATCGCTCAAAATAAGTGCCTTATGCAAATTTTTGACATTTCTATTAATTGCAGGTTGTAGATCTAGGTCTCAACTTTCGAATAGTTTTTTGGGTTTAAAAAAATATGGATTAGGTCAAAAGTTATATAATTACGAAATTTTCACTCTCAATTGTTAATACCTCCGAAACTATTCATTTTTTGTATATAATATATATAAACTTTTTGTCTTGTTTTGATCCCTGCTAAACGATAGTATGGATTCTATATCGAAAAATTATCATTTTTCATTTGTTTAAACAATCGTGATTTAAACATATTGGTACCCTATTTCGTGACTTTTGAACAACAAATTCGGTTTTAGCGAACAAAAATACATGGGAATAAGGTGTTTCTATCCTTGTACTTTGAAAAAACAACGGGAGGGTATCCAGCCCCTGAACTATAGAGTTTTTTTGGTTTTGTTCGTGTTTGATTATTATCATAAAAATAAACATGTTTCTTAAAAATGGCATTAATTAGTTTTATATATTTATACAGATAATAAAAAATTCCTGCAATTTAAGTCACATGCGGTAATTCGACCAAATTCTCATCATATTTCTAAAGATTTATTTCACTACTTACTTTCAATCCAGCAGACATACCACCTTTGAAAGGTAACATCCTTAACTTCTACAAAATGAGACTGATGGAATCTCAATCTCGCATTTTTACCCAGGGATATTTTTGAAGAATGTACTCATAGACAAAATTATCATATATTTGTTATCACCAAGGCTTGAAAAGTAGTAAATTAGCATCGTCTAATAATATCAGAAATATCATTAAAATCTACGTAACTTCCTTGCACCACCCTGTATAGATTATTTATGCCGCATTGACTGACAATATTGAAGTATTTTTGTAACTGCGTTTTGAATGTTTTTATAAAGAAATATTTGTTCTATTCCTGGAGGTATAATTACCACTACATCAATCACCCCTTATCTACGCCAGTGCATAAATTATGATAAAAATAATAGTTATTAAAAATATGACCATGCCGAACTAAGTAGACGATAAATCATATGTCTGTGTCTGGTTTAACCTTAATTTAGAACTACTTGTATAATCATTTTGGTGACAGGTGGTCACATTGTCAAATAGTTTTGGTTCTGTTTTTAAATAAACATTAATTATTTGCTTATATGCTCATTTGCATAGACTAATCACTACTGACGTGGGTAGTAAAATGACTCAATAAGTTACAAAGAAATCTTATGACCTACCTGAATTTTATTTCCTTGAATATGGATTTTATGAATTTTTAAAAGTGTTTGTAATACTGGTATTTACAATCAAGAATGATAAGAAAGTCAAAATGTTGTATCGAAAGACTTTCAAAACGCTTCTTTGAAGTAGTTTACCTGTTTTTTTGACTGGCTTTTCAAGTATGAGTCATTGGAATTCTGCAGAACCGTACCCGCGTTCGACAAATTCATTCGACCTTCTTTATCAGTATTGCATAATGTTTTCTTAATGATTTCGCTGATAATTTAATACCTACATTACATAAACCATTTAACATTGACACGTCAAACCATTTTTAATGAATTAATATTCGATAAAGAAATTATTAAAAAATAAATAATTAATCACTGTATAGTATAAAAGAAAGTTCTCCGGCAGCGAATATTTGTTAGTCCGAGCTAATCTCGAAAACTGAATGAATTTTGATATATACAGTACGACTCAGTATTGCGATATTTGAAACTATAAAAGATAGAAAAACTGTTAAATAGGAAACATTTGATACAATTTTGTTAGAAATTTAATGCCCAGGTCTTCAGGACTTCATAACTGAGACTAATAGAGATATTTCACAAGTTCCTGTTTTCTAGAAAAATATATCTATCAATTTGACGTCTAGGTCAGGCTTTTCGATTATTTTACAATCCACTCATTAAACAGTGATTAAATTAATAGCAAGTTTGTGTGTGTCGGTGACTTAAACTTTACAGGTACACTAGTGCAAAACAAAACTCGAGAATAAGATAAAAACTTAAATCCTTTGTTAAATCCTCAATAAGATTTATTATGTGAGGCATTTTCTTCGAAAGCATGTTTTCTGCTCCTCTAAAACCTAAGTTTTGGTGCAGATATATAGATGATACGTTCGTAGTTTGGCGGCATGGCGCCGATAATCTCCATAATTTCCAACAACACCCTGGCATAAAATTCACTATGGAACCTGAATCAACAAGTGACCTTCCCTTTCTTGATGTACTAGTACAAAGTAAAGATAATGAAAATTAGGACATTCTGTGTACATCTCTCTCAAAAACAATCCGTCATGAACTCAGTACATAGATCTGTTTCAATATGTGACGAACAATCATTGAAATCAGAAACAGAAAAACTGACTCATGTTTTGGGAGGCAACAGATATTGCGCTGAAGATATTAGACGTTTTATGAATAAATATAAAAACCCAACTACTCAACAAAATGTCATAAATGTACCATCTATGGACAGTCTTGCCTTACATACATGGAACCACCGATTGCTAAATTGCTCCGAGAATCAAATATTTGAAGAATTTTCAACAAAAAAGCACATTGGACAATGTTTTAAAGTCATCAAAGGACGCAATACCATTACAAACAGGAGGCGTTTATAAGATACCTTGCTCTTGTGGTAAAGTGTATGAGGGTGAAACAGGACGGTCTATATCAGCTAGGCTTAAGGAACAGGAAATATGTATTAAAAATAAATAAATTGTAAAATCTGCAGTAGCTGAACACCAGCATTGCACATGCCACACCTTTAATGTAAAAGAAACTTAAGCATCAGTGTCTGGTTTCTTTAAACATAAAATTAGAGAATCAATCGAAATTTGTAGAGATCCAGGTTATAGTCTACATCACACGTGAAAATCGATTATAACGCTGGATCACGGTTTGCTGAGCATCAGTCGGGTATAAATACCGGCTGTTGCTCCTCGATGGTCATTCAGTGCTCTAATCTTGTGGAGTAAAAATCCCTGAAGATGCCTCGTGCAATCATAGGCGAAACGTCGGGTAATAATTCCAATTTGACACGATCTAATCCCATGATTTTCAAAACTTAATTGCCTGTGTATATTTCAAATGTCCTGATGAAAATTAAATTTGGAGACGGGGAGTCATACCAACCATGATCTGTGATAATCCGGCCACGAAAACGAACTGGTAATAGTTGCCTAACTTGCTTTATAGTTATGTTTTGTGGTGGCAAAAGTAATGATTTCTGGAATTTTAACCAAGGTAAATTTGTTACTAAACTAAAAAAGAAATGCTACAAAACATGTTTAATAATTTTCATCACTTTTTCATTAAAATTTCTCTTCTGGCTGTATTCAAGATGTTCGTTTTGGTGGAATTCGAGGAGAGTGGTGGCACGTACCTCCCTTTATGCCTGGCGAAATCCGACTGGGATAAGTTAAACGGGTATTTGGCAGCAATCGTGACTTTCCAATTCTTCTAGAAAAAAAAAATGTGTAAGAGAGAGAGAGAGAGAGAGTGAGTGAAGTTTTGAGACGGACAGTCTGACGTTCCGCCACGACAAGAATAATCGGAAAGGTATTTCCAAGTGATATATAAGCAACGAACAAATTCCTTGGGGACAGTCTTCAAATACTCAGCTGAGAGTTCAAACATAGGTGTCAAGACAAACAATCGCGCCCAGTAAACTAGTTACCTAGTGTTAAGCCGTTACTGTGTTCTTTTTGTCGTTTGTAAATGAATGAATAACCCGTTGTTAGTCTTATTTATCTGAAAAACTTGACAATATGATAGCCTGTCACAATTTGTCTTCGAAAGACAGATCTAGAAATATAGGCAATTCTAAATAATATTATTTAACATTTTGTTATTATTATTTGGAAATTATTTCCAGATACCAACGCTATGGAAGAAAAAGAAAATATTCCGAGAACTATTTAAAATGTGTGGTTTTCAACTGTTATTAACTACATTGTGTTTATGCAATACTATTCTTAATGTTAAATCTATCAAACGTCACTTACCAAACATAGTATTCTAAACACATTACAAAATACTTGGACTTTTTAACGACATAAGGCTACCTTGGAACGACAAAAGTTGGATTTTACCGGGACTTTGCATCATCAAAGCCAAGCTGTAATTCAGACATCATATGAAATTGCGAGTTGGAAGTTACAAAAAAAACATACGATTGCAGAAACCATTATCAGACCATATTTATTAGAATCCATTAAGCTAATTCTTAGGGACGCATTTGAAACATGTCCAAAAACGTGATAGAAAAAATTTTATCTAAAACAAAGGCATCTCCAAAGATGTTAATTCATGTTTCCAATTACTTAGTTTCGCGAGTCGAAATAAATGGAAAACGTGAGTTTATAACACACTTTAATGACGAGACCTGGATCCAAAGAGTAGATTATTTATCTGATATCTTAATTCAGCTAAACAAGCTAAATTTGAAACTGCAGGGTAAAGAAATGTTCATTCAGAGATAATATCTAGGTGTTCGTATTACAGCTGTGTAACTGGTGCCGTAAAATAAATCTTGGAAACATTGCCATTTGAGCATCTTTGCAACTAAAACTGAGAAAACAATTGTAGATAATGTAAGAGAAGAAATAATCACCACCTTCGAGTCCTTGAATTCAAAATTCAATGTTGTGTTCCGGAGTTGTCTGATTAAGAAGTTGCATTAGTATGAAACCCATTTCATGTGTGTTTGGATGTTGCCGACATTCCCGATGAAGCACAGGATAAATTCTTGAAGCGAAATGACTACTTACCTCTGCAAAAGTGAATGTTCAACTCTTCTGCAAATCAAGACAAATGCCAAGAATAAACTTCAAGATAACATGAGAATGACCTTGACAAAAACTGAACCAAAAAGTATAACACTTTTTAAACAGATCCAAGCTCATCACCACATTAATCATTAACACAGGTCTACAAGGTGCCGTTGTTGGGCAACTGGGAGTCATTTCCGAAGCAATTTCCTACGTAGAATCCAAATCCGAAGTCAGATTTGGCCCATCACGTCGCGATTTTGAGATATTTGAGGTTAGGTACTTCAAAAATACTTTTTTGACTACTTCTGATGTTTTGTACAGGATGCAAATCGAAATTTGCAAAAAACGATATTGGTCTCCGAAAACCTACTAACCTGTACTTAAAATGGCGGCAACTTTGCAAAAAAAATCGTAAATGACGGCTCAGTAGCTTATTTTGAAGGGTAATAATAGTATTAAAAGATTCAACTAGAAAAAAGGCCAAAAAAAGTTTTTGCATCCTGCACATAACCTCAAAATTATTCAAAAAACATTTTTCAAGACCAAATTTCTCAAAACCCTAACGCGATGGGCCAATTCTGGCCTCAGTTTCGGATTCTACGCAGCAAATGACTTCGAAAATTACCCCAGCTGCCCAACAACAATCAAGACTCCATTTTTCGTAACCCTACATTGACACTAAATAATAAAAAAATATCATCATGTTAAGTCCAAAAATTAATTTTTTTTCAAATCCTTTAGTTTTTATTTTATTGATCGGATATGGCGGATGGGAAAGGAGGCTCTCGACATTTTTAAAAATCGAAAAAGAGTCACGATTATAAAAAGGTTGGGAACCACTGCTCTAACTCTTTCATAAACACTATTTCGAACAGACTATATAATGTAAGGTGACAGCGATAAAGATGTAGCAGGAAATAATCAAAAACCTGGGTAATACAGAAATTTGTGGCGGAGTCGCAGGATGATGCCCTTTTAGACTTAAACCTTGATTCCGATATAGAAAATATGTTTTTTCCATTACAGTAGTTTTTTTGATTAATTCCTCCGATACCGACCCATTATTAATTTTTAAATTACATAAAGCAAATGTCTTTTCATTTTGAATTTTAAAGAATAATCCATATAATTCTTCATATTCTTCCAGTGCGGTCCTGATTATTCCGACTTAAAATTTATTAGTTGGATGAAACTTTTCTTTTTATCACCTTTGTCCATTTTTATGGCTGAATACATAAATACTTTCGCATATTATATGCAACACACGTTGTTGTATAATACGTAAAATAATATTTTATTATTATTCCTTTTACAATAACAATATAAAATTACATTATGAACTAGTTAAAAACCAACGTGAAGCAAGAACAAAAAAAAAACAGTTTTGTATATGTAATACCATTTAAAATGTGTAAGTATTTATAAATCATTTTTTTCTTAATGGTAGGGTTGCACAAACACTCAATTTTAGAGATCAAGGTGACACCGGACACTAAATTTTTAAGTTTAACCACAGTAGAACTAAAATAACCAGTAAATATACTCGGCTCCGCGCCAGCCAAAGTTTTTAGTGACTATTTCAGTTCCATTTATTCAACAATTAGCTTTTTAACCCATATTTGTTGTTTAACTAACCGACATCTAATCAATTTTTTAATAGTCAAGAATTTGAGATTGGTTTTAAAAGTCAATTTTTGGTTATATAATGCCTTAAGTCAAATAATAATTATCTCATGATCCTAACCAAATAGCTCTCGCGCTCTCACCTGGGGAACATTCACTCATACCAGATATACTCGCATATCATAAAGATATGTGGGGATCTTTCTATGCTGTCGGGCCCTAGGTGGTCCAATCCCTTGACATCAAACAGAAGACTTTTCGATACTACGCCGGTTGTTGATACAATTATGGGTATCGTCCGGAAGCTACTCATTTCTCACTGTCTGCGTATTTGCGCCAAGAGTTCTCTGTATTTGGCAATCTTCTCATCATGCTTATTGCTTAAATTGTTGTTGTTGCAGGTTGCGACTTCTATTAATGTTGCTCGCTTGGATGCTTTATTTAGTAAAATGAAGTCTGGTCTATTATATGCAACTGTATAATCCGTAGGCACACTTTGATCATAGTGCAGCTTGAACCCGTTGTTCTCCGGTACAGGCTCCGGGCTGTATTCATAGTATGCCACTTTTTCTACCTGCAACAATTTAAATTTTTCTGACAACTCTTTTATTTATTGTATTGATTTGTATTTTAGATAGTTTCTCGTTAGGATGGCCAAATCTTAGTCTGGAAACCCAATGGGTTTCAGCAGTCGATGAGAGAGAGAGATATGCTTTATTGACGCATCGACGATTTTAGTCTTTTAGCGTCTATTCAGTTTAGTTTTCTTTAATATTCGTTAGTTTAAATATGTTTATACACTTATATTCGACACACGGGTTCACACATACATTTTTTTCTTTATATTTTACTTACCAGTTGGATTTCATTCAGAAATGAAAGGATATTATTGGAGTTCTGTATTAAGAGAATGTTTGTTGGGTTACCTGATATATTATGTTTATTACGTTTGGATTGGTAACTGTGACAATCAAAAGGAATATGTTTAATAGTTAGTGGGATGGTACAGGAAGTGCATAGGGGTTGGTTTTGGCCTTTGATCAAGTATTCGTTTGTGAGGCCCGTGTATCCAATTCGTAGCCTAGTAATTATAACAGATTCTTTCCTTGTTAGGGAGTGGTGTGAGGAGTTTTCAAAGTATGAGTTCTTAATCGTATGCAGTTTGTTATCGTCCAAGGTTAGATCCCTTTTAGTTGAGCCAGATTATGGAAAAGTCTATTAGTGTAAGTTTTGATGTCCTTGATGTAGAAGATTTGGTCTACACAGGGGATTAGGGGGGTATTTAGCAAGAGAGTCTACCTTCTCATTTCCAGATATTCCCACATGGCTAGGGGTCCACAGAAGGATGATTAGTTTGTTATCTATGAATCCCCTTTCATGGAGATATTTAATTTCTCCAGACAAGGGATGTTTTGGATGGTATGAGGAGATATTCTATATAGAGCTAAGTGAATCAGTGGCAATAACCCATTTTTTGTGCGGAGATGATATAATGTATTTGAAAGCTCTATAAATGATGTATAATTCAGTTGTTAGTATGCTGGCTGTTTTATGCAATTGAAAAATTTCTCCTACATTGGAGGTATAATATGCTGCAATGGTCTGAGCGACAGTTTTAGATCCATCAGTATACATGACGTTGAAATTATTATATGTTGTTTGAAGCAGGAGGTTGAATTCTTTCCTGATGTCGATGAAAAAGCATGGCCCCCAAAGTTTTTTATATGTATTTTGACCAACTTATTACGAATATCGATGGTGGATTCCCAAAAAATGGTCAGGTAATTTGTTATAAACAAAAAAATAGTTAATTTTTAAAAAAATGTTTTCTATAAAATAAAGTTCTAAACAAAAATTGTCTCTTGTTATTTTTCTATCCGACGCATAATTTTTAAGTTAAAAATCGTTGAAAATTTGAAAAATGGTCTTTTTGTCGCTTTTTAACATGAACAACTTTTGATTAAATAAATGTTTTCCAATTCTGTGCCCAGCAATTGATAGTTCAAATCAAAAATGAAAGTACTCTTTCAAGAATTTCAGTGCCATCCCAGTTTATAGAATGGTTAAGATCAAAGACATGTTCAGCCAGAGCACAAGAAATCAAACCTCTGTTAACATCACTACGATGGGAAGTGAACCTGCCTTTGAAGCTTCTGGACGTCTGTCCTATGTAATCTAACCGACAATTGGCACAAGCAATTTTGTTAACGATATAGGACGTCTCATTCAACTGTAAAAGTGTTATCGTTTTAGAGTAAATTTTGGAGAGAGTTAATATTTGTCTTTTTGCTATTTTAATATCTGTATGCTTAAAAATTTTCATCAACTTATCAGTGGGACCTTCCATGTGAGGTAATGTATGGAAAAAAGAAACTTGAACTATTTTATTTGAAATGGTATTTGGTATATTTGAAAATTGAGTATTAAGGAAAGGATGGTGAGAAGCTATATCCTGAAATTGGAAAAAGAAAAGTATTTCAGCTTCCTGGACAGTCCATCTCCAGATGAATAAGCATTTTCTATTTTTGTCCTTATATCACGTAAAGTATTTAACAAGTAATTTGCAGAATCTCACACTTGGCTACGTCACTGTACTGATTTTCATTAATTTTACTAGTCTAGTAACATACACCACGGCTTAGTTGACACTTACCATCTGTTACGACAAAATGGCGAAATAATCAAGTGCGATGTTATTGGGATTTTTAAGAAAAATAATGAAATTTTTCCTGTTCAATTTGAACAATCGTATTGTATCGTGATTGGCTATATATAATTAAAAAGTTTAATTGGAGGATTCTTCTCCTATTTTTTCATATATTTGGTTATTTTATGTTCAACCCACATTGGTGAGTTCTTAATAATTATAGGTTATTTTAAATCCTAACTTTGTAGTTAATTTTGTAGAGATGTCCTGAAGAAGAGAAAAATAAATTCTCGAAAGCTTGAAATAAACAAACAAGGGTTTTTCCTTATCCAGGCCTAAAAGTTTATTAACAGACTGCATCCCCAATAACCCTAGTTCTGAATATATATATATATATATATATATATATATATATATATATATATATATATATATATATCAATTATAAGCATCTAATCGTAAAATAAACAATACATTAGCATAAAGAACTTCAGTTATTATAACTATGTTAGAAAGCGAGCGGGTTTATGTCTGTTCTGCATATTAATTACAATCCCTGTTTAAAATATGGAATAATGAATAAAATACAATATCGTACTGTAGTAAGTATATTGTACACATTTTATTAATAGTACATCAATTAGACAGTATTTTTAAGATGAGATTCAGGGATTAGAAAAATTAATATTGCATTAATGTCTTCGCGAGCTAATAACTAATCAAGTTACAACTTGTTAAGGACGCTGTACTTTCATTCACACGCACTGTTGAATTTTATATTCGAAAAAGACAAGTTGTTAAGGGTAGCATTACGATTAAATTCGAAAAAAAATTGTTTTTGTAACATTGATTTGTGCATTTTCACGAATACTGACCAAGGTAGGTGTCGAGTACGCGACGCTGCCGATTTGCATCGGAATATTGTGTTTTGTCGCTTGCAGGTAACAGCCAAATAAGGTAAAATTACTTTATATATAACAAACTTTATGCATACAATTCTAGACTTCAAACATTTTATTTAATTTTAAGCAACTTTAAATAAACCTTAATTTAATATAAGATGTGATTATTCAATGCAATTGATGTAATTTTTAGAATTACTCAAGTACCACATGACCAATGAGTACTATAAAAAATATACACATAATAAACCTTAGATAGGTTAAAAGTTAAAAATGAAAATCTAAAAAGAGAAAAAAGTGATCTAAGTAAAGATAATATTGGAATGTAAAAAAGTTAAGCTTAGTCAAGAATCAATATTAACTCAATTATGAACGAGGTGCTCTAACAGTTGTGTGATAGATATGAACAAATGTATTATTTGCCAGAAAATATCGTATAAAGCAAATTCTCAACTATATTACATCAGCACCCTCTCTAGGTGAATATTTAGGTTATTTATTATAGTTACTGTTTTCTGATATAAAAAATATGACTTCTTTATTGTCTGGTAGTAAAAATAGAGCAATTTTATTACTACTGAATATTTTAATGTAAATAAGGAAGAAATTAGCTGCCTGGTGTTTTATAATGAGTTTAAATAAATATAAATCAACTTGTTAAAATATGCATATTCGGTTTTTAATATATCTTTATTTATAATCCTATTTTCTGTAAAAGGGGAAAATTTGATTGGGATTTTTCCCATACTGCTATAATAATTATAGTCATACATATTAAAAGGAGTGATTGATAAAAATTTAATAGTTCCACTTAATGGTGGGGAATTCTAATGTTGCCAGTATTTATTACATAAATCTTGATGTCTATAATTTTTACCACTTCTACTTCATTACAGTGTCTAACAGGGGCGGATCCAGCCTCTCTCTTTGGGGGGGGGGGGGGCGGTGATATCACAAAAGTACAATATGGCAAGCGAAAGGAACATTCCCATTTCTAGTGTAAAAGACAGAGTCGGGTCTATCTTTCTGAATTTGAAGCTCTTTGAGAGAGGGAGGGGCGAGAAAAACAAGTTGTCAACAGGGTTAGAGTATGCGAGCATACACAATCTTAGTATAAGAGGCAGAATCGGGTCTATTTTCCTGAATTCAAAGGTCTTGGGAGATGGCTATCGCCAGAAAAACAAGTTGATAACGGGAACGGGGGAAGTGCCAGCAGCATACACTTTCCTAATATAAAAGGCAGAATAGGTTCTATTTTCATGAATTCAAAGCTCATGGGAAGGGGAGGGGCATTTGCAAGCATTCCCATTCCTATACTCTATTCAAGAGCTAGACAGAGTAATAAAACTGTTACCGAAACCTCCAACGTACCTGCTCCAGTGCCGCAGGTAACTGAGGACTGCCGTAAATCTAATTATATTTAAATATTATAAGCTTTTATAAATTTACTGCAACAATACAGTTTCTGATTGTTGTAATTTCCGTCAGTGAGCAAACTGCACCTTACAATGTGTCCTTAGTGATTTATCTTGTTTGTGCTTGTTTTTATATATTATTTGAGATTAGTGAGATACCCGAAAGATATGGATTCCACATCTATATTTATTCCAAAATCGTTAAACCAGGGCATTTTTTCCTCAACGAAAAACTTATTACGATGAATGTTTATGATGTCTTAAGATATCAATATCTAGATAATAATGTTAAAAGCGCTGTTGAGATGTGTTCCAACATGACAGGGGTTGGAAAATCTACTACGTACCGAATACTGAAGGAGAGAAAAACGACTGAAATTGTTAATACTCCCAAGCTACATTCTTTCACAGGCAGACGAAAAACCTCGTTGGAAGAAGAGAGGTAAACTGCAATAAAAGGAGTTGTTCATACATTTTATTCTGAGAATCAGATCCCAACCGTCGACAAAATCCTCACTAAAATCAATGAAGATCGGGATTTACCTGAAATTAAAAGAACTAAGCTCTGGAAATTGCTCAGAGAACTTAATTTTTGCTGGGAAAAACCAGATAGGAACTCTGTTCATATAGATCGTCCGGAAAATATCCATTGGAGAAGGAAATATCTCTCTTAAGTAAAAGGCAGAGTTGCTTTAAATAACACAACTTACAAAATTAGTAATTTAACTGAACTTTTGAAAGATTTTTTTGAATAAAGTTAATGCGGAAAATTGGGAAAAATCCATATAATAAAAGAATAAAAGAAAATGTGGACACTCGATCTCATGATCGGTGAGATAGAGGAACCAATTATAATTAATTTGAGCGAAGATAGATTCCCTGACTGACTGCAAATTATATACGTAATGTTTACCAGCATAAACAGCATTTATTATTTAAATTTTCTGTAACATATAAAAATTAATTATATTTGAATCCCTTTTTAGTGTTTAATTGTAATTCTGCAGATGGTTTAAGAAATAAATAAACATATAATAAAGTAAGTTAAATTAAGATGTTAGTGCAATAGAAATAAAAATAAGAAAGTCTAATTTTAACTGTAACATATAAAAATTAATTGCATTCAAATCTCTTTTTAGTGTTTAATTATAATTCTGCAGATGGTTTAAGAAATAAATAAACTGCAACATCAATTATCCTAAAAATGTTTTTAATTATAATAAAATGACCGATAGCCCCAAAAAATTTTAATATTATATGGACGAATTTTTTTTTATATATGTTTAACTTCTTGTATTTTTGACAATGGGTATTTTGTAAGTATTTAAATTATAACTATAATGTAAATTTTTTTAGAGAAAAAGGCTAAGTTTTAGTCTTAATGTCCCTAAAACGGTTTCTATGCCAAAATTGAAAATAATAAAAATACAGTTGTGATTTGTGTTAAATATGTCAAAATTATCCATATTTTCTAATGTATATGAATTATTAAGAAATCATAATATAATAATATTCTATGCCATAAATGCTTAGTGATAAAATAAACCTCCTTCCGACGCCTATGATAAGGATTAAAATCCTTTTTAACACCTCACACATCCAAATACCTATTGTTATCCAACCCAAATAGTCCATTATTATAGACTGGTATTTTTGATTATAAAATTTCTAACCCATTCCTATGAAAAATATATGTGTGTCTAACAGATTTTGCCAAAGACACCGGACTAAAGAACACAGGTAGTTTGCGAAGAAAGAAAGGTAAAAATAATTTATTAATCTCTCTAATTCTTGAGTAAACCATAGTATAAGAGGCAAAATCGGGTCTATTTTCCTGAACTTAAGGCTCTTGGGGGGGGGGGATCACCCTCACCGCCCCCCCCCCCCATGGATCCGCGCCTGGTGTCTAAAGTGGTGCATTGTTTTAAATACGAAAAAAAAAATGAGAATCATCATTACTCACTTATTTGGTCACAAAAAACATATGTAAGGAATTTGTATTGACAAATACACGCCCTTATAATGGATTAAACGTCAATATTTAAAAACAAGTAAATATATCCGCCTGTTAGATGAATAAAACCAACACATATATAAGTTTAAGGTTCTAATTTAAAATTATTTTCATGTAACAGTGATAAATACTCGATAATTTTGTTCATGAGTGAATAACATATATATTTAAAAAATCCCAAATAGATTATTAGAAATTTTATTCTGCTCAAATTCACCATTCACTGTTATTCGAGAAATTCAAATTGATAGATCTAATACAGGGGATTCTTGGGAAAACAAACCATGAATGTATCTCTTTATTCTTATGAATTCTGTAATAAGTGACAATAAGAGGTTTTCCGAGAAAATACCGAAAAAATAGTACCAAATAAAAATTTAAAAAATGATTTAAAATGTAAAATTCAAATACTAAAACGTAGTAATAATATTTAGGTCACTACCTATATCAAAATTCCTCCAATTCCTGAAAGTGTATATATTACATTACTAAAATTATATTCCTATGTACAGGGTGAGTCAGCGATTGGATGAGTAAGTTTATGTCTTTTAGGTAAAATTTACCAGGAAATTATAATTACCGTATTTTATGGTTAACTGATACGCATATTTTAAAAGTATTTGGAACTTTATAGTAAAACGTAAAGAACGATGACAGCATACAGTTGTATTTGTTAAACAGTATGCGAATATTTTCTTTTATTTCAACGTATAATTTTTAAACAGTTCTATATATCTTAAGTCATAGTTTTTGAAATAATTGTATTAAAGGAAAAAGTCACATTTACCAGTAAACACATGTACATTTTTTCAACGTTGAATCAACGTTTCGGTCGTTGATATTACGGTTTCCAGTGAATTTAACGGTGTTGATTTTTGGGTGAATTTTTCAATGTTAAAAATAAACGTTCTTAATATGTTGTTTATGGAACTATCGAATATAGCGAAATAATATGATTAAATCAAAATTATATATATATATATATATATATATATATATATATATATATATATATATATACTAATTTTTCAGTATTCCAAAAATGTTTTTAAAGTAGGTGGATTTTTAAGAAAAATCCCCCTTTTTATGAACAAAGCAGATTTCAGTTGAATTATTAAAAACTTTCAAACGTTTTTTGTAACGAAAATAGCTAATGTTTAATTTTTAGTTTGATTTTTCCAAATATATATATATATATATATATATATATATATATATATATATATATATATATATATATATATATATAATGTACTTAACAAGTACAGCTTACAAAGTAACATGACCCAATTACAAAGTACTTCTACAAAATTTAAATCTAAAATTAAAATCTAACCTAAAATTAAATAGTTGATAAAATTTCAACAATTCTTTTTTTAAAAGAACGATTATTAGCATTGAAAATATTTGCCTCGGACTGTAGTCTATTGTAAGAATAACAAAGCCTATTTAATGAAGAGTTAGAATGATTGTTACTTAAGGCTACTGTAGATAAGTAAAATGTATTTGAGTGCCTAATACCATAGATTGGTACCGAAAAATTCAGCCTATTTAAAAAACTGAAATCATTAACAGTACCATGCACTATCTTGAATAAATACAAAATATCCATCATTTCTCTCCTTTTTTCAAGTCTCATACGACCATACGTCTGACACAGCCACGTATTATCAATTGACACACATGTGTTTCTTTATAATACATATATTTAACAATGTTGTTTTGGATTTTTTCTAGCCGATATTTGTAACATTGATAGTAAGGATTCCAATAACACTTGCATACTCCAGTATGCTGCGTACAAGTGACATATATAACTGTTAAATACAATTCCGATAATTAAATTCACTTGTATGTCTTACTAAAACCCCATATACCTGCATGCCCTTATTGACAGTATATATAATATGATTATTAAATGTTAGTCCAACATCAAAGGTCACACCAAGGTCCCTAATTTCTTCAACTTGCGTTAGTTTCTCTCTCTTTATGCAGTATGTATGCAATATCGGTTTATTTTTCCGCCAATAAGTAATTACAGTACATTTAGAAGTATTAAAATATAGTTTGTTTTGTTCTGACCATGCAACTGCTCTGTTTAGGTCTAATTCTAACTGCAAGCAGTCATTAACAGCATTAATTCTGTAATAAATTTTCAAATAATTTACAAACAGTAGATATATTGCATTTTCTATTACTGCTGTTAAACTATTTAGAAACATGAAAAGGAGGGGACCTAAATTGGAACCCTGAGGAATGCTCGTTGCCGGAAAAACTCGAATTCAAAGTTATAACAATAATAAACCAATAATTTTCTATGGTTACAAGTAAAATAACTAATATTGAGTTTTGGTTTCCACATCATGCATCATTTTTGTAAAGTCATGTTAATTTCTATTCTATTGGAAACACGTAACTTTGCATGACCAATGACAATCAAGGGATGTCTTGGGGAGACCAGCTTTGAAATGTTTGGCCCTCCCAGAAGACCACGAGATCCTCTCGTGGAGGAACAAATTTCGCAAGATATTGCTGACAACCCTTTAAACAGCATAAGAAAGCTCGTGACACAAAACAATGTTACAAAATGTATTATTGTACATGGAACTCTAACAGTTACTTCACCCGTACCACGTTGCAAAAGTACACGCTTTATCTCCGGATGATTATCCCGCAACACTTCAATACTCCAACTGGTTTATACAGCAACATAACCTAAATCTGAATTTTTCTAACCTTATTTTATTTCTCAATGAGGCCGGTTTTACAAGAGATGTCATAATAAACTTGCACAATTTACATTTTTGGGCTGATAAAAACCCCCACGCTATAATTCAACACAAACACCAAGAAAGGTTTTTTGTTAATGTGTGGGCTGACATCATCGGAAATAACCTTATAGATCCCTTTGTTTTGGAAGGAAGAATGGTGAGATTTATTTACAATTTTTGCAGCAGAGTTTAAATAATTTATTGACTTAGCTCGAGCAGCCGTCGAGGAAGCATCACTTGAGAATGCCAGCTGAGATGTTGGCGAAACGTCGTGAAGACATTTCTACTGACGAACGGATTTAAAACCAGAAAAACACCAGTACACATTCCATCATCCGTGAAAACCTACGATACAACACATATATATATATATATATATATATATATATATATATATATATATATATATATATATAATTATACAGGGATATCCGTAGTTTCAAAATTTCACATTGCTAGTATTTTACTATTTTTATAACACTATATTATATTTTTATTACATTTAATTTTTTGAATCTTAAATATAAATTAAATTATGTAAAAAAATTTTAATTGCGAAATGTTTTTGACTTACCCTGTACTTCATTAAAATTATACATTTTATTGTGTCGGGGTTTTCCAAATAAAAACCTGCTTTTTACCTGATAATCACAGGAAAACCGAACCGATGAAATAAAATGAATATCAGCATATGCTCTTTTATTAACAAACCGGAAGTTCGTCATTTTAATTTGTACAGAAAAGGAAAATCTAAGATTTTATTTTTATCTCGAATTGTTTCACCACAACCGCAACATCAAATTTAAACGGATAAAACGCGGTCGTTCTTGCAGTGGTGGCTCGTATGGTAGGTACATCAAATTATTTTTAATTCAAACTTTTCTCCTCCGAATACTTTTCCCTTCTTTATATTAATAATTTGGATGTCTGGCAACAGGAAACAATTTAAAACTCGCGGATTATCTGTAATCGGCTACATACGAGAGTGTGCCATTTATTGATACGGCACAGTGGTAAAACGAAGATCGAACGAGGAATATATGTGAGCCAGAAAGAAGGAATGTATTAATATATTCCGTATACAGCTATGGCAGATTTAATGCCAGGCGCTAAATGACTGTCATGCTATTAAATAAATCGAATAAAGAATAGGGATGGGCGATACGATACCATATTTTAGGGTATCGATACTTCTGCTTTCGATACATGATATTTTATATCGATATTTTTAATGCTAAATATTGCTGGTATCGACACATTTGGTTGGATAACGAAATATGCGATTCGGAATTGAAACAGTTGGGGCAAATGATTATCACCTTATGCAAATTGATTCCCGATAAATTTCTTTATATCTGACATAAGTTAAAGTTCTAGACATCCAAATCAAAAGTTGCCATGACCGCAACCCTCAAAAATCAAAAGCTTTAAAGGTATTTGGAGGTTAACGCATCAAGAATCAACCCCTATAGCTT
This sequence comes from Diaprepes abbreviatus, assembly GCA_034092305.1. Lineage (NCBI taxonomy): Eukaryota > Metazoa > Arthropoda > Insecta > Coleoptera > Curculionidae > Diaprepes > Diaprepes abbreviatus. Next base: position 16,474,579 of record JASJET010000031.1, read on the forward strand.
AGGACTGTAACTCCTTGTAATATCGAAGTAGAGTTCATGAAAAATAACGGTTATTGTAAAAGGGAATTCTGGAGTGACCTTGAGCTTGACAGCCATGGTAATATCGGCCTTAACTACGCATTTTCAAGGGCAGTGCAACCCGAGAGTAACCTCTTTACTTCATGGCCTTCGTAAAATCGTTCAGAAGAGTATAAATAAAGATCACAGGACTTCTCATAGTCATTACAAGCATGTCGTTGCTTTTGGCCATATAGTTAATATCGTCCTTAACCAAGCATTATCAAAGCAGATCCAATCTGACAGTAAACTCGTCGTTATACCTCGTGATCTTCGTGAGAGAGATTGAAGGAGTGCAGATAATGATCACCGGATTTTTCATGGCTTTTACCGATGTGTTATTGATTTTTCCAACAGCTTCAGAGATAGGAGGGAGTTAATGAATATCGAATTAACTCCGACCTAGTCATTAGTGGATACGGTTAAAGAGAGTACAACTCATGATAATATGAAACTTGAGTTAAAATTCCTCTGCAAAAAGTAAAAAATACCGTAACAAGGTAATCTGGAATGAGCTCGATCTTGATCATGAAGTTAACTAGTGGATACGGTTTGAGCATATAGCTCATTGTAATATGAAATATCGCTGCAATAGATAAAGAATATCATGACAAGATATTCTGGGTTGAGCTTGACCATACATTTTCGAATTTAATGCAAAGCGAAAGTAAACTCATCAGTGGCGGCTAACGCATAAGTACTGCGGAGCTGCAGAACCATCAAAATTTTTAGGCTAAAAGCATTATCACAAATATCCTATAAAATATTTATAAACCAGCCTGGATGCTGAAATGCAATAAAGTCAAGTCGAGAGTTCGTTAAAAAAAGCGAAAATAATTAATACTAGAACACAGTAGAAAATGCATAAAAGAGTGGTTCGAAGAAGAAATGCGATAAGGAGAGACAGAATAATGTTGGTATGTCTGATTATATCTAATTGTTGCCAAGTGCTTCACGCGTGCGGCCAGCGGCGGCATCCCGTTCTATTTGGTCATACGAAATAATGCAATAGGAAGGCGTTCGTTCACTCTAATTACGTTTGAAACTAATTTGGTCAACTCCGAGCTCGCAGATAGAATTCCCTTCCCTTCTTACACCCGCCGCGCCCCTCGTCTATGATTTAACATTTGTTTATGAACGCCTCGTGTGTTTTTGTAATACGGTAAAAAAAAGTGTTGAAACTTATTAAAATCAGGTAATCGGGACGGTTTAATATATTCAATATGGATATTATTTATATTTTAATAAATGTTAAAAGATTTTTTGAATTTACTTATGAAGAAAAAATAAAACTGAAGAAGGAAGGAAGTCCGTTACCGGATCTTTTGATTGAAAGAGTAGGGTCGAGCCGAAGAAAATGTTACAAAAGACAATTTAATCGAGAAATGCATTCTAGAAATAACTGGATGTCTGGCTGTAATAGAAAAAATGTAATTTTTATTTTCCATGTGTACTTTTTGGAGGAGATAAGTCTTGGACACAAATTGGTGTAATGAAATTAATTTTGCTTTGCTAGGGACTGTTAATATAAGAGAACAATTAGATTCGGGGTATAGGATGAATATTCGGAAATTTAATAAATATTACAAAAAACAAGTACGTTTTATCAAAAATCATTGACTGTATTAAATTTTGTGGTATATTTGAGTGGGCTTTTCGGGGGCACGATGAAATAGAACAATCTGGCAATCCGGGTATTTTTCGTTATCTAATAAACTTTGTTGCAGTAACAATGAACTATTTAAAGCTGCAGTCTCAAAAGTGAGAATCGCCCTGCCAACCTTTGAAGCGGAGATAACACCTAGAGAAGAGAAGAATAAACTTCCCTGCCGATCTTGATAAAACTCTAGCGGAACATTTGAAACACTCTAGAGTATTTAAAGGAATTTCTAAGAAAATTCAAAAAGATCTGTTAGATTGTATGTTAGAGATATGTCATGAAATAATTTTATCCGAAATTCGCGAATCCCCATTGTTAGCAATTATTGCGGACGAAACAACAGATGTGTCAAAAAGTCTCAGTTGGTCACTGTATTTAGATATTCCCTGAATGGAGAAGTCGGTGATCATTTCTGGGCCTATTTAGAGGCTTCAAACTTAGATGCAGAAAGTCTAAGCAAAGATATTTTTAGTGTTTTAGATCCCATATTAGAAAATTCAAACAAAAAATTAATTGTTCAAAGTTACGACGGAACGGCTATAATAAGAGGACGAAGTACAGGAGTGCAGACAAGGATTTAGGAAAACTATCCTAATGCACACTTTGTACACTGCTGCGCTCATTTGGCCATGTCAAAAGCTGCTTCTGAAAGTTCATGAGTTCGACTTTTTTTGGAAACTTACAAGAAATCCCTGCTTTTTTAAAAAAATAGTGAATTTTTGATTAGTGTAAACAGTGAAAACATACGTAAGAGGGAAAATGTTTTTTGTTTGTAAGTATAGAGAAATCTTATTATCAAACATTTTTTATGCATAGACAGGTGTTCCTCTTTTTAAATGTTTAAGCTCTATGTGGATTTCTAACAGAAATTTGTAAGTTTCTTTTTGTCTCGATACAATTTAAATGAAGTGCAGAAACCATAATTTTTATGGTCACGAGCCGCCACTGAAACTCCTAGTAATATTGCATGGTCCTCGTGAAAGATTTGAAAGGATATCACAGAAAATAGTCAGAGAAATCGTCAAGGGCTCTTTGGACAGGAGTTGTTTGTGAACAATAGTACTGGCGTTAAGTACGGATTGAAGTTAGCTCAACCCTGGTGTTACAAAATAGGATTCTTTTATGGCCAATCACAATATTCATGAATACGATTTATGGGTAATGTTCTTCTCCTTGGAGTTATATTGATATTTGTCGTGTATTCTGAAGGCTACTTTAATATTAAACATATTTTGGGATCTTATTCATGAAGAATAACACTATTATGGACCTTTGCCATAGAATTAGAGGGTTCTTACTATTATGCTCCTGTGCTTCTCAGTTTAAACTGATCTCGACCTTTCACTTTGCCCAATATTAGCCCATGTTTTCCATACTATCACCCGCTAATTCATATTAGACCCCAGAATACCCTTTTACGATATCCGTTATGATTTATGAAGAGATTCTAACTCCAGTCTGATATTACAAGGAGTTAAAGTCTGAAGCTGTACGCAGTAGTTACATAGAAGGAGTTGATTCTTGATGCGTTAACCCCCGATATGTCTGAAGCTTTTGATTTTTGAGGTTACGGCCATAGTAACTTTTCATCTGGACGTCGGGGACTATAACATATCAAGCGGTGGCATAAGTACGTTGCAGTTGATGAAGAATACTTTGAAGAGGACAATATCAATTTAGATGAATAAATTTGTATTTGGAATTTTCTCAGTAAATTCCGAGAACTTTTTGATCAAGGTTCTATCATATCAATAACACAGGTTTACAAAAAAAAATGGATGCCTATTTGACCAGACCATTTTATTCTTGTGTAATTAGACGCCCTGAATCCAAATCTGAGGTCCGGTAACCCCTATCATGGCAGATTCAAGGTCATTTCAAGGTCAAATGGCGTAAAATTCACTTTGAGGTCGCTGAATCCGAATTCGAGGTTTGTTTAATCCCCCAAGGTTAGCCAGAGATCATTTCAGGATCATTTAAAGGTGAAATTGAGAAGAGTCCACTAAATAAATCTGAAAAAACATAGGTTTTTGGGATCGCTAAATCCAAATTCGTGGTTTGTTTCATGCCCCAAGGTTTGATCTACTAAATAGATCTGTAAAGAAAACATGTAGACTTTTGAGGGTCCTCAGGTAACTTCAAGATCCAATTGAAAAAATCTGTAAAAGAACAGAACCCACGCGCAGCTAGATCAATATTGATCATAATTGAAATGACGCTGAAATGACCTTTGGCTGACCTTGGGGGACCAAAGAAACCATGAATTTGGATTCAACAACCCCAAAAACCTATATATATGTATAAATATATATATATATATATATATATATATATATATATATATATATATATATATATATATATATATATATATATATATATATATATATATATATAAATATATATATATATATATATATATATATATATATATATATATATATAAATATATATATATATATATATATATATATATATATATATTTATATATATATATATATATATATATATATATATATTTATAAATATATATATATATATATATATATATATATATATATATATATATATATATATTTATATATATATATATATATATCTTCTTTTTTAGATTTATTTAATAGATTTTTTCAATTTGACCTTGAATTGACCCTGGAATAATCTTTAACTGGCCTTGAGGATTAAACAAACCACGAATTCGAATTCAGCGACCTCAAAAACGTACATATCTATTTCTTCAGATTTATTTAATAAATTTTACTCCATTTAACCGTGAAATGACCTTGAACCTGACGTGACAGAGGTTAGCCGATCTCAGATTTGGATTTACGGCGTCTAATTACATAAGAATAAAATGGTCTAGTCAAATAGGGACCCACCTTTTTTTTTAAAACCTATGTAATTTATGCGTTATTGTAATGTAATAACAAAAAAGTTTTAAAGAATTATAAATTTGACATTTCATATTTCGGAAACTATTAACTCTTGGGCTAAGGTAAACTGGGCTAGATTCTAATATTTTCGCCTCAGAAATTTGCAATGGCGTTTTGTACAGACCTTTTAGAGACACCCTGTATATAGGATATGATAAAAATAGTTGGATATACGGAAACGAGTAAATATATAAACTTTTCTGTTTTATATGTGTAATGTTTAGAGGTGAAGTAAAATGGAACACATCATTGTGTTCACATAAGGAATAAAATGAAGACTCTTAAGATACCTAAGATTCACATGAATAATGTTTTTCGATTTTCTATGCTTGGTAAGGTAAATATAAAATAGAGTTAAATTCTTCTTGCGGTGATTATAGATAAGAGAATTGTGGTTTTCCATATTTTCTAATACCCTCGGACAAACTTATAAATCAGCTGATAGTCACGTGATGACTATCGATAGGAAGTAGACGTCGTTCATTGAACCATTTTTCCACATTTGTCAGAATTTTATTTTCAGAAATGTGTTTTAGTGAAAAGAAAAAAGGTAATTATTTTTTTAATGTAACGTAACTTATTTAGTTTAAAAATCTTCCTCTGGATTATTTTTGTTGTTTAATCACCTTTTTGATTCGGTTGGTTTGTTCTGCCAAATTTAAAAAAAACTGTCAAACATCCTTTGTGTGAAGGTTTTTCCTGTGGTGGGAAACCGGGATCATGAACTGTACCTCTTCGGTGGCCAATTGCAAAAGAATGAGGTACATTTATTTGTTCTCTTATTTTTTTTTTCAAAATTTAGCAGATTATCTTCTATGAGATACAAATTATCTTTTGCTTCTATTTAAATGTATCTGCAGAACATACATTTATTTGGCTTTTAACGATTATGTTCATTTTACAGTAATTTTTTCTTAATTCTTGGTCGGCCATCTTGACACGAGTGGATGAAAATTATCTTAAAGACCTCTTGCTGACCTTAATATCTATTTACCTAAACTACCTGTTGTTAAAGCGTTTTGGCAATCTAATATTATATTAAGCGTTGTACTGCCTAGTATCATTTTTTTAACACTGTCACCAGGATAAAATGTATCTAAAGAGTACTATCTATTGTACCATCTAAAATTCCTGCTGATAAAATGCTTGTCTGTGGAAACTTGGCTGACAAAGACTCTACGAAGCACATTGGGGCCAAACCCACATGAAAAAGGATACTGGAGTTCCAACCTGCTTTGTTAAGAAGACTACGGGCGAATCTTAATTTTTATCTATTTCCTTTGGCTTATTGGAAGCGTATCTGTAGAATTTTGACTCCACCTGCTAGTCTGTTCCAAGTTTAAGGAGTTCGACTATTTTTATCTTATCTTATCGTGTCTTCACAGAAGACAAGTTACCTTAAAATACCTTCAGCCATATTTTCTTGAAATAACAGACTTTATCTGAAACGTACTATTGTTTTTTTTGTATTCGGCTAATGTTTGATCAACATTCTTCGCTTGTTGTATTACTATTGTAATTCTGTATTCTGATTTATTTCTATTGTAACTTCCTCATTTATCTTATTACTATTATGAAATTTAATTTCTAAATATCTTATTAATTTTAAGAATAATATAGAAGGACAACTTTTTTACCTTTTTGATATCCTACAGGTTTAGTACAAAAATAATTCTTTTTTTTTTAATACCTATTAAAAAATTTTAATTTTTAATTTTGACGTCACGTAATGTGTTGTAGTTTTGAAGTTAAGGGTACTAACGTTTTAGTATGTCATTTTAATTTTTGTGCGCAATTACTTTCAACACTTATTGTTAATAAATTGATGGATTGTTTATTGTTCTCTCTGACTTTTATTTCGCACACACACTGTTTCTTCCGAACCCTACATTTTCTAAATTTAGACTGGAACCCCCCTGAACTTTACTATCAATAATTTGTAGGGGATGCAAAAATAATGTCTTTCACACTATTCTAAATTTTATTGTGAGGGAATAAAGTTGAAATTAGTAACTACAAGTTCGTTAGTACAATTATAAAAGTTAAAGTATGCGTAACATATAACTATATTTTGTTCCACGTATTAGCCCAGGGGCGGATACAGCTTCTCTCTTGGGGGGAACGATATCACAAAAATACAGTATGACACGTGAAAGCGAGTTGTCGACAAGATATGGGGGGGGGGGGTCAGCGACATTCACGTTCCCAATGCAGTAGGCAAAGGTGAGTCTATTTTTTCTGAAATCGAAGGTCTTGTGGGGGAGATTGCCCTCACCGCCCCCGTCCTTGAATCCACGCCTGAAAAGGACACTTTTTTCTTCATATTAAAAGTATAAAATATAACTTGCAGTAAAATAATTTTAGAGGAATATATTAAATTCACATTTTGATATTCTGGAAAAAGTATTTCTTTTAAAATAAAAATATAAATCTACAATACTTAGTAGAATCACCCATGTGTAGTAACAATGTACCTATATATATTATTGATAGTTTAATAAAATTTTTAAATCGCGTATCTGATTAAAGATATGACATTTAAATATCGTTTTGTAAAATTTTACCGAAGCAAAATTATTGTCTGGTGTAAATTAGTACCTACACACAAAAGAAGCACGTTCATAAATCAACGCAAATCCACATCAAATGTTAGGAAATGTAATGGCTTAGTATATAAATAAATTTTATGTTAAGGCAACATTGTGCCAAAAACCCAGATGTAAACCATAGGGTGCAACAAATCTAAACCATAAAATTAAAACTAAATAGTTTGTAGGGGACGTTTAATTGATATGAGACAAAATTCTTAAAATCTTTAGGTATAAAATGTACAATTTTCTACATTATTAAAATTATTATTTTATTTTTCGTGTAATTCATACAAAAGCCACTTATCCCTGATAAGGGATATCCAATGATTCATGGGCTGTAGTTTTTGAGCACACTTGTATATTTTAATGATATTTTGGAATGTCGTATAACCAATAAAAACTCACTAAGCCAGGCCATAAACAACCATTGATAATATCAAGGAAGTCGGGAGCGGACTCGACACTAAACTCGTAGGCCCAGAGCTAAAACTTTAAAGTAAAAAATAACCCTTTTTAAAGAAAATCTGGATCCCGAATATCTTAGTAATAACAGTAATTAACGCCGTTTGAATTCCACCAGATACTGCTTTAGTACTAGAAAAAACAACGAAGAGGTAGCAAGATTGAATCATCTTCTATACATGGATGATCTTAAACTGATGGCTGCTACCAAAAACCGGCTGGAGCAAATGCTCAAAATTGTCGAGGAGTTCTCCGGGGATATCGGAATGCAGTTTGGACTTGACAAGTGCCGTATTTTGAACATCGTTAAAGGAAAGATACAACCGGGAGCATTTGAGAAGTAGAACGGTGAAACCATTGCTGCAATGGAAGCAGAAAAACATACAAATACCTAGGTATGAAACAAGCTAAACGAATTGACCATCGCACTATGAAGGCCGAATTGACAACCGAATTTGTCAGGAGGATAAGACGGGTGTTATGAACTAGTCTAAATAGTAGAAATTTGTTTAAGGCGCTCAACACGTACGCATGCTCTGCGCTTAGCTACTCTTTTGGAATAGTAAAATGGAGCAGGACGGACATCGAAAATCTGCAAAGAAAAATAAGAACACTCCTAACAAAAGCACACAAACACCACCCTCGGAGTGCTATTGAACGTACAATGCTTCCAAGACACCAAGGAGGAAGAGGATGGGTCGATATTGGTAAGCAGCTCGATCAACAAATAATAAACTTACGTTCTTATTTCCATAGGTTAGCGGACTCTTCCACACTACATCGAGCAATATGCGAGGCAGACGATTCAACGCCGCTACAGCTGAGGGAACGGGATATTGCTTCTCACCACCGAACAGACCAAGAGAAGTTACAAACTCAGCCGCTAAGATACTCCACCAAGAGTTAGAAGAAAAGTTAAACCTATTACAGGTGGGAAAGGTGCCTTATTACAAGTACAATCCGGAGCCTATTCTTGAGAACAACCAGTTCAAGTTATATTGGGACCGAACGGCTCTGACGGATCAGACAATAACTCATAATAGACCAGACATTATACTAATAGATACAATTTCTAGGCGAACTACACTAATCGACATTGCTGTACCTAACAACAATAACTTAAGGCCAAAATACAACGAGAAGATCGCTAAATACAGAGATCTGGAGGTCCAAATCCGAAGACAATGGGCAATGAACAGCGTTCAGACGATTCCCATAATACTGTCAACAACTGGAGTAATACCAAAGAACCTCCTCCAGAACATCAAGGGACTGGGCCTTAGTGAGCATCTGTATAAGCCGATGCAGAAAGCAATTCTCCTAGCAACCGCGCGAACCGTCCGAAAGTTCGTAGGAAATACAGCAGACAACGTCACCTAGGACCCGATAACAGGAAAGGGTTCCCACAGAGCTTCATATTTTTGGTGTCTTTGTGTGCCTGGTATGAGTGAATAATCCCTGGAGGGAGTGCGAAGCCGTTTGACTTGTAAATTATAACAGTAATTACACATATACGAAATTCATTAGGCTCTCTGTTATCAACTAATTAAAATATTTTAAAATCAAAATTTCAGTAAGAAATAAAGAAATCTATCTGCTCTTTTTAAATAGTTGTTTATATGTATTATCCTTTCAAGCAGACGAAAGGGCGGAATATATACAGTTTGCAAATACAACTCTGGTTCTCTCTCCATACGCGTTTCGACCACCTTATGGTCTCGTCAGGGGAGCTGTATCAAACTGAAAGCAACATTCGTAGGAAACAACTGCTATATAGAATATGTTATAAAATAGTTCTCTATAGGCAAGAAAAATTTATGTCCAAAAATTTACAAATCGAAATTTACCGGATCGAAGAACGTTTGAATGTATACCGATTTTAGATACCAACGCACTAGAAGAAACTTGGAAGAATGACGCGCAGGCATTGTTCAGGGATCAACGTACAAATATCCCTCCGTGTAACACTGAAAATATGAGTGGTTCAAAAGTTATTCTCTTCTTTTTTTTTTTTGATTTTCCTTCAGTTCAAATAAAGATGTTACACTAAAAGCAAAGTTTTTGTTGTATCGTGTCAAACGTTAGTCATGTGTTACCAGTCTGTAATTATTTGTTATGTGTGCTCCTTGTAAAAATTGTATAGTATATAAGTTAACAAAAAATTATTCTGATGAAAGTCAAGTGTGACCGAAACGTCGATAAGTATGCATAATAAATAAAACATATGTATGTATATATATATATATATATATATATATATATATATATATATATATGTATATATATATATATATATATATATATATATATATATATATATATATACTGGAAAATTCTAGGCTGTGAGGGCAGAGATTGGTGGTAGACATTTCTCTCTTACTCTCCTATTAAAAAGTATGGAAAACCCCAAGACAACGGAGAAGCTCAGTGTCCGAAAAATGGTAACAGCGCTGTTTCGTCTTTACTTGGGCCTCATCAGGACATTGCATCCGGTCCAGTCCATCATCTCGCATGTAATGGCTGGGGGAGTCCCAAGTAAGGACGAAACAGCACTATCGTCATTTTCCGAACCCGGAGCTTCTCCACTGTCTTGGAGTTCTCCGCATTTTTTAATACAAAAGTAACGTTTAAGTAAGAATCTATGTCCGCACAGCCGAGAATTTTGCATTTTATTTAAAATCTCCTCTTTTTTTAATTTGCTGGCTTAAAAAACACGTAGCGCTCTCATAGGAGATCGTTGGTGCGAAACCTGCTTGAACTGCGAAAACTCGTGGTCAGTTTGGTTGCCGATGTCGAATTATGTGACCTCCATCCTTTTGGTAGCATGCTTCGTGTAATGAGTTTTATATATTTCTATTTTTACTTTACCGTCGCGCCATCACGTAGCAGTTATATAGAACATTGTTAGCGCATGTTGCTCTTGTGTTATTCAATGATCCGTCAAGATGTCGTTATTCGTATCTTGTCTGCTGTTTTTCATTTTAAAACGAAGTAGATAGGATACGATTACGAGATGATGAATTGTACAGGATGCAATGACCTGATGAGTCTCAAGTAAGGACGAAACAGCGTTGTCGTTTTCGAATGATGTTGCTGTAGATGACCCATTTTTCATCATCAGTAACGAATCTTTCCAAAAAAAAAAGTTTCATTGCACGAGAGATGCATATAGCAAATACTGATTCGTTGTGTTAAGTGAATCTCTTTCCATTCATGTGGAATCCAAATGTCAAGCTTCTTAGCGACTCTAAGATATTTTAAGTGATTTTCAATTATAATGTACGATACACTTAACTTCCCTAGTATTTCTTTAACAGTTATATAACGATTCTTTTCATTTATGGCATATGGGATCATCATTAATTTCAGAAGGTTCACCCGAATATTTGTTACCTTTGAGTAAAAATTCTTCAGAATAGAAGATTTTAAACCAATTCTGACACGTGCTTTCTGTTTTGCAATCAACACCATAAACTTAATCTTTTTGTCAGCCTCAACAGCATTCTTTCCTTTACGGAAATAAAAAAATAAAATATGCCAAAAATGTTCGTTCCTGCACTCCATGTTAAAATTGGCTATAAACTAACAGTTACAAACAAAATTAGGCACAAGTTGCTTATAAAATAAACTAAATGTGACTATTATCAAATGCCAAAAGGAAAAAACCATAACACACCCAATACTTACAGTAATAAGTATCCAATGTGTCATTTCTTTTAAAAAATCCTCAAAATTACTTTTTATTTTAGCAATTTACTTCAATCTCCTTCGACACTATTAACGACATTAATTACATTTTTGATTAGCGTCCATTTTTCACTGTTTACTTTTCTAATGAAAGCATTAAGAAAACTAATACCCAAATGAAACATAATCTGTAATTATGTTTAATTTTCACTTCATTTTCAAAAATATCTTTATTATTTATAAATTTGTGTTACGTTACATACATACAAATTTAGTTTGAGCTTCCCCTACTTAGAAACAAACCACTACGCATTTCAGGGTCGGTAAAATAGTGTGGGCTATTTAAACGTTCTTTAAGAACGGTTCATTGGTGCAGATATATCACTTCACTATGTATGCACGGAGTATTTTCACTTCTTACTATAAAAGTATATTTTAAAGGCCGTTATTATGTGGTGTTTCGATGCACACACAAATAGTTGGTAGTCATAAAACTATAACTCTCACTTGCATGCCTGCAGACTTAAAATTGGTTTTAATTTTACAAGGAATCCGTTTAAAGCAGAAAAATTATATGGAGTACATGTACAAGAACTCTTTTTTTAGTCCAGGGATGGGCACACTACATACAGGACTTTGTTCGGTCTATAGAAGAAAAGTATAAAATTTGTCTAAAGTGGGAGAAAAACAAAAAAAGTTCCAAAAACTCCGCTAGTTCTTTTGCGAAAAATGCTAAAATCATTTTTGAATACATAAATAACTTTAATAGGTTAATAGGTTACTGTTTGTCTTCTTTAGACCCTGAAAAGAAAGGTAGACAGTTTATTTCCTGCGAATTTTACTCTGGTTCTCTTTCTACACGCGTTTCGGTCACCTAATGATCTCATCTCTTGAGCTGTAGGAGTCCCCCAAGTACCGGACACTTAAAGTTTTACGAAGAAAAAAGGTATAATCATCATGTTTCATTAAGAAACCTAATATTTTGAGATAGCTGTTATAATAGACATTTAAATAAATCAGAATAGACAAATATCAAGTAACATTTAACCCATAAACAAGGAACTATTCATTGATTTAATTTTTGGTATCATTCGCATTTGGCACATAGTAGCGGCCAGCTATAAATTGAACCCCTATGACCGGACAGTAAAGCAAGCCTGAAGGTTTTGAAATACCCATCTTAAATTGCACAATAATCTGTCGTTAATGCACAGCCAGTGACGTAAATAACGACTCCATAGACCCCGTGATGCGACGGGGGGGGGGGGCAGCCAATCCAACGGTTCCTTCAAGACCCTTGATTAAATTGAATAAGTCCGAAGGATCAAGATGGATGCAAAATAATAGCGCGTATTCAAAAATCTGCCCAGGGGGCGCACATGCTCTTAGTTACGCCACTGTAGGCAGCCATTACAGACTTTCAAATAAACCAACCTAAACAATAATTAAACATAGGAATAATAACAATCTAAAGATAACTTTAAAAAATTTATAACGATCACAAACATAGATATCGGAAGTGTTTGTTTGAAGGTCATATAAAACGATGTTTTCTGCGAAGTAGTAGATATCTGTTGGACTTCCATTGTCTTTATTTTTTGTTGAATATCACAACGTTTCGGCGTAGACGATACCTTTATTACCTGGAATGGAAACGACGAAGAACTTCAAAATTTAATTTTTCATTTCAACAATATCAGTCCAACCATTCAACTCACCACGAAGAAAGATGTACAAGATAAATGGCCTTTCTTAGATGTTTTGGTTGAAAAAAATGGCAGACAAATTCGAACCTCAGTTTACAGAAAAGCCACACACACAGGACAATACTTAAACTACTCACCAATCACTCCAACAGCACCAAACAATAAATGATAAGAAATCTCATAGACAGTGCCCTAACTCTCTGCAACTCCAACGAAAACTTGATGAAAGAGATAAATTACATTAAAAATGATCTGAGAGCCAACGGATACCCAGTATATCTAGTGGATAAATTTCTTGAAAAATGCAGAAACAGGACAATATCGACGACGAATGAAGAACGAAAACCAGTATTGAACATCCCCTATGTTAAAGGCATTTCAGAAAAAGTTAAAAGGACAGGAAAACGATATAAAATCAACGTCGTTTTCAATTCAAGTAATTCTTTGAGAAGTCGGCTCACTAGTATCAAACCAACAACTCAAAGAGACATGAAGAACTGTGTTTATTAGATACCATGTGAATATGGCAACCCCTACATTGGCGAAACAAAGAGACCCCTTGACGTAAAGATCAAAGAACATCAAAAATACACATCTCGAGGAGAAACAAAAAAATTTGGTGTCGCCAACCATGCCTGGACACCACATAAAATGGTCTGAAGCTAAAATTCTACACAGAGAACAACACTGAAGAAAACGCAAATTCAAAGAAGCAGCAGTTATACATCAGAACCTGAGTTGCTTTAGTAAACCATCTTTAGATATAAGAGAAATGTGGAAACCACTTCTTAATAATTGTAAATTAAAACTAAATGAAGCATAAATTTGACTTTGGCGTAGCACGTATGGACTGCACGTATCTCAGTCACTCCACCATATTTACTTTTAGTATAAATAGTACTGTAGCTTAGGAATTTATATAGTTTCACTTGAAAACGGCTAGAGATAACTACTAGCCAAAACGTCGTGATATTCAACAAAAAATAAAGATAATGGAAGTTCAACAGATACTACTTCATAGACACTCAGGGATATCTGCACAAGCTACATAACCCGCACTGAATCCAGTCTTGCCTTCTTACTTTTTCTTTTTTTCATTTTATTTTTCTTCTAAACGTTCTTTATATGGCGAATCAGTTAAAATTTCATTTTTTTCAGCCCGACGTTTTCATGTTTGTGCTCTTTTTTAGCAGCACTTGGTAATGGTAAAATGTGAAGATTGGTTTTCCTTATATTTGTTATGTCAACTAACTGTGGACTTGACATTTTATTGAGATGTGTAGCTTGTAAAGCTGCTTTGCTGGTACAAGGTTGTGGCGATTTTAATGTGGTAAGTTCCAGGTGAGAATCTTGAATGATATGCGACTGCAAAATGGCATTGATTGAATTACGTAAGGTGTAGCATTGTCAGTGACTGGAACTTATATATTTTGTACAATCTCACGCCGTTGAATATACGACAAAGCTGTATCATCATTAGCTACAATATTAGTTGCTCCCGGCTGGCTCATTTGTTGATTCATTACTGTCGAGAGGAATGTTAGCGATATCATTGGGTAAATAATCCCTACCTGTGATAGATTTTTGCCCAATGGATGAATTCCTTCACATTTAAATCCTGTCTCTGCAATTTTATAGCATTCTACTTTTTTAAATGCTTCTGCTACAAAACCCGCAATGTCATATTCAGTAATTCTGGCCCCAGCATTAGCACTCATCCACATATCACTGCGTTCATTGTACGCATTTTTGAATGGTATCATGAAAGCTCAGTATAATGTTTGTTTATGTGTGGTATGAAGTGGAGTGCTAATCAAATATATGTGATTGTCTCTGCAGAAATTAATAACATCTAACGTTTTGTGACTGGTATGGCCATCAAGCACCATTTAAATTGGCGATTCCTTTGTTGGTGTAATAAATTTTATAAAATAAGTCAATCATTTTACAAATATTTCGTTATTCATCCATCCTTTAAGTTGAGTTACAGCTTCACTATCTGATGGTGCATTAATTATTAGACGCTCATTTATTCATTAACAAGGAAGTATGAAAAATAGGGAATAAATTTTCCCATAACGTCCACGCAAAACATTATAGTTACATTTCTTCCTCGTTCTGCTGACATTAGTTTGCCTACCTGTTGTACATTTTTTTGCTATGACTTTTTCATGTTTTTGGACAGTGGTAACGCCTGCCTCATCATAGTTGTAAATATTTGATAGGCGGAAGTTATATCAGTTCTTGTAAATTTGCAAAAAAATATGTCGACCATCTATATAAAATTGAATTGACATATGTATGTCTGTCAATTATCAAAAGACCCCCTCCCCACCGACCACAAACAAGGTTCAAACAAATATATTGTTGTTTTAATCTACTGGTATGATCGAAGATTTGGTTTTTGTTTGAGGTCGCTCAGGCCCAGGTCTACTATAAATCACAAATCGGCAATATTTTTTCTTTTAGTAACATAATCGGGTAATATTATAAATGAATTTTGTAAAGGATAATTTGAAAAATCGGAATATCGATTAATGAATAATCATTAATTCACAAAGTACTTCATCAATTAATAATTTAATTTAATAAAGTAACTGGTAATTTGATTCCTAAAATTATCAACTAATGAAGTAATTGGTAATTTTATTCATGCAATTATCAATAAACAAAGTAATTGATAAATTTCCTTTTTCAAATTATTGATTACAAGAATGATTAATAGTTTGTTTTTCCAAATTATTTTATTAATTGGTAATTTACCAGAATTAAATTAAGAACATATTTTTTATTGAAACACTCTATCTTTTTAGGTAAAGTAATGGAAAATTAATAGTGTCATATAATTCTACGGGAAAAATTGTGAGGGAAACGTATTTTACATCGCTGAAACATTTTTTTGTTCAGGCTAAAACAAATAATAAATAATTAAAAATAAAATTACACTGCTTTTACTCATGATTATATGCTTTAGACTTGTTAATAGGATTTAAAATAGTCGAGAAAATTTAAATTTATTGATTTAACTCAAAAATCCCAGAAAAGAAGCGAAAGAAGGATGACGAAATATTTTGACCACATGCTTAAGTAAACCTTTTACAATAATTTAATATTTTTTCACACCTTTTGATTAGAATATCTTGAGAGCAACGCATCGGAGTTCAAGCTAAGCTTATTTTGTTCTCGGAACGATTCCTGATATAAGTATTTCATACATATTTTGTTCTTAATTGAAAGGGAATGATAATCATAACTCCACAAGCAGGATAAATAATCATTTTTATGTTGCTATTTTATATTATGGTACATTAGTTGCGAAAAAAAAAGTCATTAAATTATATTTTAATTTAATTCAGAAAAAATTACCAATTAACAATTCAATAATTTGGAAAATTCATTTTTTAATTATTCTTGTAATGGGTAATTTGAAAAATCAAATTTTCAATTACACTGGTAATGGGTAATTTTATTTCTATAATGAGATATTACTTCGTCAATTGATAAGTTATAAAATTTGAAATCGTTATTTTGAAAGATATATTTACTTATTACTTAAGACATATAAAAAGTTAATTCTGTAATTTTGACTTCTAAAATGCAGATTTTCATAAAAGTTAGGCTATTCACAAACATTTATTTACTTTTGTTGTTTTTACTCATTAAAAATAAATAAATTAACGATTGTTCGTGTTTCTTTTTATTTTTATGTCCTAACACAGATGTTCTTTCTGGAGGTAATAATATTTTTAGAAAAATTAAAAATAGATGTCAGTAGCTAAAGTCATCAATATTATGATTTACATAATTGAACATAAGTAGGGCAACAAATACATCGTCTGATCATTTTACATAGCCCTTAAATTACAATGCCCAACAAAACATATTTATTTATACATTACCAGATATAAATAACCAAGCTGTAACTATGTACCTGGAAACATCAAGGTAAATAAAAAAGAGCTCGAATTATATGTTATATCTAAAATACCCAACAAAATACACCTTTCAAGCAAAACAAAACAAATTATTGAAGTTCCCGATAAACGCTACTGCTGAAAACGAATCAAATAATCAATCTAAAACATTTCTGCAGGTAGAAAGAATACATAGAAAAACTATTTAAAGATCAAAGACACGAAAATTCTTCTATAAACAATCTGAGCGGTGACATGGGGCCTGAAATTACTAAAGCAGAGGTCATTTATGCATTAAGATCGATAAAAACTAATAAAGCTGTTGGTCCAGATGAAATGCCAGGTGAGTTGTTGAAGCTGATCAATGACAAAAATTTGAATTTATTGGTGAGATTATTTAATACAATTTACACGACAGGAACCATCCCCCAAGAAATGTTAACATCAACAATTATATGTTTACCAAAGAAAGCAAATTCAAAAGAATGCAGTGACTATCGAACAATCAGTCTCATGGCACATACTTTGAAAACCCTTTTAAAAATTGTACACGCTAGAATACATTCCAAACTGGAGCTGGATATTAGTGACACACACTTTGGCTTCCGGAACGGGGTGGGTACAAGAGAAGCATTATTTGCTTTTAATGTGCTTACTCAAAGATGCTTGGATATCAATCAGGACCTCTATGTCTGCTTCATAGATTACAACAAAGCTTTTGATAGGGTCAAACATGACAAACTGATAGAGATTCTCAGAAGCAAAAATTTGGATGAAAGAGATTTAAGGTTGATATCGAATCTGTATTACAATCAGCGAACGGCAGTAAAAATTGGACAGGAAATGTCCGGAGATATGGAAATACAAAGGGGAGTCAGACAAGGGTGTATATTGTCACCTTTACTATTTAACGCTTCTGAAGAGGTCATATTGGAGAGTCTTGAATCTGAAACAGCAGGGATAAAAGTAAACGGAGTTTTAATCAACAATATTAGGTATGCAGATGACACCGTAATAATAGCTGATAGTTTGAAAGACCTAGAAAAAATAATGAATAAAATATTAAGAGTTAGTGGAGAATATGGACTCTCTCTTAACACGAAAAAGACCAAGTTCATGATAATTAGTAAAAACAACACCAATAATAATGAAACCCTAATGGTAGGAGGCTAGCACATAGAAAGAGTTAAGAAGTACACTTACTTGGGAACCCTAATAACAGAAAATAATGACTATACCGTCGAAATAAAAACCAGAATCGAGAAAGCACGTGCCAACTTTATTAGAATGAAAAAGGTTATCTGCAGCAAAGATCTAACGTTAGCCCTGAAAATACGACTGACTAAATCTTACGTATACAGTGTTCTATATTATGAAATGGAACCATGGACACTGAATCGAGAGGCAATGAGAAGACTTAACTCTTTTGAAATGTGGACCTATAGAAGAATTCAGAGGATTTCGTGGGTGGATCGAGTTACGAACGCCGAAGTGTTGAGAAGAATGGGGAAAGAAAGGAAGAACATTTCTGTGTCATGTAGGTAATAACATCAACAGGCAACTGTTATGATTGTTTGCTGTTTGAACTTGAATATTGTTACACAGCAGAAAACCTGCTTATTGTATATATGTATGTATATTATTATTATATGCATTGTATTAGAATGTCATAAATCATAAATAGGCCATCAAAAGTTAAATAAGTATTTTAAGATGAAATAAAAAAGAATGGAGATCAGATCTAGCAGGAAGATGTTTTCTATGTATATTGAGCTATTGAATCCGAATATGCAGCCTGCTTTTCGAGCAGATACCAGATTTATTAACATGTTCTTAACAATTTAATTGTTTAAAACTATGATAGATACAATTTTTAACCCAAATACTTGTTCCTTTCAAAACAAAATCTATTTTAATTTATCTCGATACGATAATTAGAACCGGAGATATTGTAGATTTATTATAATATAATTGAAATTTTTCATCATGTGACATTTCATTTTGTCAGTACAACGATGTAACAGTTTAGTAAAAGAAGACAATACATCATTTACTTTACGAGGCAAAACGATGTCATCTACTTTTTCCCAATTAAAATCGGTCGGATTTAATGTGCCTAAATTTATTTTAAAACAATTATTTTGGGTGTTGATTACGTAGATAACTCATATATATGTAATTGACTTCGAAGTTTTCGGTAAGTTTTCGCTCAAACAATTCCAAAATTTGTTAATGTAAAACAGGATAACCTCAAAGTATTTGTCATGAAAAAATTGATAAAACCATGAAAAAAAACTTTACACACATCATACGATTGCACATTTATTTTTAAGAAGGAGAACAATCAAGATAGATCTTAAAAAATTGTATAATTTTTTTAGATAAAAAATTACAAAAATAACTAATTTTCACCTTTTGTCTAGAAAATTTTAAAAGTCCTTAGTACATCATCTGTCATATAAATTCCTTTTTTTTTTTCATTATTTACAAGTTACTATATTTACAACAAAAGCTATATATTGCCACCGTTTTCAAATTAAACGTTATATTGTGACATATCGTTAAAATGGTACTTTAAAGTAAAATAAATTAGTTCTACCTAATTTTTAGCAATGATATCATTATGTAAATCAGATTCGTTGGTTCACTGTCCTTTTCTATCTTCCTAAGTGCGTTCCATACTCTATCTGTTCATTCCTGCAACACTCAAATAATACTGATTATTGTAATATAAACATCTTTCCTAAATATTTATATAAATAATTTGTAAACACCAAGGTTAACAGCACACGCTATTACACACAAATCAATATCATAATACTAATCTGGAGTAGTTATATAATAACATAGTAACATATCAAAAAATAGACTTACTTTTTAATAAAAACGTATAATTGTCTTTCGCCAAGTTAAAAAAAAAACACGATTACATGTTAACAACAAATTATATAATTTTCTATTTTTGTGTAAATACACTGAGGAGCAAAAAAATCGAAACATGTGCATATTTTCGATTAAACCGAAAATGTTTTTGGTTCTATTTTTCATGTCACTATAAAAACACATTAAATAATAGATGGTTCACAGATTTTCTTATATGACACTATAATTTGTAGTTCTCTAAATAAATTTTGGTACAGAAAAAAGTCACTTTTTAACCGACTTTTAAAAGAAAGAGATTATAAATTCAACAGCTGAGGGGTTTTGGAGAGTGTAAACAACGAATTTAAAATTGTCTTTAAAAATTTTAATATGGCAGATGCAATATTGCGTTAAAAAAATTATATTTTGGGATTATGCTCAAAATTGGGAAGTGTTCGAGGGTATAAATTAAGATTAGAACAGGAGTTTAAAATATATTTTTTTTTAAATTCAACATGACGGATTCCGTATAGTGAGTTGAAAATTTTGCGTTATTCACATTTTTTCAAAATTAGAATTAGGTGGTTTTTGAAATCGTAGATTATGAATCTGAAGTTAATTTTTTACAATTTAATATGGGGACTAAAAATTTTATATTTTTCCTCTTTGGAGGGAGGGGGGGTTCTTGGGGCGTATAATACCGATCTTAAATCAATTTCTTCAAACTCAATATGCAGGATAAAACATATCAGACTAAAAGATTTACATGTCTCAAGTTCTTTTAGTATCTGTATTGGGAGGTTTTGAGGGCCTAAAATTCAATATAGCGGATTTACTATAGCAAACTAAATATTTGTTTGGTACAATTTCATTCAAAACTAGCATTTGAAGAATTTTCAGAATCAAAGAATTTTTTGTCGTTGAATTTAGTGTGGTTTACAATTTTGGACAAAATGGAAATTTTTTGCGACCTTAAAAACTCAACTCAATTCAAAACTAAAAATCGAAAAATACAATTTTTATAAAAACCTGAAGAAACTTCTAAAAAAATGCTAAAAAACGAAAAATAACAATATAAATTTTTATATGAAATTGAAATTTTTGAAGTCGGTGCCAAATTATTACATACAATCTATGGCAAGGCAGCAATTGCAAATAAAGTATTTCCCAATCTTTTTATGCGAATTACACATTTTGGCAGATATTAATTTGGCGCTGACTTCAAAAATTTCAGTTTTATTTAAAATTTATATTGTTATTTCTCAATTTCTTTAAAAAAAAATTATTTTATAAGAACCTTTTTAAAACATAAAAAAATGTTCAAAAATGAATATTAGTATTTACTTTCATCACCATGTTTGTAGTCAAATGTCTTATGTACAACATCAAAGTATTACTTTAACGAATTGCAGAGTTGCCAGATTTAGTTATTTTTCAGAATTATTACAATTTTGGAACGCAATAAATAGATATTAGTTATATCGACAAGGTAAGTTAGGTTAGTTTTTCGGCCATATACTACTGAATGGTGCCCCAGTAGTATATACTCGAAAGATTATTTCAGGTCAGGTTAGTTCTTCGGGCATATACTACTAGAGACAGTATTCAGTAATAAATGATCAAAAGGTTATTTCTGGCAGAGATCGGCAACAATATTACCAGGTAATATTATCGAAGAATTTTGTAACGTATAATTTCAATAATTAAGGAATAATTTCTAGTTCACAAAATAGAATTATCAATTACTTCATAAATTGATAATTTTGAAAATAATATTATCATTTAAAAAAGTGCTTGGTAATTTGAGTTCTAAAATTATAATTAATAAAGCATTTGGTAATTTCATTTCTACAATTATCAATTAACGAAGTAATTGATAATGTCATCTTTGAAATTATCATTTTACGAAATGATTGATAATTTTAGAAATAAAATTACCAAAGTAATTGAAAATTTTATTATTCAAATTGTCCATTACAAAGGTAATTAATACTTTATTTTTCCAAATTGCTGTATTATTAACTGGTGATTTACCAGAATTAAATTTAAAAATTCAGCGATTCATAATATAAGTATGGTTTTCATACATATTATGTTCTTTACTGAAAGTAAATGATAATCATAATTGCACAAGCGAGATAAATAATCATAGTTACATTGCTATTTTATATGATGCTGCATTGTTTGCGAAAAAACTTCATTAACTTGTTTTTTAACTTAATTCAGAAAAATTACCAATTAATAACTCAATAATTTGTAAACTAATTTTTTAATTACTTACTTAATTATGAATTACTTCGTTAATTGATAATTGCAGGAATAAAATTAATAGTCGCTTTATTAGGTGATAATTTTAGTTTTGAAATTATTAATTGATAGAGTAATTGGTAATTTCGATTTACGGATTAATAATTTTCTAATAGTTGTTATAATTTTTTTTAATGATCTCTGGTGCGGACGCACGTTATCGTCCATAAAAACGAAAATGCACCCTATGAATGGTGTATAAGAAAATACATAACTTCGGAAGAATCATGTTTATGTCCGTTTCAGTAATTATACCAATTACTTGCGAACGCTGGCTACTTAAATAAACCCGAACCACAGACTATTTCATCGTGCAGATGCGACAGAGACGTTCCCGCGAAAATCAAATTTGAAGGACTTGCTTGCCACATGACACGCTATTTTACACTGGGAGAGATTGAAAAATAGAAAGAATACCGTCACACTTTATTTTATTTTAACCAGATACGACAAAAGGTGTTCCCGCCAAAAGTAATTTTCTGTGCGGATTTCTATTGACTTGAACCCAGCACTACTGTGTACGTTTCATCGTGTATTTACACATATTTGTAATAAATATTTATTTAATTTACTAACTCTTCTCTCAAAAACATAGAAGCGACAAAAAAAATTAAAATAACTATTTGGTTATAATAGAAATGCGATATTTATTTTTAATTTTAATCATTACTAGAACTGTAATCGCGGTATTTCTTCTAATTTTAACACTTTTTTCCAGTGTAATACGGGAGTCACGAGGCAAACAAGGTCATGGAAATTGAACGCTTCAACTTCAAAACCACTGCCAAAGCTGTCGTATCTGTAAGATGATAAAATCTATGGCTAAACTGTAACGGCGCCTCCAGTGATTCCTTCTTCAATATTGCGTCATGTAAATCGTTCTCCCTGACTCTAAATATTTGCTCGGCTGTAGTGATCTCTAATCAACAATGATGTATCTTAAACAAACTCTCTGACGTTACATCACTTTTCGCTAGACGAAGTCGACCTGTTCATTTGTTGATATCCCCATTCTTACTTTGTGTAGTCAATTTTCTTCTTGAATCGAATTTAAGCACATCACACAAACTGGTCTCTTTGTGTATCCGCCATTAAAATATTGAATAACTCTCTAGACTCGTGAACGTGTAATATTTAGCACCTTAAAAATTAAGATTTCAGTAAGAGATAAATAAATCTATTTTTCTGCCGTATTTAAATATTTGCTAATATATATGTTTTCTTATTTCAAACAGATAAAGGAAAGAATATAAACAAACAGTTTATTCCCTGCAAATACAATTCTGGTTCTGTTTCCATAAGTTTTCGACCATCTTATTGTCTTGTCAATGGAGCTGTATCGAACCGAGAACAACATTCGCAGGAAACAATTGTCTAAATAAAATATAAATTGCGAGACATATCTATTTATTTATTTATTACTGAAATCTTAATTTTTAATTTTCGTACTACTCCGGTGAATGTATAGATGTCGTTCGACTGGCGATATTTTTCAGTCTGACATGGAAGAGTCCACAAGTTTTAATATCCTACTGATATGTCTCGGAATTTATATTTTGTATAAACAATTGTTTTCTGCGAATGTTGCTCTCGGTTCGATACAGCTTCCCTGACAAGACCATAAAGTGGTCGAAACGCGTATGGAGAGAAAACCAGAGTTGTATTTGCAAGAAATAAACTGTTTGTATATATTTTTTCCTATATCTGCTTGAACGGAGGATACATGTATATATTAACATTTAGTACCTTAGGTAGCTACATAATATTGGCTCCTCCAACTATCTGGAAGCAATACCACAGCTTTTGCCGCATTTGTTGGAGAAAAAACTATTTCTTGCTATGAATATTTATAAAAACTAATTATTTAAATCAAATCTGAAATATAAATAGATATATAAAGACGAATTTTTGCACTTGACTGTATTGTATTTCGATCTTAAAAATAATAACTTTAAGGTACAACAACAATAAAATTAAGGTACCATTTCTGTTCCAGAAATACGACGATGGAATAAAAAGTATCTCTAACCATCTTCAAGTATACACTCGAAACATTGTGTACCGTTTTTAACATATAGACAAGGCAAGTCTGACAACATGAGTTGTATTGCTTCTTACCTTATGTAAGTATGTGCGTAGAATTGGGGTCTGTACTCTGCGACCTGGTAGATCTATTGTGTCCCCCTACTACTGCGTAAGAGTTACCTTATCGGCTAGAGCAGGGCCTCCAGTCCTATTTCCCTCAAGAACCTTAGGATGTTGGACAGCTTCAAGGTGGGCAGCTCCCCTGCTTCAATTTGGTGTGTACCCAAGAACCGCATCCTAGGGTACTCTAGAGAGCTGCACTTTGAAAAAGTATGAATAGAGATTTCACCTTCATCCTCACAGAATCTGCACCCTTCTCCTTCTACCAGTCCGAGTTTCTCAAGGTATCCCTTCAGGTGGCAATGCCCAGTCAGGACCCCTGTCAGAACTCTCAGTTGGTTTTTACTTAGGTATGCTTCTTACCTTTAACATACCGTTACTTTTTTTACTAAAAAACTTTGCCAGATCAGGTAAGAAAATTAAATAAAAAGAACTATATTTATAAATAACCATAAGTTTTGTATAACCCTGTAACCACAAAATACCTACGGTACTATGATTTTCTGACAACCTTACAGCAGTAGTATTAAATTTAACGAGGTACCTACATAGGGACAATAAATCTGAAGATTATCTAATAATAATTTAACCAATATTGTATTTTTTTGCACACCTATAAGATAGGTAAGACTTTTAACGTCACGATCAAAAATCTGGGTATGATATTAGACTCATTTTCATCTAATTTGCTATATATGTATTCTTTTAATTTTTTAATGTACCTACCTATAATTTAATCTAATGGTTTGCTTGTTTAATTAATTTATATAAGTATAACAATGTGTATATGTGTAAGTACCTTTAAAGGCACTTAGCTTTAGCAAACTCATGCAACCAAGGAACACGTAGATTATAATTTTGGCATCAAATGAACTTGGAAAAATTCGGAACATACAATCACGCCATGATTTATATCTAAACATCGCATTTTATGCATCATTTAATGTAACTGTAATAGTTTTGGTTGTTAACACTGTATTATAAACAACATTCATACCAAAAAAGAATGTGAACAAGATTCTAACCATTAAAAAATAAAATGTAGTACTTACCTCAGCAATTGGAAAACCTGGTATTAGAAAATTAGCTGAAAAAGGGAAGTCACGTTTATTTGAACAGTCAAGAGAAAACAGCTACGTCTTCTTGATCTGTTTCCCTTTCATGCCCTATAGGGGGCGACATCGGAGGTGTAAAGAGCAGGATTTCAAAAATTTAAAATCCACGTCGTTCATTCGACATTTTAAAATGTTAAACTTAGTTACAAACCCTTTCATATAATAGAATTTGCATATCATTTTAATGTATTTGTATAGTTATGTTAACTAATAGAAAATGTTGAATTTAGAATTAGGATATTTAAGCTAACATACAAAGTTATTTGAATATATTATAAAAGTACTTAGGGTCATATTTTACTATTTATTAGACAAACGCTTTTAAAAGGATATGTTTCAAAGAAATGTAAGTTTTGAAACAATATTTTAAACGTTAGATGAATAAATTAAATTTAACAGAAATAAAATGTTGCCACATAATGCGAAAATGCATTATTTCAAATAACTTTGTTTCAATTAAACAATTAAAAACCAACATTTTCTGTTCAGCTAAACATTTTATTTTTATCAGTACATAAGAAACCTCATCTGTTGTATTTGATTCAACATTGGAGTAAAACGAGCCTTGACAATTGGTTCATACTGGCGAACAAAATAATCCGACTTTTAAACAACCACCATTTTTACTACAATTCTTCTGACAATTACAAAAAATATTGTTAAAAATTTTTCTGGAGCAGGTGGGAGTAGAGTTTGAATTAGCTCCAAACTGTTATTTATTAATTTCCAACCCAGCCTTCTGAGTCCCGTTGATTACATAGCCACACTTGATTATATATACGATATAAGTATTGATAAGCAGAAGCAGATGTTGAAGAAAGAAAAGCTAGTTGTATTATTTTATTGTTCAGTGTATTTTTTACAAAATTTAAATACCTATACTATATAGCAAGAAAAAAGCAAATCCCATTTGTGATGTTGACTTGTGGTGAAGAGCAGTGGTGTAACAAAGAGTTTGTGCCCCCGCCCCGCAGATTTTTGGATGCGCCCTACTATTTTGCACCCGTCTTGATCCTTCATATTTATTCGTTTTCATCAAGGGTCTTGCGGGGGGCCCTGGACTGGCTACGCTTCCCCCCGCACCATGAAGTCTTTATTTACGCCACTGGTGACTACTCAATCTTTTTAAATACTTCTGTCCAATCAATTAAATTGTTAGGTTTTTCTAATAATTTAAATACTGTTGTTTTACCCCATTTGAAAATTGCTGATATGGTATCGCAGCCAATTATTGCATGAAAAATTAAAATATGAGCTTGACCTTTCGTATATGCAGATAAACTTTCCGATTGAATATATTTTTGTTTCTATTTGAGCTTTCCCGTGTTTTAAAAAGTAAATAATCTCATCCACTGGAGTTCGTGCAGTCAGTGTTCACCAACAACCATAATTATATTTGTTCTATTGAATTTGCTGGTTTCACTAAATGTTCGCAGCTGTAAATTTTTCACATAACACTGAAATGAAGCGGGACTTATTGTGAGTATTTGCAAGAAAATGTTGTTGGTTTGTTGGAATTGTCATAAATCGATCAAAAACCACATCGGGCTATACGGGCGAACGGAATTAGGGACTGAGTATATATTCATTCAGAATCATATAATTTGTAAGTTTTTTTGTGAGTGAGTCATACAAACCAATACTTCCATCTTTTTACTTATATTGAAGTCCGATGATGTATGCAGGCCGCATAAGAGTGCATATTGGTATTTTCGATATTTGAAATCGCAATATCTCAGGATTGAGGATTTGTAGGAAAAAAGAAAAATTTTTTTAGAGAACTGCATGGTACTTCAACTTTTGTCTGACCTATTTTTACAATAACATCCTTTACGAGAAAAACGGATATTTTTGTAATAGTGTATTTAATACCTATACCAATTTTCAGCTCTATGTGAATTTTTGCGAAGTTAAATGTTTTTCAAGTATAAAAAAACAAAATGGAAACAGTAATAAAAAAAATCATAGTTCTTTCTCCTACCGAAATTAAGGCCGAATTAGACGCTACATTGAGGAAGTCTGCTCCTTCATTTACAACCGTAAAAAGATGGGCTACGAACGTTTAAAGCGGTTATACAAGCACTCAAGATGCTGAACGTTTTGGAAGACCAATATCAGTCACAACAGAAGAACGCGTCCAAAATGGCTGAAGATGATTACCGGTCAGAACATTTTGATTATCCACAAATCAAATAATGGAAGTCCAGGCTACATCGATCACTTTAATAATCATATTTTATTATTTATTTTATAATTTTATCTTATTTTCGGACCACAAAAATTTCAGATTCAACAAACATTTCATATTTTCTGTTACCTGTATATAAATTTCGAGATAAACATAATCTTTTATAAACAAAATAAATATTGGTTCTCTATTAAAGTCTGTTACACAAATAATACTGACGTTATAGTGCCATAAAATAAGCCACGTGAATTTAATGTCCATTTTGATCAATTTATAATAGATTAAAACACGATCAAAGGGATTATATTTGTTAAGGCTATAACAAATGTAATATACCTACACCTATTAACTATTTAACTTCTAATTTTTAAAAATAATTGTAAATGTAAATATAATAATAAACATTAAATTGTTAACTCATAAACTTTGTTTGTTTGTAGATTTCCGGGAATTGATTTTTAATCCACTTCTCCGAAACTAAAATTTCATCGACTTTAAATTTTGCATACTTACAAGGATCTGGTGATAGAACAATATTTAGTCATATTTGAGACAATCCGCTTATCCCTCAAAGTATAACTTCCTTATGAAATTGTCCGACCCGGACAAAATGGATATCTATGGAAAGGTCTCAGTAAGAATATAAATATTCTAAGGAATAATAATATTATTCATCGAAAAATCAAGCTTTAATGTAATGATTATTTCACCAGCCAATGCCCAAAATTACAGTACTTCGAAAAATGTTACAAACTAACGAATCATCATTTCCCTTCATTTCAAATAATGTGTGAGGATGGCATATACATATAAAATAAATACTGATAATGAGCCGTAAAAGCAGTGAGTGGCATATAATCCCAACCATATGAAACAGCAATATTCAAGTTGCTTTTATTTTATTGGCTATTCTGAACGACCTCGACCATGGTTATATTTTTATATTTTTGTCAAAATAAATAGATTACCTACAAATTCTTATAAAATTTTATGTTTCCGTAATGCACGATAACTAATAAACTTTCAATATAAGTCCGTCTTTATATTTAAAGCATGAGTTAAAGATAATAAACATCACTATAACCTAACATTTTGTTTAGAATATTTTTGCGTATATGATATATATATATATATATATATATATATATATATATATATATATATATATATATATATATATATATATATATATATATTTATGTATATATATACATATACGCAAATAGGAACCCCTATTTTTTATTGTAGAAATAGAAAGTAGGAAAAAGTATCCATCCAACTATATAAATATGTCATATGCTTTTTCACATCTAGAGGTCATTTGAAGGTTGAATTCAATAGTCTGACTGAAAAACGCAAACAGGCTTAGAGACCAAACGATTTAACGACAAGAGATATAAGTTTATGTTCAAAGGGCCTAACGTTTATGACCTTGAAACTGACCTAGGACTTGTATTTCGAGGTCAAGTTTTTTTTTGCATTGTAACTCCTATTTTTTATTGCAACAATGGAGACTACGGAAAATTCCTCATCTAAGGATATAAATATTTCATATGCTTTTTTCACATCTAGAGGTCATTTGAAAGTCAATCGCACTTGTCTAACAGAAAAACACATAAAGTCTTACGAACCAAGCGATTTAATGACAAGGGTTTAATGACAAAACACGCAAGTTTCTTTGTGTTACAAATGATCAACGTTTGTGACTTTGAAACTGAACTTAGACACGTGTTTCAAGGTCAACTTCTCTTAATACGAACCCTTTTCTGTCAAGTGCGATTGATCTTCAAATGACCTCTAGATGTGGAAAAAGTATATTACATATTTATAACGTTGGACGGAGACTTTTTTCCCTTTCTATTTCAGTAATAAAAAATAGATTGCAATTTGAAAAGACAGAGTTAACCTTGAAATGTCCTTGATATACAAGCCCACCTTATATAAAAAAAAACTTTTGTCGCTTAGTTTTCGAGATTTTTTGACAAAGTTAAAATGGGACATACTGTGTATATATATATATATATATATATATATATATATATATATATATATATATATATATATATATGTACAGGATGATATAAGATAAGTTTGAATTTGGAGGTCTAAAGAAAAACGGTTTTAGGCAAAATTTTATGTGTATTAAGCTACAATAGCCATTTCGTAGAGCCGTTACCAGATCATAATTTATTGTTAATTTGCGATGCCACAAACGATTTCGTTGTTTCCGAGGAACATTGGCTTTTGCGACATAAACCTTAAGCACAGATTATATCATCTTACAGATGCGACACAAGACGCAAAATCAAAACCAAATTCCGTGATCTTGCTTGCCTCGCGTCCTGCTATTACAGTGGGTTAAAATGTTTAAATGAGAAAGAAAACCTCCCCAGATTATTTCATCTTAGATATAACAAAAGGGGTTTCGGCCAAACACCGAATTTCTATGCGGATTTCTAGTTGATTGAGACTAACTTTATTGTTTACATTTTGTCATGTCATTTTCTATTCGTATTTTGTCTTGATTACAAAAAAAGGAAGTATTAACACCTATTTCGGCATTTATCTTTAATGGAGAACTATATCTTGAGCCATTCTAAATTTAATTATTACAATGAATGTAAACGCGGTATTCTTGGTAATTTTACTATTTTTCTCACTGTAATTGCGGATTGCGAGGCAAGCAAGGTTTCGAAACATTTACTTTAAATGTACCACCAAAGCTGTGTCATTTTTAATATGGTAAAATCTATGCCTTTAAACACAGTACCCATATCCGTATCTCATCAATGAAAAAGAATATTGATAATTTGTTGTTTTAAGATAAACTGAGAGCAGTTTTTCAAAAACCACCGCCTTCCCTGGAAATCCATACAAAATTATTTCTCAAAACGAATCGTCGTCAAGGAAAATAATATATATTCTTTTAATGAAAGACTTTTAAGTCTTCATGCCATTCAATATCGTTTTTGGTCTTTATGAAAGCCCACGAAATCCTAAAAGTATTCTATTCTTTAAAAAAGTTATAGACGAATATGGGGTGTTTATAAGTTATGATTTTAAATAATAAAGTTTATATTATCGTTTTGAAATATGAATAGGAAATAGGAAAAAAAATGAAATCCTTTTATAAAAAATTGAACCGTCTTCCAAAAATGCACGAAAATACGCAAAATAACAAAAGAAATTTTTACAAGAAATTAAAGTTTTTGAAGTCGGAGCCAAATTAATATCTGACAACATGTGATTCATATAAAAAGATTGAGAAATAGTTTATTTGTAATGGCTTTCTTACCATAGCTTGATATGTTAGTAGTTATTTGTTTCATTTAGTAATAATTTGGCGCCTACTTCAAAAATTTCAATTTCATATAAAGATTTATATTGTTATTTTTTGCTTTTCAGCGCATTTTTAGAAGTAGGTTCAATTTTTTTGTAAAAGTTTTATTTTTTGATTTTTAGTTTTGAGTTAAGTTTCTATGGTCGCAAAAAATGCCCATTTTATCTACAATTCTAGATCATACTAAACTGATCAACAAAAAATTCTTTCGATTCTGGGAATTCTCCAAATACCTCTTTTGAATAAAACTGAACCAAACAAATATTTAATCTACTATAATAAGTCTGCTATATTGAATTTTAAGAAATTAATGGCGTAACCTAGGCCCCCAAAACCCTCAACCCCCAACACCGATACTGAAAGAACTTGAGAAACGTAAATTTTTTAGTTCGACATATCTTATGCTGCATATTGAGTTTAAAGAAATTAATTTAAGATCAGTAATATACGCCCCAAGAATCCCCCAGTATCTATCTGGACAAAATCGGAAAAACGTAAAATTTTTAGTCCTCCATATCGCATCAGCCATATTAAATCGTAAAAAATTAACTTCCTACGATTTTGTAAACCCCTAATGCCAATTTTGAAAAAATGTGAATAACATAACATTTTCCACTCACCATAATTTTTAAACTGTTAATCTAATCTTAATCTACACTCTCAAAAACCCCCCAGTACCAATTTTCGACATAATCTTCTTCTTCTTCTTCTTTCTCAGCCCATTGACGTCCACTCCTGAACATAAGCCTCTCCGATGGTCCTCCACTGGGATCTGTCTCTCACCTTCTGGAGCCAGTCTTTTCCAGCAAACTGTCTTATATCATCTACCCATCTGCGTTGTGGCCTGCCACGATTTCGGTTCGTTTCTCGCGGTCGCCATTGCAGTAATTTACTCGTCCACCTATCGAGTTGTTGTCTAGCTATGTGCCCCCCCCCCCCCATTGCCACTTTAGTCGTGATATGCGTTCAATGACATCAACTACTTTGGTTCTTGATCTTATTACTTGATTTCGTATTTTATCCCGTAACGAGATTCCTAACATTTGTCTCTCCATGGAGCGTTGAGTGACTCGGAGCCAATTTGCATTTTGTTTGGTTAGTGTTATCGTTTCCATGCTGTAAGTAGCAACAGGCAAGACACACGTGTTATACACTTTCCGTTTAAGGTTGATTGGTGTGTTTCTATCTCCTAACACGTACTGCAACTTTCCAAAGGCAGCCCATGACAGCCCTATTCTCCTTGTTATTTCCGCCGTTTGATTTTATTTGCACACTTTCATGACGTGGCCTAAATAGATGTACTCTTGGACATTCTCTATGATTTTGAATCTCTATTTGTACATTTGCGTCAGAGCTCATTAACTTAGTTTTCCCATAGTTCATCTTAAGTCCCACTTTTCTCGCCTTTTCATTGAAATCTTGAAGCATTTATTTTAGCTCTTCTGGGTTGCTAGACATGACAACAACATCGTCGGCGAAACGAAGATGACTAAGATAAGAACCGTCGACTCTCAAACCTTTCTCATCCCAATTTAGTTTTTTAAAGACATCTTCTAAAGCTAGCGTAAATAGTTTCGGGGAGATGACGTCTCCCTGACGCACACCTCTCATAACGTTTATTTTTTCGATTTTCGTGTCTTCGTCGATTTTAACCTGTATAGTTGCGTTTTTATATATGTTCTGTATGATAGTAGTATATCTGGAGTCAATTCTAGCATTATTAAGTGATTTCAAGATCGCCCATGTTTCTATAGAGTCAAATGCCTTGTGAAAATCTACAAATGCCAGGTGTATAGGAATGTTATATTCCTCGGTTTTTTCTAGGACTGTGCGTAGGGCTTGGATATGACCTATCGTACTAAATCTAGGTCGAAAGCCGGCTTGCTCCACAGGCTGGTAATAGTCAAGCTTTTCAGTCAGGCGATTTGTCAATATGCGGGTGAATAGTCGACATAATGCAGAAATATAAAATTTTTAGTCCACCATATTACATCTGCCAAATTGAATTTTTTTAAAACAATTTTTAATTTGTTATTTATACTCTCAGAAACCCCCGTACCAATTTTAAACAAAACTGAGAAATATTAAATTTTTAGTCTGCTATGTGGATTCCGGTTGAATTTTTTAAAATAATTTTAAATTCGTAATTCTTTGGAAAAGAATAAATTTAATTCAACAATTGCTAGAAAAAATAATTCTACAATAAAAATAAAATCAAATTATAAATAAACTCAAACAATGAGAAGAAAATCAATACAAGTTTTTATTGCTTATCAAGCATTAACGTCATTAACGGATTCTGCGGCAATAAATAATTCTTTAAAAATTAAACGTCCATTACAAATACAACAGTAATTTTTACACAAAAGAATAATAAGCTGAAGCTAGCCGCGGCATTTGGCCGCGAACCATAGGCGCCGTAACTGTGAAATCAGCAGATGCTCCCTATAGCGATGATGCAACCAATCGTTTTCGGTACGAATCGTCAGGAACGAATTGGAAACGTGTTTGTCAACAATTAACTGAGAAAAATATTTTTTATGGGTTTTTGGCTACTCCAGGAAGAGCGGGGTGTGCTTCAGTAAAAAATATCAAAATTAACTTCCGTTCAAATTAACCTACTTGAGGTCCATACCGCAACTTATGCTATTTTTTTAAATTTCAGCCCCTTTTCTTTTACAGAGGGTGTGAGGGTAGTTTGAGACACTCTGAGAAATACGTACAATTAATAAGCGGATGACAAGTTTATTTTTTTTAATCATCCTAAAGAGAATACGAAAGAAATAAAAACCAATCTCAATCAGAAAAAA
Organism: Diaprepes abbreviatus; assembly: GCA_034092305.1. Classification (NCBI taxonomy): domain Eukaryota; kingdom Metazoa; phylum Arthropoda; class Insecta; order Coleoptera; family Curculionidae; genus Diaprepes; species Diaprepes abbreviatus. The sequence goes on from JASJET010000031.1 coordinate 16,508,357, forward strand.
ACACCTGGGCTCGATCTAATCACAGCTACCCAAAAAAGATATAATCAAACTCAAGGCGGCTCTTAGACTAAAACTTGTGCCCAACTCATGGAAAGTTGCAGAGATCGTCATATTATCAAAATTAGGAAAACCGCCCAAACAAAAAATTCTATATTCCTACTACCCATAGTTTCAAAACTTTTCAAAATTTTTCCTAAAAAGATTAGAACCCATAATAGAATGTAAAAACCTAATTCCCAACCACCAGTTCGGTTTCAGACAAAAACACTCGACTATCGAGCAGGTTGCTCAGCTATCTTCCTGGAAGTTGCACAAGCCTTTGATAAAGTATAGCACGAAGAGTTTACTCATAAACTAGATAGCATACTACTAAAAAACTATGTACTCAAATATGCTATTTAGATTCAAATAAGAAGTGGAATACTCTGAACTAAAAAAATACAGACAGGTGTACCTCAAGAGAACTTTTTAGGGTCAGTACTCTTATTTATTGTATACATGTGACCTTCTACAATTAGACAACATTACAACTGTAACGCTAACAAATGATGATGCAAAATTGGCAGTAGGACAATATGTAAAAGAATCCACAGAAAAAATACAACAAGCAAGCAATCAGATTGTCAAATGGACCAAGGCTTGGAAAATTAAATCAAACGAGCAAAAATCTGTTCATATAAATTTCCTAAATAAAAATACAAGAAATTCGACTCCAGTCACCAGGAATGATACTAGATGTGAAACTGAAATGGAAAAAGCATGTTAAAAAGAAGAGGGAGGAGCTTGATCTGAAATGCCGAAACTCAACTGTCATTATATAATAAAACCCTAACATACAAACAGATAATTAAACCCGTCTGGATATATGGTATCCAACTCTTAGGATGTGCCACATATTGTCATATCTCTAGGATCTAGACAATTTCCAAAGTAGTGCGGAATAGAATTTCATCGAGGCCTCAATATCAACGATGTCACCTCAGAAATCCAACGCTTCGCCACTAAACGTGAGACCAGACTCCACAACTATGTCAACGTCGCTGCTGGATAATGACAACCTAACAAAACGGCTGAAGAGGACTAAACTCATCAAATTAGTGTAGTGAGAATTAAAAAAGGAAAGATACACTGCTAGTGATTTTAGGTGCCCCCAATCCAGACAAACGTAACTTTAGGACACCACTGGGTAAACTTTAGTATTTAAGATTTAGGTTTAGGACCAGAACTAAATTGACGACCAATCAACACTGACTAGGATCAATAGTAATAACACTACAACTCCAACATTCTCTTTTTAAACAATTTTATTTAATTTCATTGCAGCTTATGGCCTGTGGGCTGTCGATTGTCCATCAAATCTTATCACTTTCGGATCAAGCTGAAATTTGGTACACATCTATAAACCCGATGACAATGCAATATTATGACCTCGAAATTGATATTTCAAGGTCACCCTAAGGTCAACTTTGTTTTTTACATAGACATTCATATTTTTTATTACAAAAATGGAAAGTAGGAGACAAATCATTTGAAGATTAGTCCCATTTGTCTGACAAAAAAAACACGAAAAGCTTAAAAATGACAAGAGACAGTTTCTTTACATAAAAAGGACTTAACGTTTATGATTTTGAAACTGACCTTTGACTTATATTTCAAGGCCATTTCAAGATCAACTTTTTTTTTCAAATAAAAATTCCTATCGGCTGTCCACTGACAATCAAATCTTGTAATTGAAAGCTAAAAGTAAAAAAGTAGGATTATAATTCTGGACTCACGAGCGAACTGGAACGATCATATTGAGGCTCGAACTAGGGTTCTGGAGGTCCTGGTGAACCTACCTCGTCTCCACTTATGCATAGAGAGCGAGGCCGTGAAGACTGTTTATCGCCTCAGCTGCCTAGGGCATCTGGGAACTAGAACGGGCGGCTACTACTAATGAAACTACCTCTTCTCAACTTATACATAGAGAACGGGCCTGAAAGCTATTGATCGTCTCAGTTACCTAGGGCATTTCGAAATTGAAACTAGCGGCTGCTCATGTGGCTGAAGAAGCGCAATGGAGATATGTCCATTAAGAGCTGAAGCCGCAATGTTCAGCAGGAGCACGGAACTCAGAGAGTTGTACTCTCTCGGACAACATGCGACGATCTTTACAGCGGAAATTTATGCTATTCCGCAGTGTGGCCAACTTTGTGAGAGGGACATAAACAGGAATAAGATAATAAACATATGGTCCGACATTAGGGCCGCGATAATGGCACTAAAGTCCAGTGTTGTAACTTCGCGACTAGTGTCTGAGTGCAAGGATATATTAAACGGTCTGACAAGGAATGGCTGCACAACCAGACTCATACGGGTTCCGGGACACTCGGGTATACTTGAGAATGAGGAAGCGGACCGTCTTTTAAAGATGGGTCCGCAATTGAATCATATGGACCGCAACCAATTATACCTGCCCCATTGCCATTGCTAAACAGGAATTAAAATTGTTGCTAGAACGCAAGTTTACTGAATCGTGGAGCGGAACTCATGGAATGAGGTGTGTCAAGGAACATATAACTGGATCTAGGGCATGGCTTACTAGGGAGTTTCTCTCCTTAGGAAGGAAAGAGCAAGGGCCATTTTCATAAGATTGGTGTCGTAAATGACTCGAGGTGCAGGTGGTGTCTGAAACTGTGGACCGTGTCATCAGAGGGTGCCCAGCACTCCACGGACTGAAACCAAGACATTTCAGAGATACAGTTCTCTTACTGGAAGCAGTTTAGCAAGTTCAATTCATGAGGCTGTTTGGATACGCAAACGCGATCGCGGCCTCAAATGACCCACAGCCGTGGTGGGGTGTAAAGAGCCTAAGGAAAATTAGGCATCGATGATCCACCGTTTCTTCGTTCATTCACTCAAACTAAAAAGTGAAAAATAAAATAAATAATTTTTTTAATATGAACGATTTTATTTTCATGAAGAGTATACTAAACGGTATAAAATAACTTTCTATATAAAAATAAGATAAAAAAAAATATACGAAAAATGGTGACGTACAATACATTCATATTTTAGATTACTAGTTTGATAATTTAATTTGATTATAAAATCGTGGGCGCTGTAATTTAATCATGAATGACTAAAAAGTGATTAATGTACATAATTCTAAATTTGAGAAACTCTCACTCTTATATACAGTTAGCAATCAGTGGCACAATTTGAGTCATACAAGGAAAGCGTCCACGATTTTAAAACGAAAATAAATTATCAAACTAATAAACTAAAATATGAATCTATTGTACATCACTATTTTTCGTATATTTTTTTACTATATTTTTATATATACCGCAAATTAAATCGATTACCTTGCTTTTAGAAACAAAAATTTCAACCGTTTACTCTAATCAAAATTTGTGAATGGCTATAAGTACAAACATTTACAATTAATTAATTTAATATACTTTACTAGATAATAATATCTTGAATTTTAAGCAAAGAATAATGTCTCTTTGTATAATTTTTGAGTATGGTTGCCAGAGGCCGTTATGGGGGACGTCTGACCCCCTTTCTATTCGTCATTGCCCTAAATACACTACTGGTAAATTTACATACTTCCTAGCAAAAAACGTAAAAACATAGATTATACTTATGTTATTTTAATTAATAATGTCAGTTTAATTTGCAATAATTTGAATTTTCTCCAAGAACATGTGGACGTATAATTTACTTTAAAAAGATTTTTTTAATTGAGACAGCAGACTAGTAATTTCACCAACAATTTCCTGTTGCGTATGTTTTATAACAGAAAAAAACGAATTTACTTTAAATTAGAAGTAAACGCCCAGAATGCCAATGTTTAAAAGAATCTCTGAAATTAAGAGTGTAAATAATGAAAACATAATAAATACAGGGTGTTGGAAAAAACTTGTGCTGTCGTTTATGAGGACTTGGCTCACCCAATAATATGATTAAGAGTTCCTATAAACATGTGTCTGCCCTTGCATTGTTTCTGGGACAGAGTGTTTATATGGAGTGTCTATACAAAACGCTAGCGTAAATTCTTGAGCCGAATAGGGAAATCTAACCCAATTTGTCCCAACTTTTTTGTTAATATTTATCTTGACTTGCAGAGCAGCACTTTACCTAGAGCTAAAGCTTCATAAGTTTTTTGTGTATCGGTATATTAAATTTCTAATTTAGAAGTCTTATTCTTTGTCATATTTTATCCAAAAAAGGTGCACCTAGTAGATGGCGCTTCTAGCAGCCGTTTCTAAGGTAATCAAATTTAAATGTTTGCACCCATCCTTCCCACTTTATCCAGACTTAGGACTAGTGCAAAAATTTGAAGCGAATGAAAATGAAAATAACACACAAAGTCATTAACAAACCAAAACAAAAACATTTTATTTTATCATACTGTGAAAATTAGTCAAAAAAATAAAATACTTTCTCCGGGATATATATATATATATATATATATATATATATATATATATATATATATATATATATATATATATATATATATATATATATGACTAATCGACTTAATTCAGTTTTAATTAAGGTCACATGGTCATAAACTTTCAGAAAAAATTTGAAAACCAAAAAATTTTCAAAATTAACAAAATGGCGGCCGTTTTTCGAAAAAAAAACAAACGCGATTGTCTCAAAAACTACATTTTTTTGGTGAATTTTTTTCGAGGGTTCCTTGTTATATGCTTCTTCAATTCAGTTTTTACGGGTGCTCCGTGAAATATATTATCTTAGAACCCAAAGAAGTGTACACATGTTTTGCCGTTTGGCGAAAAAAACATTTTCAAGGAAATTATCGACATTTTAAAGTTGTCTAAGCTCAAGCGTTTGCAGTGAAGAAAAATGAAAGTTTTTTTTATTCAAAATTGTATATTTTTGTGACTAATCGACGTAATTCAGTTTGCTCTTTTGATTAAGGTCGCATAAGTCATACATTTTCAAAAAATATATAAAAACCGAAATATTTTCAAAATCAACAAAATGGCGTCCGTTTTTTCAAAAAAAAAACAACCAAACGCGATGTTCTCAAAAACTACTTTTTCGAGGGTTCCTTGTTATCACAAAAATATACAACTTTGAATAAAAAAATTACTTTCATTTTTCTTCATTGCAAACGCTCTAAGCTCAACTTTGAAATGTCGATAACTTCCTTGAAAATGTTTTTTTTTCGCAAAACGGCAAAATATGTGTACACTTCTTTGGGTTCTAGGATAATATATTTCACGGAGAAAGCTTCTCATCTTTTTGACTATTTTTTGACTGCATGATTTTGAATGAAATCATTCTTTAGGATTGTGATAAGTAAAATACATTTTTACTTAAATTTCTACTGTATTTTTTGACTGTACAACATGTTCCACTGCACGGCAACTTCTTCAGGTACTGGATAGAAAATTGTGTTTCTATGCTATTTAAAGTATATATTACAAAAAGAACATCAACATGAACACGTTTAAACGATGAGTCTTTAAATTTTATGTTTTTACAATTTAGGAAATTCCAATGAATTATATTATATTTTAACAAAGATGATTTTACTTAAAATAGGTTCAATAAAGATGAGTTATTTAAATCTATTTGATTGTTTAATAATACATTTTTATTTTTAACTTTATTTCCAGTGATTCAAGCAGATGTAATTTGGTTCCTTTAGTTTCGATGCATGCATACATATCAGACGAATACGTCGCTTATTCTTCTGGAAAGCAAGACCCTATGCACCAAAATGGAGTATCAATAATTATGAAACAACATATTAGTAAGTATGTCATTAACTTCGTACCACTGTCAGACAGGGTAATACTAATACAGTTAAATGTCAAACCTGTAAATATAAACATTGTTCAAGTTTATGCTCCTACTGCTGACAAAGATGAACAGGAAATCAAAGAATTTTACCACCAAATAGAAGAAGTGCTAAAAACAACAAAGAAACACGAAACAACTATACTCATGGGAGACTTTAACGCTAAAGTTGGACGGAAGGCAACGCATAACATCACCGGAAACTTTGGCTTGGGAGAGAGAAACCAAAGAGGTGAACGTCTAATCGAATTCTGCCAAGAAGCTCACTTTGTCATTGCAAATACCTGGTTTCAACTTCCAGAAAGACGTCTGTACACGTGGAAATCCCCTCAAGACGGACAACATGGCAGAATAGTACGGAACCAGATAGACTACATTCTAATAAACCACCGATTTCGTAACAATGTTAAAGATGTAAAAACTTATCCCAGCGCTGATATAAACTCAAACCATAATTTTCTCTGCTCCAAAATACAAATTGAATTAAAGAAATTAACAAAGCCATCTGAACAAAACAGGATGTGCCTCGACCCCCTCAGAAATCCTCAAACACGTGAACACATATCCCAGCAAATAAATAACGAAATACACAAAATATCGAAAATATCAAACGAAAACAGAACCATTAACGAATGTTGGTACGATATACAAAACTCGATTTTAAAAGAAGTAGAAGAGTCTCTGAAAACACCTAAAAGAATGGCAAAAAATGAGTAGTGGATGACACAGGAAATTCTTGACCTTATGGAGGTACGACGGAAATATAAAAATAGAGATACTGACAAATACAGTGAAGTCAATAAACCCATAAAAAGAAAAATCAAGCAAGCCAAAGAACTCTGGCTCGAAAATTCCTGTAAAGAAATAGAGAACCTCCAAAAAAAACACGACAATTTCAATCTCCACAGGAAACTTAAATATACCTCCGGAATCAGAAAACCAAAAAATGCTCATTTACTCAAGGACGCCGACAGAAGAATCTGTAATCACGAACAACAGTGCAGAGAATGGGAGAGATACATCAGTGACCTTTTTGACGATGCTACTCGAGAAAACGCTGCATATACACATACTATATGCAGCAGCGAAATAGACAGGGGCTCCAGTACATTGAAATCAGAAGTCAGGAAAGCAACACAGCAAGCCAAAAATAATAAGGCACCTGGACCAAATCAAATCCCTGCTGAGTTGCTTAAACTTCTAGATGAGGAAAATATTTCCTACTTAACCAATTTCTTTAATAAAATCTACAACGAAGGAATAATACCAGATGATTGGTTAGAATCGCTGTTTGTAACATTACCAAAGAAAAGTAGACCCACCAAATGCAGCGACTTTAGGCTGATTAGTTTAATGAGCCACACACTTAAGATACTTCTACGAATTATACAGAACCGAATATTCCTTCTATGCGGAAATAGAGTGAGTGATAAGCAATTTGGATTTAGAAATGGTCTAGGAACAAGAGAGGCACTATTTTGTATGCGCGTTCTCCTACAAAAGAGCTGTGAATTCCGAAAGAACATCTACGTCTGTTTCATCGACTTTGAAAAGGCATTCGACCGAGTACAACATGATAAAATTTTTGAATACCTACAAGCAGCAGGTCTAGACCACTACGATATAAGACTGCTAAAACATCTGTATTACAATCAAGTAACCTCTATCCAAATTGAAAACAGTCGTACTCAAAACCTACCCATCAAACGTGGAGTAAGACAGGGTTGCGTTCTGTCACCCTGTCTCTTTAATGTATACTCTGAAGAAATCTTTAGGGAGGCTTTGGATGACAGACAAGAAGGAGTAAGACTAGGCGGAGAAGTAATCAACACTATTAGATTTGCTGATGATACGGCCATTCTTGCAGAAAGCATGGAGGACCTCCAAACATTCGTAAACCTAGTCAATGAAGCGAGCTGCCTAAGAGGCCTTAAAATCAACATCTCAAAAACAAAGTGGATGACAGTTGGATAGGTTACTGTAGATGAATGTCAACTTTGGCTCGATGGGAACCGGATAGAGCGTGTAAACCATTTCAAATACCTTGGCAGTTGGTTGAACGTAAATGGGGACTCAGATGAAGAGATAATAGCTAGGATAGAAATATCGCGGAAGGCCTTTATGACATGGAAACCAGTTCTATGCAACAGGAACCTATCAATGCATATTCGTAAAGGGGTCCTGAAATGCTATGTATGGTCTATTCTATTATACGGTTGCGAAACATGGACACTAAAAACCACAACGCTAAACAAACTGGAAACATTCGAATTGTGGTGCTACCGTCGAATCCTAAAGATATCATGGGTTTCGCACACTTCCAACGAGGATGTTCTCAGAATGATGGACACAGATCGACTGCTCTTGAACATTATAAAGAGGCGGAAAACAGAATACTTCGTTCACATAATTAGAGGACCTAAATACCAGCTACTTCGCCTTATAATACAAGGAAAAGTGGAGGGAAAAAGATGGATAGGCCGAAAGAAGCTTTCATGGCTGCGTAACATCAGGCAGTGGTGTGATTGCACGGTAGAAGAACTATTTCGCGCGGCAGCCGATAGAGAAAGATTTCAGGAAATTGTAAACATGATGACCACCAACGACTGAATACAGACATGGCACCTAAAGAAGAAGAAGAAGTTTCGATGTAATTTTAAAATAGAGTCAAATCATAGTTCTACCCAAAATTTTAAAATTTTACATATCCAAACTAAAAAACCCAAATTAAATCTATGTGAATCGCTGGAAATCAACAAAAGTAAAAAGAAAAATGTATTAGTAAACAACCAAGTAGATTTAAATGACCCCCTTTATTGAACCATTTTAAGTAAAAGTACCTTTGTCAAAATGTAATATAATTCATTGGAATTTCCGAAATATAAGCATCCAATGTTAAGACATACCATCCCGTTCCTTTTGTAACAGATAGTTTAAATAGCATAGCACACAAGTTTGTGCACATTACCTGAGGAAGTTGCCGTACAGTGAAACATGTACAGTGAAAAAATACGGTGGAAATTTAAGTAAAAATGAGTTTTACTTATCACAATCGTAAACTATTATGGATTTCCACCAAGTAACCAACAAAATCAAAAAACTGCATTTATTTAAATTTTTAATAACTTTTTTTGTAAATGTTCAAAATGACTTCCGTTTTATTCGACGGAGAAGGTTGAACAGCACCCCTTTCCATCATCTCTGCATCCAAGCATAAAATGTTAACTGAACTTTGTATTTATGTCCACAGTTCTTCTTCGGTGTTGGCCTACAGTATATCATCTGTAAAAGAATTTCCTATAAAAAGTAACCCCTAGGCGTTAAATCCGGTGAGCGGGGTGGTCAATTTGCCTATCGTTTTATTTTGAAAATTCTCATTTAAATGATTTCTAAAAGTAATGTGTGCTGTGCACCGTCGCACATGAAGCACATATTCTGTCTAGTAGCTAGCTTAAGATCATTTAGTATATTAGGCACATTTACTAGGTGTCCTAAATATATCAAACCATTAAACGAAGTAGTAAGATGACAAAACCAATAATAAATCAGTCAATGATCTCTGCATATACATATCTTAATTATAAATTCATCTTGATAATGCACAACCTTTATTGCATGCGGGTTTTCGTCAATATAAACTTGTTCATTATGTAAATGTATTGTATCCCTTCTCGTAAAGCAACACTCATTGGTAAATAAAATTTTCTTATGAAAATATACATCATGTGTTCTCGGTTCATTAATGAATCAGCAGAGGCCTAGTCTCAATTCGAGGTCGAGGGGGGAAAAGTTCTTCAACTGTCTGGAGGCGGAATGGATGCAACAGCTGTTCTTTTAAAGTTATATTTCCTGTATCTTTAGAAACTAAGTGTTTTTTTTTTTCAGTCTCATATTTTCTTCAACTCGTTCTAGTAAATCTTCCTTAACCTCCGGTGTCTTAGTCGTAATATTCCGTCCATAATCAATCTTTGTAGGAGCAAAACTACCGGTTTCTTGGAGACGCCCTTCAACAGCAACAAATATTTGGTGTTTTAGTACGCCTCTATTTGGAAATCTTTCTCTGTAGACTCTCATTGACTCCCAACCATTTCGTTGGCAATTTCCGTAAACTAATATAATATCGGTCATTTCTACATTAGTGTAATGTTTGGCAAAATAATGTTAAATTTTCAAATTAAACGATAAAGATTTGTCAGATTGATTGGTTTGACAATACTCTTTTGTAACTAATTACGATATTTATCATTATTAGCTCATTGCTAATTAAATTTCTATTGTTGTTAGATGTTGGCCCTTAAACACGCTTCAAATTTCTTGGACCAGTGCTAAGCCTGGGAGTTACGACAAGTCTCAGTACGCAATAAAACATTTAAATTCGATTATCTCAGAAAAGGCTGCTCGAAGCGACACCTACCAGGTATAACTTTTTTGGATAAAAGATGCTAAGGAATAAAAATTTTTAATTAAAAATTTAATATATCGAGGCACAAAAAAGTTATGAAGCTTTAGATGTAGGCAAAGTGCTGCTAGTAGCGCCCTCTACAAAGTACATCGAAACTGTAATCAGATCTTGGTTTCTCATCCTAAAAAACCCCGTAATACAAAATTTGGTGCAAATCAAGCTATTATGTAGATATTTACAACAGAGTTTTAAAAAGTTATAACTTTGACACCCTGTATTTCGGAAACTATCAACTTTTGGACTAAAGTAAAATGGGCTAAATCCTCATTAGTCTCATGAATTTGCGCTAGCATTTGTACACACCTTTTAAAGACATCCTTTAATTTTAATAAAATTTCTATTGCGGAAAGTATTTAAAATAATACATATTTTAACATGAAAAAGTGTGAACAGCTTCACCAAGACCATACGTACCAGCTGGTACTGAAATAATTTTGTAAAAAAATGTGTACGCCACCGACTTTTTTACTTTCTAATAGCGTATTCACACAGACCGTTAAATATCTAATAAACGTTGTGTCTCGATATTTATTCGATTGCGACTTCATTTGGGAGATAAATGTAATTTTATTATGTACCGTACTTAATATCTTACTTTTTGGAGTTCCGTAACTAGCTAGGACGTTTACAGTTTGGTCACGTCTGTGGGTCACCCATAACTTACAAGGAAGGTACCCGAAGTCCCCGACTCCAATTTTGATGAAACTATGTTACAGAGGACACGAAAATAAGACACATGTTTTTTTCATCGACAGAGATTCATTTTAAGGGGTGAAAACAGCGCCTAGAATTCACCCTCAAAAACAACTTTTCGGAAATATCTCAAGTTCTACTTAAGATATCTTTAAAAAACAAAATGAAAATTACTTGTTATCTGAAACGAAGTAAAACTATGGTTGTTTTGTCCCACAGATATGATGACTTGTTTTTGTAATTGCAAACATAAACTTTCACGTATTTTAATTCTAAAAATTGTCAAATTAACGGAATTCTTCGACAATATATTTTTATGAACAACACAAGTGACTAAAGCTGACCTGTTTCAGGGTTTTCGAAAGAAAAGTAAAAAGATGGAGTAACTTACCCCAAATACTTTTGTCTTATATCTCAAGTTCCAATCGAGATATTTCCACAAAATAAAATGGAAATTCCTTGTTATTTGAAACGAAGTAAAACTAGGATTGTTTTAACCACAAGGATGTGATCGCTCATTTTTTAAAAGGTTAAACGTAAACTTTCTTCACGTATTTTAATTCTAAAAATTATCATATTAAATGGAATTCTTCTAAAACATATTTTTCTTATGAATAACATAAGTGACTAAAGTTAACGTGTTTCAGGCTTTCTGAATAAAAAATTAGAAAAAGGGGATGAATAACCCAAAATGCTTTTGTTTTATACCTCAGGTTATAATTGAGATATCTTCATAAAACAAAATGGAAATTACTTGTTATTTGAAACGATGCAAAACTATAAGATAAAGATGCTGCACTTCATTCATATATTTTAATTCTAAAAATTATTAAATAAAGCGGAATTCTGTGAAACTGTATATTTTTTAGTGACTTTTAAACGACTAAAGTTGATGTGTTTCAGAGTTTTCGAAAAAAGTTAATAAAAGTAGTAGATCCTTTTTTTATATCTCAAATTCTAATAGAGATAATTTCACAAAACAAAGTGGAAATTATTTATGATTTGAAACGAAGTAAGACTATGACCCCTTTTTTATAAGGCTAAAGGATATTTTCATTATTTTGCAATTTACCATCTCTAATACTGCAATATAATCTGTAAAATATTGTTTTGTGTAAAGAAATATGATTTAAGTTTTGCATTAACACATAAGTTTAAAAATTATTATAATTCACGTCAAATAGTGACTTCTAACCATATTTTTAATTAAAACTAAAACAGTGTGTAACTAGACACATAGCTTTCTAAAATTCACGTCGATATCAGGATTTTATTTTATTTATAAACATATTATTTATGTCTTTTCCTAATTTGTAAGGTAATTTGTTAATTTTGAGAATTAAAAATATAAATCGAATTGACGTTTATCCTCCTTAGATCTTAAAGCTTTAGATCTTAAAGCTTAAAAAGCAGTATTTGTTTCTTACAATTTTTTCTAAAACCCCGAAACGCACGAAGTTTAGTTTGTAATTAATGTTCATAAAAAATATTTTCAGAAATTTCCATTAGGTTTCGTAATGTTCATGTTCATTGAAATATACAACTTGTAGAATTAAAATACATAAATGAAATGCAGGCTTACCCTTATAAAAAGATAAGGGATGATATCCGCATCGGTGAACACAGTTTTATTTAATTTAAAATAACAAGACATTTACATTTCGTTTTGTGCAGATTAGAATTTGAGATCTAAAAAAATATATTTGGGACGATTCACCTCCTTTTATTATTTTTTTTTTCGAAAACTCTGAAATACGTCAGCTTGAATCACTGATGTGTTTCATAAAAAAATATTTTCAATGAATTTCATTTAATTTCATAATTGTTAGAATTAAAATACGTATAAGAAGTGCAGGTTTACCCTTATGGGGGATGGAACCACCATGGTTTTACATCGTTTCAAATAACAAGCAATTTCTAATTTGTTTTGTGAAGATATCTCGATTAAAACTTGAAGTATTAAACAAAAATATTTGAGGTAACTCACCCCCCTTTTATTAATTTTCTTTCGAAAACCCTAAAATACGTCAGTTTTAGTCGCTTATGTTATTCATAAAAAAAAATATTTTCGAAGAATTCCATTAATTTGATGATTTTTAGAACTAAAATACGTGAAGAAAGTTTAAGTTTACCATTACAAAAATAAGATATCCTATCCGTGTAATTCAGGGGCCTCTCTCTTTTTTTTTTGGGGGGGGGGGGCGTATCACAAGCGCACAGTATGATAAGTGAAAGCTAGTTGGGGAGGGGGAGGTGCCAACAATATTCACGATCCTAATGCAGCAGACAGAGGCGAGTATATTTTTCTGAATTCGAAGATCTTTAAAAGGGGAGGGGGGGGCGATTGCACATTATGATGAATGAAAGCGAGTTGTAGACGGGGAAGAAACTCCCGAGACATTCACGTTCCTAATACAGCAGACAGGGGCGAGTCTATTTTTTTGAACTCGCCCCCCCCCCTTGGATCCGCTCCTGGTAGGGTTAAAACAACCATAGTTTTACTTCGTTTCAGATAACAAGTAATTTCCATTTTGTTTTGTGAAGATATCTCGATTAGAATTTGAAATATAAAACAAAAGTATTTGGGGTAACTCATCCCATTTTATTAGTTTTTTGTTTGAAAACCCTAAAATACGTCAACTTTATTCACTTATGTTTTTGATAAAAAATATTTGGTTCAGTTGTTGTTTTCCGTTTAATTTCATAATTTTTAGAATTAAATTACGTGAATAAAATGTAGGTTTACCCTTATAAAAAATAAGGGATGATATGCCTGAATGTGAAATTAACCACAGAGTCACTTCATTTCAACTAACAAGTAATTTCCACTTTGTTTTGTAAAGATATCTTAATTAGAACTTCAGATAGTTTCAAAAGACTGTTTTTGGGGGTGAATTTTAGGCACGATTTTTACCCCCTTAAAAAGAATCCCCGTCGATAAAAAAAAAATATGTATCTCTTATTTTTGTGTCCTCTATATTATTTTATAGTTCCTTCAAAATTGGAGCCAGACACTTCTAGTACCTTCCTTGTTATCAGTTTTCAGCTTACCCGAAAATACGTAAGACGAAATCTGAAGGAAACTCGTTTACCCCATCGAGTGGAGTATTGTCAAATAGATTCATCATTTTTTATTTAGTCGCACCATTTGCGAAATATGAGCCTTTAAATTCGCTTTTTAAAACGCCCTCTCTATTTTTTCAACGGTAAATTTTAAAAATCTGGCATACTAGCACTTAGATACTAAATATATTTTATGAAAATTATTACAGTTAAGTTATAGATACTAATACTGCCTACAACGCCAAAGACCCTATTACTGGGCAGGAGATGAAACATTTTTTACTTAAATCCTAGATATTCCATACGTAATATAGATATTACAATTAGTATAATATAGTCTATAAATCTATCACAAATAATTATAACAAATCGATTTGATAGCAGAGTAAATTACAGTGAAATATATCAAATTTGTCTTTAGGCGATCATAACGGGTACAAATACAGTATAATAGGGAGAATTGTAGTACATTAATCCTGAATTTGGGCAAATAAAAAAATATTGGAGATATAGTTATCCCTGGAATATGAAAATGAATTCTTGCGAGCAGATCAGATGCCAAAATCTTGTTATTAATCATTTTATGACAAAAGACCACACAAAACAAGTTTCTATGCTTCCCTTGAGTTGTGAAATTAAATCTTACCAATAAGCAACCGATCCGTTTTATAGCTTAAAATCTTAGAAAACCATATTGAAGTTTTCAGAATATACATGGTAATACAGATGTCAGATAGCTACAGGAGAGTAATATAACGTGCTCATGGTTCTAAACTCTTAAGTAAATCTCACCAGAAAGCCCAGCATTCGATAAGATATATATATATATATATATATATATATATATATATATATATATATATATATATATATATAAATATATATATATATATATATATATATATATATATATATATATATATATATGTAAACGAAGGTTTTCGGGCATCCCGTGTATGTGCTGAGTCCCTCACAGGACTGTAAGGCAGCTGCCTTACAGTCCTGAGAGGGACTCAGCACATACACGGGATGCCCGAAAACCTTCGATTACACATCACACCCGTGAGAATGTCCGACATAACATATATATATATATATATATATATATATATATATATATATATATATAGGCAGTCTTTTTTTTTTAAATAATTATAAATTCACAATTTACATCTTCAAAAACTCCTCTCTACCAATTTTGGACAAAATCGAGAGATGTAAATTTTTTAGTCCGTCCTTTTGGATCCGCTATATTGAATTTTAAAAAATAATTTTAAATTTGTAATCTACATCCTCAAACTCCCCCCCCCCCCTTATATCAATTTTGGACAAATCGAGGACAGCAATTTTTTTTTTAATTTTTGATTCGTTATGTACGACCCCGAAAACTCCCCCATGGAGAAAATTAATTTTCTTGTCCGTCATATTATCAGCGCCATCTTCGATTTTACTGAACCAATTTGGGCCAAAATAATACGAGACCAGCATAGCAACTTCCTGAACACAACGAAAAAAATTTAATTCAATACGGTGCCGCCATTCTGGAGTAATCGATGTATATACATAAAAAAATAAATAGCGGCCGAATTTAAAACGTCCTTTTAGAAGTCGGTTAAAAAATGTATAGTTTTATGCGTCACAACAAAATTTGGTATTCCACTACGCACCTCTTCTTTTTTTTAGGAGATGCGTATACTCCAAACATTAATTTATTCTAGAAAATTACACAGTATTTTACCATTTTCCACAATTTATTTCCCTTTTGTTTTACAATCCAGACAAATATCTCTATAGGGTTCAAAGATGGACATCCAACGGTGACCTTGACCTTTAGACTGGCCTTCAAGGTAAGTTGAAGGTCAAGTTTTTATTACCGAAAATTTTAAGTTAAAACATATAAATATTATGAGTCAAATGTCATATGATGGTTATTTCTTTTCCATGAATTAGTGACTGTTCACATCAATCTCAAGGCCAAGATCACTGAAAGATATCAGTTTGAACCCTACAATTTTTCTCTAAAACAATTTTCTCAAAAATGAGTTTTAGATAAAATATTTATGTGGCTCAATTAAAATGATGAAAATCATATACAAATCTTACGGACCTGTAATTTTTTTTTTGAAATGCTTTTTTCAAAAAGAAAAGATTATATAAGTTGGTTCAGAAAAGTGTATCAATTCAATTTTTTTTAATTAAACACGTTGTACTTCATTACATTTTTATATTCTAAAATAATTTGCATAAAATATACCCTATAACTATTTTGAAATATTTATCCTTTTAGTTTTTAAAAGAAACTATGAAAGAAAAAACAATTTTATAAGGTGTTGAAAATGTTTTCCAGAAACTGTCCTGCATTAGATCAATTGGTCTAAAAATCCTTTTTGTACATTTTTTATAACTTGCATTGCTCATTGAATACATTCCTTAAGCATATCTACCGAGTCGGGTTTAGATTTATAAAACTATATACAAAAGAGTCCAGCAGGTCAAGATCGGGCGATCTGGATAGTCATTCTATTGCTCCTCGTCGACCTATCCATCGGCCTTGAAAAATTGTATTTAAGTACTCCCTTACATGAACAGCATAATGCTGAAAAGAACCATAAAATTAAACTGGATAAATCAGGATCATAATCACCTGGAAATAGATTTACTAAAGCTTGGAATCAGATCATTTTGAAGAAAATATAGATATATGTCTCCAATAAAGCTTTCATCAAAAGAAAAATGAACAGATTATCCTATTTTCAACAATGCCTTATAGATATTAACCTTTTCACTATACTGGATGAGATTTTCTTCGATTCGGTGAGGATTTAAAATTATAAAAACCTTAGACTAGAATAAATACATACAGATAAATCAACAAAGGATTTTAAAAGCAAAAAGTGTAAATATTCCGGAAACAATTAAAAATAGGTTTATTTATTTTATGAAAAATGTCTAGAGTTTATTGCAGAAAATGTCATAATATACAATGTGTTTCACTAAACAAATTTACATTGATACACGAAGAACTTTTCTGATACACCTTGTATAATATTCTTACCTGAAAAAATGCAACTCAAAATAGTAAAATCGACTGATGCGATATAAAAGGCTGATCCATTTCTTTATCAGATCCCTATATGCTTGTGATGTTAATAAAATAATTTTAATATTGATACATTTTGACCCATCTTTTTCCCTTTCAAATATTTTTTAATATCTAAAAATGAGATGCACCTGTTTTCAGATCCGTCTCAACAGTTGTTTTGAAATTTTCAAAAAATAAAACGTATGGCTTTATTTTATTACAGAAAATCAGCTCTTAACGCTCTAAATTTCACGCGTTACTCAAAAACTGACAGCGGTAACGATAGCTGGTGTTTAATCATAATTTTATTCAAAACAATTTAAACTGTAGGCTAGTCTGTAAAATAGAATAGTTCCTCTCTCCGCTACGCCAGCGTTTATGAATCAAACCTAAAAATAATTCAGACATTGTCCTGATGCCTATTACATTATCCATCCATAACAAACAAAAAAACTAAATATAACCAGCAAAATAGGCTCGTTCTAAAACAGATAATTCAATTATAGCTTTAATAATAGAAACAGGGCTTTTATATACCAAATAACATAGGATGAATGGATGAATATCCACCAATGAACAAAAGCAAATTTAAACTACAATTGGAATTTAGTTGGCGTTGGCTTGGCTATTTGACATTTAAATTTTACAATAAAACTTTAAAAATAGCTAAATTAAAGATAGATCTTTATTATATGTAGGCTTCGATGTAGGCCGGAGCTTTTGTTTTATTTCCGTTATTAACTTTTAGATTTGTTCATGACATCTGGTTTGATTTTTACGAAATTATACATGTTTTCAAAAAAAAAAAACACCGTCATGGTCCTAAATCTCTTTAGCTGAGAACATACATATGGTTCGCCCAAACAGGCATCACCATACCTAACAAAATCAATGGCTTAATTCGCATTCTGATTTTTAAAAAATTTCCCCACATATGTTAAAATGATGCAAATTCACGAATTAACGCAATCAGTGTAACCCTTCTCAATTACATGCATACATAATTGGCTTTGCGTCGTCTTGCTTAATTCTTTTTCATGTCTTTTGAATTATATTTAGAGGCGAGTATATTCTCGTGCGCTAATACAATGCGAGCAGAGTGTATCTCATCTCAAGTGGAAATTGAGAATTGACCACTTTCCACATAATTTTCTGTATTTTACATGTAATTTTTTCTATACTCTTAACTTCTATGAAAAATATTGTAGGCATTTTTAACTTGTACATGATCTTTAATTTTACAGTCAAAATACCCATTTATTTCAAATATCTTTGACAACATAACTTGATATTTTTCCTGGAATTTTTTAATATCTGGAACACTCTGTATAAATATTTTAAATAACTATTATGACAAAACCAGGTGTCCAAAAATAAAATTAGGTATAAATTACTTCTAATTAGTTTTAATATACTTACTTGAATTCGATGTCAATTATCATACAAATAGGCAGGCAGTGACCTTAGTTGAACCATTCTTGATGATAGCAATGTGAAATTTTAAATTAAAGTAACTGTAATATTTGTCTACTTCACGAAACAAAAAAAAAGGATGATTCGCCCACTTAAATGACCCTAGTTTTAAAAAAAAGTCGAGTTTGATTTGTTTATGCAGCTTTCAATTTTTATCCAAAAATCATTTATCTTTTATTTAAAAACTACTATACTTCTTAATTAATTTCTAAAAATAGTCGCTTAACCGGATGAATTCCATTTGGAATTTTTTTAACCACGAAGTATTTTTAAAAATTTGAATTTTTTTACTCTGCAGAAATGTAATGTTAAACGACTGAGCACTTTAACTGAAGACCTTTAAAAATTGTCTTTAGAGAATTTTATTTAAACTGGAAGATTTAAGAGTTGAACTCACTGTCTGTCTCTTTGTCTGAATGTTACAGTCTTTTTCCTCAAAAGATCTAGTATTTGGTACAGTTACAGATAGTAATAAACCAAGAAATCCAAACGAGAAACCAAAAATCATTTGATTTCCCAGTTAAAGTAATCAAATGGAAGCTAATAAAATGAAGAATCCAAAAATAATGTCCACATTTTAATGACGTAAAAAACTTATTCTTTCACAGTTACATTTTTAGATACAAACAACTTCTAAGAAATCATAAACTATTGTTATCTATTTTGGTCTTCCTTTCTCTCAATCTTCTTTAACCTCTTGCAATATCACAAAATAACATACCTACACTGATGATGTTTCCTCATACCAAAACGGTGCATGTTTTTAGAAAGTTAAAAATGTAACTATGTGAAAGCCAGTGTTGCCTATAAAGTGCATCATGTTTTTTTTTTTTAATTTTAGAATGTACATTGTAAATTTACATCAACCAAATTTTAATCTTTAAAATATATTTCTTCTGAAATATTGTTGAATAACTGGAATTTACTGATGTCCCCAAATAATTTAAAGTTTTATATAATTTGGTATTCAGTAACAAAAAAAAATGTATGGTGACATTTTATTTACGTAGGTATTTGTTACAACATCACTTTTTTTATAAAGTGATTTTAAACTTAAAAGTCCCGTCATAATAAGTCTCCTGTGTTAATTTTTTGTAGAAAATGGAGACATTATACTAAAAATCACAGGATTAAATGCTTTGTAAAACCTATTAACACATTTTAACACCCAATAACATGAATTTTAAAAAATTATTATTATGTTAAAAAATTAAGAACAATTACACAGAGAACCAAAGATAAGGATAAGATGTGAAATAGAGTCAGTATAAAAAAGCTACTTTTTTGAGAAAATGGAGACATTATACTAAAAATTACAAGACAAAATGCTTTGTACAACCTATTAACATATTTTAACACCCAATAACCTGAATTTAAAAAAATAATTATCAAGTTAAGAAATTAAGAACAATTACACAGAAAATCAATGGCAAAGATAAGATGTGAAACAGAGTATACAAAAAGCTGTTACTTTCTTGTGAAAAATGGTAACATTACACCTTGCGTACATTTTCTCAGAAAAAAATTCTTGGTCTCATCCTGATTAAAATAGATAAATTTTTGATATCTAGTTCATGTCATTGCCACCATTCAGTTTGGAGTAATTTTTAAATAATTTTCATTTATAGTCTTATGAAACAGAAAAACATTAATATGCAAACAACCAGCTGGAGAACTATGTTACATCAAAAATACAGATAGTCCATTTGATGGGGCCAACTTTTCCTCCAAAAAATGGTCTGCCTTCTAAAACACCCATGTTTATTACAGTAATGATATTTTTTTTTGACATTGTTCCATGATGCCCTTATAGTTTTTTTTGTAAATGATACTTATTGGAATAAATAAAGACTTATCTATCTATTTTACCAAGAAAGGGTAAAAAATATTTCAATTATTGAAACAAAGACAAATGAAAAAAAGATACACCTTATGGCAGAAAAAATGTGCTATACATTGCTTAAACAAAAACTTTATATACCTAATACTGTGGTTTATTTAAATGATTTCTAAAATGTAATTTAAAAACATGAAATCAATAAATAAATACTTTGTAATTATATGATTGTGTATGATGTTGCCAACATTTAAAACCATTGTAACATTAGCTGTTTGCATTTAAAAAATAGCTAAAATAACAACCATATTAATGAAAAATAAAAATCTCTGGAGTAACGTTTTCCTATAAGATGTATCCATATCCTTGTTTGTCCTCTACACATCAAAATTTAAAATTTTTTAAGAATATATTTTTTTTAATTTAAAATTTGGGTCTACACATTTTTTTTGCACTTGACCTCCTGTTTTTAGAAATATAGTTTTTCAAAATCTGAAAGAGAATAAATATTTATATAAGGACATATAAATAGTGGCTTTGTATATTTATAAAGGTATTTTCAACGAAAACTAGATAAAAATCTGGAACCATCTGATAATTTATAAACTTTAGAGGAAGGTATCTAAAAGGTGTGAAGAATGACAGCAACATTTATTATTTTTCAATTTTAACATAATTTTTTATTATAAAATTCTGGATATTCCTGTATTTTTTATAAAAAGGACATAATTTATATAGAAAATGAAACTTGTTTTTTAATGGTAGTGTTAATTATTCTTCTAGTAACATTTTGTAACATAAAAAAATGATATAAAGAAATTTTAATTCTTAGTATTCTTGGTAAGCTAAACAGAAAATAGTTCTTTATTTTGGTGAATCAGTAAAAATAATTTAAAAATTATTACATTAAGTATATACAAAAAAAAATAAATTAAAGAAAATTACTATCACAGTACTTATGATATATTTTATGTGCCTTGGCAAGTTTGTAAATTTGTATTTTTATTGCAATCTATTAAGTACTTTTTCTTTGTTTATTCCAAGGCCTATTATCTAGAAAAGGGCTAAGATTTGCACATAATGTTAAATTTTAAAATGTGTATGTAAAGCCTTCATGCCCCATTTTTTGCTCCAAAGTACCACAAATACATTATGGTATGTAATAAAACTGTTTTTTAAAACTGAAAATTAAAGTTGCATTTGCAAACTTCATAAAAATTTTACTGAAAACCAAAAAATTGGACCAATTTTAATGCCATTACATGTAAACATGAAATGTTGAAAATTTAAAACATTACTTGTACAGTATTAGAAGGCAATCTAGGGTATTAAAAAACAATAAATGCTGAGTCAATCTTAATATTAGCTATTTAGTAAGCAATATAAATTATGTTAGTATTAAATGGTGCCAAAATTTTACCTCCTTATGTTCCTTGTGGGAGTTAAAATGAAACAAAAACATCCACATAATTTTTTTATTATAATACGTATATATCACAAATCCTTTTTGGCTCTCAGAACACACATTCTATCGGCAACAGTTCAAATTTACTTACAAAACATTAATTACTTTACAAGCACTCATTTCTCAAGCACACATCACTTTTTGATTGAAAATGTCTTTATATCTCAGTTTTTATGGTACAACACAGATCTCTGATAAAATTATGTTCTAATATATACAGAATGAGCTCTCAGGTTTGTTTCAGAACCATGATGATAATATCCTATTGGCATGGCATAGTCTGTAGCCCTTGGCTGGATTCATAATTTGGGGCTCACTGCTTAATTTAGGCCGAGAGTAGTACCAATCCATGCAACAGTTGCAGTCGATTCTTTTGGTTTCAGGCACTATCATTATTATAGATTTTACCATAGATATGATTTAGTTTAAAAAACTAGTAAATACATAGTATATATTGTATGCATCATTTTTAACCAATGGTTTTGTTCAACGTATAAAAATATAGATATTGTGCAGATCTAAGCCATCGAAGTAAGAATACTAAAAATGAGCATTTACATTAAAAAATCCATAATTTAGTCAACAGGCTTAGTGTAATTAAGAGTTGTTGACAGTCAGCACAGTTAACACAAAGCAGTGTCGCTGTAACACAATCATCGTTTGTTCCCATCAAATTATAAAATAATGAGGCCACCTTAGAGCACGGTACAACAGCAATAACTTTTCTTTTCTTTCTCTGGACTAAAGTTCATTTCCCTGACGATTTCAGCAAATACCTCGTTGACATTGGTTCGGTTTTTCGCACTAGCTTCAATAAAAGGGCAACCCCACTGTTGAGAAAGGGTTTTTCCTTCTTCAAAGTCCACTTCTCTCTGGTGTTCAAGATCAACCTTATTTGCGACTAGGAGAATGGGCACCCTTTCAGTGCCCTTGACTCTGGTAATGAGCTCCTTCATAGGACGGATATCCTGGAAGGTTTGGTGATTTGTTAAACTATAAACTACAACGAACCCTTGCCCGTTCTTTATGTAGAGGTCCCGCATACTTGCGAACTGTTCTGTCCCCGCGGTGTCCAGGATTTCGAGCACACAAGGCGAATTGTCCACTTCGATCTCCTTTCGATAAAAATCCTCGATCGTAGGATCATATTTTTCCATAAAACATCCGGATACGAACTGTACAGTCAGAGCACTTTTCCCAACCCCACCCGATCCGAGGACGACTACTTTAAACTCACGCATTGTTCTAACTTCTTAGGACTTAGTTACTTTTGTTATTCTGGCTATTGCACATTAAAAACACAACTTGACTAAATGTATCACTTTTTAAACAGTTTATTATCACATTTCTGCAATCCATTTCAACAACTACACATATTTCGCCATCTTAGAGTGGAACAGCGAACAGCTCATCTCGTAGCAGTGTTTTCATAAACGGAGAGCCACGAGGACCCAACTCGAGAGGAGGGGACTTTGCTGTGATGGGAAATAAACTTTTGAACCTGCGCAACACTTGCCTTTTTATTTAAATGCCTGCAGCAACCACTGCCATCTATTCGCGACCACTAGAAATAAAATATTTTATAGAAATTTTTGAACCACCCAACATTAGCAGGCATCTATAGTTCCAAAATAGCGCTACATGCATGTTGGTCATTTCAAAATTGTTACTTGTTCACTCCGAGCAACCTAAGTTCGGTGGCACTTTATACTATAGTGAAGACATTGGTAAATATTGTATTTCATTTTTATTTCATTTTTTCAATTTAAAGCATATACTCCTTGAGATTGCAATACACAAACTTGACATATAAATGTCATGTTCGTGTTGCAGTCAGAGCTCCCCACACGTTACATGTCAGAAAGAGAGCAAATAGCAGTGTATGATATCTCTCTCGCACCGAACTGCGATTGGCCAGAGCGCCAAACGCGCGTCTCGACAGTATGGGGATAAAGAGGAAAAAACAAAACTAAACAATCTTCGGAACGAGGAAGATAACATACACTGCAATTCGCCTTCGTTTCCTCCATTAATATTTGCTCGAAGAATTAAGAGCACAGCTGATTTTATTTTAGTGAAAAAATTGTATTTCATTTTTTATAAACGCAACTGATCCTAGTTCTTCGAATTTGGCAAATTTAAAAATACTTTTTCCCTCTTTGCCAAATTTAAAAATAGCCTCAGTGCACTTGAAGCAGGTGAGCGATCGCCCTCCATAGCAGAGCTTGGAATTAAGAGAAATAGAACCGACCCTGCCTCCTACACTAGGAATGTGAATACTTGCTGCTGGCATCTCCCCCCCTCGGTCGACAACTGCTTTTGCTTGCGATCGTCCCCCCCTACAAGAGCTTCGAATTCATAAAAATAGATCCCTGCCCTCTACAATAGGAATGTGAATGCTGTTGGCATCTTCCGCCCCGGTCGACAACTCGCTTGCGATCGCCCCCCTCAAAAAAAATGACTCGCCCCAGCCTGTTGCATTAGGAACATGAATGTCGCTGGCATTTCCAAACCTCCGTCGATAACTTTCTTTCGTTTACCATACTGTTCTCTTATGATATCCCCCCCCCCATAAAAAAAGGAAAATCCGACCCTGAAGTGAAGAGTTAGTTTTCAGTTATTTTTTAAATACATGTTTATTCCATAAAGCTAGGTTTTATGTCTTTATTACTATAATTTTCTTTTGATATTTTTAAATCTGGCAGAGCCGGAGCCCTCCCACACCAGCTGCCACGTAGCGGCACTGGTCACGTGACACGTACGTCGTCACATCATGGTAACCAAATGAACGCTAAATAATAGTTTGATTTCTTGAGATTTTTGCTTGTCGTTATAAAAAGGTTTATTAATGGTGCGTAATGTCACAAGGCACATCGACGTTCATAAGCACTCCACTATGTACTTCAGAGTATCTACAGTACAAAATCTACGTATTTTAACGTTAGAAACCGTCACTGCGTTGTTCTGCTAAAATCTTAGATTAAGCTGAGGGCGAAATTGTAAAAATAGTAGTGTTGATGAATATTATCATTAATACAGTACAAGAATCGCATCAATGCTATGATCTATATCCATACTTACCTTATGAGTTAGGAAAACGAAGAAAAATGGTAGGCAGAAGGGAAAAGGTTACTTTACTGTGATATTTAAATAATCTAATAATTGACAATAGTACCAACGTTTCTATTCTGTTGCTGTCAAGAATATGGTTCCAAAATGGAATTTCAACTGATTAAAACTATATCAAAATTTCTGAAAATTAAAATATCCCTAGGTCGATATAGATTTAAGAAATCAAGTACGAATGATGTCCATTCAATTTTGAACAAATTTTGATGCAGCAAAACAACCAAATCCATTTTATGGTTTTGATTTTCCATGGTTTTAGGTAATCACATCATGATGATGGCAATAAAAGGTCAAAGAAGACCTAGTATCAAAGAAGTTGAAACCCCCTGGAACTAATTTGGCTAGTATAGCCACATTTCAAATCTTACAGGTACATCATCATAATATATGAAAAAATGACTATATTGTAATATATATTTTAATCTTTTCAAATGCATCAAAATAAGAGGTAGTATCGTGAACAAAATAAAACCATACATATATATTATTTCTATATCTGTGTTCAACCATTCTTTAATAACTTATACAATGGTATAACACATATATTACCATTTCCAGTTATGAATATAATTATGTCAGTTCAATTCTAGTTCATTTTAATTTCAAAATACAAATGATATACCACAATACTATCAACTGAAATTAAAAAAAAAACACATTAAGATTAACCGAAAAAGTTTAAATAAATTACATTTTTAAACAAATATCCATCTAAACGAAGAAAAACTTATTTATTAGTTTTGTATTAATGGTCAGTTCACAAGGTAGCGAACACAGAAAATATTAAAGAATTTTGATTGGTTGAACATGACGTCATATCCAAAATGATGTTTTATTTTATAACGGTATTTTTATAGGATCATTTAACTGTATTTTTTATAGAAAAGCACACGATAGCGTTATCTAAACTCTCACAAATGGATTGAACTATAAATATATTATAAATAAAAATATTCAAAAGTGTTCCACAAAAACCCCCATTCTATACTATCACCATCTATCTATCACATAACTATCTCAAAAGAATACCGATTTTATTAACTGACAAAGTTTGCAGAGCATATGATAATTATGTGTATCCATATTTTACTCTTTTCTACACAGTTAGTAAGAAAGAGAAGAAATTTAGTGCACGTCAACTTTACTGTACAAAAATTTGATGTTGATTTACAATATTTTATTATTTTCTTTTAACCTATTATCAATGATCAAAATGGTAAAAAGGAATATAACTTTTCTTTTTAATACACGTTTAGTTAACATTTTCTTTAAATGATCATGATTGATTTACAGGAACGAAATGAGACAACGGAACGTGTTAATAATCCAAAAGAATATACCTTAAAAAACTAACCTTGTTAGGGAGATTTTGCACAGTCTCAGTATTAAAATCGATTTCCAAATATAACATATGGATAAATCGTGTTAACGTTATCGTCGTAAGGCTGGGTAAGTTCAAAAAGTGCACTTGTTACGCGCTTATCATATTTGATCACAGAAAAACAATGAATTTTTGTATTTTTAAAAATCCTACTATAAGCAAAAATATGATAAGTAGTTGTTTGCATGAAGGAGATATTGTAAAATGGTCCTGTTCAGGAAGCTGTTGACCTCAAGAAGTATAAGTTCTAATTTAAAATTTGTTCGTGTAAGTAAAATTTTAAATTTTATTACATTTACTTTATGAATACATTTTTTTTAGAATGAATCTCATGTCCGAATAGTTGAGGTTGGACCTCGTGATGGCCTTCAAAATGAAGCGGTTAATGTTCCTACGGACGTTAAAGTTGAATTAATTAATAAACTTTCGGAAACTGGTTTAGAAACTATCGAAGTCACTAGGTAAAAAGACTATATAAATATAATATTAACTTTCCTTAAATTCAACTGTTGTATTTTTCCAATCAAGGCAATAAAAATTCAACTGAATAACGCATTACTTAAAAAAATATTAAGATGTGTTTGAAGTGAATATGTAAAGGCAGAAGGCTATTGGTTCACTAGGCGGTCAAATAAATTATGACTTTTAATGAATACTAAAATCAGAATCCATTATATTTTTGCATACATTCTAATTAAAGTGGTGATATTTATTACGGCCCATACAATATATATATATATATATATATATATATATATATATATATATATATATATATATATATATATATATATATATATATATATATATGTATTTTAATATCTAATTGTGTACCTTTATATTGTGAATATTTATTTTTTTTTAGTTTCGTAAGCCCAAAATGGGTCCCACAAATGGCTGATAATGCCAAAGTCTTCTCGAGCATACACAAAAAAGACTATATTTCTTATCCAGTATTAGTGCCAAACTTACAAGGTTTAGATGCTGCTGTGAGTTATTTTATTTTTGATACAAAAATAAATAAATTGCTCCAAATTATTCTCTCATATGTCTATATGAACAAAATAAATGAAATAATAACAACACAAATTTCTTTAAAAACATGTAGAGAGTTATAAAAATATCTCCAGTCAATATAATATATTTCTTCTACAAGCATTATAGTTAAGGTTGATAATTAAATAATGCCTTAAATTTCAGTTGTTAACAAAAAATGACCAATCGGTCGACAACTGACTAATATATTCTTTAAATATCAACTGTGTTAACTATGACGTTAACCAAACTTACTTAGAAAAGCATATTGTTCTATATTTACCATAATAATTTCTCAATTCTGTAAATATGCTTATCAACGCTTTCTTTGGTTATCAGTTTCAAAACCTTTTTTTACTGTATAGAGGACAACGATAAAAGGCGATTGTTTTAAAATCGCTATTATTTTATAGAATTCTAGTGCTGTTTTTACTGTTACGTTAGTACATATAATATATGCCTAAAAATAATAAATACTTTATATAGTGTAATTGGTCGATGATATAATGTTCCTGTGTTTCCAAACTCTATTATTTTGTTAAATTTTTAGCTGAAAGTAGACGTGAAAGAAATAGCCGTCTTTCTATCAGCTTCAGAAGGATTTTCAAAGAGGAATACAAATTGTTCAGTTCAAGAAGGAATAGACAGAGTAAAAGATGTGATGTATAAGGCAAAAGAAAACAATTTGAAAGTAAGAGGCTATATTTCATGTGTTGTTGGTTGTCCCTACGATGGTCATATAAAACCATCTGCTGTTAGTAAAGTAGCAGAAGCCTTGTTATCCCATGGATGTTATGAATTGTCACTAGGTGACACTATAGGTGTTGGAACAAAAATCACTATTGAAAACATGCTTTATGATCTTATTAATGTTACTTCTATAGATAAATTAGCCATACATTGTCATGATACATATGGCCAAGCCCTAGTTAATATCACCACAGCTTTGGATAAGGGTGTAAGAGTGGTAGACTCCTCTGTAGCTGGCCTTGGAGGGTGTCCTTATGCCAAAGGGGCCACCGGCAATGTTGCCACAGAAGATTTAGTGTATATGCTTCATGGTCTTGGTGCCGAAACTGGGGTAGATCTGAAGAAGCTTATACGAGTTGGAAGATATATCTCGGACTTCCTCGATAGACCTCCAGTATCTAAAGTAAACAATGCTCTATATTCTAGAGTGCAATAATTTGTTAATGTGTTTTATTAATAAATTTTTTTTCTCCTATAGTTTTATTTTAAAATCATGTTCTCGAATATAGTAACAATTTTTGACAATTTAATAAAAGGTTTTGAAAATATGTCATAGTATAACCCATATTTATATTTAATTTTAGGACTATAAAATAGATGGGCGTTCATACATTTTTTAACCAGTTTGGATGATTCTTGTTCCCTCCAATTAAAATATATTTTTGGAACATACTTAATTAGGTAACTGTTCAGAATTTTCAAAAAAAGGAAAACGGTTTGGTTTCGTCTTGTAACTAAATTTGCCCAAAATTCTCAAAATTTTAAGCCTATAATAACTCGTTGAAGTAGTTCTGGCAAATAAGAAACGTCATTTTACCAATAAAAACTTTGTAAAATCTGATGTAATCAGTTAGAAACGTCACATTCTGATTAATGACTCGGTTCCGTTCGTTCGAAAATTTCTAATAGCCCCTTGTTAGACAACATACAGCCAATATTGATTTAGGTATATATAAGTTGGAAAGCTCATAAATTTAAAACATTCCTTCGCCACGACTCGAATAATGTTTAACTGTATTCATTTTGTAACAAATATTGTTTTAAATACAACAGGCTATTTGACTCTATCAAAAATATGTGACAAATTGTTGTCATCCTAATAGATTTCAACCCAAAAAAGAATATTTTATTTATTTTCCGAATAAAATGTGTTAATAAAAAAAAACAAATTAAATACAGGTATTTTGATCACGTGATGAAAATGCTCCACGATTGGTTGAAATTCTGGTGATGTCACATGTAAGTAGACATACAAGATGTCAGTTTACTGATAGACGATTTTAATAATTCTTGGTATTATTGAGCGATTTTCGAGTTAACTACTAATATATTTCTTCCGAATCTTTTATTTTTGTTTTTTTTTTCAAATTACTTTGTTATAAATATCAAAATGAAGATAGATTTTGTGCAAGCCGACAACAGTAAGGTTCCTTTAGTAGATGCACTTATGATTGGACGTTTCTTTAAAAATAATCCTGATTTTTATGTTGCAGTTTTCAAAAAGGTGAAAACGGCAATGTAAGTATTACTTGTAACTTATTTATTCAAAGAAATTACCCAACAGCACGCACTTTTTTAAATTATTTTAAAATATCCGTGCTCAAGACATATCAAAAACTTGAGTATAAAATCACGATATAGGTTATGTTAACAATAAGTGTACACGTCATTAGAACAAATTTCTTTGATTTTATTGGACTGCAGTGCAATCCAATGGGGAAGACTCGATTGCCTATGTACAATTGCATCGGAAATCCGGCATTTGTACAGTCGAATGTAACATGTGCCCTGGACATAAAGTGAGAAACAAACTCTACAATGCCTGTGCCACAAGCGTCGAGCTTCAACTGGAGATTGCAAGCTACCTTTTTGATGTGAACCTATAGAAGAAGTCACGAACCTCTTTGCACCCCCTGTAGAATGTTACTGGAATAAACCTACTTTGGCCGGAGTAGGAACTTCTCTTAAGTACATTTCTGTGCAGCAGATAGATATATATATAGTAAAAAAGTTCCAAGCGAACTCAATTCATCAGCGCTTTACAGATGCAAAAAAAAAAAGATAACTGCGAATATCAGAAAGATTACGAGGATAAGCATACTGGTGCCATGCATATTTACTACATCAGTTTATGATGGGACGATGTGCAGATATCAAGAAAGATGTAAATAAATTTGTAGAGTCAATGAGGGAGAAGTTATTTCTCAATCTGTAATTTTTCAAACTACAATATAGAATTTAGTCTTGCTTTATAATCAGTAAGAGAATCATAACGCCTGTGTCCTACAAAAGATTATTTTAGGTCTATAAGAGTTATGTAAACGTCATGAAGTTTTAAACAAGAAACATTGATCACAATTTGTAACAGCTCAGCCATAAGATATTGCCTTAATATAAAAACACGACTATGTTTACCACTTCGCAGGGGTATGTTCGTGCGTTCACGTGACCAGTGTCATTAATTAAGTGACGTTTGAGCATGCTTGTTTTCCATTCAAACTTTTTAACTGATTTTTATCAAAAAAACAACAATTCTCCAGGAAATATTTATGTAATCTGCATTAAAAGTAATAAAAAATAATATGAAATAATTTTCCAACAGCAGTCAAATACGCTATTGTTGAAATAGAAGTTCAGGGCGTTCTGAGTAGTAGTAGTACCATTATTTTCTTTTGCTTTGCAACAATACTTTTTGGCAGTTATTTTCAAAAACGCTGAATTTGTTATGATTCACGACGTCATTAATTTACCTCTAACATAATAAAACCACTAAAAAATAGCTCTAATTCATGTTTTAGAGGTTTTCCCTGAGTCTGCTTGTTCGATTTTTCTAATATTGTGGATACTTTCCTATTAGTCTAATCTGTAATTTAATATGGGAAAGAAAAAGAAAACAACTTGGTTTCGTAATTAAGATATTCAAAAACTTAATGATCGTCTAAAAGAGCGAGAACAAACTACGGAA
Source organism: Diaprepes abbreviatus (assembly GCA_034092305.1). Taxonomy (NCBI): domain Eukaryota; kingdom Metazoa; phylum Arthropoda; class Insecta; order Coleoptera; family Curculionidae; genus Diaprepes; species Diaprepes abbreviatus. The sequence continues at coordinate 16,539,515 of JASJET010000031.1, forward strand.
ACATCCCCTGTTAACTCCTTAACACAGCTATATTTTATTTGGTCACCCTGTCGACACTGCCACAGCTATTATGATGTCACATTATTTAGATGGTACTTACCTAGATAACGAAAATTTGGCAAATACCTTTGCTTTATAGATATTCGATATAAAATTTCACATCCTCATGTTGAGCGTTTCGATATTATATTACTCTTTTTTTTTGTAATTAACGTAATAAAAAACAACCAGCACTGCTTACCTAAATATTTTCTTACTCAAATAAGCTTTAGCAGTTGTTATCCAAGTATAAAAAGCTGTTAGTTGGGAGTAATATTTAGGAATTACATATTTTGTTTGATACAGCTTTTTTTAGTTTATTAAAGTACATCCCATCACCTGGGATGAAATGTTTGAGGTAAATGAAACATTGCAAGATATTTTCCAGTATAGAATAAAAAAAAATATTATTACCTTTTTAATTACTTACTGTCCAGCCTTAAAAATAAAAAATGATTTTATTCCAGTCCTGTAACTTTTCGAATGCGGGTCATAACCATATACCAGACTATAAAATAATCTACTATCTCTCTCTGCTTCATTTCTACTTCCCATAATTTTCTTTCCCACAGGCCTTATGGAATCGTATTATGGAAGCATGCCTGTGAGCCCGGTTTAGACAGGTTTCATATCATTGGTGGATTTGTTTTGGCCCTTTAAAAATGGCTACGACTAAAGATTTCAATATGAAATTTTCGAGGGCATTGATAATAATTAAAAAATTTGTTTTTATTACCCTAAATTTACAATTTATGTGAAATGTTTTATTTCCCGATTTCGTGGTGTTAAGAAAACTGTGGTTTATATTAAAAAAGGTAAGCTCTCATTGCATAATTGACAAAAATCAATGTACCTATCCAATGTTATTAATAGGTGTCGATGAGCAAAAATATTTTATGGTTTATTCCAGGTGCAAAATGAAGATTAACGCGATAAGAATGAGCACCCCAATAGAAGAGAAAGTGGATCAGAAATTAAAAGTTAGGACAGGAATGGTAACTGTCAGTGATGGAAAAAGTAGACCAACTCCAGTTCAGTTACATTTATCCATGGAAGTTCTTAGGCTTCAAAAGGAGGAACCTCTTCCTGTAGAATCCAAACCTCTGAATTCTAAGGTACTGTTTTTTTTACTAAACATATTTAAAAAATATTGTTTAATAGAATTATATAGGTGACTTGCTGACCTCATGTCATAGTTGTTTTAAAAGAAAACTACAAAGTAAAAAGAATAGTATTGGATATTGTGTTGAGGTATAATAAAATATAATTTATGTTCTTAATATAATAAATAGGCTTATACAAAATTATCAGATATTATTTTTTTGAATTTGTAAATGAGTATAAAAACCATAGCATTAAAAATTAAGAAAAGAACCGTAATTATTTCAATTAAGTAAAATATAGGAAAATTACGTTTTTTTGAAAAAGTTTGACACATCCTTTAATTCGAGGTCGTAGAACATAAATCTGTCCTTGGTTTTCCACTATTTTTCCTTACTTTCCTGGAAAACACCATGTTTCTCTTTACGCGCTACTTTTATTTCTGAAGAAAACACCAAGCTTTTATATTTATTTTGAATGGTACTAGTTAGAATACATTGTAATATATTTCAACTATTTTTGCATAAGCTTTAGCAAACTAATTTGGAAAAACTTGTATTTTATTGAAAAGGCAAAAATATATTTCAAAAATGTCATCGATCATTGTACTACTGAAAACTCCAAATAATCGTTGCGATGTTGCCAGATGTAAAATACTTCTATGCTATAAACTATATTTGCCCACCTCAGTCAACAACATAGTTTAATTTTTGTAATGTAAAAATAAGGGTAAAATTAATTTTTACCAACCAAAATTTTTGGTTAGTTCAGGTTCAGCTTGGTTTTAGTTAGTTTGGAAAACTGAAACTAACATAAACTGACCTAGATATATTAATTAAATGTTAATCTCTGCGAGGCAAGGATTTTGGGGAAAGGTCTGAGTGAGTAGGGAAGCGGGTGGTTTAGTATCTGCTGCAAAAAAATATGGTTAGTAAAATGAGACCAAGATGTATAAAAATGAATTAGGATTATACATTTGATGGAGAAAAGGTGTTGTGGGGCACCAGAATAATAGAAGAGATAGGTGGCATAAAGAAATATTTAATGAAAGCAAATTATTAATGTTCTTTTTCATTCTTATTAAAAGAGGAGGGATAAACCTATTGCATGTTATTTAAAAATTCATGGTACCTCTTTTTGTGGTCAGCATATTTTTATTTCTGCCTTTCTTCTTGCATTTTGTTTTCAGTCAACACTTTCTATCAACAGTGACAAAAGTAATATGATCCTCTTAAAACCATTACTTTTTGGGGAAAAATCATGAATTAATAGAAGGGGAACAGACAAGAGCAAATTTGATTCTTAAAACCTTTACACTCTAATTCACTAACATGGTATAATTTTAAAAATGCTCCAAACAGTAGTGGACTTAAACTGACAAGAGCAACAATTTTTTGAACCTTAAAAATACAAGCATAAAAAAATAATTTTCTTGTATTACTGCACTGACAGCAATGGATATTTTTATTTCTTTTCAGGACAAAACTATTTTTTTTACATATTTCAAGGCTTTGTTGCTAATTTTTTTTCTTAATATCCCTATACAAGTGTTTATTTGTTGACATATATAATATAAATAAAGACAATATCATAGAAGATCGAATTTCCATGGCAATTAGATCGGGTTTAAATCTTAAACCTTCTTAGTGGATCTGACTGTTAAGATTGGAGACAAAATTGTGCATCACACGAAAGTCAAAGAAGAGAAAAATTTTTTTCAGATCTTTTTCAGAAATCATATTTATGTTCTGGCAACAGCACCCGTTCCAAACAAGTGGTAGCACTATTAGATATAACAGGCCAGTTTGGTTTTTGGTGTTTTTTCCAATTAAAAATGTGCAAATATATGAAATTTTATATAATATAAAAGCTTCTATTGGTGTGAAATTTGTAGTTGTAGCAAAATTTTAACAATTTAGTGCAAAAAATTGAATCTAAAGTGAAAAGTGAGTTTCCCCACTTTTCGGGAAATTAAGGAAAAATAGTGGAAAACTAAGGCTAGAATTGTGTTCTACTACCTCGAAGTAGAGGGTTTTTCGACATTTTTTCAAAAAAAAACTTTTTCTTAGATTTTACTTAATTGAAATAATTACCAAAAGAATGCCCTGTATATTCTCAGTAATTTGAGGAGCTTAGGTTTTTCCATTCCAAAAATATACAACCTGGAAAAATTTAGTAAATTGGCACAAACTTATATTGTTGAAAATTTTGTCAGTTTGCCTCTATGGTGTCTTAGGTTCTTTTGTATTGTCCATTCCTAGATGTATCGAGGGAGTAGTGGTTTGGGGATTTCACTTGGAGTGATTGCGTTTTAATTTACTTAGAAGGATGCCCATACAGATGCTCTGCATATAGGGGCAAAATTTTTTTTTTATTGATTTATGAAATTTATGATTTCACTGTGATCTAGTTAATAAAGAGACCATTTTTTATACATTTGACTGCCAGCATATTTTTTTAAAAATATGAACAAATTATTATAATAAGGTAGGGGGCCAAAAATAAAAACTTTAACATAAAATGTAACCAAATATAAAAAAATTGCAAAACTAATTTCTCCAGATGCAGAAAAAAATATGTGCTTAGTAAAACCCCAAGCAGGTACTTTTTTCATTGATATATCATTGTGTTGAATTTCGACTATGTCATCTTATAGTTTCTTTCCAATGTTTTGCCTACAATTGCAGGAAACATGATCAGAAATCTTCATTTCATAAGGTTAGAACATTGGATATTTCTGTATTGAAATATTTAATGCTCAATATTTATTTTCTTTTGCAAGCAATTATTACCATATCCATATTTAATGTATGTGAATATTTACACTTTATTTTTAGGAAAGGATGGTTCAGATTCGAAGACAAAAAGTTGGAGGTTTGGGTTTAAGTATTAAAGGAGGTGCAGAGCACAAGCTTCCAATTCTTATATCAAGAATTTACAAAAATCAAGCAGCTGAACAAACTGGAGAATTGTTTGTTGGAGATGCAATTATAAAAGGTACTTTAAACAATTAAAAATTACCTGTTCCTTCACTGTTGTACTACGTGTAGCTGCTAACCAGGCTTGGTTCAGTTTTTTTGAAATCGGAAAGATAAAATTTTCTATATTTTCATTTATATTCTATATAAAGTGATTATGCCAAAATTAAGTTTGAAAAAAGCAGAACTTGTCAGATATAATGAAATATCCCGATCACTAATACTCTATTAAAATGTAATGGAACAAACGTTAATTATGATTATTCTTATTAGATATTGTGGGATGTTAAGTATATTCCATTAAAAGTAGTAATTAAATAATCACTCTGTATATGGATATTAACTATGGTAACTGAAAAAAATATATCTTATGTTACCACCCAAAAACCAGAAAGGAAAAAATATTACTTTTGGGTCGTGTATCTGTTTTTCTGGAACCACCATAAGCTTAAAACATCTTATAGAGGTTCATAAGCTCATGAATATATAAATAAATCTGTTCAAGATATCCTACCCTGGTTATGTAATTAAAACTGAAAGGATAAGTGTCAAGGGTAATCTTAACACGTGTTATCGACCGTCACCAATTAGGAAACAGTGCAATATATTTGTTTGATTACATGTACAAATAATTCGTATAATACCACCAAAATGGATAAAAGAGTGATCGTGTTTTTTTCCAGCTATTATCAATTCTTTTAGTTATAGAAAAACGTCGAACAGTTTTATTAACCTTTTTGTTTAAAACGTTAATTTAAGATACTCCGGCTAAATCCGTAATTAAATATCTAACATGGGTTGGGTAATGCCCTGTACGAATGAAAGATCGAAACATGAATGGAATCAGGTCCAAATAGGTACCAACGGGAACCGCGACAGGGAGTCCGCATCCGGGGAGGAAAGTTCGGAGATGCTTTTTAAAAAGTCATAATATTAGTTACGGTTTGAAACTCGTTAGAGGCGGCACGTTTTTCGCACATGACTGGTTTTGTTTGAGAAAGTTTTTATTCTTGTTTTTTCTTTTATCTTTGGGAAAATTAAGGAGAAATTCTGTTTTATTGTACTTGGGAAAAGGGCGACTTTAGTACTATTTTGTTTAAACAAATTAAATAGCTATTTTTCGTGTGTTTATCCTTTTTCTTGATTAGTCTTTGGAAAGTTATTTAAACGTAAGGTATTCAAAATTTAGTTTTATTTTATAATCCGTGTTAAATAGTTAATTTACAATTGTTAAACGAGTTAATTTTAAGTTTCTCATTGTAAATAACTTCCTTTTTATTTTTTTTTGTTAAATAGATTAAGTGTTTTGAGAAACTTGTTTTGTTTCATTTAATAAAAATCTTCAAACGCGATTAACCTCGCGGGTGCACTGGTCTGAGTGCTCTAAAACGAGAAGCCTGATCCGACCAGCTAGATAGCAGCTTTACCTGAGTATTCAAGTTGTGTTTGTTGTATTGGTAAAATCTATTAACCTGTAGTTGTTTAGCACTAAAACTGCAAGTGCCAAGAAAATCGATTAGACTACTAGAGTGCCATTGCCACAGTCAGATTTATTTTTCGGTTTATAGAATAGCTATTAACTAATATGGGACAGCAGTAAATCGTGGGCTAAACGGCCTTACCCTACCAAAATGTTCCGTTTGCAAGATTCCACGATCAAATGCTGTCACAGTAAATAATTTAATTTTCAAAATATATATTTGTAACAAAAAATATTTTCTATTTTTAGTAAATGGTGAATACATAACAGCTTGTCCTCATGATGACGCCGTAAATATATTAAGAAACGCTGGCGATTTAGTAGTTTTAACAGTTAAACATTATAAAGCTGCCACACCTTTTTTACAAAAGCAAGGTAAACAACATATATTTTATTTATATATAAATAAATATTTTTGTTGAAGCAACAGTAAATTCAGGTTAAAGCTTGACAGTGGAGACAGTAAAGGCCTGAACTCTAAAAGTTCTAACTCCACTTCTCGCATGAAAACAATCAGTTTTGCAAAATCTCATAAAATTTGTTTTAACAATATTTTATACCAAACTTTAATTATTTACTTGTATTGACAAACCTTTTGATTTTTACGCTTACGAGTCGTTCAATAAGCCAAAAATGGCGAAAGAAGCGAAAAAATACATTTTGCAAATTGAGGGCATAAATTTAGGAAAAAATAGATTGCACGTTTCCAGTGGCGACCGTTCCCAACATGCGAGAGAGGAAGAACAGTGAAACCAGTAATCCCTTTTTCTAATGGACGGAGCATAGAATAGAGTATTATTCGCATTTGGGGTTACGAAGTTCTATGCACTGCCAGCTAGAAAGAGAGATTACTGCTTTCACTCTTCTTCCTCTCTTGTACGGTGGTTACGGCACGCATTGGGAACGCGTAAAATGTAGCAGTGCCTAAATCTATGACTAAGCGTAAATCCGAGTTTTCAAAGTCTCCGGGCACAACTGATTTCCTGTTATCTGTCATTTGTTTTGATAATGTCACTCATAAATGAACTTTCCGTTTAACGTAATTTTAACTACATTTTAACGCTTAATTGTATTTTTTATTAACAAATATTTGGTTTAGATTCTGTAGATTTTTGGCTTTTTTTCAAAGTTTTTTCATATTTTTGCTAGAAGGTGAAATAAACTTCCAAGCAGGCGCGGATCCAAGGGGGGCGGGGGGGGGGGGTTGGCAATCGCCCCTCCCCCTCAAGAGCTATTTTCAGGAAAATAGACCCGATTTTGCCTCATACTATAGTTTATTCAAGAACTAGAGAGAGTAATAAATCATTTTTTGCCCTTTTTTTTCTTCACAAACTACCTGGATTATTTAGTCCGTTGTTTTTGGCAAAATCTGTCAGGCACATATATTTTTCATAAGAATGGGTTAGAAATTTTATAATCAAAAATACCAGTCTATAATAATAGACTATTTGCGTTGGATAACAATAGATATTTAGATGTGTGAAGTGTTAAAAAGGGTTTTAATCCTTGTCATAGGCATCGGAAGGAGGTTTATTTTATCACTAAATATTTATGGCATAGAATATTATTTCGGTAATAAACTTAAAATAAAAAGTTTTTATAATATTATGTTATTTCTTATGATTTCTTAATTATTCACATACGTTAGAAAGTATAGATAATTTTGACTTATTTAACACAAATCACAATTATATTTTTATTATTTTTAATTTTATTTATATAGAAAAATAAATTCGTCCATATAATATTAAAAAATTTTTGGTGCTATCGGTCATTTTATTATTACTTAAAAACATTTTTGGGATATTTGACGTTTCAGTTTATTTATTTCTTAAATCATCTACAGAATTACAATTTAACACTAAAAAGGGATTCAAATGTAATTAATTTTTTATGTTACAGAAAATTTAAATAATAAATTGTGTTTACGCTGATAAACATTACGTATCTAATTCGTAATCAAAGTCAGTGAAGCTATCTTCGCTCAAATTAATTATAATCGGTTTCTCTATCTCACCGATCCTGAGATCGAGTTTACACATTTTCTTTTATTCTTTTATTTTAAGGATTTTCTCCAACGAACATTTTCCGGACGATCTATAAGAACAGATTTCCTATCTGGTTTGTCTCAACAAAAATTAATTTCGCTGAGCAATTTCCAGAGCTCAGTTCTTTTAATTTCAGGTAAATCCCGCTCTTCATTGATTTTAGTTAGAATTTTGTCGATGGTTGGGATCTGCTTCTCATAATAAAATGTATGTACAACTCCTTTTATTGCAGTTTACATCTCTTCTTCCAGCGAGGTTTTTCGTCTGCCTGTGATTGAATGTGGGGGGAGTACTAACAATTCCAGTCGTTTTTTTCTCCTTCAGTATTCGGTATATAGTAGATTTTCCAACTCCTGTCATTTTGGAACACATCTCAATAGAGCTGTTAACATTATTATCTAGATATTGATATCTTAAGGCATCATAAACATTCATCGTAATAAGTTTTTCGTTGAGGAAAAAATGCCCTGGTTTAACGATTTTGGAATAAATATAGATGTGGAAGCCATATCTTTTGGGTACCTCACTAATCTCAAATAATATATAAAAATAAGTGCAAACAAGATAAAACATTAAGGACACTCTGTAAGGTGTACTATGCTCACTGACATAAATTGAACTATCCGAAGTTTTATTGTTACAGTAAATTTATAAAAGCTTATAATATTTAAACATAATTAGATTTACGGCAGTCCTCAGTTATCTGCGGCACTGGAGCAGGTATGTTGGAGGTTTCGGTAACAGTTTTATTACTCTCTCTAGTTCTTGAATAGAGTATAGGAATGTGTATGCTTGCGATCGCCCCTCACCTTTCCAAGAGCTTTGAGTTCAGGAAAATAGAACTGATTCTGCCTTTTATATTAGGAATGTGTATGCTGCTGGCACTCCCCCCCGTTGACAACTTGTTTTTCTTCCGGTAGTCCCCCCACCCTCCCAAAAAGCTTTGAGTTCAGGAAAATAGATCCGATTCTGCCTCTTATTTTAGGAATGTGTATGCTGCTCGCATCCTTCTACCCTGTCGGCAACGTGTTTTTTCTTGTGGTCGCCCCCCCCCCCTCCAAGAGCTTTAAATTCAGAACAATACAGCCGACCCTGCCTTTTACATTAGAAATGGGAATGTTGCTGGTGTCTGCCCCCCGCCCCCTGTCGACAACTTGTTTTCGCTTGCCATACTGTACTTTTCTGATATCACCGCCCCCCCCCCCCCCCAAGAGAGAGGCTGGATCCGGCCCCTGCTTCCAAGCACTAATGGTTGGTTCATACTTTCGAAAATTAACAAGTAACACTTAGAATTTCCATTAAACTAACACACTAAAGAATAAAAATGCGGTGTTTATACTTCAAAATTTAACAATTCGTAAAAATTAAGGATTACCAATCAAAATCATTCCTTGGCATTCTAACCCAAATATAAAACGTATTTTTTTTATTTTCAATTGTGGTTATTAACTAATTTTATTCTAAAGTATTCCAACTCTTTGATGACACATTTTTACTAAGTTTTATTTGTTTATAATGTTATTTTTTTCTATTTTGCTGTACGGTGTGTCCAACTTTCGACACTTTTGCACGGTATCTCTGTTATTATTAAAGATAGAGAACCCGTGTTACTTTTTTTTTACAAAAGATGCAACAACAAAATTTTACATTTACAAGCCTCCTCTGGTATTTTAGTTAATATGTAAGTTAATGAAAAAGTAAAAAACGGGCCATTGTAGAGTTTTTACGTAAAATCCGCTGGCGTATTTAGTTTTTTTTTTCTAAAGGTATCAGACTTTGAGTTATGAACCAAACTTATGTTTTTTAGGTAGAACACCCTGTATATTATTTGACAGCTCGATTTTAATTTTTATAAGTTTTGTAATGTATTTTTTGTATATTTGATTTTACTAATAAATCTAAAATTTTGATTTTTTTTTGAAAAATTCAAACGCGCGAGTTGAAGGCAATTTTTATTATATACTAGACTTCATAGATTCCCAAAATACAAGCAATGTCTAACCTTAATATTAAAAAAAAAAAACAGATAAATTAACCGAGGCTGAGGCTGTACTTTTTACATAATAGAGGGAAATGAGGTGACTGCCAACAATTACACTGACGGGAAGAACCCTTCAATACAAGGGCACCGTTAAATATTTGGAAGTTATTCTGGATTCACGATTGAGCTAGAATGATCATATTGAGGCTCAAACCAAGAAGGTCAAATGTGCCTTCTAGGCTTGTAAATGAGCTTTTGAATGCACATGGGGGCTGACATAGAAAGTACTATATTGGATACAAACTCTAGTGATCCTCCCTATGAATACATACGCCGCTATTTTATGGTGGCCTAGTGCAACAAAACCTTTATACCGTCTTCAGCTTGAGAAAGTTCAAAGAATTGCTCTTCTGGGAATAATGAGTGCGATAATGACTCCTTTCATTAGGGTTCTGGAGGTCCTAATGGAACTACCTCCTCTCATCTTATACATAGAGAGCGGGCCTCAAAGCTGTTGGTCGTCTCAATTACATAGGGCATTTTGGAACTGGAACTAATGGCTACTCATGTGGCTGAGAAAGCTTAATGGAGGGATGCCCGTCACTTCCTATGCAACAGACTACATGGCGCCAATTTTAAAATCCAACCACTCTCTTGAAATACTTTTGCCAATTAGATAGGATTGTGAGGAGGAGAAACTCTTCCGAGAAATGAATTCTGCTGGTTTACAGATGGATATCGACAAGCTGGAGCCGGAGTGTTCGGCAGGAGCACGGGAGTCGGAGAATTTTACTCTTGCAGCATGCAACGGTCTTTCAAGCAAAAATTTATGCTATTCTACAATATGGCCATCTCTGTGAGAGGCACATAAACAGAAATCGGGCTATTAACATATACTCAGATAGTGGAGCTGCAATATTGGCTCTGGGGTCCAAAGTAGTAGGTTCATGACTCGTATCTGAGTGCAGGGAGGTACTTGATATTATAACAAGAACGGCTGTACAAACAGACTCGTGTGAGTCCCGGTCACTCGGGTATACGCGGAAACGGGAAGGCGAATCGTTTGGCAAAGATGGGGTCCGCGGCTGAGCCATAGGGCCCCCAACTCATTATGCCGGTTCCAATTACTGTTGGTAAGGGAGAACTGAAACTGTTGCTGGGAAGCAAATTTATTGAATGCTGGAGGGAAGCTCCTGGAATAAGATGGGCTAAGTAACGTATAATTGGACTTAATGCGGAATTTCCTGGGGACCTTCTTTTTTTTAAATTGGAAAGAACTGCGGATCTTGGTGAGATTGCCGACGGGCGTCGCGGAGGATCTGGGATGCAGATGGTGCCTGGAAGAGGATGAAACTGTTGACCATGTTCTCAAAGATTGCCCGGCACGTTAAATGAGACAAAGACCTTTCGATGATACAATAATATCACCCACAGCAGTCAGGTAGTGAGCCTGCTTGGATTCGCAATGGCTATCGCCCTCGAATGACTTGCGGTCATTGTGGGATGTAATGGGCCCAATGAGGCCTAAGCATCAAAGACCTAGTATCACCACTCTTATTCATTTATTCACAAGGGGAGGCCGCTACCTTGTCATCACCGATTTTGATAAAACTTAAGAATTATCCCGACTAAGGTCATGTACAGAAATCCCTAAAAGCGTTCGCTCATTTGATTTTTGTGAAAAAAATTTTAAAGTCGAACGCGTTATACGTTAACAAGTGTGATACTCTTTTAGAAGATTTCTTACATTAGCCACCATGGTGCAACTGAGTAAACGCTCTACCAGTGCACCGACAGCTAAGGGTTCGATCCCCGCTCGATGCAAAATTTCTTTTTATCATTTCAAAAAATAAAATTTATTTTTATCATTCCAAAAAAGAGTTATCGATTTTTCCAATTATTAATTATTCCATGTAGTTTTTACACACGATCATTTAAATACATACTTAACGTGTTTTTTTTTTAAATACTTTACTCATTAATTCCATTTTCAGTTTCACAGTTGTAGTAAAAATTTTTAAAACAAATTGTGTTAATTTTTGAGAAATAAACAATTAAAAATTAAACTTATACAAAAATCGAAAAATCTCAAAATCAGTTATTTTTAATCGAATAACAAAACCATTCAAAAATGTAGAGAAATTTTTTTTCGTCACTTATACTGATTTCAAACCAAACGGCTTCGCACTCCCTCCAGGGAATATTGACCTAGGTGACGTGGTCTGCTGTATTACCTACGAACATTCGGACGGTTCGCGCGGTTGAAGGGAGAACTACTTTCTAAATTGTTTTATACAGATGCTCACTAAGTCCCAGTCCCTTGATGTTCTGCAGGAGGTTCTTTGTTATCACTCCAATTGTTGATAGAATAATGGGAATCGTTTGGACGCTGTTCATTGCGCATAGTTTTCGAATTTGCACCTCCAGATTTCTGTATTTGGCGATCTTTTCGTTGTATTTTGACCTTAGGTTGTTGTTGTTAGGTACAGCAATGTCGATTAGTGTAGTTCGCCTAGAAATTTTATCTATTAGTATAATGTCTGGTCTATTATGAGCTACTGTTTGATCCGTCAGAACCGTTCGGTCCCAATATAACTTCAACTGGTTGTTCTCAAGGATAGGCTCCGGATTGTACTTGTAATAAGGCACTTTTCCTACCTGTAATAGGTTTAACTTTTCTGCTAACTCTTGGTGGAGTATCTTAGCGGCTGAGTCGTATCTTTCCTTATACTCGGTTGCGGCAAACGCTTGGCATCCTCCAGTTATGTGCTGAATTATCTCCGATGTTCGACAGCCATATCTACATTGGTCATTTTCTATTGAGGGATCTCTAATGATGAACTTCCGATAGTTCTTTGTCAGAATAACCTGGTCTTGGATAGCTAACAAGAAGCCCTCCGTTTCCGGAAACATCTGTCCTGAAATCAACCAGTAGTTCGACGTTGAGTTGTCGACATTGTCCTGATTGACCCCATTTGGATGCCGTCCATGAAGTGGCTTCTGAAGCCAGGTTTGTAACTTCTCTTGGTCTGTTTGGTGATGAGAAGTAATATCTTGTTCCCTCAACTGTAGCGGCGTTGAAACGTCTGCCTCGCATATTGCTCGATGTAGTGTGGAAGAGTCCGCAAACCTGTGGAAATATGAACGTAAGTTTATTATTTGTTGGTCGAGCTGCTTACCAATATACACCAATCCTCTTCCTCCTTGGTGTCTTGGAAGCATTGTACGTTCAATAGCACTCCGAGGGTGATGTTTTTGTGCTTTTGTTAGGAGTGTCCTTATTTTTCTTTGCAGGTTTTGGATGTCCGTCCTGCTCCACTTTACAATTCCAAAAGAGTAGCTCAGCGCAGAGCAAGCATACGTGTTGAGTGTCTTAAACAAATTTCTACTATTTAAATTAGTTCGTAATACCCGCCTTACCCTCCTGACAAATTCGGTTGTCAGTTCGGCCTTCATAGTGCGATGGTCAATTCTTTTAGCTTGTTTCATACCTAGATATTTGTATGTTTGGTCTGCTTCCATTGCAGCTATAGTTTCACCGTTCTGCATTTCACAAGCCCCCGGTTGTATCTTCCCTTTAACGATGTTCAAAATACGGCACTTGTCAAGTCCAAATTGCATTCCGATATCCCCGGAGAACTCCTCTACAATTTTAAGCATTTGTTCCAGCTGGTTTCTGGTAGCAGCCATCAGTTTAAGATCATCCATGTATAGAAGATGATTCACTCTGGCTACCTTTTCGTTGTTATTTCTAACACTAAAGCCGTATCTGGTTGAGTTCAAACGGCGTGATAGTGGGTTCATTGCAAGGCAGAACCACAATGGGCTAAGTGAATCGCCCTGAAATATTCCCCTTCGTATCGGAATGGTGTTAGTTTCGATGGTGTCGCTGGATGGCACTTGCAATTGGATCCTAGTTCTCCAGGTTGACATGATGCGTTCTAAAAAGGAAACAAAATTATTATCGACTCTTTACATTCTCATTACAGTTTTGGGCCACTCATGTGGCACCGAGTCGAAGGCCTTCTTATAATCCACGTAGGCAGCAAAGAGGTTGCTTCGGTTGGCACAGGCTTGGTTACATATGACAGAGTCAACAATCAATTGTTCCTTGCATCCCATTGTTCTCCTCGTGCATCCTTTCTGTTGAGTTGCAATGATGTTATTTTGCTCACAATGTGCATAGATGCGTTGGGTCAAGCAGGAGGTGATCACCTTATACAGTGTGGGTAGGCAGGTGATCGGCCTATACTTAGCTGGGTCATGTGTGTTATGTTGGTCCTTTGGTAGGAGGTACGTAATGCCTTCGGTCAAGAACAATGGCATTCTTGCTAGGTTAAGGAAAACATCATTATAAAGATTAGCCAGCTGATGGTAGATACACCAGAACTTTTTGAGCCAGTAGTTCTGGATCCCGTCGAGACCTGGAGCTTTCCAGTTATGGGATTCCTTGATTATTCTTGAAATTTCCTCGGTGGTAAATGGCTCAAACTGCATCTGGCTGTAATCCCGGCAGACTTGGTGTTCTTCATTGATCCAGCCAGCTGCGATGTTACAATCGGCTGGTGTGGAAAGTTGGTTTCCCCAGAACTCTTCTACCTGCTCTCTATTGGAATATCTATTATCTGCTATATTAGGTAGAGTGTTTAGCTTACGGTAGAAAGTCTTTTCTGATCGTTGGAAGAGCGCATTGTCTCATTTTCGGTTATTGCTGGTCTTGTACCTCTTTAGCCGTCCTGCAATAACAGAGAGCTTCTGTTTCAGCGAATCAAGGCATTGCTGAGCAGTAACGCTGGATCTTGTTGCGAATGACATCGGACACGATTCATGATTTCTTCAACTCGCCTTTGCAGTCGACTGGTTCTTGTGCCCCTGATGTACTCCGCTAGCTGTCCTATATCTATTCGAAGATTTTCAATTTTCTTATTTAGACGTCTTTCCCATGATGGTGTGTTGGGTTCTGTTCTTGCTGATCGGCGCTCTGTTGTAACTTTAATTTCTAGAGTTCTAGCTATAGCAGTCGCGGCACAGTAGATGGTCATATGTAAGGACTCCAGAGTGTAGGCATCTGAAACATAAGCTGGTAAAATCCGATTGTTCATGATGTCTAACATGGCACCCAATTTTTTGGATGAATTACTTTTTGGCAGTGCCGGTTTTCTTAACGGATTGCTTCCATCATTCTCCACCGCAGCGCTCATTTCCGTTGACAGTTTTTGATAAAAGAGTTCAGTGTTGTCGTGCTTGGTTTCGTCATTCAGCTGTTTCTGTTGTTCTTGGACCTCAGGTTCCGGTTGTGGCTCAGGTTCAGCAGTCGGATTGTTGTTATTGTCAGTGCCTCTGATCTCACGTTCAATTTCCTCTTTGATGCTATTAAGCCGAGCTTCAGGAATTAGGCTGTTTCGGAGAATAACTCTATATTGGCCACTGCTGGGACACTTGCGTGTGTGAGTACTCCCTGCAAAATTCGGCATGTAGTTGTTGTATGTAGCCGATCATCTCTCGTCCTAGTTGAGTCACCCTATAAAGAATACGCATAATTGTCTCGTTCATGGACACAGTCCATTTCATGCGCTGTCTTGGTCGTCCCGCTTGAGTAAGAGTTGGTTGGGGTTCTCGCACAGCATCTTCGGCGGGTAGAGCTCTTGGAGTTATCTGACCCTCGTGTTGATGTAGTTGTTGTTGTTGTTGCCTGTCCACAGCGATGTCAACTCTCATGCCGTTGTTTGGTTGTTCTTGAGTCTCTGGGTCTAGCTGTGGCGCAAGTTCTGCGGTTTATTCATTGTTATCATCGGTGCTTCTTATCTCTCGTTCTATTTCCGCTTTGATGATGTTAAGTCGCGCTTCTGAGATAAGTTTATTTCGGAGAATAGCTCTGTATTGGTCTGCTATTCTCTGTTGTGACACTTGTAGATGTGGATATTCCCTACAAAATTCGGCATGAAGCTGTTGTCTATAGCCGATTGTTTCTCGTCCTAGTTCAGTCACCCTATAAAAAATGCGCATTACTGTTTCATTCATGGATGTTGTCCATTTCATGCTCTGTCTCGGAAGTCCCCCCTGAGTGCGCGCTGGCTGAGGTTCCTGCGCAGCACCTTCGGAGGGTGGAGCCCTCGTTGTTGTTTAGCACTCATGTTGTTGTTGGGCTGTAGCTTCTTGTGAGACAGGGGTTCGCCTCCTCAACACCCTACCACTTGAAGTTTTCGATGTCGAAATGTTGCTCCCCCCAGAATTCGTGGAGCAGACCGCTTCTGCTGTGTAGGATTGTGGACCATGGGTCCTACCCACCTCGGTACATTATGTTTTGCAGTCGACATTTCATAATTTAAAATAAAAAAGTTCTCCCCATTTAATTGCCTCCTACGATTGGTTGAGGGAAACCCTGGATCTATTCGTTGCCGGGTCCAGTCGGAAAGCTGAAAGAAAGTGGCTCCTAAGGAATTATGTAGGAATTGAGTGTAAGTGGGTCAAGGCAGAGGGATGTTTAAAAGGTAAAGAAAGGATGTGGTTAAAGGTCAGCAGATAGCTGGCGTTGCTGGCTGTACTGTCTACGCATTACAGTAGCGACAAGTATACTGCTGGCTGCTGCACACTGCCGGCCAGACAGGCTTATTTTATTATTATTTTGATTTACAAGCCAAACGGCTTCGCACTCTCTCCAGGGATCATTCACTCATACCAGGCATACAAAGACACAAAAAGTATGAAGCTCTGTGGGAACCCTTTCCATGTTATCGGGTCCTAGATGACGTTGTCTGCTGTATTTCCTACGAACTTTCGGACGGTTCGCGCGGTTGCCAGGAGAATCGCTCTCTGCATCGGCCTATACAGATGCTCACTAAGGCCCAGTCCCTTGATGTTCTGCAAGAGGTTCTTTGGTATCACTCCAGTTGTTGACAGTATTATGGGAATCGTTTGGACGCTGTTCATTGCCCATTGTCTTCGGATTTGTACCTCCAGATCTCTGTATTTGGCGATCTTCTCGTTGTATTTTGGCCTTAGGTTGTTGTTGTTAGGTATAGCAATGTCGATTAATGTAGTTCGCCTAGAAATTTTATCTATTAGTATAATGTCTAGTCTATTATGAGCTAGTGTTTGATCCGTGAGAACCGTTCGGTCCCAATATAACTTGAACTGGTTGTTCTCAAGAATAGGCTTCGGATTGTACTTGTAATAAGGCACTTTTTCTACCTGTAATAGGTTTAACTTTTCTGCTAACTCTTGGTGGAGTATCTTAGCGGCTGAGTCGTGTCGTTCCTTATACTCGGTTGCGGCAAACGTTTGGCATCCCCCAGTTATGTGCTGAATTGTCTCCGATGTTCGTCAGCCATATCTGCATTGGTCATTTTCTATTGAGGGATCTCTAATGATGAACGTCCGATAGTTCTTCGTCGGAATAACCTGGTCTTGGATAGCTAACAAGAAGCCCTCCGTTTCCGGAAACATCTGTCCTGAAATCAACCAGTAGTTCGACGGTGAGTTGTCGACATTGTCCTGATTGACCTTATTTGGATGCCGTCCATGAAGAGGCTTCTGAAGCCAGGTTTGTAACTTCTCTTGGTCTGTTTGATGGTGAGAAATAATATCTTGTTCCCTCAACTGTAGCGGCGTTGAAACGTCTGCCTCGCATATTGCTCGATGTAGTGTGGAAGAGTCCGCTAACCTGTGGTATTTCCACGTAAGTTTATTATTTGTTGGTCGAGCTGCTTACCAATATCCACCAATCCTCTTCCTCCTTGGTGTCTTGGAAGCATTGTACGTTCAATAGCACTCCGAGGATGATGTTTTTGTGCTTTTGTTAGTAGTGTCCTTATTTTTCTTTGCAGGTTTTGGATGGCCGTCCTGCTCCACTTTACAATTCCAAAAGAGTAGCTCAGCGCAGAGCAAGCATACGTGTTGAGCGCCTTAAACAAATTTCGACCATTTAAATTAGTTCGTAATACCCGCCTTACCCTCCTGACAAATTCGGCTGTCAATTCGGCCTTCATAGTGCGATGGTCAATTCTTTTAGCCTGTTTCATACCTAGATTTTTGTATGTTTGGTCTGCTTGCATTGCTGCTATAGTTTCACCGTTCTGGATTTCAAAAGCCCCCGGTTATATCTTTCCTTTAACGATGTTCAAAATACGGTACTTGTCAAGTCCAAATTGCATTCCGATATCTCCGTAGAACTCCTCTACAATTTTAAGCATTTGTTCCAGCTGGTTTCTGGTAGCAGTCATCAGTTTAAGATCATCCATGTATAGAAGATGATTCACTCTGACTACCTCTTCGCTGTTATTTCTAACACTAAAGCCGTATCTGGTTGAGTTCAAACGGCGTGATAGTGGGTTCATTGCAAGGCAGAACCACAATGGGCTAAGTGAATCGCCCTGAAATATTCCCTTTCGTATCGGATTGGTGTTAGTTCCGATGGTGTCGCTGGATGGCACTTGCAATTGGATCCTAGTTCTCCAGGTTGACATGATGCGTTCTAAAAAGGAAACAAAATTATTATCGACCCTATATATTCTCAATATAGTTTTGAGCCACTCATGTGGCACCGAGTCGAAGGCCTTCTTATAATCCACGTAGGCAGCAAAGAGGTTTCTTCGGTTGGCACAGGCTTGGTTACATATGACAGAGTCAACAATCAATTGTTCTTTGCATCCCATTGCTCCCGTCGTGCATCCTTTCTGTTGAGCTGCAATGATGTTATTTTGCTCACAATGTGCATAGATGCGTTGGGTCAAGCAGGAGGTGATCACCTTATACAGTGTGGGTAGGCAGGTGATCGGCCTATACTTATTTTATTATTATTATACTTACAAGCCAAACGGCTTCGCACTCCCTCCAGGGATTATTCACTCATACCAGATATGCAAAGACACCAAAAGTATGAAGCTCTTATTATTATTATTATGATTTACAAGCCAGACGGCTTCGCACTCCCAGGGATTATTATTATTATGTAGATATATATGTATTTAAAAGTTCGTATGTAAAAACTACATGGAATAATTAATAATTGGAAAGACCGATGATAATTATTTTATGAAATGATAAAAAAAAAGTTTGCATCGAGTGGGGATCGAACCCTCAGTTTTCGGAGCACTGGTAAAGAACTTATCCATTTGAGCTACGGCGGCTGATGTGAAAGAGCTTCTTCTTGTGAGCGTATAAGGCGTTCGACTTAAATTTTTTTTTTACAAAAAAAACAAATAAGGTATGGTATGAACGCTTTTTGAGTGTTCTTTAAATGACTTTAGTCGGTATAATTCGGCCTTTCTCCTTATCAGTTAAATTTTAGACTAATCCGTGAGTAAAATGTTTTATATTCTAGCAAATTTTAATAGACTAGAGATTTCAGAAAATACGTGGAACTTGGACTTGACTTTACACTTGCGCCTTTTAATCTTCCTCTGAGCATTTTCGAACTAAGGTTAATTTATCGTAGCTTTAGTAGCTTATTTTTGACATGCGTGGATGCCAACGTGCGTCTCTCAATACCTTTTTCAAATATTCGATACTGTAGACTGACCTCTCTTGCAACATTGTGCGATATGTTTTTATCTTTATCCTTCGTTATATAGAGTTAAAATTTGTGCTGCTTTAGCTTCATTGCAGTGTTCAACTGGTGACATACTGTTATTTTAAATAGAAAAAAAAAATAAAATGCAACACACTTATTTCATCACAAATCCAAACTTAATTCATGAGTGTAGTTGGAACATGTGCATTTATTTCGAAAACCCGCTGCCGTATGTTAAGTTCAATGTTTTCATTGTTCATAGATGATAAAGACTCACAACAGACTGACAGTAATAGCGAAAAAGAGGCGTCAGATGAAAGTTTTCGCATTACTTCCAACAGTACGAGCAGTAGACCAAGTTCAATTTGTTCAGAGATGGACCAAGAACCAATTCAGACCCATTGGGTTGATATTATAACAGTGCCTTTAATGATGGCATATGTAACAAGGTATATATTTGGCACTGATAAGTTACGGCCAAACTCCTTCGAGGTTAGGGGTTTGAATGGTATCAGCACGGGGATAATACATTGTGATGATTCCGCTATTCTTTCACAGTGGTTAAAATATATTAATGATAATATTATAGGACTGACAAATTTACAGGTAAGAATTAAAATACCAAGGTATTACTTAAATACTTAGGTAGGTCTGATTGATGTAGTTTTGGCCTGACAGCTAAGATAGCAATTAAGTACATGGTCAAAATTTAGAAGTATGTTAAATTTATTCCACGATAGCAATTTGTAAATATATTTACGAGGGTGGAATAAAAAGTTTCCGATCTTCTCTGGAGATGACGTTCGCAGCGCTATTTTGACAATGACATCTTGAAACGTTATCTTTTTTTAGTATTACCACAACTTATTTCACATTACAGTTGCGACAAAAGGCGTTCCCACCAAAACCAAATTTCGTGACTTTGCTTGACTCGCTATTACAGTAGGTTAAAATATTAAAATTAGAAAAATACCGCCACAGATTATTTCATTTTAACTAGATACGACAAAAGGAGTTTTCGTCAAAACCCAATTCCTATGTGGGTCTCAGGTAATTCTAAAGAAGGATAACGTTTCAAGGTGACATAGTCAAAAAAAGTAAAAAAAATAAATAACACTGATCGACAAAATGTAACTTTTTGTCTGTTAAATTTAGAATGGCTGTTTGGTACGGAATATTTTGCTCTAATGGGTAAGGTTTTTTTTGTAATACGAAATTAAATAGTTCACACTGTTTTAAAGTGATTAGTTTTATTTAATTTACTTACATATATTAGTCTAAATCAAAATGTAGTTTTAAACGATTCCCTACTCTATTTTGTTTTAAGGAATATCCCTTTTTCGTACCCAACAATAGTCTGCAACCATATTTGGATTCCATTTTCCCTGCTTGCTGGTTTTCCATTGTTGAAATATCTTGGTAGAATCACTCACACAGCCGAGATTTTCAGGAAAGAAATCAAGTGTGAATCCAGAAAATGTATTTTTAGGGAGATGTTATGTTTCAAAGCTTTATAATTTTGAAGGAGTTCTGAAACTAGTGCCCTGTAGTTCCCCGTTTTTCTATTGTCAAGAAATTACGTTACGACCTTTTTAAAATACTTTCATGCAGCTTTTCCAAACCCGTTCCAACTTACCTCAAAGTCACCATGGTCCTTTATAAGCTCCCTTATTTGTGGGCCTACAAATATAACTTTTTTTAATTTAGACTCACTGATTCTAGAGAATTTGTTCTTTAAGTATAAAAATCGTAGGGCAGTTTTATCCATCACTTTAACAACATTTTTCATTAATCCCAGCTTGATGTGCAAGGGAGGAAGACATACATGTTCAGGATTTACTAGTAGTTGAGACGTTATGTGTTTTGTCCAGGTGTCAAACTTGTTTTAGGCCATTTCTTCTTGACAAAATGATTTATGCTATCGCACTCGCATAGAAACTACAAAATTTAATTATACTCCAAGAATGCTGTTGGTATTGTATCTTCAATAGCTAAACCTTTATGTTGTCGTAGTTTCTTTCATGTGGGCTGCAGAAAGGGGAATCAAACGATTCTGATTTTTAATATGAAAAAGCACGGCTTTTAAACTGAGTTTAGATGAATCTATAAACAACCTCCATTCCTTACGGTCTCCTAACTCAGTAATGAATCAGCGTCAGGACAAAACATTAAATTGCCTTCTGCGGAGAACAAGCGTTGGAGGTATTGTTCCTGTCGACGATAAGAAGAAATTGTAGTTCTATTCTCAAAAAGATTTCAACCCTTTAGTCTGGACACCAACAATTCTGTCTGATTATTTAACAAGTCTAGATCACGAACTAGACCACTGACTTATTGATTCTATGAGGTTCTGTAGACGTGCCACCAAAATCTGTATCTTCAGTGTCTTCTGTTTCTGGACTTAATTGTAAATCTTCATCGCCAGAATTTTTTACATGTAAACTCCAATTTTCAGATGGTGCTAGCGTTGGAAGCTCGTTGCTGTGAGGAACAGGCCTGATAGCTGAAAGAAAGTTGGAATATTTAGTGGTCTTGTTAGTTGTGCTTGTTATCCCCGGAAATTTTTTTAAAGAGGAAATAGCAGTCCGTGGAGAGCTCGTTTGATTCCCTCCTCCCTCCTGTAATAGCGAATGGCATATGTCGCGACTTTTCGTTAAGCAAACAACTAAATATTACACAAGACGCACAGCAAATATGAGGGGCCCAAGATTTGTCCTGACCACAGATTTGACACCCGAAATAAAATGTATTTTTTCTCAAAGGAGCAATATTCCTTCTTTGGGACTTTAAAGTTAGTTCACCACACACATAACAGAAATTGTTTGGATGGTTTTCACAATTTCGTGTCATTTTAAGGAATCTATTGTTACAAAAATAAACACTTAATGCAAAGTAAATACGAGTAGTTCCCTAGAAAAATAATATAAACCCTTTTCTAACTTGACACGTAAGTCGAAACTAAACTGATGTGACTTACGTAAACGACTTACCGAGATTATTAAGTCCGCTAGACTTATTTGACACCTTTATTGGAATTTCAATTATAAATTGTTGGCTACAATCTTCCTAAATAAAACTGCAATATATATATATATATATATATATATATATATATATATATATATATATATATATATATATATATACTATATTTAATATTTGTAAATTTTCGCAAAACCAAGCCCGTTGGGCAACTTTTATAGTTGTATTTGGCTTTAGCGTAGCAAACTACATAAGAAAGGGATACAATTATCCATTTAACAAAATTATTGTCGACCAGTGTAATTAGTATTAAACTTGATTTAAAATTTTTTAGTTTTTCTACTTTAGTGGTATTTTTTAGATGAAATTATACAACAGAAACTTCAGCGTATCAGATCGAATAGAATATATGGGCTGGGTAAATGAATGTGTGTTGAATAATAATCAACCTTGGCAAAACTATAAGCCCAGGTTTTTAGCCTTAAAAGGAACTGATCTCATGCTATTTGATTCTCCTCCTGTAAGTTATTGCCTTATCCTATTATTTCATCGCAAAGGGCCGCTCAAGTAACCTTGTACAAAATAGTTTAAAAATAAAAATTGGGAAATTGAAGATTATAACAAGAGTTTTTATTTATTTTAGTTAAATTTAACAGACTGGAATAAATGCTCACTCACTTTTAAAGTATATCAAACGATGTTCAGGATAGTAAAAGAGTCTGAAAACGTTGATGAACGTCAGCATTGTTTTCTCGTACAAACTTCCGGACAGGAGTCCCGATATTTTTCTGTGGAGACTAGACAAGAATTGTTAAGAATTGAAAATGCTTGGCATTGCTCGGTTTGTACAGCCGTCATGAAATTAGGAGTAAGTATTTATAGTTTTTCAGTATTGTATTTTTGTTTATTATAAAACCTAATTATGATACTGCACTGGTTTGTTTTGTGAACTGTTTAAAAAATATTTTATTGTTTTATTTTGCATGTTTTATGGTTGTTGTCATCTTTTTTGATTTTATATGGCTTTAGGAATTTTCTAGAGCCTCCGGTATTCGGTTAAATTCGTCAATTAAGCTCGAGTATCTTCGGTATTTCACTGATTGAAACATGTGGTTTTATATTAATTCGAAAGTACTTCCTTTCGTTCATTTGGTTTTTTACGGAAACTGACAGACGTTTCATTAAAACCTCATTTTCTGTACTGACTGAAGGAGTTCTGCGTACAGCGTGTTTGTTATACAAGATTGTAAGGCGTATCTTTTCGTTAGCTCCGTCTCGTTCCTTGCTTTTTAAGTGCCACTAGTTTGCGATTAGGCTTCGTGGTTTCGCATAAGAAGGGTTTTCCAGGTGGAATCATCATCTTTCTTATTGAGATTGATACAATTAATTTGGTCTTCTCATTTAAGCTGATATTGTCTGCATCAACATAAGAAAGAAACACGAAACATCAGCCCTTTTCTGACGTCATCTTGTAACAGCATTAATAATGACAATTGCCGACAAATCGTCAACATAGACTGACTGACTGACTGACTCCGTAGCACTACAACCCAGGGTGGGTCTTGGCTGCTTCGACTATCTGCCTCCACCTAGAACGCTCTTGTGCCAGCTCCCTCCATTCTCGCTGATCAACTTCAAGGATAACTAGATCCTTGTGGATGTTATCTCTCCATCTAAGCCTAGGTCTTCCCAGTGGTCTTTTTCCTTGTGGTGCTTCCTCCCATACCCGTTTTATTAGTCGATCGTTTTGACTCCTTTGTATATGACCTGCCCATCGTAGTCTTCTGGACTTTATTTCTTGAACGATGTCAGGGCTTTGATATATTTGCGTAAGCTCTATGTTGCTTCTCATTCTGTGACGGTCTATTTGAAGGTCTCGGTATGGGCCATATATTATGCGGAGGATTTTTCTCTCAAACCTTCTTAGCAGCTCCGTATCGTGGACTGTCAGGGTCCATGTTTCACTGGCGTAGATTGCTACTGGTCGTATTATTGTTCGATAAATTTCGGTTTTTGCCTTTCTAGTGATAAATTTAAGCAAGGTTTGTATCGCAAATGTACATTTATTTGCTTGTGTGATGCGCTGTTTAACCTCTTCCTGCATATTATTGTTTGCCGTTATCACTGCGCCCAGGTACTTGAAAACTCGCACATGCTCAAAATTATAGTCATCCATGGTGACGTTCTGCCTGATTCTGTCTCGGGCGGGGTTGCGGGAGACATGCATGTATTTGGTCTTTCCTTCATTTATTCGGAGCCCTATTCTCTGAGCTTCTTTTTCTATATTTATGAAGTTTTCCTTCACACTGACTATGCTTTCTCCTATCACGCCCATATCATTTGCGTAGGCCAAAATAAGTTTAGGGTCACTTGGTCCAAAAACCTCCGCGTCTACTGATACTGTTCTTACGGCTTTCTCCAGTGCAAGGTTAAACAGTAGTGGCGACAAAGCATCTCCCTGTTTTAATCCTCTGTTGATAGAAAATGTTTGACTACATTCTCCTTCAATTTTGACACAGCTTTTTGCCGCCTCCAGGCACGCTCTACACAGTCTAATCAGCTTGTGCGGGATTCCAAATTCTTCCATAGCTTCCCACAACCTTATCCTAATAAATGACAGTGTTATGCTTGCTCGAAATCTATGAACAAGGTATGTAAGTTTTTGTTAAATTCCCAACATTTCTTTAGCATCTGTCGGATAGCGAACAGCTGATCAACTGTTGATCTTCCGCTTCGAAAGCCACATTGGTAGTCTCCGATAATCTCCTCGGTATACGGAGAGAGACATTGAAGGAGAATGCTAGAGAATAATTTATAGGCGTGCCTTAGTAAAGCAATACCTCGGTAATTTTTACATTGCATTTGGTCCCCTTTTTTGTGGAGTGGAATTATTACCCCTTCTTTCCATTCATCAGGAATGATTTCTTGATTCCAAATTTGTTTCACGAGGTTATGTATTTGTATGATTAGATCGTTCCCTCCACGTTTCAGACTTTCTGCCAAGATATTATCTCGACCTGCCGTTCTGTTATTTTTGAGCTTCTTAATGGCTCTAATGGTCTCTTCCATGGATGGAGGTGGGATATTAACCTCTGCCGTAGCGAATACTGTAGCTTCAGGTTCTTCCTGCGTCGGCACGTTTAGTAGTTCATCAAAGTAGCACTTCCACCTGTCCAGTACCTCCACTTTTGAGGCGGTGATTGTGCCATCGTTAACCTTTAGCATTGTGGCACTTCTTGGGCGGAATCCCTTTTTATGCCTCCCCACATCCTTGTAGAACCTCCTAGTATTGCCGTTCTGAAAATCAGCCTGTAAATTAAGTACTTTTTCTGTCTCATGTTCTTTTTTCTTTTTCCTGATCAATTTACGTAGCTGTGTTCTTAGTTCGTTAAACCTAATTGTTGTCTGCTCTGATGGGCTATGAAGCATTTTAATTCGTGCCTCTGTTTTGATGGCACCAAGATTTTTGCACTCATCATCAAACCAGGGATGTCGGCTGGGTTTTGGTTTGGGGCCCAATACACTTCCGTTTACTTCCAGCTAGTTTCTATATTGTCACTTTCTGCTATTCTGCTAAGGTTCTCGGAGATTCTGTTCTTGTATGCTAGGCATATTTGTGGGTCTCGTAGTTTATTCGTGTCGTGTTGTGCCTCTGTTCTGGATTTATTGTTTTTGTGTGAAGATATGCAAGTTCTAACTTTGGCTGCCACCAACAGGTGATCGGAGTCTGCTTCGGCCCCTCTGTAGCTTCTCACGTCTATTATATTGTTGGCATGTCTAGAGTTGACTAGTACATGGTCTATTTGATTTCTGGTAACGCCGTCATTCGAAATCCACGTTTGTTTGTGCGGAAACATCGTTGACTTTACCCTTAACGCGTTTGACGATGCTAGATCTATGACTCGTGTTCCGTTATCGTTCGATATGTCATGCAGGCTGTGAAATCCCGCCACTGGGTTTGCTGCCGGCTCCTTTCCAATTTTTGCGTTGAAGTCGCCCAATACTATAAGCATATCTTGTTTCGGTATTTGATTAATAACTGTTTGTAGGGTCATAGAAAGTATCCTTTATATCATCCTGTGTCTCTTCTGTTGGTGCATATGTGGATATCAAACTGCAGTTGTGAAGCCTGCCTCGCATCCTTATGCAGCAGATCCTTTCGTTAACGGGTGTAAATCCAATGACTTCACTCAACAGTTGTTCTTTAATCGCGAAACCTGTTCCACTTTCGTGCCTTGATTCATGGCCACTGTAGAAAATAATATAGTTCTCTACCCTTACGTTACCTGATCCGGTCCATCTGATTTCTTGGAGTGCCGTTATATCCATGTTCAACATAGACGGCAAGATTAATACCCGAATCTATTGGCATTATAAATAACAGATAATTCATTCAACTTACTTTTTACCTAGAAATGATTCCTCAAATGGAACCACTGTACGACAAGGCACCTGATCCTAAACTGACACCACCAATGACCCTCGAAAAGAAAACCAAGGGGGCGGAGCCAACGCTAACCAATAGATATTCACTACGATCTCGTATAAAAATACACTTCACGCCGAACTTTCTCAACTTATCTCTAACAGTAAGCATAGAAAATGCTAAATAAGATTTTCAAACGTGTTTTCATACGTGAAATATTATGGTTTTTTGTCGTCTCAAAATTAAAATGCACAACAGCAGAGAGTAAAAAAC
This sequence comes from Diaprepes abbreviatus, assembly GCA_034092305.1. Classification (NCBI taxonomy): domain Eukaryota; kingdom Metazoa; phylum Arthropoda; class Insecta; order Coleoptera; family Curculionidae; genus Diaprepes; species Diaprepes abbreviatus. The sequence goes on from JASJET010000031.1 coordinate 16,566,334, forward strand.
GTGATCCCGTTGAATGGATGGTCAGCTTAATGTAGTAGCTAAATTATCGCAATTTGATTCTTGCAAAAGCAAATTCCTGTTTGTATCATCGTTGCTTATTAGCCTAATTTTTTTTTCAGACTAAAACATTCACTGTTAGTAGTAACGGTAAAACTGCCGGCTTAACACTCGATTGGAACTTGGGTTTTTCTTTACACGAAGGAGACTCAAAAACTCCCGTGTGGCAGTACAAGTTTTCCCAGTTGAGGGGTTCCTCGGACGATGGGAAATCAAAACTTAAATTACATTTTCAGGATATTGATACCAAAGCTATTGAAACAAAGGTAAGAATTTTAATGAAGCAGTGTGGCGATAGAATATATCTCAATTTTTAACCGGCTTCTGAAAGAAGGAGGTACTACGTTCGACCGCCATGTATGTTTTTTTTGTTTGTACGTCGATTACTCCGAAACGACGGCACCGATTTGAATGAAATTTCTTGCATCATATTCATAAAATTGGTTCAGTAAAATCTAAGATGACGCTGATAATATAGCGGACAAAAAATTAATTTCGTTCGGGTAATTTCTGGGGTCGTACATAACGAATTTAAAATTATTTTTAACAAATTCGATAGGCCAATTAAAAATTTTACAGACCTGTAGGTATTAAAATTTAGTAGTTACCGGTAATGTTCGGGCAACTTCGGAAACTACTGGTGAACATACCAATTTGTAAGCTCGGGTATATTCAGTAACCATTTGTTTCTGAATAAATTTTTTAATTTAGAAAGAATTGATAAGAGTTAATATTATATAATAACATAAGGAATTCTTTGTTTGACTCTGTTATTTTATTTTTTCAGGAGCTTGAATGTTCAATTTTACAAAGTCTCCTCTACTGTATGCATGCGTTTCTAACCGCTAAAGTAGCTTCAGTTGATCCTGGTTTTCTCTGCTCGACACTACCATAAAATTGGCACTGATCCCTTAGAATAATGGTAGTATAGAACAATAATGTTGGTATTAGGTAATTACAAAGTAGTCTACGATAATATTAAGTGCAATTTCGGTAAATTTAAATAGAAGTAAATGTGACTGTGTTAATGTGAAGGTAGCTAGGTGGTAACAGAGAATATTATGGGCCAACGCTAAGGTACAAACCAGTTTTGATAATAATTCTGAGGATTTTTTTGATATGGTAACTCGGTATGTCTTATGCGAAGTACAAAAAGTAACGCAAGTTTTTGATGTTATCGCGGGTACGTCACGCGTGGTTAAAAACTGGGGTTGCACTGTTGCCATAATTAAAAGTTTTCAGTATTAACTTAAATAAGTTGGCATTATTCGTAATATTCCCTGACGGAGAATTACTTTAAAAGTTTTAGTTAATCATCTGTTGCAAAGTTGAATAAATTATAGGTAAATTACCACTTAATAAGCTAACCTTAAGAGCCATCTTGGCTTAGTGTGATGTTGGTTGTGTAGTAGTACACTGCTATAAATTATTCTAATTTCAATGAACACCTTGTTTTCTTCATGTTATGTCAATTGAAAAAGCGAATCTTCCTTTTTTATTTATATTTCTTTAATATTTCGCTGTGAGAAACTAACATTAGTTTTTTATGTTTGGTTTTTGTTTTAAAAATCCGACAAATTTACTATATTTGTACCTATCCTGGGGCCAGTGCTAAAAGCAAAATTGCATATAAAAATAATTAACTTTGGCTCCAAAAACCCCCTTTTTAAAAGTGTTCTAACAAAGCGTGCGTATTCAAATGTGTATAGATTTTTAGCTGCAGGTTTAAGCAAAAATTGTTTTCACTTTAGATTGGAAAAATTTTTCCTGTTTTGCAGAAAATAAACCGCTCTTCAAAAATTTGAATTAAATAAATACACTAGAGTAACACGTTGTACAGAATGTTAATATATATTGTTCTATATCAAATTTTCTAGGCTTTAAAGGAGCAGTTACAGAATCATTCCTATTACTTAAATTGAAAAAGAGTTTTAAAAAATACTATAAAATCACCGCCTTTACATTGTACCAACTCAGTGTATTCTATTGACAAACCTCTAACTTTTAAAATTTAATTTCCTTCGAATCAAAAGTTTTCTTAAATAATTTAATTTTATGTTTAAAGATAGTTTTTACTATACTATGCAGGTTGTAAAACTTCAACGCAGTCAGTACTGGTCTCTATAAATGCAGTACACTTTAGAGATTGCCAAGCTGAAATGAACAAATGTGTTGAAAAATATACATGCAAAAAGGTTACAGTTCACAGAATATTCTTTTCGTTACTTAATTTACACTTCCCTCAAGTATCTATCTATAATTTGTGCTTTGTTCTGTCAATTATAGATATCATAATTGATGAAGGAGGCTCAAAATTATATTGTCAATTATCAATAATAGACATTTTTTTGTCAGTTATATATCATTGACAAAAAACATACGACCTTGTCAATTAACAAAATCGACAAGAAAGTGTCAGTTTTGTTGAATAACTGATAAAGAAGTGTCAAATTTATATTATTCCTAAAAAAGATTATCCTATCAATTATTCATAATTGACAGTATGTATTTGGATATGGGGATGTGTGCACTGTGACCTGAGAGATCTGTTGTGCCCCTAATTGACAGTTGTTTAGTCAGTTATCTATAACTGGTACTTTTTTCTGTCAATTAGAATTTTTTTGGCATGTAAAGAAATATGAAAAGAACACGAGATTTCCTTTATTTTTATTAGACTTAAAACTTCAAGAAAATGGGAAATATATATATATATATATATATATATATATATATATATATATATATATATATATATATATATATGAATAGTTTGGTTATTTCGGGTTTCAATCAATTTGTTTAAAAAATTGTTTTCACGACGTTTCACCAAAATTTCATTTGACATTTTCTAGTGTGGCTCGCCTCGTTACTCATTGAGAACTGATCAGTTGTAAAAAAATTTACCATCAATCAATTACTCGAAAATTATTAATCATCAAATCGAAATTATCAAGTATTCTGTCAGTAAATAATTTCGAAAATAAAATTATCAATTAATGAAGTAACTGGTAATTTTATTCCTACACTTATCAATTAATGAAGTAATTCATAATTTAATTTTTGAAATTATCAATTATCGAAGTAATTAATCATTTTAGGGATAAAATTACCCGTTACCAGAGTAATCGGAAAGTTCATTTTTCAAACTACCCATTATAAAAGCAATTAAATATTAAATTTTCCAAATTATTAATTGATATTTTTTTTCTGAATTAATTTAAAAAATGATTTAATGATGTTTTTTCGCAAATAATGCAGCATGATATAAAATTGCAATATAATTATGATTATTTATCGTGCTTGTGCAATTAAGATTATCATTCACTTCCAATAAAGAACAGAAAATATATGAAAATCATACTTATATATGAATCGCTTTGAAAACAAAATGGGCTTAGCTTGACCTCCGATGCATTAGTCTTAAAATATTCTAATCAAAAGATGTGAAAAACATTTTTTCGCTTCTTTTGTGGGATTTTTGAGTTAAATCGATACATTAAAATTTTTTGGACCATTTTGAATCCTGTTGACGAGGCTAAGTTGTACTGTCATGGGCAGAAGCAGGGTCATATTGTTATTAATTATTTATTATTTGTTTTAGCCTGAACAAAAAATGTTTCAGCTATGTAAAATACGTTTTCATTACAATTTTTCCTGTAGAATTAAATGATGCAATTTTGAGATTTTTCCTACTGTTAATTTTCCATTACTTTAAAAACATTGAGTGTTTTAGTAAGCAAAAGTTTTTTCTTTTGGTAAATTACCAATTAATAATATAATAATTTAGAAAAATAAATTATTAATTACACTTGTATTGGGTAACTTGAAAAATTATATTTTCAATTACTTGGTTAATTAATAATTGTAGGAATAACATTACCAAGTACTTTATTAACTGATAATTTTAGGAATCAAATTAGCAATTACTTTATTAATGATAGTAGTGTTTTCTAAATTGTCAATTAATGAAGTAATTGATAATTGCCTTTTGTGAATTAATGATTATTCATTAATTGATATTCCAATTTTTGAAATATAATATATAATGCTTCCAATTTTAGAAGTTGCAAATGCATCTTTTTTACCGAAACGTTTTCAAAAAAAAAAATGAGCGAAATAAGACTTGTTGGATTTCGAGGGGGATATTCGATGATGACATTGAATGTCTCTTATTGATAGTGACCTGGAAAGTTATTTCAAGGGCTAGTGCTTTTTTTAAATGGAACCTCCCCTTTATTGCAGAAATGGGAGGTAGGAAAAATTGCTTGTCAGTTTAACAGACTTGGACACCAAAATTATCCTAATGAAGGTTGAAGATTATTGAGGGTCCAAACAAACTGTGACCTTTACTTTTGATTTGTTTTTTTCAAGGTTGTTTTAACGTTCAGATTATTTTATGAATAGTACTCCAGAATTTCATAGTAGAAATAACAGATTGGCATCAAAGGATTAAAAAACTGTTGGCCTTGACCTTCACAGTCAAAATCATTTGTAGGTCACATTGTACTAATCTTTTGAGAACCCCTTTGTTTAAATCCATAGACTGGCAGTTCGTGAAATTTCACTTTAGACTTATCGAGGCGAAATTCACTGTCACGGTTGGAGGTCTACTTCGAAGAAAAATATTCAGCTGCAATCTTTAAAATAAAATACTTCATATATATATATATATATATATATATATATATATATATATATATATATATATATATATATATATATATATATATATATATATATATATATAAAAATTATAGCTATGCGTTTGAGTTTCTGAACCTGTATAATATTTTAAATAACTATAATATTTATTTAAAACCTTATTTATACTACAATTTGAATCTAAATAAATGTTGACATACGGTAAACGACTTACGAATATGACAAACTAGAAATTAAATGGTGTAACTTTAACTTAATCCAGCGTCTCTCAAGCTTTCCTAGTTTCCACGCTAGTTCGAATACCGCTCTCCTTTTAACGGTTTTCTAGCTTCCGATCAATCTCGAATTTACCAGAATTACCCACTTGCGAGTAAAGATCTAAACTGCGTTCCGCTGATATGCCCTTTTTTGTTAAATTAGGGGGCGCAACCCCACAGGTTGAGAATTGCTGGCTTAATCAATACTCAATGGTCAAAATATATATTATTTGTCAACTTTAACTGACATATTGGCATTTAATGCTTTGATAAAATATTTCATAAATTTAGTGAAAATGTTTACTTGTTATCGTATTTTTAACGCAATTTTCTGATTCTATAAAGTTATATTTTGTTTCTCTGTTTTATTATAAATAGTCGAAATATTGATTAGTAAATGGGATGAAGCCAGAATTTATTATCAAGACGCATTTCATTTTAAAAAATCTCCACCCGATATGTAGAATATACAAATTTACAATAATTTTGTTTTGACAGATAATTTTTACAACTCAATACTTTAGTTAACAGTAATTTTATTTCCAAACTTGGCGAGAGCTTCAGTGACGGCGTTTTTCTTTTGGCCATCAACATTTTGAAGACTCCATTTTTTAAAACGTGTAGAACCTTGTGATGTAAATAAGGTATAAAAAATTACAATAAATTTTGAATAATCATCTCATATTCTTTTTTATATCAGACATTTAGCTATTGCCGGTGAAAGATCATTCTATCTCTCTCAGTTAACTGGAAAATCTAAATCCAAAAACAATATAAGTTTCTGATGTAAAAATTAACAAAATTCATATATTTGATGTTAGAATTATTTTTTTAGTTGTTTTAATTTCAATGATAAATGGTACCTCGTTTAGTCCGCCGCTTGAAACAAACCATGTTAAAACAGAAATGTCAATTAAAAAGCAAGCTTCAATAAAAATAACTAGAGGTGTTTAAAATTCAGGAGTTTGAGACGAAAAATTGTTTGAATAAACAAATAAATCAACTTTCCCATCAATAAATGGCACAATCCTATGTTGCCGGTTATAGAAAATTCGCGCATTTTAAGTTGTTGCTTTGTTGCCAGTCGTCCAATTTATTAATATAAATAAGGAAAAGTACTAGGAAAACTAAATAATAAAAAAATGTTGTAGAAAAAATTTATTAGTGCCAGGGCACTGTGCTACCCTACGAGCCGTCACTGTTGTAAAGTTTCCGAGCAATATATTTATCAATATTTGAAAATACTTGAATTAGCTTAGTTTTTAGAAAAATGTGTTTACACAGTTCTTATATTTTTTTAACAAATACTTTGTATGATTCTACAGGATGGCACACTTTATACGCGACAATCTTTTTAAAAAAGAATTTGCTTTTCTAGTTATTTTACATTTATTTTGATATGCTGCGAAAACACCTAGCCATGGAATGCCAATAAAGGGGATTAATTGACGTTTTTTGGTCTGGTACATTATTGACTCGTATGCTATCTCAAACGATGTTTAAAATGTTTTTTTTTTTTAATATGCGGGTAGTTTAAATAAGTTAACAAATTTTTATTTTTTCATTTTTACGGTATGTTTTTCTGTATGCAATTCGTCTCGTGAACGTTCGAAACTTCAGCCGCATTGATAACAAACATAGTGGATATGTTTCTGAAATGGACCCATCACACATCGCACTGAACCATTTGTTTGTTTCCTTTTTATTAGAGCCAGGCTATATATATATATATATATATATATATATATATATATATATATATATATATATATATAGATATATAGATATATAGATAGATAAGTCTTTATTTATTCCAATAAGTATTCCTTACAAAAAACCCATAAGGGCATGGAACAATGTCAAAAAATATCATTACTGTAATAAACATCATGATAAAAATTATAGTTCATTCTCAGCAAAATGAAAAAGAAAAAACCTCAACAATAATTATACAGTTTTAAATATCTTTCTTGAATAATTCTATCAAGTTAATGTAGTAAAAACAAAACAACTAAAACTTAAGATAAAGGGCAATATTATAAATGAGACAAAAATTAAATAACAAGTACACTTACAGACATTTAAAATTTAATAATACAGCCAATAACAAAAATTCTAATTCGAGACAATACTGCCTATATCACACTCATAAAACTCTTTCAATGTATAGAAGGCTTTTTTACATAAAAAGATTTTCAGGACACACTTTAATCTATTTCTCGGTAGTAAATGTACATTTTCAGGTAAAGAATTAAAAACTTTTATTATAGAAAACTCGACATTTTTCTGCAAAAAACTAAAGTCATATTTATCAGAAAGCAGATTTGTTTTATTTCTAGTAATGTAGTTATGTTTAATAGATGCACCCTAATATATATATATATATATATATATATATATATATATATATATATATATATATATATATAATCGAAGGTTTTCGGGCATCCCGTATATGTGCTGAGTCCCTCTCAGGACTGTAAGGCAGCTGACGTTTCGGTGAGCTTTGAAAATGGTGAATGAGATTTCACCGAAACGTCAGCTGCCTTACAGTCCTGAGAGGGACTCAGCACATACACGGGATGCCCGAAAACCTTCGATTATACATCACACCCGTGAAAATATCCGACATAACATATATATATATATATATATATATATATATATATATATATATATATATATATATATATATATATATATGTATGTATGTATGTATGTATGTATGTATCGAGACTTGCAGCATCGATATTTTATATCGTTCCCTTGTAATCAGATCCGATTCCACTATGATTCTCAATTATGTTGCTCAAACTGCGTTTTTCAAACATTGAATGCGCCAAAATACTTAATGCACTTTATCATTTTTTAATTGTGTAACAAAGAAGAGGAGAGGGATACATTCGGGTGTCTTTATGCGGGAAGGGCTGCACCAATTTACAATACCAATTAGCTAACCTTTATTATTCTGTGATTTGCAGTCCATAGTCCGTATTTGCGAGCAATCACTTATCTATGTTTGCGGGCTTTTAGCCACTTTGGCTTATTGTTGATTTTTTATTTTTTTTTAACCATGCTTCCTACAAAAAATATTGTTTAAAAATTGTAACGATGGAGAGAAAATAAAACGCCTGATAACTTCTCGACAGCCAATTTTATTCTACTTTCGAATCTTAAAACGTTAATACTCAATACAAGAGCTGGTATGTTACCATAAAATAAAGGACTAAGTTAAATAAACATTCAAAAGACGGTCTAGACTTATTATCCCAAGCATAAGGTTAAAATACTAATTTAAGGTACTTGAGATTTATTTTGACTATGCATAAACAAAGATTATACAGAGGTGTTACATTTACTAGTGTTATCTACTACAATCTATCCTATGAAATATTCGTAACAAAATATTTTTTTAAAGTTTAAACCAAAGACACAACAACAACAATCAGTTTGTTGCCACATTTGAGAAGGCGAGGTAACAAAACAAGAATAAAAATATGAACGATACTGAACGTATCGATATTTAAAATATCGATAATTTTAAACCAATATATCGACGTATTAATATTTTGTATTTGACACGTATCGATACACTTGGAGATATCGCCCGACCCTACCTTTTTTATCCCTTTACATTTACTGCCCTCGATTCAAGAGTTTTAAGCTCAGGTGCATCAAACCCTGAGTAGCTCCGAGCAAATCTGAATAAAGCGGTTAAAGTGTTAATTTGAAAGGTAAATAACCTCCTAATTATTGTTTTTTTTTTGGAATTTGTGTTTTTAATATGCACAGCAAAACATATTGAAGACAAAAAGGTAAAAATATTATTTTATTACTTATTAGTTTTGAGTTTTGTCTGGTGTCATGGCATTTTCGGCCATAATTATTTCGCAATTCGTTAAAAAAACTATGAACGTAAGTCCGATATCTTCTGAAATAATCTTATTTTTGTGTCTCCATTTCATGTATAAAATGTTTTTTACCCAAAAATAGCATCTAAAAATGATAACTGATAGCTGCTAGAGCTTTATGCACCAAATATTTTTATTGGTGCTTGAGGGGTAAGGGGAAAGCAGATATGACAAGCGCTGAGCCATAATGCACTAGTTGAATAAAGCAAGCGCTTCTTGCACCTGTACAGCTCCGAGCTGTTCATGCCAATGAATCGAGGGCAGTAATTGCATACGCTTGAACGTTCGATTTCTTTTGATGTTATGGATTACCGGCAAGCTGTTTTTTAGCATTCGCTGAACCGTACAACGAAGGCTAACTAACCCCTTTTGTTGATGTTCGCTGGCTTGGCGTGTACCATTGAGATAGAAACAAAAGGAGATGGTCATTTAATAATGTAAAGAAATAACGGTATCTCTGGATGGAGTTTAGTGCAATAACAATATGGCGGCTTTAGCAGAGTCGAACTAGATTACTTACTTCTCGTCAAAAATTCTTATATTTTGCTATTTAGAGAAAACGATTTTTAAGTTTACTGAATTGAGTTATTTACGTATACATGTATTAAAAAGATATCAATTAATATGCTTATTGTTTATAATACTGCCAGTCATTCGAATATTTGCATATTTTTTCATAATACTTTTAACAGAGTTCTATAATAATCGTTCATATACTGATGAAAACTATATACAACTACGTTTGAAGACACTTTTGATTAAATAAATTCTTTCAAAATTATGTTTTTTATAGCATTAATTGTAATTAAACTAATATCAAAAAAATCTGTATTATTTTTTAAAGCTTTTTTACATTTTAAACAAATTGATATGACATCTTTTGATGTGTATTGCAAGTCAGTAAAAGAGTATAAAAAAATCTTGTGTATTACTAACTAGAGACTATACACACTCTTCACATGTTATTTTCGGTTTCAAAAAGTATGGCTTCTCACAAGATGGTGCTTCAATCGCAAATTTCAATTCACTGTACGCAAGTCTCTTACCCAGTGACGTAAATAACCACCCCACAGACTCTGCGGTGCGAAGGGCGCAGCCAATTCAACGGCGCCCTCACATTCCTTGATGAAAATGAGTAAATACGAACAAAATAGCAATACTTGAAAAGCTACATAATATTTTTAGTGCGAGCCTGTTTATTGTTTACAGTAACCTAAGAAATATAATTCCTGTTGATTTCTTTTTATCCACTCCGTATCTGCCTCAACAACTGCATACAGAACAACTAACCGTGTTGATTTTTTTTAAATAACACAATTCTCACAACATGGTACAAATAAAATACCGAAAACTTCGACTTATAATTTACATAACGAATACCACACAAATGGTAGAAATGTGTGAACAATATGGCGGACGCGAAACACTTTTATTCACGTGATCTCCTCTTCCCTTCTTTCAATCTCAATAGTGTGTACGCAGCAATATACAGCGTAACTCAGCAAAGCGTGACAGATCATACATGCTTTTTTTAATAGCATATTCACTATATGTAAAAAATACTTGATGGAAACATCCTATAGATTGATAAACATTTTTTTAATGATTATTTAGTTATACAACCTCACGCCAGTATTAACTTTCTTTTAAATTAGACATATTTTGAGGTGTAAGCTAGAAAAATGAAAACAAAATTTCTCAGAAATGTTTAGTTTTTGAGATATTCCCTCTCAACGTACTTTTTTGGAGTTTAGGTTGGTAATGCTTTATTTACCATCTTCCCTTCCCCCACTTCAAAAACATTACAAATTTTATAACATTATGTTGTTGTTATGTTGTGTTATGTTTTTCATCAATAATTTAAGAAGGAATATCTAAAAAACTAAAAGTTTTCTCGAAATTTCATTCTTATTATAGCAATCTCCTCCCAAAATATATCTTAGATATTTAATTTTGTTTTGGTGTCATGTATTTAAATAATTATCAATTTTTTTTATCTGCTTAATGACTCACAAGTACATATCTAGGCCAATCAAAAGAGATTTTTCCGTGACAAAAATATTATCAGGATAGCGACTGCGCCATCACATTGAAAACAATCCATATTGATATTTTGAGCTCTCATCTATGATACGTTAATTTATTAGAAACAGTCAAAAACCAAAAAGTTGCGTTTTTTTTTGTTTTTTGTATAAAATCAAAACTAATGAAATAATCTCGATGGTGTAAATAGACGAATTGTAGTAACAAAGAAAATAGGGAAAATCCGAAAATTCAGCGTTTTTTCAAAAATTCGTTTCTCATTTTTCAAGTTGTAGCGCTGGCCCATCGCGAAATAATAATAATTTATATGCATTTTATGCATGCCAAAAGCAAGCGCTGTCGGTTCATTAGTTTTTGCACAATTGCCGTTTAAAATTTTTAGTGCACTGTGTTTCAGTGTGCCTGGATCCGCCATGGATGGTCTGATTTAAATTTTGTAAAAAGAGTTTGGAAGCAGAATCATTCATATTTTCATTTGCATCAAAAAGTCTGGGAACTACGTAAAAAATTCTAACATCGAAAACTGTCTAGCACGTGGAATTAGAAGAGTCGTAGGAAGCGCTGCTGCCGAGGGGAGTCTACTACTATATAAATACGACTTCCCTTGGCAGCCTCTCTGCCCCCACTATGCGAATACTTTCACACGCCCGGCAGTTTTCGAATGTTTGCTAGCAATATAGGCTTGTAGAATGATACGTCTACTTCCAAAATCTTTTTACAATATTAAAATCCATGACGCATCTAGGCACTGAAAATTTCAAATGGCAATTGTACAAAAACTAATGAAACGACAGCGCGTAGTTTTGGCACGCATAAAGTGCATATAAATTACTATTATTTCGCAAAAGGCCCACGCTACAACTGAAAAATGACGGAGATAGAAATTTTTGAAAAAACGCTGATTTTTCCGGTTTTTCCCTGTTTTTATCCGTTACTAATGATCCAATTTAATCGATCCAGGGCTCATTTTGTTTTTTTATATGTTTACAATTCGTGTGTTTACACCATCGAGATTCCTTCATTAGTTTCAATTTTATCAGCAAAAAACGAAAAAAAAAATACAAATTTTTGCTTTTAATTGTTTATGAAAAATTAATGGATCATAGTTGAGAATTGGAAATATAACAAAATATCACTACGGGTTGTTTTTAATGTGATGGCACAGTCGGTATCCTGAGTATTTTTGTTACAGGATCACTTTCTCTATCCATTGGCCTAATCTATAAAAAAAACAATTAGAAAACTTAATAGTTTCTCGTATGACCCTACTATTAAAAAAACAATATTTTTTTCCTGGTTGTCACCAATTCGATCATAACTACCTAAATTATTTTTATGTAATCTTGCTTTTTCATTAGTGCGACTGAAATAAGTATATCCTTAAGGTTTTGATTTGTTCTCCTTCCAGAAAACAAAATCACAGTAACTTCCACTAATGTTAACACGTGTTTAACTAATTGATTTATATTACATACAAAAAGTAGTTGTTAGCTCCTAGAAGATAACTTAGTGAAAAATTACTTTATCCTTCGACACAAGTGAAAACAGAATAAATAAAATGGACATTTAATCATTCTTAAAAAAAATATTGGTCACTCTAATTTTCGATTTATATTTTGTTATGAACACAAAGAGCATAATTTTTCGACATTAGTTGCCAGTAAAAATATGTACACCCTTCTAGACTGTCGTTTAGTTTAAAAGTTGGGATGCCCGTAGTTATTTAGTTATTTGAAAGGAACCTTGGGAAAAAATATCACTACAGTCCCGAGGGCGTTCTAAGATACAAGAGCTCATAACGAATTTCCAGTAAATGTTTGATTTAATATCTAATTTTACACTGTTGTACCTAGAGAACCGAAGCTTTGGATGGCTTTCTTGGAACATGAGGACTGCGCACTGTAAAAAATTATAAAAAACTATTGCCGAAAGAAGTGTTCGATCACGACCGAATTAAAACTATATATAAAGATTAAGGTAATTTTGAACATACAAATATATACCCCAGATGATTTGAGTGTTGCTGACATAGAACCAAAATACCCCAAAATTATATTTCGAAAAATTAACAAATATTTTAAAATTTTAATAGCGTTTTAGATATATTTAAAAATACTTACAAACCTGATGATTCTGTTGGTATTTAATAATTCTCCGACGAGAAAACAAGTGTCATGTGAATTAAAGTGAAAAGCATATGAGCAGCAATGAGTGTGAGCGAGATCATTTATCGGCAGCGCTAGTTGCCCCTAGCGCAGTGCGATTAATCCCAGCTCGTAGTTCTTTACTTGAAGTATCAATTGCTAAGCGCAGAACTTGAAAATATTTATTTAATCAAAAGTTATTCATGTTGAAAAGTGATAAAAAATGTCATTTTTAAACGATTTTTAACTCAAAAACTATGCGTCGGGCGGAAACATCACAAGAGACACTTTTTGCTTAGAATCGGCTGAGGAATACCAAAATACAATTTTTTAAAATTGTTAACCATTTTTTTAGTTTATTATTACCTGATCATTTTTCGGGAATCCATCCTCGATATTCGTAACCAGAGGATCAAAAGACATATAAGAAACTTTACTGGAACCATGTCTCTTCATCAGCTTCGGAAACCCACTGAGCTTCCATACTAATAGTTTTTCATTGTTTTAATGTATATGTTCTGAGATATTGGCAATTTTTTTTGTAGTTCACAGTGAAATTTGAAAATATCTAGAAACTACAGATTAGACAAAAACTAAATGAAAAACAATTTCTTATGAAACATCAAGGTTTTTTGAACCTCTATTGAACAACGCTGGTTATAACAATAAAATTAATACGAATTTCTAGACAGGCAGTAACTGTTTTTTGTTTGACTCAACCAACCAATCAGCTTTTTAGACCGCTTTCAATAATAAAAAAACAACGGAAATTGGTAGAATTATTGCATTGTCTAGTAAAATCAAATTAGGTTTGTCAAAGTACATTTTTCTGTATTAAGTTATCGAAAAGTAGAATGACCTTTATATAAAATTTAGCCAACTTATTCTACTTTACTAGTATCGAAGGAACAGGTTGAATGCACCGTAGACCTTAAACGTCTTATACCCTTATTAAGTTAAAGCACAAGTGTGAGATTTTAAGAGTGATAAAAACTGTAGACTCTTTAGATGTTCTATAAATTTCTTCTATACGTAGCTTTTTAGTTGTTGACAAATGCAGCTTTAACAGTAATCGAAAAAAATATATATACAAGAATATTGACAACGCTGCATATAGGCTGTAAAGAATATAACTATTTTTTATTTTATATAATAAAAGTTGTTATATGTATTCATATACTATGAATTATTTCGTTAGTCTTTTAGTATAGAATTTTCGTAGCAGCTAATTGTACGGGGAAAAGTTTTAATGGTTTCCTTTCAAGTAAAAACGTATATTTATTATTATTATTGATACTAAATTGAAAAACCAACCTTAGGCTGAGAAATCATATGCAAATTTAACAAAGTTTTAAATTTGCATCATATCATAAATTATGATTCCATATTTCTCCTTTTAATTCGAAATTTTTGTGTATGAATTAACAAAGTAGTTTTTGATTAAATGGTCAAGAACTACATCAATGTTAATTTTGATCTAATTTTAATGTTTTATAAATTTTCTGCGGAGACCTACCAAAAAAAAAATAACACAGTGCCCTTTAAAGTTTAAATAACAAACCTGTTAGTTTTTTCTTAAGTTCCTATATGTTCTACTAGAGGGCGCTTTACTTTTGAGGAATCTTTAACACAGTACAGATAAAATTACCGGTAGTAACCTCTAAAAGGTCTATTCATTCTAGCCCGAAAACCGTACTGATAATATTGCAAATTTTATATTTCTTTTTGCTTTGCAAGTTAAAGTGAAAAAAAGGATGCACAATTTGTGCATACCTCTTAAAATTCGCAAGTTAATAATATTTTATTTGAAATGATTAATTATTTGGTTATTCGACACCACCTCATAATTTACCTTTTTCAAATTACGTGTATTTTTGGGCGAAAATAAAACCAAAATTTCGAATACGTACTTTATGCGCTAAAAATTTGTTTTAATGGTAATTATCTAACATTTTGGAAAAGCGTGCTGATCTTCTTGACAGGACTCTATCCTTCCTTACGCATGGATTAAAAACCGCAAAACAAGAAATAACACTATCCAAAAGCTATGTGGCACTCCATCGTGTTCATCAGCTTCCATTCTCCGTTCTTCCGCTCTCCATATGCAAATAAGGTAGACTTGCAGCTTAATAACACCATAAAGATAATTACAGGTACCATAAGATGTGTAGCAACTTACTGGCTGCATGTGTCGAGTAATTTCCCACCTCTGCAGGGTAAATCTCTTATTAACGAGTACAGGAAGTTAACCGAAAACTGACATCCAGCAAAATATCGAATATGTCAATAGTGATCGTTGTTAGTTAGATGAATGGTCCCAACATGGCTCGTATAAGAGAAAAACTCCCAGATTTCGAGCTTGCTCGTAAAACATGGACCACTTTCCATAGAATCAGAACGAACCATGGCCAGTGTAGATATTTGCTTTATACTAGGTGGTTTGAAAAGTTTGTAGGCTACACGTGAAATAACATTTAATTAATGATTGAAAATACGTTTAATCTTTTTTACACTTTCCCAGCGATTCTCCAATTCACTTATCCCATCCTTGAAGTAATTTTTCCAAAGCACTTAAAAATACCTATCTACGACTGCAAAGACTTCTTCGTACAATGAAAGACGACGCATAAATCTTTTAAGATGTGGGAACAGATGAAATTCAAAAGGAGCTAAATCTAGTGAATAGGGTGGATATTCAAGTAATCCTACTCTAATTCATTTTTGACCATCCTCAAAACCCTTGTGAGCAAGTGCATTGTCCTAACGAAAGATGATTTTTTTCTTATGTCTGGTCTAGAAGGTTGTAATAATATTCTTTTGTTATTGTCTTACCCGTTTGCAGGTAATCAATTACAGTATTCCTTTTTCATCCCCAAAAACTGATGCCATAACTGGGCAATTTTAACCCTTACGCCTGTTTCGAAACAGAACAACCAGGTTCATTCTACTCTATGATTTATTGTCGCAGTTCAGGATCATAGTGGTAAACCAAAATCTCATCCATAGTTATAATCGATGTTGCGGCATCCACTTTCTGAACCCTAATTGATTCTTCAAAATATGAAACACCCGTTTGTTTGAGTTGCCCACAGCCTCAGTAATTATATACCTAGTCATTCGTTTACTATTAGAAATCATATATTGTATAGAATCAATAATTTCTTCATTAGTACCAGTTTTTGGACGTCTTTGCATATCTCATCATTAATATCTGTACGATCACGTTTAAATTCAGCAAGCCAATTAAATACTGATATTCGTGAAGGAGCATGGTTCCCTAATACATTCACCATATATGTATGAATTGCATCTCTCTTCAAACCTTTTTTATATACATATCTTATCACTGCACGAAACTTTCAATTTTTCTTTTTTTTTAAAAGAAAGATCAAAACACGTTTATCTCAAACAACTGTAGAGAAAAACTATTTGAAAAATCGGCTTGAAATTTTACGTGTGTTCATAAGAAGAATGGAGCATTCCAGTAACATGTTTTCTTATATCAACGCCATCTGTGTGACAATCTAGAAACTTTTCAAATCACCTAGTAAAGAGAGGAAATTGTCAAACTCCCACGGGCAACTGTGAAAACGCGAAGTATGCAGTTTGCAAGCCGACGATGGCATCCAAACGACTTCTTGCATGCAACTCTAGAGTCTGTTGATTAATTTGTTTACATTGTGCCATTATTTTGTTAGCTTTATATCTTTTGATGTTTAAAAATCAACGTAATTTTCCAAAATTTCGAACTTTACCACAATGGAAGAAGGGTGATTATTATGATTTTAGCAAACAAATGTAAATTCAATAGACAAAAGGGAAAAAGACAAATATAGCCTTGACAACCCAACGTTTAAGGTACGTACATTGTAAGAAGGAACATCTCGAAAACTAAACATTACCGAAAATTTCGTCATCTGCGCCCCACAACATGTAGATTTATGGAAGAAAAATAGTTAATTTTGGGTGTTGTAGTATATACATATGTGGTTTTAAAAATAAATGAACGTAGTACATAAATATGTGAATACTCTCCAATAAGACTTAACAAAGAACGCACGTCTATGATGTAGTGATTCTCGTTGAAATTCAGTAATGAGCACCAAGATCGTAGAAAGTTTAATTTACATACTATTTTAGTTATATTGTCTTGAGGTATGTTCGTATTCTTTGTCATTTAAATTCTGTGTACAGTAAGCAGAAAAATCACTTGTATTCTGGAAACTGCAATTCTAAATTTTGAAATGAGACCATTAAAATGAGAAAGTAGTTGACTTCTGTTGTTCACGACGTCATGTATTTTGGTTTGTATTAAAATCAATGTTACATAACATAACGATGTTAATAGTGTTAACGTCATCGCATCAACATATCATTCTAGTGTAATTAATAGTCAATCTCTTCATCAATTAAACTATATTCTAAGTAGCAATAAGGACTGTTAAATAGAAAATTTCTTGTGGTGACCCAAATTGTATTATCCATTTTGGCGGTTTCGTTGATAAGAGATCAATCGTTTATAAGCGATAGATTATAGATCTTTTATATGTAGCAATCTATAAGTTTTAGTGCTGCAAGTCATAAATCTATCGCCCGCAAATTAATTAATTAATAGAGAATGAAAATTTAATTATCAAAACAACATAGATGTTTTGGTAAAATTAGCAACAAATGTTAAAACTGATCTGAAACAATTTGACATTAGGTTTAGCAAAAAATAAAAAATAAAAACTGTGGGTTTCTTATTGTATAAAAATAATTTTTCGAACGGAACCTCACAACTTTTATCAACAAAAAAATTCGTGCAGGTCACAACAGATTAAAAGAGGCCAGTTTCTTAAGACTTTGCCTATGGAATTAGAAAAATTATTCGTTAATTGTTATACAGGATCGAAAGTAGTGTAATAAACTTGTAAGGTGGGTTGTGCTTATCTTAATAAGAAAAAAGTTCTTATGCACATACAGTTTACAGGGCGTAATTCCTATGTCAACATCCACTTGTCTAAAACTTTGTGAGTGCCTTCATTTTGTCGAGTCTAACAATTTTTTTGAATTAATGAACGAATGAACAAAAGGTGATAATCATCAATGCCTAGGCCCGGTCCCATTACATCCCACTATAGCTGCAGCTCATACGAGACCGATCGCCTATGCGAATCCAAGCAGCCTCATTAATTGAATTTGTCTGCCTCCAGTAACAAAATTGTATCTCCAAAATGTCTTTGTTTCAGTTCGTTGAGTGCTGGGCACTCTCTGAGGAGATCATCAATAGTTTCATCCTCCTCCCGACACCATCTACACGTGACACCAATCTTGTGAAGATGACCCCTCAGGTGACAATGCCCTGTCAACAGTCCCACCACAATTCGAAGCTCCCTAGTAAGCCGTGGCCTAGGTCCAGTTATAGGTCCTTGGCACATCTCATTCCAGGAGCTTCTTTCCACGACTCAATAAATTTACTTTCCAATAACAGTTTTTTACCAAAGACAATTGGGACAGGTAGAATTGGTTGGGGTCCATATGGTTCAATCGCGAACCCCATCTTTCCCAGACGGTCCGCTTCCTCATTCCCGTGTATACCCGAGTGACCCGGGACTCACACGAGTCTGATTGTGCAGCCGTTCCTTGTCAGACTTCAGTACATCCTTGCACTCGCACACCAGTCGCGAAGTTACTACAATAGACTTCAGTGCTATTATCCCAGCCCTACTGTCTATGCATATGTTTATTATCCTATTTCTGTTTATGTCCCTCTCACAGAGATGAGCACACTTCAGAATAGCATAAATTTCCGCTATAAAGATCGTCGCACCTTGTCCGAGAGGGCAGAACTGCCGAACAATTCGGCTTCAACTCTTTCATCTTGTCGAGATCCATCTATAAACCACCAGTATCCATCTCTCGGAAAATGTTGCTCCTCCTCCCAATCCCATTGGTATATGGGTTTCAAAAGCGGAGACATATAATCTGTTTGCATGGAGAGTGATGGACATCTCTCCATCACGCTTTCCCAGGGCCTCGTTCTCTATGTATAAGTGGAGAGAAGGTAGGCTCACTAGAACTCCAGAGTGGGGGCAATCATTATCGCACTCATTCTCACAAGAGCCATTCTTTGATCTTTTTCAAGTAGAAGACGGGGTTTTCGCTTTGTTGTACTAGCCACCATACAATAGCGGCGTATTTAATCATGGGGCGGATCACCATAGTGTATATCCAAAATAACATTCTCGGTGTCAGCCCAATTGATATAGTGTATTGATAAATTTTACTTATAACCCGTAAACTTACTCCATCCCATAGGGTAAAATGATATGTGCATGAAAACATTCATAATTAAATATCTAAGAAACGGTGTCGATTTAAAAGAATAATACATTTTTTATCTTAAATTACCTATTCATTTCAAATTTGCAAAAAGTTAAAAATTTATCATACACCCCAATTTCGTATGATTTAAATCGTGTATAGAAGTTTCTTTCTTATTTTGATAAGTACTATCTACGCTAGAAGTTGTTACAACATTTTTTTTTAAATCGTGTATACGTATATGACTTTGATCTCCTTCCAACGATCTCCCCAAAAAAAGTTCTATTTTCATCAGTTGTTTGTAAATTTTAAAGTTCTATCATAGTCATCTCATTTAGATCTCGAATATTTGTTTGTGATTATGAAAAACTTGTTGATTAGTTAAACTATAGTTGTTGAAAACCTTTAACAGAGGGCAAAATTGAGTAAACTTTAGTGTTATATGTGAAAATTTACTTGGGTTGTTTTTCTTTCAATGCATTTCTCGGTTTCTCATTAATATTATACTCTCAAGAGATCAAACTTTGGCAAAAGATTTAACTGTTTTTGTATTAATAAAAAAATCTGTCTGTAGCTTTAACATAATTCTTACAAGCATGTCTTTAAAATATATGCTATATTTTAACAGGTGGTTTGACAAGTCCTAAGACTAACATATAAAAACACAATTTTTTGACAACATTCGACTTTATCCCTCAACATAATATCTTTCTAGAGTGATATAATAGAACCAACCCGTCAAAACACGCTTCAATTTCGGCAATCACCTCTTCATCGGAACCATGTCTGTTTCCGGTAAGTGTTTTTTGAGATTTACGAACAGATAAAAGTCGCGGAAGCAATTGGAAGCGCAGTTCAGGCAGTTTTGCCATCGTTGCCATCGACTTGTGACATGGTGCATTGTCTTGGTGAAAGATCACCTTTTCTTCTTCATTTCGGGCCGTGTTTTTGCGATTTCTTCCTTCAAATGTACCAATAACGCCATATAATATTCGCTATTAATGGTTTTTCTCTGTTCAAGATGAATATTATACCATGCGCATCGAAAAATACGGACGCCATAATCTGAGAAGCCCACTGTTGCGGTTTTGGTCGCTGTGGTTGGCTTTCATCCTTCACTGGCCACTCAGCTGACTGCCGATTTGACTCCGAAGTATAGTGGTGGATCCATGTTTCATCCATTGTCACATACCGAATGAAAAAATTGTTTTTATTTGGCTTAAACAGCTCCAAACACCGCTCTGAATCACAACACGTTAATGTTTTTTCGTCAACTGTGAGCAAACGCGGTACCCACTTCGAACAGAGCTTTCGCAGACCCAAATACTCGTTCAAAATATGATGTTTCCGGTCTATTGATATCTTTGCGATGTCAGCTATCCCACACACTTTCACTGTACGGTTGTTCAAAAGGATTTCGTGGATGTTTTTGATATTTTTCCGTGTAACAGTCTCATTTGGGCGCCCAGATCGTTCAACATCATTTGTGTCTGTGCAACCGCGTTTGCATTTAGGAAACCAGCTATAAATGGTTGCTTTCGACGGAGCAGATTCCTTATAACACTTTTCAGGCCATTCTTGTACGACACTCGTTTTTTTTTTCAGTTGTTTTGATAATATCAAAAAATGCGTCACTAAAACTCTAATATCTCGATGATTAATGATCGAAATGTTATCAAATTTTAACACGTAGCGTTTGAAGGTTGCTACTCACAAAAAATCGTATGGATATGTTATTAGAGTCGCCATCTACGTGCCAGTCTCGGGACTTTTCGAACCACCTGTTAAATTCTTATCGAAAATGAATACAAGACTCGGAACATTTTTTTACTACTACAATATTTTGTTCTTAGTATCTTTAATTTTTCTTCGAAAAGTCTAAAATACCTTTTTGAACCTGTAGTTTTTAGAACAATAATTTTCTTTAATAAGATTTCAGTTATTTTCAGTTTTTATATATAAAAAAACAGTAGATTAAAATTTTATTTTTCTTATGACTATTACAACAAATTTAAATTGCTAAAATTGAGTTTATAAAGAACGCAAATTTTCGCTAACTAGACCACGTGATCTTATTTCATTGGGATGGTAAGAAGTTCACGTGATTTATTAAAATTTCCCCACCCTTTGAAAGTATAATCAGAATATAAGGCAAAGAAGTGCACGAAAGAAAAACAATATTGTCGCTTTCAAATCTACGTAAAATCCTTCAAGGATTGTTTATATTAACTACAATGGTTGTGATTAAAAATATTTGTTTAAACTTATTTGTATAGTTACATTGTTAAGGTGATAGGGGTATGCTAAGAGCCAGATAAATAACGGAAGGGGATAATTTTAAGTATTTAGGCGAAGAATAATTCCTTTGCCTTTTAAAATATCTAATTTTCGAATGATGTTGAAATACGTTAAGAATAAGTTTTAGGCAAACATATCTTCTTCAATTTGACTGTATTTTCCTAAGTAGTATTTTCTCCTTAAGACCGTTAAGAAAAGGGCCAGACAGTTTATTCGCTGAAAATTCCACTCTGGTTGTCTATCTCTCTATTTTCGATCACCTAATAGTCTCATCAATGATGCGGTGATGAATCAAGAGCAAAATGCACAGAAAACAACTGTCTATGTTCTGCGGATAATATCCTGCTGACATTTTACGAAATGGGAATTCTAAGACCAGATTCTCACTATAGGGCCGCTCTCGGTCCGGTAAAATATTCTTACAAGAAAAACAATGAACCTATTCACACTATCGGTTTCGCGGAGATTTCGATATCGTAAACTTTTTATCATTTAAAAAAAAACGAATCGAACCGAGATCGTATCGAGAGTGGCACTATAATGAGAATTAAGCCTAAGACTAGATTCTTACTATAGGGCTGCTCTCGATACGCCCTTGATACACTCTCGGTCCTGTAAAATATTCTTACAGGAGTAACAATAAAGCTATTCACACTATCGATTTCGGGGAGATTTCGATATCGTAAACTCTTTTTCATGTAAAAATATTTTATCGAAGCAAGAGCGAACCGAGATCTTATCGAGAGCAGCACTATAGTGAGAATCCAGCCTGTGTCCATTTTTCGCTCTGATGTTCGATGACAGCTACATTGATGTGAAATTTCATTGGCTGAATGTTAATGGTTTTAAAAATAGTCAGTTTATACAAGGAGTCTCAATTTTTTTTAAATGTAACGGCCTACATTTTTTATCAAGTCTGATTGAACCTTAATTCTTTTTCGGCTTAAAATGTGACGTTAAATTATTAAATTTTTAAATATTTGCTGGCCAAAATTAGTATTTCACTTAAATTTTAATAACCACACCACGGGTGTTTACTTTTTTGAAAAATTTGTGAGAATGCTGAGCTGGGCTCATTTCATCTCACAATAGTCAAATATTTAGTTTTTTTACGGAGTGTCTAAAACTCCTATTTAAATATTGATATATTCAATTCGGTTTTATGTAATTTTTTTATCTGAAACATCCTATATATAGTGGCATGTGTCACGGTATATATTTATTTTCAAATTGATACCAACATGTTTGTCTTTATCTCCGACAGTTTTCCCTACAAAGTGTGGCGCACATACTTTTTAATTTTTTTTAAACGCAACGACCAACATTTTTTCTTTTAAATGCGACATTACCAAATTATTAAGTTTTCAAAATATATTTTGGCCGAAATCAATATTTTATTGAAATTACCACCTCGGTTATTTCCTTTTCTTCACAAAAATTTGTCAGAGGTCTTAGGTGAGATGATTTTATCTCACAATAGTACAATATTTAGTTGTTTTTTTTATATACATAGGGTGTCCAAAAATGTTATTTAAATACTGATATTTTCAATCTCGTTGAAAGGTTTACTGCTATGTGATCGTTTCCACAAGACATAATTAGCACATCACTGGATTATTAAGAAAGTTTTCAACTGTTAAAGCTTCATTTGCAAATTTATAGTTGATATCCCTCGGGGTAATGACAGTAACAGTTTCAATCCAGTCAACGAATCTTTTGCTGGAAATTATCGTTAACGTACTTCGGCGATTGTCTAGGAATTAATTTTTTTAAAAGATATTTGGAATGGCTACTTTTAGTAGGGAAGCTTTGTATGCCTTTTAAAATAAACGAACATTTTTAAAGATATTCTCATACCTTTTCCATCAAGAGATGTAACATATCAAAGGCTTCATGACATGAAGATGTATCAACAATTATCCAACCAAAAATATATCTAGAAAATTTACTTCCAACATTTTTTTTTGTTAAATGTATTTTAAAAAATTTGTTGATACATTCTTAATATATTTATTGCTGCCTATATCTATATCTGGTAGTAAAATAAATTTATGCATACCCCTGTCAACAAAATAGACTTTTATTCAGATGTAAGTATCTTCTTAAATATATATAAAACATTATCATTATATGACCAAATAGTATGATTCTTCTTTATTATATTAATGTTATAAAAAAATTAATAATCGTTGACAATATAAATAAATTTATTTAGCGCCCTTTATTACGCTTTTCATTTTCTTAGTTGGTACGAATATTTTTTTTTACGTTTTACAAATGTTTTGATGGCAATAATCTACTAATACACAATTACTTAATACTAGTCTAGTTATCATTAGAAGGCAGTGGAGTTAATAATTTACAGTAATACTAACATGTAACATGTATTTAATTTATAGACGAGCCTAATGCAATTTCCAAAGCGAAATTTGCTGAATTAAAGAAAATTTCAAAGAGTTGAAGTATTTTTTTGTATTTAATTATGTTAAAAATGGGCACTCAATACAATTTCTTATCCTGCGTTTTTTTTTCTCGTTATACTCGAAATAACATCCCAGGATCAGAAACTTATACTTTTCTTTATTGACGGTTGCTTTATTTTCGAAATGACATACTAATTAGCATCTTATACTAGCTCAAATAATGCAGTTAGAAAGGGATAGCATAGACTCGTTATGTGTGTGTATCAAGAAATAAAAGATTGAATGTATTGAAATAGGGAGATTTTCAATACTGAAAAAAAAAACAAGTTTATGTTTTAATAAATACTGTATATTAATACTGTAATAGTATTGTGAACAAAACACAACATATATTTTTTAATAGTACAAAAGTTAATAAATTACTCATAATAAATAACAGAGGTATAATATGGTAACAAAAATACAAATATACTAAAATATAAACATATAATACTATATTAGTATAAAAAAGGAATGTGAATTAATAGTTTTTTTGTAATGCAAACTGATTCCACGCACGAACCCACAACCTTTTGTCTCGGACATTTATTTTAAACATCAATCATACGTTTAAAATTTACCAACAAAAACTTTAGGAACATTCAAAGGATGAACTAGGATCACATTCTCAACCCCAATAGAATCGAAATTTCTGTTGGATCTAAAATACGTATTCTTAAACGACAGAGAAGGAGAAGTAAAAGGGTCGGATGATCTCGATCTAAACAGACTGTCCTATTTTTTATTGGATATATCTGTTTTTGTAATAAATTTAATTAGGAGAAACGGATTCAAAATTATGAACTAACTGACAAATAACAAGTTCTACAAACAAAACTTATTAGACCAAAAAAAATACATCCACTTTTTTCTAGTTTATTAGTATCAAGAATACGGCGGATCCAAGGATATTGATTTTTTTAGATGCTTGTTACTTGAAAATAGTTAAACCAACTTTGATAAACTTATAGCATTTTTATATTCAAGCAACTTCAAAACCTCCTCTTACGGAACGCGAAAATTTACTTACAAAATGCCTCTGGATTAAAAATATATGTTTGTTTCTTTATTTTGTATAATATGAATATAATCTTTTTATTCAGACATACAAAAAACTTGTTCTACTTGTTAGATTATATTAGTTGTGACATCACAATAGACAACTAACGATACAAAGAATTTAGATAGAGCAATTCAGCGTGAAGATGTCCATTCGCTATAAAATAAGAGTAATAGTTAAAACCCTAAAAAAACGATCCCAGTTGTTCATTATTTTCTTAATTACTAAAACAGGAACTTTCAAAAGAATAATTATATCTCAAATTTGAATATTTCGTTGTTTACGTCTGCTTTTATATTGTTATCTACGTTTGTGATATCACGCCACTAATAGTCCGATTATTTCATGTTACAGATGCGACAAAGTATTTCCCGTTAAAAGCAAATCTCGTGACCTTGTTTGCCTCGTGACCCGCTATATTACATCGGGAGAAATTGAAGATTAGAAAGAATACTGTCCTGCCACAAGTAAATTCCTATTGGATTCAACCTAACTTTACTTGTATGTTTCGTCATGTTATTGTCTATTCATATTTTATATTTTTTTGTCTGAAATCATATATAAAATAGTTTTTGCTTAAAAATGGTATGAGGAACTTTCTGTGCTTGCCGTGACTGCACGTCGAGAAATGGAGAAAATATGGATTATTTTAAATTTCCTAAAAATTACTTAAAGTAAGCATTTGATTATTGTCAGAGATGATTAGAACAAAAAAGTAATGTGCTAGTCCAAATTAACAAAGGATTAATCTAAGTCTGATTCAATAAAAAACAAAAAAAAACTAAGTTGTTATTCTAAAATCGAATCAGTTTTTTAAATCTTTAATTTAAAGAAATGCGGCACTTTTCGCCAAAAAAAAGGAAGTACAAACACCTACATTTTAGTATTTATTTTCGAGTTTAATCATTACTATCAGTGTTATAAGATTAGAAAGAATACTGTCACAGATTATTTTATCGCAACCAGATGTGACAAAAGACGTTCCTGCCACAAGTAAATTCCTATTTGATTCAACCTAACTTTACTTGTATGTTTCGTCATGTTATCGTCTATTCGTATTTTACATTTTTTGTCTGAAATCATATATAAAATAGTTTTTGCTTAAAAATGGTACGAGGAACTTTCTGTGCTTGCCGTGACTGCACGTCGAGAAATGGAGAAAATATGGCTTATTTTAAATTTCCTAAAAATCACTTAAAGTAAGCATTTGAATATTGTCGGAGATGATTAGAACAAAAAAAGTAATGTTCTGGTCCAAATTAACAAAGGATTAATCTAAGTCTGATCCAATAAAAAACAAAAAAAAACTAATTTGTTATTCTAAAATCGAATCAGTTTTTTTATTCTTTAATTTAAAGAAATGTGGCACTTTTCACCAAAAAAAATGTAGTACTAACACCTACATCTTAGTATTTATTTTCGAGTTTAATCATTACTATCAGTGTTATCGCGGTATT
This sequence comes from Diaprepes abbreviatus, assembly GCA_034092305.1. NCBI lineage: Eukaryota > Metazoa > Arthropoda > Insecta > Coleoptera > Curculionidae > Diaprepes > Diaprepes abbreviatus. The sequence continues at coordinate 16,592,991 of JASJET010000031.1, forward strand.
CTTTCTAGTTTTATCAATTTGTCTCCAGTATAATATATCGAGTCGCGAGGCAAGCAAGGTCACGAAAATTAGACCCTTTAACTTCAAAGGCACCCCCAAAACTGTCGCGTCTGTAGAATGATAAAAGCCGTGCTTAGAGAAAGAAATCAATAAATATGTCTCCTCTGTGTGATTAATATCCTGGGAATAAATCTAGATAAGTCGGTTTTAAAGATCAACAAAATTGGGTCAACGATTTTCCATTCCCAAGCACATCATAATTGGGTTAAAAATACTAAATCCCTACTCATTTTTGACGCATTTATATAATTATAATCTGTGGACAATATCATATTTATTATTTTAGTTTTATAAACAAAATTAAAAAGTTGTAAACAAAAAATAATTTTTATCACTTGCACAAAATTCGCTTTTCTTATACGTTAATATTGTTATTTCGTTTCTCCCAATAGATTTTTAATAGGAGGGTATGAGCACGCATATTTTCTAAAGGGCTTTACAACAATTGACAACACACAAATGATCTTGATTAACTATTCTCGATCTCAAAATTTTTTGATTTGGTGTGGTCACAAGACTTCAAATATTAATTTTTTTACTGTTGCAATCTTGAAAATGCAAAACACACACAAAATATAGACTAAGGAACCCATAGAAAGAGACTGACTTATGTCATTCCGTCTCTTTCTAAGCGAAAGCCAACGCGCTGTTATGTAACCCGCTGTCTATGACAAAACAGGAGATCACTTTTGAGATTATGTGGTTTACAAAAACTTTAGGAACATTCAAATGATGAACTAGGATCACATTCTCAACCCCAATAGAATCAAAATTTCTGTTGGATCTAAAATACGTATGCTTAAACGACAGAGAAGGAGAAGTAAAAGAGTCGGGTGATCTCGATCTAAACAGACTGTCCTATTTTTTATTGGATATATCTGTTTTTGTAATAAATCTAATTAAGAGAAACGGATTCAAAATTATGAACTAACTGACAAATAACAAGTTCTACAAACAAAACTTATTAGACCAAAAAAATACATCCACTTTTTATGTTATGTAACCCGCTGTCTATGACAAAACAGGAGATCACTTTTGAGATTATGTGGTTTACCCTTAGATCATGGATGACTCATTACTATTGAAATAACTCCTATACATTAAAGTAACCTTTTTTTAGAGTTTGGGACTCTCTTTAAATTACACACAGCTCCTGAAATTATATGTACATATTTTGCAGGCAGTTTTTGCCGGCTTGACACAATTATTGTAACAGACAATACACATTTTGAAATGATCCACCCAATATCAATACGAAAAACAAAAATCTGTTTAGCACCATACTATATTCCTCACATCTTCATATTAATAAATTAGTTTAATAAATATTTCGAGACATCTCGCGTTTGATAATGTAATCATTAAAAATTACAAGGGCTTATAAACAATGATACTAAAATATTTTACCACAATTAAAAATTTAGATTATCTATTACAAAGCACAACATGAAACAAGATGATCAATTCACTGTTGCTATAACTAACAATGAGGAACAGCAAATAAGTATTTTAAATAAAATCGACATCTGATGGAAGTTAAAAGTCGATAAGGAAAGCTATAGACATAAGCTAAAGGCCTAAAAAATTTCCCTAACATGCAGAAAATAAATGTCATAAATTGACATAATCTGGCTACATAAATTCGGCATAACAAAGAAATTGTGTAGTAAATTTGTTATTAAAATTGCATGAAGTTGGCAATACGATAAGCAGAAAAGCATAGCAAGATTTTTGTATACGGCGTCATCGTCTATAGTTAATTTGTTTGTCGTCGTCAGTAGTGGCGTCGATGCTCATAATTATTTTAATATTTGTTTGTTGTGCCATTCACTGGCATTAGCGGAACTCAAAAATTAGTATTTGATAGTTTCTGTTTTTGTGTGTTAGTCATTATTAATGGCATAAGATATCTGTCCAGATTTGTTGTTTATAGCAACTCATCAATGTAAGATATTGATTGGTAACTTCCATGGCAAGATCCCAGAAGTTTGAGACCCAAGCTATATATTCTGTATTATACATAAGCCCTTGTTACTTTCTCTAATGACATGCATATGTAAATGTAAATATTATTATACAGCTGAAATTTTACACAAGGTTCAGAAAATAGATACGTGAAAAACATCAATTTCCTCGGTAAATTACTTTTTTTGAATAATTTTTTGACAAATTTAATGCAGCTTTTAGCCATATAATAATATTATTACTATCCCACTTTATATTTTAAAGCCAGAACAGGCCACAATAAAAACAGGGCACCTGTTAGATATGTTATTTTAGATCCCAAGCACCAAAACGAAATGCTTGCAATTATCGGTCCTACCGCTCTAGCTAAGGCACCTAGCGATCGAAAAATGCCCATCACTGTTCCTTTTTGTTGCTGGGTTCCGTGTTGGGATGCCATAGTAGTTATGCAAGGAACAACCATAGCAGTTGCTGAAAAAAAAAACGTGCTTTTATAGCAACCATTCTTTTTGGGTATTCGGAAACAATGTGTGAGTGAGAAATCGCATATGGTTTCCTACTCTTATAGGGATAAGCGAGATGCTAGACAATTTTGTAAGCTGGTGAAAAGTGTTATCTGTTAGTTTGAGAATTTGATGGATTTGTTGCAGCTTTAGCATATATTTAATATTTTAGGGGTTCACAGGTCTGAGGTATATAAAATCCCAATTACGAGCTCAATTTAAGCAAAAAAATATATATATAAATTTTGGAACAAAAAAAGGTATCAAATAAATTAATTTGTTCTCAGGTTACATCTACTTTGGGTTTCTATTCAACATTTTATGTAGTTCACAAAAACTCTTATTCTATATATAGGCCTGTGTCTCCTAAAACTGTGACAAATAGATACTTACACACGGCATATAAAAAGAGTCCAAAATACAACATATATGATCCGGTGGCCAATCCAACGCATACAAATGATGGAATAATAATCCATAAGCCCAAAATAGCAGTGGATTTGGTTTTTTGTGGTGGTATTCTTCTTACATAACTACCTTGCATTAGTGCCATAGTTAGGCCTTTGAAAAAAAACAGAGTATAAAAAAATAATGTAAAAAACTTCTAAGGTAGAAAGTTCTCATTAAAACATCCCCTCTATATAATTATTTCACATAATTTATGTCTGCATCAATGAAATAAAATTTCTTACCTATAGCAAAGAACATCCATCCTTGTTGCATTGAACTATAGTTAAAAACGTGATGTGTCAAAAATGTTAGTGTAAACTCTAATCCACTATATATAAATAAATAAATGAAATATATTAATCCCAGTCTTCGAAGTTCCATTAAGTCTGCGTTATTAATACCCGTAACAGCGTTGAATTGAAACAAGTCTTTTACGCTAATAAGGGCTTTTGCACTTTTAAAAGTGGCCGACAGTTGTTTGGCACGTTTTTCCTAAAAATTTAACGAACTATATAAAAAAGCTGTTAGTAATACTAATCTTTTACCAAATTTTTGAACCAATGACAATTTGATGAATAGTTAATATTTGAAAGCTAAATAGTTCTAATATTTTTAACCACTTATATTTTTTGTTAAACAATTTCAGATAATTTATTTTGTTTTCTTGGACTTAATTCTTTATTTTCGCTCTTTTTTTTAAAATATGGCCATGTAAATTGATCAAATTTTAAAGAATTGTTAATTTTTGCTTTACTTATAGTGTTTTTCCCTTTTTGTCCAAATAACATTACTGAGTAATTATGAGGAAATTCTTACCTTTGGAAGAGATTCTTTAAAAAAGGTTGCAAAAAACAGGAGATCTGCAACAGAGAGGAAAAGAGCAAAAATTGCTGGCATAACGTACCAGTTTCCAGTGGTTTTTCTGGCCCATACTGCAAACGAGGCTCCTATCATTGGTCCCACAATAAATCCTAGGGAAAATGCTATACCCACAAGTGCCTAAAATTATGAATTTTCCAGAGATACAAGAACTCTACTAAAAATCTTGATAATTATTGCAATTAAATGAAATCTAGGAAAACATAGAAAACAATTCTGGCCTTAGTTTTGAATAATTTTTCTTAAGTTTTCTAGAAAATACAGAAAATAACTTTTTAATTTAGGTTTAATTTTTTGCATTAAATTGTTATTTTTGTTACATCCACAAATTTCACACTTATAGAAGTTTCTTTATTATATAAAATTTCATAAATTTGCACTCTTTTAATCCAAAAAATCCAGAAAAACAACCAATAAACAAAATCGCCAATTACATCTGGCAGCGACATGACTCGTCTCGAAAGGGAAATAATTTGCTATTGCCCTTAGCTTAAATACATTTCCTGTGAAGTACACAAGTACTTGGTGGAATGTTGTTTAGGAAAAAATTTGACGACCATAGGAAGGTACATAACCTTGATTTATTTAAATACATGGGACAGGTTTGTCTCCCTCTTTTAAAGAGAATATGGACGAACATTAATAGTTTGCTTTTATTAGATATTTCTTTTTGCCACCTATTTCTTCAGTTGTTCTGATGCCAAACAATACCCTTCTTTCTTGGAATTTATAATCATAATACATTTTTATATTTCTTGGCTTTATATTTTTACTAGTCATATTATTTTTTGCACCAGATACTAAACCATCGGCTTCCCTGCTAACTCAGACATTTCTCAATGTCTTTCCCTGGCAGAAGTTGCCCCGCCCCCACGTGGTCTCTGCTAGGCCAGTTTCGGTTAGTTGCAGTTTTCTAAACTAACTAAAACCAAGCTAAACCTGAACTAACTAAAAATTTGGATTGGTTAAGATTAATTTTACACTTGTTTTTACATTACAAAAATTAAACTATGTTTTTAACGGAGATGGACAAATTTTATAATTTTTTTTTTTTAAATAAAAGTTTATATGGTGAAAATATTTTACATCTGGCCACGTCGCAGTAAATATTTGGCGGTTTCAGTAATAGAAGATTCGATGAGGTTTACAAAACTTATTTTTGCTTTTTCGTTGAAAATACAAGTTTTTCTTCTTAATTTGCTTGCTTTTTTGTTTAACTTCCTATTTTTGAATACTTTTTTGATGTTAAGCTTTTGTAAAGTTTTATTTATTGTATATATTTTTGTTTTCCTCTTCAAATTTTAAATATCTTGTAAATTTGAATTAACAAGGGCAGAAGGATTCAGGCAAATCTATGAATTTTTATAAAATACAGATGTTTCTGTGTGCACTTTTTTTATTGGAAAAAATCAAGTAAATTATCGGAAACAAATCAAAACAAAGAAAAGCAAAATGGCACCCACCTCTAGACTTACTCCGGATAAATCTAGAGGCGAGTGTCATTTTGGTTTTGTTTGTTTTTGATAATTTTCTTGATTAGTCCAACAAAAAAAATGCAAATTTGTGAATTTTTAGTGTGCACTTTTTATCAGAAAAATCAAGAAAATTACGAAAAACAAATTGAAACAAACAAAACCAAAATAGATTTACTCTACAGAGGTGGGTGCCATTTTGGTTTTGTTTGTTTTGATAATTTTCCTGATTTTTTCAATAAAAAAATATATATTTATGAGTTTCTATATAACAGATGCTTCTATCAGTGTGCCCTTTTTCTTCCAATTCAAATAGAAAAAGAAGAATATATGTGAATTTCAAAGAAATCGCTTTTGCAATCTCGCAACATCGTTGATTTCAACATGCACGCCATCTTTTCCGAACTATGCAAGCTATTATGTATTAGAGGGGGCCGTTTTGTTTTTATTTGTTGTGATTTGTGTCATGCTAATTTTCCTGATTTTTCTGATTAAAAAAAGTGCATATTTTTGAATTACTGTATAATACAACGGCTTTCATCAATGTGGAATTTGTGGTAACAAAAGTTCAACGATCTAGTGAAAAAAATTGAACCCAAAGTGAAAAGTGATTTTTCCCTGTGTTCCGGAAAATACAAGAAAAATTATAGAAAACCAAGGTCAGGTTCATGTTTTACAACCTCGAAATAAGGGCAAGTATAGACATTTTTTCCAAAATATGTCATTTTCCTAGTTTTCACTCTTTCCGAATTCGTACCCAAAAAACAACATGAAGTATGTGTGCATGTATAATTTTAACTAATTGCTATTCAAAATAAATATGAAAGGTCAATATAAATTCCAAAAATAAAAGTGACCTTATGAAGAAGACCCATGAAATAGGGAGTATGGTAATGAAATATTTTCAAAAAGTCTTTTTCTTATGGTCCACTTATTGAAATAATTACTTAGTCTTAAAAAATTTCTTACCATTCCCTTCCCTCTCGTGTTCATGGAAGACACATCAGTAATTATTGCCATACTAATTGACACATTTCCTTTGCTAATACCACCAATAAATCGAGCCAACATAAACAAAAATAAATTGCTCGATAAGGCCCATAATACATATGAAAAACAAATACCAACCTAAAAGTTATTTAATTTTAGACCTAGAGCGTTGCTTTGGTATTGGGTTTACATACCAGGCAAATAATCATAACCTTTCTTCTTCCTGCAACATCTGAAATACCTCCAATAATTGGTGAAGCTATAAACTGTAAAAAGCTAAACATGGAGCCGAGGAAGCCACCAAAAAGTACAGAGTTAAATCTGTCAGGGGCTCCAACAAGTTTTTGAAAAAAATATATTTGACTAGATAACCATGTGTATAATCCTGAAGTATCATTTTCTTTATAATGATCTAAGAGGGATGGTAGCAATGGTAATATCATGGTAAATGCCAACAAATCTAATAAAAGTGATGTGAAAACTACATAAACTGTAGGGTGAATTTTTTCACTTTTTTTCTTCATCTCGGAAGGAATTGACAACACAATTAAATCACTTTCCTCAAATTTAAACTAACTACTGAATATTACTTAAGTAGTCCAACTTTCTAATTTTGTACAATTCATTCTCTTTATCTTCTGCGTGCAAATCTGAAGTAGAAATATGATGCACCGATAACATGTTATAGTTAATGGTACTTTTAAAATGGATTAATATTATCAAACACTTTAAAACATCCTTCCTTTTTACTAAATAAACATTTTTACGGACTTAAATTTTAAGGTTAGGAATACAGATAAGAATTTGACACGAGCTCCAGCTAAAGCCATTTTTTTATTACAGGTGCCTTTAAGATCCTCTAAACATCTTGTAGATGACGTCACTACTGTTTGTTAAAAATGTATTATTCGTATCATTTAATCTATGATTCGTATTTAAAACTCTTTAAAATATAGTATTTGTCTTCCTGTTCGAAACATTGAACCTCAAAAATTTCAGAATCCTCAGAATATTAAGGTCGAAAGGTGGGTCACATGGAGTTCGAATGAATCAAAAAAGTAAAAATAGCATATTGTTTTAGGTCCTTATCAATCGAAGTGATAGTGATAATAATCTGGAATAAATGTGGAAGATGAAATATTGTCTATGTCACAAATTATACAAAATGGGAAAGATTGAGATTTAAAATATGTTTAGGTAATTTGATATTTTTAAAATTGTAGAAATTGAATTACATGTAACATGATCAATCATCATCATTTAGGGTTTATTTCTCTATAAGTATATTCTTTTGAGTAATTATCACTTTCAGTTCTGTCACTTGAAGTAATCATTTATTTATTTTATTTATTTATTTTATTTATTTATTAACATCAAAGCCCAACAACAATAATTAATAGGGCCGTAATAAAATATAACAAACAAAAAAAAAACATCCATTACAAAATAACAAAAATAATATCATAATATCACGTAATAAAATATAACACAAAAAAAAACGTACTTATTACAAAATAACAGAAATAATATCACAATAGCAGTCCCAGAACTACAATAATACTGAACAGGAACGTAAAAACTGGGTATAACTCATACTCAGATCACACGATTGCGACACCCTATTAAACACAGAACACATTCGATATATTGGCGACATACAATATACATTAGTCCTCGGTATCCTTAAATGAAAGTATACACCATGCCTGCTCGTCAATCGTGGCACATTAAAATTTAGTTCGCCCAAAAGCTGAGGACAAACAATCTGACCGCCGACTAGCTTGTATAAAAATAAAACTGAATGTAAGTTACGTCTCATTTCAAGACTTTGCAAACTAAATTTATCCAGCAACAGTCGATTGTCTATCCCGACCGGTGGGTACACTCCCTCAGTTTTCAACCACAAATACTTCATAAACTTGCGCTGAACGTTCTCCATAGCCAAAACATATTTATTATAAATTGGAGCCCAAACAAGTGAACAGTATTCAAGTTTACTTCTTACTAGTGCTATAAACAATAATTTTAGGCTTTCAATATTCTTAAATGATCTACAGTTTCTAATAATTAAACCCATCATTTGATTAGCGTGAGACACTATTCTGCTATAATGAAGGTTAAAGTTAAGTTTAGAATCCAATACAACACCCAGATCCTTAGCTGCATCAACTCTTTTAAGTAGGTCATTATTTATTTGATAACTATATAGAATTGGAGATTTTTTACGAGTTATAGACATCACTGAACATTTGCTCACATTCAATAACAATTGATTATTCATACACCACCTCTGGACTGCACTAATACTATTTTGCAATCTATCACAATCCTCCTTCGACTGAACTTGGACGTACATTTTCAAATCATCAGCAAACAGTAGGAATTCAACATCAATTGTTTCAGTGATATCGTTTATAAAAATTAAAAACAAGAGAGGTCCCAAATTTGAGCCCTGAGGTACCCCCGAAGAGGCCGCAAAACACTTTGATTGAAATCCATTATATTGGACATACTGAGACCTATTAAATAAATATGATTTAAAAAACCGCACAAATTGATCAGTAAAACCAAACTTCGCAAGCTTTGCCAGAATCAAACTATGGCTCATCTTGTCAAAGACCTTTGAGAAGTCGGTAAACACCACATCGACCTGGCCGCCCGCATCCACAGCATCCGCTGTATACTGCAGAAAAGACGCCAGATTAGTGGATGTTGACCTACCCCTCAAAAATCCATGCTGTTTTGTAGACAACAAATGTTCGACTTTGTTAATAATAAAGTTATACAGCAGCATCTCAAAGATCTTCACATATCAGAGAGACAGGCCTGTAATTTTCCACTTCGGTTCTATTTTTGCTCTTAAATACGGGACATATTTTAGCTACCTTCCATCTCTTGGGATACACCAGCTGCTCAAGAGAGGCATTAAAAATTTTACATAGAGGAGCAGCTAAAACATTTATAGTGTCTTTAATAAGAAAACTTGGAACAAAATCTGGCCCACTAGACATTTTAGGTTTAAGCCCCTTCGTAATCTTTATTATATCCTGTTCCGTAAAGACCGGAACTGCAACTGTACTATTACCCAAATCCCCCAGACTAACCTCTTCAGTAGACGATATTCCATTATAAACTCCCTTAAAATACTCGGCGAAAGCCTTAACAATATCATTAGGGTGATTGAAAGTTTTACCCTGATAAGACATTTTATCGGGAATAGCGCAGCAACTTTTTTTCTGTTGAACATACCTCCAAAACGATTTGGGGTCCTTTCCAATATCTCTCTCTATACGCTCAATGTAACGCCGATATGAGGCCTTTATCATCTGATTAGTCCGCGCTCTCAGCAATTTAAATTTGTTAAAATAAATGATACTTTTCGCTTTTCTATACTTTCTAAAAACGTTATTCTTACGTTTCAAACTACGAATAATATCCGCGTCATACCATACAGGAAAAGAGCGACCCTTATTTTTGAAGAGTGGCACGGATCTGTCTAATATTTTATACAACATTTCATAAAACCGGTCGCAACACATGTTAACATCTGAGTATCGATCCAGCTCAGCCCAATCAGCGGACGCAAGGTCACCATAAAGAGAATTAAATCATGATCACTTCGATCCAATGACAAGTAAATGCATATTTAAAAGAACATGAAGTTATCAGTTTCACTTTGATCAGTGATAATTTACTCAAAAGAATACAGCCTATATCTTGTAAATACTTTTTTAGGGCTATTCTTTTGAGTCATTGTCACTTTCACTTCTATTACTTGAAGTAATCATGATCACTTCAGCCCAATGACAAGTAAATGCATATTCAAAAGAAAATGAAGTTATCAGTTTCACTTTGTTCACTTTGATCAATTGATAATTACTCAAAAGAATATAGCCTTTAACGTTAAAAAATGCCTTCTGCCGTGTGTTAGCGTCATCTCTTAACTATAAGTTAAACTTTTGAAAATATGAACTTTTTAGTGTTCTATATTTTTCAGTAATGGTGTAGTTTTCAACAACTTAATCTTAAATAATAAAAATCCAAATTCACTAAAATTTAATGATTATTATGTAGTTTAAATTTCCATACATAACCCCTTGAAATATTCAAAATTGCAAGGAAAGAGAGTAGATACTGTACATGCCATATCACTAATATTCCGTGTTTATAATTGTTTTTAAGCGGCAGCCATTTTATATGTGGCAAACAAAGGATTGGATCATAAGTAATTTTTAGTATTTTTATAAACAAAAAGTGGCGAATAATAAAAAAGAGCAAACATTATTATGGTGAAATATTCAGCATATAGTAGCAGAAAAACGAAGCTTGGAGTTACTTTTACAGGTAAAAATGGTGATGGAGTTCTAGGAAGTTTAACATTATATTAATTTTTTTTATAAGATTTTTCTTATTTCGCATTTTGAGGTCGTGGAACACGATTCTGGCATTGGTTTCTCACAATTTTTCCTGTTTGCCGGAAAAGATATGAAATCACTTTTCACTTTAGTTTCAACTTTTTGCACTAAGTCGTTAAGATTTTGTTATAGCCACAAGATTCATGCTAATAGAGGCTTTTGTATTATATCAAATTTCCCAAATCTGCACTTTTTTATCGCAAGCAAAATCACCTCTTACATCTAACAGTCACGTTAGTTGTTTGGAAAGGAGCATAGTTTGCGCTGTTGCCAGAGCACAAATACGATTTCTGTGGAATTCACATTAATTCTTTACTTTCTAGTAAGGCTATAAAGAAAACAACACCAAATATATATTTTTCCTTTTTTGATATTTATATTATGCACCATTTTGCCTCCAAATATTAACGGTGAAAATATAATTTAAGGAAATGGGCCAAGATCATGATTTCGCATAAAACTAAGTACAAATTTTTACATTTTTGAAAACTGAATTCTCAAAAATTTATATAACTTTAACCCTTTTAAAAAAAAATTGATTTTCATTATGATGATCTAGTATTTTTATTTAACATGGGCAGTGATTAGACCTCCTTAAATTTTTGCAATTTGTTTTAGTTTTCCAAGGGTTTAGAAAAAACGTAAAATATAGATTTATGATTAATATGAAAGTTGAAGATTGGGAGCCATCAAAAATTCTATACTTTATTCCAAATATTTTGAGGAATGCTATTTTTATAAGACCGACACCCGAAAAAGAGTTCGTTTGATTAATGATTTTTCCTGAATCACCAAAATACCTGTAGCCAAAAAAGATTAATTTAATTTTTTTATATTATGTTGTGTGTTTACTTTTCAATCTGTAACGTTTCAATTTTTTATTCAATTTAAAGTGTGTTAAAGTGTTTTTTAAAATGTGTCACTGCTAATTTTTTTTAGATTTATTTTTTCCTGGTTAATTGGTTTTAAATTTATAAATCTGTTTCTTCGTCTTTCTTGTAAATTGGCTACATATGTATCAGCAGAGAGAGCATTGTTTTGTTATATTTCTATATAACACATATATGTTTATTTGTAAACCTAGGTATTTGATTGTTACGTAATAAATGAAATTATTAATTGTAATATACATAAAATATATTTGTTATAATATTGTTGAGCTCATGAATAAATAAATGTCAGTTTTTAGGCAACAAAAAAATAACAATAAGCATCTACCAATAGCCCAAATCTAGAGGACTATCAATATCCAGATAGCAAGACACATCAAGAAAGAAAATTCTAAGACAATGATTATTTTAATAAATAAGAAAAATCCAGTTAGATAAATTGTTTCCTATGTTCATATTTATTTTTTCGTGGGAATGTATTTTGACAATAAGGCTTCAATATTGTATCTGGATATATCAATAAAGTTACTTTAAGATTTATATGTATTTTTGCCATCTCAGAATATGGTATTTTAATACTAGTTAATAGCCTTTAAAGATACTAATAACTAACCTGAACTTTACAAATAAAAATTCTTTAAAAAATTATTAAAACTAGACAGAGGATATAAAATTTCGTAATAATATATAAACATAGGCCTGTCTGGCCGGCAGTGTGCTGCAGCCAGCAGTATACTTGTCGCTACTGTAATGCGTAGACAGTACAGCCAGTAACGCCAGCTATCCGCTGACCTTTAACCATAACTTTTCTTTACCTTTTAAACATCCCTCTGGCCTGACCCACTTACACTCAATTCCTACATAATTCCTTAGGAGCCACTTTCTTTCAGCTTTTCAACTGACCCGACAACGAATAGATCCAGGGTTTCCCTTAACCAATCGTAGGAGGCGATTAAATGGGGAGAACTTTTAAATTTTAGATAATGAAATGTCGACTGCAAAACATAATGTACCCCAGGTGGGTAGGACCCATGGTCCACAATCCCACACCGCAGAAGCGGTCTGCTCCACGAATTTTGGGGGAGCAACATTTCGACATCGCAAACTTCAAGTGGCAGGGTGTTGAGGAGGCGAACCCCCTGTCGCACAAGAAGCTACAGCCCAACAACAACATGAGAGCCAAACAACAACGAGAGCTGCACCCTCCGAAGGTGCTGCGCAGGAAGCTCAGCCAACGCTCACTTAGGAGGGACTTCCGAGACAGCGCATGAAACGAATTTTGTAGGGAATATCCACACCTACAAGTGTCACAACAGACAATAGCAGACCAATACAGAGCTATTCTCCGAAATAAACTAATCTCAGAAGCGCGACTTAACATCATCAAAGCCGAAATAGAACGAGAGATAAGAAGCACCGATGATAATAATGAACAAACCGCAGAACCTACGCCACAGCCAGACCCAGAGGCTCAAGAACAATCAAACAACGGCATGAGAGCTGACATCGCTGTGGACAGGCAACAACAACTACAATAATACGAGGGTCAGATAACTCCAAGAGCTCTACCCGCCGAACATGCTGTACTGGAACCCCAACCAACTCTTACTCAAGCGGGGCGACCAAAACAGCGCATGAAATGGACTGTGTCCATAAACGAGACAATAATGCGCATTTTTTATAGGGTGACTCAACTAGGACGAGAGATGATCGGCTACAGACAACAACTACATGCCGAATTTTGCAGGGAGTACCCACACATGCAAGTGTCCCAGCAGAGAATAGCTGACCAATATAGAGTTATTCTCCGAAACAGCCTAATTCCTGAAGCTCGGCTTAATAGCATCAAAGAGGAAATTGAACGTGAGATCAGAGGCACTGACAATAACAACAATCCGATTTCTGAACCTGAGCCACAACCGGAACCTGAGGTCCAAGAACAACAGGAACAGCTGAATGACGAAGCCCAACAGGACAACACTGAACTCTTTTATCAAAAACTGTCAACGGGAATGAGTGCTGTGGTGTTGGAGTATGATGGAAGCAATCCGTTAAGAAGATCGGCACTGCCAAAAATTAATTCATCCAAAAAACTGGGTGCCATGTTAGACATCATGAACAATCGGATTTTACCAGCTTATGTTTCAGATGCCTACACTCTGGAGTCCTTACATATGACCATCTACTGTGCCGCGACTGCTATAGCTAGAGCTCTGGAAGTTAAAGGTACAACAGAGCGCCGATCAGCAAGAACAGAACCCAACACACCACTATGGGAAAGACGTCTAAATAAGAAAATTGAAAATCTTCGAATAGATATAGGACAGCTGACGGAGTACATCAGGGGCACAAGAACTGGTCAACTGCAAAGGCGAGTTGAAGTAATCATGAATCGTGTCCGATATCATTCACAACAAGATCCAGTGAATGTTACTGCTCAGCAATGCCTTGATTCACTGAAACATAAGCACTCTGTTATTGCAGGACGGCTAAAGAGGTACAAGACCAACAATAACCGAAAACGAGACAATGCGCTCTTCCAACGATCAGAAAAGACTTTTTACCGTAAACTAAACTCTCCACCTAATAATAGATATCCCAATAGAGAGCAGGTAGAAGAGTTCTGGGGAAACCAACTTTCCACACCAGCCAATTGTAACATCGCAGCTGGCTGGATCAATGAAGAACACCAAATCTGCCAAGATTACAGCCAGATGCAGTTTGAACCATTTACCACCGAGAAAATTTCAAGAATAATCAAGGAATCCCATAACTGGAAAGCTCCAGGTCTCGACGGGAACTACTGGCTCAAAAAGTTCTGGTGTATGCACCATCAGCTGGCTAATCTTATTAATGATGTTTTCCTTAACCCAGCAAAAATGCCATTATTCTTGACCGAAGGTATTATGTACCTCCTACCAAAGGACCAACATAACACGCATGACCCAGCTAAGTATAGGCCGATCACCTGCCTACCCACACTGTATAAGGTGATCACCTCCTGCTTGACCCAACGCATCTATGCACATTGTGAGCAAAATAACATCATTGCAACTCAACAGAAAGGATGCACGAGGGGAGCAATGGGATGCAAGGAACAATTAATTGTTGACTCTGTCATATGTAACCAAGCCTGAACCAACCGAAGAAACCTCTTTGCTGCCTACGTGGATTATAGGAAGGCCTTCTATTCAGTACCACATGAGTGGCTCAAAACTATATTAAGAATGTATAGGGTCGACAATAATTTTGTTTCCTTTTTAGAACGCATCATGTCAACCTGGAGAACTAGGATCCAATTGCAAGTGCCATCCAGCGACACCATCGAAACTAACACCATCGAAACTAACACCATTCCGATACGAAGAGGAATATTTCAAGGCGATTCACTTAGCCCATTGTGGTTCTGCCTTGCAATGAACCCACTATCACGCCGTTTGAACTCTACCAGAGACAGCTTTAGTGTTAGAAATAACAACGAAGAGGTAGTCAGAGTGAATCATCTTCTATACATGGATGACCTTAAACTGATGGCTGCTACCAGAAACCAGCTGGAGCAAATGCTTAAAATTGTAGAGGAGTTCTCCGGGGATATCGGAATGCAATTTGAACTTGACAAGTGCCGCATTTTGAACATCGTTAAAGGGAGGATACAACCAGGGGCTTTTGAAATGCAGAATGGTGAAACTATAGCTGCAGTGGAAGCAGACCAAACATACAAATATCTGGGTATGAAACAGGCTAAAAGAATTGACCATTGCACTATGAAAGCTGAATTGACAGCCGAATTTGTCCGGAGGGTATGGCGGGTATTACGAACTAATTTAAATAGTAGAACTTTACTTAAGGCGCTCAACATGTATGCTTGCTCTGCGCTGAGCTACTCTTTTGGAATTGTAAAATGGAGCAGGACGGACGTCCAAAACCTGCAAAGAAAAATAAGGACACTTATAACAAAGGCACAAAAACATCACCCTCGGAGTGCTATTGAACGTACAATGCTTCCAAGACACCAAGGAAGAAGAGGATTGGTGGATATTGGTAAGCAGCTCGACCAACAAATAATAAGCTTACGTTCATATTTCCATAGGTTAGCGGACTCTTCTACACTACATCGAGCAATATGCGAGGCAGACGATTCAACGCCGCTACAATTGAGGGAACAAGATATTACTTCTCACCACCAAACAGACCAAGAGAAGTTACAAACCTGGCTACGGAAGCCACTTCATGGACGGCATCCAAATGAGGTCAATCAGGACAATGTCGACAACTCAGCGTCGAACTACTGGTTGATTTCAGGACAGATGTTTCCGGAAACGGAGGGCTTCTTGTTAGCTATCCAAGACCAGGTTATTCCGACGAAGAACTATCGGAAGTTCATCATTAGAGATCCCTCAATAGAAAATGACCAATGTAGATATGGCTGTCGAACATCAAAGACAATCCAGCACATAACTGGAGGATGCCAAGCATTTGCCGCAACCGAGTATAAGGAAAGACACGACTCAGCCGCTAAGATACTCCACCAAGAGTGAGAGAGAGAGCAGAAAAGTTAAACCTACTAGAGGTAGGAAAAGTGCCTTATTACAAATACAATCCAGAGGCTATTCTTGAGAACAACCAGTTCAAGTTATATTGGGACCGAACGGTTCTGACGGATCAGACAGTTGCTCATAATAGACCAGATATTATACTAATAGATAAAATTTCTAGGCGGACTATACTAATCGACATCGCCATACCTAACAACAACAACCTAAGACCAAAATACAACGAGAAGATCGCCAAATACAGAGATCTGGAGGTGCAAATCCGAAGACAATGGACAATGAACAGCGTCCTAACGATTCCCATAGTACTGTCAACAACTGGGTGATACCAAAGAACCTCCTGTAGAACATCAAGGGACTGGGCCTTGGTGAGCATCTGTATAAGCCGATGCAGAAAACAATTATCCTAGCAACAGCGAGAACCGTCCGAAAGTTCGTAGGAAATACAGCAGACCATGTCACCTAGGACCCGATAACATGGAAAGGGTTCCAACAGAGCTTCATACTTTTGGTATCTTTGTGTACCTGGTATGAGTCAATATTCCCTGGAGGCAGTGCGAAGCCGTTTGGCTTGTAAATCATATAAACATAGATTGATCTCTAATACAAAAAATAATACTGACCCTATCTTAGTAGTTTTATTCCAATAAAACATTTTTCCATGTAAGAAAAAATTTTGTATAGATAATTTAAGTCATTCCAATTGTGTCGCAATCCTTTTCACTTTTCAAAGTATTAAACATTGCCTTCAAAATTTTCATTATGATTTTAGCTAACAAGTAAATATATAAAAAGCTTTCATTAGTTCGAGTTCAATAAATAATAATTTTCCAAATCAAACAAAAGATTGGAGTATTTAATTTTGAGGAATTTCTGTTATACTAATTATTGTGCTTTCAGGATAGATGACAATTGGTAAAAACTTGACATGCCTAATGGGATATCCTCTCTCTTTCCTAATTTAAGATGAAAACAATATTTTCTTTTACTTTTTGGCTATGTTGGGATTCCATTCGATACATATTTTTGATAGTGTTGCCAGATATATCTAAAAGGTTTTGAAGCTCTTTGGAGGAAAACGGAGTTAAGATTCCCTAGAGAAAAATATTTTCCTTTAGAGAGATTTTAAAGGCATTTCTCATGAAAAGAAAAACAGAAAATATTTAATTGATTACGCTATATTTAATCAATCAAAATTCAAAGATGCTAATCTATAGGATTTTGAAAATTCACCTAGAGGGCTTTGGTTCTCCCATGTTTGACAACACTTGTTTTAGGTCATGTTTTGACGATGTACAGTAAATTTTTAAATAAATTATATATTTACAAAAAAGTCATCAATGTATTTCATTTATTTACCAAAAATTTATAATATGAACAAAGAACTACAATCTACAATTAAGTATGTGCACACAAAGTGCATATATTAAAAAAAATCCTTACTAATAATATATAGTATATAGAATTATTTATATATATATATATATGTATATATATATATATATATATATATATATAAATAGAATAATTATTAGAATATATAGAATTAAATTTAATCAAAAAACATAGGAAAAAATTGTCCTGTGGCAGGAATATCTGGAAATAAAAAAATCAAAATTAAAAAATGTTAATAAGAGTAGTGATGTCAAGTCATAACAATATGGGTATACCAAGGGCGGATTCTTGCAGGAAGCATTGCCCCCCCCCTACCAAAATATTATATATATATATATATATATATATATATATATATATATATATATATATATATATATATATATATATATATATATATATATATATATAATGTCTAATCTAAGATTATACATATTTTTTAATCTTACATAAAATACAAAAATATTACAATCCAGTATTCCAATACAGGGTGCGGCATTTATTCTTGAGACAACGAAATATCTCGGTGATATCGCATTGTTTCGAAAAATGTCTTGTACAAAACTTATAGGTGGCAGTGGGGTCTAACTAATAGTGGCCGTGAAAATGACCTTGACCTTATTCATCAAGGTCGTTTAAAGGTCAACTTCAGAATTTTAAATAGGACCCCCAATTTCGACCTCAGAAATGAAAAGGGCAGAAAATTTTACAATCGGGTATGACTTTGATCTCAAGGTGAAAGTCATATATCAAGATCATTTCAAGGTCAAAATAAAAAAGATCGTAGTATTTCGTGAAATGTTTCGTACAAAAGTTGTTGGCTATTACGGGGGCTAAGTGATAGTGACCTTAAAAATTATCTTGACCTTAAGCTTGAAGCTCAATTTCAAAACTTGAAAAGGTATTTTGAACGGCGCAAAATATGGTGACATTTTAGAAAATCAATTTCCACTTTCAACAAATGTAGTTTCAACACCATGGATATCCAGCGCATTATTCCCAATTAGCTCGTCAAGTGTTCGATCGCGAATTCAACGGACGGAGGATTGGTAGAGGAGGTCCAGTAAATTGGCCTGCAAGATCGCCGAACCTTACGTCACCAGTTTTGTTTATGGGGTTATTTGAAGAGTGAAGTTTATAAAGGCGTGCGAACAACTTGTGAAATCTGAGACGCTTGTGCCAAAATTACCTGAAATGCTCCGCAGTTATGTGCAATCCTTTGAAGTGCTGGTCAACAATTGTATTAAAGTTAAAGGTAAACATTTTAAGCACCTATTGAAATAAATTCTTATGAAGTCTTTAACATGATCATACAAAATGATGAGGGACGAGAGGACTCATAAAAAACAAGCACCCTGATGGTGAGAGGCGAGGGGACTCACCGAAAACAAGCACCTCGATGGTGAGAGACGAGAGGAACTTATCGAAAACAAGCACCCCGAAGAGAACAAAAACTACTACGTCCACGTCGTTGTTCCTGGGTACTGTTAAAAGTCGTTAATCATCCACATAGTCGTACTAAGTACAGTTTTTGCTAACAATTATGAACGAATAAATCTTTTTCAAATGGCCCTGAATATCGAGATCAAGGTAATGCTATAGCAACTTTGCAATTTTACCACTTTAGTATGAAATATTTCATGAAATAGTGACGTTAAAGATCTTTGTTTGACCTAAAAATGACCTTGGTATTAAACCTTAACATTAAGGTCAAGGTCATATCTGATGATGAAATTACTGTGAAATTGATCGGTCTTTCCATTTCTGGGGGTCAAATTGGGGGTTTGCTTTCCAAATTTTGAAACTGAGCTTCAAATGACCTTGAAGGTCAATGTCAATGTTATTTTCAAGGTCACTTCCACTTGGCCACCGTGCCACCGAACAATTTTTCTACGAAAAATTTCACGAAATACTGCGATCTTTTTATTTTGACCTTAAAATGACGTTGATCTTTGAACTTCACCTTGAGGACAGTGTCATATCTGATGGTAACATTTTCCGCCCTTTTCATTCCCGGGGTCGAAATTGGGGGTCCTGTTTAAAATTCTTAACCAGACCTTCAAATGACCTTCAAGGTCAATTTCACGGTCACTACTACTCAGCCCCCCCCCTATAATTTTTATAGAAAACATTTCTAGAAAAAATGTGATGTCACCGAGATATTCCGTTGCCTCAAGAAAAATGCCGCATATATATATATATATATATATATATATATATATATATATATATATATATATATATATATATATATATATATGAAGTAAAATACGAACAGCAATTGCAAACTTCGTTCCATCATATCCTTTCCGTGTTGGAGGTTGCACAATTTGAATGAATTGCTACAGAACACAATTCATCCCATGACACCACCATCGAGATGATGGCCTACCTGTACCACCATACCGAGAAGAAAGTATAAACTCACCCCCCCCCCCCCCCCGCCACAGTGATACGGCAGAGGTACATGTTTCGTCTCTACTAGACTCATCAGGGTACCGACATGCACCTGTTTGTGCAAAGGACAGGTCGGAAGGAAGCATGCAACACTGAACGCGGCTTCGCCGACCTCCCGCCGGATGGCGTATATATGTTTATGAGGCTTTCACGGATTCCTCCGTGTGAGATGCAATAGCAGTGGATATATCCACATTATGCCGTTGTAGTGCTGAAATCACATTCAGCAAACGTACAACTAAATGCAACTCCGTGAATAGATGAAGTAAAACACGAACAGCAATTGCAAACTTCGTTCCATCATATCCTTTCCGTGTTGGAGGTTGCACAATTTGAATGAATTGCTACAGAACACAATTCATCCCATGACACCACCATCGAGATGATGGCCTACCTGTACCACCATACCGAGAAGAAAGTATAAACTCACCCCCCCCCCCCCCCCCGCCACATAATGTGGATATATCCACTGCTATTGCATCTCACACGGAGGAATCCGTGAAAGCCTCATAAACATATATACGCCATCCGGCGGGAGGTCGGCGAAGCCGCGTTCAGTGTTGCATGCTTCCTTCCGACCTGTCCTTTGCACAAACAGGTGCATGTCGGTACCCTGATGAGTCTAGTAGAGACGAAACATGTACCTCTGCCGTATCACTGTAGCGGGGGGGGGGGGGGAGTTTATACTTTCTTCTCGGTATGGTGGTACAGGTAGGCCATCATCTCGATGGTGGTGTCATGGGATGAATTGTGTTCTGTAGCAATTCATTCAAATTGTGCAACCTCCAACACGGAAAGGATATGATGGAACGAAGTTTGCAATTGCTGTTCGTATTTTACTTCATCTATTCACGGAGTTGCATTTAGTTGTACGTTTGCTGAATGTGATTTCAGCACTACAACGGCATAATGTGGATATATCCACTGCTATTGCATCTCACACGGAGGAATCCGTGAAAGCCTCATAAACATATATATATATATATATATATATATATATATATATATATATATATATATATATATATATATATATATATATATATATATATATATATGTATATATATATATATATATATATATATATATATATATATATATATATATATATATATATATATATACAGGGTGTCCAAGATAAGGATCCTAAGCATGAGGATCTCGGAAACAGTTGGAGATACGAGGTCGGTTAAATTAGAGAAAAGTTGCGCAATTTAGTGCTAAATTAAACGCAGTTAAAAAAATTTAAAAATTTCAAACACTCCGGAGATTTCCGGAAAAAAACGAAATTTGGCAAAATCGTTTTTAATTTTTGCAGGCTTTATTTAAAGAGATATCCGAAAATAAAAGGTAGATTCTCATTGCCACTTTTTATTTTTTATAATATGGTCTAAACAAAATTTAAATCCGACGTTTCGTTTCTGAGATACCATCATGAACTTTCATTTTTTATATGGAACAAAAAAAAGTATCCCATGTATTTGATAGCATTTTTTATTACAAATTCAACGATGTATCACCCTTGCATATCGAATACGTAGTTCAAGTACTTTCCATAAGAGCTCCATGAGAGCGAGAGAGAAAGGTATATCAGTTTTATAAAAGCCAATGAACTACACACTTGATATGCAAGTGTGATACACCGTTGAATTTGTAATAAAAAATGCTATCAAATACATGGGATACTTTTTTTTGTTCCATATAAAAAATGAAAGTTCATGATGGTATCTCAGAAACGAAACGTCGGATTTAAATTTTGTTTAGACCAAATTTTAAAAAATAAAAAGTGGCAAGAAGAATCTACCTTTTATTTTTTGATATCTCTTTAAATAAAGCCTACAAAAATTAAAAACGATTTTGCCAAAATTCGGTTTTTTCCGGAAATCTCCGGAAGTATTTTGAATTTTTAAAATTTTTAAATTGCGTTTAATTTAGCACTAAATTGCGCAACTTTTCTCTAATTTAACCGACCTCGTATCTCCAACTGTTTCCGAGATCCCCATGGTTAGGATCCTTATCTTGGACACCCTGTATATATATATATATATATATATATATATATATATATATATATATATATATATATATATATATATATATATATACACTATATATCAGTTCCTCAAAGAGTTTTTATGCCTCCGCCCCCCAAAAATTTTCTGGATCCGCCCTGGGGTATATGAACGTATAGAATTTCATGCAATAACTGTGTGACTTGTTCACAGGAACAATGTTCATTTTGTTTTACGAAAATTAAACAGATATAACAATATATTTACAGCTTTTAAAACTGACAAGTTTGTATTATTATATATAATTCTACAATGAAAAATTGAGACTAGAGGAGAAAACTACAACATTTTTACTTACTAAATGTATGCGTAAGTTTCACGTCTTTCGGTAAATTTTATTTTATAAAACTAGTCCTATTGTTTTTCTGGCCGTAATACTAATTTCATAAATAGATCATATCTATTTTGTGTTATTTTTAATTCCTTCTAACATTGTAGACAAATTTTGATGTTAAACATACGTTACTGGTATTGTTACATGTTGTATAATTCTTAAGCCACTGTCAGTTTCTGTATGTTGTCAAGTTGCTGGTTATGGTCTATTAAATGCCATAGACATTTAAAGATATAGACTGCGAGTCCCATAGAAACGCGTTGGCTCTAGCTTGGAAAGAAACAGAGAAAATGGATCAATAGTACTTCACTTTCTATAAGCGGAGCTAAGAGCCGCCTGACAGCCATAACCAACCAAAAAAAATATTTCCCAATGGACCAAGTGAGTAGTATCGCGTGTGACCTATTTCGCTCTGTCTCTTTCTAAGCGACAGCCAACGCGCTTCTATGGGACCCGCGGTCTATATTTTATATGTCTATGCTTAATGCAAACGAAATACAAATAACTATCAAAATAGAATCTTTTAACCTATCTATGAACAATTAGAAATAATAATGTTTGTCTAGTTAACGTCAATAACTTACCAATAACGTAAATTTTTTATAGCAGCACCAGCGTAGGTAGTCTGAAAAGTTTCTGACCTCAACATGAAGATGGCAGCACTCGTTAACCAAAGTTAGAGTACGTGTTCGCGCATGCGTTGAAATGTACTCGCAATAATTTAAGCCATTTCGCACGAGCAGTTGTTCTAAACTATGAGTTGTTCTTTGACAGTCGTTTTAGTAAGTCGATGCGAGTGTTTTTGTAAAAATGGACAAAATCTAGTATCGAGCTGTCATTAGATACTTGTTTTTGAAAAGCAATATGCCTACGCAAACTAAAGATTAGTTGAACGCTGTGTACGGAGACTCCTCACTATTATTTACCACCGTGAAATTTTGGACAGCTGAATTTAAACGTGGCCGTACCAGCTTAAGTGACGATTAACGTTTGGGACGGCCAAAAACTACAACCATTGACGATAACATCGCTCAAGTTTAACAAATGGTGCTAGACAACTGCTGATTTAAGATTTGAGAGATAGCAGAGGCTATAACATATCTAAAGAACGTGTTTATCACATATTGAATGAAAATTTAGGGATGAGAAAACCGAACGCGCTCGTGTTTAGATGTATATTTGCAAAGCTCTGTTGGCGCAGTTTGGGTGCAATAAATCACAGTTTTGGCGCGGGTTAATTACTGTAGATGAAACTTGGATACAGCGTTATACCGCAGAAACAAAAACACAGTCTAAACAGTGGACTACGAAAGAAGAATTGGCTCCAAAAAAAAGGCAAGGACTGTTCCTTCGGCCGGGAAAGTCATGACAACTGTTTTCTGGGATAGACATAATCATCTAAATGGATTATCTGGAAAAAGGAAAAACTATTAAAGGAGCATACTAGGCGTCATTACTTGACCAGCTGAAAGTGGAAATTGCGGAAAAACGGCCACAAGAAAAAAAATTGTTTCTCCAAGACAAAACGCCGTCTCACACGAAACACAAAACTGCGAATTGGCGCGATGCGAATTCGCAATGTGAGTTGCTGCGATGTAATTTCGTGCGGCAAGGCGTCTCTCATCCACGATTCGGGTGTTCGTCAACCATACTGGATGTATTTTGTAAACTAGGTAGTGGCATGGATCGTAAAGAGTTGCACACTGTTGTTATTGATAAGAAGATATAGGAAAAAGAAAGAAAGAAGATTTTGGGTTAATCCATTTATTACCATTATGAACGCGTATGAATGGCGTCAACAAGTGTGACGTAACAGTGCACAAATGCGAGATTCGAATCAATTCGCAAGTTCTTGCGATGCGTCGTGCGAGCTCGTAGATTTCTACGATGTGACGTCGCATCGCTGTTTTGTGTTTTTACCCTTACTAAAAGTTGTGCTCGGAGGACCGAAACTTTCGTCGAATGAACAGACCATCACCTTTAAAAGAAAGACGCTAACTACTATTTGAAATTGTTAAAGAGATGGGAGCATTGCTGGGAGAAGCGTATAGGCTTACAAAGAGACTATGTTGAAAAGTTAAAATAAATTTGAAGAAAAAATGTCTTCTTTCTTTGTTAGGTCGGAAACTTTTCAGACTACCCTTGTATAAAAACAATCAATTTAGAATACTGAATTTAAAATTCACACACACACACACACAACATTACCATTTTCGTGCGGACATCATAAAGCTAACGTCCCATATAAGTCGTCTTAAATGATCACTCAATTCTTTGATCTGCTGGTTTCTCAACATGACTAATCTCAATAGTCTGTTACGCTCTAGACAAGCTTGATAGTATGCTCTAGAGTTCTTTCGTTCTTGAAAATCTGGATATGGCTTATCTAGAAAAAATAATTCAATAGTTTTATTTATTTGCACTACTAATGTAAGATTGCACTACTTTTCACACTTAAAGCCTTTGATACTACTGATGCCTCAAGCATCTTAGGAACTGACGAAATTCACTATTTACTACATCTACATTTGTAAGTGCTAAATTAATCGACGCAGGAGTGAAATAATTACTTTTTGAACAGTTTATTTAACTCGTCTTTTTGCAACAGTATAAATCTCAGAAAGCCAGACGGCAGCTTCACGGAGAGCGAGGAGGAAAAAGCATTACTCTCATTCAACACTCACTTAGTAATGCGAATGATGTGGTGGAACATCGCGAAAGGCCCACCAGAGAAGCTACAGCAATGGCCAGACACATATGCAGTAGCGGTCGTTTAAAATGGGCAATGAACACCTTTTAACCGTTTAAAACCCCAGGAGTTGATGGAATAATCCCGGCCCTGCTCCAACAAGGGAAGAAGAGATTTTACCACACATAGTACGTATCAGTCAAAGCAGCCTAAAACTAGGCTATATATAAGAAATATGGAAAAGGGGCAGAGTCTTCATTCCGAAAGTAGGGAAAAAGACACTACACACCCTAAATCCCTGCGACCCATCAGTCTCACATCGTTTATTTTAAAAATGATGAAGAAAGCAGCAGATAATTATACCAAAACAGAAATTTTTGAACAAGCGCCACTGCATTCTCATCAACATACGTATCAAGCGGGTAGGTCTACGGAAACCGCACTGATACAATTAACAGATGGGATTCAAGAAGCACTGAACAGGAAGGAGTAGTCATACCGTCGCTATAGACCGGGCTGCGCCCCCGCGAGCCCCACGACGAGGGCCCCATTTTAGGGCTGCGCCCCATTTTTTGTGGGGCCCCTTTTTTAGAACCCCTTCCGTGGGCCGCAGTTTCTAGTGCTCCACCCGAGTACCCCATAGGGCTCCGTTAAAGTTCCGTCCGGGATCCCCATTTTTAGAGCTCCTTCCGGGGGCCCCATTTTCTAGTGCTCCACCCCGAGTACCCCATAGGGCTCCGCTAATGTTCCGTCCGGGATCCTCATTTTTCAGGTTAGTTCAGGTGTTCCCATTTTCTAGTAGTTCACCCGGGTACCCCATTTGGGCGTTGGCTTTCGCATATACATCAACTGTCATCTGTCATTACTTGTCATTTTCTTCTGGTTGCCTGTCAAGTCAAATTATCAATCTTCTTGTTGGCTGCACTTTAGTTTTGTTGGGATGACGTCACACTTTTTTCATTCTAGCGAGGATCGAACCAGCTACCTTCGGGTTGGAAGACAAACTCTATAGGCACAGGGCTATCGAAGCCATGTCGCAAAGTTTAGCAGTTAAATCCTATCTTCAGTCAAAGAATAATTTTTAACCATTTAATAAATGAAAAAAAAGTCATATACGTTGTTGGGACTCGAACCCCCAATCTTCCGCTCAGTACACAGATACCTTATCCGTCAGACTACGACCACTACGTGAAGAGTTTAGCAATTAAATCCTATTTCTCTTGAGTCAACGTAGCGGCCTAAATGACTGTTATGTGTGTATATAAGGATTAATAAAAAAAAGAGTCTTTATCCATTAGTTGTTGTTGTTGTAGGGTATCGTAAATTTGATTAAAATTAATTTTTTGGTTTGTAATAGTACTGATGTAGGTAAAATGACTTGTAGAGAGTCTGACAAGGAAATTCTGTACATAACTTACGGCGGCTCGTGGTGATGCAAACACGCCATTTTACAATTTCATTTTAACAAGTTTCTAGCTAATTGTATAGATGATAATAGGAGTACTGTATTGTCATTATTTTATATGTCCTATTTTTTAGGATTACGCCCCCGGAGTCTCATTTCCTAGTTGTTATCTGTCAAATGGTGAATATGCGTTAAAGTTTAGAGAGAACACCATTTGATATATATTTTTTTAATTTGAAAAGGTAAAATTTGGAAAAAAAATTGATACGAAGCTACGAGACATTTGGATTTTATATAATAACGCAGAGGAAAAATAAAACAAATATATACTTTATTTTTATTTCATCAAACATTATTTTTACGACTATATAGTCAGCTAATAAATATATTTATTAACTAAGAGAAAAATATTACTGTAATATAAAGAGTGAATAATAAACAAACATTTAGCTGATAAATCAACAATCTTAATTTATATTTAGTGCCCTGTATGGCAAAAAATTTCGAGTTATAACCTTGTTTTGACACAAATAATAGATAAATCTAACTTACTTTAATAATAATTGGAAACATAAAATTTTAATTTATTTTTTCATTTTATACAAACTTAATCTGACATATATTGTAACATATTAAGATTTTATCCCCGGGTATAGAATGTTTAGGACTGGAAAAGGAGGACTATCCACAAACCAAATAGTTTCTTGAATCGATTTCCACATCATCCTGAAGGTTTTTGTCAGCATAAGGTATGGTATATCTAAAAAAAAATAAACAATTTTAGCAAAAATAATTAAGTTCGATTTCCTTTAACCATAGGTGCCTCGTTTTATTTAATGTGATAAAAAGTTAATAAAATATCGAGTAAAAAGTGCTTAAGAGGAAACTGATTATTTAAAATACTAACATAATGGTTAGAGTTATTAAAAAGATAAAAAGTAATCAAGGCATGACTTTTTGTTTATGTCTCTTTTTAATTCAATATAATAAAAAATTTCAACATATGTATAAGCAAGGTATATATAAAATATGAAATAAACTATTTAACAGTGTACAGCAAAACCACAAGTTTCATTTATCATGATGAGCTAACGGTTCAGCGAATCGATAATAGCTTAACTAACTCACTGATATGTTTTTCTCTAATTTTTCGCGAAATATGAAAGTGTTTTTTTATTTTGCTATTTTTAAATACATAATTTCTTATTTTTTTACAAATTTTAAACGATTTTAAATTGTCATAATTATGTTTTCGATATGACATCTTATATCAAAATTAAAAACACTGTAGTGTAAGAAATTAAATATTTGACTTTGTTGCTACTCAAAATTCACCAAAAGTTGTATAAATAATATGAAAATATTAGAAAGATTTCTTACTGCATTGGAAAAGACATAAAATTATAAAGAATGCTATAATAATGGGTTAGACCAGGGGTTAAAAATGTGTAATTTTATAAATTAAAGGCTCAAGTGATGTCTTATGTGGACTTTTATACAAAAATAGAGTGTTTTCAGGACAAATTACACACAGACTAAGTAATATGGACAATAAATTAAAGGTCCAAGTATATCTTGTATAGATTTTTTATATAAAAATTGGGTATGTGCTGTAAAAAACTTAAATGGTGGATCAAAATTTCGTTTAGATATGAGATTTGATATTAAAATTAAAAGCACTGTGATGTAAAAAATTAAATATTTTGCCTTTGTTGATTACTCAAAAATTCTATAAAAGCTGTATAAATAATATGAAAAATAATGTTAGAGAGGCTTCTTACTGCATTGGAAAAAGACATAAAATTATAAAAATGCTATAATAATGAGCTAGGTCAAGTGTTAAAAATGTGTAATTTGAAAAATTGAAAGTTCAAGTGTTGCCTTGTGTAGATTTTTATCCAAAAATAGGGTGTTTTCAGGAGAGAAATTACTCACAGACTAAGTAATATGGACAATAAATTAAAGATTCAAGTATATCATATCTGGTATAGATTTTTTGTATAAAAATAGGACATGTTCTGTAGAATACTTTAAATCGTGGATCATAATTTCGTTTAGATATGAGTTTATATATTAAAATTAAAAGCACTGTGATGTAAGAAATTAAATATTTTGCCTTTTGTTGACTTCTCAAAAAGTCACCAAAAGTTGTACAAAATAATATGAAAAATAATGTCAAGGAGGTTTCCTACTGCATTGGAAAAGATATAAAATTATAAAAAATGCTATAACAAGGTTAGATTTTGTGTTATAAATGTCTAATTTGGAAAATTACAGGCCGAAGTGGCGTCTTGTGGAGATTTTTATACAAAATAGAGTGTTTTTAGGAGAGAAATTACACATTGACTAAGTGATATGGGCAATAAATTAAAGGTCCAAGTGTATTTTCTGATTTTTTATATAAAAATAGGGTATGTTCTGTAAGATACCTACAAGAATGGTTATTTTGATATGTTAAAATGTATAATTTGAAAATAAAAAGACTCTTGAAGTGTCTCTTACGAATTTTTTATACAAAATATGATGTTTTCTGGAGAGAAATTGACCCTAAGTGATGTTGACAATAAACTAAAAGTCCAAATGTATCCTATATAGATTTTTTATATAAAAACAGGGTATGTTCTGTAGTATACTTACAAAAAAAAAAGAATTATTTCGTTCTGTTAAGAATGTATAATTTGAAAATTAAAGACCCATGAGATGTCTTTTATGGATTTTTTATACAAAATATGGTATGTCTCGAAAGAAATTATACACTAAGTAATATGGGCAATAAATTAATAGTCCAAGTGTATCTTGTGTAGATTTTATATATAAAAATAGGGTATATTCTGTAGAATACTTACATAAAAGTATATATGTTCTCCAATAAATCCTCATAAAGTTCCAGAAGGCCCACATAGTCCCAAGGAGCATATATTTCATTATACTTTTCAGTTCTATTATGAATCTCTTCTGGGCGTATTATGTTTACCGAAAAAAAATTTTAACACAAAATTCAGTTAACTATTAAATATATAGTTATCAAAATGAGTTGATGGTTTAAGAAATCGATAATAGTCATAACTTACTCCTGTGAGTAAGAAACATATCTGTATATGTTTTCTCTTTTTTCTACAATAGAGAGGTGTAAGCCATGTTTCAACGTTAATACATTAGTTACTGCTGTTGCCGAAACTGCTGCCACAATAGAAGTATTCACGTATTTAGATTTTACCTAAAATTGGAAAAGTTACAATATTTTTCTCCAAATTAACAAAAAAAAAATACCACTAAAATTGTTACTTAAAAAAGGTTTATTTCGTTCTGTTAAAAATGTATAATTTGAAAATTAAAGACACATGAGATGTCTTTTATGGATTTTTTATACAAAATATGACATGTCTTGAAAGAAATTATACACTAAGTAATACGGGTAATAAATTAAAGGTCCAAGTGTATCTTGTGTAGATTTTTTATATAAAAATAGGGTATATTCTAATAGAATACTTACATAAAAAGGATATATGTTCAACAACAAATCCTCATAAAGTTCCAGAAGGGCCACATAGTCTCAAATAGCATATATTTCATTATACTTTTCAGTTCTATTATGTATCCCTTCTGGGCGTATTACGTTTGCCTACAAAAAAATTTTAACACAAAATTTCAGTTAACTATTAAATATATAGTTATCACAATGAGTTGATGATTTAATAAATCTATAATAGTCATAACTCACTCACAGATATGTTCTTCTCTTTTTTCCATAAGAGAGAAGTGTAAGCCATGTTTTTACGTTACTACATTAATTACTGTTGTTGCCGAAACTGCTGCCACAATAGAAGTATTCAGGTATTTAGATTTTACCCAAAAATTAGAAAAGTTGCAATATTTTTCTTCAAATTAACAAAAAAAAATACCACTAAAATTGTTACTTTTTATTAAATTAAAAATAAAACTTCTTGTTTTAAAATTGTTACTTTTTATTAAATTAAAAATGAAACTTCTTGTTTTAAAATTGATACTTGCATCAAAGAAAAATTTATATCATATTAATAAGTTTTCCACTATACAGTACCTATAAGCAACTTAAAAACTGACCTTCATTGGTCTGCTGTGGGCATTGTTGTGATAAATGCAAATATGTTTGACTAAATTCAAGCTTATTCTAAAAAGTTCGAGTTAGTAAAAAATTAAATAACAATAAGATGTATAATTTTTAAATAACAAATAAAAAGCTAATTTATACAGGGTGATTCAAAAATCGATCACGAAACCTAAGGGGGTGATTCTACTTGAGAAAATAAGGATAGAGCTTCATATAATTTTTTTTCAAAATGTCATTCGTTTTCGAGTTACAAGCCGTCCAAGTTCAAGTTTTTATTTTTTGTTTTTTGAATTACTCGCTTACAGGAAAACCGATTTGACTAATATTTGAAAGATAGGCTAAGTCTTCTGCGCTTCATCATTTTAGTAACAATTCACATTGATTGTTTGCCGCTAGAGGGCACTTTACCTACATTGAAAATTGTTTTTTTGTCATAATTTTTTAGTGTTGACAGCTACAGTAGTTTTTGGCATAATTTCTGAAAGACTGATGCCAGGCCTTTAAAAAAGGTGTTCTTTATTTACATCGCTAAACCCAACGGTTTAGACGTAAATCACCCTTAAAAATTAAGTGGTAAATTTACTTTTCTCATTTCATTACCACCAGCTACCAGGTAAATAGCTATCAAAGTATACTAGAGCTGTCAGTTTAACATCAAATAAATTCGCTTTTTAAACTATTTAATTTATAATCTTAAAATAACTAATAATGGCTAATCACCAATATTCAAATATCGAATATTGTGATATCCATTTTTGTTATGGAAAAGCAAATGGTAATGCAGAGTTGGCAAGAAGATATTATATGGAGAGTTATCCGGAAAGAAATATCCCTCATGCTCAAACATTTTCCAGTGTGCACAGGAGGCTTGCGGAATGTGGTTCCTTTAAAAGTTATAATGGAAATAGGGGAAGACCTAGAACTGCTAGAAACGTGCAACAAGAAGAAAGAGTGCTTGAAATTATTGAAGATAATCCAGGTATTAGTACTAGAAAAATTGGGAATGAAGTGCGGCTCTGTCAGGCTAGTTCATGGAGGATACTAAGAGAAGAACAACTCTACCCGTTTCATTCAAAAAAGGTGCAGGCTCTTTATGACGATGATCGGCCGAGACGGTTGGAAATGTGCAATCAGATCCTAGCTAAGTATGAACACGATAATCGATTAATTGGCGTCATATTATTCACTGACGAAGCTGGTTTCACTCGTGATGGCATAACAAATCTACACAACATCCACACATATGCTTACGAGAACCCAAACAATGTGGTAGAAACGAAACATCAGCGTAGATTTTCACTAAATGTGTGGGCAGGGATAATAGGAGATTACCTTATTGGTCCTCATTTCTTTGATGGCCCATTAACTGGTGACGTATACTTAGATTTTATCCAAAATCGTCTCCCATTGTATCTGGAAGATGTGCCATTGGAAGTAAGGGCCAACATGTGGATCCTCCAAGACGGAGCTCCGCCCCACTTTAGTATACGTGTCCGACAGTATTTGAATGCAACGTATCCTGAGCGATGGATAGGACGAAGTGGACCATTGGCATGGGCAGCGAGGTCACCAGACCTTAATCCTATGGATTTTTTCTTTTGGGGTCATTTGAAACAATTGGTGTACGATATTCCAGTAATCAACGTCGAGGATCTTCGCTTCAGGATAATCGAAAAGTGCCAAATTATTAAAGAAACACCAGGAATTTTTCATCGAGTTAGGCGACATTTTTTGAAGAGTGTTAGGAAATGTATGGAAGAAATTGGGGGACATTTTGAGAATCTTTTTTAGTTTGTTTAGTACTGTTTCATTAATTTTTATCAATTAAATGTATATCGCAATAATCCATAATATGAATATTTACTGATTAGCCATTATTAGTTATTTTAAGATTATAAATTAAATAGTTTAAAAAGCGAATTTATTTGATGTTAAACTGACAGCTCTAGTATACTTTGATAGCTATTTACGTGGTAGCTGGTGGTAATGAAATGAGAAAAGTAAATTTACCACTTAATTTTTAAGGGTGATTTACGTCTAAACCGTTGGGTTTAGCGATGTAAATAAAGAGCACCTTTTTTAAAGGCCTGGCATCAGTCTTTCAGAAATTATGCCAAAAACTACTGTAGCTGTCAACACTAAAAAATTATGACAAAAAAACAATTTTCAATGTAGGTAAAGTGCCCTCTAGCGGCAAACAATCAATGTGAATTGTTACTAAAATGATGAAGCGCAGAAGACTTAGCCTATCTTTCAAATATTAGTCAAATCGGTTTCCCTGTAAGCGAGTAATTCAAAAAACAAAAAATAAAAACTCGAAAACGAATGACATTTTGAAAAAAAATTATATGAAGCTCTATCCTTATTTTGTTAAGTAGAATCACCCCCTTAAGTTTCGTGATCGATTTTTGAATCACCCTATATACATTAAGGTAAAATTTACGCAGTTGATAATTAGTTGTCCTATTGCTTTTTATGGTTTATTGGTAAATAGGCTGTCATTCTTGACATCCTCGTTGCACCACCACCACAAATAAACGAAACAAACGTCTGCATATTTGAATTTTCTCTCTCAAAATTGAGATATTCAGATATTTTTATTCTTGTCTATCTGCTTCTATATGCTGTTTGTTTCACATCAGGAGTATTCGTTATATGCCAAATTCTTTCTTGAATGTATTTCTGGCCCATTTCCGATATAAAGTACGGCATATCTAAAAAATTAACTTTTTCAAAATTTTTTATTAAGAGGAGAAAGTAAAGATAGAAGAAGAACACCCTTTTGAAAAATTAAGAAAATTAATATTTCTGTTTTAAATATTTCCCAGCCCCCTTTTTTACAAAGTAGTTCTGCTTTTTTATACCTTTACATAGATTAAAAGATGTACTTATATGTCTCAAATACTATTCACTCATCGAAAAATTTTCTAAGCTGACCTTTTTAAGATAAAAATGTAACCAAAGATACCTATTAAATTTTTCTTAAGTATTTTATCAGAAAAACACTAAAATGTACCTAACATAAAAAAATCAATGACATAATTTGAAAAAAATATTTAATTTTCGACAAAAAAAAATAATCCAAAAAAACTTATCTGTCTCAATTTTAAGCATTATTTCGAATGAAAACTAGTTAAAATGCTCTCTAAACATGAATAAATCATCCACCATTCGATGAAACTATAAAAAAGAAAAAATAAATCCACCATTTTTAGATACCGTTGTCGTGCAAGCTATACTTTGTACCAATCAGATATTTACTACAAAAATTACTATTTAACTACGTAAATTGAAAAAATACTGCTTTTTTCTAACAGAAAATAATTAAAAATGCACGCTAAACATATAGTAATCAATTAATATTCGATCAAATTGTAAAATAAAAGAAAATAAATCTCAGAGCTCTGTTATTTACCGGCATCCATTGAGCGTGCCGGCCATGTAAGCCATTGCAAATTTTCTGGGTTCCTCACTGTCAAATTTGATTAATTTACAAAAAAGATATCTTAATACCTTACTAACGCAGCAATCAAGCTATATTAAAAATGCAATAACGCTAACGGTTTTATTTCCTATTACCGATCTTTAAGATATCATCCTGTTAGATTTTATGAATAAAAATAAAACGGTTTTTTATAAGATCATTCACCCTGGAATTATATCAAAATTTATCTTAAAACTTACCTTTTTCAATTTTCTTAAGGGTTTAGTCGAACAAAAACTAATTAAAAATGCACTTAACATATAAAATTCAATTAAAAATTCACTTTATACGCTTAAAATTTGTAATAAAAAGAATATTATCGGTTATTATAGTAGTGGTACGAATATTGACATAAAACTGACATACTTGTTAGAAGCAGCTTTAGCGGTGGATCGAGAAAAAGATTGGGTCTGTTACCAGCCTTCAGATTGAAAGTTTCATCACCCTTTTCAGTACCATACTTTCAAACCTTTTTTAAATTCGAATTATGTCTGCTTCTATTTTTATCAACAAAATAACATTGTGGAAATCGTAAGTAGATTATAATTTATTTTATATTACTAAGTTAAAGGTGAAACACAATAAACAAACATGTAAAATGTGTATCTTTGGGTAAAATAGGTATAAATTACAGTTTTAGAGAGTACGACTAGTAATAATATTTATTTAAATTATAAAATCAGATGTTGCTGTCATGAAATATAACGATAATTTTCGTTGCTCGAGCTGTATTACTTTTTAATAAAAATAATGTAATTAATACCGATTTGTTTTTATATAACAGTTCCAAAAATCGAATTGTCAATTGGGTAGTAATTCATCCCTTCCACGCTTTAAACTTGGTCACGGCCTTAAAAAATATACGAGTATATGCTAATGTCTTTGAAAGCTGGCGTGATAATTCACCCCCACTCTTTAAACTTAATCCAGGCCTTGACAATATGCACGCTTCCTCGATGCCTTGAAAACTTACGCTCGACCTAACATATGTGATGAATATATATGACGTCATTTTACCCTGAAGTATACCATTATAAACGCCCAAGCGCCGAGGAATGATTTTTATATTCACGTTGATATCAGTGGCATTAATTTTAAAATATTTTTTGTAGCGCATATTTTAAAAGTGTTTGTTGTTACAGGTAATTTTAATTTAATACATTTTTCTACAGTCAATATTTCAAAATTTTTTTAATAATTTGACTTTTTGTTTCTTACCAGTTGAGTTATTTTAATAAAATTCTATGTACTTTTCAAAAATAATCTTTTATGAAGGAATTATTTCCGAAAAACACTTCCAGAATTTCCTTCGCTGTATTTAAAGGAGAAAAATACCTTTTTTAATATTTCGGTTTTCAAATATCATGGTTTTCTTTTACAACAGTATTTTGTTCTTAGAGATCCTTTTTAAACTCTAATTCTTTAACTTTCTGCGTATAAGCAAAGTTCAGAATCTTGTACTTCTCCTGCAGAAACCAAGAAATAAGTTATATAATGTCAAAATAAATGCGGAGTATCTAAATTCAATGATTATTTCACCTTTAGTGCTCTAATTTCCTTGTTTTCCTGGAGAAGTAATAACAAAGGTATCGAAAATGCAAGATATTATTTAAAATAAACCCAATAATCTTTGAGATATTTTCGTATTTCCCTAAAAAATGGATTTCGGGAAGTAAATTAATGCAAACATTTGTGACCTTCTGTCTATAAGCTAAGTTCAGAATCTTGTACTTCTAAAAAAAAAACAAGGAATATAGGTTCAATAAAATCGAAATAAGAACGAAAGATCTAAATTCAATGACTATTTCGCATTTGGTGCTGTAATTTTTTTTGTTGTTTCTAGTTAAGCTATCTATCTAAAAATGCCGGATTTTTAAAATATTTTAAAAAACTAATATTCTTAGAGATATTTACGTATTTCCCTAAAAAGTGGACATCAGGCAGTGAATTAAGAAAACCGCCCCAGTTTCGATTTTCTGTCTATAAGCTAAGTTCAAAATCTTGTACTTCTCTTGTAAAAAAAAAACAAAAATTATATGTTAAATAATGTTGAAATATGAACGAAATGTCTAAATTCTATGATTTTTCGCCTCTTGGTGCTATAATTTTTAATATATCTCGGCAGCACAACTACGAAAATCTCTGAAGGATTTAATTTTCAATTATGTTTAGAATATAGAATTTTACTTTAGAGTGAATAAAATCTAAATATGAACGGAATATCTAAATTTAGTTACTATTTCGTCTTTGGGGTTATAATTTCTTTGCTTTCCTAGAGAAGTTACAACAAAAGTATTGAAAAAAGGCGCAATTTTTTAATATTATACAAAATAAAACTAATAATCAAAGAAATATTTTTGTATTTCCCTAAAAAACGGCATTCGGAAAGTAAATTAATATAAACGCCCCATTTTTGACTTTCTGTCGATAACCTAAGTTCAGAATCTTATACTTTTATAAAAAAATAAAAAATATAGGTTAAATAAAGTTGAAATATGACGAAACATCTAAATTCTATGATTTTTCACCCTTGGTGCTATAATTTCTAATATATTTCGGCAGCAGAACAACGAAAATCTCTGAAGGTTTTAATTTTCAATTATATTACGAATATAGAATAGCATTTTAGAGTGGAAAAATAAAAATATTAACGAAATATCTAAATTTAGTAATTATTTCGTCTTTTGATGTTCGTCTTTCGTATCAAATATTCAGAATTTTTAAAATATTATGCAAAATAAGACTAATAAAAGAGATATTTTCGTAATTCCAAAAAAAAAAATGAAATTCAGGAAGTAAATTGATACAAACGACTCATTTTTGACTATCTATAAGTTAAGGTCAGAATCTTATACTTCTCCTGCGAAAAGATAGAAATATAGGTTAAATAAGGTCAAAATGAGACAGAAATATCTAAATGCCATAATTACTATGCTTTTAGTGCTATAATTTCCTTGTTTTCCTAGAGAAGTTATAAAAAAGGTATCGAAAATGCAGGATATTATTTAAAATAAATCCAATAATATTTGAGATATTTTCGTATTTCCCTAAAAATGAAATTCGGGAAGTAAATTAATACAAACATCCCAATTTTGAGTTTATGCCCATAACCTAAGTTCAGAATCTTGTACTTCTACAAAATCCAAGAAATATGGGTTAAATAAGGTCGTCAATCATTGATTGAACACATTTCGTTCTTATTTCGACCTTATTTAACCTTATATTTCTTGGATTTTCTAGAAGTACAAGATTCTGAACTTAGGTTATGGGCATAAACTCAAAATTGGGATGTTTGTATTAATTTACTTCCCGAATTTCATTTTTAGGGAAATACGAAAATATCTCAAATATTATTGGATTTATTTTAAATAATATCCTGCATTTTCGATACCTTTTTTATAACTTCTCTAGGAAAACAAGGAAATTATAGCACTAAAAGCATAGTAATTATGGCATTTAGATATTTCTGTCTCATTTTGACCTTATTTAACCTATATTTCTATCTTTTCGCAGGAGAAGTATAAGATTCTGACCTTAACTTATAGATAGTCAAAAATGAGTCGTTTGTATCAATTTACTTCCTGAATTTCATTTTTTTTTTTTGGAATTACGAAAATATCTCTTTTATTAGTCTTATTTTGCATAATATTTTAAAAATTCTGCATATTTGATACGAAAGACGAACATCAAAAGACGAAATAATTACTAAATTTAGATATTTCGTTAATATTTTTATTTTTCCACTGTAAAATGCTATTCTATATTCGTAATATAATTGAAAATTAAAACCTTCAGAGATTTTCGTTGTTCTGCTGCCGAAATATATTAGAAATTATAGCACCAAGGGTGAAAAATCATAGAATTTAGATGTTTCGTCATATTTCAACTTTATTTAACCTATATTTTTTATTTTTTTATAAAAGTATAAGATTCTGAACTTAGGTTATCGACAGAAAGTCAAAAATGGGGCGTTTATATTAATTTACTTTCCGAATGCCGTTTTTTAGGGAAATACAAAAATATTTCTTTGATTATTAGTTTTATTTTGTATAATATTAAAAAATTGCGCCTTTTTTCAATACTTTTGTTGTAACTTCTCTAGGAAAGCAAAGAAATTATAACCCCAAAGACGAAATAGTAACTAAATTTAGATATTCCGTTCATATTTAGATTTTATTCACTCTAAAGTAAAATTCTATATTCTAAACATAATTGAAAATTAAATCCTTCAGAGATTTTCGTAGTTGTGCTGCCGAGATATATTAAAAATTATAGCACCAAGAGGCGAAAAATCATAGAATTTAGACATTTCGTTCATATTTCAACATTATTTAACATATAATTTTTGTTTTTTTTTTACAAGAGAAGTACAAGATTTTGAACTGGGGCGGTTTTCTTAATTTACTGCCCGATGTCCACTTTTTAGGGAAATACGTAAATATCTCTAAGAATATTAGTTTTTTAAAATATTTTAAAAATCCGGCATTTTTAGATAGATAGATAGCTTAACTAGAAACAACAAAAAAAATTACAGCACCAAATGCGAAATAGTTATTGAATTTAGATCTTTCGTTCTTATTTCGATTTTATTGAACCTATATTCCTTGTTTTTTTAGGAGAAGTACAAGATTCTGAACTTAGCTTATAGACAGAAAGTCACAAATGTTTGCATTAATTTACTTCCCGAAATCCATTTTTTAGGGAAATACAAAAATATCTCAAAGATTATTGGGTTTATTTTAAATAATATCTTGCATTTTCGATACCTTTGTTATTACTTCTCCAGGAAAACAAGGAAATTAGAGCACTAAAGGTGAAATAATCATTGAATTTAGATACTCCGCATTTATTTTGACATTATATAACTTATTTCTTGGTTTCTGCAGGAGAAGTACAAGATTCTGAACTTAGCTTATACGCAGAAAGTTAAAGAATTAGAGTTTAAAAAGGATCTCTAAGAACAAAATACTGTTGTAAAAGAAATCCATGATATTTGAAAACCGAAATATTAAAAAAGGTATTTTTCTCCTTTAAATACAGCGAAGGAAATTCTGGGAGTGTTTTTCGGAAATAATTCCTTCATAAAAGATTATTTTTGAAAAGTACATAGAATTTTATTAAAATAACTCAACTGGTAAGAAACAAAAAGTCAAATTATTAAAAAAATTTTGAAATATTGACTGTAGAAAAATGTATTAAATTAAAATTACCTGTAACAACAAACACTTTTAAAATATGCGCTACAAAAAATATTTTAAAATTAATGCCACTGATATCAACGTGAATATAAAAATCATTCCTCGGCGGTTGGGCGTTTATAATGGTATACTTCAGGGTAAAATGACGTCATATATATTCATCACATATGTTAGGTCGAGCGTAAGTTTTCAAGGCATCGAGGAAGCGTGCATATTGTCAAGGCCTGGATTAAGTTTAAAGAGTGGGGGTGAATTATCACGCCAGCTTTCAAAGACATTGGCATATACTCGTATATTTTTCAAGGCCGTGACCAAGTTTAAAGCGTGGAAGGGATGAATTACTACCCAATCGACAATTCGATTTTTGGAACTGTTATATAAAAACAAATCGGTATTAATTACATTATTTTTATTAAAAAGTAATACAGCTCGAGCAACGAAAATTATCGTTATATTTCATGACAGCAACATCTGATTTTATAATTTAAATAAATATTATTACTAGTCGTACTCTCTAAAACTGTAATTTATACCTATTTTACCCAAAGATACACATTTTACATGTTTGTTTATTGTGTTTCACCTTTAACTTAGTAATATAAAATAAATTATAATCTACTTACGATTTCCACAATGTTATTTTGTTGATAAAAATAGAAGCAGACATAATTCGAATTTAAAAAAGGTTTGAAAGTATGGTACTGAAAAGGGTGATGAAACTTTCAATCTGAAGGCTGGTAACAGACCCAATCTTTTTCTCGATCCACCGCTAAAGCTGCTTCTAACAAGTATGTCAGTTTTATGTCAATATTCGTACCACTACTATAATAACCGATAATATTCTTTTTATTACAAATTTTAAGCGTATAAAGTGAATTTTTAATTGAATTTTATATGTTAAGTGCATTTTTAATTAGTTTTTGTTCGACTAAACCCTTAAGAAAATTGAAAAAGGTAAGTTTTAAGATAAATTTTGATATAATTCCAGGGTGAATGATCTTATAAAAAACCGTTTTATTTTTATTCATAAAATCTAACAGGATGATATCTTAAAGATCGGTAATAGGAAATAAAACCGTTAGCGTTATTGCATTTTTAATATAGCTTGATTGCTGCGTTAGTAAGGTATTAAGATATCTTTTTTGTAAATTAATCAAATTTGACAGTGAGGAACACAGAAAATTTGCAATGGCTTACATGGCCGGCACGCTCAATGGATGCCGGTAAATAACAGAGCTCTGAGATTTATTTTCTTTTATTTTACAATTTGATCGAATATTAATTGATTACTATATGTTTAGCGTGCATTTTTAATTATTTTCTGTTAGAAAAAAGCAGTATTTTTTCAATTTACGTAGTTAAATAGTAATTTTTGTAGTAAATATCTGATTGGTACAAAGTATAGCTTGCACGACAACGGTATCTAAAAATGGTGGATTTATTTTTTCTTTTTTATAGTTTCATCGAATGGTGGATGATTTATTCATGTTTAGAGAGCATTTTAACTAGTTTTCATTCGAAATAATGCTTAAAATTGAGACAGATAAGTTTTTTTGGATTATTTTTTTTTTGTCGAAAATTAAATATTTTTTTCAAATTATGTCATTGATTTTTTTATGTTAGGTACATTTTAGTGTTTTTCTGATAAAATACTTAAGAAAAATTTAATAGGTATCTTTGGTTACATTTTTATCTTAAAAAGGTCAGCTTAGAAAATTTTTCGATGAGTGAATAGTATTTGAGACATATAAGTACATCTTTTAATCTATGTAAAGGTATAAAAAAGCAGAACTACTTTGTAAAAAAGGGGGCTGGGAAATATTTAAAACAGAAATATTAATTTTCTTAATTTTTCAAAAGGGTGTTCTTCTTCTATCTTTACTTTCTCCTCTTAATAAAAAATTTTGAAAAAGTTAATTTTTTAGATATGCCGTACTTTATATCGGAAATGGGCCACAAATACATTCAAGAAAGAATTTGGCATATAACGAATACTCCTGATGTGAAACAAACAGCATATAGAAGCAGATAGACAAGAATAAAAATATCTGAATATCTCAATTTTGAGAGAGAAAATTCAAATATGCAGACGTTTGTTTCGTTTATTTGTGATGGTGGTGCAACGAGGATGTAAAGAATGACAGCCTATTTACCAATAAACCATAAAAAGCAATAGGACAACTAATTATCAACTGCGTAAATTTTACCTTAATGTATATAGGGTGATTCAAAAATCGATCACGAAACTTAAGGGGGTGATTCTACTTAACAAAATAAGGATAGAGCTTCATATAATTTTTTTTCAAAATGTCATTCGTTTTCGAGTTTTTATTTTTTGTTTTTTGAATTACTCGCTTACAGGGAAACCGATTTGACTAATATTTGAAAGATAGGCTAAGTCTTCTGCGCTTCATCATTTTAGTAACAATTCACATTGATTGTTTGCCGCTAGAGGGCACTTTACCTACATTGAAAATTGTTTTTTTGTCATAATTTTTTAGTGTTGACAGCTACAGTAGTTTTTGGCATAATTTCTGAAAGACTGATGCCAGGCCTTTAAAAAAGGTGCTCTTTATTTACATCGCTAAACCCAACGGTTTAGACGTAAATCACCCTTAAAAATTAAGTGGTAAATTTACTTTTCTCATTTCATTACCACCAGCTACCAGGTAAATAGCTATCAAAGTATACTAGAGCTGTCAGTTTAACATCAAATAAATTCGCTTTTTAAACTATTTAATTTATAATCTTAAAATAACTAATAATGGCTAATCAGTAAATATTCATATTATGGATTATTGCGATATACATTTAATTGATAAAAATTAATGAAACAGTACTAAACAAACTAAAAAAGATTCTCAAAATGTCCCCCATTTTCTTCCATACATTTCCTAACACTCTTCAAAAAATGTCGCCTAACTCGATGAAAAATTCTTGGTGTTTCTTTAATAATTTGGCACTTTTCGATTATCCTGAAGCGAAGATCCTCGACGTTGATTACTGGAATATCGTACACCAATTGTTTCAAATGACCCCAAAAGAAAAAATCCATAGGATTAAGGTCTGGTGACCTCGCTGCCCATGCCAATGGTCCACTTCGTCCTATCCATCGCTCAGGATACGTTGCATTCAAATACTGTCGGACACGTATACTAAAGTGGGGCGGAGCTCCGTCTTGGAGGATCCACATGTTGGCCCTTACTTCCAATGGCACATCTTCCAGATACAATGGGAGACGATTTTGGATAAAATCTAAGTATACGTCACCAGTTAATGGGCCATCAAAGAAATGAGGACCAATAAGGTAATCTCCTATTATCCCTGCCCACACATTTAGTGAAAATCTACGCTGATGTTTCGTTTCTACCACATTGTTTGGGTTCTCGTAAGCATATGTGTGGATGTTGTGTAGATTTGTTATGCCATCACGAGTGAAACCAGCTTCGTCAGTGAATAATATGACGCCAATTAATCGATTATCGTGTTCATACTTAGCTAGGATCTGATTGCACATTTCCAACCGTCTCGGCCGATCATCGTCATAAAGAGCCTGCACCTTTTTTGAATGAAACGGGTAGAGTTGTTCTTCTCTTAGTATCCTCCATGAACTAGCCTGACAGAGCCGCACTTCATTCCCAATTTTTCTAGTACTAATACCTGGATTATCTTCAATAATTTCAAGCACTCTTTCTTCTTGTTGCACGTTTCTAGCAGTTCTAGGTCTTCCCCTATTTCCATTATAACTTTTAAAGGAACCACATTCCGCAAGCCTCCTGTGCACACTGGAAAATGTTTGAGCATGAGGGATATTTCTTTCCGGATAACTCTCCATATAATATCTTCTTGCCAACTCTGCATTACCATTTGCTTTTCCATAACAAAAATGGATATCACAATATTCGATATTTGAATATTGGTGATTAGCCATTATTAGTTATTTTAAGATTATAAATTAAATAGTTTAAAAAGCGAATTTATTTGATGTTAAACTGACAGCTCTAGTATACTTTGATAGCTATTTACCTGGTAGCTGGTGGTAATGAAATGAGAAAAGTAAATTTACCACTTAATTTTTAAGGGTGATTTACGTCTAAACCGTTGGGTTTAGCGATGTAAATAAAGAGCACCTTTTTTAAAGGCCTGGCATCAGTCTTTCAGAAATTATACCAAAAACTACTGTAGCTGTCAACACTAAAAAATTATGACAAAAAAACAATTTTCAATGTAGGTAAAGTGCCCTCTAGCGGCAAACAATCAATGTGAATTGTTACTAAAATGATGAAGCGCAGAAGACTTAGCCTATCTTTCAAATATTAGTCAAATCGGTTTTCCTGTAAGCGAGTAATTCAAAAAACAAAAAATAAAAACTTGAACTTGGACGGCTTGTAACTCGAAAACGAATGACATTTTGAAAAAAAATTATATGAAGCTCTATCCTTATTTTCTCAAGTAGAATCACCCCCTTAAGTTTCGTGATCGATTTTTGAATCACCCTGTAT
Organism: Diaprepes abbreviatus; assembly: GCA_034092305.1. Classification (NCBI taxonomy): domain Eukaryota; kingdom Metazoa; phylum Arthropoda; class Insecta; order Coleoptera; family Curculionidae; genus Diaprepes; species Diaprepes abbreviatus. The sequence goes on from JASJET010000031.1 coordinate 16,636,795, forward strand.
AAATTAGCTTTTTATTTGTTATTTAAAAATTATACATCTTATTGTTATTTAATTTTTTACTAACTCGAACTTTTTAGAATAAGCTTGAATTTAGTCAAACATATTTGCATTTATCACAACAATGCCCACAGCAGACCAATGAAGGTCAGTTTTTAAGTTGCTTATAGGTACTGTATAGTGGAAAACTTATTAATATGATATAAATTTTTCTTTGATGCAAGTATCAATTTTAAAACAAGAAGTTTCATTTTTAATTTAATAAAAAGTAACAATTTTAAAACAAGAAGTTTTATTTTTAATTTAATAAAAAGTAACAATTTTAGTGGTATTTTTTTTTGTCAATTTGAAGAAAAATATTGCAACTTTTCTAATTTTTGGGTAAAATCTAAATACCTGAATACTTCTATTGTGGCAGCAGTTTCGGCAACAACAGTAATTAATGTAGTAACGTGAAAACATGGCTTACACTTCTCTCTTATGGAAAAAAGAGAAGAACATATCTGTGAGTGAGTTATGACTATTATAGATTTATTAAATCATCAACTCATTGTGATAACTATATATTTAATAGTTAACTGAAATTTTGTGTTAAAATTTTTTTGTAGGCAAACGTAATACGCCCAGAAGGGATACATAATAGAACTGAAAAGTATAATGAAATATATGCTACTTGAGACTATGTGGCCCTTCTGGAACTTTATGAGGATTTGTTGTTGAACATATATCCTTTTTATGTAAGTATTCTATTAGAATATACCCTATTTTTATATAAAAAATCTACACAAGATACACTTGGACCTTTAATTTATTACCCGTATTACTTAGTGTATAATTTCTTTCAAGACATGTCATATTTTGTATAAAAAATCCATAAAAGACATCTCATGTGTCTTTAATTTTCAAATTATACATTTTTAACAGAACGAAATAAACCTTTTTTAAGTAACAATTTTAGTGGTATTTTTTTTTTGTTAATTTGGAGAAAAATATTGTAACTTTTCCAATTTTAGGTAAAATCTAAATACGTGAATACTTCTATTGTGGCAGCAGTTTCGGCAACAGCAGTAACTAATGTATTAACGTTGAAACATGGCTTACACCTCTCTATTGTAGAAAAAAGAGAAAACATATACAGATATGTTTCTTACTCACAGGAGTAAGTTATGACTATTATCGATTTCTTAAACCATCAACTCATTTTGATAACTATATATTTAATAGTTAACTGAATTTTGTGTTAAAATTTTTTTTCGGTAAACATAATACGCCCAGAAGAGATTCATAATAGAACTGAAAAGTATAATGAAATATATGCTCCTTGGGACTATGTGGGCCTTCTGGAACTTTATGAGGATTTATTGGAGAACATATATACTTTTATGTAAGTATTCTACAGAATATACCCTATTTTTATATATAAAATCTACACAAGATACACTTGGACTATTAATTTATTGCCCATATTACTTAGTGTATAATTTCTTTCGAGACATACCATATTTTGTATAAAAAATCCATAAAAGACATCTCATGGGTCTTTAATTTTCAAATTATACATTCTTAACAGAACGAAATAATTCTTTTTTTTTGTAAGTATACTACAGAACATACCCTGTTTTTATATAAAAAATCTATATAGGATACATTTGGACTTTTAGTTTATTGTCAACATCACTTAGGGTCAATTTCTCTCCAGAAAACATCATATTTTGTATAAAAAATTCGTAAGAGACACTTCAAGAGTCTTTTTATTTTCAAATTATACATTTTAACATATCAAAATAACCATTCTTGTAGGTATCTTACAGAACATACCCTATTTTTATATAAAAAATCAGAAAATACACTTGGACCTTTAATTTATTGCCCATATCACTTAGTCAATGTGTAATTTCTCTCCTAAAAACACTCTATTTTGTATAAAAATCTCCACAAGACGCCACTTCGGCCTGTAATTTTCCAAATTAGACATTTATAACACAAAATCTAACCTTGTTATAGCATTTTTTATAATTTTATATCTTTTCCAATGCAGTAGGAAACCTCCTTGACATTATTTTTCATATTATTTTGTACAACTTTTGGTGACTTTTTGAGAAGTCAACAAAAGGCAAAATATTTAATTTCTTACATCACACACATTCTACAGAACATGTCCTATTTTTATACAAAAAATCTATACCAGATATGATATACTTGAATCTTTAATTTATTGTCCATATTACTTAGTCTGTGAGTAATTTCTCTCCTGAAAACACCCTATTTTTGGATAAAAATCTACACAAGGCAACACTTGAACTTTCAATTTTTCAAATTACACATTTTTAACACTTGACCTAGCTCATTATTATAGCATTTTTATAATTTTATGTCTTTTCCAATGCAGTAAGAAGCCTCTCTAACATTATTTTTCATATTATTTATACAGCTTTTATAGAATTTTTGAGTAATCAACAAAGGCAAAATATTTAATTTTTTACATCACAGTGCTTTTAATTTTAATATCAAATCTCATATCTAAACGAAATTTTGATCCACCATTTAAGTTTTTTACAGCACATACCCAATTTTTATATAAAAAATCTATACAAGATATACTTGGACCTTTAATTTATTGTCCATATTACTTAGTCTGTGTGTAATTTGTCCTGAAAACACTCTATTTTTGTATAAAAGTCCACATAAGACATCACTTGAGCCTTTAATTTACAAAATTACACATTTTTAACCCTGGTCTAACCCATTATTATAGCATTCTTTATAATTTTATGTCTTTTCCAATGCAGTAAGAAATCTTTCTAATATTTTCATATTATTTATACAACTTTTGGTGAATTTTGAGTAGCAACAAAGTCAAATATTTAATTTCTTACACTACAGTGTTTTTAATTTGATATAAGATGTCATATCGAAAACATAATTATGACAATTTAAAATCGTTTAAAATTTGTAAAAAAATAAGAAATTATGTATTTAAAAATAGCAAAATAAAAAAACACTTTCATATTTCGCGAAAAATTAGAGAAAAACATATCAGTGAGTTAGTTAAGCTATTATCGATTCGCTGAACCGTTAGCTCATCATGATAAATGAAACTTGTGGTTTTGCTGTACACTGTTAAATAGTTTATTTCATATTTTATATATACCTTGCTTATACATATGTTGAAATTTTTTATTATATTGAATTAAAAAGAGACATAAACAAAAAGTCATGCCTTGATTACTTTTTATCTTTTTAATAACTCTAACCATTATGTTAGTATTTTAAATAATCAGTTTCCTCTTAAGCACTTTTTACTCGATATTTTATTAACTTTTTATCACATTAAATAAAACGAGGCACTATGGTTAAAGGAAATCGAACTTAATTATTTTTGCTAAAATTGTTTATTTTTTTTTAGATATACCATACCTTATGCTGACAAAAACCTTCAGGATGATGTGGAAATCGATTCAAGAAACTATTTGGTTTGTGGATAGTCCTCCTTTTCCAGTCCTAAACATTCTATACCCGGGGATAAAATCTTAATATGTTACAATATATGTCAGATTAAGTTTGTATAAAATGAAAAAATAAATTAAAATTTTATGTTTCCAATTATTATTAAAGTAAGTTAGATTTATCTATTATTTGTGTCAAAACAAGGTTATAACTCGAAATTTTTTGCCATACAGGGCACTAAATATAAATTAAGATTGTTGATTTATCAGCTAAATGTTTGTTTATTATTCACTCTTTATATTACAGTAATATTTTTCCTCTTAATTAATAAATATATTTATTAGCTGACTATATAGTCGTAAAAATAATGTTTGATGAAATAAAAATAAAGTATATATTTGTTTTATTTTTCCTCTGCGTTATTATATAAAATCCAAATGTCTCGTAGCTTCGTATCAATTTTTTTCCAAATTTTACCTTTTCAAATTAAAAAAATATATATCAAATGGTGTTCTCTCTAAACTTTAACGCATATTCACCATTTGACAGATAACAACTAGGAAATGAGACTCCGGGGGCGTAATCCTAAAAAATAGGACATATAAATAATGACAATACAGTACTCCTATTATCATCTATACAATTAGCTAGAAACTTGTTAAAATGAAATTGTAAAATGGCGTGTTTGCATCACCACGAGTCGCCGTAAGTTATGTACAGAATTTCCTTGTCAGACTCTCTACAAGTCATTTTACCTACATCAGTACTATTACAACCAAAAAATTAATTTTAATCAAATTTACGATACCCTACAACAACAACTAATGGATAAAGACTCTTTTTTTTATTAATCCTTATATACACACATAACAGTCATTTAGCCGCTACGTTGACTCAAGAGAAATAGGATTTAATTGCTAAACTCTTCACGTAGTGGTCGTAGTCTGACGGATAAGGTATCTGTGTACTGAGCGGAAGATTGGGGGTTCGAGTCCCAACAACGTATATGACTTTTTTTTCATTTATTAAATGGTTAAAAATTATTCTTTGACTGAAGATAGGATTTAACTGCTAAACTTTGCGACATGCTTCGATAGCCCTGTGCCTATAGAGTTTGTCTTCCAACCCGAAGGTAGCTGGTTCGATCCTCGCTAGAATGAAAAAAGTGTGACGTCATCCCAACAAAACTAAAGTGCAGCCAACAAGAAGATTGATAATTTGACTTGACAGGCAACCAGAAGAAAATGACAAGTAATGACAGATGACAGTTGATGTATATGCGAAAGCCAACGCCCAAATGGGGTACCCGGGTGAACTACTAGAAAATGGGAACACCTGAACTAACCTGAAAAATGAGGATCCCGGACGGAACATTAGCGGAGCCCTATGGGGTACTCGGGGTGGAGCACTAGAAAATGGGGCCCCCGGAAGGAGCTCTAAAAATGGGGATCCCGGACGGAACTTTAACGGAGCCTTCTGGGGTACTAGGGTGGAGCACTAGAAACTGCGGCCCACGGAAGGGGTTCTAAAAAAGGGGCAGCCCTAAATGGGGCCCTCGTCGTGGGGCTCGCGGGGGCGCAGCCCGGTCTATAGCGACGGTATGACTACTGGAAGGAAACTGTAATATGTGCCTTCCTTGATATAGAAGGGGCTTTTGACAACACTCTGCATGAGATAGTCAATAGAGCACTCGACGACAGGGGAGTGGACGGAACGACATCCAAATGGATAGCGCGACTTCTCTCCACTAGAAGAGCAGAGACAGAGATAGGACAGGACACTATCGCCCTCTGTACCACCAGAGGATACCTTCAGAGGGGATTAGCCTCTCCAATTATGAGGCGCTTAATTGTAGATCAACTCTTCTATGATCTGACTGACCTCGGCATATCTTGTCAATACTACGCCGATGACGTGGTCGTGATCGCTAGAGGCAAATTCGAGAATACCCTCTGTGACATAGTTCAAAAAGGGATTGAATACACTAGAGAATGGTGCCAGATGATGGGACTAAACATCAACCCCATCAAACCCACCTTAGTAGCCTTCACAAGGAAAAGAACCTCAATCTGAAGACCATCAAAATGAATCGGAATGTTATCGAGTGGAAGTCAGACGTCAAATATCTGGACTGACCCTAGATAACAAACTCCTTTGGAATAAGCATGAAAAAGAAGTAATCGACAAGGCTACAAAGGCCTTGATGGTCTGTAGAAACTTTGCGGGAAAAAGATGGGGTACAAACCCAAAAATCCTGTAGTAGATGTATACTGCAATAGTGAGACCAATCATCACATATGGGTGATCTGAAGTAAAAGAACCAGTCTGGCTAATACGAGAGCTAACCTCTCGAAAGTTCAAAGACTGGCCTGTGCATGTATAACCGGGGCAATGAAAACCTGCCCAACGGCCGCCATGGAAGTAATCTTAAACCTCACACCTCTACATATATTTCTAGAAAACATGGCGAAGATGTCGATTTATGGATGATGAGAGATGAGGTCATAAAACGAAGGCCCAATCTGTCATCCAGAAATCAACAAATCTGGGACATGCGCCAAGATGAAATGAAACAAGAAATTCAACTTTGTGAAAAACTCCAGCACAAAGTTGAGTCGCAAGAGCGAAGGGGACAGAAACACCATTGAAAAAATCAGCAAGAAATCCACTATATGGTATACAGATGGCCCCAAAACAACGGAGGGAACTGAAGTAGGAGTGTATGAACCCGGCACCAGACACTACGAAAGCTTGGGTAAGTCACCAAGCATTTTCCAGGCAGAAATACATGCCATTACGATGTGTAATCAATTTAACAAGGAGAAAAACTATCACGGCCAAGAGATTATCATCATGATGGATAGTCAAGCAGCCATCAGTGCGCTGAGCTCTCAAGTTATCAGTTCCAAGAATGGTCTGGAATGCCTAGAGGAACTGAATGATGAGTAAGAATAATAAAGTCACCCTCATATGGGTACCGGACATACCGGAATAGAGGGAATGAAATAGTAGACAAGCTCGCGAAGAAAGTAGCTGAGACAACTTTTCTGGGGCCAGAGCCTTTCCGTGGAATCAGTAGCAGCGTAATGCTGGAAGAACTAACGATAGAAGAAAGCAGGATATTCAATTATTGGACGGAGCTACAAGGATTGAGACAAGCGAAGATACTTCTTGGGAACTACGACCAGAAGAGATTCAAAGAATGCATAAGCTTGAGTAAAAACCAGCTCAAAGTTCTCAGAAACTCGGACTGGTAGAAAGAGAAGAGTGCAGACTCTGCAAGGAGGACTAAAGCTCTATTCATATCCTTGCAGAGTGCAGAACTCTAGAAACCCTAGGTTGAAGTTTTTGGGAGCACACACCAAATCGAAGAAGGGGGGTTACCCACCTTGAAAACCGTCCAACATTCTGAGATTCCTGAGGTAAATAGGACTGAAGGACCTGCCCCAGCCGACCAGGCAACCCCCACGACCGGTTCTTTGATCTAAGTAAGTGAATATATTGATTAGCCCAAAATAATACTGCTGCTTGTGCTTAGGGGTTATTGGAGTTATTATCAAAGATATAGCATTGCGGCTTTCGCTTTAGTCTTTCACTTTTAAACAAAGTGAAAGATTCTGGTGTCAAATTTGTCATGGCTCTCTTAGTTTTTAATCTACAGGGTGATTTTGAAAATCTTAATTTTTTAGGCACATCTTGTATCTCCGTTATGCATTAATTTATCAAGAAGGTAAAAATTGCTTTTTATAGAGTTTTTTACGTAGAGTTCAGTGGGGCTGTCAATTTTTTTTCTTAAAATTTAGTTTTTCAGATATTAACCAAAGTTTTGATTTTTTAAATATATAATGTGTTTATTTTATTTTGAAAAACAAGGTCAGAATTCGATATTTTCAATGATTTACTTTATTTGGAATAGTAGGCCATGGTCAATTTATAAGAAACAAATGCAGAATTTTGATAATAATAATTATACCAAAGATTAGACATTTTAAAAGTTAATTTTATTGTTTTTCTATATTTTCAATTGTAAACACTTTTACTTTTACATTTTTTACTTTAAACAACATTGGTATTATAAAGCCAGAATATTGAAATTTTCTTTCAGTCTTTAACCGTTTGAGGGTAGAAAAGCACCATTCTGCTTCAGCCGATGCCATTGGAATAGTAATCAAAATTTTTTAAAGTTATAGAACTTCATTAAATGTCTCACTTAGCTCGATATTTTGCGAAATAAAGTACAAGAAATTCCGAAATTTATCTAAATTTTTTAGTTTCATATATAAAGGTCAGTTCTGTACGGAGTTTTTGTTCGATAAAAAAGTTGTTCGACATACTGTTCCCAAAAAAAAAGACTGGCTGTTACCTAGTGACCTGTAAAGCTAAATCGTTCTTTTGCTTGACAAATAATTATATCACAAACTTCTTTTGCTTCCCGAGAAAACTCCGCGGAATCATCGAGCTTATATCGTTTTGAAGTAGATGGGGATAGCTTAACGTCGTTTGAGGTAATTATTTCTAATTTTTGTTAATTTTGATTCAAATGATAATATATTTTTATTTGCGATAACAGCGTCAATTTGTCTTGTTTGAAACTTTCCAAATAACAAATCAACTTGAGGCATGATTTTGTAAAATAAGTTGAACCATGAAAAGAAACTCTTGCTTTGGAAAATTTTGATATACCCTGATAATTAGTTCGTGATACTAACGTTTCTACTGTCATCTAAAATTTTTCCATTGTCTCTAGAATGCTCTCTTTGTGTTCAAATAGGGTCGAACGAGGTAAGCGTTTATTAACAGTTTGATCTAGTACTGCAATTCTTTGAGGACTATTTGAAAAAATAACAAATCCCTTGTAAATTGGAAAAAAATATGCAGATATTTTTATTGGCGAATGCAACGTTTCACATTACCAAATTTAATTAGTGTGCATAACAATGCACAAGCAGCATGTTCATAAGTTTTTTTTTCTAATAGCTTGCAACCCATTCGACGAACCGCTCATGTTTTTTAGAAAATAAAAAAGCGCTCACTTGGTTTTACTTACACATACAGAAAAATAGAGAGCAGGAACTGCATTATATTTAACTGCTTTTCTAGAATCTCTTACAAGAGATTCTTAAAAATGTCTATCACGTGAACGATAATTTTCATAAATTCCTTCGTAATTCGGAATCCCTTGAATTCGGAAATCGAAAACGGCCACTGTACTTGTCTGTACAATTTGGGACAGACTTCTTTAAAACGTAACAAAATATCTTGAACAAAATAAAAACATAGTCACTTTCACAAAAATTAAAATACCGGTACAGTAGACATCACGCATAGAAATACCGGCACGGTAGACACCACAGTTGTATTCTAACCTGAACTAAAGGAATGGTTTTACTTGATACTGGAAGCAAAAGAGAAATTTTTCTATTAGGGGAATATTTTGTGGGACAAACTAAACACAGGTTTGCAAGTCGACTTGCAACCTACATGAAGCTTATAGGAAGGTATTAATCTCCAAGTCTTAAGATAGGCAACTCCATATACCCTCCAATGGATTAGCTTGTATTGAATTAAAATTGCACACCAGCAAAACGATAACGTTTCCAGGCGTAATTCTGTAATACAGGCAAATTATTCTTCATATTTAGGCGAAGTAATTTAAATTATTTCAATAATTGACTGCTGTTCGCGTATAATTTGGGTAAAAAATTGATTTAAATTTAATCATTAAATTATCAGCAGAAATTAAAAAAATATTTGTACTTATATTTATTAGTGTGTTTTATTCTAATTTACAGTTTTTTTTGGGGGGTTGCGCAAACCTGCAAACCTAAGGAAAAGCCGTCACTCTTCAAAATACATTTTAATAAAAGCTAAAATTTCGGCATTCTATATTTTTTAGTTTTTTATACAGTTCCCGTCATTTTTGCTTAATGATCAAGGGTATTAATTTCTGCATAACAAATAACTAAGAAAGGAGTCAATCATGTTTCAAATAATAAACTTTACCGCTTTCAGAATTATTTGAGTAAAATTTTTGTTTTTAGCCCCTTGGTCGATTTTTTGAGGAAACATCGTGGTAACAAAATAATAAATGCCAAAAAATCTTACTATTTGGAATGAGTACCAAAGGATATCCAAAAGGTTAATTTTTACCATTCATTCGTGCGTCCCGAACAATTATTACTATTACGAAAATCCTAGAGATAGGATGTCATGTTTTATTTACCTTTATAAGGAATCTTGTTTTCTATGTAAGTATATTCCATTCCTTGCATCTCATCATCTTCATTCCATATTTTATAAATTAGTCTTATCTTCTGAATGAGTTGCACTTGAACAGTTAGCATGTAGTTTAGTCTTTGTTTTTTGAAGGTGGTGTCTTCCGACGATGCCGCAGTAGCTTTGGGAAGCTAAAATTAAAATATAAATAAATAAGGTCATTTTTAACCTTTCCTTTTGTGAAATATTTTTAACATTTCAAATTTTTATTTTAGATCGTCTAGGAAAAACAAATCGGAAAGAACTTCTGTTGCAGGCACTTATTTACACATTCCTCGTTTTTCAAAACTTACAGTTTAGAGTAAAAGTAAAAGAACCGAATCTAAAAACTTTAACTTTAAACCCCTGTCAGGGATTGTGCTCTTACATGGAGAAAATCAATATAACTTTAGGTTTATCACACAGGTGGGTACCTATTCACTGTAGTTTCTATGACACTAAAACAGTTGTAGATATAAAATACAAAGTTTTTCCAGTTTTTTTTATATTTTCAGAATATCTAGAAGACTTTCAAAATGGTTTTATTGGCTAGTTTATATCAACATATATACCTTCTGTTCGGAAGTAGGCGGAATCTTTGTGTGATTTCTTTAAAAGTTAGTACAACTGTAAGTGACAAGCATGTCAAACTTCTTCACGCTAACACATTGGTTAAAAAATTACGTTCACTAAGGTCGTCGACGATCAAGTCGCTCGAGCAAAGGCTATGACGCTAAAAAACTGTCGTATCTCGGTTAGAGAACTAGCACGGGAGTTGGTATACTCAAAAACTCAATACCATGTTGTTTTGATCGAAAAATTGGTCATGAGACTCGGCACTTTTCGCATGGTGCCAAAAACACGGATTTTTATTCAAAAGCAGCATTAAATGTCGCTCGCTTTCGAGATGATATTCAATGCAACCAATGTACTATAGTCTGATAAGCCGAAAACCCGGAATTAGCAAGCAAAATGAAGGCTCCGTAACTAATATTTTTTTTTGTTTGTAGAGAGGACTAGATTATTAGTTTATACGTTGGAGAAAGTGAAAGGTCTGACGTGCATCTATTCTCATTTATACGTGCTTTTCTGTCGCGCGCACTAGTGCAGTTCAGTTTGAAAAAGAGAGTGGCACTGAGTATGTATCTTTTGAATAGAGTCAAAACCAGACTTTTCCGCCGATTTTGATTCCGAGAAATTAATTTAGCAGAGAAAGGTAAGTAAATTAAATATATGTAACATAAAATTCGATATGTGCTGTTCATGACATGATAATTCCTTGACTTCTTTTACTAAAAGTAAACATTTAGTCAAAATTAAAGAAAAAGCTATAATGTACCACGATGTACCGCATTCAAAGCAATTGTAACTTGTACAATAAACTATTGAGTATCGAAAAATCTATCATTTGTAACCAATTTCGTCTGAATTTAGTTTTCATTAATATACAGGGTGTTGCCAAATAAGTGTGAAAAATTTTAAAAAGTTATTCTTGGGCTAATTTTAAACATAAAAGTTCATATAAACATATATCGGATAATGCTTAGTTTTTAAGATACAGGGTGTTAAATTTTATTATTATTTTTAGTTTTTTAAATTTATATCATTTTTTTAAAGATAATATATAGAAATAGGCTGATTTGTCATATTGTTTTTTTGTTGTAATGTGGATAAGTGTGATTGATTTTATGTACTTTAAATGTAAAGTAACTAAAAACTAAAAAAATAGTAAAATCGCAGAGTTTACAAATGTTGAAATGTCAAATATGCATTTTGTTTATGGCCATGCTAATGGAAATGTATTAGAAGATCAACGGATTTATGCAGAATTATATTCACAACATAAGTTATCTGATCATAACACATTTGCCTGTCTTCGTCAGCGTTTACGAGAAAATGTCATATTTCTAAAACGAGTTCTCGGGAGGACTGGAAAAAACTACCACTCTGTATATTATTTTACATAATAATATTTTTTTACGAAAACTGCAAAGTGTTATGTGTTCCAAATTTGACTTAATTATCTTTAAAAACAAATGATAAAGATTTAAAAAACTAAAAATAATAATAAATTTTAACACCTTGTATCATAAGAACTAAGCATTATCAGACATATGTTTATATGAACTTTTATGCTTAAAATTAGTTCAAGAATAACTCTTGAAAATTTTTCGTACTTATTTGGAAACACCCTATATAATCAGCAAATTTCATATCTTGATGGCTATCTCGATATTCAGATCATCTTATTTCTAGTAAAAAAGAGTTTTCAAAAAATTAGTAAGGTCATTATCAGAGGAAACTAGAAGAATGTTGCTCCCTACAAACTTGAACATCGAAGAAGAAAAGGATCGAAGTGAGATTGATGAGGATGATATACTCGAAAATGCATTCTTCAACAATATGTGCTATGAACCTTTCGATTCTCTGACATTTTATTATTGAATTATTGTATTTAACTAAAATATATTTTGTGGTGTTTAAGGACGTATTGCAATTGTATTGGTAAATTTAAATTTATAATAATTTAATAATAAAAAGTTATTTTATAGAATGTATACATATACACGATTAGAAACATTGAAGCTCTTTTATTTTCATCAGCCCTTTCTCATACAATCTTGATAATGACAACATGAAAAATTTGGTAAATGAATGAAAAGAAGAATTATTAATTTCAATTTTTGCCCATACGCGAAATAAGTGTTATTTATAAACAGAAAAAAATCAAAATTTGTTATAAAATTTTCAAAAATAATATGTGTACGAAAACATATATCTTCAAATCACGAAAAAATACTTTAATTCAATCAATAAAATGGAAAATAAGGCTGGTTTTTGCAAAAATATTTGCAATGAAACATAATTTGCAACTTTTAATTTTAAATTCGAAATCTGTGACCCGGACAACCTATTATCGCAACAAAACATTTTGATTAATCCCCAAATGGAAATTAATACACGTTTTTGGAATAAAATATGAATTTGCAACCTTTGATATCAAATTCGAAATCTGCGACCCCAAAAACCTATTACCGCAATAAAACGCATGGATTCAATCAGCAAAACGAAAGTTAATACAAGTTTTTACAATAAAATAATATTTTGCAACATTTGATATCAAATTCGAAATCTGTGATAAGAAAAACCTAGATATGCAAATTTTCACATAGTTTGGAAAAGTAGTTCTTACAAATTCCGGGATTTCGGCTTTTTAGGCTATAGCGCAGCGACCCAAACTTTTTGAAATGTCATAGGTATATTCTTTTGAGTAATTATCACTTTCACTTCTGTCACTTGAAGTAATCATGATCACTTCGACCCAGTGACAAGTAAATGCATATTCAAAAGATCATGAAGTTATCAGTTTCACTTTTTCACTTTGATCAGTGATAATTTACTCAAAAGAATACAGTCCGCATTATCTACCATACAGTCATCGGAATAGAGACTAAAAGAAGAGCAAAGGTCAAAAAGAGCACGTCTAAGCTAGTCTAAAATTAAAGTTGTGTCTAGTGTTTTCTTCATCAAGGCTTACACCAGCTCATACCTCAGTCATTGCTCGTAAGTTTTTGACTAAAAATCATTCCAGCAACACCGTATTCGCCTGGTAAAATACTGGGCTACTTCTTTTTATTCCCCAAGTTTAAAGCTGTATTCTCACTATAGTGCTACTCTCGGTACGTGGTTGTTTCGTTCTCGGTTCGATAAGATATTTTTAAATGGAAAATGGTTTACGATATCGAAATCTCCGGGAAACCGATAGTATGAATAGGTTCACTGTTTCTTCTGTAAGAATATTTTACCGGACGGAGAGCGTATCGAGAGTGAGAATTTAAACTAAGGCCAGGTTCTCACTATAGGGCCGCTCTCGGTCCGGTAAAATATTCTTACAGGAGAAACAATGAACCTATTCACACTATCGAGAAAATTTCGATATCGTAAACTCTTTTTCATTTAAAAAAAAGTATCGAGAGCGGCACTATAGTGAGAATCAAGCCTAATTGTCACTACGAGGATATTAAAGAACTAACAATAAATTCGCTGCGTGAACTGTGTTTGGCTATAGCACAAACGGCGTATGTGTCGTTTAAGGACTGGAACAAACGTTGGCATTACCTATCTATGTATGTAGCACCTTGAATGATGAATATTTTGAAGGAAGAAAATAAACGATTAATAAATAAATAACGTTTTATATGTTTTTTCTTCAAATTACATTTATTTCCGAACAGGAGGTATAAAGGATGTCTCTAAAAGTTCTGTACAAAATGATAGCGGAAATTCATGAGGATAAAAAATAAGGATCTACCCAAATTTACCTTAGTCCAAAAGCTGTTAATTTCCGAAATACAGGGTGTCAAAGTTATAATTTTTTTCAAACTTTATTGTAAATATTTTAATCATAGCTTGATTTGCACTAAATTTGAAACTTTTGGGCCTTTAAGGATAAAAAATCAAAATCTTATTACAGTTTCTATGTACGTTTCAGAGAGCGCCACCAGCAGCAATTTGGTCACATCTAAAACTTCATAATTTTTTTGTGCCTCGGTATATTAAATTTCTAGTTAAAAATTCTTATTACTTGACATTATTTAAAAAAGTTATATCTAGTAGGTGTTTCTTCTACTAGCCCTTTCTAAGATAATTGAATTTAAATGTTTTATTACGTACCGAGACTCGTCGCTCCTTCACACTTTATCCAGGCTTAGGACTGGTCCACGAAATTTGGGACGTGTTTAAGGGACAACAGGCCAACAACAATAAAAATTTACATAGTAACAAGCCATGAATGATAAGTATCGTTATTAGTTACAAGAGAATATTGTTAAACGATTCAATCTGACAAACCTTTATCGTTTAATTTTACACGAATATTACACTAACGCAGAAATGACCGATAAGATATTAGTCTACAGTTATTGCCAAGGAAATGGTTGGGAGTAGGTGAGAGTATACAGAGAAAGATTTCCAAATAGGCTTGTACCAAACCACCAAACATTTGCCGCTGTTGAAAGACGTCTGCGAGAAATCGGTACTTTTGCACCTGTGACAGCATTTGAACGTGGGTTCTTGCAAACAGAATATTGTAACAAAGGTGTCCTGGAAGTCTGGTCGATTTTCTTGGCACATACGGTTTTAGTGCTAAACAAGTACAGGCTATTAGAGCTTAACAATACCACAAATAAAACTTTAAGACTCAGGAAAAGCTGTTGTCTAGCCGGTTAAGTCAGGCCTTTTGTATTTGAGCTCTCGCATCAGTGCGCCCTCAAGATTAATCGCGTGAAGGTGAAGGTTTTTACTAAATTAAACGAATCAAGTTTTTCAAAACACTTAAATCTACTTAACAAAAATAAATAAAGACCAAATTATTTACAATGAGAAACTTAAAATTAACTCTATAAACAATTCTAAAGTAACTAAACTAATTGCTCGAGTCGGCCGTTATTTTAACCCCGATCATACAATAAAACTCAATTTTGAAAATATTACGTTTAAATAGCTTTCTAAAGAGTAATGAAGAAAAATAATAAAACCCGCTAATTTCCAATGTCACCCTTTCCCAGGTAGAAGAAAACAGCACTTTCCCGAAGATAAGTGACAAATTAAAAATAAAACCTTCTTAACCAAAACCGGTTATAAGCAAAAAAGGTAACCTTCTCTAACAGTTTTCAAAACGTACCGCCTCTACCGCATCTGAAATCGTAACTGACGTCAATTAATTTTTAAAATACTACCAACAGTGCCTATCTCGCCCCGAGTCCATTCCCGAAAGTTTCGATCTTTTGTTAGTAGAGAGCATTAGCCATACTATGTAGGATATTTAATTCCCCATTTAACCTGAGCATCTTAAATTACTAATGCTTTATACACAAGTCTACGACTTCCTATAAATAAAAGAAAACGATAATAACTGGAAAAAACGTATTGACTTTTTTTTTAACTATTTTGGAGGTATTTAAATCTTCCTTTCTTTTTAAATAGGAAAAACAGTCATTATACGAATTGTTTGTACGTGTAATCAAACGAATACATTGCATTATAGCAACAATTTTATTTGATTATTCTTTTGTTTCATAACAATGGGAAAATTGTTCAATTTAAAAACTGTCTATGTCGGTGTTCGCCAATATCACATGTTAAGATTACCCTTGATATTCATCCCTTCGGTTTTTATTACCTAACCAGTGTAGAACTTCATTGACAAATTAATTTTAAAATATTAAAGGGGGTACAAACTTTTTAGTTTATGTCTCCACAAATTGTCTGGGTTTATATTTTTTAAGAAAAAATTTAAACGGCCTAAAAGCAATAAAACTAAATTTAATAATCGATTTATTTTTTCCTTTATGGATAAAGGTAATATACTATATACTCTTTCTCAGTTTCCATAGTTAAAATCCATATACGGAGTGATTATTTAATTCCTCTATTTAGTGGAAAATATTTTAAGTTAAACAATATTTAATAAGAATAATTTTAATTAATATTTGTTCCATTACAATCCCGGAACGATTAATTATGGACGGAATCTTACCACTAGGACACTTCGGTTTGGAACTTAGAGTTTTTAAAGATACAGTGAATAAGACTTTTGCATACATTCCACCTCCAGACAGCATAAAAGCTTTTACCTCTCGACCTCGAACTGAGACTAGGCTTTTGTCGATTCATTAGTGAACAGAGACCACATGATGTAGATTTTCATAAAAAAAAATGTATTTACCGATGAGTGTGGCTTGAAAAGAAGGGGTACGACAAATTTACATAACAAAATTGTTTTGCTGATGAAAACCCGCATGCAATAAAGTTTTGTGCATTATTAACATAAATTTAAAATTAACGAATGGGCTGGGATCATTATTGACAAATTTATTTGTGGTCATGTCATCTTACGACTTCGTTTCAGTAGTTTGAATTATCTGGAACACCTAGTAAATTTGCATAATGTATTGGATGATTTTCCACTGCCTACTGGGCAAAATATGTGGCTCACGTACGACGATGTACCCCAATATCTCACATTAAACGTTAGAATTTATTGGAGAAATGATGCTCCTGCAAATTGGCCATCTCGTTCACCGGATTTAACGTCTATGGATTACTTTTTATGAGGAACGCTTAAACAGATGATACACTGTAGACTTGTAAACACTTGAGAATAATTGTGAGCCCGAATAGACAATTCAGTACACAATTTATGCTTAGAGGTAGAAATAATGGAAAGGGTGCAGTTAAACTGTCTTCGTAGCATTAATCTTTGTGTAAATGAGAAGGGAGGCCATTTTTGAATATTTACTCAGAATTGAATTAAAAAAGTTAAATAAATAAAATTTTTCGGTTTTGGTTTGTTATTGACTTTGTGTGTTATTCTTACATTGCGTTACTTCGTTGTCAGTTGATTCTTACATTATTATCATTGTTAGTTCAAAATGTCAGTCTTAGTACGCAATAAAACATTTAAATTCGATTATCTCAGAAACGGCTGCTTGAAGGAACACCTACTAGGTATATTTTTTTTGGATAAAAGACGTCAAAGTAAAAGCATTTTTAATTAGAAAGTTAAAATGCCTAGGCAAAAAAAGAGTTACAAAGCTTTAAAACTAGGCGAAGTGCAGCTGGTGGTGCAATATACATTGGAACTGTAATCAGATCTTGATTTCTCATCCTAAAAAACCCTACAGTAGTAAATTTAGTGCAAAGTAAGCTAACGTTAACATAAATATTTGCAAAACAATATTTCAACTTCTGGACTACTGTAAATTGGGCTAGATCATCATATTTTAGCCTCAGGAATTTGCGCTAATGTTTTATACAGACCTTTTACAGACACCCTGTATAGAGAAAATGGCCATTTGAAACAAGGTGAAATTATTCCCCATTTAAAAAGAAATAAATAAACTGTATGTTCAATTCATGTAAAATATTCTTATGTTGAGTGTGATTAAAATTTCTTCTTATAGATGTTCTTTGGTGGTCTAATTGAAAATTTTTCAATTTGTGTTGCAAGAAAGGAGAGCTAAAGAGGAATATATACAAAAAAATGTCTCCCGCTGCTCGCAACAAAATCTAAATCATATTTTTTTACTTATTATGAATATATTACAACCTGTAGAGACTCTAAGATACCACACACGTGCTCAGCCCAAATCATCATGTCCTGGACCGTCTCCCGGGCAAATAACATTAAGGTAGTCCTATTGGTTGACTTGAAAAATTTCTCCAGGTCCTCTAGATCAAGAGGTGCACAAGAAGTTGGTTTCTTGGGACTCGTCTGCACGTTCGCAACCAACAAATGTTTGTAAAGGCCAGGGCTATGGGCTTGTTAAAAAAATAAGAAAAATGTGAATAAATATACTAAATTATTAAAGTGATGTTGAATAAGCAAAATATTCTTTTACATGGTAACATTATGAAATTGCTAAATGGACATTCTTGTAAAAGTATTGTAACTGACAGAATTATCTTTCAATTATATATACAGTAAAATCCACTTAAGACGATTCTGAAGGAACCCAACAGAAAACGCGTTTTAAGCGGGAAAAGAAAAAATGAAGTACATACATACATAAATGCGTAATTTTTTGAGTATTTATAAAGTTATGTTATAAAGATTAAATTTTTGAAGTAGCTCACTATACATAAAGTATAATTATTTTGGTTTGACAAAAATATTTTGATACATTAGTAATTACAAGAATTTCGATATAGTTTAACTTTTGAAGTGCGTCTTCGCTATCACCAAAGAAGGTACACTGCCCGTCAATCACTTTTGCCATGTCTACGCGAGAACAAGTAGAATTTCAAAGTTCTGTATTTCAGTAAGGAATCATCGCATGACAATTCTGAAAAAATGCATTTAAAAGCTCTGTACGAATACTTGCAGATTACATAAAGTGTAAGTCGATTTTTAATTTTTTAAAGGATTTAATCGAGAATAAAAAAATTAAAAAAAAAATTTTCGACTGTATTAAATTCAGCGCTAGTTTTGTAGAAAAGTTTGTGAGAAAATTCTGATCAGACATTTTTTTAGAGTTTTCCAAGAGGTTTAAATAACTGTTTTAAACTTTGAACTAAGTGCATTTTTGACGAAAATATGACCCTTCTTTCCAAAAAAAAATGACTTTTTTCAATCTTTTGTACCTTTTTAACTGAACTATATAGAGAAAAACTTCAAAGAGAAAAAATGCCTGTTTTTACATGCAGAATGACCTTCATTAGTTCCAAAATGTTTTCCGCAAATTTCATTTTTTGAATTTTTTATTTTTTTTTTTGATTTTTCAATTTTTTTCAAAATAAAAACGATAATACGCTATTTACGACCGTTCACTCAGTATGATAACAACGCGTAAGTTTTGGACAATTTTTCAAATGTTTTTACATTGGTTTCTTTACGTTCTTTTCCAATTTTTAATTATTTATCATATAATTTACTGTCTACAACTAAACTACACATGAAAAAAGGAATAAATTGAATATTTTTTCATGTAAAAACATTTGAAAAATTGTCCGAAAATAACACGTTGGTATCACACTGAGTGAACAGTCGTAAACAGCATATAATCGTTTTTATTTTCAAAAAAATTGAAATATCAAAAAAAAAATAAAAATTTTAAACAAATGAAAATCGCGGAAAACATTTTGGAACTAATAAAGGTCTGTAAAAACCGGCATTTTTTCTTTTTTAAGTTTTTCTCTATCCAGTTCAGTTAAGAATATACAAAACATTGAAAAAAAGTCATTTTTTTCGCCAAAAATTCACTTAGATCAAACTTTAAAAAATAATTTAAACCTCTTGGAAAACTCTAAAAAAACTGTCTGATTAGAATTTTCTCACAAACTTTTCTACAAAAATGGCGCTGAATTTAATGAAGTTGAAAAACGACGGAAAAGTCGTCGCTACTAGGTCCGGTCTGTGTTTGAGAAAAACATTGGAGAAAGGCTTAGACATACTAATGATTTAATTCAAGAAATGCGAGAAAATGATCCTGATTTTTTAAAAATATTTTCCTGTTACTCTTGGTGAGTTTGAAAAGCTGTTGTTGGGCCAATAAATAGGAAACACGCTATGGAAATGTGCACAGCTATACCCTTATTACTAGGTTTGAAAAAACATTGTGATATTTAGCTGATGAAATCAGCATGTGAAAGCAACAGTGCGAATTCCGAGTCGGTAAACAGTGTTTTTGAAATTAGTCATGTTACTTGTGCTATAATGAGACTCTTTAAAGCAAGATTTATTTCCGAAGTTTGTCACTTCTACCTGGTAAAGAATTGCCAAGGAGTTCAAAGACGAGAGTTTCAATATAAAGTGTCATTTTAACAATCGTTTTAATAATTACAATTGCTTGTAGTTTTTAGAAGAATACATTACGTATGACACTAACTGGATTTCTGTTATTAAATTTCCATCAATGTTAATTTTTACTTTTTAATTGTTTATAATAGGTTTATATAAAATTTGCTAAGGGTAGGGTTACCTGACAACAGGAATTTTCCTGACATGTCTGAAATTTTAGCCCCTTGTTAGGAAGAACCAGGAAAAAACTGCAATTGTCAGTATTTTTTTGAAATTAAAAGAGGAAAATATAAGTAATGAAAAAATATTTATTAATCATTCTAGTGAGAAAAAATAAATTGATTAAACGTTAACAGAATGAGTGAATTGTTAATTTAGTATATTAATACATTTAGTTTCATACTTTTTATTGCTTGATCTTTCTTTTGGCAATTGCTGGACGTTTATAACCATTTCATGGCATTCTTCACATGATATGTTCTTTAAGTTAAATTGTGTCTAGCGTAGAACCTTAACAGAAGACATTGTTGTAAACCAACTATTACTACAAATTATTAATTATTAAATTACTATATATATTTTTAAGTTACTCTTATGGATTAATAGATAATTATAGTCTAATATTTAATACTCCCTTAAGAAACAGTTATATCTTAAGTAAATTTATGTTCCAATAGCTCAAACAAAAGCATGCCTTAATCTCTGAAACTCTAAAACTTTACTTTTTACAGAGACCATTAGTTTTGTTCATATTGTCATCGTCCCATAAATACACACTTTTTCATTTCAGTAATCATGTAAATAAATAGTTATAAGTTATATTTGTTAGTACGCCTATGACAGTAAAATATATAATTTAGATACAGAATAGAATATAATTAGGACATGAACACTGAGACGAGAGGAACTAAAATCAAAAAACTACAATAGTAACATTAAATTAGTAAGTAAGAACAAAAACTGTTGTTACCTCATGATTTAGTGAACATTATAATAAAATATTAAAAAAGTAATATTAGAAGACTTATTTGAATTCATCGAAACCAGTGATAAACTAAAAGCAGAACTAGCAAAGTTATAACATTGGTGGCAGCGAAAGGCAAAGCTTATAACAATATAGACAGTCTATGTCTCTCCTTAGTCCACTACGCTCCCATTAATGAGAATATTCACTCGATATTGGCATTTGATGCTTTGATTGCAAAAATTTTGAAAATCTCACTGCCTTAACATACAACATTCAGATAAAATGTCCGGATATTTACAGAAACGTTAGGGATATTGTCAGGGAATCTCATTATTTGATCTGGTAACCATAGCTAAGGGCATGTCTGTGGATTAGCGTCTCGATATCACAGATTGTCGTTGAATAGAAATTGTATTATATAATGGCCTTTATTTCATAAGCTTTAATTTATATAACGAACACCTGTGTTATGGCAATTGTTATAAAATTAATAAAAAAATGAACAAAAATCGTTTTTTTATTGAGGACCAAGCAGTAATGATCTTCGGTAACAAGCATTTTAAATAAATTAAAACAATTTAACATAGTTCATAAATATCTATTATTTCAAAACACAATGAATAAATAAAACAACAAAGTTTAAAAAAAAAACATAGGTTATGTTTTCATACAAAATATTGAAAATAAACAGTTTCCACCATTTTTAAAGCAGTCCGCTGAAAAGTTCAACATCATTTGGCGTAATGACCTTGGAAAAGGCGGATTTAGGCGGGAAATCTTCGGTTTTTGTCTTTTTTTAAATCGAACAAATCACAATGCTTGAAATTTGACATATGTCTTATTACGCTACGCTTACGCCCAGATTTTTCTTATCGTGTGGACTCACTCTTGGGGTCGCTTTTTGGGTGCATTCGCATAAAGGCGGCACCACACATGCGGCATTCGCCAAATCCCGAACAACAAATGTTCGTCATTCGACAAACATCTACTAGTGTGGATGGAGGGTTTGAGGTGAACGTTTAGCATTCGCCGAACACCAAACATTTTCCATCGGTTGTCGGTAAATTTACACGAATCAAAGGAAGCGAACATTTGCCAAGCGGAAATTTGTTTAGTCGACCACACATTCGGCGTGTGCAAGCAAAAGTCGCATGTGTGGCGCACTGTGTTCGGGAATTCGCGATTAGTTTGTCAAATAGTTCGCCAAATTAGCAAATATTCAGGATTTGGCGAATGCCGCATGTGTGGTGCCGCCTTAAGATCTTCATGAACATTCTGCAGTATTGCAGGTTCTACTTCTTCCAACACGACATTATCTTCACTATTTCGTAAACTTGCTTTCCATGCCGGTGCAATATCTAGTATCACATCATACACATTCGAGGATCTTTTGCAAACAGAGTCGTTCATTTCTTTCAGATAGAGATGTATCAGTCGTGTTCTATACCCTTGTTTGAGTACTCTTATAAAGACCGGCGGTAGCAACTTGTTCGTCGCATTTTAAGCTAAGAAAACAAGCTCGATTTTCCTCAATTCAACATCGTGGGATGAGTAGGACAGTTATCAATGAACAGTATTATTCGTCTAGATTTCATCTGAAAGTGATCATCTAAAGTTTTTATCCAGTCGCTAGCACGTTGTCGAGTGAAAGTGAGTCCACACGATATGAAAAATTTGGGCGTAGGCGTATTACGCGCTTTTGTGTTACAAAAAGTCTCGTCCACACGGGACTTTTCGTTACGCGGTCGTAAGTCGTATGGTTTTTTGTCTTAACCTAACTTTTATCAGGTTTTTTGTTTATATTTTATCTAAAAATTAAAATAAAGCAAAATAAAACATTAATTGCGGCAGTATTTTAATCTAGAAAAAAAAGTTTCAAAATGTAAGGAGAATATTGATACATTCTTTATTAAAAAAACCAGGAAAGTCGTCGCTATTGGGTCCGGTCTGTATTTGAGGAAAACATTGGAGAAAGGCTTACTAATAATTTAATTCAAAAAATGTGAGAAAATGATCCTGGTTTTTTAAAAATATTTTCCTGTTACTATGGGTGAATTTGAAGAGCTCTTCGCTGTTGTTGGGGCAATAATTAGGAAACACGAAATGGAAATGTGTACAGCTATACCCTTATTATTACGTTGGAAATAACACTGTGATATTTAGCTGATGAAATCAGCATGTGAAAGCAACAGTGCGAATTCCGAGTCGGTAAACAGTGTTTCTGAAATTATTCAGGTTAATTGTGCGGTAATATGGGACTCTTTAAAAGAAGTTTTATTTCCAAAATTTACCACTTCTACCTGGTAAAGAATTGCCAAGGACTTCAAAGACGAGAATTTCAATATAACAGTGTAATTTTAACAATTGTTTTAATAATTACAATTGTTTGTAGTTTTTAGAAGAATACATTACATATGACATTAACTGAATATCTATTATTAAATTTCCATCAATGTTAATTTTTACTTTTTAATTGTTTATAATAGATTTATATAAAGTTTGCTAAAGGTAGGGTAACCAGACGATAGGAATTTTCCTGACATGTCTGAAATTTTAGCCCCCTGTTAGGAAGAAACAGGAAAAAGCTGCAAATGTCGGTATTTTTTTTAAATTAAAAAAGGAAAATATAAGTAATAAAAAATATTTATTAATCATTCTAGTAAGAAAAAATAAATTAATTAAACGTTAACACAATGAGTGAATTGTTCATTTAATTTCATATTTTTTATCGCTTGATGTTTCTTTTGCTGGACTTTTATAACCATTTCATGACATTCTTCACATGATGTGTTCTTTAAGTTAAATTGTGTCCATAGTAAACCCTTAACAGAAGATATTATTGTATTGTATGTTCATATTGCCACTGTCCCATAAATACACACTTTTTCATTTCAGTAATCATGTAAAAAATAGTTATAAGTTATATTTGTTAGTACGCCTATGTCTGTAAAATAATAATTTAGATATAGAAATAAAATATAACTAGGACATGAACATAGAGACGAGAGGAACTAAATTTAAAAAAACTACAATTGTGACATTAAATTAGTAAGTAAGAAGAAAAACTGTTGTTACCTCATGATTTAGTGAACATTTTAATAAAGTATAGCAGATTTATTTGAATTCATCAAAACCAGTGATAAACTAAAAGCAGAACCAGCAAAGTTATAACATTGGTGGCAGCGAAAAGCAAAGCTTATAACGATATAGACATATTCCTCTTGTTAGTCCATTACGCTCCCATTAATGAGAACACTCACTCCATATTTGCATTTGATGCTTCGATTGCAAATATTTTGAAAATTTCACTGCCTTAACATACAACATTCAGATAAAATGTCCAGATATTTACTGAAAAGTCAGGAATATTGTCAGGAAATCTCATTATTTGACCTGGTAACCATAGCAAAGGGCATGTCTGTGGACTAGCGTCTCTATATCAGAGATTGTCGTTGAATAGAAATTGTATTATATAACGGCCTTTATTTCATAAGCTTTAATTTATATAACGAACAACTGTATTATTGCAATTGTTATAAAATTAATAAAAAAATTAACAAGAATTGTTTTTTTTTTGAGGACCAAGCAGTAATGATCTTCGGTAACAAGAATTTTTAATAAATTAAAACAATTTAACATAGTTTATAAATATCCATTATTTCAAAATTTGCAAAATAAAAAATATAAATAAAATAACAAACTTCTGAAAAAAAACATAGGTTATGTTTTCATACAAAATATTGAAAATAAACAGTTTCCACCATTTTTAAAGCAGTCCACTGAAAGTTCAACATCATTTGGCGTAATGACCTTGGAAAAGGCGGATTTAGGCGGGAAATCTTCAGTCTTTGTCTTTTTTTAAATCTAACAAATCACAATGCTTGAAATTTGACGCTACGTTTACGCAGATTTTTCTTATCGTGTGGACCCACTCTAAGATAATCCGTAAACTGTGGTCAGTGTAGCGGGTGGCAGATAGCGTATTAAACGGGAATGCGAATCGTATTAAGCGGGACAAAATGTGTGAAAACATGTTTTAAGTTGCAGGAATTGACGTAAAATGGCGTATTATGAGGGAAATCGTATTAAACATAATCGTATTAAGTGAGTTCTACTGTAGTTAATATTTTTTTCGGTCGTATTTCGAATTAAATTTCAGAATGAAAGCTTTGATAATTTGGAAATAATCGACAATGCTTTGGATACAAAAGACAATTTTATTTTGGAGCAAATATACTTGCAAACTAAAAATACTTAATAGTCTCTCTTCTTGTTAAGAACATGTCAATAATATAATTATTTTGAACATATTTTTTTCCTAACCCAGACAACTGATTCTATAAATTTTTTAAAACTAGGAAAAAATTATAAATTTATTAAACATTAGATAAAAGAACAAAATTAATTGTTTTTCAAATATTCCAGACAACTAGAATATTACACAAAAAAAAACTAAAAAATACTAGGTATTATTTTGAAGTTATTAAAACATAAATTTAATTGAATTGTAGATGAATTTATTGCAATTTCACGAAAACTTTTAGTTTCCTTAGTTTGGACAGATTTCATCATCTTACAGATGGGACAGCATTAGGATCTAAATAATGCACGGATAGTAAAGTTATAATTTTTTTACAAAAAGTAAAAATAAAAGTCCACATACGTGTTAATATTTCCTTTTTTTTTTGGTAAAAATGGGGTATTTCTTTAAATTAAGAGAAATAACTGATTTCATTCTAATATAACAAATTAGTTATTTTTGTTTTTCTTGTTGCTTATAAGTAGTAGTTAGTAAATACATTAAACATTATTGACAAATATGTGTAGCAAAATTTTATTAGATAACTTCATATCTTACATTTTTTGTTAGCCATTTAGACAGATATTTCTAACCTAAAGTTAAATTAAACGTATGGTAACCATTTGTTAAATTTGGTTAAGTAAGTGAGTAAGTAGTATTAATTAACGACACATCAACTCATTGGATTTTTTAGTGACGGGACCTACAGTTTAACGTGGATTCCAAACCACAGTCCTCGACACTAAACTAACCCCGAGTTTTCATTCTTTGTCAGTTTCGTGTCTACAGACTATTGGAACTCTAGCCACTAATGGCCTGGAAACTTTTTTAATAAGTTGCCGCGCACGAGGATCGAACTCGCGCTGGTCGTTGTTGTCCCTATCAGTCCTAACGCCTAAAGCAGCGCGCCCACTGGTTCGGCTCGGTTCAGACCGCTCGGCTCCGCGCAATCGGCCCGTTTTGGTTTACATGTAAATAAATGAGAGCCCGCTCACTGGTTCCGACCGGTCAGAACGCTTCCGCGCTTTCAGCATCGACGTCTTCGACTATTCTCAAGAGGGCAAAAATTGCCGAAAGGTCTGAAAGCCTTCGACTATTTTAAATATAGAAAGAAGTAGTATAATCTATGGTATAGACGTAGTGTTTGTATTGTTATTATGTCGGATGAAGAATTGATAGAAGACGTGAGAGCATACAGAATATATAATAATAATAATATTCTCTATACATAGTTGTTGCCTAATAAACTTGAAATAAATTCTCTAGGCGTTCACATCACAGTCAAAAAACATTAGTTATGTCACAAAAATCTGTGATGTAAACGTCAAATTTAATTAATTCGATTATATAATACACTTACTTTAAAATAACTGCTAAACGTTCCTCTGGTGGAATCGATTTTCGAAGGTTAGTGTTTTGTGTCCTGAGCGGCAAAATATTTAAAATTTCATAAAATTTTATACTAGACATTCTAAAATATTTGAAAAACTTTTCATTGTCGGTCATCATCTCTGGAAATAAATGATAAAATTCCCCGTTTAAAATTTCATAAAATTTTATACTAGACATTCTAAAATATTTGAAAAACTTTTCATTGTCGGTCATCAACTCTGGAAATAAATGATAAAATTCCCCGTTTAAAATTTCATGAAATTTTATACTAGACATTCTAAAATATTTGAAAAACTTTTCATTGTCGGTCATCAACTCTGGAAATAAATGATAAAATTCCCCGTTTAAAATTTCATAAAATTTTATACTAGACATTCTAAAATATTTGAAAAACTTTTCATTGTCGGTCATCAACTCTGGAAATAAATGATAAAATTCCCCTTGAACTTTTCTTTTAAGGTAAATATCATGAACCCAATATCTTCTTCTCTGTTTTTCCTCCACTTCTGCTTCAACACAGGCTAGACCAGCCACAACAATATCCTCCTCAGAGTCGGAAGAACTACTCATTTTATTGACTTTTCATCAAAATAACAGCTCTAGAAACTCTAATGGTTAAAGCAGTTGTAATCACTGTTTAGTCTGAATTGTGCGGAGCCAGTGAGCAGGGGCCATCGGCGTTCTGACTGAAGCGGACGGAACGGACGGAGCCCAGCCGATTCAGTGGGCGCGCTGCTAAACGGTTAGGCTAATCCCATGCCTAAATTTGATTAATTTGGACCAGTACATACATCACTTTTTTGTTCTTACCATTTTTGATAATATTCAAATGTTTACCTTACAGGATTTTTAGGGAATTTAAAGAGAGTCGTATTTTTTCCAGTTTTCGACGTGGTCACGGCAAGCATAGGAAGTTCCTAATACCATCACTAAGCAAAAATATTTTCTATATAACAATGTCGCATAAAAAAATAAAATACGAATATAAAACAACACGACGAAACCTACACAATAAAGTTAGTCAGTGATCAACAACAAAAAAATTATAATTAATCATTAATCAATTACTGGAAGATTATTAATCAGCAAATAGAAATTATCTATCACTCTACCAATTAATAATTTCGAAACTAAAATTATCAATTAATGAAATAATTGGAGATTTCATTTCTGAAGGTATTAATTAATAAAGTAATTGATAATTTTATTCCTACAATTAATTACCGAAGTAATTCATAATTTCATTTTCGAAATTACGAATTGGCAATAAAATTACCCATTACCAAAGTAACTGAAAATTTCATTTTTCAAATTACCCATTAAAAGAGTAATTAAAAATTGAATTTTCCAAATTATTGAATTATTATATGATATTTTTTTCCGAATTAAATTAATTAAAAAATAATTTAATGATGTTTTTTTTCGCAAATAACGCAGCATCATATAAAATAGAGACATAACTACGATTATTTATCATGCTTCTGCAATTATGAATATTATTCATTTTCAATAAAGAACAAAATATGTATGAAAAAGCTTGAACTCCGATGCGTTTGTCTCAAAATATTCTAATTACAAGGTCTGAAAAAACATCAAATTATTGTAAAAAGCTTACTTCCCACATAAGACGAAATGTTTCAGAAACGTTTCATGCTAGAAGCTAAACGCTTCAATATTTCATAAATGTTTTGTCAATTTAAAAAGAAAGCTTTTTCGAAATAGTTTTGAAACATTCTATATATTTGAAGTTTATATTTAGAAGAAACCAACTGAAATTAATTATATTATATGAAACTAAACAGAAAGCTCAATACAAGCTGCACCATCTCTCGGAATTTCATGCAATCTGAACAAAAAAATCTCTTGTGAGATCTATTTAAATAGCAAATGAAAAATAGAAATATTTCTGAAAAAGATTTATGGTACGTTTCGTGAAACTTTTCTAGAAATGTTTAGGGAATGATTTGGAAATCTTTTTCGCTGTCTATTTGTGGCACTCATTAAGGCTGTTAAGAAAGACTGTGAAAATATTTCGAAAAGATTTTTTGAAAGCATTTGGAAGATGGTTTGAATAGCGTTTCAGGAAACGATTCATGGAATATTTTTTAAATATTTCGAAACATACCTTAACTCGTTTTTAAATTCATCATGGAATCTTTTAGTAAATATTTCACAAAGGTTTCAAAAATGTTTCTTTAAACATTTCTGAAAAGGTTTATGATATGTTTCATGAAACTTTTCTCGAAATATTTAATGAATGAATTGGAAATCTTTTTCGCTGATTATTTGTCGCACTCATAAAGGTTGCTGAGAATATATTTCGAAAAGGTTTCTTGAAAGTTTTTGGAAGATGGTTTGAATAACGTGTCAGGAAACTATTCATGGAATGTTTCTTAAATATCTCCGAAACATATTTTGATTCGTTTTTAAATTCATCATGAAAGCTTTCACTAAACCTTTCGCAAAGGTTTCAAAGACATCTCTCGAAATATTTCTGAAAAGGTTTATGATACGTTTCATGAAACTTTTCTCGAAACGTTTATGGAACCATTTGTAAATCTTTTTTGCTCCCCGCCCCAGGGGGCTAGGAGGGTTTTTCCCTCCCTAGTACGGGTGTGACGATCCCGGGGCCCCAGTCACGTCTTGTCCTTTTCCTGTGCCGTAATTCTATGCCTCCAAAGCAATCTCAATGTGTTAGAAACCGTGCGGAGGGGATGAATGGCTCTGCTTAGTGAGTCTCAAACGGTTCCTGTCAGACACCGGGCTACATCTGGCAGTAGCATAGCCTTGCCATGACATCCAGGCTGTGCTGTGGTCGACCGATTATTTCCTAGGATACTCGTGGGATTCATATGTCACGTTTAGAAAAAAAATTTGGAAATTTTCCACCCCTTAGCGGGCCCTTCAAAAGGCCCAGAATTGAGTCGCCTCAGGATGTTATATTAGAGAATTTTGACAAATTTTTCATTGTCAAAAACCTTGATGGTTCTTTTAAAGAAGGTTCTCCTTTTATTTTGCATAAAGCTCTACAATCTTATTTTGGTTCCCTATCTGACACAAAAAAATTAAGTGATGGAACACTCCTTATTAAAGTAAGTAATGAAAGACAATCTTCAAAAGCAATCAATTTAACTAAATTACATACCTATAATGTTTCCACCTCCCGCCACTCCTCTTTAAATATTGTAAAGGGCATTGTAACTTGCTCTGACTTGCTGCACTGCTCGGAAGATGAAATTTTGGACAATTTTAAAGATCAAGGAGTCATTGCTGTTTCTCGAATTCTCTCTAAAGGCAAAACTCCCACCTCCTCTCTAATTCTTACTTTTAAATTTCACTCTCTCCCTTCCAGAGTTAAAGCGGGTTGGTATTCTCTCAGGGTCCGCTATTATATCCCCAACCTTATGCGTTGCTTCTTGTGCCAAAAGTTTGGACATACTGCAGGACGTTGCCCAAATTCTCCAACATGCCCCTCGTGTGGTCACCCCGACCACCCAGAAAATCCATACTCTAATCCCTCAGTATGCTCAAATTGTAAAGATAATCACTCCCCTAGATAAAAAGGCTGCCCCATCTACCAACAAGAATTCGAAATTCAAAAACTACGTACTAATGAAAAACTTTCTTATTTTGAAGCCAAAAAGAAATTCTATAGTCTTAACCCTTCCGCTCAAGTGCTCAACTCTCCATTATTCAGCTCTGTAACAAAAAAAACAAACTTCTTCTACCATCAATAAAGTTTCAGTTGCCACTCAGTGCAACCTCGTTTCAGTTGTCACCCAATGCAATCTCGATCTCCCTCTTCCTACCCCTGCCACTTCCCTTCCACCTCCTCTTCCTCCCCTTTATCTCCCTTTTACAGATCCCCCCACCTCTCCCTTCATCTCCCCTTCACCTCCCCCCTCCAAACCCCCCAACGAACCCCTCAATAAAAAGAAACACGCTACCCTCTAGTAGCTTTGAGTCCCATAAACCTCCTACGCAATTAAAAATTTCCCGACAATCCTCTAGTTCCTCGCAACCCTCGAACAACACAGCAAATAAGTCTTCCCACCCTTCGCATACAAGGAAAAAAGACTCCACCAGTCATAAACCTCCTAGCATTAGTAGAAGTTCATCCAAATCATCTCAATCGTCTAAGGAATACCTAGCCGAAATGCTAGTTGATATCTCGGACCATAGTTCTAAGTCCACTAATAAGAACCAGCAGTCCAAATAACTTTTTACTTCTCCAGACACCCTTTTTCCTTTTCAGCGATCCTCTCTATACTTGAAACCTAACTATACTTTTCTTACTTTTCTCTTAACTTTACTATTCTTTGCCCCAATTTTACAATGGAATTTAAATGGTTTTACTCCGCGTATCGAGGATCTACAATTTTAAATTAAAACTTATAGACCATCAATCATTTGCCTTCAAGAAACTAATTTTAAAGACAATAACTTCCTACACCTGAAGAACTACAACACTCACTTTTTAAACAGGCTCAATCCGAATCATGCCTCAGGCGGTGTTTCCATCTATATCCACTCTTCCCTGGATTATCAATCCATCGACATTGACCTTGATCCGGAAATTTGCGCCATCTCCACGCATCTTGATTGTCTCGTCACCGTGTGTTGTTTATACCTCCCCCTTCCTCCTCGATCTCATCTACAATTCTGATGGAAGCAATTGATCTCCTACCTAATCCCTTCCTTATTTTAGGTGACTTTAATGCCCACAATCCACTTTGGGGCTCAAAATCCACTAGCCCTAGAGGCCATCAAATTGAGAGTCTCCTTAATGAATACTCCCTCTCCCTCCTCAATAATCGCACTCCAACTTATATAAGCCCTGTGAATGGAAGCTTTTCTTCCATTGATCTCTCCATCTGCTCTCCTTCTTTAACAAATTCCTTCCAATGGGATGTTCTTGAGGACACCTACGTCAGTGATCACTTTCCTATAATCCTAAGAAGCCTTGAGACTCCCCAGAATGACCGACCTTCTGCTCCAAAATGGAATCTAAAGAAAGCCAATTGGCCCCTATACCATGCATCCTTCACAGTTCTCCCTCAAAGATTCGAAGACATTGATGGGACTTTGTCTGACATCGAAGACAGAATTCTTAATGCTGCCTCCCTTTCCATCCCCAAAATACAGTCCTCCCCAGACAGACCTCCAGTCCCATGGTGGAGCAAGGAATGTTCGGAAGCTATCCAGAAACGAAAAACCCTTCTAAATAAATTCTGACTGTCCCTCATACAGAAATGCTAGAGAGAGGTATCTTACCTCTAATAATTTTGCGACAGTTTTAAAAATTGTATCTAAAAAATTTAAGTTTTCCATGGGTGACCTTGTACGTATTAGCTAGTACAAAAACTTATTCCGTAAAGATATACGCCCTCTTGGTCAAATGATCGCACAAAAGCTCAAATTGTAGGTTTTTAAAATCTCTACAAATTTATTAGAAACTTTTTTTTTCCAAAATGCGTTCTTTGGCTTGTGGATTCAAAAAACTTGTTTTACCCAACTTTGACCCCCTCTTGGCCCCAACCTATTTTCTGATGTTACATTCTATGTAGAGTTTGTTCCTACCTTGCCCCCAATGCCCCTAGATAGGGCTTATCCGTCTCGGAATTTACGTTAAAAAAACATTAATTTTTACCTACGGTTTGGTCTATTAAGCATTTGCTAATGTGCTAGGCTTGATACCTCGGAAGCAATGGGCCTCATATTCGACTTGATCCATAATTGTATACAAATACTGTCTCAGGATTAAATAAATATTTCATTTCATATAGTTAATCACCTCAAAAAATTTATCAATAATGCAATAACATCAGAGTATTTCATTACAGTGTAAATGTAAACATTACGTGATTGTGAATTGATTAAAAACAACACGGTAATATATTCTGATTTTTACGATTATTTTTGTTAACTAATGCGCTTTTCAAATATACGTATTATGATGAATTATTATAGTTTTTTATCATTATTAATTAATCACATAATAATTAAAACTTAAAGTTGTATATTTGTGCTGAGGACTTTAGGACCCCCATAAATATTTTTATTAAATCCAGTTTAGCATGAATATCAAAAAAACCTAAATGCAAAAGTAATCCAATTAGCATTATTTGGAAATTTATTATAGTCGTTAATTAATTCAGTTTCCAAATATTCACTTCATTATACATTATTAGATTTTTTCAAATTATTGAAAAATCGCACAAATAATGAACTACATCTGGGCCCGTATTCTCGAACGCGTGATGTGAATGGCGATGTGAACTGTCACTTCATACTTTTGACAGCAAAAACCGTATTCTTGAAAAAACAGTATTGCCAGATATGAACGTGCAAAAACCCGCGGATTTCAAAAAATAAAATGGATGACAGATTGAATTAAGCTGTCAGACCGAAAATGTCCGTAGTATGTTTTGTCGCCATTTTAGGCACAAAATAGTTTTGGTGCGTCAAATTAACCGTCAAAAGTAAAAAAAAATATTGTCGTTGTTATTATTGTTGTGAAGTTATTGATTGCCATTAAAATATTTGTACTTTCCCTGGATTGAATTTATTTTATTTCATTTAACAACTAAGAAATATAGACCAAGCCATCAGTCAACTACTTAGGTGTAAATTCAGACCAAAAAAATATCTTAACTTGACACTCAAGAACTGTTAAACAAAAATGCATACAATAAGCCAAATACTTTAGGATTTTAATATATAAAGAAAAAGGGATATCAAGAAAAACAGCAACTCATATATACAAAGTATTATACTGACGTTACTTGGAATACATGGCCCCTAATACAGTAATTGCAGAAAGCCAGCACTGATAAACCTTGAAAAGGTGGACATTACAACTCTACCTAGTATGACTAAAAGCCATTATGTCAATCCATTACGAAAAGTATTCAATCAGTTCTTTATTGTATGAATTCACAAAATATCCAGCCTCTTACTGCAAGACGTCCTGTCCTGACAACTAAATTTGAGAGAAAACCTGAAATTTGAACAAGGATAGAAAAACTGTTTAAGGCCAGGAATCGAAACCAAAGGCCAAACACAAAATATCCATTAAAGATACTGGCAGATCTCACATTCAACGTTTAAAATAGTTTTTTTTTATTTTATAAATATTTGTAGAGGCTTTATGCAGCTGTATACCAGAAATAGCTGGCATTTTTATGTCGAGCTACCTATGGAAAGGGAGAGAAGAGGGGGTAGTGAGGATCGGTTTTGCGCTCCAATAACTAATTTACTTTTTGCGCTATTATTCTGTTTATATTTTTGATATCAACAGTTAGCGTTATTTGAAAAAATAGTGAAAACACATTTTAACTCTTTTGAGCCTTACAAAAAGGAATTTCGAAAAATGAAGAATAGACAATCCTATGTGAAGTCAAAAATCATGTTTGTATTGTGATTTTTCACAGAGAAAACCATTTTTTAATGAGCAATCGGAAAATTGATGTCTTACTCCTTTTTTTCCCTTTTAAAATGCGAATATTGAAAAATCAAGAAATTAATTCTTAGATTTTATTATGAACTATCTTGGAAGCCAAAATCGAGATGATATCTCTATTTGATCAAGAGATATCGATAAATTTATCAAATGACAATTTACCCCTGTTCACCCTTTTGGAGTGCAAAATCCTTTCTTAATGGGTGGCTAGATATTGTTGCTAACCTTTCTCCAGAATTTCGTGATTTTCAGCGACGATTATGGCTCTCTGTTGGTCGTTGTATACCAAATGCAACCAAAGCTAGGGTGCATAAATATTTGCAACTGCAGTCAACTGGGCGCTCTTTTGAAGTTAAAAAATTTGAGACAAGGAGCAGTAATACAGCTAGAGTAAGTGCTTCCATAGAACTAGAAAACATTATTTATAAACCCGAATAATGGCCGTCTAACATACTGGTTATGAAATTTAGGTTTTCTCGAAACAGAAATACTATCGACCCCCAACAATCCATTTCGTCCCTTCTGATTGCTGAAACAGGACTGCCACAGCGAGATGACGAGGTCTATAATATAATTAAAGTCTCCCATATTAATCTACAATCCATGTTAACACATAAAACCACATTGACGTGTTTCTGGATCAGAAGAATCCAGGTTTTTTGTGTGTCAACGAGCACTGGCTAAGAGACGATGAGTTGAATGCAATGCACATATTGGGATATTCTAAAGTAACTAATATATCTTTTGAGCGCAGTGTTTGAGAAGTAAAAGGCTATTATTGACCATAGGTTGTCGAATATCCCTGATTTGACTTATTACGAAAACAAAGATCCCGGTTTTTCGGATTACAACGCGGTAAGTGTAGAATTTAAATTAGAACGATTCACCTCTTCCGAAGAGGTTCGCTCAGCTACTCACTATCACAGGATTTTTAACAGCACTGCTATAATTGAATTTAATAAAAATACTTGAACAACATTATGCTCCAGATAATACAAACTTCTTAAACTACGAGGCTGATGAAATAATTGAGGTTTTATGGAAACATTTTTCTTACGCTTCTGAGGTGGCATTTCCTAAAATGTCAGTTTAGTGATACTCTGATTAACGAATCTGAGCAATTGTGAAAATTAAACTTAATTAAAAAACAACGAATATTACAAAAAAAAAGAAAACATCTTAATAACTTAATCGTACAAGAAAAGAAAGACCACTATAGCATAGAATCTTCTGCGAATAAACCTAAAATGTTTTGGAAAATAATTAATGAGAATAGAAATATAAATAAGAAAATGATAACTGTCTTTCTATACTTCATAATAATACCGTTGCTTCTGATAACAAAGAAATCTCAAATTTGTTTGCCAACTAATTTTCAATCATAGTACAAAAAAAATTAGACCAGCATTTTCAAAACGAATTGTCTTCTGAATGCACAATTCTTAAATCAGTTTCTTATTCTATATACTTTTCACCTGTTGCAAAAGATGACGTTGAGTTAGTCATAAGTAAAAAAAGCACAGGCATAGATGAAGTATCCATATTTTTATTAAAAATATGCAATAAAAATATAATAAAATTCTTAACCAATTTTATCAATATGAGCGTACAAGAAGTACAATTTCCGTCAGTGGACCCTATTTATAAGAGAAATGACACACATGATATGCAAAAGTACCGCCCAATTGTTCTTTTGAGCATTATCTCAAAGATAATTGAATCTGTAGTATATAAAAAAATTTGTTCTGTCTGTCTGCAATCTTTTTTTCTTTCAATTTAAAAATATTGGTGGAAGATCCGGCTCATATAAATAATGTTCCCAATATTTTAATTGATTATTTTTCTACAAAATTTTAACGACAATAACTCTTGCAAGACTAGGGCAGTGCCTTCTGCTTTATCAGACCACGAAGTCATATTATCTGTAATAAACTTGGAAACAAAAAATATTTGAATTGTAAGAAGGGGAAGAATATATAGTAAATCGAACTTTAACAGATTTAGAAAAGATTGTGAAAAAATAAATTGAGAGGAGATTAAGTGCTCATTCGACACCCTCAGTGAGTTTAACTTTAGATTAGGTATCTTTTTTCGTAAAAATTTTCACTCAAAAACAATAAAACAAAGAAGAAAAAATCATGGGTAATAAATGTGTCCTATCTAACCCATCAGTAATTGTAATAGATTATTTTAGTAACTATAAATCAATATACCGTAAGGTCATAAAAAATGCCAAAAAGTCACTATAATATTAGGATTAGTAATGCAAAAAATAAATCAAAAGAAATTTAGAGCATAGTGAATGATTTAAGATAGGATTGGCGGACCCCGGTCCGGTTCCGGATCGTGAAGGGTATAAAACTGGACCGTCTACGTCTATCCATTTATTTCTATTGTACAATATACATGATGTGATATATCCTACGTTCCTATTTTGGTATAAACATTTGCTTTTAATTTTTATTCTGAACTCTCGATTGAAACATATTAATCATCCGGACTCCACTTGAAATTAGAGATAAAAAATATATTTAGATCAATAAAAAATAATAATTTAGCAGGTATTGATGGTATTTCATTGAAAATGCTGATTAACCTTCCTAACTATGTAGTTGAAAAGCTTGCTGGAATTATAAATATTTCCTTTTACAAGGAAATTTTCCGTGATAGTTTATGCACAGCTCTGATAAGACCTCTTTTTCAGGGGAAAAACTCTAGTGAGCCTTCTTGTTTTCGGCCCATCTCAGTGCTTCCGACATTATCAAAAATTGTAAAAGTCAGAATGCCTTCTTTTCTGGAAAGGCATACCTTATTAAATAAGAACCAATTTCATTTTCAGAGTGGGAGGGGTATTGTTTATGCGGTTTTTAATTTTCTTGAAAGACTATATTTGGGTCTGAATCAAGGAGAGATAACCGCGGCCGTGTTTTGCAACTTTTCCAAGGCATTTGATTATGTGGATCGCAAATACTGTTGCAAAAGCTATCTTGTTATGTATTTAGGGGCTGTGTCTTAACTTGGCTAGAGTCCTTTCTAACAAATAGGAAGCAGTTGGTTGGTGGACGGCACAATATTTCATCTGTGCAAACCACTGCATTTTAATAATGTAGATAAAACATTTCCATGAAAGGTTTTAGTGAAATCTTTACGAAAACTTTCTATAACATTTCATGAAATAAACCCAAAACCGAAACATGAAATGTTTAGAGAAACGTTTTTGAAACATTTGCGAAATATTTACTTAAAACTTTCATGATGAATTTAAAGACGAGTCAAGATATGTTTTGGAAATATTTAAGAAACATTCTATGAATCGTTTCCTGAATAGCCATATAAACCATCTTCTGAAAGCTTTCAAGAAACCTATTCGAAATATGTTCGCAGTGTTTCTCAGCAGCCTTTATGAGTGCGACAAATAAGCAGTAAAAAATATTTCCCTAAACATTTCGAGAAAAGTTTCATGAAACGTATTATAAACTTCTTCAGAAATATTTCATTCTTCATTTCCTATTTAAATAGATCTCGCAAGAGATTTTTTTGTTCAGATTGCGTGAAACTCCGAGATATGGTGCAGCTTGTATTGAGCTTTTTGTTTGGTTTCATATAAGTTGTTTAAAATATTCACTTTTCTTATGGTGCAGTGTACTTGGCTGCTTTGTACTGACGAGAACCAATAAGTTCGAAACCGGTCTGTAGATGGCGATACACTACCAATGGGAAAAGTTTCCACCTTTTTCTGGTAGTTTCTTGCAATCTGAAGAAGTGATTTTGATTCCTAACTAGAACAAAGCACGCCTGTCCTTATAAGGCTTTTTCAGTTGGTTTCTTCTAAATATAAACTTAAAATATATAGAATGTTTCAAAAATATTTCGCGAAACCTTTCTTTTTAAATTGACGAAACATTTATGAAATATTTTACAAAGTGTTCAGTACGCAAATGAATACCTCACTCAAAGATTTTTCAAAGCTTTTAAAACATTACATGAAACGTTCCTGGAAACATTTCTAAAAACTTGCGTCAACTTTTCCAGAAGGATTAAATAGCTCGCATTAAAGTTGGTTAAAATATTTCTTAAATCTTCAATAAATATTTCAGGAAACGTTTATTATAATATTTCGTTAAACTTTCATGCAATATTGTCGAAACTTTTTTGGAATCCTTTCAGAAACATTTATTTTTGTGTCATATCGTCATTTCTGAAATGTTTCAATACAACCTTTCTGAAACATTTAGATCCTTGCATGAAACGTTTCTGAAACGTCTCTATAACATTTCGTCTTATGTGGGTACTTTGGGAGAGGCAATAAGTAATAATGTTAAGGTTATAAGGGAATGGTATGACGCAAACAAGCTTACTTTTAGCATGAGCAAAACCAAGTTAAAATTTTACTCACATATTGTTGTGCTGAAAAAAGAATTGGCCTCTGCTTGTTATGGTGTCAGATTGGTTTCTAATGAACTCGGAACAAAAACGGCAAGAAGTGTATACTTTGCTCTGGTGGAGTCTCATTTGAGTTTTTGGGTATTACTAACCTGCATCTCATATGTTTCTGTCTTAAAGAAGTGGATTGTAAGATATTCAAGTGATGCTGGGTCCAAGGATCATTGTAGGCCGCTGTGTATTGGACGGGGAATTCTCACATTAACTTGTAATTTTATCCCCATGACAGTGGAGTTGGTCCGCAAAAAATACAAGGAATCAAATGACTCTGGACCAAATGCTTATGTGATAAGGTAAATAATGTAGATCTAAATTTGTACATTCCTAAGCCTAACCTTACAAAGTATTCAATTATATACGAAGGTATAAAAATGTACAATCGCTTGCCTCTGGAATGCAAAAATAAAGGGAATGATAGGCAGTTTAGCCGATATGTAAAAAAGGTTTTTAAATAAAGCATATTATAGTCTAAACGAGATTAACGAAGATATTTTGTGAATGTGAAGTAAATATATATTTAAAATTTTATTTTGTCTTTCAGTTTTTTTAGTATTAAAAAAAAAACGAAAAAGAAAAAAATGATTTTGTATGGTATTTGTATTTTAATTATTTTTGCGGTCCGAGATTGACTGTTTGCATGCTCTTATTCTATTTTATTTTTGGTCAGTTTATATACTGTAGTCAACTTTTTTTACAAAAGTTGACTATAAATGGTTTGGTTTGTTTATTTTTTTTCAGCTTTGTAAATGAGGGCATTTAAGCTCTTAATATGATAAAACATCTAAGTGAAATAAAATCAAATACAATCAAATATAAAGTTGACAACTTACCCCTCTGCTGAGAAGTAACGGTATTCGCAGCCGTGGTTATGGGTTTGCTCGTTTGATCCTCTGTTAGATTTGTTGGTTGTGGACTTTGTTCATCCTTTTGTTCATCCTTTTGTTCATCCTTTTGTTTATCCTTTTGTTCATCCTTTTGTTCATCCTTTTGTTCATCCTTTTGTTCATCTTTTTGTTCATCCTTTTTTTGTTCACTCTTTTGTTCCGACATGGCAATTTGTATACTTCCTGCAACAAAGGTATTGTGTAAGAAAATTAACAACAATTCATTTTGCAAAAAATAACGAAAAAAATCACTGGTTTTCGTTTATTCAAAAAGTAAAAGTTCATAGTTAAAATTTTCTAGAAGGTTTTATAGCTTCAATTACAAATTATTTTATAGCACTAAAAGATTTTTCACTTAGAAATCTAAAACACCATTTAAAGATAGAATACTTCTTCCATGGCAGTTTCACATAAAAAAATACTATCCGCAAAAGAAGAATACTATGATTAAGAGCAGAGGCGGATCCAGCCTCTCTCTTTGGGGGGGGGGGGGCGGTGATACCAAAAAATACAGTATAGTAAGCGAAAGCAAGTTGTCGATGGGGGAGGGAGACGCCAGCAACATTCCCATTTGTAGTGTAAAAGGCGGAATCGGGTTTCCTGAACTGAAAGCTTCGACCCCCTCCCCTTGGTTCCGCTCCTAATTAAGATACTAATAAAATCGAAATTATCCAATTTTTTTATGTATACACTCATGGAAAAAATTATCAAGTATTTATAAATTTTGATGAATTGAGCTATTTAAAATAAATACTGCTGTTTGCAGCCTTGTCGGCCTGCTATATTAAATAAGCTTTGACTTAATATTATGCTGCAAACCCAAGCTCTTGTACTGCACTTTGAACGGAATCCCACAGGTGCTCTATTGGTTTAATTCTGGATTCTTGTTTTTAGCCGTTTTCTCTCCTGTGGATATAGGCCTATCTTATATTCTTCTAGGTATCTACATTCTGTGCCACCCTACATCAGTTCAGTCTCGCTATCTTTTTGAGCTCGTCGTGCCATCGTTGTTGTGATTACCTGTACTTCTCTTTCCCATGGTCTCCATTTTGTAATTTTTCCGCTCCAGTTGTTTGTATTTCTGGCAACATGCCTAGCCCAGTTCTATTATAGAGTGTATATTCGTCTTACCATGTCCTCGACTATATTTTTTTTCTTGTCCACACTTATCCAGTGTTTTATGGTCTTTATGTATTATTCCTAGCATTTTTCGTTCGATTGATCTTTCGTGCATTTTTAATTTCTTTTGGTCAAAATATGCAGCCCATCGCAAGCATAGTCAATGGTTTAATTCGAGCTCTTGGTTGTTTTTTTCCATCGTTATTTTTTTACCTAGATAAACATGTGAATAACCTTTCCTACATGGTGTCTATCTATATTTATCGTTTCTATGTTTCTTTCTGGTTTGTAATAAATTTGGTTTTTGTGCCGTTAATTTCTAGGCCGAACTTCTTTGCTTCCAGTTGTATTTCTTTAAGCAAGCCACTTAGTTCCGCACAGTCTGTGGCAAAGACGACTATATCGTCTGCGAATCTGCGGTTGCTAAATCTTTCTCCTGCTCCAGTCATTGTTTTGTTCTCGCAGTGCAGATCTTTGAATATATCCTCCAGAACCAGAGTAAATAATTTAGGTGATATAATATCACTTCGATGTCTTCATGCATGCAGTCATTTTGAATCGTTTGTGTAATTCCTGAATAATATCAATGTATCGTGGTCTATCCTTGTCCATTTCATAGATCTTGTTATTGCCCAAGTCGAAGGTTTTTCTGAGTTTATAAATGCAGTTCTCAGTTAGATATTGTACTCTGTTGCCTTTTCTACTGGTATTCTGACATTGTAGAGGTGTTCTATTGTACTATAGTCTTTTCTAAAGCCTGCTTATTCGTAGGGTTGGTATACATCAAGTTTTGTTTCTAGGCAGTTTGTTTTTACTCTCATAAAAAGTTTATAAATCTGTGCTAGTAGGTTTATTGGTCTATAATTTTCGAGAATGCTCGAGTCTCCTTTTTTTTATATATCAGGATTACTATCGCGGTGTTTTAGTTTTGTAGTATTGTTCTCTCATGAAGGCATAAATTAAATAGAGATTTTAGTTTCCTTATTAGCAGGCTTCCTCCTCCCTTCATCCTCCCCTGTGCCACTCCATTTTTTGTATGTCTCGAGGCCCTTTCAATTTCGCCCTCTT
Source organism: Diaprepes abbreviatus (assembly GCA_034092305.1). Taxonomy (NCBI): domain Eukaryota; kingdom Metazoa; phylum Arthropoda; class Insecta; order Coleoptera; family Curculionidae; genus Diaprepes; species Diaprepes abbreviatus. Next base: position 16,678,429 of record JASJET010000031.1, read on the forward strand.
CGATGTCGGACAACTCTTTAGAGCCAACATTGAATATTGTGTTTTTTCCTCTTTATTTTTTTGACATTTGCACTTATACTTATCTGAGTAGTATATTTCTCTGTCTATATCTCAGTCTATTAATTTCTTTTTTGATTGTGTTTTCTTTTTTAAAAACATCCAAACCTCTGTTTTGCTCTATTAATTCCTTAATTTGTTTCTCTTATATGCTGTTTTGCCATTATTCTGACTGTATGTGGATCCACTTATTTTGCGCGTTTCTGAACTTCTTTGCTTCTTCTAGTTTTGCGTTCACTACGATCCTACACCAGACGATGCTATGACCACTTCCTGTGGTAAAGCTCCCCAGAAAGTCAACATCTTGAACACTATGTTTATGAGAGGTTAATACATCCAAGTCCACTTGAAAATCTATTATTAGCGTGTATCTAGTTTTGTTCTCTGCCAGGCTGTGCGATATTTCCACGTATAGACTTTCGACTTCTTCATCTTTATGACTACTTCTCGCTGGTGCATAGATTTCGATGTCTTTTATATGGTTTTATGGTTTGAGTAAATTTTCACTGTTCATATATATATATATATATATATATATATATATATATATATATATATATATATATATATCAATGGTTTTTTTGGTTTCTGGGCGTTAGGTTGGTACGTGGATGTTAAAAAAAAAACGTGTTTTGACGTTTCGCCTTTTGTTTAAGGCATTTTCAAAAAGCTTTTTTTTATAAAACTTTCTTTAATTTAACAATAATAACAACATTTTCCTTGGTCAAACAACCTAAAATTTAAAATACATAAATTATGCTTGAAATCTTACACATTAACAGAAAAAGTTAAAAAACAAATCAAAAATAAAACTTATTTTACAATTAAACAGTTGATATAAATTTAAAAATAATCAAATTTTCACAAAAATATGTAGGTGCGTACCTACACCTTGAGCTTACTATATCTATTTCGATACTGAAAGATACAGTGTACTGATTGTGGTATTGGAAAAACAATTGTCTTTTTTTAATTACATTATTTTTTAAATTTACTTATGGAGTCTTTAGTTTTTTATACATAACATATAAATGTTCTAAGAAGATATTCCCATCTATTGACTTTTAAGAGGGTATATTAATTTTTAATCAGATTTGTATAAATGTGGCTTAGGTTACTTACATCAGTTCTGTCGCTAACTGGCTTTGAAAATTTTATTTATTAGGCCTTTTAGGTAGTTATTCAATATTAAGGGGTTTTTTGCTTTTTCAATAGATCTTTTTCTAAATTCCGGATCAGACAGTTTTATGGCGTGGTCAGCAAGGCCTATCACTACCGATTTTTTTTTGGATAGTAGGATGGCACGAGTTAAAATTTATGTATCTTGAAGATCATGTATCCTTTGTATACCATTCTGTCTTTACACTGTCATTAACACTGTGATGTAGGGTAGTGTCCAAGAAATTAATTTTTCTGTTTTCTTTTATTTCTATGGTGAATTGAAGTTTTTCATGGAAGCTGTTAAATTGTTTAAGACATCGTTACTTTTATCTTTTGGGATTGCAGTGATACAATCATCAACATATCGATGGAAGAAGGGAACTTCAAATCTGAGTTTTTTTAAAGTTTGTTCTTCGAGTGCTTCCATTACTATTTGTGCTATGATACTTAAAATTGATGATCCCATAGCACATCCTTCAATTTACTTATATAACTGGTTTTCATATGAAAAATAAGTAGAATTTAGTGTAAGTTCTAGCGCATTAAGTAATTCATCTTGAGGAATGTTAGTATATTTTTTATTTCGTTCCATTTTTTTAATGACTTCTATGGCAAGGGAAATTGGAATGTTTGTATATAATGGGACTACATCCAGTGATACAAGTATATAATCGTTAGGAATTGTTATATTTTTTATTTTGTCTTTGAAGTGAAATGAGTCTTTAATATAGTAGTTATATTTATGTGCTATGTTTTTAAGTATATTTGAGAAATATTTGGAAAGTGGTGCATATGGTGATTGAATACATGATACAATTGATCTAAGAGGAGTATTTTTTATGGAGTTTTGGTAGCCCGTATATTTTAGGTAGTAAGGCAATCCTGATTTTAAGATATTTAGCAATCAGGTGATATATATATTGTTTTTCTTCCATAATTCTATGAGCTCATTGTTTTTTTTCTGTTGTTGATTTGTTGAGTCTAATTTCATCTGTTTGTATGTTTTTTTTTTGTCGCTCAGTAACTCTTTTATTTGACTTAAATATAATTTGAAGATTTTTATTTAATGACCTATACCGAAGAAAAACTTTTCAAAAACAATACATATATATATATATATATATATATATATATATATATATATATATATATATATATATATATATATATATGTGTGTGTGTGTGTGTGTTAAATATAATTTGAAGATTTTTATTTCATGACCTATACCCATGAAAAAATTTTCAAAAAATAATTTTTTATATATATTGTACATTTAAATTTTTTCCCTGCCGGACAAATAGGATTTATTCCAACAAATTACTACGAATAACTATGTTGTAAAGTTTGGCGATGAGAAGTCTTGTTGATTGTGTTAAAGACTAAATAAATCAAAAAATATAGTTCCCACGTATCTACCCTGATCCTAGAATAAATAAAATTTAATAGATGACGAGATGCTGTGTCAGTGAACCTGTCTGACAAGAACCCACGTTGAATTTTATTTATGAAATTATATTTAATTTAAAATGACATGATTTTGGAGTAAATAATTTTTTCGAATATATTTGAAACACAACAAAGTATTGAAATTTGCCTGTCTTTAACACGGTCTTGATATATTAATCTGAACTGATCATACATAATATCTCCATTACACGTCTAGAAATTACATAAATTTTATTATTATATATTTATTTTGGTTAAAAATAAAACAGTAAACTTTTGTTTGAATATGTTAATTGAAAATAAATTTGTTTAATTAATTCTTGAATTCTTGATTTTTGCTCAAGTAGAAAGAAAATTTGTGTGGTGAAAATCCCCTGTCAAAGTAGTAAGAAGATGCGATTGTTGACTGCCATTTCAAAAATTCAACTCTAGGAAAGTTTTATTCCAGATCCTCAAACAGTTACGTAAATGAAAAGTTTAAGCTTGTGTAAAAATTAAAAATTGACAATAAATCTTTATGTATATGTTTAGATTAAAAATATCTTAACAAATTGTTTACACAAATTAGCTTTTAAATACACACTGCGTTAACACTTTCTTTATCCACTTTTCAGCTGATTTTACTTCTTTTAAATTAGAGCTACGTTATTATGAAGGAACTGTCAACATATCACAATTATTATTGTGTGTGTGAATATTGTTAACTGTATATAAAAACCTAATGTATTAGTACCCCAAAAGTATAGAGGAGAAAATAATTTTACTGAAGACTTATAGCCATTTTTAAATAATGAAACTCTATTCCTTTGCAATAGGTTATATGGAGATTTCGAGACCATACATTAAACAATAAACATGGTTGTTAATTCACGATATAAAATTTTTAAAAATAAATATCTTAATTAAATTCATGCACTTACGTCCAAACAGGTGATGTAGATTATACTGATGTTATTTACAAAAATACTGATTTCCACGATCTTTTTCAAAACAGATATCTAAAAAATAAAATTAGTCTCGATTCATTTTTGAGAACTGAGAAATTCAAGTTGAATATATTTTTTTACACACTTAATTTTGTCGGTTTTTTTATTGAATATTCTCAATTTACCTGTCACCTAAAACAAGGAAGAGTGATTGGTTGTTTTAAATACACTGTAAAAAGAGATAGTTATTGTCTAAACCTATTATTAAGAATAGAATTGACATTTATACACGACACATTCATTTCAATATAAGAAACTAGCAGGAAATTCAATACTGTCATATAAATATTTGCACGTAATAGCGATCAGCGAGGGGGGGTCAAAAATTATTTACACGAGCAGTCCAGTTTTATATGTAAGTTCGTGGTCTATAATGTTTATATTGTTAGTTTTTATGCTATGTATATTTATACGCGGGTTATTTTTTATGCGTTTAGTTCGTTATTCTTGTAATTAAGATCGATGTATGTAATATATATTGTATTTGTTTAATATTTTATAAGCTAACTTTATTTTTGACATATTTTTTTTGTTGTTGACTTTTAACATGCTTGCTTATCAATGAGTATTTTATTCGGGGCAATAAAGTAGTCATGAATAAAAATCGTTATAAAGTAATATTAATATTACAAATACAAAACTGAAATTTATAAGAAAAATACAGCATAGAAATAAAACTAAAAATTTTCTGCTTACCTGTTTTTAAAAGATACGTATTTGCATACTCTAAACAAAGTGGAAATGTAATGCTGAATTGCCAAATGTCAGTCTAAATTGAAAATTGCAATTTCTTATCGTGTTATTAATAATAAACATTTATTAGAAGAGAAAATGCGCCACAGGCGAGTAAGAAAAGTGGCATTCATTTAGAAAGCGGTATATAGATTAAAATAATATAGAATCAATTATAGAAAACAGTAAATTTTATAAAGTACGGGAGAAAAAGGAGGAAGGTTACAGACAATTAAAAAAGAAACATATATTCTTAAAAAGAGTACCTATATATGGTATCCGCCTTTTACAAAATAAGGTAAAAAAATAAATATTAACTCACCCGCTTCTCGATGTGAGAACTTAAAACTAATTGGTAATCAAATATTTCTTCTATATATTATTATTTTGAAATTAGAAACGCGTTGTCAACATGTTTGCTATTCAGCAAATGCATATTTTCTCACGTTTACTGGTCGAATTTAACTCTATGCTGTATTTTAAAACTAGTAGTAACTAAACAATATAATAAACCTGTTGATATATTATGCTTAAAAAACTGAACGTCAAAAAATGCTTCTTACTTGTCTGTCTCTTTCCTACGCAGGAACTGAGGATGGGATGCGACGTTACTAAGTTGAACACAGCGGATTAGATCAAGTCCAATAGCCGATGATAATCAACGAAATCACTTACGTTACTGAGACGTCGCACAGTAATCAATTTTCGTGAACTAGCGGAATGAAAATCAAAAAACTAGATAGTGCAATGAAACTATTCACGAACTTTATTGCATGATTTGCTTGGGCTAATATTGAATGAATGAGTACTTAAGACTTAATAAAAAATAATTTTCAACAATTTATTAAAGTAAAACTTTTCCAACTTCTAAATTAAATAATGCCGTTGTCAAATTGCACTGATTCAGGTTCATCCAATAAGTTTAACACATTCGCGGACAGACCTGCTATAACTTCTATGCTTACATCGACACGACTGCTATAATTTTACTTGGGTCAACTGGCTGCAGCAGGCGAGAAATGTGTGATTCTAATGAAACCGTATATGGGGTGTCCCAGTAGACAGAGAAAACGACAATGTGGTCGCGAAAACTCTCCCTGGGTTGACTGGAAAGCGTACCTGTGTCTGGCGCGGGTTTATGTGAGATGGAGAATATAGTTCAATTTAGTATACTAAATTATAAGTTACGGCTGCGTGTTTAGCTCAGATTTACAGTCAAAATAATAAAAATTTTTGCCTTAAAAAGTTCTCAAATGCTTTTTTGTGAAATTAGTTTTGTTGCTTTCATGATAAAGGAAATTTTTAATTGGTAAGATACCTGTTCTGGTTCTATATGACTTGATTGTTGCAGTATATCCTTTATAGATGGATTCCAACTAGGAGGCCCGTTTACTCAAATTGTACGATGAAATATCTACAGATGGAGAACCTTTCAGCTCGGGAAGTGAAGATGACCATGATCCTAGAAAGGACATGGAAAACTATTCTTCAGAGTCACAATACCACAAAGTGTTTCAGAAAATAATGTTCCGGTGAGGATTATAACCTCAGAACGATTCTCCTGATAGCAGACCAGCGCCCCAAGACAAATTTTCTAATAATGAATCATCGTCTCTATTATCATCTCAGGAAGAAGATTGTGATGAAACTGACTGGCATAGTGATACAGCCATTACTGATGATTTTTCTGGAAACAAGTTACAAGAAAAACTTGATACACCACTTGATATTCTCACACAGCTATGGGTGATGAAATTATGCGCCTCTTAGTCGATTCCACAAACATTTATGGGCAAATTTTGACAAGTATAGCACGTCCAAAGGCTCGCAATTCCCGAAGCCTAGTTTTTAAACCTATCACACTAAATGAAATGGACAAATTTTAAGGACTGTGTTTGCTTCAAGGCCAAGTAAGAACTCATAACATAAGAAAACTCTTTAGCTATGATCCCTTGAATTATCATTCCCATTTTCACGTCTACAATGAGCGGTCGCAGATTTAAACAGATATTGTTGCCCACAATAAAGAAGACCCTCCAACCACTGACAGATTATACAGGGTTCGGGAACTACTTGGCATGTACCTTAAACAATTCAGAGTGGCTTATAAACCATCAAAACAGTTATCTCTACCATATGGTATCAAGTTCTACGAACTTTGTAATCCTGATGGTTACGTTTTAAACATAGAAATTTATAAAGGACAGGGAGAGAATCCACATGACAAAAATTGAGGCTCTCGTTTCAAGACTTTTAGAACCATATATCAATCAAGGTTATCACGTATTCATGGACAATTACTACAATAGATTGTCATTAGCAAACCAACTTTTGAGGTGGAAAAGACATATAACAGGTACACTTCGTGCCAATAGAAAAGGAAATCCAGTGCTTGTTAAAAATTAGCCCAAAATATTATATAGTTCTGTTTTGGTATGCCACTGTATATACAATACCGGCAAATAAGCTTGTATCAGCATATTATAAAATAACCTTTTATAGATTAATGAAATATATTTTCAGTCTGTGCCGAAAACTAAACATCAGGTTATGGGCCCAGGCCGTCGCGAATTCAGCGATAACCGGCGATAACTTTTGTTAGTAGAGTTTTTCGAGAATTGCACAAGTATGCGAATTATATAGTTAATGTTCCAAAGTTAAGAGGACGGAAAAACTATTGTGATTGGGCATTTGCAGTAGAGAATTTTTTGATTTTGGAAGGTCTATCCAAACGTATATCAGGAGTTATAGAAGCAGATGACTCCAAGGCCAAATCGAAATTAATTTTAACCATCGATGCATCTTTATATGTTCATATAAAAAATGCAACAACAGTGGATTTATGGAATAAATTATAAGCATTGTTTGATGACAAAGGGTTTGCCAGAAAGATAAGTTTATTAAGAAACCTAATTTCGACTCGTTTAGAAAACTGTGATTCAATGGCAAGTTATGTCAATCAAATTGTCGATACTAGTCAAAAGTTACGAGGCACAGGATTTGGCATAAATGACGAGTAGATTGGTTCCTTATTATTGGCTGAATTACCAGATAAATATACGCCAATGATTATGGTAATTGAGCATTCTATTACGACAGACTCAATAAAAATAAAATTGCTCGACATGGAAGTTGATATTTGCAAGAACGAAAGTGCGTTCACTAGTAAACCAAGTTGGCGTGACAACAAAAACGTTACGAAAAATTCAAAACTGGATAACAGTGATAAAAAGATAAAATGTTATAAATGTAAACAAGTTGGTCATTTCCAAAATAAATGTCCAAATAGGGAAAATAAAAACAGTGATAAGCAAAAATCGCATAATGCTTTCAGTGCTGTATTTTTAAATGGTTCATTCAGCAAGTTGAATTGGTACGTAGACTCAGGCGCAAGTTTTCATATAACAGCAAATGAAAAATGGGTAAAAAATAGTGAAAGTCCAGATATTCAAGAACTAGCTGATGCAAATGAGACCAAAGTTCCAGTAAAATGTTCAGGTAATGCAATATTAACAAGTGTTATAATACAAAAAAAGTTTCATATAACAGTTAAAAATGTAAGTCAACTGATAAAAAATGGCAACGTTGTTAAATTTACGACGAATTGCTGTGAGATCTAAAATAAACAAAATAAGTTAGTTGGTAAGGCTAATTTACAAAATAGTGTATACAAATTAAATACTTTAAATTCTGAGAAATGTTTATTGACAGCATCAGGATTGGCCACAGGTGAAACTTGGCATCGCCGTTTTCGACATATAAACAGTGATTATTTGAACAAGATGAAAAATGGACTTGTCAATAGACTAACCTGATACGATGCATCATGGAGTATGTTGTGAAGGTAAGCAATCTAAATTGTCGTTTAAATATAAAGGAACTCGAGCTAAAGATTTATTGCAAGTTATGCATGCAGATATATGTGGCCCTATGGAAAAAAGTTCCATTGGTCAGTCAAAATACTTTTTAATTTTTGAAGATGATTTTAGTCGCATGATTTTTGTATATTTCTGGAAAACAAAAGATGAAGTTTTTGAGAATTTCAAGAAATTTAAAAGTATGGTTGAGAATCAAAAGAACAAAAATATTAAAGTGTTACGAACAGATAATGGTGGAGAATTTTGTAGCAATGAGTTTGAAAGTTTTTTAAAGAATAATGGAATTATTCATCAAAAAACACACTCGTATACTTCCCAGCAAACACTGCAGTTTACTTACGTAACAGGTCAATAACTGCTGGACTGGAGAAAACTCCATATGAGCTATGGACTGGTAGCAAGCCTGATATGAGCAATCTAAGCATTTTTGGTAGTTCAGTTATGGTACAAGTTCCAAAAGAGAAAAGATTGAAATGGGATAGAAAGGCAGAAAAATTTATTCTCGTGGGTTATGACAATAACGTCAAAGGTTATAGAGTGTATAATCCAAAGAATAATACAATGTTTACTACCAGAGATGTTACCATCATGGGAAGCATAAAAAATGAACTAAAAGTTATGGAGGACAGTGGAGTAAAAACAGACGAAGACAATAACAGCGAAATAGCTGTTTTAGTGGGAGAAACACTTAAAAGTGAGGAAATTAAAGAAGATGAAGTGCAGTCTGAGAGCTCAGAAGAACTCTGGAAAGATACAGAAAGCCGCAACAGCGACTTTACTAGTGATAGCAATGACACAGTGTCAGGAATATTAAGAAGAACAGAAAGAACACCGAAACCAAGAAAATTTGAAGATTGTGTTAGTTATTCTTGTCTAGAAAGTTTTGATCTAGATAGTGATCCAGTGTCAGTTCAAGATGCTTTGTCGAGAACCGACAAAGAAAAATGGAGATAGGCAATGGAAGAACTTCAGCCTTTCGAAGAAAATCAAGCATGGGAGCTGGTCGATATTCCTGAAGGCGGTACCATTGTGCAGTGTAAGTGGGTATTTAAAAGAAAAAGTGACAGTGAAAATAAAAAGCGTTACAGAGCAAGGCTAGTGGCAAAGGGTTTCACCCAAAAATCGGGTATAGATTTTGATGAAACTTTTTCACCGGTCCTAAGACATTCTACATTACGATTGTTAATGGCTTTATCTGTAAAATTAGACTTAGATATAACATATTTAGATGTAACTACAGCTTTTCTAAATGGTATTTTAGAAGAAAATGTTTTTATGATGTTACCTAAAAAGATTTAATATGTCTGATTGTAAAACTATGCCTATGGAAACCAACGTTCATTTTAAAACAAATGAAAATGCTTGTAATGCAAAAATGCCATATCAACAGCTTATTGGTAGTCTAATGTATCTTGCTGTTTTAACCAGACCTGATATCGCATTATCGGTAAGTTATTTGAGTCAATTTAATAATTGCTTTGACGGAAGTCATTGGATGCAAGCTAAGCGGATATTGAAATACTTAAAAAAATACTAAACATTATGGTTTAAAGTTTCAGAAAGATAGTACAGAGTTGCAAAGCTTCCTTCTAACGATAGGAAATCTTATACTGGATTTTGTTTTAAACTTCGTGGGTTTGCAATATCGTAGGAAAGTAGAAAACAAAAATTCTGTTAAGCATTATAAATTTTTGAATTGTTTAGGAATTGTAAACTAGAATAATATGTTTGTACTAGTGGGAGTGTTAAAAATTAGCCCAAAATATTAGATAGTTCTATTTTGGTATGTCACTGTATATTCAATACAGGCAAATAAGCTTTTATCGGCATATTGTAAAATAACCTTTTATAGATTGATGAAATATATTTTCAGTCTATGCAGAAAACTAAACAAGAGCGTCTCATTTCATCACTTGTTACCAAAAAATTGAATTGAAAAGCGGAAAACATGTTTGGCTAAAAAGGGGGAAAATTTATACATCAAAATGGAAAGACAAGCGTGAAGTTATTGCCCTAACAACAGCACATCATCCTTCTCTAGAGGCATATCAGATAACAGAGGTAATCCAAAGACAAAACCTGTCGAAATAATTGACTAAAATAAGTATATGGCTGGTATAGATCGATGTGATCAAATGATTTCGTATTATTCTTCACCTAGAAAAAGAATCTTTTGGTATAAAAAGGTGATTTTTCATCTTCTGGATATTACAGTCTGGAATTCCTGCTTCTTGTTCAAAAAGATACATCGCTCGAACATTCCTATTATCAGTTTCAAAGAACTCTTGATCAAATCGTTATTGCATGTTGATCTAAAAATTAAAGATGGTCGATCTTTCATAAAACTGTCTCCTCCCTCCTGCGAATATTTCTAATACCAGTTTACCTAATGCTGCTGTTATGGATAACAGAAAACACTTTCCAGACTGGTTCGACAAAACTATACAAGAAATAGGTATTTTTTACGTTGTAAACAATGTTGCAAATGTAGTAAGAGGAAAGAAACAAGTTACCGATGCAAAAGCTATCCTGAGAAACCCGCACTTTGTGTGGACTGTTCCCAGGATTGGCATACCCCCTAAATATTGAATGACTTGTTTCCTGTTCATTTCTTTAACAATAATTATGTCTTTATGAATTGAGAGTTAATGTATTTCATTTGTTGTTCCTTTTGACGGTCGCAGCCGTTCTGTCCTGCAAGACTGAATTTGTGTATCGTAGGACAGTGACTACTACAGCCGTCCTCTGTATTCTGCAAAAAATATGCATAAAAATCACATTGTTATATTATTTGGTATGTATGTATTTATAACAATGAATCTAAATTTAAAAGCAAATGGGATGGTTATTTCGTCACTAGTATTGTCGGTAAATGTGTTAATACCTCTGCTGACAACGAACCAACCTTTCCCTTAGCTATAGGGCTTGAATTTAATAATAGGTCTGTCGATGCTAACAAAATCTTAAATAAATCATTTGTTTGCCTCCGTGTTATTTTTAGTGTATTCTATAATATCTTAGATCGTTATGCCTATTTCCTTGTGCCTCTTCTCCTAATACACATGTTGTTATCTTTGTCATGTATCAACACTTGTGAACAGGTGATGTCATGAGATACAAACTGTACAATTCAATAAAAACTCTGCAAATTTGATACTAATTATTTTATAAGGAGAGCTAAGAATTTTCAAAATATATATACCAAATCTATCAATTAAATTTTGATCGATTCCAATAATCCTAGATTATTAATCGGCATTTGCAAAAAACACCTGGCGATATTGCCATCATTTTTATAAACAAAATCTGCTTTTGGTAATTCGACAAGCAAATCAAATTATTTACAAAGCAATGTTTGTATTTGTTTGTTTCTTTCAGAAACTGTTTATTTTTTACGTCACTTGTTTATCTCGTAATGCAAAATAAATTCATATTAAGTCGGCAAGAAAGTATTTTTAATTGTCACACGTTGTCAGTGTTAAGGTTTTTTCTTTTTGACATTTGATATCATTCACATTTAAGTTACTTTAGAAGTAACTTGTGCGTAGTTTTGTTTGTAGCTGTTGTTTAGAGTCAGTTTTAACATGGAGTGCAGAAATGAACATTTTTAACATATTTTACTTTTTTATTTTCGTAAAGGAAAGAAAGGTTCACAAAGAGATAAGTGAAGTTTAAGGTATTGATTGCATAACAGAACGCACGTGTCAGAATTGGTTCAAAAAATTCCGTTTTGGAGATTTTTCACTCAAAGATGGCCAACTGAAACTGATTATGACTAAATCAAAGCCATAATTGAAGAAAATCATCATATAACTGTTCGAGAGATTGCAGAGAAGTTAAATGTATCGCACACGACAATTGAAAATCACTTAAAATGTCTTGGACTCGCTAAGAAGCTCGATTTTTATGAGCGCGGAATCATGAAGCTGCAAGAAAGATGGAAAAAGGGGATTGGAACAAAATGGAAAATATATAACTGATTAAAGGTTATTCTTTTTATAAAAAAATTTTTATTTCACACTACAAAACCGAAAATTTTTTCTTGCTGGCCTGATAGAAAAGAAAAGGTAATCTTTACAAATCTAACACTTTTAGATCGCAGTTTAAAGACTAAATATACAAATCAAATTGAATCGAAGAGAGTTTACAATTTTTGAGTGGCATTTACCATCCACCATCTATTTCAATTGGTTCTAAATTAGTTAACTGATTTTCAACATTTTCAACATTTTTTTTGCAAACTGATATCTAATGGGTCTGCATAATCTAAGTAAATTAGAACGTGGATTTTGCTAATATACTTCGTGACGGTTACTTACGGCATATTACGAATTAGAACTAAGGCAAATCATAAAAATGTTAGAATCATTAGAACGTGGGGTCAGTTTTAATTCCTTTAATAAACACAACGCTTGGTTAAAGCAACTAAACAGAGTTCTTCTTTATTTTTTTATTGAATTTTCTATGCTTTGTTTTGTGTTCCTTACGCGATGATCCAGATATAGAAGGGGTGGTACTCCTAATACCGAAGTGATAACTATTTTATTAAAGCATTCTTGTAATTCTATTTATTTTATCCGTTAATATACTATTATTATTATTTTGTAACTGTATTCTCTTTACTATTAGTTACGTTATCAAGTCTTTTTTTCGTATCTACACTCAAATTTGATACTCTCAAAATGTAGGCATTTAATAAAAGTTTGGCATCAATCGATCTAGCCTTTATTGACCGGTTCTGTTTTTTTTTGATGCAGATGCCATTTTCTAGTAAAAAAATATTTCATCTAAAATGGGTAGATGATGGTAAATTCTTTTGTTGCTTTGGATGATCAATATCTGGGGCCAATTAATAATACTAATAACGTGCGGTCTCTAGCGATCTCAACTAAATTAGACCTCTTTTAAACAAATAAAAACCGTCTAAAATAATGTATTTTTTGATTATTACTAGATTTCAAACCTTCATAGAAAATATAACAATCAAAAGTAGATAGCCTCTTCAATAACCCACTTTTTTACCAAAATAATTTCACACACACACAGGCAACTGAAACACTTATGTCGAATATGTGCGAATACTTAAAACAAACAAAATGTGAACTAATAATGCAATACAAAAGTAAATGGAATAATGACACATCGACCTGCATTGTTTTTTTTTTTCATCTACTTACATTTAAGTATTGCTAAGTTACGAAAATTAATCACAGTGCGTTGTGCGATATAACTTGTCTATATCGTTTATTATACAAGGTGTCCAGTAAGTATATGACAAATTCTAGGCAATGTACAGAAAATATTAAAATAACCCTAGTGTTTCATATAATTTATCTTCCCATAACGGAGACACGGGGACCACAGGGCTTTTGAGCATACTTATATATTTTAATGAACTTTTGGCATGTTTGTATAATCGATAAAGACTCACGAATCCAGTCCATAAACAACCTGTGACATTCCCAAGGAAGTCAAGAACGGACTCACCATTAAACTCGTAATTATCTAAAAAGAAATCCCGAGTTAGAAGAACACATTCTGAATGAGATTGCTGATTCTAACAACATAAGAAACCCGCAGCTCAAGGAAGCACAACAAAATGGCTTATCCTGTAAGAACTAATTATTCAAACTGGTTTTTATAAAAATTTAGAGAAAATCCACATTTTACTAGAACTGCATTAATGACCGCCGATCTTTTTTGTCCAGTTTAATATCTGGAATAATGGATTTCTTTTTAATTCATTAATATGCGCGCCGTATTGAGGTTTCCCCACCAGGTGTATTTATATTATTATTAATAAGAATAGTGTCTTGGTCTAAATTATTTAAATTAGGTTCCACTATCTGACTCGAAGAAGTAATGACTTCGGGTTTGTTGGTGAAGACCCTCCGACACCACCCAACCAGACTGACCGCCTCTCCTGTTGGTTTTCATCAAGGCTGGAGGTTTGAGATTTGGTCTTTTAAATTTTGAAAATGTTTTTGAAACAAAAATAAAGACAACCTTTTTTATTTTACGGACTTAGAAAGTGAGCTATGCTTGGTTTTGATATAAAGTAACGTACTGTTACGGGTCTAGGGAGTGAGCCAAGTTAAATTTTAAAAGATTAATATTTTTGTTTTTTAAACGGATCTGAAGGTTGAGCCATTGTTGTGAATACACGCTTATTTTACGATAAAATATTAAATTTCAGATTTAATATTGCCCCAAAACTACCTAAATAAAATAATCCAAATAATACGGCATACAGTGCTAAAACTACAAATTCTTCGAGTGCGGGGAAACCCAGACAATAACCGGCACTTTGGCTCGGTGCTTCCCCTAATTCAGAATGCGACGTCACCACTGCTCTAAAAGCGAGAAGGAAGCGGCGTAATTAAGGACATTACGAGTTGCTCTCTTAGAGTTAACTTGTTCTTTTTCCGATCGAGCTTAGCTCTCGGGGGCCACGTTGACTGTTCTATTTTTTAGGCAGCTAGTGGTTCTTAAAGTAGGTTATCTTTGACAACATATCATACTACAGAAAATACAGATCGTGCACGTATCTTAATTCCTGATGTTGACACCGTCGATAAAAGAGGTCAGCGCGTACGAGTTACTGAAACGACGCGTCCCGACTTTTAAACATTATTACCAGAACGTGACAAAGTGGAGAGAACCTGATATTGATTTTGCGACTAATAGTCAACTTTGTGTTGGCTATAAAGTTATGAATACCGATGTTGACAAATCCCGAACGTGACAGTGGAGAGAAAATAATCCCGAACTTGACTTGCGGAAAGCAGTACTAAATTTAAAAGAAAAAAACACAGTGAATAAAAAGTTAACTAAGAGCCAAGGACGAGTGGTACTTGATAACCTCTTCCTAATTAGCTCATTCCTTAGAAGTGTTCCCTTGATAAAATTTAATTAATCTTAGTGAAATTTGAGCTTCAGTCATTCCCCTACTATCCCGGTGAGCGAGAAGAAAGGTGAGGCGGCTAGAGTTTTTATTCTAGTCGGGAGGTTTGGCGGGACTTCACCAACAACCCCTGTTGGTGTTAAAACTTAGGTTTTACACAAATAATTGATAATGCAAAAAATTCTTAAAATAAATTAATCTCCGTCGGGACTTCTACGTTTCCGGAAGGATAAAATTAATCTAATAATATTCTCGGAGATGGGTACAAAAATACCGAATAATGACGAGGTGCAGAGACGTCTCGTTAAAATCGAAAAATAGTTAAAAAATCGCGAAAGGTAGTTGAAAGAGACCGTTGGAAAAAATATCTAAAAGTCGGTAAATTCAAAATTAAATTAAATTTAAAAAAAAAAAAACATCATCCGTTAATACGACACCACGTTCGGCTATAAAAGAATAACATCTTTTTGTTAACGGGTCTAGGGAGTAAGCTATGCTCTTATCATTTCGAATAATATTAACATGGAAATATAAGTGGGGTAAATTTATTTTAGAGCTCTACTCTTTTCTTTGTATGCATACGTTTAATTAATTTTCAAATATCAATCTTGTTCAACTAATTAAACAAAATATCTTTCGTTTGACAATAATTTACCTAGCATTATGTCATACAGGCTATCTACTATTATCGCCACAAACGTTATAGTTGACTAACTAATGCTAAGAATATATCTGCAATTATTCCGAAGAAAAGGCACTCTCGTTACTAAAAGAATGTTTTGTATGTCGGCACCATTTACAGACGTGTCTTAAAGCAACTGGCAATCGAAACCTGGATTTAAAAATTTCTCGGTATCCTTTTTTCCGATAAGATGATGCCTGAATTACTTTTAGTTATTTCGGTAAAGTTTCGCATTACACTATCAGAGATGAATAAACATTTCCAAAAAATTTATTTCTGAATTACTATCATTTATTCTCAGTAAACTTCCGCATTATAATGTCACTCGGAAGCTGGAATGAAGAAATATTCAGTATTACTGTTCCCATGAGTTTGTTTCTGAATTAATATTATTTTATTTCGGTATAATTTCGCATTACACTTCCAGAAATGAATACGTATTTGAAAACCAGATTAAAACAAAACTTTGCACATTTTTACGAAAACTTTACTTCTGCAAATTTAAATTTTTGAACTTTAATTTTGTGTTTAGGATATTAGTTTCTTGGCTTTTAATTGTCTATTAAAAGGATTATAATTTACAAAAGTATTTAATAAGTTTTCACGATATTTTAATGTCGCTGTTTTACATTGAGCAGTCACGATAGTTTGAGTATTGGAAATTCTAATGTTTATGAAAATAAGAATATTCTATGATCTATTAGTCAAGGTACTATCTTGCAGAGACACCTGGACGTTCGAGTGGCGTACGAACTAAGCTATCTGAGGGCCCTTTAGTTATGAAATATTACCTAAGGCCAAAGATTATTATAGCTTTGCGTTAGCTATAATAATCTTTGCTAAGGCTTCGTAAATAGATAACCTTGTCCTTTACTTTATTTTATAAACAAGATACCTCAGATGCTACATTTAGCTTCGCGAATGAACGTCTATGTCTTCGAAAATAGGCCACTTTCCATTCAACGGGATGCAAGTGTCGAACTACTCAGAGAACAACAGACTATTTTCACGAATAAAATAGGATGTAGGGGAGTAGAACTTCCCACAATTTCGCACCTAGCCAGATATCGTCGGTATATAATGCGAAGTCTAGCAGATCTAAAAGATCACTGATGCCTTCAATAAAATCGGCGTTAATCCAGAGCTTTAAATAAATATGAAAGTGTCGAAAATGTAGACTCATAAGTCGAGACTGTAAATTTAATCCATCCATGTTCATGCTACTAAAAGCCACTAACTTTTTCGTTACATTACACCTCGTAAGTAGAAAATGAAATCGTAGGTTTGAACCAAAAGTTAAGTAACGAATTTGACGCGTTTAACAACACGATTAAAAGGCTGTGACAACAACTATTATTTTTGGCCAGACTGCTATTGATTTCTACTACAACTCTACTCTCGGGCTGGGAAGTAAAGTTAGATATTATTGTAATGCAGGGATAGTGGCGACATCTATTAACTCGCAACACGAGTTTATATTCTAACTGTAAATAGACTAAAACAGTTGCATGCCATTTCTGTTGGTTAAATTAAACGCTGCACATAGTTTTACTAATTATCGTTTAATTATTCAGATTAAAACATTAATAAACGAATGAAAAATAACTTGTATATTTTGACACTGTTAAAAATCAGAGAGAGCGATAGTGGCGACATCTATTACCTCGCTACTCACGTTTATATTTTAACTATAAATAAACAGCTAACCAAAATTCTGAGAGTAACGTCTAAATGTCGCAGCAGGTATCACCTGCTAAAATAGGTGTATTAACAGGTATGAACAATAATATAAAACTAACACTTCCCCTTAATCCAGTTATACTGATTAACTTTATAGTACTAAACTAGTCCCAACTTATTAACAAAATACTTATGCTTTGAACTATGGAGTCCCTTCGTAAAAACATCAGTTATCATTTCATTAGTAAAAATATAATTCACTTTTACTTATCCTTTTTCGACATTTTCTCTCATAAAATGATACTTTACATTACTGTTTTGCACGATTATGAAACACTGAGTTAGAAACTAATTTCTGAACAGTTTAATTATCATTATAAATCAAAATAGGTTTCAACTAAAATGTGGTTGTCGGACTTGCATTGTCTTTATTTTCATTTATTTTTACGACGTTTCGATTAGGTTGTATCTCTAATCGTTATCAAGTATAAACTGAATGTTTTGTCTTAAGATTGCGAGCTTATATAGGGACTGTGTCCACTGAAGCGCAAAGTTTCGCTTCACTGTACACACCTCAATGATTTGATGTTACAAAGTTGTGGTTGCCAAAGATTACGTATCTCAACACTCTGTTTACTGAAGATTCCATTATTGTTTTTAATGTAAGCTGCTTCTATAAATTTTCTTTTTTTCATGTTGGGTTCCATATATATTGCCGCAGCCTCAGACCATTTTAAATTGTGGTGTTTATCCCAAGAGTGTTCTGCAATACCTGATCTCGACGTTTCCCCCTTTTTGTGTATGCGTTTTATGTTCCTTAATTCTAACTTCTAGTGGTCGTTTGGTTTCTCCAATATACATGTCACCACACTCACATGGAATTTTGTAAACACATTCTTTCTTATCGGTACTTTTTGGTTTTCTTTTTGTTAAATGAGCTCAAAGTGTATTTCCTGATTTAAAGGCTGTTTTTATATTATAACTACTGGCAATTCGTCTTATTTTCTCCGAAGTTCCCCTAATGTACGGAATTGTGAAGAAGGAATGTATTTCTTGCTGTCCAGTGTTCGTTGTTCTAAAAGTTATTTATAACATCGTCAATTAGTTTCAAGGGATAACCATTCTGTTGTAAATCGGATTTAATATGTGCTACCTCTGTTTTCAATGAATCGGCATTATTGTATATATATATATATATATATATATATATATATATATATATATATATATATATATATATATATATATATATATATATATATATATAGCGCGATTATAGAGGTTGTGTATAATTCCCCGTTTTGTTACAACAGAATGATTGGAACTATGATTCAGATATTGTCCAGTATGTGTTGGCTTTCTGTATACCGAAGTTTTAATAGTTTCGTTATATAGTTATATATACATATATATATATATATATATATATATATATATATATATATATATATATATATATATATATATATATATGGAATGGTTCGAAACTGATGTCATAGAAACGGCAACAGTAAAACCGAAATTCTGGTTGAGATATGTCGATGATATCTTCATCGTGTGGAAGGGCAATGATCAAGAACCTAATGATTTCTTGAAATATATAAATAACATCGCTCAAAGGAAACTATGAAAACTTCAGTATACAGAAAGCCAACACATACTTCTTTAGTCTTTAATCTTTAGAATTCAATTTAATCAATCTTCAATAAACTTGCTACTTTACAATCCATTTAACGCAAGGTATCTGTAATTATTTATTATAAATGGACACGTATGCAACGCAGGGCGTTTAGACATATATTAAATGTACATATATTAAGAAATCACTTCACAAGACTCGCCAATTACACCCATTGAACGTAAGGCTTTTGTGACAGACTGTATTAGTATCTATACTCACAGCGTGCAGGAAGCAACTTTAATTCAAAGTGAAATGTCGACAAAATCAGTCTCAAGACAGACTTGGGTAATAATTTCTAGTACTCAAAACTTTCTTGTTTGAAATCGTAGCTCATCGTTTACCCGATATATATATATATATATATATATATATATATATATATATATATATATATATATATATATATATATATATATGTTTGAAGTTTTCTCCATTTAAAAAGCGGGGTAAAATATTTCCCATTTAAAAAACATTATAAATGAAATAAAAGGGATTACTCACAATTCAATTGTAGAACTGCGAGTTTTAGAGCTTTTTGCTTAAAAAAGGAATTACGCGTCTTGTGGAGACGCTATTTCTACTTTTCAACCGTTCAGAAAGTTCCAAAACTCGGTCCTCAACAGACAGATAAGGTTGCGAAAAACTTTGAAAAATTGAGTTCATTTCAAATTTAAATGTTTGTCAAATCTCGAAATTTGACAATCATTTTAAAGTTGAAATTAACGCAATTACCATTTAGATTTTTTATACTTTATTTGTTTATAGGATCGCGAGTACTAGAGCTTTTGGGGCGTTTAAAAAATAGAAAGAAGCATCTTCAAGAGACGCGCAATTCTTGTTTCTTTTTGAACGTCTAAAAAGCTCTAAAACTTGCGATTCTAAAGGCGATTGAAATTAGAATAGTTGCTCGCCCTTGCATTACAATGCTTTTTAAATTGAGAAAGCAGCACAATGACACAAGTAAAAATTAGCAGCTTTAGCTACATTATCTATAGAATGCGAAAGAACTAAAAAACTTGATATAAATCTACTCATAGAAGAGTTTGCAAATAAATAGGCCAAACGTTTGAAACGATTTCGTAATAACATAAAACTGAATATTTGATGCTTGTTTTGATGCTTATGAATTCAATTCAAATCAATGTAGAACAGTTTTTTTTATCAAATAACATTACTTTTATATGTGCCCTTAGAAAGTTGACATATTAGCTTTATTAAAGCATAAGTTGTCCAGAACACCCCCCCCCCCCCCCCCCCCGCCCGGCACAACGCGTGAGACATGAGAGTTTGGGAGCTTAGGTTTTGGTTTAAAATCTTGCTTTGCTCGCCTGTCTGCTGTGTAACGATTATCGAACTCGCAGCGCATCGAGAATGTGAGTTTGGGAGCTCGGGTTTTGGCTAAAAATCTTGCTTAGTTCGCCTGTCTGCTGTGTAACGAAAGTCGATCTCACCACGCGTATGGTATGTGGGATTGGAAGCTTGACATCTAAACGTCGATATTATGATTAATGAATGTCAAAAACAACCTATATTACAGTTTATTTAGCATTTGAACTAAATTATATTGCTAAATTAAAAAGCGGGCTTTCAGCTACGCCACTGAAGACAAGGCCTATTTGTACGTGTTTAGAAAGCGCGGGTGCCACGGTAAATATCCGAGTTCTAGCGCACTCAACAATCACCAACTGATTTAGGATCCTAATTCAATTCAACTCTAAATATCTCCCACTCCTACATTCTAGTTAAGAATCCTGAATATCGTATAGTCTATAATAGCCCCTTAAGTCCAAGTCGGTGAAAGGCCGACCACTACACCAATCCGAAGCCCTTTACCATTTTTTTTAACACTGCAATTAAACAGCATACACATTAGAACTATGAAATATTTTAAATCAACTCAAAGATAGTAAAATTGATATCAGAAAAATAATAATTATGTTTTACTCAAATATTTATCTTGACACTTACCTTTACTTGCAGATTTAAAATTTGCCAAAATTGTTTAATGATATATTACAAAATAACTGGCAGAACGCTGCACAAAACGTGGCGCAGAACACTCAAAATGGTCGACACACGGATAGGTGGAACAGAACAGCGAATGCTTTTTTGAAGTAAATTTGATCAAAATCTTAAATCACACAACTATGTAGTAAATGCAGTGGAATGTGATCAAGATAAGTGCAGCAATGCGTGTTATATAAACGTCACATTTATGCTGCATTTAGTCTTAATTTACAATTAGTAAGAAGTGTGTCCACACTTCCCTTATATCTAAAGCAATTCGGGTTCTAATGTATAACGCGTCTTCTTTGAATTTCTGTTTTCTACAGGATTGTTCTCGGAAGCTAAAATTGTACACAGAGTAGTGCGATGAACGTATAGATATCGTTCGTCGTCCGACATCGAAAAGTCGACAGGTGTCCTGCCGACATGTCTCGGCGAATAGTGTTGCCAGCCCTACTGTTTTAACGGTAGATCTACCGTTTTTCAATGAGCATTTCCGTTCTACCTGTTTTCATAAGGGATCTACCGTTTTTTCACTAACCGTTTGGGTTATAATTTACTTCATATTTATTTAAAGTGATTACAAAAGATCTTACTATTGCATATTATTATTATACTAATTATAAAACGGAACCTAAACGATTTTATGCTTAAAGGCAGACAAATTTTCTTCAACTCACTGGCGTTACGTCGCACATGGAAGTCCATTGTTCTATTTTTGTTTACCAGTGCATAATAAAAAAGAACAGATACAAATCTGACTTTTTACATAAAGAACAGATTTTATATATAGACAGGTTGGGAGAAATTAAGCAATTAATATTTTCAATTCTCCTTTTTCGTTCAAAAACAAAAAAAAAATAGCGAGAGTAGTAACAGTAATGTAAGTCGGCAAGTTCATTTAAAAAAAAAATGATTAAAACCAATTTGTATTCATATTGATTTTCTCGAGTTTAAAGTAATCTAATGTCTAATTTATAACAAAAATATTAAGATGTTACTAATTTTTTTTCCATGTAATGTTTGTTAATTTAAACGTAAAATTAAACTTTATAATACATGTAAAATTTTATCTAGAAGATCGACCATCATCGAAAGGTGTATTTAGAGAGAACCAGAGTTATATTTGCAGGAAATAAACTATTTGTATATAATTTTTCCTGTTTTCTGCTTGAAAGGAGAACACATATAGACAGCTAGCAACTAATTAGAAACAGTAGGAAAAAATAAAACTCAAAATATTTTTAAATAATTAAAATATATTTGTTCATATTCAATATATAATAAATGACCTTTTTAATAAAACATTTTTTTTTACAATAACACATTTCAAATTAAGTCCAAGTTTTTATAAAGGATACCGTATTTAATTGGACAACTAATTAGAAACACTAATTTTGATTAAAAAAACTATGATGGAAGTATATAAGTAATATCAATATCTCATAGGTTATACGTTCTTCTGAGTAACAGTCCTGTATCTTATACCAATTGACTCAACTAAATGTTGCCATTCCTCCATTTGTGCTAGGGTACTTCATATAAATCATTTAAATTGATAATTTTTTACCGTCGTTAATGCCCTTTTGAAGGCACCTTAAAGATTTTCGTTGGGGTTTAGGGCAGGGCTACATGATTCAATTTATTGTGGTAACTAAATATTCTTGAAACCGTTTTTTCCCGAACACGTTGCTTGCTTAGGGCCATTTTCCTGTTATCACAGCCAAGTCACTGTCATATTTTCTATGGCAAAGGGAAGCATATTACCTACCATTTTTATATTTTTCTTAATCATAGATTTCTTCAACTTTCACTAGAGGACCAACGTCGCATCAAAAAAAACCTATTATCTTAACATTTCCCCTACCGAATTCTGAGATAGTAATAGTGTATTTTGGGTTATTTCCTTTACCCTTTGGGCATCTCATAAATATTTTGCCATCCCTTGTAACTCCATTTATCTTAGACTTGTCAATCCACAATACCTTCTTTCAGCCTATTCTTCTGCTAATTTTGGAAGGTATTTTCCTCCATGGGGCATTTTCATGGGTGCTATGCATTTGTATGTATTTAAAAGCATCAAACACTATTTTTTCAAACAGTTGGGCTATCTTATCATAACTTCAATCACTCCGTCTCAAATTAAAAACTATCTTCAGGTGAAGGATTACAATTTTTCTCTACCCATTGTAGAAGTTCTTAAAAGGATCTATTCAAAGCCCTGAAGGTACACAAATGATAATACCATTCTGTATTATTACCTACCATCTTGACTACCTATTTTAAATCATGCAGCAAAAGTTATCACCTATAGTCTATTCAAGAACTAGAAAGAGTAATAAATCATTTTTGACTCTTTTTTGCTTCGCAAACTACCTGTGTCCTTTAGTTTGTTGTCTTTGGCTAAATTTGTTTGACACATGGATTTTTTATAGGAATGGGTTAGAAATTTTATAATCAAACATACCGGTCTATAATATTGGACTATTTGGGTTGAATAACAATAGATATTTGGAACTGTGAAGTGCTAAAAAAGATTTTAATCATTGTCATAGCCGTCTGAAGGAGGTTTATTTTATCACTAAGTATTTATGGCATAGAATATTATTTCGGTTATAAACTCAAAATAGAACTAAGTTGTTGTATTAATATAATTTTATTTGTAATGATCTCTCATTAACTCACATACATTACAAAACAGAGATAATTTTGCCATATTTAACACAAATCACAACTATATTTTATTATTTTTAGTTTTGGCATAGAAAACGTTTTAGGCACATTCAGACTAAAACGTAGCCTTATTGTCTTAAAAAAAATTTAAGTTATAATATAAATACTTTTAAAATACCCATTATCCTAAATACAAGAAGTTAACCATATATAAAAAATTAAATTCGTCCATATAATATTAAAATTTTTTTGGGGCTATTGGTTATTTTATTATTAATTAAAAATATATAGGACATTTGACCTTTCAGTTTACTTATTTCTAAAACCATCTATTAAACACTAAAACGGGATTCAAATGTAATTAATTTTTATATGCCAAAGTTATATACTTATTTATTTTTATTTCTATTGCACTGATATCTTAATTTAATTTACTTTATTATATGGAAATCTGATAGCCCCAAAAAAATAAAACAAACGTGTTAATTCTACACGCTTAAGAAAAAGACACAAATACAAGAATGAAATAAAAAAATTATGGCTAATTGGACTTAAATATATATAAAATTAAAGAGTGAGACACACTAAAATAAAAATATATAAACAATAAAATACAATACAAACAAAAATTTAAATAATAAATTGTGTTTACACTGATAAGCATTATGTATCTAATTTTCAGTTAAATCACTAATTTTGTAACTTGTGTTGTTTCTAACAACTCTACCTTTTACTTGATCCCATATCGTGATGTGGCTTAATTGTTCGGAGATATTTCCTTCTCCAAAGGACAGTTTCCAGATGATCTATAAGAACAGATTTCCTATCTGTTTTTTCTCAGCAAAAATTAAGTTCTCTGAGCAATTTCCAGAGCTCAGTTCTTTTAATTTCAGGTAAATCCCGATCTTCATTGATTTTAGTTACAATTTTGTCGACGGTTGGGATCTGCTTCTCATAATAAAATGTATGTACAACTCTTCTTATTACAGTTTTCATCTCTAACTCCAACGGAGTTTTTGATCTTCCTGTAACGGAATGTGGCGTGGGAGCATTCAGTAAACAGTAGATTTTCCAACTCCTGTTATTTTGGAACACATCTTAACAGAGCTTTTAACATTATTATAGGGATACTGATGTCTTAAGGCATCATAAACATTCATCATAATAAGTTTTTCGTTGAGGAAAAAATGCCCTGATTTAATGATTTTGGAATAAATATAGAGGTGGAAGCCATATGTTTTGGGTATCCCACTAACCTCAAATTATATATAAAAACAAGCGCCAAAAGATAAATAATCACCAAGGACACAATGTAAGGTGTACTTTGCTCACTGACAGAAATTAAACTGAACTGTGAGAAATTTTATTAATTGCAGTAAATTTATAAAAGGTAATAATATTTAAATATAATAGATTTATGGCAGACCTGTTACTTGCGGCACTGGAGCAGGTACGTCGGAGGTTTCGGTGACAGTTTTATTACTCTCTCTAGTTCTTGAATAGAGTATAAATCTTTTTTGCACTATGCAGATTGCTAACTTGTGAGAGAACACAATGTACCTTGAGATAACCATGTACAAGAAGTAAAGTGTGTGTGTTTTATAAACTGCATTTAAATAAAATGTTAGGTTTTATCTTGAGTGTTTCTAATTGGTCGGCTACCACTGTATATGTATATAAAAATCTTAAGAGTTTAAAATTTATTATTTTACAGACTTTTATGAATTTGTCCAAGTTTATGTAAAAATATATAGTGGTACAACAGACAAAAATTGCTAGGAAGCTTTACTCCTGTAACAAAAATATGAAATCCAGAACAAAGCAGAACACCAGGTTAATCATAACATACCAAGATATATTTCACCTATGTTGGGGTTTAGCAATTGGTAGAAGGTGTTGGGCACCTTAACCTCAATTGCTGAACATCTGTTAAGTGGTCAAGTCCCTTTAAGGATGCTTTGTTAATACCTGTAATAGCCCTGAAATCAAAGGGTTGGTAGTTAAAAGTGGCTGAGAATTGTTTGACATTTTTCCTAAAAAATTAACTGACTATTGATTGAGCAATTATTTGTAAGATCCAAGTATCTAAGTATTTTAGTTTTTCTAGTACTTTTATTTCTTATTAGACTTTTTTGGATGTTTTCTTTTACTTTTTTCATTGTTTTCAATTTATTTAAGTAGTTGCATTGACGCGTATGTATTTTCTTTGGTAGTTGTCAAAAATGTATTTTTGATCCTTTTCTCTTAAAAATATTGTCAGGGTAAATTTATCGATTATAAGGAACAATTATTCATTTTTCTTTTTGTCCAAACAGGTAAGGTTAATGGTGTAACATATAAAACTAATAATATACTTGTTAATGGGTGTATTAAAAAAATTCTGTGAAGAATATCTTACCTTCGAAAGAGATCCTTAAGAAAGACTGCAAAAATAGGAGCTCCACAATGCAGAGTAAAAAAGCGAATTTTACTAGTGTTATGTATTAGTCCCCAGTTGTCTCTCTAGCCTATTTTGTAAATGAGGTTCCAATACATGCTCCCACAATAAACCTTAGGGAAAATGTTATACCCACAAGGACCTAAAATTTTAAAGACATGATCTAATAAAAATCTTATAAATTATGTTACCATTTCTTCGACTCATGTATATAGAAAACTCATCAACAATTCCATATTAGAGCTACCATGACCAAAAATATATTACTTTTTTCTTCCTCTAACAGGGTTAAATTTGTCAGAGGCAACAAGTTTTTAAAACATATTTATTTCATTAGATGATCTTGAGGTATCATTTTTCCTATAATGATCGATGTTATAGGGATAGTAATGTTATGGTGAACACTAATAAAACTACTAAAAGTGAGGTAGGGTGAATTTATCTGCTTCCTATCTTCATCTCGAAAGCACAATTATATCACTGCTCATAAATTTAAATTAACTAGAGTAACCAAATTGTTCCATTCTCTGATTTTGTATAATTAATTTTTTCATTCTCTAGTACTGTATGCTGTCTTCAGCTTTGAAGTAGGACTATTAGGCAATAATAACATATTATAGTTATGATCTAATAATAAAAACTTTAAAACTACTTTCCTTTTTAGTAAATAAACACCTTTTATCATATACATATGAAATAATGTATATGTTTTTGATGGACTTAAATTTAAGGTTAGAAACAATGAAAAATTGACAGAAACGCCAATAGAAGCCTTTTTTTATTACTGGTGCTGTGGAATATTCATTGTTTCATCTTATGGATGACGTCATCCAAGTCACATATTTTAGTGTTATTTTGAAAATATAGTAAAATTTTTTTTTCCTGCCAGATAAAATTCCATAACACATATGTCTTTGAGTCAGTATTATATAACTATTAATAAAAGAAGTATCTTAATACAAAGCTTTTCATTTCAAGTATTCTTAGACAACGCTGGTATTGGAATAACTTTTAATGTAATTATTAATCCATCGGTAGGAGAATTTACATACGGAAAATCAAAAAATATATAGACAAGAGGAAAATGCTTCAACATAAAAAAATTGCTTAACAATGTGATAGTGCCATCTCTCAATCAAAAATTAAATTAATATTTTTTAGTTTTCTATACCTTCCAGTAATAATTTAATAATTTCACAGATTTCAAAAAATAAAATTGGAGTATATCAAAAATATGCAACATGTACTGCATTTCTAGGGAAAGTGAAAATTACTCTCAAGTTCATCCCTAAAATCGTTTTTTTTTCCATTTTAATATAAAATGCTGATTTTTTTTGTGTAAAATCATTTGCGAAATAATAGGGACTATGGTCCTATAGGGCAGTGTAAATAAATAAATAAATAAAAATATTCTAAGGTTTACGGAAAGGGTTTTATAGATGTCATTTTCTCAGTAAACCGTTTTTAGCGATGTGTCTTGGTGGTAGATTTTACCCTCTAAAGATCCAATTCAGGACGTAATCACAGAGAACCTTGTTAGAGTAAAAATATTTGCCTATCTAAGTGACAAAAAATAAAGGTTATGAAGTTATCTAATAAAATTATGTTTCATATTTGTCAAGAATGCCTTATTCTAAATATATATTCTATATACAGTGCCCTCAAGTCATTCGGAACCTATACACAACAAGAAAAATAACTCGTTTCTTATGGTAATATGGAATCAGTTTTTTCTCTGTTAATTTAAAGAAATCCGACACTTAAAAGCTTCGAACATACCCCTGTAGAAGTAGCATAACATCAGAACTAGGGCCCGGTTGTTTGAACGCTGAATAACGTAATAATATTTTATTTATATTTGAAAAAGTGTTGATAAACAGTAGATATTTAATTTCTTGGTACAGACATGCCGATTTTATGCTATCCTTTTCTAATTGCATTATTTAAACGAGTATCATCGGTACGTCCTTCGAACATACCCCTGGGTACGTCAATTCTGAAAACAAAGTATGAATATATGGTTGCCTAAATTTTTATTATTGTTATTTTCAATATGTAAACAATCTAACAATATTTACCGATAAAAATAAGTTTTTAAATCCTCTTTTTGTTAATATTAATTGTAAACTTCGCATTTATAGTAATTTCTAACACTTAAAAACACCGAAAAAACTCACGACAAGCAATTAAACTGAAAGACAAGATATGTAAATATGTTTATGTCTGTCAAACATCAAAAAAGCGTCTCCCCCACCGACCATAAATAGCCTTCAGACAAATCTATTGTTGTTTATATCTAGAGTATGATCGAAGCTTAAAAGCCTATTAAGCTTTTATTTTTACTTTTTTTCAGTGGAGAACTATATGTTGTAGTATTCTAATCTTAAGCGTTACTATGAGTGTAATCAAGGTATTCTTTCCAATGTTCAATTTTTCCTACTGTAATAGCGGGTCACGTGGTAAATAAGGTCACGAAAATTAGACCCTATAATTTCAAAGGCACCGTCAAAGATGACGCATCTGTAATATGATGAAATCTGTGGTATAACTAGAAGGACATGCAGTACTTTGAGAATACCTGACATAGTTTCTGTGTTGTATTTTTGGATTTCAACCAAAACCTAGACTTCTAATCAGATTCCGTTATTGAAAATCATGGTTCTTGGGTTTAGAGCTTGTCAAATTGGAATTATTATCCGACGTTTCGCCTACGATTGCACGAGGCATCTTCAGAGATCTTTACTCCACGAGATTAGAACACTGAATGACTATCGAGGAGCAACAGCCCGGTATTTATACAAGAATGGTGATCAGCGAACCGTGATCCAGCGTTACAATCGATTTCCACGTGTGATGTAGACTGTAACCTGCATCTCTATTAATATTATTTGGATATTTACAAATTTCGATTGATTCTCTAATTTACGTTTAAAGAAACCAGACTCATGCTAGGACCTTAGTTTCTTTTATATTAAAAGTGTGACCTGAGCCAATGCTGGTGTTCAGCTACTGCAGATTGTACAATTTGTTTCTTTTTTATACATCTTTCATGTTCCTTAAGCCTAGTGGATATATACCGTCCTGTTTCATTTACATACACTTTACCACAAGAGCAAAGTATCTTGTAAACGTCATCTGTTTGAAATTGAATTGTGTCATTTGGAGATGTCAAACATTGTCCAACTTTCTTACATGTGTTGAAAATTGTCCGAACGCTTGATTTTCGAAGCAATCGTGCAATCTTGTCCGTGGTTCCGTGTATGTAAGTAAGACAACACTGTCCATAGAAGCTGCATTTATGATATTTTGTTTAGGAATTGGGTTTAATAGAATTTATAGAATGTCTTATATCTTCAGCACAATATCCGTTGCCTCTCAGAGCATTAGTCAGTTTTTCTGTTTCTGATTTTAGTGATTGTTCGTCACATATTGAAAATGCTCTATGTACCAAAGAGGCTATGACGGATTGTTTTTGCGATGGTGTGACGTTGCATTGAGATATTGATTCGTATATGTTGGTTTTCTGTACACAGAATGTCCTAATTTGCCATTCTCTTTCCTTTGTACTAGTACATCAAGAAAGGGAAAGGCGCCATTTGATTCAGTTTCCATAGTGAATTTTATGCTAGGGTGTTGTTCATTTGGATGATCCAGGAAATTATGGAGGTTATTTGAGCCATGCGGCCAAACTACGAACGTATCATCTACATATCTGCACCAAAATTTAGGTTTTAAAAGAGCAGAAGACAAGGCGTTTTCTTCGAACGCTTCCATGAAGAGGTCAGCTACCACAGGTGATAGCGGAGATCCCATGACCGCTCCCGAAGTCTGCTCGTAGAAAGTGCCTTGAAAAGTAAAATAAGTGGAAATCAGACACGCTTTAATTAATTCTAGTAGGGTAGAGTCCATGTTGTTGTTTCGTAATATGTCAGATATTATGGAAACTGACTCACCTATAGGAACATTTGTGTACAGGGATTCTACATCAAAACTGACCAATATGTCTCTGGGCTCCAATGGGATGGTTTTAATCTTTGGACAGTGTCCAGAGTTCTTAACAAAGGATTCCGTTTTTCCTGTGAAGGGATGCAAAAGTTTGGCCAGATATTTACCTATTTTGTACCTTGATGAGTCTATTGTGCTGACGATTGGACGTAGAGGTACATTTTCTTTATGTATTTTAGGCAGTCCGTACATCACACGTGGAAATCGATTGTAACGCTGGATCACGGTTCGCTGAGCACCAATCGAGTATAAATACTGAGCTGTTGCTCCTCGGTAGGCATTTAATGTTCTAGTCTTGTGGAGTAAAGGTTCCTTAAGATGCCTCGTAGGCGAGACGTCGGATAATAATTCCAATTGAACA
This sequence comes from Diaprepes abbreviatus, assembly GCA_034092305.1. Classification (NCBI taxonomy): domain Eukaryota; kingdom Metazoa; phylum Arthropoda; class Insecta; order Coleoptera; family Curculionidae; genus Diaprepes; species Diaprepes abbreviatus. Next base: position 16,709,120 of record JASJET010000031.1, read on the forward strand.
CGGTCGAAACCCAAGAACCATGATTTTCAACTTGACTAAAGCCGTGAAAGCTTTCTTTTTATTTTTTAGATTGCGTTATTCTTTGGCACCGTATTTTTTATTCCCAGAAATTTTCTTTTTAAATAAAATTCTTAAAACCAGTAAAAATGTATTACTTAGATTGGTATTATTTTATATTTTAACACTAAAAACCAAGGATTTTCTCGTATGAAGAAATTAAAAGAGAAAATAACTTACAGCAAAAATTTATTTCTATTTTTTAAAGAAATACCTCGAAAAAACCAAGAACTGTTCCTTAAAGAAAATATATAAGAAAATTTGAGTTTTTGCCGCAACTTACATTTCGTCTTAATTCTTCTTCACGAAAATCCTTTGTTTTTAACATAAAATATTAAACAATATGCCAGTAATTTGTATTTTATGAGCTCTTTAAGTGTCATCAATCAAAATAATAATTCAACTATTATTTGCTTTTAGGTAAATATTTAATTATTTTTGCTATTCGTTATTAAACTTGGAAAAATTGAAAATTTATGGTTCTCGGCTCCGGTCTGCCTTCATTTGTATTTCCGTTTGTCCGAATTTCAAAGTAAACAGCTGATATTTAATAAGTTATACTATCGTGTAAGATATACAATGATTATACTTAACAATAAACCAAATACAACTTTTCGGAGGAAACTTTAAGGCTGATCGAATAGCTGAAAATGTGTTTAAATTCCTTTTATATAAGGATTATACAACTAATGCGCAATCGTTTACAATCAGATTCCGGCAATGTTAATCATATTTAGTGATAATATTTTCCAGCTAATCCGTAGAAACTATTTTTAAATGTTTATAATAAATACAATTGTTATAAACAACATTATTTAATTTTCAAAACTAATGATAACCCGTCTACAATCATTTTCGAGCCAATTTCTTTAATCTTATCGGTAGAAACGACTTTTCATTATTAATAATAATTACAATTGTTATAAACAATAAAAAATTTAAAAGGCAGCCTATATCACTCTTGACAATCTCCTCTTCAGGTCTATAAATTTTTATCGAAATCGATTCAGCCGTTTTGAAGATGAACCCATACGGACAAATAGACAGACATTTCAATTTAATTTATATGTATGTATAGGTGTATAGATTAATGGCACGTGAGCTCAACTCGCACTTGACCATTTTTTAAAATCAATTAACGACCAAATATTGTTATAATACTACATACTTTTGCTACATATTCATGAAGCTTTCGGCAACTGTTTCGGCCTTCCTTGGCTCTCATCAGTGTTGTACGGCCTCAAATGAAGCAACAACAGACAGCTGCTTACTCTTAATAATTTTACTTACCTATGGAAACCTGAAACGTAACCAGCTGTCACACTTACATGAATACCTACATTTTTGGTATATCATTGTGTTCTTAGGAAAGAAAATTATAAAGAATTATTGATAAATCTGAGAAGAAAAATACTCTTATACAATTATATTAATAAGGTTTAAAAATAGCAAAAAAACATGATATGACGTTTTCAATATTTTAGGTGTAAAAATACAGATATCCTGAAAAAAAAAATTAATAAATTGGAAAAAATATTAAATAACTTCGAAAAAAAAAAATAGTTAACAATCCTGAAAAAAATTCACTGTCGAATTTTTAAAATTCAAAACGGCGGATCCAATATGGCGGTCGAACATTTGGGTAAATAGGTATTTTCGAGATTGCTGATTGCAAAACCAGGGTCAGATTTTGAAAATATAAATAGCTGAGAAATTTATCAGCTATATTGGATCTGGTGTTTCTGTCTTTTAAAATTTTCTATTCTATCGATTTCCTACGTCAAAAAAAAGGTTTTTATTAAAAATAAAAGGGTAACCTTGACTTAATTGTAAAGGTCATTGCCAGGTTAAAGTCAACGTCACCACTGGCTGAATTTTTTAAAAATCTAACCATGGATTCGTAATCAGCAACCTCCAGAAACCTATGCATACATTTTCTTTAGAGTTTAAAACTTTTTGAAATTTTTATTTGCCATATTGGATCCGCCATTTTGAATTTTAAAAATCTGATGGTTGATTTGTAATCAACGACCCCTATAACACTTATATGGTAATTTTCATTACAATAACAGAATTTAGAAAAGTACGCTCAAAAAGGTATACTCTGTTTATGAAATATTGAAATTCAAAAAGATGTAGTATATATAAAGTATCTTACCTGATTCAACCCTGCAGACTAATCGCATTTAACTGCAGACAGATCCAAAAAACAACTTGTCTTAGGAAACAACAATCAAACAGACACGGAAACAACGGCGTTATTGAAATGATTTATATCCTTGTAAATATAAATTAAACTGATTTAAGAAAGAAAACTTAAAAGACTGGTTGACTTATAAGGAGAACCAATGTTAATTATTCGAACATTGTAGTCCTTCTATGATAGGATTTTTTTTAACGTTAACAGATTGATAACACTCATTAAAATCTATACTCACTATAAGTATATCATCGAGATATAATATTATTTTACACCTTCCTTGTCATTAGATATTTTGCCACTGGAAGCTTAGTAATTAATTATGCTGTTTCTATCAATTTTTCTGCAACTTCATTATCAAGAATAGGTTTGTTTTCTGGATGTCTTTACCTCAACCTAGCTGATTCTAACGATTTTCCAGAAAATGGTCTGGTGTGGAAGAATTGTTACAACTTCCTCATCTACTTTAGGTGCACTTAAGGTTTTACAATTTGATTGAACTACTTATTTCTCTGATATTTCTCTCCTGAGATTATTAATATGTCTCTAAGGTAACTATCTTACTTAAATTATAAATACTCCCCTGTATATACACTTACAATAATCTTCCGGTATTTTCATTTAAGTAATCAAAAAGAGACTAAAATACTATATATTAATAATGCAGACAATAATCTGCTGGTGATTTCATCTAGGTAGTCAAAAAGTGACTAACACCCAATATATTGATAATGCAGACAATAATCTGAAGGTGATTTCTTCTAGATAAACAAAAAGTGACTTACACCCGCAGATTATAATAACTAAACTGATTTAAACCAACAAATGAAAATATTTTATGTAAAATTATAAAATCGAATAATATATATATATATATATATATATATATATATATATATATATATATATATATATATATATATATTTAGCGTTTTGTAGTGCGCTAAACTTATAGTTTTCAGTATGCGTGTAAGTGTACAATTAACAACGCGATTTAAAAGTTTAACAATGTTTATTATGTAGTCTCGCTTGCTCTGAAATCGGCCTCAGACGTTGCTTGAAAAGGTGAGACTCAAATTGTCGGCCTTGATCCGTGGTGATTCGTAATGGTACGCCAAATCGGGAAATCCAGTTGTCGTAAAAAGCTTTGGCGACGGTGGTTGCTTCCTGATCTTTGAGCGGAACGGCTTCAGGCCAACGGGAGAATCTGTCCACCACTGTAAGGCAGTACCTGTAACCATCAGACAAAGGCATTATTATTAGGTCCATGTGGACGTGTTCGAACCTGGCGGAAGGCGGGGCGAATAAGCCAATTGGTGCTGGCACATGACGCGTGACCTTGGATCGCTGACAGTCGATGCAGGCTTGAGTCCATCTCCTACAATCGGCCTTGATGGATGGCCAAACATAGCGTTGTGTCATCAGCTTAACTGTTGCCTTGATTCCAGGATGGCTTAGTCGATGGGTGCTATCAAAGCCTGTTTTCCGGAATGGCTTGGTTAGGAATGGGCGGGCACTAGAGGTCGAGAGGTCACACCATACCATACAATTGGTCCCAGGGTGGTGAACTTGTCTGAGTTGCATTGATGTCCCTTCGCGTTGCAGCTTTGCCAGCTCTTCATCGTTGGTTTGTGATGCTGCTAGTTCCTCGTAGTTAATCGTGACTTGAAGTTCCTCAATGCGTGATAATGCGTCAGCGACTACGTTGTCACAGCCAGCTACATGACGGATATCGGTGGAAAATTGACCAATGAAATCCAAATAGCGGAACTGTCGAGGTGAGATATGTAAAGTTTTCTGACGGAAAGCATAAATTAAAGGTTTATGGTCAGTAAATATAGTAAAATGCCTTGCCTCAAGCATGTGCCTAAAATGTTTAATGGACAAAAATATAGCTAGAAGTTCCCTGTCGTAAGCGCCATATTTGCGTTCGGTTAAGTTGAGCTTTTTGGAAAAGAACTCCAGTGGCTGCCATTGTCCATCGATCCATTGCTGAAGAGCTGCTCCAACAGCAAAATCTGAAGCGTCGCAGAAAATGGCAAGTGGTGCATCGATTTTGGGATGGGCAAGAAGCGTTGCCTGTGACAGGGCTTCCTTGGAGGCTTCGAAAGCTGTCTCAGCTTCTTGGGTCCAATTAATTGGCGTCTTTCCTTTAATATTTCCCTGAAAAAGACTATTAAGTGGGGCCTGGATGGCTGCAGAACTGGACATAAACCTCCTGTAAAAATTGAGCATACCCAAGAATCTTCTCAACTGTTTGGCTGTACTTGGCTTAGGATAGGCTCTAATGGTTTCTATTTTCTCTGCAAGGGGACGTGAACCGGCGTTGGATACCAGGTAACCTAAAAACTTAACTTCAGGCAAACCAAATTTGTACTTACTTGGATTGACTACAACTCCATAGTCTTTTAGACGTGTAAAGAGTATTTCTAAGTGCTTCAGATGTTCTTCCAGTGATGTAGAAGCTATGAGGATGTCATCGATGTAAGCGAAACAGAAATCCAACCCTCGGGTAACCTCATCAATAAAACGCTGGAACGTCTGGGCTGCGTTCCGGAGGCCAAAGGTCATAAAAGGAAACTCGAAAAGTCCAAAGGGTGTGGAAATGGCGGTTTTTTGAATATCTTCTTCGGCAACGGGAATCTGGTTAAAAGCACGTAGAAGGTCAATGGTAGAGAAAATGGTATTTCCATATAGTATCTGCGAAAAGTCTTGTATGTGACGTACTCCATATTGGTCTGGACACGTGCGGCTATTCAGCGTGCGGTAATCACCACACGGTCTCCATCCATCGCCATCTTTTTGGGACTAAATGCAGAGGACAAGCCCAAGGACTTTTAGATGGACAAGCAAGTCCCAAATGAAGCATGGCTTCAAATTCTTGCTTTGCGATTTTCAGTTTGTCAGGTGCAAGTCGCCTTGGTTTTTGTGCTACTGGTAGTCCAGGCGTGGTAATGATATGATGCCTGGTTTGATGTCTTACTCCTTTAGAAACTGCGGACGGGCTAGTGATTTCTGGATACTTCTGGGGAATGGTGTGGAACGGCGAATTTCCAGAGATAGTCCGAATGCTAGGTAAGTCACACTCGCCTCGGAAGGTAAGCTGAATAGCTGGGTCCAGAAGTAAGCTATTTTGTAAGTCTGGCAGTAATCCATAGTGCGCTAAGAAATCAGCTCCCAAAATAGGCTTTGAAATATCAGCCACAACGAATCGCCATGAAAAGTCTCGCCGTAAACCTAGGTTCAAGATGCGGGTAATTTTTCCATATGTCTCAATGGGTGTTCCATTAGCAGCCATAAGGTCATAAATGGATTTGACATGTGGTCCTTGCACTCTAGATCGTGGAAACATACTAATGTCGGCTCCAGTGTCGATTAGAAAGTGAACTTTAGCAATTCTATCCCAAATAAAAAGGCGGCGAGATCTCGTTGGGCAGGCGTTATTTGCCGCATTTATCGGCTGCCCTGATCGTTTTCCGACATCCAATTGCACGGCTTGGTGCATTTCTGAGCGACTCCCTGGAACTTCCTATGGTACCAGCATATTCCAGAAGGAAGAGGATGACCTGAACGGGAGCGAAATCGCCTATGTGAGTGCGAATGCGATCGTGAAGGATGGTTGTGTCGATCCAGTGCTTGTTCTGTCGTGAAATTTTGTTTGATGTTGCCCAATTCTGCTCTAAAATCGGACATCTGTAATGGTAATTTATGAATTAACGTTTTGAGCTGGTTTTCTCTGGAATCGACCTCAGGCGTTGAAGCTGCTACAAGTGCTATTGCCGACCGAGGTGAAGGTAAGACCGCGTAAATATTATCGGCTAATTGAAATGAATTCGGCATTTTATACAAAAAGAACGAAATATTTCTACAAAAGCAACAGAGATTACGCAAAGTTTTTAATAAAGTTTTCTCGGCGTTATTGGTTTAATGTCACTTGTTACTTAACTCGAAAGCTGGAAATTGAAATAAAAATGTCATTAAATATTCGAGGGTACTTACGTCGTGATGTAACTGTGGAGTCTTCCCAGAATATCTCTTTTGTTTTTGCACTAACACTTACACTTTCAGATCACGTCGGGGTCACCAATTTTTAGGGTGTTGTAGTGCGCTAAACTTATAGTTTTTAGTATGCGTGTAAGTGTACAATTAACAACGCGATTTAAAAGTTTAACAATGTTTATTATGTAGTCTCGCTTGCAATGAAAGCGGATTTATTTAGAAAGAGGATTCAAAGCGGGAAGACTTAAAGAAATATAAAAACTGAACTATAACCGATAGAGAATACGAATAGAATATTTCAATGTAAACGGAGTTAGACTAGTAGAGAATCGGAATGGGGTAGAATAGAATACAATAGAAATAGAATAGAATAGAAATAGAAATAGAATATACCTCTAACTTGGAAGTTGAGGGTTTTTAAACGAATCTGCCTATAATTTACTAGTATCGTACGATGTTGTCACGTTCTCCAACTTTTCAGCGGTCTATTAATAGTGATTCAGAAATTTGGAAATAATTCCGCCTAAATGGCAACGCCGTAACACATTTTGTTGCAAGCCGTTGGAAATCCCGAGTCATCAATGACCGTAAAAGGGCCCGATTGGTTTATTAAAACAATCTTTAAATTGTACGGAAAGGTATAGGTTATTTTACTACAGTAAGAAATATCACGTTTTCAGTGCAGCATTGTTAAATGAACCATAAAAAATATTGAATCTTAAATAAATACAACAGGATAATAAAATATATATATATATATATAAATTGTTTTTGTATCTTAAACCTTTTGTTAATATATTTCTTTAATATTTTCTTGGGGATATTTATACCCAAGAAAATATTAAAGAAGAAAGTTAAAACTTCCTCTTTCCTATACAGTGATCAGCAGGGATACATGTTTCGTCTGTTACTAGAGTCATCAGGGTACCGACATATACCTATTTGTGCAAAGGACAGATCGGACCTGATGAATTTAGTAAGAGACGAAACATGTACCCCTGTAGCGGGAAAAGTAAAGTTTTGACTTTCTTCTTGATATGGTGGTATAGGTAGGCCATCATCTTAATGGTAGTGGAATAGGTTAAATTGTGTTTTGTCGCAATTTATTTAAACCGTGCAACCTTAAACACAGGAAGGATATGATAGAGCGAAGTTTGCATTTACTCTTCGCATTTTACTTCATATACATATATATATATATATATATATATATATATATATATATATATATATATATTTATATATATATTTATATATATATATATATATATATATATATATATATATATATATATTTATATATATATATATATATATATATATATATATATATATATATATATATATATATATATATATATAGGTTTTCGAGTATCCCGTGTATGTGCCAAGTCCCTCTCAGGATTGTAAGGCAGCTGACCTTTCGGGGAAATCTCATTCATCATTTTCAAAGCTCACTGTACGGCGTCTGTGCGGAACTGACGCTTGCGACTCGGGTGCTCGGGGCGCTTTCGTTAGCCGGGTGGTTCTGGCCAATCAGGTTGCGATACTTGCTGCGTGCCATCGGCCCTGTTGCCAATGTTGTGTTGCTGAGTTGTAATCTGTTTCTTTACTACTTACTACTGCTTGATGTTTCGTAAGCAGATTTTTCCAAGTATTAGGTAATCGCTGGCTATCATCTCTGCTATTTAAGTTGGGCCTCTTTGCAATTTAGATGGCTTCCCTAATAACTCTTGTGGACTCTTGTTCGTCTCTTCTGGCGCTTATTTTACGGTTGGTTTGGCCTACGTAAGATGAGCTGCATTCTCCGCATGGAATTTCGTACACTCCTTATTTTTCTAGAGGGATTTTTTCTTTAGGTGTTTCCAAGAGATCTTTTAATTTACGGTATGTGGTGCTCATCTATATATATATATATATATATATATATATATATATATATATATATATATATATATATATATACCTTCAGATTCTGATTCACGAGCCAATAAAAGCTTTATTATAGCCTCTAACTCTGCCTCGATAGGTCATAAAGAAACCGACCAATACTATCATAGAAGGATGGAGATGCGATGAATAATTATTATTGGTGCGTTTAAAAAAAGATCGAGCAAGGGTGCCGTATCTTATGCGACACTGAAAAATTTGCGACTCGGTTTTTCTGTTTTCCTTCACTCGGTATGTTTATACCGATGGCTTCAAAACCAATTGAAAGTGAACCTCCTTTACCACGAATCTTAAACCTACTCATTTATTTCGGCGACTTGAATGAGTATATACATATATTTTATATGTATGTTGTTTAAAGTAACAACACCTTTCTTCATTTTTATAAGAAACAAAAATAAATAAATATTTTGTTCTTAACTTTAACTCGAAATCTAGGAAATGTCAAAATTATATTACCCGACGATTACCGATCTGACGTTCGTAATTAAAACACAGCTCGAACCGTTTAGATCACATTTTGAAGTTGCTTGAGTAAAGTCAATCCCATTTCATTTTATGGAGATTTTTTATGTAAAAAAAATAATAGCAAACTTGACTTGAACGGTAGTCTGTAGATGACTTAAACAATCCAACTCCAGCTGAGCGTTGGAATTTTTTTAAACAATAAAAACGGTGAAAAAGTGACCTTTTGGCTTTTTACTTATATTATGCAAAGTATTAAATAAATCGCACTACTTCCAATGGACCATTTGTAGATAATTAAAAAAATCTATAAAACGATCCTATTGGAATTCGTCCAATTCACTGAGAAAATTCAGAAAAACGCTTAAAAATGTTTTTTTTTTAAATTCATGCGTTTGGTAATTGACAATATTAAGCAAATATTTTTCGGAAAATGATGGTTTATTATGTGTACTTTAAACAGCCGGGAGATGAAATCTGTCGCATTAGTATCTTTTGCATACTTGCAATATAAACAATTTGAAGCATTTTTTTTGTCAGTGCCACCGTATTAATCTGATAGGACCGATTTGAATCTAGTATAAGGATTCTGAAAGTAGAGATTATGAACTACAATTTGTCTATCTCGGATGTCGTACAAATTTGTTGAAATATGCTAAAAAAGCTTCCGAACATAGCCGGTAGGCTGCTCACGATAGACGCAACGAATATATTTCATATGTGGAAATGTATTGTATAATGGACCTATGAATAGAAAAGTAAATAATCGAGTAGATTTATTTATTTATACTTCAAATAATTTTTTGTGTATATTTAGTAATAGGTCGTTTAAATGTGGTTCAAAGTATATATGAAATCTGTCGTATGTATGTATATTGGATATTATATATTTGACCGATTCCATTAAAAATTATGCGGTGAAAATAGTCAAAAAAATAAAATGCTTTCTTTGTGAAACATATGTTATTTTTAAATCCAAAAAAGTGTACACGTATTTTGCCGTTTTATGAAAAAAAAAATCGTTTTTAATGAAGTTATTGAAATTTTAAAGTTAAGCTTAGAGCTTTTGCAATGAAGAAAAATGAAAATAATTTTTTATTCAACATTGTATATTTTTATGACTGACCGACGTAACTCAGTTTTCTCTTTTGATTAAGGTCACATGAGCCATAAACTTTCAGAAAAAAAGTTTAAACTGAAAAAATTTCTAACTTAACAAAATGGGCAGCGGTTTTTCGAAAAAGAAACACAGATTTTCTCAAAAACTACATTGTAGTTTCTGATGATTTTTTTTCGAAGGTTCCTTGTTATAAGCTGCTTCAATTATAATTGTTTTCATCGGTGCTAAAATTCACGGGGAGACACAATAATTTTTTTTCTTTTTTCAATGACTGACTCAATTTCAAATCATGCAATGGGATTTTAAAAAAAATGATTTCTCTGTGAAATATGTTATTATAGAAACCACAGAAATATACACGTGTCTTGCCAATTTGCGAAAAAATCATTTCCAACAAAATTAACGAGATTTTAAAGTTGAAATTAGTACTTTTGCAGTGAAAAAAAATACAGCCATTGTTTTATTCAAAATTTTATATTTTTATGACTAATAAACGTAATTTAATTTTCTCTTTTGATTCATGCGACATGAGTCATAAACTTCAAGAAAAAATTTGAAAGCAAAATTATCTTGAAATTAACAAAGTGGCGGCAGTTTCTCGAAACAAATTCAAGAATTTTTTAGGGTTATTTGTTATATGCTTTATTATAAAATTATTATTTTTGTAATTTTTTTATATATTTTATTTACCCAAAAAGGTTTCGTTCGATTTTCAAAAAAGTAGAATAATATGAGCAAATATTTGCAAGTAGCATTTTGTTTACGAAGTCGATTTATTGTACAAGTTCGACATGGATTCAAGAGATGAGAGATTACGCTCGGGATGTTTCCTGTATTACAAATACCTGCACGGACTTTATTCAATACCGATAATAAGTTTATCCTACAAGTCGACCTGTCGAATACGCTACTATGTTACAGTGATTAAATTGTTCCCCAGGACATTTTTGTCGCCACAACCAGAATGTACTTTGCTGTGGGTCCTATCCTATAAAAAATACAGTATTTAACATGAAAGATTTCGTTTACAATCGAATCACTGCAACATGTAGCATATTCGATAAGTCGTCTTGTAGAATAAACTTATTGTGGGTATTGAATCAAGTCCCGGCAGGTATTCGTAATACAGGAATCATCCTGAACTTAATCCTTCATCTCTTGAATGCATTATGAAATTATACAATAAATCTACTTCGTAAAGAAGATGCTATTTGCAAATATTTGTTCATATTATCTTTCTGATAATCGTATGAAATTTATTTGGTAAATAAAATATATAAAAAAATCACAAAAGTAATAATTATATAATGAAGTCAAGATACGGCTGACACTTCGTTATTTTGAATCAGTCAAAAGAGAAAATTAAATTACGTCGATTAGTCATAAAAATATAAAATTTTGAATAAAACAAGAGCTCTATTTTTTCTTCATCGCAAAAGCAATAACCTCAACTCTAAAATTTCGATATCTGTGTTGAAAATACGTATACATTTTTTTGATTTTGATAACGATACATTTTACAGAGAAAGCATTTTTTTTGAAAAAAGTTCATGGCATAATTTGAAGTGGAAACGGTTATTGAAAAAAGAAAAAATATATTGTGTCTCTCCGTGCATTTTATCACCCGTGAAAACAATTGTAATTGAAGAATCCCATAACAAGGAACCCTCGAAAAAAAATCATCAAGAAAAAGGTGTAGTTTTTGAGAAAATAGCGCCAACCGCCATTTTGTTAATTTTGAAAATTTGTCGGTTTTCAGATTAGTCATAAAAATGTACAATTTTAAATAATAAATTACTTTCATTTTTCTTCACTGCAGAAGCGTTAAGCTAAACTTTAAAAGCTCGATAACTTCCTTGAAAATGATTTTTTTCTCAAAACGGCAAAATACGTGTACACTTTTTTGGATTCTAGAATAATATATTTCACGGAAAAGGCATGTTATTTTTTTGACTATTTCTACTGCTTGATTTTGAATGGTCATTTTTTTATTTTTTCATTGTTTGAAATATAAATAAATGCATCCATTTATTTATTTATCTATTTATAGGTCCATTATGCGATGCATTTCCACTTATGAAACATAGTTTTAACGCTTGGCGTGGGCAGCCGGTGTCTCTCTTCTCCTCCGCTGCTTGTAACCTCCCCTTCCGTTGGCTTCGAACGCTAGTTCACGCATATCACGCTATGTTCGGAAGCATTTTTAGCATATTTCAACAAATTTATATGAAAATCCGAGACAGAGAAATTGTAGTTCATAATCTCTACTTTCAGACTCCGTTTGGTAAATTTAAATCGGACCTGTTAGTGAATATGGTGACATTGACAAAAAATGCTCTAAATTGTTTATATTGCAATTAGGCAAAAACTAACAATGCGGCAAATTTCATCTCCCACTTGTTTAAAGTATACATAATAAACTTCTTCATTTCCCTAAAAATCTTCGCTAAATATTGTAAATTACCAAAGATATAGATTTAATAAAAAAACATTTTTAACCCTTTTTCCGACTTTTACCGGTGAAAATTCGTACGCTAGGGGTGTACAAAAAACATTTTGTAGGTTTTTTTATTTATCTACGAATGGTCAATTGAAAGTAATGCGATTCGTTCAATACTTTCTGTAATATAAGCAAAAAACTAAAAATTAATCTTTTGATTGTTTAAAAGATCTCAACGCTTAGTTGGATTTGGATTTTGTGTTTTACTCATCTATGGACTATCCTTTTCATGTCATGGTGCAAGCAGTTCGCTGTTACATTTTTTTGAATAATTAGCTTTTCTTCTTGCTTAATTGATTGGGCTATTAAGCTTAATATGAGTTATTCAAATCACTTTCGAACGCGTTTATTTAAAGTAGCTTTTAAAAGACACTTGAACTCGAACCATTTCAAATCGATATAAACGTAGTGACTGTCTTGATACCTGAAACAAAGAAGAAGTATAATTGGTTACAAGGTATGACTAGGCAATATACACTGATTTAATTTTAGTGCTGGCATTAATGGCATTTTTAGGATAGTTCATTTTTCGTGTATATAGTGTGTTTACCTTCGATCATACCGTATAGATTTAAATAACAATAGATTTGTTTGAAGGCTGTTTATGGTTGGTGGGGAAAAGGCGTTTTTGATGTTTGACAGACATAAACATGTTTACTCATCATTTCTGTCAGTTTAATTGCTTGTCTTGGTTATTTTCAGTGGTTTTAAATGTTAGAAATTACTATAAATGCGAAGCTTGCAATTAATATTAACAAAAAGAGGATTTAAAACTTTTTTTTATTGGTAAATATGGTTAGATATTGTTTACATATTGAAAATAACAATGATAATAATTTAGGCAACCATAAATTCATTTCTGGAATTGAGGTACCGATTATGATATGATACTCTTTTAAATAATGCAATTAGAAAAGGATAGCATAAAATCGGTATATGTAGCAAGAGATGAAGTATCTACTGTTTATCAACACTTTTTCAAATATAAATAAAAATATTATTACGTTATTCAACGTTCAAACAACCAGGCCCTAGTTCTGACGTTATGCTAATTCTATAGGGGTATGTTCGAAGGTGTTTACGGATGGGGTACCCCATTCTAGTAAACTTCAATATTTGATTTTTAGAGGAAAAGTCATTCTTGACCAAAGGTTTCGCTTGCCTTCGGATTTCAAAAACAGGGATCAAAATCATGATAAGGTATACAGGGTATCTCGAATATTCAAAAATGTAGAATTAATCTTAAATAAAATACAGTTATTTTTATTGTTTTGCAAATTCTATTAAATTAGGTTGTTTCGAAATAGTGTGACAGAATTTGATCGTAGACTCTTGCAAACTGAATATCTTGTGGTAACGTTGGCCCTTCGATCTTGCCCTATAGATTTAAACAACAATAGATTTGTTTGAAGGCTGTTTATGGTCCGTGGGGGAGAAGCTTTTTTGATGTTTGACAGGCATAAACATGTTTACTTATCTTTTTTTTAGTTTATTTGCTTGTCGTGACTTTTTTCAATGTTTTTAAGTGTTAGAAATTACTATAAATTAACAGAAAGGGGATTTAAAACTTATTCTTATTGGTAAATATTGTTAGATATTGTTTACATATTGAAAATAACAATAATAATAATTAAGGCAACCATAGCAGTTAGAAAAGGATAGCATAAAATCGGTATATATGTATCAAGAAATGAAATATCTACTGTTTATCAACACTTTTTCAAATATAAATAAAAATATTATTACGTTGTTCAGCGTTCAAACAACAGGACCCTAGTTCTGACGTTATGCTAATTCTGCAGGGGTATGTTCGAAGCGTTGGCCATTTTGTCTATAATCATTTTGCTGCCCCATATTAATTTGTAGCTATTTTAATAAGCATATAATTAGATTTTACAGTAATAAAGACACTCTGGAAGTCTAGACGTTCATCTTTTCTCTTGAAGCTTTAGTTCCAAACAACTACGGTTATTTAAGCTTACCACAACTATAACTTCAGGACTCAGGCAAGGCTGCTAATTAGCTGGTTAGATGACACTTCTTGTTTACAGCTCTCACAATAGTACGACCGAGAGTTTAGTCGCGTGAAGGTTTTTAAATAAATTAAATAAAACAAGTTTCTCAAAACACTTGGTCTATAAACAAAAATAACTAGAAAACGAATTATTGACAGTGAGAAACTTACACTAATAACAAATAATAATTCCGGAGAAACTACATAATTGCTTTTACTGGCCGTTCTATTAACCAAAAATGTAAAACTCAATTTTGAAAAAAAAAGGAAAAATAGTTTACTAAAACACTAAACAGAAAAAAGAATAAAACGCGAAAAAAAAACAGCTATTTATATTTCTCACTCAAACAGTATTAAAATCGCGAAATGCTCGACTAAAATAACACACGATATTCCGTTAACTTCCCAAATTAAATGAAAAACGAAACAAAACAAAGAACACCTTAACTCCCGACGAATATACACGTCACGTAATTTACTACGGTACTGGTCTCAAAGAGTGGTACCGACCACCGTACACCACTTCCAGATTGTCACTGAAGTTTAGAAGAGCGTCCTCAAATCTTGTATCCCTCTTTTTAGTGGCTTTTTCAGTCTTACTCCCTGTAACCGTCAATTTCATTTCCTCAGTTCGAATAGTTTGTCCCAGAGGGCGTCAGCCGTTTTACGCCGGATACTTAATTCCCGAATTGGCCCTTGAGCAACTTAATCATATTTTTTATATAAAAGAATAGTAAAACAAACTAATCTACGTTTTCCTATAACGAAAAGAATATATGATAAATACTGTGAAAAAAACTATTCACTTTTCTTGGCTATTTTGGCAATAAATATTTTAACTCGTTATTTCTTGTGAAGAGACAAAATAGTTATTGTACAAATTCTTTTTACAAATTTCCAAACGATATATTTCTATTATAGTGAGTTTATTTGATTATTCTTTTGTTTTCTAATAATGGGAAAATCGTTCAATATTTAAATACATTTTAACGGTATTTGCATATGTTAAAAACCACCCTCGGTCTTTATCTCTTCGGTTTGATTTACATAACCAGGGTAGGATTTCTTCGACAGATTTATAAACAAATTTTAGAGAGGGTCTTTCAGTTGGTCGTCATAAATTGACTGAATTTATAGATTTTTAAATTATTTAAACGACAAAGATAATAAAAGTTAAGCTCGATAAGAGTGGGTCCACACGATAAGAAAAATCTGGGCGTAAGCGTAGCGTAATAAGACATATGTCAAATTTGAAGCATTGTGATTTGTTAAATTTAAAAAAAGACAAAGACCGAAGATTTCCCGCCTGAATCCGCCTTTTCCAAGGTTAATACGCAAATTAATGTTTAACTTTTCAGCGGACTGCTTTAAATATGGCGGAAACTATTTATTTTTAATATTTTGTGTAAACATACCTATGTTTTTTGTGTTTTATTTATATTTTTTATTTTGCGAGTTTTGAGATATATATATATATATATATATATATATATATATATATATATATATATATAAAGCAATACACTGACGTCAGCTGGTATACATGCCCCCCCCCCATTATACAGTAATTGTAGAAAGCCAGCACTGATAAACGTTGATACAGTGGAAATCACAACTCTACGTAGTATGACTAAAAGCCACCATCCTATCAATCCACTATGTAAACTATTCAATCAGTTATTGCATGAATTCACAAAACATCCCAGCCTCTTACTGCAAGACTTCCTGTCGTGACAGCTGAGTTTGAAGGAAACCTGAAAACTTTACTAATGATAGAGGAACAGTGTAAGACCAGGGACCGAAACCAAAGGCCAGACAGAAGACATCCATTAAAAATACTGGCAAATTTTACATTCAACTTTTAATATAGGTTTTTTTATTTTGTAAAAATTTGTAGAGGCTTGAAGATCTAATGTACCATAAGGTTTTTATGCTGAAGGACCTTGTTCGTTGATCTGTAGGGTTCATATTTATATGTCCGAATAAATTATAATCATAATAATATTTATTTAATTGTAGTGTATTATAATGTTTAACATAGCCTTATTAAGTGTAATGCTGTAGTTAACATTATTTAAATATAAAATTTGTTACCTTTGAACATACCCCTGTAGAATTAGCATAACGTCAGAACTAGGGCCCGGTTGTTTGAACGCTGAATAACGTAATAACATTTTTATTTATATTTGAAAAAGTGTTGATAAACAGTAAATACTTCGTCTCTTGGTACACACATAACCGATTTTATGCTATCCTTTTCTAATTGCATTATTTAAAAGACTGTCATATGATAATCGGTACGTCAATTCTAGAAATGAATTTATGGTTGCCTAAATTATTATTATTGTTATTTTTAATACGTAAAAATATCTAACAATATTTACCAATAAAAATAAGTTCTCTTTTGTTAATATTAATTGCAAACTTCGCATTTATAGTAATTTCTAACATTTAAAAACACTGAAAAGAGCCACGACAAGCAATTAAACTGAAAGAAATGATAAGTAAACATGTTTATGTCTGTCAAACATCAAAAAAGCCTTCTTCCCACCGACCATAAATAGCCTTCAAACAAATCTATTGTTGTTTAAATCTATAGGGTATGATCGAAGTTTGTTACTTGTTTAAATAATAGTTTCAGATATCTTACAAATTGTGACTTCTCAAATCTGTTATAAGTTGTGTCGTGAAAAGAATTATGTTAAGCTTAACTGTTTAAAACTATAATACTCGGCTGTTATAGACATATGGACAAATATTTATATTAAATCCATAAACAGAATTTGCTGTAGAAAAATATTTTTAAATAGCACGCTTATACTATTGAGTTATGAACAGAATCTCCTGTAATAATTTTGTATGTCTGTAATCTCAAATTTAATTGAATTTTGTGAGATATATTCAACGTTGTAAGGATATTTTAATTAAAAATTAGAAAATACTAAAAATATCGGAGTACACCTAATTAACATTTCAACTGTTCATTCAAAAGAACTAACATCTTAAAGAAACGGTTTGTCAATATATTGATATTTTTAACAACCAAAATAAAATAACATTTTTTAATACTAATCGCGGCTGACATTTCAATTGTACAAGTTTACTAATTCGTTTCACCGTTGGATTGCTTTTCACGAGGTGAACAGGAAAGTTGATGAAGAACGCGTCAAGAATACACATTCGCAATTTTTCATGGGATGTAATCGTTCACTTCACGATCCCCAGTTCGAGGATCGGACATTAAATGTTCCCGTGACGGATCGGGCATTAAATGTTCCCGTGACCGAGGGGTCAGCAAGATTGTCGATGACCGACAATTATACACTGCTGAACAAAACATATTTTTATTATATTTTATAAATTACTAAATTGTACATACAATGTCCAACTAAAATAATAAAGAAAAACATACTAAAATTACTGGTAGAAAATACCAAGCTAAAGGCCACATTGTACCTGTAAACACTGAAGGTTTTTTTTTATAATATTTTTCCCCTGAACATCAAATCTACTATAAAATAATAGTTCAAACTCATTCGAGTTCCACATAACATCTTATAACCAAAATGCAATTTGTGACTCTGCCGAAAGCTCGCTAACTTTTTTTACTTAAAATGTGCTGCAACTTACCAAGGCCTAAGACCGGATACAGCTGCGACTGTTGTTACTTCTGAGTGGGCTGTTGCTGCCACCTCACAGAGGAATCTCATTAACGTAGTTAAATAAAGTATTGTTACACATTATTTTACAACGAGATTTTAAAACTTAACTTAAAATGAACGAAGCATTGGGACAATGGAACATCGAAAAAATACAAAATAAGGAAAGCCGCGAAAATTACGCACACGAAATGAAACAACAACTAAATAAAATAGACCAGAGTAATGATATCGAAAGACTATGGAAACAAATGGAAGAAACAATTACAGATACAGCAGAACTAATGATCGGAAAAAACAGGAAGAGAACAAGAAAGTGGTTTGATAAAGAATGCCAAGAAAAACTACAAGACAGACAGAAGAAACGAAACATTATGATTCAACAAGAAACAACAGAAAACAAAGAAAGCTATACAACATCCCGACGAGAAACAAGAAAACTAATTAGACAAAAAAAAAGGGAATATGAGAAGAAAGGCTTCAGACCTAACTCTGTGTCTATACTTACAAGGAATAATGATGAACTCATAATCAACGAAGAGGAGATACTCCAAACATGGCAAGAATATTTCCAAAGTCTACTAAACATACACCAAGACGAAGAACATAGAGAGGATATATATATATATATATATATATATATATATATATATATATATATATATATATATATATATATATATATATTGGGGTGGACCCACCGGTAGAGGACCCAACAATAGAAGAAACAGTACAAGCAATTAACAAATTAAAGAACGCAAAATATCCAGGCTCCGACAATATACCGGCCGAATTTCTCAAGTACAGAGGGGAAGTTTTACATAGAAAATTACACACACTAATCACACTTATATGGAAAGAAAAGAGAATGCCAGCAAAATGGCACGAAAGCATAACAATCCCTATCCATAAAAAGGGAAACAAAACCAAGTGCTCCAACTATAGAGAAATCTCCCTACTTAACACGGCATACAAAATCTTATCGAATATCCTATTAAGTTTCATTCATAGGCCTTTTGTAGAAAATTTTCTAGGGGAATACCAAGCCGGATTCAGGATAAATAGATCAACTATAGATCAGATCTTTACTATAAGGCAGCTACTTGAAAAAGGATGGGAATTCAATTGAACTATCCACAATCTTTTTATCGACTTCCGACAAACATACGACAGCATTAAAAGGGGTCAACTGTGGAATGCAATGCAGAACTTTCGATTCCAAAAAAACTGATCCACCTCGCCAAAGTATGCGTAAGTGGCTGTAGATCCAGGGTACGAATAGGTAACTAACTTTCAAAATCGTTTGAAATAAACAGTGGCCTAAAACAAGGAGACGTACTGTCACCCCTCCACTTTAATATAATCCTGGAAAAAGTACTGAGAACAACACAAATTAGAACAGAACTAATAACAGTTAATGGACCAAAATTACTACTAGCATACGCGGACGACATTGACATTGTTGGAAACACCGTCACCAACGTAAAGGAAACTTTCAACAAAATAGAGACAGAGGCAAGGAAAACCGGTCTAATGATCAATGAGGAGAAAACCAAATACATGTGCATAAACAGACAAAAGAATCGAGATAGAGTAGGACAAAATGTAACAATAGACACATGTAACTTTGAAAGAGTGGAGCGTTTTAAATATCTCGGAGCGATAATCACCGCAGATAACGATATCACAGAGGAGATAAAAGGGAGAATTCAGGCAGCAAACAGATGTATGTATAGTCTCAACAACACCAT
Organism: Diaprepes abbreviatus; assembly: GCA_034092305.1. Classification (NCBI taxonomy): domain Eukaryota; kingdom Metazoa; phylum Arthropoda; class Insecta; order Coleoptera; family Curculionidae; genus Diaprepes; species Diaprepes abbreviatus. The sequence goes on from JASJET010000031.1 coordinate 16,728,835, forward strand.
CAAATCCAAGAACCTAACACGAACCTCAAAAATCAGGATATATAGAACACTGATTAGACCAGTGCTCATGTATGGCTGTGAGACGTGGACGCTGACAAAAGCAATGGAAATGAAACTTAGATGTTTTGAGAGGAAAATCCTTAGAAGGATTTTCGGACCCTGTCACGACCCTAATACTAATCAATACCGAATAAGAACAAATTCCGAGGTCAAACAGATATATAACGCTAGCGACATCGTACAAGAAATTAAATCCCAACGCCTAAGATGGGCTGGCCATATTCATAGGCTCCCTAATAACCGCCTTACCAAGTTAATTTGGGAGAAGGCCCCGACAGGGTAAAGACCCTTAGGACGCCCAAGAATGCGATGGAGAGATAACATATGGTCAGATTTAAGAACAATTGGGTTACCCACTGACCCAACTATCATGGATGATCGTATGAGATGGAAGCAAGTTGTGCAGTCAGCCAAGACCCACCCCGGGTTGTAGGGCTACTAAAGAAGAAGAAGAAGATTTTAAAATGTAAAAAAAAATGTGTTGGGAAATTATATTTCGTATTTTATGTGAGTGTAGATTCGAATCCCAATACATACAGATATTTATTTGAATATTTCTATAAAAATATGTTATTAAAATTAATACGATCTTTTTTAAAATTTTATTTAAATATAACTCGAGCTAATTAAAAATGAAACGCAGATGTTATCGGTTTTATATTATATAAAACGGCATGAACTCTCTCCTACAAATAAAATTTGCATCTTTTGTGCGACATCACTGTTTAAATAGACAGAAATACAAATAAATGTGTACAACGTTAAACGATGTGTCAAGCATTTGTTTATTTTATAATGACCCCATTTTCGAATAAAAATTATTAATAAAACCAGCTGTAGGGGCAGCGTGTAAGAGAGATAGCATCAAAAGAGTGAGCGCTGTTCGAAACTTAAACAATCCCATAAGAACGGCGCTTCTATATGTATCTATATTCGTTGCTTTAAGCGTAATGCGGTTTTTAATATTAAAATCATACTCGGAGGTTCTAACCTCTCATTATATGTAGATCTCACCAAGGAACAATATGAACGTTTTCTCACAACTAAGAAGAAGTATGGTAATAATCAGGGCTGGACAGTGTATGTGTGATGCAGCCGTGAAAATAAAAAACTTTTAATATCCTGCGCTGCTTGGGACCCAAACAATCCCATAAGAACGACACTTCTATATATATATATATATATATATATATATATATATATATATATATATATATATATATATATATATATATTCGTTGCCTTAAGCGTAGTGCGGTTTTTGATCTTACAAAATACTCAGAGGTTCTGATCTTTCATTATATGGAGATCTCCCCAAGGAATAATATGAGCGTTTTCTCACCGCTAAGAAGAAGTATGGTAATAATCAGGCATGGTCAGTGGGTTGAACAGTTTATGTGTGATGCAGCCTTGAAAATAAAAAGCGTTTGATATCCTGCACTAAAGATCTTTGACTACAGTTTAATCGATGTGGTACGGCTATATTAGCTTTTACTATGTTTATTTATTTATTTAGAAGTTTAGGAAACAACAGAACTGAAGTTCCAGTGTGGCATCCACTGCTTGCCCAATGAAATTAAATAGTCATGTTGTTTAAGATCTTACGTTACTTATACAATAATTAAAGAAAAACAGAAAGAAAAAGCGAAGAAAATGTCAATACAACTGTATTATTATGGCAACATTTTCTAATTTCCTACTTGAACACGCTGAATCAACAAAAAAATACATTTGTGGTGTTACAAAATTGATAAAATTGAGACTGCATTTTAATCAGGGGGTGTGTTCTGCAATGGTGGCTTTTCCTTAGGTTTGTAGATTTGCGCAACCCCCCAAAAAATTTTAAATTAAAATAAAACGTACTAATAAATATAAGTATAAATATTTTTTTAATTTCTACTGATAACTTAATGATTAAATTTAAATCAATTTTTTTACCCAAATTATACGCGAACAGCAGTCAATTATTGAAATAATTTAACTTACTTCGCCTAAATATGAAGAATAATTTGTCTCTATTACAGTATTACGCCTGGAAACATTATCGCTTTGCTGGTGTGCAATTTTAATCCAATCCAAGCTAATCCATTGAAGCGTATATGTAGTTGCCTTCGGGTAGGTTGCAAGTCGACTTGCAAACCTGTGTTTAGTTCAGGCGCGGATCTAGGGGGGCGGTGGGGGCAGTCGCCCCCCCCCCAAGAACTTAGAGTTCAGGAAAATATATCCGACTGTGCCTCTTTCACTAGGAATGTGTATGCTGTTGGCTTCCACCTCCCCGTCGACAACTTGTTTTTTCTTGTGATCGCCCCCCCCCCCCCAAGAGCTTTGAGTTTAGGAAAATAGACCCGATTCTGGCTCTTATACTAGGAATGTGTATGCTACTGGCTCCCCCCCCCCCCGTCGACAACTTCTTTTTTCTTGCGGTCACCCACATCGCTTCGAATACAGAAAAAAAAACCGACCCCGACTTGTACATTAGAAATGGGAGTGTTGCTGTGGGTACCCCCCCCCCCCGTTGACAACTTGCTCTCGCTTGCCATACTGTACTCCTAAAGAGAGAGGCTGGATCCGCCCCTGGTTTAGTTTGCCCCAAAAAAATATCCCTCTACGAGAAACTTCGAACATACTCCTGTAGAAGTAGCATAACGTCAGAACTAGGGCCCAGTTGTTTGAAGACTAAATAACGTAATAATATTTTTATTTATATTTGAAAAAGGGTTGGTAAACAGTAGATATTTAATTTCTTGGTATAGACATACCGATTTTATGCTATCCTTTTCTAAATGATTATTTAAACGAGTATCATCGGTACGTCAATTCTGAAAACAAAGTATGAAGATATGGTTGCCTAAATTATTATTATTGTTATTTTCAATATGTAAACAATATCTAACCGATAAAAATAAGTTTTTAAATTCTCTTTTTGTTTATATTAATTGTAAACTTCGCATTTATAGTAATTTCTAACACTTAAAAACACCGAAAAAAGTCACGACAAGCAATTAAACTGAAAGACAAGATAAGTAAATATGTTTATGTCTGTCAAACATCAAAAAAGCGTCTCCCCCACCAACCATAAACAGCCTTCAAACAAATCTATTGTTGTTGAAATCTAGGGTATGATCGAAGACTTCGAACATATCCCTATAGAATTAGCATAACGTCAGAACTAGGGCCCGATTGTTTGAACGGCGAATAACGTAATAATATTTTTATTTATATTTGAAAAAGTGTTGATAAACAGTAAATACTTCGTCTCTTGGTACACACATACCGATTTAATGCTATCCTTTTATAATTGCATTATTTAAAAGAGTATCATATGATAATCTGTACGTCAATCCTAGAAATGAATTTATGGTTACCTAAATTATTATTATTGTTATTTTCAATATGTAAACAATATCTAACAATATTTACCAATAAAAATAAGTTCTCTTTTTAACCGACTTCTAAAAGAAGGAGGTTCTCAATTCGTCGACTATGTATTTTTTTTTTTTTTTTTTTTTGTTAATATTAATTGCAAACTTCGCATTTATAGTAATTTCTAACATTTAAAAACACTGAAAAGAGCCACGACAAGCAATTAAACTGAAAGAAATGATAAGTAAACATGTTTATGTCTGTCAAACATCAAAAAAGCATCTTCCCCGCCGACCATAAACAGCTTTCAAACAAATCTATTGTTGTTTAAATCTAATTTCTTTTATGCAACCCACTGGACGAGTATTTGAACTTTTGCTTCCACTCGCGCGTGGCGCTACCAGTATCAAATAAAGGTATTTTCTTCAAGCATCAGTTAAACCATTTTTCTAGTTCAAGTTAGAATAGTGGTGTTTTGTGTGCCGATATTTCTATGCGTGATATCTATTGTACCGGTATTTAAATTGTTGTGAAAGTGACTATGTTTTTACTTTGATCAAGATATTTTGTTACGTTTTAAAGAGGTTAAAAATGGTTGGTGAGAAAAACCATCCAAAATTAAGTGTTCTGTCCTAAACTGTGCAAATAAATACAGTGGCCGATTTCGATTTTCGAATTCCAACGATTACGAGTTATGAAGGAATTTATAAAAACCATCGTGTATGTGTTAGACATTTTTAAGGATCTCTTGTAAGAGATTTTAGAAAAGCGGTTAAATATAATGCAGTTCCTGCCCTCTATCTTCCCATATGTGTAAGTAAAACCCAGTGAGCACTTTTTTATTTTCTAGAAAACATGAGCGGCTCGTTGAATGGGGTGCAAGCAGTTATAAAAAAACTATGAACATGTTGCTTACGTGCATTATTATGCACATCAATTAAATTTGGTAATGTTAAATGCTGCATCCGCCAATAAAAATGTCCGCATAATTTTTTCCAATTTATAAGGGATTTATTCTTTTTTTTCAAATAGTGCTTAAAGAACCGCAATACTAGATCAAATTTTTAACAAACGCTTACCTCGGTCAGCCCCAACAAGATGCAATTTTAACTCTAGAGTTGTTTGTACCGTATTCGAATACAAAGACGGCATTCTAGAAACAATGGAAAAAATCTTAGATGACAATAAAAACGTTAGTACCACGAACCAATCAACAAGGTATGTCAAAATTCTCAAAAGCAAGGGTTTCCTTTCATGGTTAAACTTATTTTACAAAATAATGCCTCAAGTTGATTTGTTATTTGATAAGTTTCAAACAAGACAAATCCACGCTGTTATCGCAAATAAAAATATATTATCATTTAAATCAAAATTAACAAAAATTAGAAATAATATTACTTCAAACGACGTTGTTTTCTCGGGAAGCAAAAGAAGTTTGTGATATAATTATTTGTCAAGCAAGAGAACGATTTAGCTTTACAGGTCACTAGGTAGCAGCCAATCTTTTTTTTTTAGTAACAGTATGTCGAATGTAGTACATGCTTTCCCCAAACAAAAATTTAAGGATACAATTAAAATTTACCCCTTTTTTATTGAACAAAAACTCCGTACAGAACTGACCGTCATATATATATATATATATATATATATATATATATATATATATATATATATATATATATATATATATATAACTGAAGAATTTAAATCAATTTCGGGACATCTTGTACTTTATTTCGCAAAATATCGAGCTAAGTGAGACATTTAATGAAGTTCTATAACTTTTAAAAATTTTAATTACTATTCCGATGGCATCAGCTGAAGTAGAATGGTGCTATTCTACCCTCAAACAAAAACATTTTTACGGAATAGCCAAGAAAGACTTTCTGCTTTGGCAACGCTTTCAAAAGAAAAGGGATCTTATCGAAACCATAGTTGATTTCAATCAGCGGGTTATTAATAAGTTTACTAATGCCAAGGATCGGCGTATAGATTTTCTTTATAAATAATTTACACAGTATACGTGCATTTTGTTTTGACTGCTATATTTTTAAAAACTACCTTCTTTCCCAAACAGCACAAATGCGTCTTAAAGACGTCCATAAAACGTTTGATCTCAACATTCAGGACGTCTTATGTATGTCCATAAAAAACGAATGACGTCCATAAGACGTTGTATAGACGTCTTATGTTACAAAAGGTAACGTCTTTAAGACATTTGCTTACAACGTCTTATGGACGTCCCTTCCCAACATTAATACAACATATTCCACCAATAAAATTATGTACATTAAAAAGGGTCATTTTAATTTTTTTGTTTGTCTTGTTAACAAAGTCAAACCGTAATTATTCAAAAGTCCAAGAAATAACTTTAATTAAGAAAAAATCAAGAGCAAAATATACACTACCATTTTAAATAACTACAAGTTCCGCATGAATAATTTGCTTTAAAAAATATGTTCAACATAATCTCTTTATACAAAAAAATACATAACTTAAGCATAATGTAAACTTTTTCTAATTTGAAATTGAGGAAGTGAGGTAGAAGAGCAAATATTTTCAGAACTACTACTGTTCGAACTATAAGTGAACCTATCAAATTTAAGCCTTAGTTTATCCCTTCGATATAATAACTCTAAAAGGTAGACTATGAACAAAATAAAAGTTTATTGAAATAAAAAGTACACAAATCTTTAAATAGTTTTAAAAACAAGAATTTTTATTTAGTCGAATAACAAATCTGGTCTGATGCCCTTTTCAGCTATGTTTGGATTGAAATTTCCTCATTATTCCGACTTTTTGCCAGTCCTGTTGTCTCTTTAGATCCTAATAACAAACTGATTTTAATTTTATAGGATAAAGTTTATCATTTGTGGGAGTAAATTTTTTGATATTTTTGCGAGTTTTTATAATTGTCCTCTACTATAGAATCGTGATTTATGCTATTTCAAGGTTAATATGTATAATGAAAAACAAAATTTACTCATAATAAGTCTCGCCAAGTTGGGATCGTAGAACTTTCTCTTTCCTTTTCGTACTAATCAACTGTACATGGTAATTTTACAAGCTCGCTTTACAAAGTCATAAATGGTCCCTACTCCCAGTTTTGAAATTTCTAAAACCTTAAACAAAATTATATCTTGTAATTAACAAAACTCTATTTTCTATGTTCTTTAAATATAAACCAATCATCAGGAACAAAATAAATCTTACAGGTTTCATTAGTGGAGCACTCCATAAACAAACATTTCGCCTTCCACTTCATTAGTAATATTTCTTGTAATATTTAGGACCGAGGCTGGATGAGCTGTGCAAGCCTTTTTCGCACAGATAATATTTTTGAAGATTTCATTTCATACTTCTAACATAGAGTTACTACAAAAATATAAGCGGTAAAGCATTCGGGAATTTCCTGTAACACAAATTATGTTTAGTTGTTTAAAATACACTGCTTTGTTTCATACTAACTCAATTTTTAAAGACTCTTATTTTTTCATCCTCCGGTGCCTACGGCAGGTTTTATACCCGTCTATGTTTTTAATATACTATTGGAATTGCAACCCCTACTTTTTTGATGTACCAGCCGCCACTATATTTAATATGGAAAATAAATTCTAATAACCAAATTTTACTGTTTCATTTACTGTTCCTAATGACTACACGAGGGGTTTGCCAATTTATTCTGGTTTTTAGAAGGGGTTTACAATAAGATAAAGATTGGGAACCGTTGACCTAAAGTCTAGGTCCTAGACGAAAGAGCATGCAAGGCACACATTAAGATAATTTTCTTGACATATGGTGAATGCGCAAATTAAAAATATTTTCAAATTTTAAGTGAATGATAAATTTTTAATCGACAATTTTATTTATATTTTACTAAGAATATAATTCGTGGTCATTTTCTTTCGAGCTCTTCAAGTTATGCTTGGAAAAATATTGCTTTTTTTGAAATAGAAACAGTTTGGGAGACATTTCAATTTTTAGTGTTTACACCACAAAAAATTTGTACAGAGAAATAACTCTAAAATACTATTTCTTCTTCTTAAAATGTATGTATAATCAGTTGAGACCTTTGCTTGAAAGCATTAACAGAGCAAATTAAAAAATCAAAACCGCAACTTCAAATAGATTTCTCGGCATATTGGTGAATGCGCCAATTATTTTTATTTTAAAATTTAAAGGAATGGTATATGTGTAATCGATAACTTCATATATATTTTACGAATCATAGAGTGGCTTCGGTGTGATACTGGTTAAGTGATTGGCTTCGTATTACCCAGATCTCAGGTTCCATTCCCAGTCTGCCATGGATGTGTGTGTGTGTGTGTGTGTGTGTGTGTGTGTGTGTGTGTGTGTGTGTGTGTATATATATATCCTATATTAAAAATTATACTGAGAGTTTATTATTTATACTTATTATTGAATGAATGAATCAATGAAAAAAAGGTGGCGATACTTCATCATCAATGTTTAGACCTCGTTGAGTCCTTTACATCCCACTACAGGTCATTCGAGGCGGAATACCGCTTTGCGAATCTAAGAAACCTCGTTGATTGAATATTGAAATGTTTCTACCTCAGTGCGTTGAGTACTGGGCACTCTCTGAGGACATATTCAAGAGCTTCATCCTCCGCCAGACACTATCTGCATATCGAGTCATCTACAACACCAATCTTATGATGATGGCCCCTCAGGTGACAATGTCCTGTCAACAGTCCTACCACAATTCATAATTCTTTCCTTCCTAAAGAGAAAAGCTCCCTAGTAAGCCGTGCGCTAGGTCCAGTTATATGTTCCTTGGCATACCTCATTCCAGGAGTTCCTCTCCACGATACAATAAATTTATTTTCTAGCAACAATTTTAATTCCATATTACCAATGGCAATTGGGACAAGTAGAATTGGTTCGGGTCCCTATAGTTCAATCGCGGAACCAACACAAGTCTTATTGGGTAGCAGTTTCTTCTCAGACTGTTCAGTACATCCTTGCACTCAGACACCAGTCGTGAAGTTACGATACTAGACTTCAGGACCATTATCACAGCCTTACAGTCTTAGCATGTTTATTATCCTATTCCTGTTTATCTCTGTCGCAGAGATGTCCACACTACAGAACAGCAAGAATTTCCGCTGTAAAGATCGTTGCACGAGTAGAACTCTTTAACTCCCGTGCTCCTACCGAACAGTCCAGTTCTAGATCATCTTGTCGAGATCCATCTGAAAACCATCAGAATCCATTTCTTGGAAGCAAAAGCTTCCCCTCAGAATCCTGCTCTCTACTTGCCAAAAGTATCTCAAAAGAGTGGTCGGGTTCCAAAATCGGCGCCATGTAATCGGTTTGCATAGGGAGTGATGGACATCTCTCGCCAAACGTATCTCAAGAGAGTGGTCGGATTTCAAAAACGGCACCATGTAATTAGGTTGCATGGGGAGTTATGGACATTTCTCCACCACGCCAGACGCGGATCCGGGGAAGATCTCCCTCAAGAGCTTTGAATCCAGAAAAATAGACGCACTCCCCCCGTCGACAGCTCGTTTTCGCTTGCCATACTGTGCGATCGCCGCCCCTCCCCAAGCTTCGAATTCAGAAAAATAAATTCTCCTCTGCCTGTGACATTTGAAACGTGAATGTAGCTGGTACTTCCCCCTGGTTTACAACTCGCTTTCGCTTGCCATAGTGCATTCGTGTGATATTGTCGCCCTCCCCCCCCCCCCAAAAAAAAAAAAGAGTGGCTGGATCTGCCCCTGCACCACACTTTCCCAAACACCTGAGTAGCCGCCAGCCCAGTTACGAGACGCCTTATGCAACTGAGACAAACCTTCAAAGCCTTGTTTATTATGTGTAAGTGAAAATGAGGTATATTAATAATACTTATAGTAGAATGGACAAAGAAACTTCTTATTTGTAAAGAGTGGGCCATCTATTGGCTTCTTTTTTAACTATTAATTTCGATGTCAAGTAACAAACTTCATGATGTTATGTTTTGACATATGTCAAGTGGAAGGTACGGCAAATTTTAGTCATGGGTTTCTTAACAACACAAGAGCTCATTTTAATAATCGAAACTTATTATGAAAGTGGACGATCTGTAAAAGTTACATTTCGTAAAGTTCGTGAACATGTTGGTCAACATAGACGTTATACAGAACCCGCAATTCGCAAAATTGTTCAACGTTTCAAGAAAACTGGCTCGATAGAAGATCGTAGAGCATACCAACATACTTGGCCAGTTCATACTCGTCAAAACATGTACTTTATTCGAGCCAGCCGTGGATCTCATATGCCCAAAATCATATTTAAACACTAATGGCATACAATTATCTTTTAAATAAAGCCAAAACCATAGCTATTAACATTATTTATATGTGTTTTATCTCATTTTAAAATTGTATATTTTTAAAAAAAAATACCGTTTTCAAGTTAAAGTGAATCAAAATTGTCTTCTTTGGGAGTTTGGAAATTTTCTTTAAATAAATTATTCTTTTTTAATTCCTCCGAGAATCCGTTTACTCACTGTGATTTGAAGTAAAGGTCATTCGATATTCTAATCAACCGCTTACACCTGTATTAACTTTTTTAATTATTTTGTTAATTTTTTCGATTTAACAATCGGGATTATTTGCTTTATATCTCTTCTTTTTTTTCTGTCTGAATCTTTATAGACAAAATTACATGATTCTTCTGAATCTAACTATAAAATATCAACGACTGCCATTAAGATTAATAAAAGGTTTTACGTGGAGAATTGCTAAGCCTTAACATATTTAAATAACTTCATTTTTGTTAACAAATCTGCTCCTAAGAGATTTCTTTTGACCGCTGTAATTGATATAGAGGAAGCTTTTGACAACGTCTTATATTAATCCATAGTCAGAGTTCTGGAGGCAAGGCAAACGGAGCCTCCTTTGACAAAATGGATCAATCAATGCTAAAAAGCAGAATAATCACTGCACCTATCGGTAACGAAGTGGTGACAATTACCACAATCAGAGGATGCCCCGAAGGAGGAATTTTATCACCTCTACTGTGGTCCCTGGTCATGGACAGTCTGCTCAACCAACTGAACGACTTAGGGTTCATAACGCAAGATTATGCTTGGTCCGGAATTTTTCTGTGGACTACCACACAGCCATATAAAGGAGGAACTCTGAACCTGGGAACAAAACTAGATAGAATTAAAGTAGAATAAGATTACAGGTCTCAGACAAGCGCAAAAATTCATAACCAAAATTCAAAAGTCCAAATTCAAAGAGTATGGCAGGTGGAGAGCGATGTTCCGAAAGAAAAAGTGGGAGTTACTGTGATTCTTGCGTTCTGCACATTGTCCCCTACTTGCCATAAAATTTAACGAGTTAAATAATAGGATCGAATTTTTGTTTGTGTTTAATGTATGTAAGAATTTTACAAGATTCGATTTTGTGTCGTTTTAATTAATACCTCAGTATTTTTTTTCAAATTTTAATATTTTCCACGCTGCAGTAAACCCTATCGAATTGCGTAGCCCTGGGCCAAGCCTTGATCTCGTGATAAGACGCACAACGTGGCGGTGCGCGGTATCGTGTCGAAGATATAAAAAACGTCAACCATGTAAGTTGTTACGTTAGCATTTCTTATACTATCCCCGACTTGCCACGGTGTACGTTCGATCGCCAGATTAACGCTTCAGCTGTCAAAAATACATTTAAGTTGACAAAATTGTAAAAATTCAATATTAGGAAGACATGATTTGCGAAAAACAGAATATATCCACTGAACAAAAAAGTTTGGGAATATTTCACTGTACAAAACCAAAATTACTTTCTTGCCAACCTGGGTACCTATTCTCGTTCTTGAGAGAACGATCATCTTGATGGAAAGTGGGCGTGGTTCTCACGAAAAAGTACGAACACGTATTCAGAATACGGTTTCGTACTTTTTCGTGAGAACCACGCCCACTTTCCATCAAGTGATCGTTCTCTCAAAAACGAGAATAGGTACCCTGATAGTTCATCAGTTCCAAGATAGGGTGACGTGACAATGATGAGAATTATAGGAGTATTTGCATACATCTCCTTTTCCTAAGTTACTTGAAGGGGATTTCATACATATGGAAAAGTTTTTTCTTCTTGGTGGCCTTTGAACAAATAGTAGGTTAACAGGATTTTTACTGATTTTTGCTACATTGCATATATAAAGAAAAAAGTGTATTTTGTTTTAATTTAAAGCGCTTTTTTGTGCATTTCCTGGATATTTTTTTACGCAAATAGTACTGTAATATATTTTAAATTTATTCTATCAATCGCTAAGATTGTTTGAAGGTCTTAGGCAACGATGTTTCTTGTGAGGTAGTAAATATCTGTTGGACTTTCATTGTCTATTTTTTTTAATATCACCACGTTTCTCTTGAAAATGTCTAGAAATAATTACTAACCGAAACGTCGTGATATTCAGTAAAAAGTAAAGACAATGAAAATCCAACATATATTTACTACTTCGAAATCACAAAGATTGTTTTAGTAAGTTGTTAAATGGACAAATTGATTATCCCGTATTACTTCGTTTATAAAACTAGAAAGTTGGACATCACTCTTGTAATTATAGGGCTTTCTAACGCGTATGGTATACTGGTAAATTATTGTATATTGGACCCATTACGAGCAAAACTACCTTAACGGGAACCTTTCGTGCCTGTTTTAATAAGTTAATCTGTTCAGTGGAGTATGTCCTGTGCTTATGTCCTTTTTAGAAAAAAATGATTTGCCCCATTGAACTGTCTATATGATCTATTTTGTGATGTTTGTTATTCTGCCTTGCTATTAATATTATTTGAACTGTAAATTATAAAATGAAGTTGTTCTACATAAAAATAAATAAAAAAATATGCTGTGACGACTATTAAAAGACCCCGATGACAGCCACTACTTCATTTATAATTAAGTACAAAAGAACCAATCACTAAACTGTTGTTTATATAATACTGCGAAATATAAATAGACATTGCAAATCTACTATGGAGAGTACAGAGTGAAGCTTACTATTTTAAAACTTTTTGTCCATTGACTTAAAAATAAGCGATTCATTTATCTATTATATACAAGGGTGGACAGCCATTTGATCAAGACCATATAAAAATGGAAATTTCTGGAAAAACGCGCAGTTACAACAGTACAACGGTGAAAAGGCACGTTTTTCAATTGAAAAAGGGTACGAGCACTAAAGATATACCACGCTTCAGAGGCTCCAAGGAGGTGACAAATTGTGATTTAGAAATTTCCAAAATCCGTAAAATATAGAACAGGACGCATAAAATAATTTATTTAAATTTTACAATTCCATTCTTATACAACTACTTAAAAACAAATAAAATAATTGCCCAGTATTTTTTCATTATAGTAATAATGTGATCTAAAATATTTCATATTAAATCAAAAATTAACAAAATTTCAGGTAGAAAATATCCTGGATCCCTTCGATTACCTAAACAAACGGGCGTGATTCATTGTTTTTTCAACCGTTTTTATACCAACCCGAGCTCGATGTGGAGTTTTTTGGAACCAATTTTATTTTGAGTGCTAATTTCTTTGTTCATTTTATACCGAAACCTCGTATCGAATGTGTTGCGGGAAAAGTTCTCGCACGGGCCCGCGTTCGACTTAGAGGAGGTCATCTCGGGATGGTCACGGATATTCCCGTCGTGTATTTTAATATAAATATACCGTTTTTCGTCCTAACATAAAGTGTTGCTCTGCTCCTTCTATTTGTAAGTTTATTTTTAATTTTTTTGGGTTTTAAGTTTCAAAATGGCCGACACCTTTTTATAAATTACGGCTTTTAGTACATTTATGTCTTAATAATTCAGTTTTCGAAAGTTTTTGAAGAATTTTTTATCCCAAAATTATTTTCACCTTCTCCTACTTATGTAAAGATGTTAAAATAATCCTGTAGTATAGTGCAGTTATAATCTAAGTACCACAAAATATAGAGGGATCTTTTGTGTCTAAGTACATACATAATAGATTATTTTCACAGGGTGTGATACTTAGAATGTAATTGCGCTGCAATTTGACATATGGCAGCCACATGAATAAAGTGATTTGAAGTATTTTCTGATACCTAAATATTATTTCATAAATTTATCATATGAAAATAAAACAAAGGTTTTTTATAGTTTGGAAATTATATGAAAATACTCCAAATTGGCAAAAAAGTTACGTAAAAATATTAATACCTTTTTTTTTCTTGTTATTATCCTTCTCAACAGGAAAATTAAAATAAATAATGCCGTTGGGGGACGCTCAATTCTTTTGTCGTTCTAAACTATTTCAAAGTGTAAAAATTAAGTATGACGGATACAATATGCCGGTATGTCGGAGTTTTCGGGTTCACACATAACGAATCTGAATTTATTTTAAAAAAATCAAATATGGCGGACACTTTACATTTTTCGATTTTGTCCAAAAACGGTATTGAGGGATTTTTGGGAGCCCCAATTGCAAATTTAAAATTATTGTTGAAAAATTTAATATGGCGGATACAGTATGGTGGATTGAAAATTTTACGTTTTTCACATTTTTTCCAAATGTGGTATTAGGGAGTTTTCAGGGTCGTAAGTTATGAATGTGAAATTAATTTTTTACAACTTAATATGACAAATGGGAGACTAAAAATTTTACAATTTTTTGATTTGGTCCAAAATTGATATTGGGGGTTCCTGAGGTGTATACAAATTCAATATGCAGGATAAAATATGTCAGACTAAAAAATTTACATTTCAAGTTTTTTAAATATCGATATTGGGAGCTTTTGTGGGCCTATATTACTAATCTAAAATTAATTTAAAAATTAAAATAGCCGATTTACTACGTCAAACTAAATATTTGTTGGGTGCAATCTAATTCAAAACTGGTATTTGGAGAATTCTAAAAATCAAAGAATTTTTAGTTGTCCATTTTGGATAAAATAGGCCCTTTTTGCGACCTTGGAATTATTGCGACGTATACTAATCTCGTTTATTACTTTATTCAAATAATTAATGGATATCACAACGAATTCAAAAACCAAAAATCGAAAAATTAAATTTTTGAAAAAAAATTGAATCGACTTCTAAAAATGCACTAAAAAGAAACATATAACAATAACAAATAACAATGTAAATTTTTATATGAAATTGATATTTTTATAGTCTGCGCTAAACTAATACCTAACAAAATGTAATTTGCATAAAAAGATTAAAAATTTTTTTAATTGCATTCTTATCGTAGTTATTTATATATATATATATATATATATATATATATATATATATATATATATATATATATATATATATATATATATATATATATATATATATATATATATATGTATCTCGTGTTAGTAGTTATCTGTTTTATTTAGAAATAATTTGACACCTACTTCAAAAATTTCAGTTTTATATAATTTATGTTGTTATTTTTCACTTTTTAGTGCATTTTTAAAATCCGGTTCAATATTTTTATAAAAATTTTATTAACAATCTTTTCGAACTACATAAAAGTTGGGATATAATTTTGAGAAGACATTAAAAATACCCACTTTTTTTATGTCTTCTAAAAATTTATTTATATATTTTTTCACGGCGATACGAAGGAACTTTTACGACAGTTAAATTTATATTTTGTATAAAATAACTATAGAGTCTATAAAACTAGCAAAAACTTCTGGAAAATGTATTAAAAACAATTTTTTATATTAACATTTATTGTATTTTTTTGTACGTGTCTCTAAGAAAACTTATTACTGGAAGGGAATATTTCTTATTTTTAAAAATCATTTCAAAGTGCCCAAAAGTTGAGATAACTCTTTTGAAAAAATATTAAACATTCATTTTTTACGTCTTGTCAAAATTTATTATGTTTTCACGGGGATACAAAAGGGGCTTCTTGTGAGAATCAAATTAATATTTTGCTTGTAAAGATTATTTGAAGTCTACGAAACTACCAGAAATTTTGGGAAAATGTATTAAAGACCATTTTTTTTTAATTATTTTTTTGTGCATGTCCCAGGAGAAAGCTTTGTACTGAGGGGAGGAATTATTTTGTATTTTTAGAAATCGTACCCAAAACTTGAAACAGTACTCCCGAAAAAAAATTATGAAACAGCAATTTTATGCTCTTCCGAAATTTATTTATATATTTTTTCACGAGGATACGAAATAGGCTTATTGTGAGAATCAAATACATATTTTGTTTTTAAAATTATGATGGCGAATTTTTCAAAATTTGGGCTAACATATCTGAAAAAATATTGAAAATACTAATTTTTTTTACGTCTTCATAAAATTTATTTACATATGTCTTTTTTCCCAAGGATAGGAAAGTGGCTTTTTTAGGAATTGCAATATACATTTTATTTTTTGTTTGTTGTAAAGTCTAACAAGCAAAAATTTCGCATATTAAAAACCATTTATTTTTAAATTAGTATATATTTATTATATTATGCGTGTTCCAAGGGGAAGCTTTTTACAAAGAGGAAAAATATTTTTCGAAATCATTTCGACGTGTCCAAAACTTGGAGAAAATACTTTTAGAAAAGTATTAAAATAAGAGATTTTTTAAAATGTATACTAAAATTTTTCATGGAATTTGTGGAAGTCAGATATATTGTATTTTTTAAAATTAATCCAATGTACAGAGAAATTGGAAACTAACTTAAGAAAAGATTATTAAATAACACTTTATTTCGTTTTTTTAAAGATATTCTTTTTAATATATGCATCTTTTAGTATGGGGATTAAGCTACTAAAAAAGGGTAAAAAACCTATTTTATTTAGTATATATATGTTCATGACAAATTTTTTTTTAATTGCATCAAATACCACCAAGGTGGTGAACATTTTTATAACAAACACTAAAAATACATTTTTTATGGAACTTTCCATAAACTGAAAATTTTTTCGGTAATTTTCTTTGGGGGAATCTCATAGTTATTAAAAATTATTTTAAAGTTCTCAAGTTGAAGAAATATTTTCATGTTTTCACTGAAAATTGTAAAAAAGTATTGTCATTTTATTTATTTTTATTGTATTTTAAAAATAAATTTTGAACGAGGGGTATTTGACTTAATATTTTTATTATTTTTCTGTGGGCAGTATTTTACTATACACTTTAATTCTTATTACTTTCTGATTAACTTTTAATGCAGACACAGTGGCATAATTTCAAATTCTAGATGTATTATTTCTTGACTGACATTGATTCTACATCAGTGAAAAAAACTGTTATTGTTACATTATCTCGTATAAAATTTATTTCTATCTTTATTTTTAAAATTATTACAAGATGTACCAAAAATGAACCATTCTACCAGGGGATACAAAAAAACTCTCATCTTTAGCATCTCTACAGTTTCTGACTATACATCCACACATACTAGATGCTTTTTTTGTTATATTACAAAAATGTAACTTAAAAGAAAGTTGAGAATCAAATATGACTCCAAGATCCCACATTTCTCCAACCCGTTCTAAAATTGAATTCTCCATTACATAATTAAAGTATAAGATATTCTTTTTTCTACTAAAGCTAAGTACAAAACATTTAAAAACATTAAATGTGAGTTTGTTTACATAATAAGACCATTCAACAATTCTCTTTAAATCTTCCTGAAGTTGTATACAATCGTTTACGTTCCTTACCACGGAATATAGTTTTAGGTCATCAGCAAAGAGAAGGACATTATTGTTATTAATTATTTTTGATAAACTATCAATAAAAAAAATAAATAAGAGCGGACCGAGGTTGGAGCCCTGCGGTATCCCAGAGGTAGCCATAAAGGATTCTGAAGTATAACCTCTTATTACTACTGTCTGCTTTCTACAATGCAAGTATGATTGAAAGAATTTAATTAATTCAAGGTGAAGACCAAATTCATTATATAATTTTTCCAACAGTAATGCGTGCGAGACCTTATCAAAAGCCTTTGCAAAATCTGTATATATTACATCGACTTGTGCTTTATTTTCCAAATGTTCTGCTATATATTGAGTTATGTTACATAAATTACTGACAGTTGACCTATTTTTCATAAAACCATGCTGAAATACTGAAATATTTTGTGAAACAGAATTTTTGCAAAAGTCGATAATATAGCTATAGGTCTGTAATTTTGTATATCTGTTTTGTCACCTTTTTTAAAAATGGGACATATTTTAACTTCCTTCCATATTCGTGGAAACGAACTTGTACGTAATAAAAGATTATATAACAGTGTGAGAGGATATACTAAAAAATCAATCATATCTTTTACAATGTATGAAGGAATATTATCTGGCCCTACAGACCTGTTAATTTTAAGGCTCCTGACAGCCTCATATACATCACTACTACCTACAGAAGTAAGGGATATTACCTCAAACATACGATGATTTTCAGAAAAATAAGTATTTAATATATTTACATTATCATATATAGAACTAAAATATTTTGCAAATGCATTTGAGATAGACTGGCCACTGGTATATTCTACTTGATCTAAATACATTTTATTTGGTATGGCAACATTACCTTTTTTGTTTTTCATGTACAGCCAGAATGCTTTTGAGTCCCTACTAATATCTTGTTGAACTTTTCTAAGGTACGAAATGTAAGATATTTTAATATCGCTTTTTAATTTTGCTCTAAGTTTGATAAACTCTCTTTTCACTTCAATTATTCCAGTTTTTTTGCTTCTAATTCTTAATTTATCTTTTTTCTTAATGTTTTTATGATATCTTTTGTGAACCAAATAGGATATTCCTTTTTTTCTTTTACTTTTTGGAACACAAATATTGAATATTTGAGATATTTTGTTGTAAAAATATTCTAGTGCAATACTAATGTCATTAAAAGATTTTAACTCATTCCAGCATGCATTTTGAAACAGCCTATACATTAAATTAAAGTTTGCCTTTCTAAAATTGTAATTATTAATTTTGTTAACTGATAAAGTTTTCTGTTTGTATGCTCTCAATTGTGCTTCAACGACAAGAGATGGATGATGTGGATCCTCGTCAACAAAGCGTATTGTATTTTTAGTTACTTTACACTGCAGACGTGAAACCACAAGATCTAAAATATGTCGATTGATATTAAGAATTTGATTGTATTGCTTACTATCAAAAAAACAAAAAATTCAAAAAAAGGTCTACCTGGGCATCCCTATAATTGTTGTCGAGGTAATATTCACTTAGGTGTGTTATATTGAAATCTCCTATTATAATATAATTACTCTCATACAGAAAATCAAGACATTCCAAGTATGCAAAAAAATTTTCTCTAGTCAGTATCGTGCAACTAGGACTAATATAAACTACTAATATGTACATAAAACTAATTTTGTTAGTATATATCTTAACTATTATAAAGTCTATATCTAGATCGTTAAAGTTTACATCAATTACAGTACTTTTATATACATTTTTTACTGCTAATAAGACACCGCCGCCACCACGAGCATGATCCAGTCTGCTTCGTTTTCGATACACTAAAAAATTGCTTGGAAATTGCATCAAATACTCCAGCTGATAGCCATGTTTCCGTTAATGCGACTGCATCATACTCATGCTGTGTGAGACATATTGTATTGTAAAAACTATTTGTTTTAGTATTTAACCCTCGTACATTTTGATAGTTTATACAAAATGCATTACTAGTAGTTGACCGACTTGAACAGGCACTTATATTGTCCATATTGGAAAAGATTTCATCATCCACAATAGCATTAAGTTCTGTTTCGTGCATTGCGAACATATTGTATTAAAAAAAAACTAAACAACTAACAATCCCGTTTGTATTTTTCTAATACAGAATTTTTGTTTACTTTCAGACGCGAAAAATTATGTTACATCCATCGCGACGCGGACGAATCCAATTTCACGTAGGAGTAACTCCCTGGCCCTCATTGCATGGTCAGATGTGTTTAAAGCCTCGGCGCACTATTGGATGAGTCCCAGTGAGGACATCGTTGGGGGGGTACCCTGGGGTACTCTCCAGTAGCGGCTTACATGCAGTTGAGGAAACATAGGGACTATTACACCCTGAGTCTTATTCTTAGGCTCTTTGCCGTCCCATCAGAAGAGTTGGGTGGAGTACGGCCGGTGAAAGAAGAGGAGACACGACGGGTTGCAAAAATTTCTCTCGGTCCAGGAATGGTTACGGCGGCCTCGGCAAATTCCTGGATCATAAACTCGTTTATTAAAAATTGGAGCAGAGCATTTCTTCAGGGTGAACATTGATGCTAACTAATGTAAGTCCTATTTTTATTACTATTATTTTTTTTGAACCGAGAAATACCAATTATTTTCGATCCCCTTCAGGTAAGGGGTGAATTGCTGCCAATATTTTTAACACTGATAGGAAATATACTCTGTAATTTCTGCCCATACTTCAAAATTGTAGGCAGTGTATTATAATGTCCCACAATTACTTGATAGAATTTAAGGTGTAATTTTTATTAATTAAATATTTTATTCATACTACTACTTTTAATCTACCAAAGTCTTTATAGCAACAAAACAGAGTTCTTCCGAATCGATAAAAAAGTTGCATTTGCGACTTCCGAAACTCGAAAGTTTTTATATAATAATTAAGTTTTCAAAATTTTCTGTTACTTGCGGAAAATCCTAATACATTTTGAACTCAAATCAATCAAAATCGGTGCAAAATCATGTGGAAATTACAGAATCTATAATTTTGCATATGTTTTTAAAAAGTAGATAATTTTTTAACAATATAGAAAAAATAACTTTTATTTTAAATATTTCTTTGAGTCTGGAAAATCCGGCCAAAACTTTTCTTCATAAGATAAAAGGAAAAGGAACATTACTTGACCAAAAAATATAAATTAGAAGGAAGTTAATGTCAGGCAAATATTTTTAAATGCATTTTATAAGGCTTTTTCGTAGAAAAGTCACAAACCAGTTAGCGCCAACCAGAATTTCTAAAAATTCAGGTGACAGTTTTGGTATGATCTAATTGGAACTGACTAGTTTCTCATTGTTCTCCGGGAGAAGGTATATACTCATTAATATGATACCCATGTATTCTATACAATCATTATTAAAACAAAAGTCTCAGTACAAACTTTGAAGAAAATAAGTCAAAATTATATGTTGAAAAATAGCTAATTAAATAACCCATGAACTCTTAATTAAAATATGCCCCTTAAGATAAAAATCATTTTAATTAAGATTTAATTTAATACTTAATTATATACGTCTTAGCATACGTACTTGTGAATCTCCGCATTATTGAATGTACGGTCTTTATTTAAGAGCTTCCCAAACAGCACAAATACGTCTTAAAGACGTCCATAAAACGTTTGATCTCAACATTCAGGACGTCTTATGGATGTCCATAAAAGACGAATGACGTCCATAAGACGTCTTATGTTACAAAAGGTAACGTCTTTAAGACATTTGCTTACAACATCTTATGGACGCCCCTTCCCAACATTAAAACAACATATTCCACCAATAAAATTATGTACATTAAAAAGGGTCCCTTTAATTTTTTTGTTTTTCTTGTTTACAAAGTCAAACCGTAATTATCCAAAAGTCCAAGAAATAACTTTAATTAAGAAAAAATCAAGAGCGATATATACACTACCATTTTAAATAACTACAAGTTCCACATGAATAATTTGCTTTAAAAAATAGGTTCAACATAATCTCTTTATACAAAAAAATACATAACTTAAGCATAATGTAAACTTTTTCTAATTTGAAATCTAAGAAGTGAGGTAGAAGAACAAATATTTTCAGAACTACTACTGTTCGAACTATAAGTGAACCTATCAAATTTAAGCCTTAGTTTATCCCTTCGATATAATAACTCTAAAAGTAGACTATCAACAAAATAAAAGTTTATTAAAATAAAAAGTACACAAATCTTTAAATAGTTTTAAAAACAAGAATTTTTATTTAGTCGAATAACAAATCTGGTCTGATGCCCTTTTCAGCCATGGTTGGATTGGAATGTCCTCATTCTGCCGACTTTTTGCCAGTCCTGTTGTCTCTGTAGATCCTAATAACAAACTGATTTTAATTTTATAGGATAAAGTTTATCATTTGTGGGAGTAAATTTTTTGATATTTTTGCTATTTTTTATAATTGTCCTCTACTATAGAATCGTGACTTATGCTATTTCAAGGTTAATATGTATAATAAAAGACAGAACTTACTCATAATAAGTCTCGCCAAGTTGGAATCGTAGAACTTTCTCTTTCCTTTTCGTACTAATCAACTGTACATGGTAATTTTACGAGCTCGCTTTGCAAAGTCATAAATGCTCCCTACTTCCAGTTTTGAAATTTCTAAAACCTTAACAAAATTACTTCTTGTAATTAACAAAACTCTATTTTCTGCGTTCTTTCAATATAAACCAATCATCAGGAACAAAATAAATCTTAAGGTTTCATTAGTGGAGCACTCCATAAACAAACATTTCGCCTTCCACTTCATTAGTAATATTTCTTGTAATATTTAGGACCGGGTCTGGATGAGTTGTGCAAGCCTTTTTCGCACAGATAATATTTTTGAACATTTCATTTCATACTTCTAATAACATAGAGTTACTATAAAAATATAAGCGGTAAAGCATTCGGGAATTTCCGACCCATAAATAACGTTACTGTTTTTCTTAAATACACATGATTCTCGATCTTACCTTAAGTATTACATAAACACGAATAAAAAAGATTTTCAGAGGCACATAGATAAATCAACTAATTTAATAAAATTCTTTCAAAAGCTAAATTTTCACAGTCGGCACCCCAACAACATTAAAAATGAATAACGACATGACGAAACACAAATACAAAACTGAAAAAGACAATTGACAGAAACAAAAGGCGAATTTTTTAAAGTTATAGTTTCGCTGGCATCATATTGTTATTGTTAACGGTACATCAAACAGTCTGTGACAAAAAGCACTAAAGTATTGATAAAAAAGATCACGCAAAAGTTCCATTAACCAAAGTCGTAGTGAGGCTACTAAAAAGTTGTCGTTCAATCAAATATTTTAACCTCAACTTGTATTCAGCTGAGCTCTGTGCGGCGTTGCAAACTTATTACCCAACTGCGACAAAATCCATAGGGAAGGAAATGCTTTTTAGTTTTTATCAACTAAATTATACACAACGCACAGATAATATTTTTGAACATTTCATTTCATACTTCTAATAACATAGAGTTACTACAAAAATATAAGCGGTAAAGCATTTGGGAATTTCCTTTAACACAACCTATAAATAACGTTACTGTTTTTCCTAAATACACATGATTCTCGATCTTACCTTAAGTATTACATAAACACGAATAAAAAAGATTTTCAGAGGCACATAGATAAATCAACTATTTTAATAAAATTCTTTCAAAAGCTAAATTTTCACAGTCGGCACTCCGACAACATTAAAAATTAATAACGACATGACGAAACACAAATACAAAACTGAAAAATGACAGTTGACAAAAACAAAAGGCGGGTTTTTTAAAGTTATAGTTTCGCTGGCATCATATTGTTATTGTTATCAGTACATCAAACAGTCTATGACAAAAAGCACCAAAGTATTGATAAAAAAGAAAAGATCACGCAAAAGTTCTATTAACCAAGGTCGTAGTAAGGCTACTAAAAATTTGTCGTTCAATCAAAAATTTTAACATCAACTTGTATTCAGCCGAGCTCTGTGCGGCGTTGCAAACTTATTACCTAACTGCGACAAAATCCATAGGGAAGGAAATGCTTTTTAGTTTGTATCAACTGAATTATACACAACTGTATTTATTTTCATATAAAATGTAGTATGTAGTCTTTTAAAAGATATCTTAAAGACGTTGTATATAGACGTCTTATGGACGTCCTCAAAACAACGTCTATAAGACACCTTATTTATGTCTTAAGACGTTCAGACATAATCTGGATATAAAAATGACGTCTATAAGACGTCTAGTGCTGTGTGGGTTCTTAATTTCAAAATATCTTATACATGTAACTTAAACATGTTTTGGTTTGTTTCAGATACATTTTGCCAGACAATCCGCGCGTTTTCCTTGTAGAATGAGCATGGATATATTCAATGACTCTTGGCTCTAGAACTTGTGGATATCGAGTAATCAATATGTTAAAGTCAAAGATTAAGATCATGGAGATGACGAGTGTAGTCGAGCGTTACCATTCTTTTTCTACAGGTGAAAATTTAACATAAAGTGCGTGGCGCGCCAAGATTCTACTCTTCACGAGTTTTTCCTAAACATCGTCGTAGTTTAGAAGAGCGGTACAGTCAGCTTTTGAAGACAATCGGATGTCTAAAAAAGGCTCGATAGCCGGCTGTCTTGGGTACTTCAAAACCCACTTTTGTTCGTACTCTGGAGAGTAGGATTGTGAAGAAAGAAAACGACGTTATCAAACAAGGAAGAAGATAATGTTATCGTGCCAATGGAGATGGACCAGAAGGTAACAAAATATAATATTGTTAAGTTAGACAGGGGCGTAAATTGATTTTTTCTCTTTACATAGACTTTGTTTCTAACGTGGCATTCGATGCAGTTGAAATTCACGTAATAAACAGTTTTAATTCAAGTTTATATCGAATGCAACATCACAACAGTTAAAAGAAAGGTTGCGTTCGGTAGAAACCCGAATCTGAACCGTTTATTACCCGAATTTCAAGTATACATTACGCCATCGGATTGGTTCGATCGATTCGGAACATTGTGTTAGAAACAAGATCATTTTCTAAATACGGAGAGCACGTGAACAGTTAAATTCAATTCATCGAGATGAATATTAGAACACATCGTAACTTCAATGGCAAGTTCTTCATTAGAGTTATATTCATCATCAGTTACCTACTTTATTAGCACATTATATTAATACATTGTTAACATATATATACACAATTTGAATCTCTATCATGTATTTAAAAAGACTAAAACAGATAAAATGATTTTTTAAAATTATGTAGAAATATCTAGACGAAGAAACGTCTGTATATGTTACTATATTATTGATTAACATAATGACAAGTAAGAAATATGAATAATGTTATTAAAACCCACGGAGAAAGATTCTTGGGAGAGAAACATATATGTAAATGGAATACCATACCTTTCAAATTGATGATAATACTTTTTACTTAAATTTTTAAAGCCTTTGAAGTACAATGTTTCTATCTCAATGGTTCAAATAGTAAAATGAACGATATATATCCTTTTTGATTTTTCAAAATTTAGAAATGTGTTCATTGCATGAAACGTTCTTTAACTATATTTAAATGTTTTCAAAATATTGGCATCTGAAACATGTCAGTTTCTACACTTTGGTATCCTGATAAATCAAAAAAAATTTGAAAATTATTGTTAGTTTTGAATATAACATAAGTTAAAATTTGTTCTAAATATGTCAAAAGTGGAATTTTTAGAATTCAGTAATTCGGTAATGTAACTATGTTGTACCATGAGATTTTTGAAAATCCTGCATAAAAATATTTTTCTGGAATGCTGCTTTATGTATATGATTAGAAATGTTTTAAGTAGTAAGTTTTTAAATAGATGTTTAGCTCTAGGAATTACAAAAAGACAACATCACAAGGTATATTTATATCTTTTATTAGGAGTATTATCAACAACTCCTGAAGTATAAGAAGTTGTCGGTAATACACGCTGATAATATTCTGGATACAAATTTAGGAACATCTTTTATAGATGCAATAACAAACAAAGAGAATCAAATTATTTTTCTTTAATGATCTTGTTGAATATATATGCTGACAAACAATTGTTAACACATATGCTGTATATAATCTAATCATCTTTTGTAACTAATGATAAATTTTCTTTGTTTCAGACAGTTAAAAGCGGGGTCGCGTATTTTTCAGGGTGGCATAAGACAGGGAAGACTTGCATGCGTTAAACTATCCATTCTTTTTTAGTCTAACGTACAGAAAAGATTGAATAGGTCGTATTCATTGTTAAAAATGCCAGTAATAATTTTTCTCTCTTGAATCAGTTTAATTTTAATTTCACATGGAACTAAATCGGGTCGATAATGCAGTGTCTTTCGTGTCTGTTTGATTGTTGTTTCCTAGGACAAATTGTTGCAAAAAACAGTTGTTTTTTGGATGTGTCTCAGGGACTGCAATTAAGTGCGATCATGAAAAGTCAAAATGTTCGGGACACAAGCTGGATTAGGGCAGCGTGCAAAGTTGACTAAGGTAAGATACTTTATTTTGCATGTGTACTTCGCAAATAAATTAAAGTTTTCAAATTTCTATACAACGTAACCAGTAAAGTCCGCATTATATGGGATTTTTTTTATTAATACCTTTATTCGAAATTTGCCTTTGGCAACAATTTCTGCTTCGATCAAGATGAAAATTAACTAAAAAAATAGTAGTCATGTGATAAGCATTATCTGTCAAATTTTAACTTTTTCCAAAAAAAAATAAAATATCGAAAAAAGTTATTAGAAAGAAATGCTTCTAAACGCAATTTTTAGCCCATATATAAAATTTCAGCTGTATAAGATAATTTAGATTTTTTGCCCATTTTGTAAATTGCACCACTGTTGCAAAATAAGACTCAATGCAACCTAAATAAAACTTCTTAGTTTTGACAATGCTTAATTCAAGACATATTTTCTTTAGAGTAGCGCCATATTGAATGTGTGTTTTTCTTCAAAATCTAAATCGGGCTATTAAAATTTGGTCCCATGTGATGCAAAGTTTATTTCTTTTTGACCCTGTATAAGGTAACTTCATAAAATAAGTATGTTTAAAAACGTAATTAATGTCTAAAAGTAATACACATTAATATTAAGAAAATAGTTTAATTACAAAGACTCAAATTTTCATAAAAAATCATAATGTAAAAATTAAACGCATTAAAATTTAAATTTATTTTCCAACCAATGCAGACTTTACTGATGACACTGTGTTTGTTTGTCTTAATTATAGTGTGATTACTTTTAGACACAAACTGCGTTTTCAAAAATGGTTATTTTGTGAAGTTACTTTATACATGGTCAAAAACAAATAAATGTTGCATAACATGTGACCAAATTTTAACAGCTCTATTTGAATTTTGTAGAAAAACAACACATTTAATATGGCGCTACTTTGCGGTTACGTTGAGTCCTATTTTGCAATTTACAAAAAATAGGCAAAAAATCTAAATTATCTTATACAGCTGAAATTTTGCATATAAGGTAAAAATTACATTTAGAAGAACTTTTTCTAATAACTTTTTTTGATATTTTGAGATATAAATCCACTTTTGATTTTTTTTTGAAAAAATTAAAATTTAGTAGATAATGCTAATCACGGGACTTATATTTTTTTCGTTAATTTTCATCTAAGTCGAAGCAGAAATTAACGCCGAAGTCAAATTTCGAATAAAGCTATGAATAAAAAAAATCCTATATGATTTGGAGTTTACTGGTCACACCGTATGAACCAATTTGTATCCGTATTGAATTCATACTCTATGGTTGTATTTTGTTTTAAAGTAAAGTTGTCCGAACCCTTTGACTAATTTACATGCTGTGTCCACTTTTCTTATTTATGTTTCAGTAGTGTTTAAAAAAATCCTTTATAAAAAGATTACGACATTTAATTGTCATCATCGCTATTTATGTTAATTAAAGTTACGTATTGCCGAGTTTAATATTTTATTCAAAAATTAAAATCATAAGTATCATTATGGCAATTTATAGAGAAATGGTTTCTGGCCCGAGCCGTTCTGGTTAATCCAGCTAAACTAGCAACTATAGTTGTCTTTCTCTTCGGAATAAAAAACAAAGTTTTAAAAACACATCAGAAAATTTTATAGTTTTAGTATAATTACTGAATAAACCTAGAAATGACGTATGACATTAGTAATAGGTCTCAGTAATTCTAGTTTCTATAACTTATATCAGTTGGTATCACGTGATATAAACTTAAGGACCAGGCTTTAAATTTCCTTCATCATGTTATATAAAATTATTTCACTTAAAGACATTAAATTGATAGCGAAATTATTAAAGTATAGGAAAAGCTATTTTTGTATTAATTTACACAAAAAAATTTTCAAAACACTACACTAAAATATTTTCAGCTACTTTGGACTAACAATGTTGACTGATCTAGGGAAATTTTGAATTTCCTAAATCATATGATCGATGACATTTTTACATCATTTGTCTCGGAATACGTTTAGTGTACAAATAACACAAAGATCAAATAAACCTAAAAATTCGAATCTGTAAATCGTTAATATGGGTGAGCGTTTAAATGATACCATTATTGCTATCTCCGAAAAAGTAATATTTTTGAGATCGGTTGCCTTTCTTGAGAAACGTTTGGGATACACTGACAGAATTGTCAATGGTTTTATACTTTTGTAGATATTAGAGAAACTGGATAATGTGGAGAAATTATTTTTAAAATATCTCGTTAACTTTTGATTCTAGAAAAAATGTCGCCAACAAAAAATGTTATATTAAAAAATCCCGAAAAAGTCAACTTTTAGCTATTTTAACCAACCTCGTGTGGGTTGTCCTTTCGGAAATACCAATAGTACTACCACATATTGCACACCCTATATAAGGGCTATTCTTTTGAGTCATTATCACTTTCACTTCTATCACTTGAAGTAATCATGGGCTATATTCTTTTGAGTAATTATCAATTGAACAAAGTGAACAAATTGAAACTGATAACTTCATGTTCTTTTGTATATGCATTTACTTGTAATTGGGCTGAAGTGATCATGATTACTTCAAATGATAGAAGTGAAAGTGATAATGAATCAAAAGAATAGCCCTATGATCACTTCACCCCAATGACAAGTAAATGCACATTCAAAAGAACATGAAGTTATCAGTTTCACTTTGTTCACTTTGATCAAGTGATAATTACTCAAAAGAATATAGCAATAATATTATACGTCTCACATTTGGCCAGGGAGGATCCAGAAAATTTGGAGGGGGCATACAAATTTTTCAAGGAGAAAAACCATCTCTGGTCCAGCTCTTGTATTTGGCAACCCTACTTTAAAACGTTTAAACAGTATTATCAAAGAAATTAGTTACGTAGATATTAGTAGTATTTTCATTTTGCAAATAAACATCTTATACAGAATGGTATTTATTATTCAAGAATATAATCTTTACATAATGTCCTGGCAAAATGGTGACTAAGAAATAATCACAAAATCCAGTATATTAAACAATTCTTCGAATAATATTTATACTATTCCTGGCAAAAAGGTCCTATGATTCAATACCGTAAAATTAATGATCTTCTGGTACTAAATTTTTAAAAAGGCTTAAAGTAACCCATCGCAATTTTTGCCTATAGGGAACCGTTTTGGAATAAACAAAATATTTATAATTGCAAGACTCATTTTTAGAAAAAGTTCGGAGGCCACTTTGGTGCAATTTTATTTATAATTCATTAGAACCAGCAAGAAGCAGTATAGTATTTTTAAAAAATTAATTCAGTAAGGTAACCCTCTATGTATAGTGACAGTGGGAACGAGAAAAATTATTCTTAATCAAAAAAATTTTACTAAAATTTAATTATCCTATTTTTATTTTAAAACTTACAGTCCTGTATTTTACAAAAAGCGCCCTTTAGGACAGCTGACGACGAGGTGCAAAACCTTCATGATATTTTTAAAATTTGGCTATCGTAAGATACTGACATTCTGTTTTTCTTTTCTACTTCATAACATTTTTGCTGTGTAATTAATAGTTTTTCTCTATTGTTTCAGGTAAGTCCATGCATGCTTTCTTTCGTTGGGAAAAGGCAAATTATCACATCGGAACGCGTGTCAATGAAAAGTGTCGATCAATTTGATAAGATTTATTTGTGTGTGCATAATGTTATGAACGAAGATTAAAGAACTAAGGACAAACAGCTAACAGCTAACCTTTTTTGTTCCAGGGCTAACAGAAGTAGTGTGGAGTATGATGAGTATAAATATTTTTTTTATATG
The DNA here is from genome assembly GCA_034092305.1 of Diaprepes abbreviatus. Lineage (NCBI taxonomy): Eukaryota > Metazoa > Arthropoda > Insecta > Coleoptera > Curculionidae > Diaprepes > Diaprepes abbreviatus. The sequence goes on from JASJET010000031.1 coordinate 16,758,230, forward strand.
GTTTAAAAATGTATATAATTGTCATATTTCTTTTAGAGCAGTTTTTTTTTCTAAATATCAGACTTGCAAATAATTTACCACAAACACACATATTTTTAAGCTGAATTTAAAAAATAGATATTTAAAATAGATGCAATATTCTTAGTTTAGATTCTAATGTTTTGCTTTAAACTTTAATGCCCTTATAATTAATACTGATTATTCACAGAAACATAAAACAAGAATTGTAATGCTTTTTTTCCTTTTTCAGGTGCATCGGTATATTTTGAATAATCACTCTAAGAAAACAAGTTTACCGAATATTAAAATTAAAAAATTAATCATGTAAATTTTTTTTAAATATGTTTACTTCAGCTGTTTTAAAAGAGTTTTTTCAGCCTTTGGCAACGAGTTAACATAATTTTGCAATTTCAAGTCCAAATATTATACACAGTTGCATATGTTGAAATATTCAGATAAATCACTAATTGTCAAATTCTTGTGTCAAAAAGGTAAGGGAAACTTGCCCTTTTGATCACTCTGTCTTTGATTAATTTGGACTATTTCATAAGAAAGTAGTTATTTCTGGCCAAAATAACGAAAACTTTATAAAATTGTGCGAATGAACACATTCAAAATCAGATAAAGTGACCAAAGGGTTGGTTTTTATGGCCTTTTAGATCCGATGAGTCAGCATTTTAGAGTTCATCTCTGTATTCTACTATTTAGAACATTGTTTGATTACATTTTACTAATGTCTTTTTTTTAGGATTGCTCATTTTTTTTTTCAGAATTAATCATTATAAATTATTTTTTTCAGAATATTTATATTTTTAAAACTAAGAACACACTGATACCGAAAATGTGATAGGTGTAGGTGTTTTCTTGACAGCTGTTTACGTTTCAGGTTTTTTAGGTATGTAAAATTATAATACGTAAGCAGCTGTCTGTTGTTCTATTTGTAGCCGTACAACACTGATGAGTGCCAAGGAAGGTCGAAACAGTTGCCGAAGTGTTGGAGAATATGTATTAAAGGTAAGTTGATTCACAAAGTATAATTGCAATATTTACTAATTAATTAATTTAAAGAAACTACCAAGTGCCATTTTGAATTCGCTTAATAAGTGTTCTGTATCATATTTTAAAGCTACATATTAACTAATTTAATAATTTAGCAAGTGCTGAACCAAAAGTTTTTCTTTTTTTAGAATCATGTTGGGCAATGCGCTATCAATTATGGACATCCTTTATGTTTTTAAATTCTCTTGTTATTTTTTTTTTTCATGATATAGAAACATTGGAGCATGATTTTTATGATTTTTTAAAAGTAAAAATTATCACAAAAGTTAATTTATATTTTCACATTTCATATTTTAATACTTTTATTTCGTACCCAATACAATTTGATCTCAAAATTTTGTTGTCGTTTTTTGGGATCTCAAGAAAACTGTAACTTTATCAGATGTTAGCTCTCACCTCTTCATTTTGAGAAAAAGAACTGTGATAAACGGACATAGGAATAGATGGAGGGACTTACACCGGGTTGTTTCTATAAGTATATGGAATCTTAATCTTATCTCATATTATTAGCCATCTTCATTCCAGCCTTGAATATATAGACTTCCTATATTTGCCATCATTTTCTTCTATTAATTGCCTTTCTCACCCCCATCAGTATACGAAATGTTTCAAGTCATCTGTCCACCACAATGAGGTATGTCCTCTGGATCTCTTACCTATGTATGGTCTCCATTCTAGTGCAGTATTTAACCATCTATTGGCTTTAAACCATGCTACATGCCCCGCAATGTTCCCTTTCTGCTCCGTCACAGTTTCCCCAATATCTTTAATCTTTGTTTTTTGCCGAATTCACAGGTTTCGCTTTCGATCACTTAGGGATATGCCGAGCGTCTACGTCCCATGGCTCTTTGAATATGTTTCATTTTATTCATTGTTTGTTTTATGACGGTCCATATCTCGGCTATATATTAATCATAGACTCGTCCCCTAAGGAACATGGATATATTTTTGTTCTTTAAAGCTTGCTTAACTTGTCGAATGCGACCCATCTTAACTGGTTTCTTTTTGTCATCATATCTCCACGATAGGTGTAATTCTGAATATTTTCTTTATAATAATTAAATATTTTGATATGAGAGTCTACTTTACACATCACCTTTGTTTCAGCAAAGTTCATATTGAGTCCAGTTTTACCAGTTTCTATTTATTTTAGATTTTCTTTATCTCTCTTTTCATAAATCAATATTATAATTGCATTATTCCAGTTTTCAGGGATTAGACATTCATTTAAACATTTATTGAATAGTTCACGGAGTTTAGTTCTGAGTACATTTGCTCCTTCCTTTATCATTACAATGAGTACAGAATTCTGTCCAGGGGCTTTATTGTTTTTTGTTTGACTTAAGAGTATTCCAGTCCTTTTGGTATGATATTCGACATTTTTTTGATCCTGTGTTGAGTATTGGTCGTGAATGTTCTGATGTTTCAGCCATATGTTTAATAAGGTCACTGTAAAATCGATGTGTAATTTACAAGATGTCTTTTTTATTTCTTGCTTACTGATCATCCCCTCTTTTTAAATAGTTTTTTCCCTTGCTTTCTAAGGCTTTTGATGCCTCTGTTCATTTCAATTTCTATTACTACTTCGATTTGCTACTATCTTTATTTATATTCAGAGGTATCTATGAATTCTTTGTTGTTTCCTTCTTTCAACATCTACTGTTTTTATTTTTATTTTCGTATCTCGATTTTCTTTGAGTGACGTTTCCAGCAGCCTCTCTAATAATTGGTAGAATGAATGAATAAATGAATGAAAAAGGGGTGGTGATACTAGATCATCGATGCCTAGGCCTCTATTGGGCCCTCTACATCCCAGCATTAGCTGCAGGTCATTCGAGGCCGATCGCCTTTGCGAATCCAAAGCAATCTCTTTAGTTGAACTTGCCTAAAATAAAATATCTCTGTCTCATTCCGTTGAGTGCTGGACACTCTCTGAGGATATGGTCAACAGTTTCATTCTCCTCCAAACACCATCTGAACGTCGGGTCGTCTTTGACACCAATACTATGAAGATGATCCCTGAGGTGACAATGTCCTGTCAACAATCCCAAAGAGAGGAGCTCCTTAGTACGACCGTGCGCTAGGCCCAGTTATATGTTAGCACATCTCATTCCAGAAACTCCCCTCCACGATTCAATAAATTTGCTTTCCAGCAAACGATTGTCGGTTATTGTTTCATATTAATAGGAATCCAATATTTACATAAAAATAAATGACAGTGGACTTATTACTTTTTACAGTTAAAAAATTTGCAAAGTGGCAAATGCATGTATAATTTAACAATATATATGATACACTATTTTATTTTAAAAACAAAATTTTTTTCTATAACTTCCTCGAATTATGGAACTTGGGTATTTCTTAAATTTATAAAAGAATATTAGATTTTTGCTGAAAATTTAATTTCCCTTTATTTTTCTCGCTCGGAAAAGTTTTAAAATGTATAAATAACAAAATATTCTTGAATGTTTCCAATTTACACTTTGTATATTTTTTTTGCAATTGTTTTCAGTTTAACCTAAATTTTATATACATTCACCATTTTGTCATGAAAATATATTTAATTTGGTTTTTCAAAAATAATTTCTCTTACATGCTTTAATTTTGTTTATATCCTTTAACTCACTTATTTCTCGGTTTTTTTCTAGGCGAAAATAGTTGTTTTGTAGAAATGCATTTTTTATTTTTAGTGGGATATCATTTTTAGATTCCAATTTAAATTTATGTCCGAAAATACAAAATTTTGTTAAAAGAAAAAATTAAAAAATTTCGAGCTTTCTTTAATACTAACTTGCACCATTGAGAAAGCAAAAGTATGAAAAAAACTATAATACTTCGAAAAAATTTGTTTTATTATAGTCATTCAATTCTTCATAATTGGCTCGTTATTTATCCTTAGCAAAAGCCACTCAAGTACAGAAATATGATGTAAACTCTTTTAATTATTTTAAAATGTTTGAGTTGTTATAACCACCTATTAGGGGGAAAAAAGACAAAAATACATCATTCCGTATAGAAATCCAAATATTCTCTAATAATTTTTTTGAAATTACTCAGCAGTGTCAATTTTAAAAATAAAAAATAATCACCGGAGTTCATACACTATCAGGGAAGTCTCCTGATGAGCTGGCTAATCGACTTTTAGGATAGAAGCCGTATAGATAAAAAAGAAATAAATTACATTTTACATTAACCTTAGAATAATTTTATAAATCACTATACTCACGAAAAAACAACAGTGTTATTAAACGATGAGGTTCTGGGTGAAACATTTTTTCAAGCCTTCTTTGTAGGAAAAATATATAGGTGCAAAATTTTTTGGAGGTGGAGGAGCTGGCTAATCGACTTTTAGTATAGAAGCCGTACAGATAAAAAAAGAAATAAATTACATTTTACATTAACCTTGTTTTTGTGTTGATCTTTGAAGTCGTTAGAAATTTGTTAAAATTTTGAAGATGTACAGTTCTTTTCGTTCTCATGTTAGAGTCTGTTTGACAAAAGCCTGTACGACAAAAGTCAGAAAAAGACTTTGGGATGGTAAATAAAAAAAGCAAGTATGTTAATACACGTATCCTTTATTGTGATGCTTTATTATTAAGTGGTCCAGTCGCATAAATTATCAATAATTAATTGGAGTTTCCAGATCATGCCTTCGACCATTTTATAAGATATTTATATATACAATGCTTCTACTAATTTAATAACAATCTAAAGACAAAGACGTCCATGTAAGTCGGATTTGACGAAATAATTACTCGACAGTCCAGATATCGAGCTTTATGAATGCCCAAACATTTTCTATGGGTTTTGCATCTGATCACTGCCATAGTCAATCTAGTACATGAACGTAATTTGTTTGTTTCCACACAGTACAAAGATGACTGATATTTCAGGATATTGTCTTCTGGCAATAGCCAATATTCATTTTTTCTTATAAAGCACTGTCGGGCAGATGGTAATAAAGCTTTCTGATTTATTTTGACCATTTTAGCTATGTTTAAATTGTCTGTAAGGTGTACAAAGTGCCAAGTCTCTGTTTTGCAAAGCAGCTCCAAATGTGCACCTCCAACAGGTATTTGACCATCCGCTAGATGAATCTATTGGCGTGGGTATACCAGGAGTGAGTCTGTTTTCAATATGTTTTATGGATAAGTTTCTTTACTGTGTTATGAAATTTTACTTCATTAGCCAGTAAATGTCTTGTTAAAGATCTGAAACTATACCTACAAAAAAAAGGCTTTTATTCTATAGAAGATTATATGAAAGAGTACCTTGCTCACACTATCATCTAGCATTAAGTCTAAAGGTAGGAGCTAGACAGGGTTTTAAAGTGTTTTTTGAATGCCTCTTTTTTTGTTTTTCTTAGCTTTTGCTTTGTATCATTGGAAATATAAATGTGTAGGAAAATAACTTGTAAGTCCATGATGTTCTCATTTATTTATTAATGTTCTTAACACCTATTACAAATGTTTCATTATTAACTAAGTTTATAACCTTCAGTAGATATATTTGGCATTTACCAGGTAACAGATTTGTTATGGAATTCGTTACCAACCACGTTTTAGCGCAATTTTTGTGATACGGTAAAGAAAAGCCGCAATTTCGCTTTGGCTTACCAGGTTACAAATATCGTTACCCAGTTCCAGACTGGTCAAGATCATCGTTAAGATGAATTATAACCTTAAAATTTATTATTTATGTATATATTTTCTTTTCTTTTGTCATTTTTTCTAATGAATTTGATCCAGCAAAGGTAAAATGATCCATATCCAATGATAGTAAACAAGTAGTGTTATCTGTTCATTCATCATTTGTTGCTTTGTGAAAAAATATTGCTGCCATGTCACTATCGCTTTCTTGCATTTTTAGTAATATTTAAAATAAGTAACAAAAATTACCACAAAAATCATCCAACAACACATAATTTCGAATACAATGCCTTTTCACGATTGGTCATGAGACCATTATGCACACCATTAAAGCTGTTAACATTCTATGTCAAAGTTATCCGTAACCCATAACTTGGTAAACGCCAAAAATGTCTAGTATTGTTTTACCACTGTATGTTTATAGTAGGCTAAGGCATTAGAGTTAAGTAAAAAGTTATTTTCTGTTGTAATGGATTTAATAAGGAATATATCTATCTATCTTTAGTATACATGACACATTTAGACCTTTTTTACGCGTGATTGCTTGTTATCACATAATTCTTCTGGAATAATTGTAAAATCATCCTGCCCGCCTTTTTCTTTATTTTTTGCATGGCGCCATGATCTGGTAGGTCATCAATATTTTTTACACCAGAATAGTATTTCATACACTTATAATATCTGAATTAATTATGAATTTATCAGCCGCTCTGTATGACATTTTGGGTCTTTTTGGATGCAAACATAAAACACGGCTTCGTAACGTGATGCGTACACTGCACTCATGACGAAATACGTCCTTTTGTGACAAAGATCAAAGTGCAACTAAGGCGGCCTATACAAAGCCTTTCAGGGGAGGGGTCATATTCGAACTGCCACTGTTAATGGTTTCCAAGAAAAAGTTTAGCCATACAGACTCTTGTCAAACAGACCATAGAATAATTTTATAAATCACTATACTCACGAAAAAACAACAGTGTTATTAAACGATTAGGTTCTGGGTGCAACATTTTTTCAAGCCTTTATTGTAGGGAAAATATATAGGTGCAAAATTTTTTGGAGGTGAGTTTTGGTGTAAGAATATTACGTTCACCGACCAAACTGTTTATTGTTTTCTGTAAATATCCCATTTAAAATAAAATATTTGTAAGAAACTCAAGAAAGCTACAGACCTTTCAGTAGACAGAGATTTAATGATTTATAACTTTTCAACTTACCACTAACTTTGCTTATAAATTTAGAAGTTTGTAGGTGTCATAATATGTAACTATTGTTTGTTAATTTCCCAAAAAAAACTCTTATAGACAAATAGTTTGTATTAAGAAATGTTTATTTTTAAAAATTTCAGGTGAACATTACAAGAAGCAAATAATGTGTATAGTAACTTCAGCCATCCACAAATTACCACCAGTCAGCCACTAAAATATTTTAGTGATGATATTGCATCCTCTATGTAGCATATTGATATATGTTGGTATTTTTTAAATTTAATGGTAAGTATTCCGGGGTTGTTTCTGGCCTGTTAGCGTACGAATGACTGATGGATCTGGGCATTTGACATTTGCTCATATTAATGTTAGGTCAGTTTGTTCACACTTTAATGTATTTTCATAATTTGTAGAGTCTGAGGGATACGACATCCTTGGGCTGTGTGAAACCTGGTTGAATACTGGTATTGCCAATGCAGGTTTAGCTATTCCTGGCTATGGTTAGAAGGGATAGAGATCGTGTATATACTGAATTAAAAGTTAATAAGCCTCGTCCTTCAATAACTTTTCGAATATATCGCGATTATACACACTTTAATTATAATGATTTTCTGAATGATTTGCAGGCTGTTAATTGGAATGTGATTTATGATATGCAGAGAGTGGATGACATGGTTTCGTTTTTAAACGAGAATGTTAGATCGGTATTTGACGTTCACGCGCCTATCAAAAGATCGCGCTTTATCAAGGCACCTGCTCCATGGTTGACGGAAAACATTAAATTTATGATAAAACTGCGTAAAAAAGCTCTATCGAAGTTTAAAAAAACGAAGACAGATGCTGCTTGGAATGAATATAGGGATCTTCGCAATTACATTACGATGGCTGTCCGAAATGAAAAAAAAGCGTACCTACAACAGAGGTATAGGGTGGATCCGGGAGCTTTTTAGCGTACTTTGAAGATACTTAATATTGGCACATCAACTAAATCGTTGCCTTCAAATATGGGTTCCCCTTCGGATTATAATGATCATTTTCTCAACAGTATTCCTTTGACAGATATAACATCTAACAATAAGTTTTTGGATGAGTACAGGAATTCGCATTTCGGGGATGTAAGCGATGATTTTGTTTTTACTGAAGTTGACGATAACCGCGTGAATGAAGTTATCTTTAAGGTAAAGTCAAATGCTCTGGGAGCTGATGAGATAGACTGTAAGATGCTATTGTTGATCACCCCTTGTCTCACTTTTTATTTAACTTTCATAATTAATAAGTACCTTTCTACTTCTTCCTTTCCACTACAGTGGAAATGTGCTAATGTATTACCAGTTCCTAAGGTTTCTAATCCCACTGCCATTTCTGAGTGTCGTCCTATTAGTATTTTACCGACATTGTCTAAGGTGCTCGAGAGGCATTTTACCATCTACACAGTCGGGATTTCGCCCTTTACATAGTACAACTACTGCACTTCTTAAAGTGAGATGATGTGTTTGGTGCAAGTGATAGCAGTTTGACGACATCTCTTATATTACTGGATTTTAGTAGGGCCTTCGACACTTTGAACCATACGATGTTTTTTGCAAAACTGGGATACTTTGGCTTGGGGAGGAGTGCAGTGGAGTGGTTTAGGAGTTATCTTGGATATAGAATGCATAGAGTGTGCATTGGCAATGAGAGGTCTGAATTTGTGACTTTCAATAGGGGTGTACCACAGGGCAGCATTCTTGGGCCGCTGTTATTTTCGCTGTATACAGCTGATTTCTGTAAATTTATAAAAACTTGTCATTCTCACCAATATGCTGATGACTTGCAAGTTTACTGATCGTTTAATTTAGTCGGTATGGCACAGGCTGCACAGCAAATTAATGATGATTTGCAGATCATTTTGGAGATATCCAGAGGTCCAGAATTCACGGGTTTCGCTTTCGATCACTTAGGGATATGCCGAGCGTCTACGTCCCGTGGCTCTTTGAATATGTTTCATTTTATTCATTTTTTGTTTTATGACGGTCCATATCTCGGCTATATACTAATCATAGACTCGTCCCCTAAGGAACATGGATATATTTTTGTTCTTTAAAGCTTGCTTAACTTGTCGAATGCTACCCATCCTAACTGGTTTCTTTTTGTCATCATATCTCCACGATAGGTGTAATTCTGAATATTTTCTTTATAATAATTAAATATTTTGATATGAGAGTCTACTTTACACATCACCTTTGTTTCAGCAAAGTTCATATTGAGTCCAGTTTTACCAGTTTCTATTTATTTTAGATTTTCTTTATCTCTCATTTCATAAATCAATATTATAATTGCATTATTCCAGTTTTCAGGGATTAGACATTCATTTAAACATCTATTGAATAGTTCACGGAGTTTAGTTCTGAGTACATTTGCTCCTTCCTTTATCATTACAATGAGTACAGAATTCTGTCCAGGAGCTTTATTGTTTTTTATTTATTATTTAAGAGTATTCCAGTCCTTTTGGTATGATATTCGACATTTTTTTGATCCTGTGTTGAGTATTGGTCGTGAATGTTCTGATGTTTCAGCCATATGTTTAATAAGGTCACTGTAAAATCGATGTGTAATTTACAAGATGTCTTTTTTATTTCTTGCTTACTGATCATCCCCTCTTTTTAAATAGTTTTTTACCTTGCTTTCTAAGGCTTTTGATGCCTCTGTTCATTTCAATTTCTATTACTACTTCGATTTGCTACTATCTTTATTTATATTTAGAGGTATTTTTGAATTCTTTGTTGTTTCCTTCTTTCAATATCTACTGTTTTTATTTTTATATTCGTATCTCGAGTAAGGTTTTATATTTTCTTTGAGTGACGTTTCCAGCAGCCTCTCTAATAATTGGTGGAATGAATAAATGAATGAATGAATGAAAAAGGGGTGGTGATACTAGAACATCGATGCCTAGGACTCTATTGGGCCTTCTACATCCCACCATAGCTGCAGGTCATTCGAGGCCGATCGCCTTTACGAATCCCAAGCAACTTCTTTAGTTGAACTTGCCTAAAATAAAATATCTCTGTCTGTTTCTGTTGAGTGCTGGACACTCTCTGAGGATATGGTCAGCAGTGTCATTCTCCTCCAAACACCATCGGAACGTCGGGTCGTCTTTGACACCAATTCTATGAAGATGGTCCCTGAGGTGACAATTTCCTGTCAACAATCCCACCACAATTCGCAGCTCTTTTCTTCCCAAGGAGAGAAGCTCCTTAGTACGCCGTGCGCTAGGCCCAGTTATATGTTAGCACGTCTCATTCCAGAAACTCCCCTCCACGATTCAATAAATTTGCTTTCCAGCAACGATTGTCGGTTATTGTTTCATATTAATGGGAATCCAATATTTACATAAAAATAAATGACAGTGGACTTATTACTTTTTATAGTTAAAAAATTTGTAAAGTGGCAAATGCATGTATAATTTAACAACATATATGATACACTATTTTATTTTAAAAACAAAATTTTTTTCTATAACTTCCTCGAATTATGGGTATTTCGTAAATTTATAAAAGAATAATAGATTTTTGCTGAAAATTTAATTTCCCTTTAATTTTCTCGCTCGAAAAAGTTTTAAAATATATAAATACCAAAATATTCTTGAATGTTTCCAATTTCCACTTTGTATATTTTTTTTGCAATGATGCTATTATTGTTTTGTTTAACCTAAATTTTTTATACATTCACCATTTTGTCATGAAAATATATTTAATTTGGTTTTTCAAAAATAATTTCTCTTACATGCTTTAATTTTGTTTATATCCTTTAACTCACTTATTTCTCGTTTTTTTTTCTAGGCGCAAATAGTTGTTTTGTAGAAATACATTTTTTATTTTTAGTGGGATCATTTTTAGATTCCAATTTAAATTTATGTCCGAAAATACAAAATTTTGTTAAAAGAAAAAATTAAAAAATTTCGAGCTTCCTTTAATACTAACTTGCACCATTGAGAAAGCAAAAGTATGAAAAAAACTATTTTTTTAAATCTTAAAATACTTCGAAAAAATTTGTTTTATTATAGTCATTCAATTCTTCATAATTGGCTCGTTATTTATCCTTAGCAAAAGCCACTCAAGTACAGAAATATGATGTAAACTCTTTTAATTATTTTAAAATGTTTGAGTTGTTATAACCACCTATTAGGGGGAAAAAAGACAAAAATACATCATTCCGTATAGAAATCCAAATATTCTCTAATAATTTTTTTTGAAATTACTCAGCAGTGTCAATTTTAAAAATAAAAAATAATCACCGGAGTACATACACTATCAGGGAAGTCTCCTGATGAGCTGGCTAATCGACTTTTAGGATAGAAGCCGTATAGATAAAAAAGAAATAAATTACATTTTACATTAACCTTAGAATAATTTTATAAATCACTATACTCACGAAAAAAAAACAGTGTTATTAAACGATGAGGTTCTGGGTGAAACATTTTTTCAAGCCTTCATTGTAGAAAAAATATATGGGTGCAAAATTTTTTGGAGGTGGAGGAGCTGGCTAATCGACTTTTAGGATAGAAGCCGTATAGATAAAAAAGAAATAAATTACATTTTACATTAACCTTGTTTTTGTGTTGATCTTCGAAGTCGTTAGAAATTTGTTAAAATTTTGAAGATGATTTCGTTCTCATGTTAGAGTCTGTTTGACAAAAGCCTGTACGACAAAAGTCAGAAAAGGACTTTGGGATGGTAAACAAAAAAAGCAAGTATGTTGATACACGTATCCTTTATTGTGATGCTTTATTATTAAGTGGTCCAGTCGCATCAATTATCAATAATTAATTGGAGTTTCCAGATCATGCCTTCGACCATTTTATAAGATATTTATATATACAATGCTTCTACTAATTTAATAACAATCTAAAGACAAAGACGTCCATGTAAGTCGGATTTGACGAAATAATTGCTCAACAGTCTAGGTATCCTATCTGTAGAGATCAAGCTTTATGAATGCCCAAACATTTTCTATGGGATTTGCATCTGGTCACTGCCATGATCAATCTAGTACATGAACGTAATTTGCTTGTTTCCACACAGTGCAAAGATGACTTTGATATTTCAGGACTTCGTCTTCTGGCAATAGCCAATATTCATTTTTTCTTCTAAACCACTGTCCACCATGGTAATAAAGCTTTCTGATGTATTTTGACCATTTTGGCTGTGTTTAAATTGTCTGTAAGGTGTACAAAGTGCCAAATCTCTGTTTTGCAAAGCAGCCCCAAATGTACACCTCCAACAGGTATTTGACCATCCGCTAGATGAATCTATTGGCGTGGGTATACCAGGAGTGAGTCTGTTTTCAATGTTTTATGGATAAGTTTCTTTACTGTGTTACGAAATTTTACTTCATTAGCCAGTAAATGTCTTGTTAAAGATCTGAAACTATACCTACAAAAAAAAGGCTTTTATTCTATAGAAGATTATATGAAAGAGTACCTTGCTTACACTATCATCTAGCCTTAAGTCTAAAGATAGGAGCTAGACAGGATTTTAAAGTGTTTTTTGAATGCCTCTTTTTTTGTTTTTCTTAGCTTTTGCTTTGTATCATTGGAAATATAAATGTGTAGGAAAATAACTTGTAAGTCCATGATGTTCTCATTTATTTATTAATGTTCTTAACATCTATTACAAATGTTTCATTATTAACTAAGTTTATAACCTTCAGTAGATATATTTCGCATTTACCAGGTAACGGATTTGTTATGGAATTCGTTACCAACCACGTTTTAGCGCAATTTTTGTGATGCGGTAAAGAAAAGCCGCAATTTCGCTTTGGCTTACCAGGTTACAAATATCATTACCCAGTTCCAGACTAGTCAAGATCATCGTTAAGATGAATTATAACCTTAAAATTTATTATTTATGTATTCTTTTATTTTAAAGAGGAAATTTTCTTTTCTTTTGTCATGTTTTCTAATTAATTTGATCCAGCAAAGGTAAAATGATCCATATCCAATGATAGTAAACAAGTAGTGTTATCTGTTCATTCATCATTTGTTGCTTTGTGAAAAAATATTGCTGCCATGTCACTATCGCTTTCTTGCATTTTTAGTAATATTTAAAATAAGTAACAAAAATTACCACAAAAATCATCCAACAACACATAATTTCGAATACTATGCCTTTTCGCGATTGGTCATGAGACCATTATGCACACCATTAAAGATGTTAACATTCTATGTCAAAGTTATCCGTAACCCATAACTTGGTAAACGCAAAAAATGTCTAGTATTGTTTTACCACTGTATGTTTATAGTAGGCTAAGGCATTAGAGTTAAGTAAAAAGTTATTTTCTGTTGTAATGGATTTAATAAGGAATATAGGTATCTATCTTTAGTATACATGACACATTTAGACCTTTTTTACGCGTGATTGCTTGTTATCACATAATTCTTCTGGAATAATTGTAAAATCATCCTGCCCGCCTTTTTCTTTATTTTTTGCATGGCGCCATGATCTGGTAGGTCATCAATATTTTTTACATCAGAATAGTATTTCATACACTTATAATATCTGAATTAATTATGAATTTATCAGCCGCTCTGTATGACATTTTGGGTCTTTTTGGATGCAAACATAAAACACGGCTTCGTAACGTGATGCGTACACTGCACTCATGACGAAATACGTCCTTTTGTGACAAAGATCAAAGTGCAACTAAGGCGGCCTATACAAAGCCTTTCAGGGGAGGGGTCATATTCGAACTGCCACTGTTAATGGTTTCCAAGAAAAAGTTTAGCCATACAGACTCTTGTCAAACAGACCATAGAATAATTTTATAAATCACTATACTCACGAAAAAACAACAGTGTTATTAAACGACGAGGTTCTGGGTGCAACATTTTTTCAAGCCTTTATTGTAGGGAAAATATATAGGTGCACAATTTTTTGGAGGTGAGTTTTGGTGTAAGAATGTTACGTTCACCGACAAAACTGTTTATTGTTTTCTGTAAATATTCCATTTAAAATAAAATATTTGTAAGAAACTCAAGAAAGCTACAGACCTTTCAGTAGACAGAGATTTAATGATTTATAACTTTTCAACTTACCACTAACTTTGCTTATAAATTTAGAAGTTTGTAGGTGTCATAATATGTAACTATTGTTTGTTAATTTCCCAAAAAAAACTCTTATAGACAAATAGTTTGTATTAAGAAATGTTTGTTTTTAAAAATTTCAGGTGAACATTACAAGAAGCAAATAATGTGTATAGTAACTTCAGCCATCCACAAATTACCACCAGTCAGCCACTAAAATATTTTAGTGATGATATTGCATCCTCTATGTAGCATATTGATATATGTTGGTATTTTTTAAATTTAATGGTAAGTATTCCGGGGTTGTTTCTGGCCTGTTAGCGTATGAATGACTGATGGATCTGGGCATTTGACATTTGCTCATATTAATGTTAGGTCAGTTTGTTCACACTTTAATGTATTTTCAGAATTCGTAGAGTCTGAGGGATACGACATACTTGGGCTGTCTGAAACCTGGTTGAATACTGGTATTGCCAATGAAGGTTTAGCTATTCCTGGCTATGTTTTGGTTAGAAGAGATAGAGATCGTGAAGGTGGCGGTGTAGCTTTTTATATAAAAAAAATCTTTGAAGTTTAAAATTTTACCTATACCACCAACGGTAGGTTTGCTTGAACAAATTTGGATTGATGTGTTTTGGGTCATTGTACAGGCCGTCAAATGTGAGTTTGATTACTGGCCTAGATGAATTAGAGGCTTCCTTGATATCATTTTTACCTTCATGTGATTATTTAGTGTTTGGTGGGGATTTAAATGTAAATTTGCTTAATTTAAATTCAGATGGATATAGGACATTGAACAGGTTTTTTCATAAATATACTCTTAGTCAATTAGTTCTTTCCCCTACACGTGTCACACAGAATACACAAACTCTCATAGATGTTATAGTTACTTCTGCAAAAAATCTGTCTTTAAACACCCATGTCATCAAAATGGAAGGTATTTCAGATCACAGCTTAGTATATACTGAATTAAAAGTTAATAAGCCTCGTCCTTCAATAACTTTTCGAACATATCGCGATTATACACACTTTAATTATAATGATTTTCTGAATGATTTGCAGGCTGTTAATTGGAATGTGATTTATGATATGCAGAGAGTGGATGACATGGTTTCGTTTTTAAACGAAAATGTTAGATCGGTATTTGACGTTCACGCGCCTATCAAAAGATCGCGCTTTACCAAGGCACCTGCTCCATGGTTGACGGGAAACCTTAAATTTATGATAAAACTGCGTAAAAAAGCTCTATCGAAGTTTAAAAAAACAAAGACAGATGCTGCTTGGAATGAATATAGGGATCTTCACAATTACATTACGATGGCTGTCCGAAATGAAAAAAAGGCGTACCTACAACAGAGGTATAGGGTGGATCCGGGAGCTTTTTGGCGTACTTTGAAGAGACTTAATATTGGCACATCAACTAGATTGTTGCCTTCAAATATGGGTTCCCCTTCGGATTATAATGATCATTTTCTCAACAGTATTCCTTTGACAGATATAACATCTAACAATAAGTTTTTGGATGAGTACAGGAATTCGCATTTCGGGGATGTAAACGATGATTTTGTTTTTTCTGAAGTTGACGATAACCGCGTGAATGAAGTTATGTTTAAGGTAAAGTCAAATGCGCTGGGAGCTGATGAGATAGACTGTAAGATGCTATTGTTGATCATCCCTTGTCTCACTTCTTATTTAACTTTCATAATTAATAAGTGTCTTTCTACTTCTTCCTTTCCACTACAGAGGAAATGTGCTAATGTATTACCAGTTCCTAAGATTTCTAATCCCACTACCATTTCTGAGTTTCGTCCTATTAGTATTTTACCGACATTGTCTAAGGTGCTCGAGAGGCATTTTACCATCTACACAGTCGGGATTTCGCCCTTTACGTAGTACAACTACTGCACTTCTTAAAGTGAGCGATGATGTGTTTGGTGCAAGTGATAGCAGTTTGACGACATCTCTTATATTACTGAATTTTAGTAGGGCCTTCGAACCTTTGAATCATGCGATGTTTTTTGCAAAACTGGGATACTTTGGCTTGGGGAGGAGTGCAGTGGAGTGGTTTAGGAGTTATCTTGGATATAGAATGCAAAGAGTGTGCATTGGCAATGAGAGGTCTGAATTTGTGACTTTCAATAGGGGTGTACCACAGGGCAACATTCTTGGGCCGCTGTTATTTGCGCTGTATACAGCTGATTTCTGTAAATTTATAAAAACTTGTCATTCTCACCAATACGCTGATGACTTGCAAGTTTACTGCTCGTTTAATTTAGTCGGTATGGCACAGGCTGCACAGCAAATTAATGATGATTTACAGATCATTTTGGAGATATCCAGAGGTCATGGACTGTGTCTGAATGGTAAAAAGTCGAAAATTCTTCTTTTTGGTTCGCACAGACAACAAATTGTAGAGAGTAATATTTTTAAAATCAAAATTGGTGATACAATGTTGACGCCGTCGGACTCTGCCAAGAACCTGGAGGTAATGTTTGACGCACAACTTCGCTTTGAGGCACATACCTCGAATTTATTGCAAAGGTGTTATTATAAGCTAAAAATTCTTTATATGCATAAAGATGTCTTAACAACTGATATAAAGTTGAGACTCTGTGACTCTTTGATATTATCTTTGGTGTCATACTGTGACGTTGTATATTGGCCAGCACTTACATTATATGAGAAAAATAGTCTCCAGGAACTTCAGAATGCCTGCCTTAGGTTTTGCTACAGTATGAGAAAGTTCGATCATGTGACACCTTTATTTCGGGCATCCCGATGGTTTAATTTAGAGGAAAGATTCTTTATACATTTACCAACCCTTGTTCATAGGATTGTGTTGACAGAGGCACCTTCTTATCTATCTAATAGATTGATGCGTGGCGGTGCTGTTCATGGGAGGCAAACACGTTGTAGTTCCAGGTTCATTGTCCCGAAACATAGAGCTGCCCTTTTTCAGAGATCTTTCAGATATAGTGCAGTGAAAATTTATAACTCACTTCCTAGGGATGTCGTAGCCCTTAAGAATGTCGCTAGCTTCAAAAGAGCTGTTAAATTATTTATTATTGGTACGCGTGGTCGGGTGCTGTGATTTTCTGGATCACTTGCACGTAAAAGCCCAAAAGTGTGAACATGAATGTTTTAGAATTTACATTTTTATTTTTTCTCAAATAATTTTATATTTTAGATTAGATTTACTTTTAGTTTATTTTAAATTTAATTTAAGAAAACAGACGGTTAGATGAGTAGCTATGCTAGATCTCGCCGTCCATTATTGTATTTATTCAGTTTATATTTTTGATGCTAATAAAAAGACATTATTATTATAAATTTGGGTAGAAGTATAAAAAATTTTAAGTACTCAATTTTATCCAATTTGGCTCACAGAAGGTGGAAGTTATTCTTTTAAAGTCTAGTTGTCATCATTTTTTTTAATTCTCAGAACACAAGAGGTTCTTCCATTTTATGTTGTAGAATATGCATATTTTAGCAGTGATTATTTAATATAGAGGAACATAAATTCTTTGGTCTAAGCACATATAAAATCGTTTAATTTCTCTACAATAAAACTATGTATGTTTTATTTTGATATGGTAGTTAAAATGCAAGCTATTGGCATTTTAAAAAATAGAATTTTATAACAATCGCTAATGAAGGCATCGAATCAGTAATTCTGGAGGTTGTCTCTTTTTTAGACTTCGAAGATATCATTTTAGGAATCAGGAGTTAACCTTTTTAATTCTAGAAATTAACAAGTTGTCAAGCAGTGTAAACATTCTTTTTAATTTGTCACATACTTTGTGAACCAGAGGGGAGAGTTCTGATGTATACCTATTCTTCAGTAGGAATTTTTTATAATCACTTAGAAGGAAGAAAGGCGCAATTTTGGTGAAATTTTGTATCAATATTCTTCAAAAATGTACCCACCTAATAAAAAAATATTTACTTCCCTGTTTCATACTGTATAGAGTATTTTTTTTTATTTAAAATTTGACTTGATTTATACACACATGAGGAAAAAAATATATAAAAGTATTGTTCATCCACATAGTTTAATTCTTGTGTATATTTTTTACAATTTATATACAGGGCATTTCAGAAACACAATCAGAAAACTTACAAGTGTGATTCTATATGATAAATTAATGGTGGTAACTAATTCAAAAAGATTTCAGTGGTTTCCTAGTTACATTTATTTTGTTCTAAAAATTCATATTTAATTTTCTATTGTATAGATCAAGTTGATCTTTGAGCAGAATGTTAAGTCTCATCCACAGATAAAACTGTTTTCCCAACTGGCCACCAGAAGACACTTAATCTAAAAATCTAAATTCATTGCTTTCATAACTCTCTTATTTTGACAGATTTGATCAAATAAGAACATCATTTTGAAGATAGTGAAAAATTCATCAAATAATTTGTACTCAAAGTATTGAGTCGATTTGACAGAGAAATGACTTAAAATGACATCAATCATAAGATACAGGCAGTCTGAAATTGTCCTTCATCAGTAAATTATTGTATCGTATTAGCCCAAAGTCGCTGAGCCTATTATTTTATTGTAGTGTTTTAAACTCGCAAATAATTTTGTGTGTAAATAAATACAAAAAAAAAGTCGGTTTTACCTATACTTAAATCATTTACACTACATATTTAATGTATTTAAATGGAAAAAATTTATGTAAAATGGTGAAGGAAATTTAAAACCTGGTTCTTGAACTTTATCCCAACTGATAGATAGATAGATAGATATTTATTTGTGTCACAATTATTACAATTTTACACACGTCAAAATAAACATATAAAAATAAAAATTCCTACAAGATACAATAACAATCACACTGACAAACTTATGAGTTAAAAGATGCATCAAACCGGTGGTTTTCAATAAACAACAAAATATTAATTCCCTATCACATCAACATATTTCAACAAAACACTAAGTCTGCATTAATAAAATCGTCAAGTGAATAAAAGCTATTTTGCATCAGTATATTTTTAACTTTGCTTTTAAACAATTCAAATGATAGGCTCTTTAGATGCAAAGGAAGCTTGTTGTAAAATCGAGGAACATAATAATTGACAGAATATCGACTCTTAGTCAGACGTACAAAGTCAGATGCATGCCTTGTGTTGTAATGGTGAATGTCACTATGCAGTGCAAATTGTTCCCGTCTTTCATGGATCCATAATAAACATTTAAATATATATACTGATGGCAATGTCAAAATGTTTAGATTCTTGAAGTGGTTTTTGACGTCTGCGCGAAAGCGCAGGCCCATAATAATTCTAATGGCCTTTCGTTGCAGACTGAAGAGTTTGCCAGAATGCGGTGAATGTCCCCAGATAAGAATTCCATATGATAGATGGGTGTGGATGAGGCTGAAGTAAGCGCTCATACATGTTTCATGATTTGCAACTCGCACCAGATTTCTCAAAAGAAACAAATTCTTTGAAACTTTATTTGACACAATCTGAACGTGTTCATTCCATTACAACTTTTTATCCATATGTAATCCCAAGAATTTAACAGTCTGCCGATCACCAATCAACTGTTTTTGAGTAAATATGACATTTTTAGTTTTATTAGCATTGAGACACAACTGATTGACATCAAACCACAGCGAGGTCCCCGACCGCACCTCAAGCATCGTAAGCCGAAGGCTCGTTAAATCAGGGGTCCTATTAGTCAAAAGTTGTGTCGTCTGCATACAACACAACCCCGAAAGAAGAAGGGACACTATTTGGTAGATCGTTTATATATATTATGAACAGGACAGGTCCCAATACCGAGCCCTGCGGCACCCCGACGCTCACTACACCGGTCTCTGAAAGATTATCATTATAATAAACACATTGAACTCTATTTTTTAAATAAGACTTAATTAGAGAGAGACTTGAAGAACAGATGCAATCGAAAGCCTTGCTGAGATCACAAAATGTAATCCCAGCGAAGCCACCACTCTCAAATTCAGACACAATGGTGCGCACCAAATCAAGAACAGCCAATTCAGTACCCCTTCCCGCCCGAAAGCCAAACTGAGAAGGGTCAAAGATATTAAAGGTTTCCATATAACCGTAGATTTGCTTTGATAGGATAATCTCAAAAACCTTTGAGACCACCAGAATAATGCTTATGAGCCTATAATTCTGACAATCATCAATAGAACCTGTCTTATGAACAGGAATAACTTTAGATTTTTTAAAAGAGTCAGGAAATAAACCAATCTTAACACATTTATTAAATAATATTGTTAGTGGGGATATAATGAAGTTTTTGATAGACTTAACCATTCTGACATTAATATTATATATATATATATATATATATATATATATATATATATATATATATATATATATATCCATCCCTACTGTCCGAACTTTTGAGACTATCTATGGCTTCCCTAACCTGATTCGGGGTAATATCGCGGAAATCAAACTGAAATGCACACTCGGAAAGGAAGTGAGTAGGTGAAGTTTTTGATTGTTTTATATTCTTTATAAGCTCAAGTGGTTGATGTACAAAAAAGTTATTCATCTAATCAGCGTCCAATACATCGGAATAAGCCACTCTCTTCTTTAACGGTCGAGAATTGTTGACCACATCCCACATGGCCCGAACCTTGTTAGTCTTAGAACGTATATATTTTTCATTTGCATCTTTTTTACATTCGGCAATTTTGTTTCTATAAAAGCTTCTAAAATTTGTATAAAGCTCTTTATTTCCATCAGTAGGATTTTGTCGATAAAAGTCATATAAAAAGTTCAATTTTTCTCGAAAAAACTTCAGGTTTTCATTATACCAAGATATATTATGAGTTGTTTGATCTTTGTGTACACGAATTATTTTTGAGGTAAACGAGAGGTTCATTGCATAAGTTATTTTTCCAAAAAACATTTCAAACATTTCATTTAGAGAATAATCCTGATCACTGATAAATGATAAATCAGTGAACTCTATGATATTAACGAAGCAATTAATTCCATGCGCTGTCACAGGAGTAATTGTTTTTTGTTCATAAGTGGGCTTTTCTTTAAATATATTTAAATCTATAGACACTGCTTTATGATTAGACAATTTTAAGTCTAAGACCTGGGTAGAATAAATATTTTTGCTGAGAAAATTAATAAGGATGTTATCAATACAATTCTGACCTCTCGTACATTCGCGTATGCACGGAATAAAGTTATAAGAGATAAGCAAGTTGGTAAAGTTTAAATTATTTGTATTATTAGAATGAAAAACAATGTTAAAGTCGCCACTAATTACAACTTCACGTGATCTTTTATTTAATTTATCCAAGACTTGTGTCATTACCTGGAAAAAGACGTCAATATCTGTATTGGGAGGTCTGTAAACAGTAGCAATAATTAAATTATCATTCGAAATTTCCAACGCCGCAATTTCACACACATTCTCAATACTCAAGGATGTCATATCAGTACTCTCCACGAAATTAATGTCATGTTTGCATAAAATTAAGGTACCGCCATGAGATGTTGATCTGCAGTAATAAGAGCCTATTCTGTAACCAGCAATCTTTAAACAGCCCATCACATGAGATGACAACCAATGTTCACTTATACAAAGTACATTGTGATATACTGTGCTTTCATGAAGATAGCTTTCAATTTCAAGTATTTTATTTCCTAAGGATTGTATGTTGATATGAATTATTGACATTGTACAAAGTGATTTAGGGTTATGTTTGATTAATTGAAGGTTTCTTCCTTGTTGTCCGAGGCTTGCTTCTGAAAATTTCTTCGTTTATTAAATGGTCGTATAATTGTATATCTAGGCCATAGGTTAGGTTCTTGGACAGCTTTAGAATCGGAGAAGGAAACTGTAATTTTAAAAGCAGAAATTTGATCCGATTTAACGTTAAGCTTTTCAATGTTTAAGGGTGTTAGATTATTCAATTTAAGATGGGCCAATATTTGCTCCTTTGATGTTTCGGGAACCAGACGAGAGATAAAGATTTCACGTCGGCTTTCTACGGCGAAAATTTGGCATCCTGACTCATTTGAGCCGAATTTAGTCTGGTTGCGTTTTTTTCTATATGTAACCAACTCGAATCCGTCAGTCTTATTAGTATCCGAAGTTTGCGGCGTCTTGGCCAAATTAATCACGTCATCCATAATTTCTCTCTGGCGAGACTCATACTCATTTATCGACTTTTTTTTGACAAACAAGTTGACCTGATGTTGTCGCATTCTCCCTTGTATTTTGAATACTTTTAAATTTCTCGGCATCGCCCTGTTTTTCTAATTGTGCTTTTATATTATTGTTAAGGAGTATATTGTGATTTTCATTCGCCTTGGTAGTATTTGGTCTGTTTACATTAGACTCTGCGTTTTTATGTGCAGAGGAATTTCAATCACTATGAATACTTTTTTGTTGTTGTAACCAACTGATTTTTTCTTCTAGTAGAATTATTGTTTTATTTCGTAAAGTCTTATTTTCTTGCAGTTCTGATATTACGGCATTCTTGCTATTAATTGACTCTTTATATAAATCGGGATTTGCATTTTCTATTCCTGTCTTTTCGAATTTTTCCATAGTATTGCTTACTGTTTGTGTTTGTTTAACCTCACTTTGAACACATGAACATTGTACTATTCCTTTGCTACCACTAAGAACTTTTAGTCCGGTAATTCTTAAGGCACAAGAATTATGAAACCATGCCTTACACTTATGACACCTCACACTTGTATTAACACCACTTTTATAATAAGAACAAGCTTTATCTTCTAGAGCTGGCTGAATGCACGGATTTCAGAAAATAAATGGATGACAGGTGGTAATGGAGCTGTCACACGAAAAATGTCCGGAGTATGCTCTGCGCCATTTTGGGTAAAAGTGCCATTTTGGCACGTCAAATTAACCGTCAAAAGTCAAAAAATAGTGTCATTGTTATTATTGTGAAATAATCTTTGTTTTTCCTTGGATTAAATTTATTTTAAATAACTTAATAACCAAGTAATATGCACCAAGCCATCAGTAAAATATTTAGGTGTAAATATAGACCACAAAATTATCTTCAATTGGCACTTTGGAACTGTTAAACAAAGAATGTATACAAAGGGCTAAATACCTTAGGAGTCTAATATACAAAGAAAAAGACATCAAGAAAAACAACTCATATATACAAAGCAATGTACTGACTTTAATAGGAATACACACCTCCTATATACACTAATTGCAGGAAGCCCAGCACTTATAAAACTTGAAACGGTAGAAACCACTGCTCTACGTAGTATTACTAAAATTCATCGTCCCAGCTATCCACCAATCAATTATTGTATGAATTCACTAAACATCTAGCCGATTATTGCAAGACTTCCTGTCCTGACAAGTAAGTTTGAAAGAAAACCTGAAACTTGACCGGTGATAGAGGAACTGTGTACGACCAGGGGCTGGAACCATAGGCCAGCCTGAAGACCCCCCATTAATGATACTATTCAACCTTTAATATACTTTTTTTTTATTATTTTGTGAATATTTGTAGGGGCTTGAAGACCAAACGTGCTATAAATAAGCTTTTTATTCTGAAAGTCCTCGTTTGTTGCCTTGTACGGTTCAAATTTATATGTCCTAATAAATTATAATCAATAATATTTATTTAGTTGTAGTGTAGTATAGTGTTTAACACAGTCTAAGGAAGTAAAATGTTGCATTTAACATTATTTGAATATAAAATTGAATGTTACTTATTTAAATAAAAGTTTTAAATATCTTACAAATTGTTACTTCTCAAATTTTTTGTAAGTTGTGTTGAT
The DNA here is from genome assembly GCA_034092305.1 of Diaprepes abbreviatus. Taxonomy (NCBI): domain Eukaryota; kingdom Metazoa; phylum Arthropoda; class Insecta; order Coleoptera; family Curculionidae; genus Diaprepes; species Diaprepes abbreviatus. Next base: position 16,781,989 of record JASJET010000031.1, read on the forward strand.
GAAAACAATTATGTTACACTTAACTGTTTCAAAGTAAGATACTCGACCGTTTGGGGATATAGGGACACAAGTGTTTATGTTAAATCCATAATTAGAACTAGCCGTAGAAAAACGATTTTTAAACAGCACCCTCATACTATTGAGATATGACCAGAATTTAGTGTAATAATTTTGTATGTCTATAATCTCAAATTTACTTGAAATTTGCGAAACATTCAACTTTCCAAGGAAATTTTAATTAGAAAATACTGAAAATAACGGGATACTACCTAATTAACATTTCAACTGTTTTTTCAAAAAATAAATCGTTTTGAAGAAACGGTTCGTCAACATATTGCTTTTTTTAAAGACTAGTTATTTTTAACAACCAAAAATATAATAAAAATTTTTAATTTATATTTACGACCGACCAATAGTATGACAGACGTCCACACTTAATCAATTGACACAAATTGGATAAGTTGGGTAAGGTTATAACGTAATACTGTCATTTTATCTCTTTCTACTATTTGTTTCGTTCAACTACATGTGTCGATGAAATTTCGGAAAGGTATGCAAATTGCTTCAAACCTTGTCAGTGGGAGGTAAACGATTACGTTTAGTCGTTATAATTTTTCAGTGGCGACAGCGTATTAACTGTTATTATAACTTCACCTTACCCAAAATGGCGCATAGCATGGTCCGGACATTTTCTGTTTATTTGACAATCAGTACATATACTTTATAAGTGCGTGGCTGAATGACTTTATCCTTGTCAGCCATGTTGTGTTGGTAAAAGTTATATAAACCAGCACCACTCAGGCCTGTGACTAATAACATGTGTTTTTTCTAAGTTTCTTGAGTATTTAGACTATACTTCATAATGAAAAATTGTGTATTTTGTTCACAAAATATTTTGCAGACAATAAGAGGACATTACATGCTTAAAATATTGTTACCTCTAAAGTAATGTCTTCACTTTGATCATATCTATGAAAGTAAAGATGGTAATAAAAAAATACTTTGGGTTTCAAGTAAAGTTCTTTGGTGAAAAGTTAGAAAAAGAGCTTTAACTGTATATGGACTGTTCATTACATTTATCATTAGTGTCAAGTATTAAGTCAATCCCCTCCCAGGGGGCTGATGAATGTTCCTCACTTCCGGGATCCGGATCCTGAGGTTTCCCGAATCACGTTTGTCTCATCTTCTGATTGTTTCTGTTTGCGAAATCCTAAAGTGTAAGATACTGTGCTGGAGAGATCCGTTAATGGTCCCCGTCAGATACCGGGCACTCTTTGGCAGTCATTAGCTTTACCATAGCATCTCAGTCCTGTTAGTGTTGACCTTCATTTCCAAGGTTGCTCGCGGGATCTGCTCAGATTATTTTAACTTTCCTGGTTTAAGCAACTCTTTTAAAGACCAATATTTGAGTTTCCTGTTTATCACTTATTAACAGATTCTTGTGTTCCAGAAGTTAGAGGGTCCCTTTCAGGATACCTCGCCTTTTATAATTTATTAAGCTGTACAAGTACTATTACAGCTTAGCGATGAGAGTCTATCTAAATTGGTTTCATCTTTTAAAAAAATAGGTATAAGCCAAATGTCGTCTTCTCCCCTTCATCAGTGGATTTTGTAAATGGTGTTGTTACTTGTAAGGATATCTCTAATAGTTCAGGTTATTTAATAAAACACCACACAATTATACATGACTGAATAAACTAAGTTGAGCAGCTTGCTTGAATTTTATGAGGAATAAAGTTTGCTGGAAAGTGGGAAAAGATGGATGCAAAATATTTTATAACTCTATAAATTGAAGTACTCTTGGTCCCTTTGGACTATTTGTCAATCATTTATTAAGAAAATATTTTGATATATCTTTTTTAAAGATGTCATCTGTAGTTATCAGTTAAACAAAAATACTTTTTTGAGAAAAACATAATGAGGGGTGTAGGAGGAATTTGTAGTTAGATAAATAATGTTTGTTTCTACAAATGTATAATACTTATTTGTCAGTAAATTATGTATATGCTAACAATAAATTTTATAGAAATTCCATCCATAAGGAATACCTGTTACCCTACGTTTAACTGCCATTAAATCTACTACTACTTACCTCAAAAATTTGCTCATGGAGTATAAACTTCATCGCCATGTAATGATTGTTATAGAAATAACACGTGATAGTATGCCCACATTGGAATTTTTGTTTAATGAAACAAACCAACAATTTTACAAAAACAGATGATTTATTTAAATAAATTATAGCAGACGCTACAAAAAATAAAATAAATCAATAAAGTTTTGTTTTAAATAGGACAAAGAAATAAGACATCTTGAAAAAAAGGTATGTATTAAACTAAATTGTGTAACTTAATTGATTAATATTAATAATTAATTAAAATTACATAACACACATGACCCAGCTAAGTATAGGCCGATCACCTGTCTACCCACACTGTATAAGGTGATCACCTCCTGCTTGACCCAGCGCATCTATGCACATTGTGAGCAAAATAACATCATTGCAACTCAACAGAAAGGATGCACGAGGGGAGCAATGGGATGCAAGGGACAATTGATTGTTGACTCTGTCATATGTAACCAAGCCCGTACCAACCGAAGAAACCTTTTTGCTGCCTACGTGGATTATAAGAAGGCCTTCGACTCGGTGCCACATGAGTGGCTCAAAACTATATTGAGAATGTATAGGGTCGATAATAATTTTGTTTCCTTTTTAGAACGCATCATGTCAACCTGGAGAACTAGGATCCAATTGCAAGTGCCATCCAGCGACACCATCGAAACTAACACTATTCCGATACGAAGAGGAATATTTCAGGGCGATTCACTTAGCCCATTGTGGTTCTGCCTTGCAATGAACCCACTATCACGCCGTTTGAACTCCACCAGATAAGGCTTTAGTGTTAGAAATAACAACGAAGAGGTAGTAAGAGTGAATACATGGATGATATTAAACTGATGGCTGCTACCAGAAACCAGCTAGAGCAGATGCTTAAAATTGTAGAGGAGTTCTCCGGATATATCGTAATGCAATTTGGACTTGACAAGTGCCGTATTTTGAACATTGTTAAAGGAAAGATACAACCGGGGGCTTTTGAATTGCAGAACGGTGAAACTATAGCTGCAATGGAAGCAGACCAAACATACAAATATCTAGGTATGAAACAGGCTAAAACAATTGACCATCGCACTATGAAGGCCGAATTGACAGCTGTATTTGTCAGGAGGGTAAGGCGGATATTGCGAACTAGTTTAAATAGTAGAAATTTGTTTAAGGCGCTCAACACGTATGCTTGCTCTGCGCTGAGCTACTCTTTTGGAATTGTAAAATGGAGCAGGACGGACATCCAAAACCTGCAAAGAAAAATAAGGACACTCCTAACAAAAGCACAAAAACATCACCCTCGGAGTGCTATTGAACGTACAATGCTTCCAAGACACAAAGGAGGAAGAAGACTGGTCGATATTGGTAAGCAGCTCTACCACCAAATAATAAACTTACGTTCATATTTCCACAGGTTAGCGGACTCTTCCACACTACATCAAGCAATATGCGAGGCAGACGAGTCAACGCCGCTACAGTTGAGGGAACAAGATATTACTTCTCACCACCAAACAGACCAAGAGAAGTTACAAACCTGGCTACGGAAGCCACTTCATGGACGGCATCCAAATGAGGTCAATCAGGACAATGTCGACAACTCAGCGTCGAACTACTGGTTGATTTCAGGACAGATGTTTCCGAAAACGGAGGGCTTCTTGTTAGCTATCCAAGACCAGGTTATTCCGACAAAGAACTATGGGAAGTTCATCACTAGAGATCCATCGATAGAAAATGACTGATGCAGATATGGCTGTCGAACATTAGAGACCATCCAGCACATAACTGGAGGATGCCAGGCGTTTGCCGCAACCGAGTATAAGGAAAAACACGACTCAGCCGCTAAGATACTCCACCAAGAGTTAGCAGAAAAGTTGAACCTATTACAGGTGGGAAAAGTGCCTTATTACCAATACAATCCCGAGCCTATTCTTGAGAACAACCAGTTCAAGTTATATTAGGACCGAACGGTTCTGACGGATCAGACAGTTGCCCATAATAGACCATATATTATATTAATAGATACAATTTCTAGGCGAATTACACTAATCGACATCGCTGTACCTAGCAACAACAGCCTAAGGCCAAAATACAACGAGAAAATCGCCAAATACAGAGATCTGGACGTGCAAATCCGAAGACAATGGGCAATGAACAGCGTCCAAACCATTCCCATAATACTCTCAACAACTGGAGTGATACCAAAGAACCTCCTGCAGAACATCAAGGGACTGGGCCTTAGTGAGCATCTGTATAAGCCGATGCAGAAAGCAATTCTTCTAGCAACCGCGCGAACCGTCCGAAAGTTCGTAGGAAACACAGCAGACCACGTCACCTAGGACCCGATAACATGGAAAGGGTTCCCACAGAGCTTCATACTTTTGGTGTCTTTGTATGCCTGGTATGAGTGAATAATCCCTGGAGGGAATGCGAAGCCATTTGGTTTGTAAATCATAAGATTCCTTCCTTCATGTTTCATACTTAAATTAATATTTAGTTGGATAAGACTTATTTTCAATATCTGCTTGTAATCTTGAAGACATTGATTCAATTAATGTTTGGCTAAACATAGTTTATCGTTTTAGTGTGTATATTTGTATCGTTTCCAGAGAAAAAAACTAGCTGTTAACGTTTTGTTTTAAAATTTGTTAATATAATGGCAACCAAAAAGGGCAATTTATTTGAGGTAAGGATACCGTGCTGGCCCTTATAGAATTATATCAACACTGTGTGGTCTTATATAATTTACAAGCTGATAACTACAAAAATAAAATAAAATGGGATGCAGCTTTAAATGATATAAAAACGAAATTATTTAAACTTGGCTATCTGCTATAAACAATCTCTTAATGTAGTTAAGAATAAAAATTCACACATTACTTTCTCAATTTAATAAAGAATAAAAAAAATGTGGCTTCTTTAAAAACAGGTACCGGCATAGCAAAAGTATATAAATCTACATTGTAGTGTTTTCAAAACTTGATGTTTTTATAGTATTATGAATGTAGAAGTTTATATAATTTGATAAGCTAATCACTAAATAATTCCAGAGTACCAATACTGTTAAAAAAATTTGATATAGTATTGTCAAATTAAAAAACTTAAAAATATTTAAATTACGTACTGTTTTAATAAAAAATATTATAAGGATATTTAATTTTGTAGGAAAATATTGATGTAATCCAAGCAATTAAAGAGTCAGGCCAAAACCCTGGCTCAGAAATACTTTTTGATGCCTCAATGCAAGAACTGAATATGGATATCACTAGCCTGACAAGTTCCCCAGCCTCTATGACAAAATCAAGGTGTAATATTCAGCAACAGTAATAGGCCATACAAAAGAAAATCATAGAAGAGAGAACCTCTATAGATTTTAAAGGTACTGTTGTTTGGTTTTTATTTCTATACTGAGTGATTACCAACATTTAATGATTTGTTTCTTTAAATGAACTAATTGTTATGTTATTTACTATGACTGCTATATCATTTCTAACTTGCAATGTCAATATACAATATAACAATTTTTAGTTTAAATTTCTGTGGTCACATAAACTCTGATCTTTGTAAAACTTAGAGATGAATATTATTACCAATCTGTTCAACAATTAGTTACATTAAGGCCTTTTCTCATTTACGGGTGCCTACCCCGAGTTTTTCACAGACGATAGAAAACCGAGACTTTTAATTCACATTTGTGCGTCATGATTGTGGGTGAAAAAGTTGGGGTGTCGAGCCTTGGATGACGCATTTTTGGAAAAAATACCCAAAAAATAAGCAAGTTAGCAGGATCCATAGACATAATATAAAGATACCAGACCGCGGATCCTGTAGAAGAAAGTTGGCTCACATATAGAAAGAGACGGAGCGTTTTCGACTAGTAGTACCTTTCTAATGGCGGAACTAAGGACGGTACTTCAAGCGTCACCCGATACCGCTGTTACCTGAAAAAAGGCAGTTCATTTGGAGCAAGATGACTCTTGTAGGGTTATATGAAAACCATCCGATCCCATTTAAGTTGCAAGATATACATTACAAAATGAAATGCTATAAAAAACAGAATTATTGAAGCTGTGTATATGCTATAAGCAATCTCTGGATGTAGATGTGAGAAGCAAAGTTCATACGTTAAGATTCCTGTTTAATGGATAAAAATAAAGCGGCTTCCTTCAAAACAGGTACAGGCGCACCAGAAATATATAAACCCACACTGTGATGTTTTGAAAACTTGATGGCTTTAAAGGATTATGAATGTATAAGTTTATGTAATTTGGCAAGCTAATAATTAAATAATTTCTGAGTACCAATACTGTCAAAACAATTTGATATAGTATTGTTAAATTAAGAGACTTAAAAAATATTTAAATGACATACGTTTTTAATGAAAAATATAATAAGAATGTTTAATTTTGTAGGAAGGTATTCACATAACCCAAACATTTAAACAGTCAGGCCAAAACCCTAACTCAGAAATACTTTTTGATGCTTCCATGGAAGAACTGAATATGGCTACGTGACGAGGTAGACAAGATGCTTAAAGACATGCAGAATCAAGGCATTATAGAGCCTTCCCAAAGGCACTGGACATCCCCAGTTGTACTTGTTAAGAAGAAAGATGGCTCAACTAGATTCTATGTTGACTTCAGGCGGCTTAATGACGTCACAAAGAAAGACAGTTTCCCTTTACCTAGTATTGATGATACTCTAGATACATTAACCGGGTCAAAATGATTTTCCACATTGGACTTAAAAAGTGGCTATTCGCAGGTACAGCTTCATCCAGAGGATAAAGAAAAGTCCGCCTTTTCTACTGGCAATTTAATGTTATGCCATTTGGTTTATGCAATGCTCCAGCCACTTTTGAACGTTTAATGGAACGAATTTTACATGGACTAACGTGGAAAACATGCCTAGTCTACCTAGATGACATCATAATTCTGGGAAAAACATTTGATGATCACCTGAAAAATGTCGAAGATGTATTTAAAAAATTGAGAAGTGCACAATTAAAGCTGAATCCGAAGAAATGTCAATTTTTCCAGAAAGAAGTGACCTGGGACATATAATCACAGAAACTGGTGTACGAACCGACCCAGAGAAGACAGAATCCATTCAAGGTTGGCCAACACCGAATAATAAGCATGAACTAAGAAGTTTTTTGAAATATGGACCTATAGAAGAATTCAGAGGATTTCGTGAGTGGATCGAGTTACGAACCGAAGTGTTGAGAAGAATGGGGAAAGAAAAAGAAGTAGAGATAACAGTAAAACAGAGAAAACTGTAATATTTCGGACATATTATGCGAGGAGAAAAGTACAGCATCTTACGGCTCATAATCCAGGGCAAAATAAGTGGCAGAAGAGGCGTGGGACGACGACGAATTTCATGGCTAAAAAACCTAAGGGAATGGTTTGGATGCAGTTCAAAACAACTATTTAGAGCAACTGCCTCAAAAATTAAAATAGCTATTATGATTGCCAACCTCCGCAATGGAGAAGGCACTTGAAGAAGAAGAAGAAGTTTTCTAGGTCTCTGTACTTACTATAAAAGGATTCGCCGATATTGCAAGACCTATACATCGACTGACTGAAAATAGCAACAGCTATGAATGGTCCGCAGACTGGGAAACCGCTTTTAATGAACTGAAGAAGGCACTTTGTAATCCTCCAATACTGTCATATCCTGAGCCCGATCAGATGTTTGTTGTGGATACTGACGCTAGTAACTCCTCTATAGGTGGAATTTTGTCCCAGATACAAAATGGCCAAGAGAAAGTGATTGCTTATTTTAGCAAAGTATTTTGCAAAGCTGAGCGAAATTATTGTGTAACAAGAAAAGAACTACTCGTCATTATAACATTTTCATAAATATTTATATGGCCAAAAATTTCTTCTGCGAACAGACCACGCATCACTAAAGTGGCTTTTACAATTTAAAAGTCCTGAAGGTCAAATAGCACGATGGTTACAACGTTTACAGGAATACGATTTTAAAATCGCACATAGAAAAGGCTTGAACCACAGAAATGCAGACGCTTTGTCAAGGAGACCATGTTCAGAAGAATGCAAGCACTGTAACAGGCACGAAGAGCGAGAAAATCCTGACGATTTTTATTGCCGAAAGACACGACTACAATGCTCTTTGGATTGGGATACCAAAATCATCTCCAAAGAACAACAAGAAGATCCAGATCTTAACCTTATCATTAAATTAAAGAATAATAATTCAAGTCGACCCACTTTTCAAGAAATCTCGTCAAAATCTCAAAAAGTGAAAGGTTACTGGGCCTTATGGGATTTTTTGACTATGCACAATGGTCTTTTAAATTGAGTTTGGGAGAGCTCTGATGGCAAAGACTACAAATACCAGACTGTTTTACCCACCAAAAGAATTTCAGAAGTACTGCAAGCTTTACATAATGGTGTAGGTGGCGGATACTTAGGGGTTATGAAAACTCTTGAAAAAGTCCGAGAGAGGTTCTATTGACTGGGGAGCCGCGCAGATGTAAAAGATTGGTGCAAAACCTGTACCGACTGTGCTGCCAGTAAAGGACCGAGGACCCATAGCCATGGTAAAATGAAGCAGTACAATGTAGGAGTACCTTTTGAAAGAATTGCTATAGACATAGCAGCACCATTTCCTATTAGTAAATCCGGGAATCGCTATATGTTGGTAGCTATGGATTACTTCAGTAAATGGCCAGAAGTCTATGCGATACCAAATCAAGAAGCCACCACCGTTGCTGAAATGTTGTTTGAACAGTGGATTTGTAGATATGGGGTGCCAGGAGAGATACACTCTGATCAAAGTAGAAATTTTGAATCTAACGTTTTTACTAACGTTTGCAAGCTTCTGAAAATCCACAAAACTAGAACAACACCCCTTCATCCACAGTCAAATGGAATGGTTGAGAGATTTAACAGAACGCTGGAGAATTACATAAGGATACAAGTAAATGAACAAAAAAATAACTGGGATTAATGCATTCAGCCATTTTTACTAGCCTATCGTTCAGCTATTCACGAAGCCACTGGAAAAACACCTGCTAGCATAATTTTTGGAAAGGAATTACGTCTTCCAGTCGACTTGCTTACTGGACGTCCACCCGATTCTGAAGCAACTTCGGAAGACTACTCCAACCAACTTAGTAAGCAGCTGCAGGTCTTACACGAAGAAGTCCGTCAAAAATTACAAATAGAAAGCGACAGAATGAAGACCCGTTATGACCTCAAAGCCAATACTGGTGGATTCATGGTTGGTGAAAGAGTTTGGTTGTACAATCCGAAAAGAACCAAAGGGCGTTCACCAAAGCTTCAAAAGTCATGGGAAGGTCCGTACAACGTAGTGACTCGACTAAACGATCTGGTGTACCGAATTCAAAAAAGCCCTCATGCGAAGATGAAAGTCGTGCATCTGGACAGATTGGCCCATTATCAAGATCAAGAAGGTTGATCGGGACGATCAAGGTTTGGAAGGGGGGCAATGTTACGAACTTTATAGCGTTGTACATTCCATAGTATTAGTTTGTGTTCGTAGTTTGTAGGGTTTTAGGTCTATTTTCTAATGTAACGAACTTTGTAGCGTTTTTTATTTCATAGAATTAGTTTGTATTCGCAGTTTGTAGGGTTTTTAGGTATATGTTCTAATGTAACGAACTTTGTAGTTTTTTATATTTCATAGAATTAGTTTGTATTCGTAGTTTGTAGGGTTTTTAGGTATATTTTCTAATGTAACGAACTTTGTAGCAATTTATATTTCATAGTATTAGTTTGTGTTTGTAGTTCGTAGGGTTTTAGGTATATTTTCTACGAGTTCATAATTTATTTAAGTCATTTTACCTTTGTTAATTTCCTCAGGAGACGACTATGAAAGAAGGTCTGGAACTTTTTAGAGAATTCGATTTCCTTACTTTTAACATGGAACGCCTATGATAGAAGGTCTAGAAATCGCCGGATGATTACTTTTTCTTATTTTGATTACCCCATATAGTATGGAAATCCTTCTAGAAAATTAGGGAATCTTCCGGAATCGTTCAAAAGGGTATATAAAGGATCCAGATCGACTTTCGCGGTCAGTTTAGTTTGAGAGTTCGTTGCTGCAACTTGAAATTGTTTGACAAGTGTCAAAAGTAAGGTTGACAATAAAAATATTTTAAAATAAAAGTGTGTTCAATAATACAGTGTGTGTTCGAAGATCAGCCGTCTGGAACAATATGCTAGAGAAATCACTTAGTCTACATTATCTATATTAAGTAGTAAAGCCACTGGCATATACAGTTTTTTTTTTTATATTTAACACATTTAGAGGCTTTATTATAAATGAAAAAAACTTTTTCATTTATAAAACAAAAGGTGTTTTATTTCTTCGGTATTCACTTTTAGATATTTGAAAAAACTGACACATCATAAAGCTGAAAAGCAATTTAAATTCTTTAAATGGGACATCTTGTATATTACCTACTAGAATGAAAGCCTTTTTTCACCCGATTTCAAAAATGTATAATACTTGCTGTTTACGTTAGCCATTATTTCAGTTTGAATTAACAATAAATTGATATAAAAATAAAAAAAACAAATCCTAAATCTTGATGGTCATTTCAGGTATTATATGATATAGTTAAACGACCAACTGAAAATGAATATTGAAGATGCAAGATTCCCAAGGCCTCTCCCAAGCTGAAATTGCTCGTCTAAAAAAGGTGTTATTGAATATTTTAGTTTTTTTTTTAATTACTTTTTATGTGGCAATTCAGCCAGAATGTTTAAGAGTTCTCCTAAGCAAATCTTCAGACGTGGCTTTATCCATTCGCTAAACGCATTTCTCAGGGCCACCATCTAATACATTATTTATTAAAGATAAATATCCTGTGTTCTACAGTGGCAAAAGGCGAACCCACTACAAACATTGCTTAGGTAAAAGAACTGTTAGTCCACAAATCATTGATAGAAGTACTAATTCTTTTACGTCCATTTAAATTTTAAAGTAACATTGACATTTCTTAGTGATTTATTAAAACAAATTAAAAATACAGACAGAAAACAAATAGTTCGCCAATGCGTTACGGCATCTTCATATCAAAAGTACAAAACAAAAAATTACTAGAAATTACCCAGTGAAAAACCCCTGGAATCAGCTGATGTGTCACAGCATAGAAGAGGTATACTTCTTCTTCTATGGTCACTGGTAAACACATAAATGAGAAAAGGCTTTTCGACTTTCTTCTATGGTTACATCAAATAAAGATACCTTTATAAAATATAAATATATTTTTATTCCATATGCACAAGTAGTTTGGTAATTAATTTAAAACAATTTTTTTGCAGACTGATTGAAGCTGAACTTTCAAAAATTAAAAATGGGCTAAGAAAATTGAAACAAGTAATAATGAATTCCAAGCATAAGAAGAGAAAATTAATTGCATTTTTTTGTTTCTAGAAATAAAACAGTTTCAACCATATATTCATAATATTTATTAATTTACTTAAATTGACAATATCACAATATACAAATGCTTGAAGTAGTAAAGCCACTGGCTTATACAAGGTTTTTTTTTTAAGTTTAAGGTGTTTTATTTCTTCAGCTTTAGGATTTGAAAAAACAATGGCACATCGTAAAGTGGAAAAGCAATTTTAATTGTTTAAATAGGACATTTGTATATTATCTGCTAGAATTAAAGCCCTTTCTCGCCAGATTTCAAAAATGTATAATAGTTGGTGTTTAGGCCAGCCATTACTTAAGTTTCAATGAACAATAAATCGATTTAAAAAAGAGGCACAAAACTTAAATCTCGACGGTCAGGTATTATATCTGATATAAATGACCAACTGAAAATGAATACTGCAAACCTTGCAAGATACCCAAGGCCTCTCTTGAGCTGAAATTGCTCATCTAAAAAAAGGTGTTACTGAATTTTTTATTTTTAATTACATTTTATGGCCGCTGCAAATGTGGCAATTTAGCCAGAATGTTTTGAGTTCAATTATCCTTAGCAAATCTTCAAATGTGGATTTATCCATAAGCTAAATGCATTTGTCAAGACCATCATCTAATTCATCATTTATTAGAGGCAAATTGTCTTCTTCTACAGTAGCAAAGAAATCACTACAAACGTTGCTTACGTAGGAAAAGCACTACTAGTCCACCAATAATTGATACAAGCACTAATTCTTCTTCGTCCATATATTTTTTCAAGTAAAATTAACATTACTTAGTCTTTTATTAAAACAAATCAAAAAAAAACAGACAGAAAACAAATAGTCGGCCGGCGGGCCACGTTGTCCAAAATACCAAAAATACAAAAAAAATTACTAGTGAAAAAGTCATAAATGTGAACAAGCCACGAACTTGAATAACTAATAAGTTTAGACAATAACTATTCTACAGTATACCTATAACGATAAATTGCTCTTCCTTGTTTGTGTAAAACAATATTTAACTTGAATTTCTGTTTTTAGCTTCCTCAAAATTATAATTTTTTTGTCTAAAGCACTTCCTTTAAAGTTTTTTTTTAACTTCTTTGGAAGAACGTAAATATGTTGCAATTTTATTATTTTTAAAGAACAAGCATGAAATGTCAGTTCTTATAAATAAATGAGAATACTTTTTCTATGGCTATGTTTATATATTTTATTTTTACAATAAAACAATTTTTTAGCAAAATAACTAAAATGTGAAATATGCGCCAAAAACAAATCAAGACTATTTTTTTTTTAAAATATCCCTTTTCGAAAAGATTGTGGAAATCAGTGGGTATCTTTGTAAAAAAACATTAGTATGATCTACATCCCTCTTTGGTCGTAGAGTGTAAGAAGTTAGTAAAAAAAGTATTAAGGCATTTATTTTTAAAAATTTTATATCACGAATTAACATACATGTATGTATATTATTTAATATTGGTCTCGAAAGTCGATATAATTTATCGGAAAGTAATAGAACTTCATCATTTAAAAATTGCTTCGATTAGGTCTTTGGAAAAATTATTCTCTCAATACTTTTAGGGAACTGATATTTTAGCTGTTTACCTAGGATTAACAACACTCATAATAATGTTGACATTTCCTTCGTAATAACGGAGTTTTAATTTAAAGGAAGTAAAACGACTACTAAATTATTTTTATAAAAAAAAAATTCAACTCGAAAGTGGATAAAATGTTAAAGCAGTTTATATTTAATATATAAATCCTTTTTTTAGTCATAGACTAATATATAATTATACACAAATCTTAACAACTAAATTCATATTTTAAAATTACAAACAACAATCAAACATCGTCAAACTTTGCAGAAATGACACACTAAACGAAACTGACACAAATCTAAAAAAAAACAAAGAAAGTTCGTGTCAAGGCCTATGACCCTATTAAAAAAATACTGCTTCAGACACCGCTTAAACTTATTTAGAGATGGGCAATTGATTAAAACTGTTTAGACCTTTAAAGAATACAGAGGTTTGTGTTTGTTTCTTTAATACTGGAAGAATATAAAAGTCTTCCTTCGATCTAGTGTCATATGCATGTATATTTCTATTATAATTAATATGATTTTGTAAATATATAGGAGAACTACCCGATCTGATTTTAAAAATAAAGATCAATGTTTGATATTGAAAGCAGTCCTCCACCGACAACCATTGCATTTCCCTCAACATGTAGTTAATTGATGTTCTTCTTGTACCTGAGAGTATAACTCTCATGGCTCTATTTTGCAATTTTTGAAATCTTGCCTTTTCATTTTCATTAAGAAGGAACAAAATTGTAGAGCAATAAACAAAGTGAGGCAATACCAGAGTGTTAAACAGGATTGTTTTTTGTCCACCTTGTCAAAAAATTAGAACATCTTTAAATATAGCTAATTTCATAAGAGATTATTTTTATTAAGTTATTCGCATGTTCTTTAAATTTTAGTTGTCTATCTATGATTACTCCTAAATATTTAAACTTTTCCACCATTTCAATTGTTTCATTGCCTACTTTAATAATAGGATCTCCACGAGAAAAAGTTCTGTAATGATTCTCATTGCAGATTATCATAAATTTGGTTTTTTCCACATTTATTTTTAATTGGTTACAAGAACACCATCAATATAGATTTTGTAATGTAGAGTTAAGTGTGTCAACCAATTGAATATGATCAGAACATGCAAAATATAAAAGAACATCATCTGCAAAAAGATGTATACAACAATCACCAGATGTATTCACTATATATAAGAAATAATAATGGACCTAGCACACTACCCTGTGGAACACCCATGCTACTCTCAATCTCGTCAGATACGTCATTCAATTTTAATCTGTTTTCTTTTAATTAAGTAATTATTCATAAATTCCAACACTTCACCCCTTATACCAACGCTTTCTAATTTTTTAAGTAGTCTTTCCCTATCCAAAGTCTCAAAGACCCTCCTCAAATCCAAGAATACAGCACCCGTAATAAGATTTTGATTGAAACTGTGTTTCCAGTCATTAAGTACATACTACACTGCCGTTTCACAGCTATGCTTACCCCGAAAACCAGATTGCATACTATTTATAATTTTTTTTTGGCTTCTATGAATTCTAACAATTGTTTCATTACTACATTTTCCATTATTTTTTTCAACACAAATAAGCATGTTAACAGGTCGCAAAACAGCCCTGTGAGAATTATTTACTTTAGGAACCGGAACAATAGTCGATATTTTTAATTCATCGGGAATTTTACATGCTAAAAATGACGAATGTATCAAATTAAGAAGTGTGGTAGAGCTATATTATCAAAACAACTCCTTAAAAACACAGCATTTATATCATCTGATCCATTTTTATTTGGTAGGTCAATCCCCTTAAGTTCCTCAACAGTAACAAGCTTAAAGGTCTCCATAGCTAATCTGTCTAAACAAAACAATATTTATTAAGACACTGTAATTATAAGAGTGGGATTCTTTCATTAATATAATCAGTTTTAATCTGAATATATACAGCAAGATTTACTAGAAACTTTTAATTTTTACACTAGTTCAAACTTTCCATATACATAACTGTTGGCGGATCTGGAATTATCCTTTCCTAGAGTTGAATTTTTGAAATGGCAATCAATCACAGCTTCTCACTACTTTGACAAGGGATTTTCACGACACAAATTTCCTTACTATTTGAGCTAAAATCAGAAATTTATTTTAAATTAATAACATATTCAAACAAAAGGTTACTATTTTATTTTTAGCGAAAACATACATAAAAGTAAAATTTACATCATTTCCAAACATACTTAATAATATTGAAAAATTTGCAATCATTTATTTCCATTTTAATATGGCATATAAATTTTTAAACGAATAATAATTTTAAATTACAACAGCATACCAGTTTTGATGTTCAGCTTTATATGTCAGTGGAACATTAACTTCATGGTAAAACGATACTATTGTTGGTTAAAATGTACACTAATTCAGGATTTTTTTTTGTAGAGCCAGTGTATGTTTTTAAGTCCAAGTTTAGCTGAATGTTTACATCAAACAGTGCTTCATAGCTTTTTCAGGCAGTTTATTTGTAAGAAGCACACCATAAACTTTTTGCTTATCTTCTTGTATAAAACTATTTCCAGAAAAGTGCTCTGAATAGACTTACTCATCTGGTATATAAAAGAATGATGATTATGATCAATTTGCTCCAGCCCTTGAATTTAAAGTTTCATTTCTTTTAGAAAACTAAAATATTGATAACATTTAAAAATTATCATACATCATATCCATAAGATTAAACCTGTTACCCTCCATAAAATTTTAAATAACTATTATTGAATGCTTTAAAATTTACCAATGAAATAAATTACAATTTACCAGATGAGGTAGTTGCACGTTTTAGGATGAAGACTCGCATTTTTTAAAATACCAAAAAATACTTAAAATTCACATTCCTGTAAAACGTTACGTAAAATGGATAAAACAATTAAATGAAAAATAAACTCTTGTCAAAATTTATTCAGTTAATGTCAAAAATATACTTTCACCAATATAATAAAAATTTAGGGAATTCATTGTTGCCAAACCAATTATTTGTACGTAATGGTACGAAGCATGGTGGGGACATTTTTAGTATATACATGAGCAGTCCAGTTTTATATTTCAAGCTCGTGGTCACGAGTAAAAAAGTCCGAGGTGAGCACCCACAAAACACGAAATATGTGAGCACCCATAAATGAGAACATGCCATTAGACGATTCGCCAGCTCATCCTACTTCTGGTGTGCATCCAGAGCTAGAGCAACCCTTCGGGATAAGTTATACCGGTTTGTAAACTTATCCTTGGAAACCTTCAGGGTATCTATTTACTGCTCTCGATTCAAGAGTTTTAAGCTCGGGTGCATCAAACCCTGAGTAGCTCCGAGCAAATCTGAATAAAGCGTTTAAAGTGTTAATTTGAACAGTAAATAACCTACAAATAATTTTTTTTCGGAATTTATATATATATATATATATATATATATATATATATATATATATATATATATATATATATATATATATATATATATATATATATATCCATAGCGAAACATACTGAAGACAAAAAGGTAAAAATATTATATTATTACTTATTAGTTTTGAATTTTATCTGGTGTTATGGCATTTTCGGCCCTAAATATTTCGCAATTCGTTAATAAAACTATGAACGTAAGTCCGATATCTTGTGAAATAATCTTATTTTTTGTATAAAATGTTTTTTACCCAGAAATAGCATCTAAAAATGATAACTGATAGCTGCTAGGGCTTTATACACCAAATATTTTTATTGGTGCTTGAGGAGCAAAGGGAAAGCAGATCTGACAAGCGCCGAGGCATAATGCACTACTTGAATAAAGCGAGCGTTTATTGCACCTGGACAGCTCTGAGCTGTTCATGCCAATGAATCGAGGGCAGTAATTCTCGTTCTCGAGAGAACGATCATCTTGATGGAAAGTGGGCGTGGTTCTCACGAAAAAGTACGAAAGCGTATTCAAAATTCGGTTTCTTACTTTTTCGTGAGAACAACGGCCACTTTCCATCCAAATGATCGTTCTCTCGAGAACGAGAAGAGCTACCTAGAATACGGTTTCATACTTTTTCGTGAGAACCACGCCCACTTTCCATCAAGATGATCGTTCTCTCAAGAACGAGAATAGCTACCCAGACAGCCCCGCACTACTAGGGACAGCAAGTAATTCTCATAGCGCGTTGCACAGCAAAGAGAGAAAGCGAATACGGGGTCATGCCCAAGCACGTGCCGGTCAATCGCGGTTCGGAGCAAGAGAGATAGCATGACCTCGTATTCGCTGTGTCTCTCTATTTGCCGTATAACATGCGCGGAGTATTTCATGCTGCCACTG
Organism: Diaprepes abbreviatus; assembly: GCA_034092305.1. Lineage (NCBI taxonomy): Eukaryota > Metazoa > Arthropoda > Insecta > Coleoptera > Curculionidae > Diaprepes > Diaprepes abbreviatus. The sequence goes on from JASJET010000031.1 coordinate 16,799,431, forward strand.
ATGGGAACTCTCTGATTGGCGAGTCTGTATCCCCGAAACCCCCTACTTTTGCACTGTACAATAAATTATTGGTGGAATAGCTATACGTTCAATTCATGCCCTGTCGATTACAGAGTTCACTGTCCTTCACAAATATATCTTTCTTTTTCACTACGCAAAAGTCCGAATTGTGAGTTGAAATTCAGCGCTTTTTCTATAGAACACGCAACTACCTCAAACTTCCCCCAATTTACATTAGAATTTCTCCTATAACGAGCGTTCCCCTTTTCATCGAAAAAAGCCTAGGACCCAATTTTCGCTCACGAAGATCCAAACCACGTTTTTCTCTTTTTTTCGCGAGAACGCATCCACATACGTCTTGTTACTTTGACAACAGAAATGGAACTCCACATACGTCTTGTTACTTTGACAACAGAAATGGAACTCAATCAAATTAAAACAATGTTATTTATTTCAAAATGTATAAATTATAATCTACTGTAAGAAAAACACGTGGTGTGGTCGTTTGGGACGAAGGCGGTAGTCCGCTCTAAATGTTGTGAAAGAGGAACGTTCGTTGCGGAGTAGACCTAAACTATTTAGGGGAAAGTTTGTGCGTGGCTGGCTGCGTGCTTTACGGAGAGCGGAGCTATATACAGCCAACAAATCGTTCCTTTATGCAGCAAAAGAATCGATCTGAAACATGTAAATGTCAATCACACATATGACAAATGACTCTTTTATTATACTTCGTCACACACATGGCCAAAAATCCTGGTTGGATTATGGGAATACTGGACTGCTCATGAAAATGAAGTTTTGACTCCCCCCTTATTGGTCGCCATTAGCTGCAATGATTTGTACGGCAACATTGAACTCCCTACTAGTTTCTTATATTGGCGTGAATGTGTCGTGTATGAATGGCAATTCTATTATCCTAACCAACAGGTTTAGACAATAACTATCTCTTTCTATAGTATTTAAAACAATAAATCGCTCTTCCTTGTTTTACTTGACAGGTTAATTAAGTATATTCAATAAAAATGACAAGGGATAATTGTTTCTGTAAAACAATATTTAACTTGAATTTCTGTTTTTAGTTTCCTCAAGATTACAATTTTTCTGTTCTAAGCAATTTCTTTAAGTTAATTTTTTTAACTTCTTTAGACCAGCGTAAATAAGTTGCAATTTTGTTATTTTTAGATAACAAGCATGAAATGTTAGTTCTTATAAATAAATGAAAATGCTTTTTATATGACTGTTTACATATTTTATTTTTTACAATAAAACTGTTATTTAGCAAAATAGCTAAAATGTGAAATATGCGCCAAAAACAAATCAAGACTAATTCATTTTTAAATATTTATTTTGGAAAAGATGGTGGAAATCAGTGGGTATTTTTGTAAATAACATAAGATAATCTACATTCTTCTTCGAAGGTAGAGTATAAGAAGTTAATGAAAAAAAGTATTAAGGCATTTTTTTTAAATTTTATATCGTTCTTTGCCAGGTAGAAGTGGTAAACTTTGAAAATAAAACTTCTTTTAAAGAGTCCCATATTACCGCATAATTAACCTGAATAATTTCAGAAACACTGTTTACCGACTCGGAATTCGCACTGTTGGTTTCACATGCTGACACCGTCAGCTAAATATCACAATGTTATTTCCTTCGATCATACTCTAGATATAAACAACAATGGATTTGTCTGAAGGCTATTTATGGTCGATGGGGGAGACGCTTTTTTGATGTTTGACAGACATAAACATATTTACTTATCTTGTCTTTCAATTTAATTGCTTGTCGTGAGTTTTTTCGGTGTTTTTAAGTGTTAGAAATTACTATAAATGCGAAGTTTACAATTAATATTAACAAAAAGAGGATTTAAAAACTTATTTTTATCGGTAAATATTGTTAGATTGTTTACATATTGAAAATAACAATAATAAAAATTTAGGCAACCATATATTCATACTTTGTTTTCAGAATTGACGTACCCAGGGGTATGTTCGAAGGACGTACCGATGATACTCGTTTAAATAATGCAATTAGAAAAGGATAGCATTAAATCGGCATGTCTGTACCAAGAAATTAAATATCTACTGTTTACCAACACTTTTTGAAATATAAATAAAAATATTATTACGTTATTCAGCGTTCAAACAACCGGGCCCTAGTTCTGACGTTATGCTACTTCTACAGGGGTATGTTCGAAGGTTATTTCCAACCCAGTAATAAGGGTATAGCCGTACACATTTCCATATCGAGTTTCCTAATTATTGGCCCAACAACAGCGAAGAGCTCTTCAAATTCACCAATAGTAACAGGAAAATATTTTTAAAAATCAGGATCATTTTCTCACATTTCTTGAATTAAATTATTAGTATGTCCAAACCTTTCTCCAATCATTTCCTAAAATACAGATCGGGCCCAATAACGACGACTTTTCAGTTTTTTTAATAAAGAATATATAATATTCTCCTTACATTTTGTAACTTTTTTCTAGATTAAAATACTGCCGTAATGACTTTTATTTTGCTTCGTTTTAATTTTTGGATAAAATATTAACAAAAATCCTGATAAAAGTTAGATTAAGACAAAAAAAAAACTTTTTATGACCTCGTAACGGAATCTCCCGTGTGGACGATACATTTTTAACACAAAAGCGCATAATACGTCTACACTCAAATTTTTCTTGTGTGGACTCGCTCTCACGCATTCATATTAATTTTGGCTTTAAATCCTTAGACAATTCGCCAGCTTATTACACTTCCGGAAAACCGGTTTGTGAACTTATCTTTGGAGACCTTCAAGCCATTCACTCACTACTAGGGACAACATAGGTAATTCACCGCGCGCGAGAGATAGCATAACCTTGTATTCTCTATTTACCGTGTAACGCGCAGAGTTTGTCATGCATGGAAACTCTCGGACCCACCTATTTTTGCACTGCACATTAATACTTCATGTTTTTTTTTTATTTTTCCCTCGTAAAAAAAAATTGTGAACTTTAAAAACGAGGCACAATCAGTCATCTGGAAATTTTCCTAATGAACTTTTGCCTCTTGGAATACAAGCCATCAGATAAAACAGTTATCCAGGTGCTCTCACGCAAAAATGAGAAAAATGTAGTTGGTCATATAGGGACCAAGGCGGTGGCCCAGGCTGAATGTACGGTGTGAAACGGGAACGTTCATTGCGAGGCAACCCTACGTGTGCCCTACGAGAGCGGAGCGATTTATGGCCAACTAATTATTCTCTTATACAGTAAAAGTGAATGGATTTACCTGACGGATAGTTAACTATATGTAAATGTCACACACACACATGTAATAAATGACTTTTTTGTTATACTCGGTCACATACATGACCAACAATCCTGGTTGGATTATGGAAGTATCCAGACCTTCTTAGATGAGGCATCCTTCAGATTTTTTTTCGTCTTAGGAAACGGTCTCCCAAACCAGTTTACCGTGTAAACTTTCTGAACGGGTTCCCAGACAAAGTGGTATAAGCGCGAGAGGGGAAAAACAGAGCTGATTAAGGGTGCATTCCACTAGGCGCTCACAACACTCAAAATATTCCTTCAGTCGTTCCACATAACGACTACGGTCGTCGCGGTCGCGGCGAAAACGTCATTAATGACGTCATTCTTCTTGCTCACGCCAAGCTCACAACGACCCATCTGAAAAGGTGGGTCAAAGTGGACGTTCAGAATTTTGGCGCGGTTTTTTAAATTTAAAGACAATTGAATGTAAGAGTTTCAAAATTACAGTGTAACATATAAGAAAAAAATAAGTATAATTTAGTTTAGATTCAAAATACACTGAATTAGATGGTGTAGTCCAATCCACAAAAGGTGTTACTGAAAAATACATTTAAAAAATGTATTAATTATATACAAGCACATTTATAGAATGTAGTAATTATATAAAATTTACCCTAAAATGACTTGAATTCTTTATCTGAATAACGATTAATAACATTCTCATAATCAATAATGCGTGGCCTAAGTTTTCGCTTTTCCCGACTTTGTAAAACTGCATTCCATTCTTCATCTGGACTAGATGAAGTACTTTTTGAAGCATGATTACGATCCATGAAACTGTCACCACAAAAGATATTTTGATTATTTTTCAACGTAAATTACTTAAATATTCCACTAAAATAAAATATAAGAAACTAAATAGTATTTTTCTTTAATATAAAGCAAGTTAACCAATAATTATAACAAATTATTAATATTAAAGCTTAAAAATTATAACAAAACCTTTTCAAGCTACTGATTTATTTTCAAATCCGCCATTTGTAATATTTAACTCAACGCTTAAGACGTCCACAATCCCATTCCACTTGGGTTTATGATTAGAATGCTCACAAGCTAGTGGAACGGGAAAAACTGCTATCATGAGCGTGATCGTTGTGGGTGCTTAGTGGAACGCACCCTAAGTTGCCTCAATAGCAACGGCCATATAAACCAGTAGTTAAATCCTTATTTCAGTGTTGGTTTTAAGATTTTTAAAAATATTAATACTTTATGTACAACTTCAAATTTGAATATAACTGGCCTAAGTCCGTAACCAAGTAATTGTAATTTTGTACAAGGCTTTAGTCTGAGAACCTAGCAACTTTAACAACATATCCTAAAAAAGAAAATTTCAAAATATCGCCATATTTTAATATATAATATGTATTTCACCATTGCAAACTCCTATTGAGGAGCCCCTTAAGCTCATAAATGGCACCTAATGTTTCAAAATTGTATGTTCTTATCGGTGATAAACATAAAGTGTATTAAATGAAGATGAGAACTTGTGTCGAAGCGAAATCCAAGTATAACAGATACAGTCAAGTCGTTGTGAAAGTAGCAAAAAATACTGGTATTCCATCAATCGTAAGTGATTAGAAGTGTAATCAACTGGGAGGCGGGTGTTCTAGATTTTTGTTTGGCTCTTTTAAGTAAAATGGTGATGTATATATTACGATAAAAATTTTAATTCGATATGTACCTAATTACTAACAACCAAAATAAGTCATTTTTCTTAATAAAATGAGACATTATAAAAAAATTAACATGTGAAACTGTTATTGTTAAGACTGTTCTATTAGGCTGTAGGTAGGAGTAAATTATATTCTGAATGTCAGGAGCCCAGAACAAGAGCGTTAGATTAGAAGTTTGAAACATTTCTTTTATTGATGTATTAGCGCCCTCCATGAGAGACCAACTGAAGTAAAGTGTTCGTTACATTTATTGACAATGTCGTTTTCATAGTCAGGTTTCTGATACTCAAGAATAAGTGTATTTTTTATTTATCACCAAAATCCTACAGTTTAATACTGAATTATTTGCTTCTTAATTAAAGAATGAATAATTTTATAGACTTGTGGTTCCATCCTCTTAATGGGGTTTGTTTTTGGAACTTTGACCTCCTATTTATGCTCATACTCTTTCTTTTATTAGTAACCAAAAATTTGAAAAATAAAGTAGGGTTTCACTTAGCATTAAACTTTTTAAGCTTTTGTTTCCAAGTTTTTGGTTTTACTAAGTTTTTAAACTGAATAATAAAATGTGACTTTACTTCTGGTATGGAACTTTATATTTCAATTTTCTTAGCAAAAAAACTGGTTCTTTCAATAATCCACTAACAAAAGTGAGCAAGTTCGAATAATAAAACAATTATATTTTTTAAATAAATTTATTTCATAATAATCTTTATTGTAAAATACAATTTAATACAACCAACTATTGATCATCTTATACCTTTATAAAATATAAATATATTTTTATTCCATATGCACAAGTAGTTTGGTAATTAATTTAAAACAATTTTTTTGCAGACTGATTGAAGCTGAACTTTCAAAAATTAAAAATGGGCTAAGAAAATTGAAACAAGTAATAATGAATTCCAAGCATAAGAAGAGAAAATTAATTGCATTTTTTTGTTTCTAGAAATAAAACAGTTTCAACCATATATTCATAATATTTATTAATTTACTTAAATTGACAATATCACAATATACAAATGCTTGAAGTAGTAAAGCCACTGGCTTATACAAGGTTTTTTTTTTAAGTTTAAGGTGTTTTATTTCTTCAGCTTTAGGATTTGAAAAAACAATGGCACATCGTAAAGTGGAAAAGCAATTTTAATTGTTTAAATAGGACATTTGTATATTATCTGCTAGAATTAAAGCCCTTTCTCGCCAGATTTCAAAAATGTATAATAGTTGGTGTTTAGGCCAGCCATTACTTAAGTTTCAATGAACAATAAATCGATTTAAAAAAGAGGCACAAAACTTAAATCTCGACGGTCAGGTATTATATCTGATATAAATGACCAACTGAAAATGAATACTGCAAACCTTGCAAGATACCCAAGGCCTCTCTTGAGCTGAAATTGCTCATCTAAAAAAAGGTGTTACTGAATTTTTTATTTTTAATTACATTTTATGGCCGCTGCAAATGTGGCAATTTAGCCAGAATGTTTTGAGTTCAATTATCCTTAGCAAATCTTCAAATGTGGATTTATCCATAAGCTAAATGCATTTGTCAAGACCATCATCTAATTCATCATTTATTAGAGGCAAATTGTCTTCTTCTACAGTAGCAAAGAAATCACTACAAACGTTGCTTACGTAGGAAAAGCACTACTAGTCCACCAATAATTGATACAAGCACTAATTCTTCTTCGTCCATATATTTTTTCAAGTAAAATTAACATTACTTAGTCTTTTATTAAAACAAATCAAAAAAAAACAGACAGAAAACAAATAGTCGGCCGGCGGGCCACGTTGTCCAAAATACCAAAAATACAAAAAAAATTACTAGTGAAAAAGTCATAAATGTGAACAAGCCACGAACTTGAATAACTAATAAGTTTAGACAATAACTATTCTACAGTATACCTATAACGATAAATTGCTCTTCCTTGTTTGTGTAAAACAATATTTAACTTGAATTTCTGTTTTTAGCTTCCTCAAAATTATAATTTTTTTGTCTAAAGCACTTCCTTTAAAGTTTTTTTTTAACTTCTTTGGAAGAACGTAAATATGTTGCAATTTTATTATTTTTAAAGAACAAGCATGAAATGTCAGTTCTTATAAATAAATGAGAATACTTTTTCTATGGCTATGTTTATATATTTTATTTTTACAATAAAACAATTTTTTAGCAAAATAACTAAAATGTGAAATATGCGCCAAAAACAAATCAAGACTATTTTTTTTTTAAAATATCCCTTTTCGAAAAGATTGTGGAAATCAGTGGGTATCTTTGTAAAAAAACATTAGTATGATCTACATCCCTCTTTGGTCGTAGAGTGTAAGAAGTTAGTAAAAAAAGTATTAAGGCATTTATTTTTAAAAATTTTATATCACGAATTAACATACATGTATGTATATTATTTAATATTGGTCTCGAAAGTCGATATAATTTATCGGAAAGTAATAGAACTTCATCATTTAAAAATTGCTTCGATTAGGTCTTTGGAAAAATTATTCTCTCAATACTTTTAGGGAACTGATATTTTAGCTGTTTACCTAGGATTAACAACACTCATAATAATGTTGACATTTCCTTCGTAATAACGGAGTTTTAATTTAAAGGAAGTAAAACGACTACTAAATTATTTTTATAAAAAAAAAATTCAACTCGAAAGTGGATAAAATGTTAAAGCAGTTTATATTTAATATATAAATCCTTTTTTTAGTCATAGACTAATATATAATTATACACAAATCTTAACAACTAAATTCATATTTTAAAATTACAAACAACAATCAAACATCGTCAAACTTTGCAGAAATGACACACTAAACGAAACTGACACAAATCTAAAAAAAAACAAAGAAAGTTCGTGTCAAGGCCTATGACCCTATTAAAAAAATACTGCTTCAGACACCGCTTAAACTTATTTAGAGATGGGCAATTGATTAAAACTGTTTAGACCTTTAAAGAATACAGAGGTTTGTGTTTGTTTCTTTAATACTGGAAGAATATAAAAGTCTTCCTTCGATCTAGTGTCATATGCATGTATATTTCTATTATAATTAATATGATTTTGTAAATATATAGGAGAACTACCCGATCTGATTTTAAAAATAAAGATCAATGTTTGATATTGAAAGCAGTCCTCCACCGACAACCATTGCATTTCCCTCAACATGTAGTTAATTGATGTTCTTCTTGTACCTGAGAGTATAACTCTCATGGCTCTATTTTGCAATTTTTGAAATCTTGCCTTTTCATTTTCATTAAGAAGGAACAAAATTGTAGAGCAATAAACAAAGTGAGGCAATACCAGAGTGTTAAACAGGATTGTTTTTTGTCCACCTTGTCAAAAAATTAGAACATCTTTAAATATAGCTAATTTCATAAGAGATTATTTTTATTAAGTTATTCGCATGTTCTTTAAATTTTAGTTGTCTATCTATGATTACTCCTAAATATTTAAACTTTTCCACCATTTCAATTGTTTCATTGCCTACTTTAATAATAGGATCTCCACGAGAAAAAGTTCTGTAATGATTCTCATTGCAGATTATCATAAATTTGGTTTTTTCCACATTTATTTTTAATTGGTTACAAGAACACCATCAATATAGATTTTGTAATGTAGAGTTAAGTGTGTCAACCAATTGAATATGATCAGAACATGCAAAATATAAAAGAACATCATCTGCAAAAAGATGTATACAACAATCACCAGATGTATTCACTATATATAAGAAATAATAATGGACCTAGCACACTACCCTGTGGAACACCCATGCTACTCTCAATCTCGTCAGATACGTCATTCAATTTTAATCTGTTTTCTTTTAATTAAGTAATTATTCATAAATTCCAACACTTCACCCCTTATACCAACGCTTTCTAATTTTTTAAGTAGTCTTTCCCTATCCAAAGTCTCAAAGACCCTCCTCAAATCCAAGAATACAGCACCCGTAATAAGATTTTGATTGAAACTGTGTTTCCAGTCATTAAGTACATACTACACTGCCGTTTCACAGCTATGCTTACCCCGAAAACCAGATTGCATACTATTTATAATTTTTTTTTGGCTTCTATGAATTCTAACAATTGTTTCATTACTACATTTTCCATTATTTTTTTCAACACAAATAAGCATGTTAACAGGTCGCAAAACAGCCCTGTGAGAATTATTTACTTTAGGAACCGGAACAATAGTCGATATTTTTAATTCATCGGGAATTTTACATGCTAAAAATGACGAATGTATCAAATTAAGAAGTGTGGTAGAGCTATATTATCAAAACAACTCCTTAAAAACACAGCATTTATATCATCTGATCCATTTTTATTTGGTAGGTCAATCCCCTTAAGTTCCTCAACAGTAACAAGCTTAAAGGTCTCCATAGCTAATCTGTCTAAACAAAACAATATTTATTAAGACACTGTAATTATAAGAGTGGGATTCTTTCATTAATATAATCAGTTTTAATCTGAATATATACAGCAAGATTTACTAGAAACTTTTAATTTTTACACTAGTTCAAACTTTCCATATACATAACTGTTGGCGGATCTGGAATTATCCTTTCCTAGAGTTGAATTTTTGAAATGGCAATCAATCACAGCTTCTCACTACTTTGACAAGGGATTTTCACGACACAAATTTCCTTACTATTTGAGCTAAAATCAGAAATTTATTTTAAATTAATAACATATTCAAACAAAAGGTTACTATTTTATTTTTAGCGAAAACATACATAAAAGTAAAATTTACATCATTTCCAAACATACTTAATAATATTGAAAAATTTGCAATCATTTATTTCCATTTTAATATGGCATATAAATTTTTAAACGAATAATAATTTTAAATTACAACAGCATACCAGTTTTGATGTTCAGCTTTATATGTCAGTGGAACATTAACTTCATGGTAAAACGATACTATTGTTGGTTAAAATGTACACTAATTCAGGATTTTTTTTTGTAGAGCCAGTGTATGTTTTTAAGTCCAAGTTTAGCTGAATGTTTACATCAAACAGTGCTTCATAGCTTTTTCAGGCAGTTTATTTGTAAGAAGCACACCATAAACTTTTTGCTTATCTTCTTGTATAAAACTATTTCCAGAAAAGTGCTCTGAATAGACTTACTCATCTGGTATATAAAAGAATGATGATTATGATCAATTTGCTCCAGCCCTTGAATTTAAAGTTTCATTTCTTTTAGAAAACTAAAATATTGATAACATTTAAAAATTATCATACATCATATCCATAAGATTAAACCTGTTACCCTCCATAAAATTTTAAATAACTATTATTGAATGCTTTAAAATTTACCAATGAAATAAATTACAATTTACCAGATGAGGTAGTTGCACGTTTTAGGATGAAGACTCGCATTTTTTAAAATACCAAAAAATACTTAAAATTCACATTCCTGTAAAACGTTACGTAAAATGGATAAAACAATTAAATGAAAAATAAACTCTTGTCAAAATTTATTCAGTTAATGTCAAAAATATACTTTCACCAATATAATAAAAATTTAGGGAATTCATTGTTGCCAAACCAATTATTTGTACGTAATGGTACGAAGCATGGTGGGGACATTTTTAGTATATACATGAGCAGTCCAGTTTTATATTTCAAGCTCGTGGTCACGAGTAAAAAAGTCCGAGGTGAGCACCCACAAAACACGAAATATGTGAGCACCCATAAATGAGAACATGCCATTAGACGATTCGCCAGCTCATCCTACTTCTGGTGTGCATCCAGAGCTAGAGCAACCCTTCGGGATAAGTTATACCGGTTTGTAAACTTATCCTTGGAAACCTTCAGGGTATCTATTTACTGCTCTCGATTCAAGAGTTTTAAGCTCGGGTGCATCAAACCCTGAGTAGCTCCGAGCAAATCTGAATAAAGCGTTTAAAGTGTTAATTTGAACAGTAAATAACCTACAAATAATTTTTTTTCGGAATTTATATATATATATATATATATATATATATATATATATATATATATATATATATATATATATATATATATATATATATATATATATATATATATATATATATCCATAGCGAAACATACTGAAGACAAAAAGGTAAAAATATTATATTATTACTTATTAGTTTTGAATTTTATCTGGTGTTATGGCATTTTCGGCCCTAAATATTTCGCAATTCGTTAATAAAACTATGAACGTAAGTCCGATATCTTGTGAAATAATCTTATTTTTTGTATAAAATGTTTTTTACCCAGAAATAGCATCTAAAAATGATAACTGATAGCTGCTAGGGCTTTATACACCAAATATTTTTATTGGTGCTTGAGGAGCAAAGGGAAAGCAGATCTGACAAGCGCCGAGGCATAATGCACTACTTGAATAAAGCGAGCGTTTATTGCACCTGGACAGCTCTGAGCTGTTCATGCCAATGAATCGAGGGCAGTAATTCTCGTTCTCGAGAGAACGATCATCTTGATGGAAAGTGGGCGTGGTTCTCACGAAAAAGTACGAAAACGTATTCAAAATTCGGTTTCTTACTTTTTCGTGAGAACAACGGCCACTTTCCATCCAAATGATCGTTCTCTCGAGAACGAGAAGAGCTACCTAGAATACGGTTTCATACTTTTTCGTGAGAACCACGCCCACTTTCCATCAAGATGATCGTTCTCTCAAGAACGAGAATAGCTACCCAGACAGCCCCGCACTACTAGGGACAGCAAGTAATTCTCATAGCGCGTTGCACAGCAAAGAGAGAAAGCGAATACGGGGTCATGCCCAAGCACGTGCCGGTCAATCGCGGTTCGGAGCAAGAGAGATAGCATGACCTCGTATTCGCTGTGTCTCTCTATTTGCCGTATAACATGCGCGGAGTATTTCATGCTGCCACTGATGGGAACTCTCTGATTGGCGAGTCTGTATCCCCGAAACCCCCTACTTTTGCACTGTACAATAAATTATTGGTGGAATAGCTATACGTTCAATTCATGCCCTGTCGATTACAGAGTTCACTGTCCTTCACAAATATATCTTTCTTTTTCACTACGCAAAAGTCCGAATTGTGAGTTGAAATTCAGCGCTTTTTCTATAGAACACGCAACTACCTCAAACTTCCCCCAATTTACATTAGAATTTCTCCTATAACGAGCGTTCCCCTTTTCATCGAAAAAAGCCTAGGACCCAATTTTCGCTCACGAAGATCCAAACCACGTTTTTCTCTTTTTTTCGCGAGAACGCATCCACATACGTCTTGTTACTTTGACAACAGAAATGGAACTCCACATACGTCTTGTTACTTTGACAACAGAAATGGAACTCAATCAAATTAAAACAATGTTATTTATTTCAAAATGTATAAATTATAATCTACTGTAAGAAAAACACGTGGTGTGGTCGTTTGGGACGAAGGCGGTAGTCCGCTCTAAATGTTGTGAAAGAGGAACGTTCGTTGCGGAGTAGACCTAAACTATTTAGGGGAAAGTTTGTGCGTGGCTGGCTGCGTGCTTTACGGAGAGCGGAGCTATATACAGCCAACAAATCGTTCCTTTATGCAGCAAAAGAATCGATCTGAAACATGTAAATGTCAATCACACATATGACAAATGACTCTTTTATTATACTTCGTCACACACATGGCCAAAAATCCTGGTTGGATTATGGGAATACTGGACTGCTCATGAAAATGAAGTTTTGACTCCCCCCTTATTGGTCGCCATTAGCTGCAATGATTTGTACGGCAACATTGAACTCCCTACTAGTTTCTTATATTGGCGTGAATGTGTCGTGTATGAATGGCAATTCTATTATCCTAACCAACAGGTTTAGACAATAACTATCTCTTTCTATAGTATTTAAAACAATAAATCGCTCTTCCTTGTTTTACTTGACAGGTTAATTAAGTATATTCAATAAAAATGACAAGGGATAATTGTTTCTGTAAAACAATATTTAACTTGAATTTCTGTTTTTAGTTTCCTCAAGATTACAATTTTTCTGTTCTAAGCAATTTCTTTAAGTTAATTTTTTTAACTTCTTTAGACCAGCGTAAATAAGTTGCAATTTTGTTATTTTTAGATAACAAGCATGAAATGTTAGTTCTTATAAATAAATGAAAATGCTTTTTATATGACTGTTTACATATTTTATTTTTTACAATAAAACTGTTATTTAGCAAAATAGCTAAAATGTGAAATATGCGCCAAAAACAAATCAAGACTAATTCATTTTTAAATATTTATTTTGGAAAAGATGGTGGAAATCAGTGGGTATTTTTGTAAATAACATAAGATAATCTACATTCTTCTTCGAAGGTAGAGTATAAGAAGTTAATGAAAAAAAGTATTAAGGCATTTTTTTTAAATTTTATATCGTTCTTTGCCAGGTAGAAGTGGTAAACTTTGAAAATAAAACTTCTTTTAAAGAGTCCCATATTACCGCATAATTAACCTGAATAATTTCAGAAACACTGTTTACCGACTCGGAATTCGCACTGTTGGTTTCACATGCTGACACCGTCAGCTAAATATCACAATGTTATTTCCTTCGATCATACTCTAGATATAAACAACAATGGATTTGTCTGAAGGCTATTTATGGTCGGTGGGGGAGACGCTTTTTTGATGTTTGACAGACATAAACATATTTACTTATCTTGTCTTTCAATTTAATTGCTTGTCGTGAGTTTTTTCGGTGTTTTTAAGTGTTAGAAATTACTATAAATGCGAAGTTTACAATTAATATTAACAAAAAGAGGATTTAAAAACTTATTTTTATCGGTAAATATTGTTAGATTGTTTACATATTGAAAATAACAATAATAAAAATTTAGGCAACCATATATTCATACTTTGTTTTCAGAATTGACGTACCCAGGGGTATGTTCGAAGGACGTACCGATGATACTCGTTTAAATAATGCAATTAGAAAAGGATAGCATTAAATCGGCATGTCTGTACCAAGAAATTAAATATCTACTGTTTACCAACACTTTTTGAAATATAAATAAAAATATTATTACGTTATTCAGCGTTCAAACAACCGGGCCCTAGTTCTGACGTTATGCTACTTCTACAGGGGTATGTTCGAAGGTTATTTCCAACCCAGTAATAAGGGTATAGCCGTACACATTTCCATATCGAGTTTCCTAATTATTGGCCCAACAACAGCGAAGAGCTCTTCAAATTCACCAATAGTAACAGGAAAATATTTTTAAAAATCAGGATCATTTTCTCACATTTCTTGAATTAAATTATTAGTATGTCCAAACCTTTCTCCAATCATTTCCTAAAATACAGATCGGGCCCAATAACGACGACTTTTCAGTTTTTTTAATAAAGAATATATAATATTCTCCTTACATTTTGTAACTTTTTTCTAGATTAAAATACTGCCGTAATGACTTTTATTTTGCTTCGTTTTAATTTTTGGATAAAATATTAACAAAAATCCTGATAAAAGTTAGATTAAGACAAAAAAAAAACTTTTTATGACCTCGTAACGGAATCTCCCGTGTGGACGATACATTTTTAACACAAAAGCGCATAATACGTCTACACTCAAATTTTTCTTGTGTGGACTCGCTCTCACGCATTCATATTAATTTTGGCTTTAAATCCTTAGACAATTCGCCAGCTTATTACACTTCCGGAAAACCGGTTTGTGAACTTATCTTTGGAGACCTTCAAGCCATTCACTCACTACTAGGGACAACATAGGTAATTCACCGCGCGCGAGAGATAGCATAACCTTGTATTCTCTATTTACCGTGTAACGCGCAGAGTTTGTCATGCATGGAAACTCTCGGACCCACCTATTTTTGCACTGCACATTAATACTTCATGTTTTTTTTTTATTTTTCCCTCGTAAAAAAAAATTGTGAACTTTAAAAACGAGGCACAATCAGTCATCTGGAAATTTTCCTAATGAACTTTTGCCTCTTGGAATACAAGCCATCAGATAAAACAGTTATCCAGGTGCTCTCACGCAAAAATGAGAAAAATGTAGTTGGTCATATAGGGACCAAGGCGGTGGCCCAGGCTGAATGTACGGTGTGAAACGGGAACGTTCATTGCGAGGCAACCCTACGTGTGCCCTACGAGAGCGGAGCGATTTATGGCCAACTAATTATTCTCTTATACAGTAAAAGTGAATGGATTTACCTGACGGATAGTTAACTATATGTAAATGTCACACACACACATGTAATAAATGACTTTTTTGTTATACTCGGTCACATACATGACCAACAATCCTGGTTGGATTATGGAAGTATCCAGACCTTCTTAGATGAGGCATCCTTCAGATTTTTTTTCGTCTTAGGAAACGGTCTCCCAAACCAGTTTACCGTGTAAACTTTCTGAACGGGTTCCCAGACAAAGTGGTATAAGCGCGAGAGGGGAAAAACAGAGCTGATTAAGGGTGCATTCCACTAGGCGCTCACAACACTCAAAATATTCCTTCAGTCGTTCCACATAACGACTACGGTCGTCGCGGTCGCGGCGAAAACGTCATTAATGACGTCATTCTTCTTGCTCACGCCAAGCTCACAACGACCCATCTGAAAAGGTGGGTCAAAGTGGACGTTCAGAATTTTGGCGCGGTTTTTTAAATTTAAAGACAATTGAATGTAAGAGTTTCAAAATTACAGTGTAACATATAAGAAAAAAATAAGTATAATTTAGTTTAGATTCAAAATACACTGAATTAGATGGTGTAGTCCAATCCACAAAAGGTGTTACTGAAAAATACATTTAAAAAATGTATTAATTATATACAAGCACATTTATAGAATGTAGTAATTATATAAAATTTACCCTAAAATGACTTGAATTCTTTATCTGAATAACGATTAATAACATTCTCATAATCAATAATGCGTGGCCTAAGTTTTCGCTTTTCCCGACTTTGTAAAACTGCATTCCATTCTTCATCTGGACTAGATGAAGTACTTTTTGAAGCATGATTACGATCCATGAAACTGTCACCACAAAAGATATTTTGATTATTTTTCAACGTAAATTACTTAAATATTCCACTAAAATAAAATATAAGAAACTAAATAGTATTTTTCTTTAATATAAAGCAAGTTAACCAATAATTATAACAAATTATTAATATTAAAGCTTAAAAATTATAACAAAACCTTTTCAAGCTACTGATTTATTTTCAAATCCGCCATTTGTAATATTTAACTCAACGCTTAAGACGTCCACAATCCCATTCCACTTGGGTTTATGATTAGAATGCTCACAAGCTAGTGGAACGGGAAAAACTGCTATCATGAGCGTGATCGTTGTGGGTGCTTAGTGGAACGCACCCTAAGTTGCCTCAATAGCAACGGCCATATAAACCAGTAGTTAAATCCTTATTTCAGTGTTGGTTTTAAGATTTTTAAAAATATTAATACTTTATGTACAACTTCAAATTTGAATATAACTGGCCTAAGTCCGTAACCAAGTAATTGTAATTTTGTACAAGGCTTTAGTCTGAGAACCTAGCAACTTTAACAACATATCCTAAAAAAGAAAATTTCAAAATATCGCCATATTTTAATATATAATATGTATTTCACCATTGCAAACTCCTATTGAGGAGCCCCTTAAGCTCATAAATGGCACCTAATGTTTCAAAATTGTATGTTCTTATCGGTGATAAACATAAAGTGTATTAAATGAAGATGAGAACTTGTGTCGAAGCGAAATCCAAGTATAACAGATACAGTCAAGTCGTTGTGAAAGTAGCAAAAAATACTGGTATTCCATCAATCGTAAGTGATTAGAAGTGTAATCAACTGGGAGGCGGGTGTTCTAGATTTTTGTTTGGCTCTTTTAAGTAAAATGGTGATGTATATATTACGATAAAAATTTTAATTCGATATGTACCTAATTACTAACAACCAAAATAAGTCATTTTTCTTAATAAAATGAGACATTATAAAAAAATTAACATGTGAAACTGTTATTGTTAAGACTGTTCTATTAGGCTGTAGGTAGGAGTAAATTATATTCTGAATGTCAGGAGCCCAGAACAAGAGCGTTAGATTAGAAGTTTGAAACATTTCTTTTATTGATGTATTAGCGCCCTCCATGAGAGACCAACTGAAGTAAAGTGTTCGTTACATTTATTGACAATGTCGTTTTCATAGTCAGGTTTCTGATACTCAAGAATAAGTGTATTTTTTATTTATCACCAAAATCCTACAGTTTAATACTGAATTATTTGCTTCTTAATTAAAGAATGAATAATTTTATAGACTTGTGGTTCCATCCTCTTAATGGGGTTTGTTTTTGGAACTTTGACCTCCTATTTATGCTCATACTCTTTCTTTTATTAGTAACCAAAAATTTGAAAAATAAAGTAGGGTTTCACTTAGCATTAAACTTTTTAAGCTTTTGTTTCCAAGTTTTTGGTTTTACTAAGTTTTTAAACTGAATAATAAAATGTGACTTTACTTCTGGTATGGAACTTTATATTTCAATTTTCTTAGCAAAAAAACTGGTTCTTTCAATAATCCACTAACAAAAGTGAGCAAGTTCGAATAATAAAACAATTATATTTTTTAAATAAATTTATTTCATAATAATCTTTATTGTAAAATACAATTTAATACAACCAACTATTGATCATCTTAAAGAAATAACTAGACATATATACAAAATATTCAGTATTGTTTTTACAATAAAATTTATATCTTGGTTAATTCATAGATGTTTGCTTTAACAAAAAAAAAAAAGAAAAACTGATACACACATATATATAATATTTAGAAGGAGTAATATAATAAGTCCTTTTTCAAAAAAAGGCTGGCATTTTCGACATTGCCAATGTTGAAACCTGCTTTAGATGTGTCCAGGAAGCATTATTATTGACCTATAAAGGAGAAAACAATGTAGCAATAATATATATTAAAAATTAACTAAAGTATGACTATTTGCTAATAATTATTATTTAACCGAAATACTATGATGCTTATTTTGTACACATTATGTAACGAAATGTGATTTATTTCAGAATAATATTCAACATGGCTGACAAGGATAAAGTCATTCAGCCAGCTCTGGAAGATAAAGCCTGTTCTTATTGTAAAAGTGTGAGGTGTCATAAGTGTAAGGCATGGTTTCATAATTCTTGTGCCGTAAGAATTACCGGACTAAGAGTTCTTAGTGGTAGCAAAGGAATAGTACAATGTTCATGTGTTCAAAGTGAGGTTAAACAAACACAAACAGTAAGCAATACTATGGAAAAATTCGAAAAGACAGGAATAGAAAATCCAAATCCCGATTTATATAAGAGTTAATTAATAGCAAGAATGCCGTAATATCAGAACTGCAAGAAAATAAGACTTTACAAAATAAAACAATAATTCTACTAGAAGAAAAAAATCAGTTGGTTACAACAACAAAAAAGTATTCATAGTGATTGGAATTCCTCTGCACATAAAAACTCAGAGTCTAATGTAAACAGACCAAATATTACCAAGGCGAATGAAAATCACAATATACTACTCAACAATAATATAAAAGCACAATTATGAAAAACAGGGTGATGCCGAGAAATTTAAAAGTATTAAAAATACAAGGGAGAATGCGACATCAGGTCAACTTGTTTGTCAAAATAAGTCGATAAAAGAGTATGAGTCTCGCCAGAGAGAAATTATGGATGACGTGATTAATTTGGCCAAGACGCCGCAAACTTCGGATACTAATAAGACTGACGGATTCGAGTTGGTTACAAATAGAAAAAAGCGCAACCAGACCAAATTCGGCTCAAATGAGTCAGGATGCCAAATTTTCGCCGTAGAAAGCCGACGTGAAATCTTTATCTCTCGTCTGGTTCCCGAAACATCAAAGGAGCAAATACTGGCCCATCTTAAATTGAATAATCTAACACCCTTAAACACTGAAAAGCTTAACGTTAAATCGGATCAAATTTCTGCTTTTAAAATTACAGTTTCCTTCTCAGATTCTAAAGCTGTCCAAGAACCTAACCTATGGCCTAGATATACAATTATACGACCATTTAATAAACGAAGAAATTTTCGGAAGCAAGCCTCGGACAACAAGGAAGAAACCTTCAATTAATCAAACTTAACCCTAAATCACTTTGTACAATGTCAATAATTCATATCAACATACAATCCTTAAGAAATAAAATACTTGAAATTGAAAGCTATCTTCATGAAAGCACAGTATGTCACAATGTACTTTGTATAAGTGAACATTGGTTGTCATCTCATGTGATGGGCTGTTTAAAGATTGCTGGTTACAGAATAGGCTCTTATTACTGCAGATCAACATCTCATGGCGGTACCTTAATTTTATGCAAACATGACATTAATTTCGTGGAGCGTACTGATCTGACATCCTTGAGTATTGAGAATGTGTGTGAAATTGCGGCGTTGGAAATTTCGAATGATAATTTAATTATTGTCACTGTTTAGAGACCTCCCAATACAGATATTGACGTCTTTTTCCAGGTAATGACACAGGTCTTGGATAAATTAAATAAAAGATCACGTGAAGTTGTAATTAGTGGCGACTTTAACATTGTTTTTCATTCTAATAATACAAATAATTTAAACTTTACCAACTTGCTTATCTCATAACTTTATTCCGTGCATACGCGAATGTACGAGAGGTCAGAATTGTATTGATAACATCCTTATTAATTTTTACAGCAAAAATATTTATTCTACCCAGGTCTTAGACTTAAAAATGTCTGATCATAAAGCAGTGTCTATAGATTTAAATATATTTAAAGAAACGCCCACTTATGAACAAAAAACAATTACTCCTGTGACAGCGCATGGAATTAATTGTTTCTTTAATATCATAGAGTTCACTGATTTCTCATTTATCAGTGATTAGGATTATTCTCTAAATGAAATGTTTGAAATGTTTTTTGGAAAAATAACTTATGCAATGAACCTCTCATTTACCACAAAAATAATTCGTGTACACAAAGATCAAACAACTCATAATATATCTTGGTATAATGAAAACCTGAAGTTTTTTCGAGAAAAATTGAACCTTTTATATGACTTTTATCGACAAAATCCTACTGATGGAAATAAAGAGCTTTATACAAATTTTAGAAGCTTTTATAGAAACAAAATTGCCGAATGTAAAAAAGATGCAAATGAAAAATATATACGTTCTAAGACCAACAAGGTTCGGGCCATGTGGGATGTGGTCAACAATTCTCAACCGTTAAAGAAGAGAGTGGCTTATTCCGATGTATTGGACGCTGATAAGATGAATAACTTTTTTGTACATCAACCACTTGAGCTTATAAAGAATATAAAACAATCAAAAACTTCATCTACTCACTTTCTTTCCGAGTGTGCATTTCAGTTTGATTTCCGCGATATTACCCTGAATCAGGTTAGGGAAGCCATAGATAGTCTCAAAAGTTCGGACAGTAGGGATATATATATAACATTAATGTCAGAATGGTCAAGTCTATCAAAAACCTCATTATATCCCCACTAACAATATTATTTAATAAATGTGTCGAGACTGGTTTGGTTTCCTGACTCTTTTAAAAAATCTAAAGTTATTCCTGTTCATAAGACAGGTTCTATTGATGATTGTCAGAATTATAGGCCCATAAGCATTATTCCGGTGGTCTCAAAGGTTTTTGAGATTATCCTATCAAAGCAAATTTACGGTTATATGGAAACCTTTAATATCTTTGACCCTTCTCAGTTTGGCTTTCGGGCGGGAAGGGGCACTGAACTGGCTGTTCTTGATTTGGTGCGCACCATTGTGTCTGAATTTGAGAGTGGTAGCTTCGCTGGGATTACATTTTGTGATCTCAGCAAGGCTTTCGATTGCATCTCACATGATATTCTTCTAAGAAAATTGAAACACTATGGTTTTGATTCTTCAAGTCTCTCTCTAATTAAGTCTTATTTAAAAAATAGAGTCCAATGTGTTTATTATAATGATAATCTTTCAGAGACCGGTGTAGTGAGCGGCGGGGTGCCGCAGGGCTCGGTATTGGGTCCTGTCCTGTTCATAATATATATAAACGATCTACCGAATAGTGTCCCTTCTTCCGGGGTTGTGTTGTATACCGACGACACAACTTTGGCTAATAGGAACCCTGATTCAACGAGCCTTCGGCTTGCGATGCTCGAGGTGCGGTCGGGGGCCTCGCTGTGGTTTGATGTCAATCAGTTGTGTCTCAATGCTAATAAAACTAAAAATGTCATATTTACTCAAAAACAGCTGATTGGTTATCGGCAGACTGTTAAATTCTTGGGATTACATATGGATCAAAAGTTGTTATGGAATGAACACGTTCAGATTATGTCAAATAAAGTTTCAAAGAATTTGTTTCTTTTGAGAAATCTGGTGCGAGTTGCAAATCATGAAACATGTATGAGCGCTTACTTCAGCCTCATCCACACCCATCTATCATATGGAATTCTTATATGGGGACATTCACCACATTCTGGCAAACTCTTCAGTCTGCAACGGAAGGCCATTAGAATTATTATGGGGCTGCGCTTTCGCGCAGACGTTAAAAACCACTTCAAGAATCAAAACATTTTAACATTGCCATCAGTATATATATATATATATATATATATATATATATATATATATATATATATATATATATATATATATATATATTTAAATGTTTATTATGGATCCATGAAAGACTGGAACAATTTGCACTGCATAGTGACATTCACCATTACAATATAAGGCATGCTTCACTCATGGCACCTGACTTTGTACGTCTGACTAAGAGTCGATATTCTGTCAATTATAATGCTCCTCGATTTTACAACAAGCTTCCTTTGCATCTAAAGAGCAAAGTTAAAAATATACTGATGCAAAATAGCTTTTATTCACTTGACGATTTTATTAATGCAGACTTAGTGTTTTGTTGAAATATGTTGATGTGATAGGGAATTAATATTTTGTTGTTTATTGAAAACCACCGGTTTGATGCACCTTTTAACTCATAAGTTTGTCAGTGTGATTGTTATTGTATCTTGTAGGAATTTTTATTTTTATATGTTTATTTTGACGTGTGTAAAATTGTAATAATTGTGACACAAATATTTATCTCTCTATCTATCTATCTAATGATATCTTTAAAATAATCCCCTTAATTCACAAACATGGTCTAAGTTGACTATTTATTATTAAAGCAGTAAAAAAGGAAAATTTTTATGTTTTCAAGTGACAACTATTTCAGGATGTATATTTTGATTATCACATCATCAACCTGTAATTTTCATAGTAATTTTATTTTCTTCTTCCCATACATTTTATTAAGAACCTTTTTTTTGTCTTATAGTTAGAAGGTTGGGATGGTTGGGAGTAGGCAGACAGCTCATTCAAAGTCGTTTTAGATTTGTGCAACCCCAAACCATAAACATTAAATAACAATTTAGAGGTCTCTAATCGAAAATTGTAATATTTTAACCCAAGACGCCTTTGCGGATAGAGTTTTGCCCCATGCGGCTCATTTCTGTTTGTAATTCTGGTTCTCGTAGCCAGCGGACAGGTAGTGGGTCAGCTAATAGCAATATAGGTATTTACTAACTATATAATAGAGTCAAAAATTTTTTAAATTTTTATCAGACTTCAACAAGTGTTATTCTAATTCTTTAGGTAGTTTCTTTTTAAACTGCTATATTTTCGATGTTTTAAAGGCCACCAATTTTTTTTAGAATAAACTCTAGCATCAAATTGGCGGTTATGAAGTTGCAAGATAAAATATATAAATAAGTAATTAATAGTTACACAAAGTAATATAGCGTATGAATAAAAAAGTTCTATTTAACGTAAATGATTGAAGCCTTATTTTCATTTCAATTTCTTAAGCACAAATTTTGATATTTAATTAAGGTAATTTGTTGACTAAAATTAGACAAATGAAAATGTTTATAAAATTAGACATGAAAATATTTAATAAAATTACACTGATGTCCGACTTTAGCGGACCCATTCATAAAGAACTCTCAGTTAAAATAAATTAAATCTATCACCTTTCACTGGGCTTTTCAGGTCCATAATATTGTACTTTATACAGTGGGCTATATGAGTTCGCCCAAACAAGCAAAGCTTTCTTTATTTCTACACATTTTTTTGGAATTAAAAAGCTTTGAAGTATAAATTTGTTTGAGAATGTGTAACTCTTTTACCTAATAAACAAATATCCAGACAGTCCCTGCAAACAAGAGAGTTGGTGGGTTACTTCCTTAAACTTGTATGCCATTTCAGAATTCTGGGTATAACCGGCTGGACTTTTTAGCGAAGACATCAACTGGGAGCAACGTATGACAAGGTCTTCTAAACCTACAATGTAAAATATTAATCTAGTTTTTAGATTTCAACATTTTCCAGTACTTTGGGGTGCAGTGACTTTTGATATTTTATAGTGTGGCATTCAGATCATGAGATGGTCATTTTAACGTGGTAATTGTTTTCTGTGAATTTTGATCTTGGTTTCATTCCTTTGCACTAATGAGAATAGCCAGTGATGATAATCTATCTGAAGAGAGAGGAAAAGTAAAATTCACAGAAAAAAATCGTTACTTTCTTTACCGTCTTTTCTTAATGTGGGGTCAGTTAGTATTATTATTGTAATATTATGCACTTCGTCCATTATTGGATATGCATAATAATAGCAATTCCCTTTAGTACATATGGCCAATGCCCAAATTTCCTCTATTACAAGCCAATTGGTGAGACTATTTCACTACCATAACTTTACTGGCAAATAAATACTGTGAAAATGTAGATATGTTTAATTTAACTTTGGGTTGATTTAGAAACGCAATGAAGAAAAAGATTATTTTATATAGATTTAAGAGTGGGATAAATTGTGATCGATAGTTGATCTGTAATCTTGGTGCACTACCACCGTTGGTTGTAAAATGGACTTGGTCCATAAATATGGCATTTATTTATTTATAATATACATGTCAAAGTAATATTAAAAATATTAAAGTTAATTAGAATGTAGAAGAGTATTAAAATTAATTCAAACTAATCTTGACATCGTGGCGGATGCGCCCATTAAAGAGATAGGACATACGAAAATCAACATCCTTAAGTAAAATATGACCCCATTTTTTTTTTATTTCATTAAAAACTATTTTAGAAAAAAAAAAGAATAGTCAAAACTGAAAACTTTTTGTTCGAACATTTTTTTTTGGAATAATTCAAACACTAAAAAAGTTACAAGTGGAAATTTTTATGAAAATGTTTACCTGTCTTACCTAGTAAACAAATATCCAAACAGTCTCTATAAATCAAGCAAGTTGGAGAATTACCCCTCAAACTTAGATGGCCTTTCAAAATTCTGAGCTCTATCATCGGGTACTTCAATAATGGGCTGGAGTTTTCAGCAAAAGTCTCAAATGCAAAGGTATTTATTGATCTTAAGGACGCAAAGCCGCTTGAAGCAATGGCAGAAGTCTTTTGCTGGCAGCAACTTTTGACTAAGTCATCCAAATCTAAAATATAAAATCTTAAGCTAGTATGCGTGCTTTTAACATTTTCCACTACTTTAGTGTGCATATGGATGTGATTTGACAATTCATATTTTACAATGTAATATCGAATAACAGTTGCAAAATCACAATTACTTTGTATGGCTTTCATTCTTGATTAGATTTACCTCCACTAACGAGAATAACAAGTGGTGGATTATTTCAATATTGTATCTGAGGAGAGATTTCAAGTAAAATTCACAGAAAAAAAATCGTTATTTTCCTCACCGTTTTTTTAAATTACTAATATTAAAATATATTAATCACTTTGTCCGTTGTTGTTCATATTGTTGAATCATTTTTGCAATAAATTTTATTCTGCATAATTATTCTTAATCAATATGGACCGTACAACGCTGACGAGTCCTATGTAGGACGAAACAAATGACTAATATATTGGAAATTTTACATGATTGTTGGTATTTTATTAGAGTGGTTACTCAAACTACCAATTTGTCACGAAGCACAAATGTCACTAATTCAAACAAGATTCCTAATGTCCATTATTTAACATATGAAATAAACGTAGTGAGCAGAAAAAACATAGGAACAGAGTAAATGATTGAAAATAGGAATAACCAGGGTTGGGTAAGTAAAGTTTTTTACAGTATATTTTATGAAACAACAAAAAAAGACCTAAAAATCGAAAACTCAAAGGACAGGTAGAAAATCGATAATAGTCATATTTTAAATAATATTGTTTGCTCATATCGCTTACATAAATTTTGGACTTTCTACAGTATTGTGTATTTTTCTTCCATTTTTATAGATTTAATAAGAGATAGAAAGATAGGTATTAAACAAGGAAACTTAAATATCAAATTATGACGTCTAATTTTTCTATTAGAGTTTGTCTATGCTATTAGTAATTAAACGAAACAGCTTCTATCGCCTAAGAACAAAAGGAAGTGACTACCCAGCTAATATACTTGAAACGCTGTATATCTTTAAAAATTTAGTAATTGTAACGGTTTTTAGTTGCCATACATCAAAAAAAAATGTTCCTCATAAATATAACTAGGGTCGTTCATTTCGATTTTCTGTCCTCCTCTCGGAGTAGAGAAAAATAAGTTATTTTTACAATTGAAACAACATTTATACTTATTTCATAATTTTTAACATGTTTTATTATCTAAAATTTTATAATTCTTCAAAATATCCCATTAATATTTGTATAAAAATATGAACGTTAACACGCTTATCTACTCCGTATCTACTCCAGACATAACATAAATCGGAAAAAACTGATGATTTTCCCTCCTTGTTTCTCTTAATAATAATGAAAGAGATAAAAGATATCACAGGTCAGGAGCAAGGAACACAAAAGAAAGCCGCTGTTATTTAAATAACCTTGCCTCAGACTAACTGTGTCTTTATTTTGTCCTTCTATAATAACGGCAAACAATATTATTAAAGGCATTTTTGTCGACAACGTTGCGATATTTTTATTATATTACGATATAAAATAGTTTAGACACTTTGTGCCGCTATTTAATATTGTAGTGTTTAGTGTTTGTGACTTTAAACATTTGATAGCCTATAAATTTTAGACTATCGTTATTATAATAAAAACACTTTACTAGTGCTTGTTTTTATTGGATTTATTTAGGTTTTCTAACTGGATATGGATGTACATATGGATAATTTTAATCAGCTTGATATACCGGTAAGTAACTAATAAAGAGGTTTTTTTCTTGTATATAGTATCTCTTTCGAAAACGTTAAGCAACATTCTGTAGAGCTTTATGAAAATACACAGTATTTCAAACTCATGTGTACACTATGATTAGTTAATACAGCTTGTACAGAATGTAATTAGAAATATTTAAAATATTATAACAAAGAATAATACAATAGCTGAAAACAAGGGAAACTGTTCCTTGAAACATATGCCTGAAATGCTTAATTTTGGAAGAAAAAAAATAACAAGATGAACAAAATAGTACACATGCACAAATTTTTTAGTTATAGGGAACGTTTTAGATTTCTAGGTATTTATTGGATTTAGTGAAGATTTAGGAGATTATTAGAGTACTTTAAGGTAGTTTTTGGAAAAGAAAACAAAATCGTAGCTCCATTCTTAGTATAATGTACTCTCTAGTATACAGGATCCTATCATTTTTCCAACCTATAATCTATATGAAAGAGGCCACTTTTAGCGACTTACATTTGTGTTTTAGGATATGGAGAATCACCCTTCTTCTTCAAGTATGCAGAGTCCTAAATTCCGCCACATAAGAAGCTGTCCTATAGCCCAAGATTGGATTAAATTTACTCACGATTATGTTAAAAGGAAGCTGCCTAATTGTAATCCTATAGAGGTAAATTTGGGTTATGCTTATTTTTATACCTAACTGTTATTAGTCGCACTTTTTAGAAATTGAATTGTTGATTTTAAAAACAACATAGTTGACTCCAGCCCTACTGTTATTTATTTTCTACTACATAACATTTTTTTGTCATATTTGTTTCTAACTTTTGTTTTTTAAGTGATTCAGAAAATGTTTAAAATGTTTGTCAGTTTTAGTAAAACATACTTCTGACTACAAAGGAACAATACCCTGAAAATAAAATGTGAAACCTTAGTGACTGCACATTTGTCAATAAAATTATATCAATATACATGTATAAAAATATTAGTAAATTTGTTCACCCAGAACTTCCTTCATCATTAATTTGATGTGCTTTAATTGCTCAGTTGAACTCGTATAACAATTTTTTTTAAGCCAAATCACTATTTTTGATTTTAACTTAAATTTCCACCCATGTGCCGACTTATTCTGATATAATTATACATATTCAGTTGATATGATTATTAAATTCCATTACCCAAGAATCCTGAAAACGTATGACAGTGTAAATTCAAAATTAAACTTCTCCATCTACCAACAACCTCTTGTTCGTAAAATATTAAATGCTATAATTCAGGTAAGCAAGTACCTTAAAAATATTTTGAAAATACGGATAAATCCCATGGAATATATTAACTTCCATTCTTTTCACTTTGTCTTGTTACAGGATTGTTTCATCTAATTAGTTTTTGTTTACTTTTCGTTTCCGGAATATATATTTTTCAAAATTTTATATAGCTGGTATAATTGTCAATAAGAGAAAAATTACTTTTAGAATTCTTAAGTTTAAATCTAGTTTATGTGTCCCCTAATCATTTATCCAAAAATCACTTTAAAAATATTTGTTTATAGTATGAAATATGTACATTTAAAAAATTTTCCTTACAGGCTAATTTACTAATTAAAACAAGTAGCAAGGGAAGATCTGGGTAATCAACTTTATGAATTTTTAAAATTCAAATTAGAAATTAAATTGCAATTTTTTTTTATAAAAATTTAAAACAACTTAGGAAACTGCCCAATGCTTACACTTATCCCATACAACTGTGAGAACTTTCCTAAATGTCCCAATAACGACAATAAAGGAAACAAGAAAAAGGAAGAGACCAAAAACTGAAGATACGCCGGAAGCAACAAAATTACAAATTAGAGATGAAATATATATGATGTATTCTGAGGGTAAGTATTTCTAAAAAATTTTATATGTTATATTTTATTCTAACTTGTTTTGTTTACATTTTCTAACCCGTCAAGGTGTATGTATAATGAAAATATAAGTTTTAAAAATAAAAAAACCCAAAAAAATATTTGTAATGAATACAAAAAGTAAACCTAATTTTACTAAATTAAATAGAATATCAAGATTTCGTCATTTCTTCATAACAATTTTTTATTTGTGAAGGTACCTCATTAACAGTCTCAATATTGTTGGAACGATTAAAGGCAAAAGAAATATACCATGGAGCAAGGACAAGTCTAGGCATATTACTAAAGCAAATAGGATTTATCTACAGGTAAACAATCATTTACATACAACAAATAAATGTTAGATACAAATATAAAGCAGTTGCAATTGGGTCAAAATAATGACCGTAAGATACTGTCAGATGACAACTTAATTTAAATATTTTTATATCGATAAATGTAAAATATAAAGCGTTAATTTTTTTGTGTTTTTTATAGGACTTCTTGAGGGAGCAGGATTTTTCACAGGAGACCTGTGTAATTTATTTTTGGAGGATACACATTTCATTTTTATTTATATATTTATATAGGAAGGATGACCCACGTAGAGCTTTAATGGAGAAACCACAAATTCAGAAAATGAGAAGAGACTTTCTTGAACAGTACTTAAAGAACGAAGAAAAAGGGGAAAATAAATTTGAGCCAGTCTTTATAGACGAGACATGGATTTTTCAAAATGGCACCCACAGACGATCATGGCAGGACGATAGCACTCGATCAGTACGAAAAATATCTGGGGAGGGATTTAGGTAATATATCTGTTATTTGCACTTACACAATTTGAATTTTTTTCATCTATAACAGGTTGCAAAAAGCTTTATTTAAATAATCCTTGGATCATTTCCTATTAGCAGGATGTTAAATATTAAATTTTTACTTTAATACTTTATTTCCTGGGGAGATTGAGAAATTTCTTACTTTAATTTCTGTATGTTTTATCAAACAAGTTTGAACTTTTTTAGGAAAAATTTTTACTTAATATGATAAAAATGTTTCCTTAATAAATGAAAGTTAACCAAATAATTTAATTTACATTTTACAAAATAATAATGATCATCTTACTTTGATACAGGCTTTCCAGAAATCCAAAAAAAAAATCTTGTGATTTCTTAAGCGGCTTTATAAAAGAATTTGATATAAACATATATCTAAAATATTTCTTTTTCAAAATACAGGGCGTTAAAAATTATGAAAAAAAAATATATTATCAAAATATAAAAACTGCTTACAGGTATTTTGCTGAAACGTGAAGTAAATCTGTATCGCGAAACTAATATTTTTATATTAAAATATGGTACGTCAGTGTTCTTGCCTGAGTTCTCAGGCGAGTCAATGCTTTGCCAATCGAAACTGCTGAAATGGTATCATGTTTTATTGTGCTAAAAAAAGCCGATTTGAAATAAGTATTATACTTATTTAATTGCACACTCCTCACCCATAATTTGTACAACATAAAGGTGCTTAAAAATAAACCAAAAATGGGTATAATACAGTATATTTTTAACAATACATTATATTTCTAAAAAATAAACAGATGAAATAAATTTTCCAATTTCAAGGCATTAATGACATAAAAATTGAGAAAAATAAATTAATTTTGATATTATCCTTTAACTAAGACCATCAACACATGCAATATTCCGTGTTCTATTTACGTGAAATGAAGATCCCTGAAGATGTTTCGAGCAATCTAGGTAAAAAGTTGCATAACAATTCAAATTTGACTTGGTCTAAACTCAAGAACCACTATTTCTCAATTGACCAAAACCATGAAAGCTTCCGTTGGTTAAGACCAATTTGTGTTTCTGCAAAATATTTCAAATAATTTGTACTGCCACATACTACTCTACTTTTTTTCAGGTACATAGTACTGAATGCAGGAAATGAAAATGGATTCGTTGAAGATGCAATGCTGATTTTTAAATCAAAGTCAAAAACTGGAGATTACCATGGAGAAATGAATTCGGAAAACTTTGAAGCTTGGTTAAAAGATTTTTTGCCAAAACTGGAAACACCTTCTTTAATTGTTTTAGATAATGCTTCCTATCATAGTAGGCAACTTCAAAAATGGCCAACAAAGGGTTGGAACAAGGATGCTATGAAAGCGTGGCTGAAAGAAAAATATATCAACTTTGGAGAAGATGCTACAAAAGATACTTTGTGGTCTTTGATATCTCGGGTACCAAAGCCTGCAAAATGCTTTGTAGTAGATGAGCTAATAGAATCTTCTGGACATAAAGTTTTACGCTTGCCTCCATACCATTGCCATTTTAACCCAATTGAAATGGTTTGGAGTCAGGCAAAGAGAAATTATGACCAACTGATTCTACAAGTTAAAGAACCAATAGAGGCTTGGAAAAAGGCGTTAGGAACAGTGACAAAACAGAATTGGGCTAACTATGTGGAACACACAAATAATATTATTAAAAAGCAGTGGGAAATTGAAAAGAAAATTCGAGTTCCTTTACAGCCACTTATTATTCATGTTGGTGAGAGTGATAGCGATTCCTCAGAATAAGAGAAGTCATTTTGACCCTTAATCCTCTTTTCAGTTTTTGATAATATGTGGATGTACAGACATTTTTAATAATTTTCTTTTGTGTTTTTTTAAATCTCTTTTGGCATTTTCATACATAAAAATTTCACCACTTCTGAATGAGAATACTTTTCTCATAAAATTCTTTTTTACATATTTTCTAAATTTTTAACTTAAATTTTTTATTGGCATTTTTTAAGCACTTCTTTTCTTTTTCCATTTCTATATAGGATATTTTTTTCTTTTGCCCATGGCATTATATAAAACAAGAAAGAGTATGGCATCATTTTTTTTATATTTATTATATATAAATAATCAATCTTAATTATAATTAGTTCATTTACGATTTCTATTTTTTTATGGCAGTATTATTTTCATATATGTGTTACTCTGTTTCAGTGAACTTGATGCAACATAGGGGCCCTAGATTTTGCCTCAGATCTAGATGCCCCCAACCGAGCCCCTTTCATTATTTTACATGTTTATATGCTTATACATTTATGTGTGAGGATGTTGCATGTGGAATCTTGAAATGAGGTCAATAAAAGACTCAGAGCCATGAGTCGTGCGATGTATTAAATCTTACCTTTTGGGGCACCCATTTTTTTAAATTTGTTTATTTATTTTTAAGAAAACTAGCTATTTAATGAAGAAGAAACTAATTAATTATTTATATTTTTATTCAATATTTTTGTAGCTTGAATACCTTAGTTTTTGCAGTCAAAGATCATAAAGTTACAATAATTTAATATAAAATACTTATCATTTCTAGGATATTGTATATATACCTATAATTTTTGAAAATAGTGTTAGGTATATAAATAAATAATTAATCTTAATTGTAATTAGTTCACTTACGATTTCTATTGTTCCATGTCTGTATTATTTTTTATGCATGTATTACTCTATTTCAGTGAACCTGATGCAATATTGGGGCCTTAGATCTGGATGCCCTGGACCGAACCCCTTTCATTATTTTACACATTTATATGTTTATAAATTTATCTGTGAGGATAAGGCATGAGGAATCTTGAAATGTAGTCAGTAAAAGACTCGAAGCCATGAGTCGTGCGTTGTGTTAACTATTATCTATTGAAGCATACATTTTTTTTAAATTTATGTATTTATTTTTAAGAAAACTAGGCTATTTGATGAAGATGATTAATTATTATATAATTATTTTTATTCAATATTTTTGCAGCTTAACTACTTCATTTATTGCAGTCAGAAATCATAAAGTTAGTCATTAAGTATAAAACACTGAATAATTTCTAGAATATTGTATACTTACCCACTGTTTCTAAGAATACTATTTTTTAGTTCCGATTCTATTAGAATAGTCAATTTATTTTTAGTTTTCAGTTAGACTACCCTAATATTGTTATACCTAACTGGAGTATTATAATAAAAATAGAACTTTATCAACAAATTGCGTATAATTTTTTCTGTTACCGAAATAGTTACCAATAATTTAGAATATAAACGATTTACTTTATAAAATAAATAAATAAAGCTTTTATTGTCATAATTTCATAGGTGAAACATTACAACAACATAGGTTCACTTATAAAAGTGGACATACACGTAAGCACCCCACACTTGTACCTTCAGACATCACCCTAATAATCCCAAAATTAAAAAGAGTGTGTTTAAAATTTTTAGTACAATAGTTTCTACAATTTCAAAATTATCAGCTAACAACATATTAAAAAGGCAATGCTTATTAAAGAATGTACTAATACGTAAAGTAAATTATTTTTAGCAGTAGTACATCTCTTAGTGTAGTAATATAAAAGAGGAAATTTTAATCCGCTTTTAAAATCTCTCATACTTAAAATTTCACTTAAAATATCAAACCCATTATAAGCACATAAACTCCTTCATTAAATAGCCCTATACAAATGGGATATAAAATTATCGATATGTCTAAACAGAAGGAAAAACTTCGATTTTAAAATTTTTGTGTATAACATTTTTCTTTTTTAAGGATATTTAGTTTGTGAAACTTGCTTATAAACTATTCGACAAATTTCTTGTTAAAAAAAAATAGTAGAATGAGCCACTCCGACCCTGTTACAGTTCTCAAAAAAACAATGTCACTAGTTTGATGCATATGTCAAATTTTGACGTAAAGATATACAGCGGTTCAACTATAGCAATATAGGTATTTACTGACTATATAATAGAGTCAAAAATTTTTTTAATTTTTATCAGACTTCAACAAGTGTTATTCTAATTCTTTAGGTAGTTTCTTTTTAAACTGCTATATTTTCGATGTTTTAAAGGCCACCAATTTTTTTTTAGAATAAACTCTAGCATCAAATTGGCGGTTATGAAGTTTCAAGATAAAATATATAAATAAGTAATTAATAGTTACACAAAGTAATATAGCGTATGAATAAAAAAGTTCTATTTAACGTAAATGATTGAAGCCTTATTTTCATTTCAATTTCTTAAGCACAAATTTTGATATTTAATTAAGGTAATTTGTTGACTAAAATTAGACAAATGAAAATGTTTATAAAATTAGACATGAAATATTTAATAAAATTACACTGATGTCCGACTTTAGCGGACCCATTCATAAAGAACTCTCAGTTAAAATAAATTAAATCTATCACCTTTCACTGGGCTTTTCAGGTCCATAATATTGTACTTTATACAGTGGGCAATAAGAGTTCGCCCAAACAAGCAAAACTTTCTTTATTTCTACACATTTTTTTGGAATTAAAAAGCTTTGAAGTATAAATTTGTTTGAGAATGTGTAACTCTTTTACCTAATAAACAAATATCCAGACAGTCCCTGCAAACAAGAGAGTTGGTGGGTTACTTCCTTAAACTTGTATGCCATTTCAGAATTCTGGGTATAACCGGCTGGACTTTTTAGCGAAGACATCAACTGGGAGCAACGTATGACAAGGTCTTCTAAATCTACAATGTAAAATATTAATCTAGTTTTTAGATTTCAACATTTTCCAGTACTTTGGGGTGCAGTGACTTTTGATATTTTATAGTGTGGCATCCAGATCATGAGATGGTCATTTTAACGTGGTAATTGTTTTCTGTGAATTTTGATCTTGGTTTCATTCCTTTGCACTAATGAGAATAGCCAGTGATGATAATCTATCTGAAGAGAGAGGAAAAGTAAAATTCACAGAAAAAAATCGTTACTTTCTTTACCGTCTTTTCTTAATGTGGGGTCAGTTAGTATTATTATTGTAATATTATGCACTTCGTCCATTGTTGGATATGCATAATAATAGCAATTCCCTTTAGTACATATGGCCAATGCCCAAATTTCCTCTATTACAAGCCAATTGGTGAGACTATTTCACTACCATAACTTTACTGGCAAATAAATACTGTGAAAATGTAGATATGTTTAATTTAACTTTGGGTTGATTTAGAAACGCAATGAAAAAAAAGATTATTTTATATAGATTTAAGAGTGGGATAAATTGTGATCGATAGTTGATCTGTAATCTTGGTGCACTACCACCGTTGGTTGTAAAATGGATTTGGTATTAAAATTAATTCAAACTAATCTTGACATCGTGGCGGATGCGCCCATTAAAAAGATAGGACATACGAAAATCAACATCCTTAAATAAAATATGACCCCATTTTTTTTTTATTTCATTAAAAACTATTTTAGAGAAAAAAAGAATAGTCAAAACTGAAAATTTTTTTATTTCTACATGTTCGAACATTTTTTTTTTTGGAATAATTCAAACACTAAAAAAGTTACAAATTTTTATGAAAATGTTTACCTGTCTTACCTAGTAAACAAATATCCAAACAGTCTCTATAAATCAAGCAAGTTGGAGAATTACCCCTCAAACTTAGATGGCCTTTCAAAATTCTGAGCTCTATCATCGGGTACTTCAATAATGGGCTGGAGTTTTCAGCAAAAGTCTCAAATGCAAAGGTATTTATTGATCTTAAGGACGCAAAGCCGCTTGAAGCAATGGCAGAAGTCTTTTGCTGGCAGCAACTTTTGACTAAGTCATCCAAATCTAAAATATAAAATCTTAAGCTAGTATGGGTGCTTTTAACATTTTCCAGTACTTTAGTGTGCATATGGATGTGATTTGACAATTCATATTTTACAATGTAATATCGAATAACAGTTGCAAAATCACAATTACTTTGTATGGCTTTCATTCTTGATTAGATTTACCTCCACTAACGAGAATAACAAGTGGTGGATTATTTCAATATTGTATCTGAGGAGAGATTTCAAGTAAAATTCACAGAAAAAAAATCGTTATTTTCCTCACCGTTTTTTTAAATTACTAATATTAAAATATATTAATCACTTTGTCCGTTGTTGTTCATATTGTTGAATCATTTTTGCAATAAATTTTATTCTGCATAATTATTCTTAATCAATATGGACCGTACAACGCTGACGAGTCCTATGTAGGACGAAACAAATGACTAATATTTGGAAATTTTACATGATTGTTGGTATTTTATTGGAGTGGTTACTCAAACTACCAATTTGTCACGAAGCATAAATGTCACTAATTCAAACAAGATTCCTAATGTCCATTATTTAACATATGAAATAAACGTAGTGAGCAGAAAAAACATAGGAACAGAGTAAATGATTGAAAATAGGAATAACCAGGGTTGGGTAAGTAAAGTTTTTTACAGTATATTTTATGAAACAACAAAAAAAAGACCTAAAAATCGAAAACTCAAAGGACAGGTAGAAAATCGATAATAGTCGTATTTTAAATAATATTGTTTGCTCATATCGCTTACATAAATTTTGGACTTTCTACAGTATTGTGTATTTTTCTTCCATTTTTATAGAGTTAATAAGAGATAGAAAGATAGGTATTAAACAAGGAAACTTAAATATCAAATTATGACGTTTAATTTTTCTATTAGAGTTTGTCTATACTATTAATAATTAAACGAAACAGCTTCTATCGCCTAAGAACAAAAGGAAATGACTACCCAGGATGAAGTTCATAAGCGAAGTTAACTGCAAAAAAAAAAAAAAAGAAATCCTAAAATAATATAAAGAAACCTAAAAATCTATAGGCAAAAAATAAAAAGGAATGAGAATCAATAGACCAAAGTAGTGAGAAAATAACATATCCCTTATTAGATGCCAAAGTCTAGACAACAAAAATCAAACTTTGACGGTAGTAAAAACAAAACTAACTAAACAATGGTATCAGTCAAATAGACCAAATCCAAACAGAATAATTACATAAAATTTGAGTTGAAAAATTGAAATAACAGATTTCAAAAGCTATATTTCTTAAGAGTGAAATATAACAAATAAAAACATCAAAAATAATAAAAGACTTAAGATCAAAAGGGGATATGCCAGAAACAGAGATAGATGAGACATGCCATAAAATAATTAAAAAATAGCCGTGCTCTCGGAAAGGACGGACTAATTCTTGAGCTCCTAAAATTAAAAGAAAAAAGGCTCTAGATAGGACAAGATGTTATTCAACAAGTGCAGTGAAATCAAAAGGATTTTAAAAGACTGGAATAATGCAATAATCATAATAAAAAAAAAAAAGATGGGTCAAAAACTAAACCGACTCTTGGGTTGGATTCTCATTATAGTGCTGCTCGCGATACGATCTCGGTTCGATGCATTTTTTTTAATGCTAAGAGTTTACGATATCGAAATATCGACGAAACCGACAGTGCGGATAGGTTCATTGTTTCTTCTGTAAGAATATTTTACCGGACCGAGAGGTTATCGAGAGCGGCCCTATAGTGAGAACCTTGCCTTCAGAAATTTTAGTCCACATACATTGGGCAGCAAAACTCTGCAACTACTATTTTTAAAAAAGAAAAAGGTATATATCAACAATAGACAAAGTTAAAAAAATAAATACAACAAGGATTCAATGTTATAATGATTTAATAACAGCAATCAAAAAAAAAATCAAAAACTATTACATGATTACCAAATACAAGGAAAAAACTATACATTTTTTGACTAGTAAAAGTCTAGGCACATAATAACAATTTTCATTTAAAATGCTGAGTAGACGTTTAATCGTTCTATTAGTAAATAAACAAGAAAGCTCCTATTTCCTAAAAATAGAAGGAAGTGACCACAGACTAACCTTGGTGAAGATCATAATAAATGCGAAATTCGTACGAAATTAACTGCTAAAAAACAATAAAATAAAGAAACTCTAAAATAACATAAAGAAACATGTACGTTTATTAGAAAAAAATAAAAAGAAACGACAATCAGTAGACCAGAGTAATGAGAAAATAACATATATTATTAGATGCCAAAGTTAAGACAACAAAAAGCAAATTTTGACGGCACTAAAAAGAATATTATACAATTGTATCAAATAGATAAAATCCAAACTGAATAATAACAAAAGCTATATTTCTCAAGAGTGAAACAAGACAAAAATACATACAAAATAAAAATATAAAAAATAATAGAAGGCATAGGATCAGAGGGGATATGTCAGAAACAGAGACAGATGAGACATGCCTTAAAAGAATCAAAAAATAACTGTGCTCACGGAAAGGACGGAGTAATTCCTGAGCTCCTAAAATTAGTAGAGAAAACACTTTAGATAGTACAAGATATTATTCAATAAGTGCAATGAAATCAAAACGATTATTTCTAAAAGAGTGGAATAATGTAATAATCATCTTATGTCACGGAAAAACGATAGGTCAAATCTGAGGAAATGGATCAATCAGTTTATTAAAACAGTTATATAAACTTTCAACAAAAATAACTATGAACAGGCTGATCAACAAAATTGACTTTTAAAGGCAGATTTTAGTACACATACATTGGGCAGCGAAAGTCTAGGCACACTACTATTTATAAAAAAGAAAAAGATGTATAATATCAAACACAAACAAAATCAAAAAAAATAAAAAATAAATTCACCAAGGATTCAATGTTATAACGGTTTAATAGCAGCAAGCAAAGAACATTTTTTCAGAAAAAATTACTTGATTACAAAATATAAGGAAAAACTATACATTTTTCGACTTGGAAACGTCTAAGTACATAATAACAATTTTCATTCAAAATGCTAAATAGGTGTTTTCAATGAAATAAGAAAACAATTTGAGTTAACCATAGACATACAAATAAGTATATAAAGTGCGAATCCTATAGAAGCGCGTTGGGTCACGCTTAGAAAGCGATAGAGCGTTTTCGATGAGTAGTACCCCTCTTTCTATGGGCGCAGCTAAGCATCATACCCTAAACGTCATTGGATGCCCCTCTCGACTGCCCGCCATTAGAAAAAGAAGTCCTACTAATCGAAAATGCCCTGTCTCTTTCTAAACGTGAGCTAATGTTTTTCTAAAGGACCCGCTATCTATATACTCACTTTTGTCTATGGAATAAACCAATTAATACTTGGTAGGGTTACCCCTTAAATCGAGTTCGGCTTGAAGACACTTTGACATGGACTCCACCACCTTTGGATTATTTATTTTTCTATATTTTGCTATTTATCAACAAAAACTTTTCATCATTATTTTTTACTTGTTATTTTATGAAACTGAATCTTTCCCATGAATGCTCAGTGAGATTTAAATCGACACTCTGAAAAGGTGAAAAGTTTTATCCATAATTCCAATTATTATCAAATTTCAAGCCCCTAACGCCGCCATACTGTCTCATACCATTATACCTCCATCTTCACGCTTAACAATTTTCGTAGTCTTTTTAAGATTATGTTCTTCTCCACACTCTAACAGAGGAAATCCCACTATCCATAGGAATAAGACAGGGTGATAGCCTAAGTCCAACACTTTTCAATGTAATCATGGACGAAATCATTGATGAGGTAAAAAGCACAAATATTGGGTACCCAATGGGACACAACATCGTTCAGATTATATGCTTTGCAGACGATGTTGCCTTGACAGCAGATAGCGAGGACAACTTACAAAGAATGTTTTTCCATCTCAATCGAACAGCCAAACAGTATAATATGAAAATATCTGTGGAGAAAACCAAAGCAATGGTAATAGCAAAAGAACCGGTAAGATGCAAACTAATGGTTGATGACAAACGTATCGAACAGGTTGGGAAGTTTAAATACCTGGAAGCAAATATAACAAGTAACATGGCAGTAACGGAAGAAGTACGCACACAAGCCAACAAAGCGGCCATGATATCAGGCCAACTAAGAGACATAATCTGGAACAATAAACATATGACGGTTGAGAGCAAAGCAAGAATTTACAAGGTATGTGTAAGACCGATACTGACCTACGGCGCAGAAACAAGATATGAAACAACAAAGACAAAACAAATTATGAGAACCACAGAAATGAAAACGCTGAGAATGTTCACGGGAACAAGTTTAAGAGATAGAATAAGAAACGCAAAAATACGCGAGGACAGCGGAGTGGGGGATGTGAAGTGGGTTCGAAACCGTCGTAGGCAGTGGAGAGATCACGTGGAACGAATGGACGAAGACAGACTAGCAAAAACCGTGATGAGAGAGAAACCAAACACCAAACGGCCGCCTGGACGGCCCTCCAAAAGATGGAGAGACAGCTGGATTTCGACGTCAAACGAGGATCGATTAGGCATTGTGTAGATAACAGAACTTGGTTCTACCTAGAAGAAGAAGAAGTTCTTCTCCTGTTTGTCGCCATACTGCTGTGACGTCGTTAAATCCAAATATATTGAGTATATTGTTATCAGTAAATATTATTTTCGTCCCGAATTCCATTTCATGATTTAGATATTGGGCGAACTCTTAAAATAGCTGGTTTAAAATCTTGTTAGTAAAGTTAATAGAGAAAAGAGGCCTAATTTTGCAATTGAATGTTCTAGTTTTAGTTTTAATTTTAAAAGTTTTTAATTGTATACATCTTGTTCTGTGTGGAGGCTACGTTCGCGACTGGAGACTATTCTCAAGCTGGCAGGATTAAGGTGTGCCCTTTGACAAGTGAGTGGTTGGTGAGTACTGAGTAAACTTATTTGCTGACCATATTCTCTTGTTTCTAGGGTCTGAGCCCTGAAGATGATCTAAATTAGACCGAAAGCGCTTGGCCAATAGTTTGAGAATATACACTGAAATACAAAATCCGTCTATTTCCTAATTTTGCAAAACAATATATTTTGATCCAACGGTATCTAAAAAGTATGGAGAAAAACAGGAGAATCATTTAATCCTAATAACACAATCAAAACTGTTAAGTTTGGTAGCGTTAGGGGTTGAAAATTTGATAATATTTGAGATGTTGACTGTATTCAAATAAAAATTTTATTTTTGCCACGCAACGTTTCCACAATAGAAATCCTAAAAAACATAATATTTTTCTTCATTTTTACGGGATTTCATTTTTATTTACTAATCAAAATGTAATTAAATCTCCTTCGAGTCACGTGACAACGAACACCAAAGTGAATGATGTCACTCCATACTAACGTCATCGCTGGCACCCAGTCCTGATACGGTTATTCTTTTAACTCATTACTTTCAGACTTAAAGTAATCATGATCACTTCGACCTAATGACAAGTAAATGCATATTCAAAAGAACATGAAGTTATCAGTTTCACTTTGATCATTTGATAATTAAGAATATAGCCAACGTCACCGCTGTCAGGAACTTGACATATAAATTTTTTGGTTTTGTCACATTCGTGATCGCTGTCAAGGGCTACGTTGCCTAGTTAATATTTTATAGTTATGTAATTTCTTCGAAATTTGCTTACTTTTCCCTTTGGAAACGATTTTAGGAAATTTTCTCATGATGGAAAGATTTATTAAGGCAAATAATTTGAATTTGCCGAGAATTGATTGTTTTATGGTGGCCAATTTCTTCGCAACAAACAGTAACTTTTGCCCTGCTGAATTTAGAAATGTGAAGACTTCTATGTAAGTAATTTACCAAGGATTGTCATTTCCGCAACGGATAATGAATACATAATAGTAATCATAGGTATTTATAAGCTCAAAACTAAAATAAAACAAGTACGGCCGAATCCTTGCGGGCTAGCTGAAGCCACATTTTCCTATTATTTTCCGAAGATGGGACCTGAATAAATAACTTTTCAGTTGTTTTAATTGTAGTACTTGTACACTGAGGTACCGCACAACGCTTAAAATAACTTAGAACTTATCTACTATTACAAAAATTACGGGAAAACTATATCTTCTTGTCAGTTTACCAGTACTTATATACTAGTGACGTCACGGAGATAAAGTGACAAGTATTGGCGTTTCGGAAGGAAATTTGAAACGGAATTTAAAATTTATGGTTTTTAAAGTATTAGTTGTATTAAAAAAATTAAATATTTTGGGCTAAATTAGGTACTTATGTATGCGTTTAGAGACTTTTTGCGACAGATTTTGATCATAGACTCCTGCTAATGACGTATTGCGGTAGCGTCAGCGATTCTATTTATAACCAACTTGTTGCCACACATTAATTTGTAGCTATTTTAATAACCTATAATTAAATTTCACAGTAATAAAGACACTCTGGAAGTCTGGACGTTCATCTTCTCTCTTGCAGCTTTAGTACCAAACATCTACGGTTATTTAAGCTTACCAAAACCATAACTTAGAACTTCAGGACTAGGACAAGGCTGCTAATTCAGAGTCAGAAGACATCTCTTGTTTTGTACCTCTCGCAACAGCGCGCCCGCAAGTTAATTCGCGTGAAGGTTTTTAATTAAATTATATATAACAAGTTTCTCAAAACAATAGTCTATTAACAAAAATAAATAGAAAAAACGAATTATTTACAATGAGAAAATTAAACCAAATAACAATTCGAAAAAAATTGCTCTTATTGGCCGTTCTGTTAACCAAAAATTTAAAACCCAATTTTGAAGAAACACGTATAAATAGCTTACTAAAATATTAAACAGAAAAAGAAATAAAACGCGAAAAACAGCTATTTATATTACTTTATCAAACCGTATGAAAATCGCGAAACGCTCGTCTAAAGTACCACACGATATTCCCTTAATTTCCCAAATTAAATTAAAAACAAATCAAACAAAGAAAACCTTCTTTCCCAATGATTATATCCGTTACGTAATTTTTCCACGGCACTGGACGGCGGTCCCGCTTCTAACGAATTTCAAATTGTGACTGAAATTTACTATTCCTTAAAAAAGTGTCTTCGAATCTTACACCCCCTCTCCCTTTTTTTAGTGACTTTTTCGGTCGTACGTTCTGTAACCGACAATTTCATTCCCTTAAAGTTCGAAGGTTTCGATCGTTATGTGCTGAGGGCGTTAGCTATTCTATACCGGATGCTCGATTCCCGAATTGGCCTCTGAGCGTCTTAATCTTAATTTTTATATAAAAGAATAGTAAATCAAACTAACCCAGGTCTTCCTATAACAAAAAGAATATATGATAAAGACTGTAAAAAAAACTATCTTAACTCGTTATTTCTTGTGAATAGAAAAAACAGTTATTATTCAAAATTCTTTTTACAAATAGCCAAACGATATATTTCTATTATAGTGAGTTTATTTCCTTTTGTTTCCTAATAATGGGAAATCGTTCAATATTTAAGACATTTTAACGGTTTGTGCATATACCATATGTTATAAACCTCCCTTATCTTTCGGTTTTATTTACATAACCAGGGCGGATTACTTAGACAGAGAGGGTTTTTTATGTCTTCATAAATTGACTGAGTTTATGTATTTTTAAGAAAACATTTAAACGACAAAGATAATAAAAGTTAAGCTCGATAACCGATTTATATTTTCCTTTAGACTTTCTCGAGTAGTAATAAAAAAACATACACTACCCTATTCCCACGAGAAATCTATTCACAGAGTGATTATTTAATTATTCATTTTAACAGAATATAGTTTACATTGAACAGTGTA
Organism: Diaprepes abbreviatus; assembly: GCA_034092305.1. Classification (NCBI taxonomy): domain Eukaryota; kingdom Metazoa; phylum Arthropoda; class Insecta; order Coleoptera; family Curculionidae; genus Diaprepes; species Diaprepes abbreviatus. Next base: position 16,841,895 of record JASJET010000031.1, read on the forward strand.
AAATAATTAATATTTGTTCCATTAGATTTTCCAAAAATAGTCAACAACCCAATTGAAGGAAAAAAGGATAAAAAGTCTACTTAAATGTTTTAAAAGAGAATTTACAAAATAGTGTAAAAAACTTGGAATGGGAAGCAGCAAAACAACGGTCTCAAGCACACCGCTCTCATTGTTCGTGATAAACACCCCTCACAGGCTTCAAACATCTTAATCGCATTGAGCACCTATGCATCTATGGACAGACGAATTCAATGTCATAATATAACGAGTAAAAACAAATGACAAGAAGCTGCTAAATGGCTAAATATAGGATAATAAGTAACACTAAGTTGGTGCCATTCTATCACAAAGCGTCTACAAGCCGTGCTTGTTAAGAGGTTAGCCTAATAAGTATTAATTATTTTATTTAAATTGATTACTAAGCATTTTAAATGATTTCTTTATATATGCTTAATCTTTTGCGAGTATCGTTTTCCTTATATTTTGTAATAAATCTGCTATAGTTTTCGAAAAAATGCTTTTTGTATGTTGTTATTAAACCGTTATAACATTGAACCTTTGATGTATTTATTTTATCGATTTTCTCTGTGAATGCTATTATATGTACTCTTCTTTTTTAAAATACTGGTGTTTCTAGATTTTTGCTGTCCATTGTAGACAACATACAGATACTGCGAAAGATGGAAAAAACAACTGAAAAGGTTTCGATTCCCTAGAAACATGGACAATAATAAAATCATTAAATAACTCTTGAATAGACTTCAGGTACACTTAATTGTTGAACATTTACAAAACGGCAACTACTGCTATCAAATTACACACAAACAGCCTCGAAATAAAAATACAGTACAATAATGCTGAACTTATACGCCTTGGTAATGGAAGATATCTAAACAACATTAAATATACCGACAACTTGATCTAAATATCAGGAACCTAGATGAAACCAAGGGAGTAGGTTTAATCATTAACATGATGAAGATAAAGATAATGCATAAACCACAATCAACAGACCAAAGAAATAACAAGGTAACATTAAAGAGACAACCGCAGACAGTGAACCAATACATATACTGGGGATAAATGATACAAATTGACAAATATATAAACTACAGACCTAAATCTTAGTTTTGTAAGTTTCTTAACTCTGATTCTGTTTTAAATAGTGTTTGATTTTTTATTTTTGAAATGGATTGTATTTATTTGATCCGTTAATATACTATTATTATTTTGATTTACAAGCCAGACGGCTCGCACTCCCTCCAGGGAATATTCACTCATACCAGGTACACAAAGGTACCAAAAGTATGAAGCTCTGTGCGAACCCTTTCCATGTTATCGGGTCCTAGGTGACGTGGTCTGCTGTATTTCCCATGAACTTTCGAACAGTTCGCGCGGTTGCTAGGTGAGTTGCTTTCTGCATCGGTTCATACAGATGCTCACTAAGACCCAGTCCCTTCATGTTCTGTAGGAGGATCTTTGGTATCACTGCAGTTGTTGAGAGTATTATGGGAATCGTTTGGACGCTGTTCATTGCCCATTGTCTTCGAATTTGCACCTCCAAATCTCTGTATTTGGCGATCTTCTCGTTGTATTTTGGTCTTAGGTTGTTGTTGTTAGGTACAGCGATGTCGATTAGTGTAGTTCGCCTAGAAATTTTATCTATCAGTACAATGTCTGGTCTATTATGAGCCAGAACCGTTCGGTCCCAATATAACTTGAACTGGTTGTTCTCAAGAATAGGCTCCGGATTGTACTTGTAATAAGGCACTTTTCCTACCTGTAATAGGTTCAACTTTTCTGCTAACTCTTGGTGGAGTATCTTAACGGCTGAGTCGTGTCTTTCCTTATACTCGGTTGCGGCAAACGCCTGGCATCCTCCAGTTATGTGCTGGACTGTCTCTGATGTTCGACAGCCATTTCTGCATTGGTCATTTTCTACTGAGGGATCTCTAATGATGAACTTCCGATAGTTCTTCGTCGGAATAACCTGGTCTTGGATAGCCAACAAGAAGCCCTCCGTTTCCGGAAACATCTGTCCTGAAATCAACCAGTAGTTCGACGCTGAGTTGTCGACATTGTCCTGATTGACCTCATTTGGATGCCGTCCATGAAGTGGTTTTCGTAGCCAGGTTTGTAACTTCTCTTGGTATGTTTGGTGGTGAGAAGTAATATCTTGTTCCCTCAACTGTAGTGGCGTTGAATCGTCTGCTTCGCATATTGCTCGATGTAGTGTGGAAGAGTCCGCCAACCATGGTCAATTCTTTTAGCCTGTTTCATACCTAGATATTTGTATGTTTGGTCTGCCTCCATTGCAGCTATAGTCTCACCATTCTGCATTTCAAAAGCCCCCAGTTGTATCTTCCCTTTAACGATGTTCAAAATACGGCACTTGTCAAGTCTAAATTACATTCCGATATTCCCGGAGAACCCCTCTACAATTTTAAGCATTTGTTCCAGCTGGTTTCTGGTAGCAGCCATCAGTTTAAGATCATCCATGTATACAAGATGATTCACTCTGACTACCTCTTCATTGTTATTTCTAACACTAAAGCCGTATCTGGTGGATTTCAAACGGCGTGATAGTGGGTTCATTGCAAGGAATGGTGTTAGTTTCGATGGTATCGCTAGATGGAACTTGCAATTGGATCCTAGTTCTCCAGGTTGACATGATGCGTTCTAAAAAGGAAATAAAATTATTATCGACCCTGTACATTCTCAATATAGTTTTGAGCCACTCATGTGGCACCGAGTCGAAGGCCTTCTTATAATCCACGTAGGCAGCAAAGAGGTTTCTTCGGTTGGTACAGGCTTGGTTACATATGACAGAGTCAATAATCAATTGTTCCTTGCATCCCATTGCTCCCCTCGTGCATCCTTTCTGTTGAGTTGCAATGATGTTATTTTGCTCACAATGTGCATAGATGCGTTGGGTCAAGCAGGAGGTGATCACCTTATACAGTGTGGGAAGGCAGGTGATTGGCCTATACTTAGCTGGGTCATGTGTGTTATGTTGGTCCTTTGGTAGGAGGTACGTAATACCTTCGGTCAAGAACAATGGCATTTTTGCTGGGTTAAGAAAAACATCATTAATAAGATTAGCCAGCTGATGGTGCATACACCAGAACTTTTTGAGCCAGTAGTTCTGGATCCCGCCGAGACCTGGAGCTTTCCAGTTATGGGATTCCTTGATTATTCTTGAAATTTCCTCGGTGGCAAATGGCTCAAACTGCATCTGGCCGCAATCTTGGCAGATTGAGTGTTCTTCATTGATCCGGCCAGCTGCGATGTTACAATTGGCTGGTGTGGAAAGTTGGCTTCCCCAAAACTCTTCTACCTGCTCTCTGTTGGGATATCTATTATCTGCTATATTAGATGGAGAGTTTAGCTTACGGTAGAAAGTCTTTTCTGATCGTTGGAAGAGCGCATTGTCTCGTTTTCGGTTATTGCTGGTCTTGTACCTCTTTAGCCGTCCTGCAATAACAGAGAGCTTCTGTTTCAGCGAATCAAGGCATTGCTGAGCAGTAACATTCGCTAGATCTTGTTGCGAATCATATCGGACACGATTCATGATTTCTTCAATTCGCCTTTGCAGTCGACTAGTTATTGTGCCCCTGATGTACTCCGTCAGCGGTCCTATATCTATTCGAAGATTTTAAATTTTCTTATTTAGACGTCTTTCCCATGGTGGTGTGTTGGGTTCTGTTCTTGCTAATCGGCGCTCTGTTGTAACTAGAGCTCTACCTATAGCAGTTGCGGCACAGTAGATGGTCATATGTAAGGACTCCAGAGTGTAGGCATTTGAAACATAAGCTGATAAAATCCGATTGTTCATGATGTCTAACATGGCACCCAGTTTTTTGGATGAATTAATTTTTGGCAGTGCCGGTCATTCAGCTGTTCCTGTTGTTCTTGGACCTCAGGTTCCGGTTGTGGCTTAGGTTCAGTAATCGGATTGTTGTTATTGTCAATGCCTCTGATCTCACGTTCAATTTGCCCTTTGATGCTATTAAACCGAGCTTCAGGAATTAGGCTGTTTCAGAGAATAACTCTATATTGGTCAGCTATTCTTTGCTGGGACACTTGCATGTGTGGGTACTCCCTGCAAAATTCGGCATGTAGTTGTTGTCTGTAGTCGATCAGCGAGTAGAGCTCTTGGAGTTATCTGACCCTCATGTTGATGTAGTTGTTGTTGCCTGTCCACAGCGATGTCAACTCTCATGCTGTTGTTTGGTTGCTCTTGAGTCTCTGGGTCTGGCTGTGGCGCAGGTTCTGCGGTTTGTTCATTGTTATCATCGGTGCTTCTTATCTCACGTTCTATTTCCGCTTTGATGATGTTGAGTCGCGCTTCTGAGATTATTTTATTTCGGAGAATAGCTCTGTATTGGTCTGCTATTCTCTGTTGTGACACTTGTAGGTGTGGATATTCCCTACAAAATTCGGCATGAAGCTGTTGTCTATAGCCGATCGTTTCTCGTCCTAGTTCAGCCACTCTATAAAAAATGCGCATTACTGTTTCATTCATGGATGTTGTCCATTTCATGCGCTGTCTCGGAAGTCCCGCCTGAGTGAGCGCTGGCTGAGGTTCCTGCGCAGCACCTTCGAAGTGTGGAGTTCTCGTTGTTGTTTGGCTCTCATGTTGTTGTTGGGCTGTAGCTTCTTGTGCAACAGGGGTTCGCCTCCTCAACACCCTACCACTTAAAGTTTTCGATGTCGAAATGTTGCTCCCCCCAGAATCCGTGGAGCAGACCGCTTCTGCGGTGTGGGATTGTGGACCATGGGTCCTACCCACCTGGGGTACATTATGTTGAGGGAAACCCTGGATCTATTCGTTGCCGGGTCCAGTCGGAAAGCTGAAAGAAAGTGACTCCTAAGGAATTATGTAGGAATTGAGTGTAAGTGGGTCAGGGCAGAGGGATGTTTAAAAGGTAAAGAAAGGATATGGTTAAAGGTCAGCGGATAGCTGACGTTGCTGGCTGTACTATCTATGCATTACAGTAGCGACAAATATACTGCTGGCTGCAGCACACTGCCGGCCAGATAGGCCTATTATTATTATCAATATTAAATTTTTTATACAAAATGAAAGACTTTATTGATAATTCATTATTTATATATATAAACAGTAGGGTCATACATGCAAATGTGTATATCTAGAAGAGTACCGCGTATGTGTGTGACGGTGTGTACGTTTTACTTCTATAATTTAACGTATGATGTTGTAACGTTTCATGAATGAAACTAATGGCAACAGAAATTTTATTTAGTTGTAAAAAGAAGAATTTAAATAGCCGGACGTATCTTCGGCAAATTGAGCCAGATGCTATGAAATAAAAGCAAACGAGTTACATCAGAGAGGAAAGTCCTAGTTCTAATAATTACAATCCTAGAGAAAGTGATACAGTATCTCTGAAATTATTCACCTTGGTAGTGATAGACATGTAGTATATTTTTGTATCCCTAGACACCAGATGAAGTTATAAATATTATTATGCAAATTCCACCTAAGCACTCGACTGGTCTTGATGAAATATCAGCAATAGTATTAAAAAAAATATGTGATATGATTTGTTATTCGTTGTTATTTTGACTAATCATAATTTGATACTTTCAAAATTAAATATGTATGGAGTTAGGGGTATTACAAATGATCTGATTCGTTCATATCTATGTGGCAGAACTCAATGAGTAAGTATAACGTCTAACGTCTCAGGAAGTGTGGGGGTTTTTGCATTCAGAGCTCCTTCCTGTGTCTACAGGCATACCTCAGGGGTCAATTTTGAGGCCAATATTGTATTGATTTTTGTAAATGAACTAGAAGGATCACTGGGCTCCGATTATTTTTTTTCAATTTGCAGATGACACTTCCTGCATTGTGGCAAGGATGCATACTTGGTGCGTGAATAATTATTTAAAATTAAATACTGAAAAAACTTGTTTCATACCCTTTAAAAATCAGAATCAATCATTATATATTTCTTTGAAAAGTAAAACAATCCCTCAAGTAGATATAATGAAATTTTTACGTGTGCACTGGACTCATCTTTATCATGGAAAGAACAGAGTGATAGTGTAGTAAAAAAGTTAAATAAAGCAACTTATCTAATGAGATATCTTGGTAACCAGGTAGGTCTGGAAAGTCTTAAAGTTTATTATTTCGCGTATGTTCAGCTAGCAATTCAGTATAGCATAACGTTTTGGTTTGGTTCTGTAGATTGGCACGATGTGTTTGTGTCACAAAAGCGTGTAATAAGGTTAATGCTGGGTCTCTCTAGCAGAGAGTCTTGTAGACCATATGTTAAATCCACGCAAATTTGAACAGTTTCTTGTATATAATATTTTGACTATTTGTTTATTTGTGTTTCAAAGTTGGACTATAGTTTTTTTTATGAAGATGGGTGGGATATCGTCTGTTCCAGCACCCTTGATTTCATCAAGTTCAATAAACTTTTCAAATACAGTAGAACTATTAATATCTATGTTCTGTAGATTTATGTTATTCACTGAACGAATGTGTGTAGGCTTTGAGAGGGTCAAACTTATTGAAATAAAGACTGACTGAAAGAAGTTGACGAATAAATCCGCAATTATATGTGGGTCAGTGAGTTGTGTGTCATTGAACTTCATATGTGAAGGAAGCCCAGCCACGCTTCGTTGAGTTTTAATATAAGACCAGAAAGCTTTGGTGTTCTTCAGAATATTATTTTGAGCTGAGTGGATGAAAGTATCATAATCCCTTTTGATTGAAGCTTTGGACTAGCATCATAATGTTTTCCACGTGGCCTCGTCAGTTAGTTGACGTGTATGACGAAATTTCGAGTAAGCTCTATTTTTTTCCTTTATGAGCTGAATAGTACCTTTTATAAAATAATTAGGATATTTAGGAGTGAGTCTGTTAGTTTTTGGGACATACATATCAATTGCAACATAAAGAATTGTATAAAACATCTCCATAGCGCCGTCAATTTCACCATAACACAAAAAGCTCCAGTCGATGAGTTCAAAGTGGTTATTCAATTAGTTATAGTCACCTTTATGAAAATTGTAGTTAGTAAATAGTACAGTATAGTATATTAACGAATCAAATAAATACAATCCATTTCAAAAAATTGCGACTCCGATGTTATGTCGTGTACAAAATTAACACAGAAATTTATTAGCCGAGGAGGGTTGGTGTCTGTCTGCATTAATTAAAGGTAAATTACAATTAGAGACCATTATATAACAATAATTAGAAAAAATTAAATCCATAATACATTGCCGATGTTGCAAATTTTGTTATGCTGAGTAAGGTCGTAAAAGCAAACACAGTCATAGAAGATTTGTTCACTTTCATTGTTGGAAGTAAATACAATGTCTGCATTTAGATAGGTATTAAATAAATTTAGAATTGAATGTTGGTTGCTACCGAGAGTATTTCGGAAACCGACCGGTGCAAACGAATTCGTGTAGTTAGGCAAATCAAAGTCATCCAGCAATTGGGGATCATCTTCGACTGCACAATAAATTTTTATTACACAAAAAAGAATTATCCGAGTTATGCTGGAATTGCACCCTAGAAAATCATGTAAACCTCATTTTAAATCTCTGAGTATCATGACTGCACCATCATATATTTTATGTCCCTAGTAATGTTTGTCAAAAAACACCATGACCTTTTTGCTGTTAACAGTGATCACTACAGCACTGAAATGTCAACTGTCATAAGATGCACAGATGATCTAAAGGTGCCAGCCCATAGTTCAGCATATTTTGAAAAAGGGTCTCATTACATCGCTGTCAGGGCCTATGGCTTGTTACCACAAAAATAAGGTCTATTAAAAACAGTTTAGGTTTTGAGCATGCTACTACTCAGTTCTTACAGAATAAATGTTTTTATGATTTTAAATTTAGATTTTAGGAAACGTATTTACAATAGTAACTGTTGTATATTTCAATTTCTATTTTTTTAGCATAGATATGTTTCGCTTTTGTTTTGATTTGATTTTGTTGGCAATAAAGGAATTTATTATTATTAATAAATCTCTGGTTGTCAGAAAGTGATCAAATATATAAAATTGAATTTGTGACGTAATGTTTCACCTATGAAATTCATGACAATAAAGGCTTTATTTATTTATTTAAAGACCTATCTACGATGAAAAATTTGATTTGATTATCAATGAAGAATGACTCAACAACCTAAAATATCTCAAATATGCAGGCGGCGTGATATTAAAATCGGAAAACCCTTATGACACAACAGATGCTAGAAGAATTAAGAATTAAGGTAGGTTTAGTCATTAACATGGAGAAGACAATGCATAAACCACAATCAACTGACCAAAGAAATATTTTTTAATGTGATTAATTTTTTAATTAGAAGTTTTTAAATGCTGAATAGAAAATATTATCAGCCTGACCTTCTTTTCATTAGGTTGTTTTTTAATGATATTGTATCCGGGTTTTTTGAATAACAAAACAATTTTGACGAATTTTCACTTTTGTTATTGAAAACGATCACTCAAAAATGTAAAAAAAGCGTCACTGAGAAGTTACAAGTGGAAATCTTTATGAAAATGTTGACCTATCTTACCTAGTAAACGAATATCCAGTCTCTATAACCAAGCAAGTTGGAGAGTTACCCCCTCTAACTTACATGATCATTCAAAATTCTGAGCTATATCAACGAGTACTTCGATAATAGGCTGGAGTTTCAGCAAAAGCCTCAAATGCAGAAAGGTATCTGTTGATCTTAAGGACGGAAAGCCACTTGACGCCAATGGCGGACGTCATTTGCTGCGAGTCATCCAAATCTACAATGTAAAATCTTGAGCTAGTATGCTTGCTTACAACATTTTCCACTATTTTAATGTGTATATGAGTGTGATTGGAATATTTATATTTTACAGTGTGGTCATGGATTCAACAATTGTAAATCATGGGAGAGTTACTTTCTGGGAATTTCATTCTTGATTTGATTCATCTCCACTAATGGGAATAATTTACTATTTCCTTCTTTTTAGTTAATAAATAATAAATTGAGTCACGTCCAATTGTTTTAGAAAGCGAAGGTGGAATTTCCTACATCACATTATTATTTTATTCATAAATAAAAAATACAAGAAAATTTATTACTTCTTATTTTACTAAGGAATATATAAAATTAAAACTTTTTGCTTGAATTATACTTTACAGATTTTTTTATGAACATAGAAATTTCTAGACCACATTACATATTTTATTGATAATAAATACTGTTATATAGCGTGTCGAGAGAAACACTGAAAAATTATTCATATGCATTCAATTTCACCAAAGAAAATATAACAGATATATAAAAATAAAAAAAATTAACCTTAATTAGAATGTCGTGGAAGAATATTAAAATTAATAAAAATAATCTTGACGTTGTGGCGGATGCGCCAATTAACAGATACGACAAATACGAAAATTAATATCGTGGTAAATGCGTCATTAATTAAAATATATAACCCCGTTTTCTAAAAATTAAAAAAAAAAACTATTTTGGAGAAAAAAAGAATAGTCGAAACTGAAAACTTTTTTATTTCTACATATTCGAACATTTTGTTCTTTGGATTAATCTACACACTGAGAAGTTACAAGTGGAAATCTTTATGAAAATGTTGACCTATCTTACCTAGTAAACGAATATCCAAACAGTCTCTATAACCAAGCAAGTTGGAGAGTTACCCCCTCTAACTTACATGATCATTCAAAATTCTGAGTTATATCAACGAGTACTTCGATAATAGGCTGGAGTTTCAGCAAAAGCCTCAAATGCAGAAAGGTATCTGTTGATCTTAAGGACGGAAAGCCACATGACGCCAATGGCGGACGTCATTTGCTGGGAGTCATCCAAATCTACACTGTAAAATCTTGAGCTAGTATGCTTGCTTACATTTTCCACTATTTTAGTATGTATATGAACGTGATTTGACTATTTATATTTTACAGTGTGGTCATGGATTTAACAATTGTAAATCATGGGAGAGTTACTTTCTGGGAATTTCATTCTTGATTTGATTCATCTCCACTAATGGGAATAACAAGTGGTGGATGTATTTCTATGTCCATCTGGAGAAAGATTTCAAGTAAAATTCACAGAAAAAATCATAACTTTCTTCACCATTTATTTAAATTACTAATATTAAAATATATTAACCACTTTGATCGTTGTTGTTAACAATGTTGAATAATTTTTGCAATAAATTTTATTCTGCATAATTATTCTTGATCAATATGGACCTTACAACTCTGACGAGTTCTATGTAGGAAGAAACAAATAACTAATATATTGGACATTTTATATGATTTCTAGTGTTTCATTGGAGCGATTTCTTAAACCATCAATTTGTCACGAAAAGTAAATGTCACTAATTCAAACAAGAATCCCAATATCCATTATTTAACATATGGAATAAACATATTAGAACAGAAAAAAGGGCTGCGGGTTCAGGATAGTGACCTACCATATACCCTGCATTCTAAAACATAGGAATAGAGTAAGTGATTGAAAACAGGAGTAGCCAGGGTTAAGAATATTAAAATTATCAATAAAAATTAATCTCGACATCGCGGCGGATGCGCCCATTAAAAAGGTGGGACAAATACGGAAATTAACATCGTGGTAAATGCGTCATTAACAAAACTGAAAACCTTTTTATTTCTACATATTCTAAGAGGGTAACAATCTTTATGAAAATGAAAACAAACTAATATCCAAACAGTTTCTATAACCAAGCAAGTTGGAAAATTACGCCATCAAACTTATATGTCCTTTCAAAATTCTAAGTTCTATCAGCGGGTACTTCAATAATGGGCTGGAGTTTTCAGAAAAAGCCTCAATGCAAAAAGGTATTTGTTGATTTTAAGGATGCAAAGCCACTTGAAAAAATGGAAAACATCGTTTGCAGGGAGCAACTTTTTAATAAATTATCCAAATGTACAAGGGGAAATCTTAAGGTATGCTTGCTTTCAACATTTTCCACTACTTTGGTATGCATATGGATATGGTTCGACTATGGATATCTGACAGTGTGGCATCGAATCGACAGTTGTAAATCATGGAACAGTTATTTTAATGTGATCTGTATTTTCTGTAAATTTTCCTCTTATTTTGATTCGTCTCCACTAACAAGAAGAGCAAGTAATCAAAATCCATTTGGAGAAAGATTTAAAGTAAAATTCACCCAAATAAATCGTTTCTTCACTGCTTTTTTGAAATGATGAAACATCACGAGATTTTATCTTAAACAGTTCCTTTTTTGTCATAAATTAATGGATGCACTTAAATGTTATAATTTACATCGCCAAATTTTTAAGATGAAAAACTGAAGAAATTATATGACTGTGACATATAGACACACAAATGGACTATAATTAGTTTTCTTAACGTTCTTGCTTTCAACAAACAATTTCCACATACATAAATATATACTGTATAAATCTGAACTAACCCGACTCATACTTATTACTGTTTGAGGGAGGATAAATTTGTTCTATGTACTTAAAAAATACATGGTACACGTCTCGGTGTCTGGAAAATTTGACTTACGCTGACCAAATTTCAAAATACTTTCACGAATTTCAATCTAACGTACTACTCTGTGACATCACTGATATATGTTCAAAGTTCATTAAGTTTTCCTTTCGCTTGATTTTAGTACTTTGTGCTATATCTTAATAAAACCTACAGTATAAGGTTAAAGCAATTTGTGGTTGATGCTGGGTTGCAGAATGTGTTACAGAGTGTACTCGGCCTTGCGCAAATGGTGTGACTTTAATAGATCCAATAATTACTAATCATTTTGAGAAGACCGTGGCTCAAGTCATACAAACACCCGGAATCACAGATCATTATATAGTTTTCCTTTACTTAACAGCTGCAATCTTGCCAAAACATATTGAAATAAGAAGTAGAGGTAGAAATATTAATTATAGTACTATAAATAATAAATTATCCCTGATAAACTGGAACTATAAAATAGCTGATATTAACCTCAAATACCAGTACTTTTACTTAACTTTGAAGAAAATTTTTAATGATGTTGCACCAGAAAGAACTGTTAAAATATATCCAAAATACAAGGAATGATGGAATGACAGAGTTAAGGCTGCTACACATGCCAGAGATGTTAGTTATAAGCAGTATGTCAGTTCTGGAACATCTGAGGATTTGAAGATCTACAAACAAAAAAGAAATATTGCGGTGAAAGTTATGCGCCAGGAAAAAAGAGAATATTATAAAGATAGAATAACCGAAAATAAAAGTAATTCCCGTGCATTGTGGAATATTTTAAAAACTTTGCTTCCTAATGAAGGTAAAACTAACAGTTATTTGCAACTGAAAATTGATGATGAAATAATTTCAGATCCAAATGATATGGCAAGTTCATTGAACTGCTTTTATGTTACCAGTATTGGAGCAATAGTCAGGGACATAGATAAATCTGGATCAGATTTTCCAATTTTACCTAGACATGGGAGCGTATATTTGGAGAACTTTAAGCTTGTTACTGTTGAGGAACTTAAGGAGATTGTTTTTGACCTACCAAATAAAAATGGATCAGATGATATCAATGTTGTTTTGATAACATAGCTCTACCACTTCTTAATTTGATAAATTCGTCATGTTTAGCATGTAAAATTCCCGATGAATTAAAAATATCGACTATTGTTCCAGTTCCTAAAGTAAATAATTCTCACAGGGCTGTTGATTTGCGACCTGTTAACATGTTTAGTTGTGTTGAAAGAATCATGGAAAAAGTAGTGATCAAACAACTGTTAGAATTTATAGAAGCCAAAAAAATTATAAATAGTATGCAATCTGGTTTTCGGAGTAAGCATAGCTGTGAAACTGCAGTGCAGTATGTCCTTAATGACTGGAAACATAGTTTCGATCAAAATCTTATTACGGGTGCTGTATTCTTGGATTTGAGGAGAGCCTTTGAGACTTTAGATAGGGAAAGATTACTTAAAAAATTAAAAAGTGTCGGTATAAGGGGTGAAGTGTTGGAATTTATGAATAATTACTTAATTAATAGAAAACAAAGACTGAAATTGAATGACGTGGTATCTGACAAGATTGAAAGCAGCATGGGTGTTCCACAGGGTAGTGTACTAAGTCCATTATTATTTCTTATATATATTGACGATATAGTGAATACAGCTGGTGATTGTTTTATACATCTTTTTGCAGATGATGTTCTTGTATATTTTGCATGTTCTGATGGTATTCAATTGGTTGACACACTTAACTCTACATTACAAAATTTATATTGGTGGTGTTCTTGTAACCAATTAAAAATAAATGTGGAAAAAACCAAATTTATGATAATCTGCAATAAGAATCATTACAGAACTTTTTCTCGTGGAGATCCTATTATTAAAATAGGCAATGAAACAATTAAAATGGTGGAAAAGTTTAAATATTTAGGAGTAATCATAGATAGACAACTTAAATTTAAAGAACATGCGAATAACTTAATAAAAATAATTTCTTACAAAATTAACTATATTCAAAGATGTTCTAATTTTTTGACAAGGTGGACTAAAACAATCCTGTTTAACACTCTGATATTGCCGCACTTTGTTTATTGCTCCACAATTTTGTTCCTTCTTAATCAAAATGAAAAGGCAAGATTTCAAAAATTGCAAAATAGAGCCATGAGAGTTATACTCTCATGTACAAGAAGAACATCAATTAACTACATGTTGAGAGAAATGCAATGGTTGTCGGTGGAGGACTTCTTTCACAATCAAACATTAATCTTCATTTTTAAAATCAGATCGGGTAGTTCTCCTATATATTTACAAAATCATATTAATTATAATAGAAATATACATGCATATGACACTAGATCGAAGGATGACTTTTATATTCCTCCAGTATTAAAGAGACAAACACAAACCTCTGTATTTTTTAAAGGTTTAAACAGTTTTAATCAATTGCCCACAAATATTAAATGTTTAAAATCTTTAAATAAGTTTAAGCAGGGTCTGAAGCAATATTTTGTGAATAGAGTCTGTCCTTGAGGGACATGAACTTTCTGTTATTTTTTTTTTTTTTTTTTAATTTGTGTCAGTTCAGTTTAGTATGTCATTGTTCTGCAAGGCTTGACGATGTTTGATTGTTGTTTTTAATTTTAAAATATGAATTTAGTTATTAAGATATGTGTGTAATTATATATTAGTCTATGACTAAATAAAGGATTTATTTATATATATACAGGGTGTCCAAGATAAGGATCCTAAGCATGGGGATCTCGGAAACAGTTGGAGATACGAGGTCGGTTAAATTAGAGAAAAGTTGCGCAATTTAGTGCTAAATTAAACGCAGTTAAAAAAATTTTAAAATTTCAAACACTTCCGGAGATTTCCGGAAAAAAAACGAAATTTGGCAAAATCGTTTTTTAATTTTTGCAGGCTTTATTTAAAGAGATATCAGAAAATAAAAGGTAGATTCTCATTGCCACTTTTTATTTTTTATAATATGGTCTAAACAAAATTTAAATCCGACGTTTCGTTTCTGAGATACCATAATGAACTTTCATTTTTTATATGGAACAAAAAAAAGTATCCCATGTATTTGATAGCATTTTTTATTACAAATTCAACGATGTATCACCCTTGCATATCGAATACGTAGTTCAAGTACTTTCCATAAGAGCTCCATTAGAGCGAGAGAGAAAGGTATATCAGTTTTATAAAAGCCAATGAACTACACACTTGATATGCAAGTGTGATACACCGTTGAATTTGTAATAAAAAATGCTATCAAATACATGGGATACTTTTTTTTGTTCCATATAAAAAATGAAAGTTCATGATGGTATCTCAGAAACGAAACGTCGGATTTAAATTTTGTTTAGACCAAATTATAAAAAATAAAAAGTGGCAAGGAGAATCTACCTTTTATTTTTTGATATCTCTTTAAATAAAGCCTACAAAAATTAAAAACGATTTTGCCAAAATTCGGTTTTTTCCGGAAATCTCCGGAAGTATTTTGAATTTTTAAAATTTTTAAATTGCGTTTAATTTAGCACTAAATTGCGCAACTTTTCTCTAATTTAACCGACCTCGTATCTCCAACTGTTTCCGAGATCCCCATGGTTAGGATCCTTATCTTGGACACCCTGTATATATATATATATATATATATATATATATATATATATATATATATATATACATACAGGTTTTTCTAAAGCATGCTATATTTTAAAATGGACAAATGTGTTTTAGTGAAAAGACAAAATTTAAAGGGTTTATTTATTTATTGATGGACAACACTGTCCATTTTACAATAATTAATTACAGAGCCAGAGTGAAACATAACAATGTGATATCAATAATAGTATAACAAAAGAGTGTTTACAAAAGAGAAAAAAAAAGAAGTGTACACTTGTCAATGTGTAACAACAAAAACACAAAAATCAATCAATAATCAATTCCAACAGCCTTTGTTTAAAATGATTCAAGGACATATCAAAAAAATTCAAGTCCCCCAGCCCATTAGCATATCCAGCCACTCTTGGCGTAAAAGAATGGTTTGCATAATTTGTTCTGTGAAAAGGATAGTGAAATATGGTCTAAACAAAAGGTATTGAGTTGGTTATTCCAAGTGTTAAGTTATCCTATAGATCGCTCTTCAATAAAAGTGAAATTTTCGGTAGAAAAGTTGCGAATTAAAACCTGATTTTTTCACGGCTAGTGCATTAATACAGTATATATAGTTGCCGCTAAAAATCTTTTAATTAGTTATTGCCTGAAGGTCTAAATATTGATTAGTTTTGTTTGATTGTGCTCACTTAGTGTTTAAAATATTCAATATAAAAAAGTGTTTACTACAAAAACGTAAATAACAAATTCCACAAGCTCGTCGAAATCCATCGAGGCAATAAAAGTTGGAGCATCCCAAAACATTTTAATAGTGGTGATAGAGTTATTTTATTTATACTGAGTAAAATGCCTGCCTGTTCTCGTTGTAAGCAGCACCTAACACCTGAAGATATAAAGGCAAAAATTGTTTGTGATGCCTGTAAAGGCTCTTTTTGTCAAAACTGCATTGGGCTAACTGCTTCTGAAATTAAAGTTATGCAGTTAGTGGGTAAAAGAATCTTAAGGTTCTTTTGTGATGGCTGCACAAATTCTACTCTACCTGATAAACTTGATGATCGAATTGAAACTCTTAAATCTGATTTTATGAAGGCAATTGACAATATTAAGGCTGATGTAGTTGAATCTGTGAACTCATTAAAGACAGAAATCAGTAATATTTCTACTACTAATAAAGAGGTTATTCATATGCTTTCATCTGGCAGTTTAATTCCTACGCAGAGCATGGCTTCATCTGGCAGCACGAAAGCAACTAGAGCTCAACTTACTCAACTCGATAATATCACACCCAGTGGTTTACAGAGCAAGCCCCCAAATCATCAAAGTCGAAGAGGTCTTTCCACCCATAGACCTGTTATCCAACAAGATGGGGAGGGTGGCAATGACAATCAAACTACCCAGCACACTATTCAACACTGGAATATAAGATCTCAGAATGCGCCTGTCAGACCCCAGTTGGTGAGAGGTATTGGCACAAATTGTTCTAATTCTTTCGCCTCTGCTGCCCGGCGTGTATGGCTTTCAGTCGGTAGGGTTAATCTTAATACCACGGAAGATGATATCAAACAATATCTAGAGAGTAAATTTCCAGGCCACTTATTTACAACCGAGTTACTACCAAAGAGACCTGAAGCTTTGAGCTTGGCTTTTAAGATCGGTGCGGATGTTGACCTTATCGACAACCTTTATGATGAAAAGACTTGGCCGGATGGAGTTATTGTTAGGAGATTTTCCTTTCGAAAGAACAACAGAAATCAGCAATGGAAATAATCCAACATCCAATGGCAAAAAATCCAAGAATGATGAAAAGAATATTATGAAACTGTTCCACATTAACATACAAAGCCTAAATTCCAAATTCTTAGAATTTCAAGTTATTTTAACGGATATATATCCCGACATTTTATTTATAACCGAACACTGGGTAAAGGATGATGGTATAGTCAGGTTCAACTTGAATGGATATAAATTAATAAGCTACTTTGGAAGACACCAACACAAAGGAGGAGGAACAGCAATTTTCCTAAAGGAAAACCTTCAGACAACACTTTATGATAATGCGCAGTTACCCGAGGCAGCTGAGAAGCACTTTGAATATTGTTTAACTAAATGTAATATTAATAATGAGATTTTTATTTTCATATGTATCTATCGATCGCCATCAGGTAATGTCGAGGTTTTTTTTGATAGTCTTAATGAATTATTAGATGATTTATACTGCCCAACCAAAACTTTTATAGTGGGTGGGGATTTCAACTTTCATTTTCATGATCCTGAAGACAGTAATGTACATTCACTGTTGCAATTATTGGACAGTTATGGTTTAAAACCTCATATTATTGGGATTACCAGGGATCAGTCCGGCTCTCAACTAGACAACATTTTTAGCAACATAGAGAATGATAATATCGATTCAGAGATACATATCAGCAATATTTCTGACCACTGGGGCCAAGTTTTGCAAATAAGGGTAAATAGGGAGTACCAGCACACTTATACAGAAAAAAGATTTTTCAATAACCATAATTTATTACGTTTTAAGGACTACCTTATAAATGAGCCTTGGAATGAGGTAGATCAAGCATACGGTGCTGACGAAAAATATAACACATTTTTTCGAATATTCTACTATTATTTTGACCTTTCTTTCCCAACCAGTACAAGTAGAATCAAATATCATAAAGCAAGCTGGGTAAATACCGAAATTCGTAACTATTCAAACTACATCAAAGACCTGTATGTGTGGTACAAGCAGACAAAAAGTCAAGCTGTGTTTAGAACATATAGGTCAGAAAGAAAGATTTATCGAAAATACCTATCTGATTATCATAAAAATTTAAATGATAGTAGGATTATTAATTCCAAAAATAAGATTAAAACTGCCTGGAATATTTTTAAAACCGAATGCAATGAGATTAAATAGAATTACGACATAACCCTAAAAATAGATGATCATATTCATAGTGACCCAAAAGATATTGCTGAACTGTTTAGCAGACAGTTCAATGTACCCAATAATTCAAATCTTAACCTTACGTTTCAAACTGAAGTTAATTATCCGACAATATTTTTATCACCAGTTAATTCCGATGAAATTTGGGTGTTCATTTGGACCCCTCTTTAAACTGGGAACATCATATCTCAGCCCTTGGGGCTAGGCTTAGCAGTTTGTGTGGTGTAGTCCGAAGGCTTCGTGACGTGATCACTGCAGAGACTGTTAGGCTTTTCTACCTTGGGCAAATACAATCTCTTGTCTCTTATGGTATTTCCTTTTGGGGATCATCAAGAAAGGCTATTAATATATTTAAAATTCAAAAACGCATAATAAGATGCATCTTTCACCTACATCCAAGAGTTTCATGTCGACCATTTTTTACTCAGTTTAAGTTGCTTACTGTTCCCTCATTATACTTTAGATCTTTAGTCATGCTTGTCAGAAGGAATACGGAATTGTTTCCGCTGAATAGACAGTTTTATGGGGGAAACATGGTTATGACTACCAGAGGGGCGAAGGGTACCTTTACATAACTCCACCTTCTATGAGAGAGGACCATACTATATGGCGATTAAAGCCGTAAGGATGTTACCAAGAGAAATCTGGCTTACCGAGTCGATTAATTGCTTTAAGAGACGCGTAAATGAATGGCTTTCTGATAGGTGCTTTTACTCTTTCAATTTTAATGAATAGTTTTTGTAATGTCAATATTTTTAATTTAATATTTTTTGTTAGTGGATTTTTCTCAAGCATGTGTTTTGTATGTAAAAAATTTTATTCCTTTTAAATTAGAATATCTTATTTTGTAAACTGTAAAACTTTGTTCAGTTTAAACTGAGTTTCTTATTACTACTTTTTTAAATTATCTTGTATCTGTCTTTTTCTTCTTTTGTTTTCCTTTGTGTAAGGTTCCTATCAGAATGTCGATTAGTTTTTATATTAACTGTAGTTAGTTCGACATATTTACAATTCTTAGTGTTAAACATTTCTTTCTCTGACGTTGCTTTGTTATGTGATCATAATTTTGTTGGCAAATAAAGGATATTATTATTAAATATATGGGAAGTACGAGTACTCCTGGGAGGGACCCTCACACCAACACTCGACAGCAGGCACTGGCAATAGGTAATACTGTTTATAATTTTTAAGAGAAGTTGTAAGTCTCTGCCTTTTCTTTTATTAGCAAGGGGGAGCAAATTCAACTCGGAGCACAAAGCAGCATAATCAAGATCAGTACCCCAGTTGTATTTCATGTTAATATATCTGAGAAACCTTCTCTCTACCTGTTCGAGCTGGTACACATCTGATTCATAGTGCAGGTAACAAACACAAGAAACATACTCAAGGTGTGTTCGAACCAACGAGCAATAGAGTATTTTAAGGGACTTCACAGTGAAAAGCTCCTTATCATGACGTTTAACAAAACCCAACATCCTGAGGGACTTACTAACAATGTTAGCGATGTGAGTAACAAATGAAAGGGTGGAATCAAAAAGGACTCCCAGGTCCTGCACAGAATCAAAGGAGGCCAGTGGCTTACCATCCAAGTGATAGTGAATAATGCAATTTAGAAAACTTAATGAATTTACACTTAAGAATATTAAAACTCATCCCATTCACTCTGCACCAGGAAACAAACCTATCAAGGTCCCCCTGAAGCTTCAAGGAAACTGTTGATGACCTTATACACCTTCATGTCATCCACAAAGAGTAAGAACTTGCTTGAGTGAAAGCCGACGGATACATCATTAATAAATGAGGTAGATCAAGCATACGGTGCTGACGAAAAATATAACACATTTTTTCGAATATTCCACTATTATTTTGACCTTTCTTTCCCAACCAGTATAAGTAGAATCAAATATCATAAAGCAAGCTGGGTAAATACCGAAATCCGTAACTATTCAAACTACATCAAAGGCCTGTATGTGTGGTACAAGCAGACAAAAAGTCGAGCTGTGTATAGAACATATAGGTCAGAAAGAAAGATTTATCGGAAATACATATCTGATTATCATAAAAATTTGAATAATAGTAGGATTATTAATTCCAAAAATAAAATTAAAACTGTCTGGAATATTCTTAAAACCGAATGCAATGAGATCAAAAAGAATTACGACATAACCCTAAAAATAGATGATCATATT
The DNA here is from genome assembly GCA_034092305.1 of Diaprepes abbreviatus. Lineage (NCBI taxonomy): Eukaryota > Metazoa > Arthropoda > Insecta > Coleoptera > Curculionidae > Diaprepes > Diaprepes abbreviatus. Next base: position 16,862,157 of record JASJET010000031.1, read on the forward strand.
CATAGTGACCCAAAAGATATTGCTGAACTATCTAGCAGACAGTTCAATGTACACAATAATTCAAATCTTAATCTTACGTTTCAAACTGAAGTTAATTATCCTACAATATTTTTATCACCAGTTAATTCCGATGAAATTTTTCGAACACTTATGAGTTTGCCTAATAAATTTTCAGCGGGACTGGACGACGTGCGCGTATATGTTTTAAAATTTGTCGTACACTGCATAAGTAATCCCTTAGCAAATATTGTTAATGAAAGTTTTGCCACACAGATCTTTCCCACTAATTTCAAGACAGCCAAAGTGATTCCAATATTTAAAAAAGGGGATCGCCAGTGCATCAAAAATTACAGACCAATCTCCCTGCTTCCAGCAGTGTCAAAGGTCTTTGAAAAAAGTTATATATACTAGAATATTTGAACATCTAAACAGACTCAATATCCTGAGTAAAAATCAGTTCGGCTTTAGACCTAACAAATCTACTGAAATGGCAATATTCAACACAATTTCCTATATAAATGAAATAATTGACACCAATGATAAAGTGGCAGGTCTATATTTTGATTCGTCTAAGGCCTTTGACACTGTGGATCATAACTTGCTTTTGACAAAGCTTGGTGCGTATGGGGTCAGAGGTGTTGCTGCCAGTTTGCTGCAATCCTACTTATCGGATAGGCAGCAAACAGTCTGCTTTGCTAAAAATAATCATCTTTACTTTTTAGATAGAACTAAATTGTTGCAGGGGGTACGGGGCTCTATTCTGGGACCCATATTATTCTTAATATATGTAAACAATCTGGGGGATGGATTGGCCGCGGATAGCGTTTGCCAGTTTGCTGATGACACATCAGTGATTCTGGCGGACACTTCTATGGCGGGACTGTCTCGAAAGTGCACAAACTCTGTATTGAAAAGGCAGCAGTGGTGTTCTGATAACAGCCTTACTCTAAACGTAGATAAAACCGGCCTCATTCTTTTTTCAAAGCATGCAACAAGGTCTGAGTGACTGCTTGTGTGGCTTGGGGGTAGATCTGTACCTACTTTGGAACAGACTAAGTTCTTGGGTGTTCATTTGGACCCCTCTTTAAACTGGGAACATCATATCTCAGCTCTTGGGGCTAGGCTTAGCAGTTTGTGTGGTGTAATCCGAAGGCTTCATGACGTCATCACTGCAGAGACTGTTAGGCTTTTCTACCTTGGGCAAATACAATCTCTTGTCTCTTATGGTATTTCCTTTAGGGGATCATGAAGAAAGGCTATTAATATATTTAAAATTCAAAAATGCACAATAAGATGCATCTTCCACCTACATCCAAGAGCTTCATGTTGACCATTTTTTACTCAGTTTAAGTTGCTTACTGTTCCCTCATTATACTTTAGATCTTTAGTCATGCTTGTCAGAAGGAATACGGAATTATTTCCGCTAAATAGACAGCTTTATGGGGGAAACATGGTTATGACTACCAGAGGGGCGAAGGGTACCTTTACATAACTCCACCTTCTATGAGAGAGGACCATACTATATGGCGATTAAAGCCGTAAGGATGTTACCAAGAGAAATCTGGCTTACCGAGTCGATTAATTGCTTTAAGAGACGCATAAATGAATAGCTGTCTGATAGGTGCTTTTACTCTTTCAATTTTAATGAATAGTTTTTGTAATGTCAATATTTTTTGTTTAGTGGGTTTTTTCTCACGCATTTGTTTTGTGTGTAAAAATTTTATTTCTTTTAAATTGGAATATCTTATTTTGCAAACTGTAAAACTTTGTTCAGTTTAAACTGACTCTCTTATTACTACTTTTTTAAATTATCTTGTATCTGTCTTTTTCTCCTTTTGTTTTCCTTTGTATAAAGTTCCTATCGAAATGTTGATTAGCTTTTATATTAACTGTAGTTAGATCGATATATATTTACAATTCTTAATGTTAGACATTTCTCTCTCTGACGTTGCTTTGTTATGTGATCACAATTTTGTTGGCCAATAAAGGATATTATTATTATTATATAAGATTTACAAGCCAAACGGCTTCGCACTCCCTCCAGGGAACATTCACTCATACCAGGCATACAAAGAAACCAAAAGTATGAAGCTCTGTGGGAACCCTTTCCATGTTATCGGGTCCTAGGTGACGTTGTCTGCTGTACTTCCTACGAACTTTCGGACGGTTCGCGCGGTTGCTAGAAGAATTGCTTTCTGCATCGGCTTATATAGATGCTCACTAAGGCCCAGTCCCTTGATGTTCTGCAAGAGGTTCTTTGGTATCACTCCAGTTGTTGATAGTATTATGGGAATCGTTTGGACGCTGTTCATTGCCCATTGTCTTCGGATTTGGACCTCCAGATCTCTGTATTTCGCCATCTTCTCGTTGTATTTTGGCCTTAGATTGTTGTTGTTAGGTACAGCAATGTCGATTAGTGTAGTTCGCCTAGAAATTTTAAATCTCAGTACAATGTCTGGTCTATTATGAGCTACTGTTTGATCCGTCAGAACCGTTCGGTCCCAATATAACTTGAATTGGTTGTTCTCAAGAATAGGCTCCGGATTGTACTTGTAATAAGGCACTTTTCCTACCTGTAATAGGTTTAACTTTTCTGCTAACTCTTGGTGGAGTATCTTAGCGGCTGAGTCGTGTCTTTCCTTATACTCGGTTGCGGCAAACGCTTGGCATCCTCCAGTTATGTGCTGAATTGTCTCCGATGTTCGACAGCCATATCTGCATTGGTCATTTTCTATTGAGGGATCTCTAATGATGAACTTCCGATAGTTCTTCGTCGGAATAACCTGGTCTTGGATAGCTAACAAGAAGCCCTCCGTTTCCGGAAACATCTGCCCTGAAATCAACCAGTAGTTCGACGCTGAGTTGTCGACATTGTCCTGATTGACCTCATTTGGATGCCGTCCATGAAGTGGCTTCCGTAGCCAGGTTTGTAACTTCTCTTGGTCTGTTTGGTGGTGAGAAGCAATATCTTGTTCCCTCAATTGTAGCGGCGTTGAATCGTCTGCCTCGCATATTGCTCGATGTAGTGTGGAAGAGTCCATTAACCTGTGGAAATATGAACGTAAGTTTATTATTTGTTGGTCGAGCTGCTTACCAATATCCACCAATCCTCTTCCTCCTTGGTGTCTTGGAAGCATTGTACGTTCAATAGCACTCCGAGGGTGATGTTTTTGTGCTTTTGTTAGGAGTGTCCTTATTTTTCTTTGCAGGTTTTGGATGTCTGTCCTGCTCCACTTTACAATTCCAAAAGAGTAGCTCAGCGCAGAGCAAGCATACGTGTTGAGCGCCTTAAACAAATTTCTACTATTTAAATTAGTTCGTAATGCCCGCCTTACCCTCCTGACAAATTCGGCTGTTAATTCGGCCTTCATAGTGCCATGGTCAATTCTTTTAGCCTGTTTCATACCTAGATATTTGTATGTTTGGTCTGCTTCCATTGCAGCTATAGTTTCACCGTTCTGCATTTCAAAAGCTCCCGGTTGTATCTTCCCTTTAACGATGTTCAAAATACGGCACTTGTCAAGTCCAAATTGCATTCCGATATCCCCGGAGAACTCCTCTACAATTTTAAGCATTTGTTCCAGCTGGTTTCTGGTAGCAGTCATCAGTTTAAGATCATCCATGTATAGAAGATGATTCACTCCGACTACCTCTTCGCTGTTATTTCTAACACCAAAGCCGTATCTGGTGGAGTTCAAACGGCGTGATAGTGGGTTCATTGCAAGGCAGAACCACAATGGGCTAAGTGAATCGCCCTGAAATATTCCCCTTCGTATCGGAATGGTGTTAGTTTCGATGGTGTTGCCGGATGGCACTTGCAATTGGATCTTAGTTCTCCAGGTTGACATGATGCGTTCTAAAAAGGAAACAAAATTATTATGGACTCTATACATTCTCAATATAGTTTTGAGCCACTCATGTGGCACCGAGTCGAAGGCCTTCTTATAATCCACGTAGGCAGCAAAGAGGTTTCTTCGGTTGGCACAGGCCTGGTTACATATGACAGAGTCAACAATCAATTGTTCCTTGCATCCCATTGCTCCCCTCATGCATCCTTTCTGTTGAGTTGCAATGATGTTATTTTGCTCACAATGTGCATAGATGCGTTGGGTCAAGCAGGAGGTGATCACCTTATACAGTGTGGGTAGGCAGGTGATCGGCCTATACTTAGCTGGGTCATGTGTGTTATGTTGGTCTTTTGGTAAGAGGTACGTAATACCTTCGATCAAGAACAATGGCATTTTTGCTGGGTTAAGGAAAACATCATTAATAAGATTAGCTAGCTGATGGTGCATACACCAGAACTTTTTGAGCCAGTAGTTCTGGATCCCGTCGAGACCTGGAGCTTTCCAGTTATGGGATTCCTTGATTATTCTTGAAATTTCCTCGGTGGCAAAAGGCTCAAACTGCATCTGGCTGTAATCTTGGCAGATTTGGTGTTCTTCATTGATCCAGCCAGCTGCGATGTTACAATCGGTTGGAAGAGCGCATTGTCTCGTTTTCGGTTATTGCTGGTCTTGTACCTCTTTAGCCGTCCTGCAATAACAGAGAGCTTCTGTTTCAGCGAATCAAGGCATTGCTGAGCAGTAACATTCGCTGGATCTTGTTGCGAATGAAATCGGACACGATTCATGATTTCGTCAACTCGCCTTTGCAGTCGACTAGTTCTTGTGCCCCTGATGTACTCCGTCAGCTGTCCTATATCTATTCAAAGATTTTCAATTTTCTTATTTAGACGTCTTTCCCATGGTGGTGTTTGGTTCTGTTCTTGCTGATCGGCGCTCTGTTGTAACTTTAATTTCTAGAGGTCTAGTTATAGCAGTCGCGGCACAGTAGATGATCATATGTAAGGACTCCAGAGTGTAGGCATCTGAAACATAAGCTGGTAAAATCCGATTGTTCATGATGTCTAACATGGCACCCAGTTTTTTGGATGAATTAATTTTTGGCAGTGCCGGTCTTCTTAACGGATTGCTTCCATCATACTCCAACACCGCAGCACTCATTTCCGTTGACAGTTTTTGATAAAAGAGTTCTGTGTTGTCCTGTTGGGTTTCGTCATTCAGCTTTTCCTGTTGTTCTGGGATCTCAGGTTTCGGTTGTGGCTCAAGTTCAGCAATCGGATTGTTGTTATTGTCAGTGCCTCTGATCTCACGTTCAATTTCCTCTTTGATGTTATTAAGCCGAGCTTCAGGAATTAGGCTGTTTCGGAGAATAACTCTTTATTGGTCAGCTATTCTCTGCTGGGACACTTGCATGTGTGGATACTCCCTGCAAAATTCGGAATGTAGTTGTTGTCTATAGCCGGTCATTTCTCGCTATAGTCACCCTATAAAAAATGCGCATTATTGTCTCGTTCATGGACACAGTCCATTTCATGCGCTGTTTTGGCGGTCCCGCTTGAGTAAGAGTTAGTTGGGGTTCCCGCACAGCATCTTCGGCGGGTACAGCTCTTGGAGTTATCTGACCCTCGTGTTGATGTAGTTGTTGTTGTTGTTGCCTGTCCACAGCGATGTCAACTCTCATGCCGTTGTTTGGTTGTTCTTGAGTCTCTGGGTCTAGCTGTGGCGCAGGTTCTGCGGTTTGTTCATTGTTATCATCGGTGCTTCTTATCTCTCGTTCTATTTCCACTTTGATGATGTTAAGTCGTGCTTCTGAAATAAGTTTATTTCGGAGAATAGCTCTGAATTGGTCTATTATTCTCTGTTGTGACACTTGTAGGTGTGGATATTCCCTACAAAATTCGGCATGAAGCTGTTGTCTATAGCCGATTGTTTCTCGTCCTAGTTCAGTCACCCTATAAAAAATGCACATTACTGTTTCATTCATGGATGTTGTCCATTTCATGTGCTGTCTCGGAAGTCCCGCCTTAGTAAGCGCTGGCTGAGGTTCCTGCGCAGCACCTTTGGAGGGTGGAGCTCTTGTTGTTGTTTGGCTCTCATGTTGTTGTTGGGCTGTAGCTTCTTGTGCGACAGGGGTTCGCCTCCTCAACACCCTACCACTTGAAGTTTTCGATGTCGAAATGTTGCTCCCCCCAGAATCCGTGGAGCAGACCGCTTCTGCGGTGTGGGATTGTGGACCATGGGTCCTACCCACCTGGGGTACATTATATTTTGCAGTCAACATTTCATTATTTAGAATTTAAACGTTCTCCCCATTTAATCGCCTCCTACGATTGGTTGAGGGAAACCCTGGATCTATTCTTTGCCGGCTCCAGTCGGAAAGCTGAAAGAAAGTGGCTCCTAAGGAATTATGTAGGAATTGAGTGTAAGTGGGTCAGGGCAGAGGGATGTTTAAAAGGTAAAGAAAGGATATGGTTAAAGGTCAGCGGATAGCTGGCGTTGCTGGCTGTACTGTCTATGCATTACAGTAGCGACAAGTATACTGCTGGCTGCAGCACACTGCCGGCCAGACAGGCTTATATTATTATATTAAATTATTATTAAATAAGTTGAACAATAATGGACCGATGTGGGATCCCTAAGAGACCCCTGAAGACACTGATATCTCAGAAGATTCAAAATCATTCACCCGCATTACCTGACGACGATTACTCAGATGTCTCAATCCAACCAAACAATGGACCAGAGACACCCAGATCCCAAAGCTTATCCAGCAGAATCCCATGAACCCTATCAAAAATAAATCAGAAAATACAGGATGAAAGAGTGATTTTTTTGGAGACTGTTGTAGGACCGGCAAAAAAAAACTTTAGATCTGTGTTCTACAACCCCAAAATAGAGCCTTGCAAAAAATCACTAAAAAAATTCTGCGTTTCCAATATTCCAAATATTTACCAAAATGGTTTATACTACTAGCCAAATATTTCTACGGAATACTTACTTACCACTAAATTTAAGAAATTCCAACATATCACAACAGACCATCATCATTAAAATATGTTAGTGGTGGGTTTGGGGTCATAGGGATGATGGTTAAATTACCATACCACATCATTTGCTTCTTGTATTGTGGACCTGAAGTTTATAAAAACAAACACTTCTTAATATCAGTCTATAATGGCAATTTTTTTTTGAGACAGCACAAGGAGTTGTTCACCTATTATGAGACTTGTAAATTTATTATGAAAGCTTGCAGTAAGTCAACAAGTTATAAATCGTTACATATTTGTCTATTGAAAAGTCCGTAGTTTTCTTTAGTTACTAGCAAATATTTCATTTTAAATGGGATATTTACAGGCGAAATTAAAGTTTCCTTGGTTAACGTAATACTCACACCAAAATGACCTACTTACAAAAAAATTGTGTCTACATATTTTCCCAACAAGAAATGTTCATTTTAAACACAAAATGCCACCATTTAATAACAATGTTGTTCTTTCCTCGTCTATAATTACCCATAAAATTATCATATAACATTAAAAATGAAACAAACTGTACTCCCGAAAATTACGATTTTTAATTTCAAAGACCGACACAAAAACAAGGTTAATGTCAAATGTGATTTATTTCTTTTTTATCTGTACATCTTTTACTATGAAGGACAATTAGCCAGCTCATTAGGAGTGATAATTTTTTCATTTTTAAATTTACAGTGTCGAGTACTTTCAAGAAAAAATATTTGGATTTCTGTACAGAATGATATATTTTTGTCTTTGGCCCCTAATAATCAGTTATAATAACTTTATCATTTTAAAATAAATTAAAAAGTTTAAATTTCTGTCTTGTTGTGGCTTTTGCTCCCAAGGACAAATGGCCAACCTGTTAGGGGAAGTAGCAAATGGTCAGAGAGGAGGAATAATTTTAAGCGATTGTATAAAAAACAAACCAATTATTACGTGTTTTCCAAACATTCAGATTAAAAAAAAATGTATTTTTTATTTTTCTGCTTTCCCAAAGGTGCAAGTTGATGTTAAAGAACTAATTGAGTTTGCTCATTCTTTGAAAAAACTTCAACTTTCAAACTAGTAGGAAATGAACGAAGGTGAAATTTATTTTTTGTTTCACCAAATTTTGTATTTTAGAAAAGGAATAAAAAACTAAATTTTGCACAACTTGAATCATTAAGATTATATCGTATTCCTGCAACTTAAAACTTAAAAAACTCTCAAGAAACTTAAGTTGGACCCTAAAAATGATATCAGATACAAAATATCCCACTAAAAATTCAAAATGCATTTATACAAAACAACCTTAGCATAGAAAAAAAAACAGAGAAATAAGTGAGTTAAAAGATATAAATAAAATTAAAGCATGTAATTAAAGTTATTCGAAAAACTGAAGGTTGAAAATATTTTCATGACAAAATGGTGTAAGTATCTAAAATTTAGGTTAAACTGATAACAATATTAAAAAAATATACAAGCTGAAAATTGGAAACATTCATGAATTTTGCTACTTATATATTTTAAGACTTTTCCGAGTGAGGAAATTAAAGGGAAACTCAATTTTCATTTTTCTTTTATAAATTTAAGAAATAACTGGACATAATTAAAGAACTTTATAAGTCACAATTCGAGGAAGTTATAGAAAAAAAAATAGTTTTTACAGTGAAATAGTGTATCATATATGTTGTTAAATTGTTTATGCATTTATCACTTTAAAAGCTTTTTAAGTATAAAAAGTAGTAAGTCCACTGCTATTTGCTTTTATGTAAATATTGGATTTCTATTAATATGAAACAATAACAACAATTAGAGAAGCTGCTGAAAACGTCACTAAAAGAAAATCGAAGAAAATAAAAAAAACTTAGTAAAGATACGGAAATAGAAATAAAAGCAGAAGTTATTAAAAGAAAGTAATAAAGAATTCAAAGACACCTCTAAAGAGACCAGAAAACTGATAATAAAAAACATGGGAGATACTAGGAAATGAAAGTAGTAATACTAATAGAAAAGAACAGAGGTGTCAAAAGCCTTAGAAATCATGGGGAAAAAACTACTTGAAAACAGTGGATGGTCAGTCAACAAGAAATCAAAAAGACATCTTACAAATTACACATTGATTTTTTTCAGTAACCTTGTGAATACCATACATTTCACTCTGAAATATCAGAACACACACGACCAATTCTCAACACAGGATCGAAGGAAATGCTGAATATCACAACACAAGAAGTGGAATACTCTAAGTCAAATGAAAAACAATAAAGTTCCTAGAAAGAATTCTGTACTCATTGTAATGACAATGCAGAGAGCAAATATACTCAGAAGTAAGCTCTGTGAACTAGTCAATAGATGCTTAAATGAACCTCTAATCCCCAAAAACTGGAATAATGCAATTATAATATTGATCTACGAAAAGGGAGATAAAAAAATCTAAAATAAATAAAAACTGCTAAAATTGGATTCAATATGATCTTTGCTGAGACAAAGGTGATGTGTAGAGTAGACTCTCATATCAAAGTGCTCAATTAAAACGTAGAAAATATTCAGAACTACATCTATCTTGGACATATGATAACGTTAGCCAAAGAAACCAGTTAGGATGGGTAACATTTGACAAGCTAAGCAAGCTTTAAAGAAAAAAAATTACCCCTGTTCCTTAGGGAACGACTCTATGATTAGTATGTAGAGGAGACACGGACCGTCACAAAATAAACAATGAATAAAAAGAAACATATTTAAAGAACCATGAGACCTAGATGCTCTACATATACCTAAGAGATCTAAAGCGAAACACGTCGATTTGGCAAAAAACAAAGGTGAAAGTATCTTGGAAACTGTGACGAGGCAGAATTGGAACATTGAGGGGCTTGTAGCACGGTTTAAAGGCAATAGATGGTCCAATACTACACTAAGATGGAGATCATACATAGGTAAGAGATCCAGAGAATGCCCCCATTACGGTGGACAGAAGATTTGAAACATTTCAGATACGGATGTGGATGAGAAAGGTAGATAATAGAAAAAAATGGTGGCAAATAAGAGAAGCCAAAATATTCAAGGATGGACTAAATATGGCCAATGAGATCAGATAAGATTAAGGTTTCATATAGTAAGTCCTTCCATTTATTCGTATGTCTGTTGGTCAAAGTCTTTTTTGTTAAAATGAAGAGCTGAGAGCTGATATCTGATACAGTTCCAGTTTCTTTAAATCCCAAGAAACCATAATAAAATTTTGAGGTCAAATTGTATTGGGTATGAAATAAAAGTTAATAAAACATTAAATGTGAAAATATAAATGAACTTTTGTGGTAATTTGGTTAAATAAATCTTTTGAAAAGTCATGAAAATCATGCTCCAATGTTTGTATATCATGTAAGAAAATAACAAGAGAATTTAAAAAATATATAGGATGTCCATAATTACTAGCGCATTGCCCAACATAATTCTAAGAGAAGAAAACAACTTTTGGTTCAGTACTTGTGAATTTGTAGCTTTAAAATATGGTACAGAATACTTATTAAGCGAGTTCAACTAGCACTTGATGTTTTTTTTTTTAAATTAACATTTTGTAATCAAACTGTGTGAATTAACTTACCTTTAATACATATTCTCCAACACCTCGGCAACTGTTTCGACCTTCCTTGGCCCTCATCAGTGTTGTACGGCTCCGAATAGAGCAACAACAGACAGCTGCTTACTTATTATAATTTTTCATACCTAAAAAACCTGAAACGTAAACAGCTGCCAAGAAAACACCTACACCTATCACATTTTCGGTATCAGTGTGTTCTTAACTTTAAAAATATAAATATCCTGAAAAAAATAATTTATAATGATCAACTCTGAACAAAAAAGTAATCCTAAAAAAAAGACATTAGTATAATTTAGTCAAAAATTATTCTAAGTAGAAGAATATAGAAGTAAACTCTTAAATGCTTAAACATTGGATCTGAAAAACATATCATAAAAACCAACTCTTTGGTTGCTTTATCTGATTCTGAATATGTTCAATGGCACAATTTTATAAAGTTGTAGTTATGTTGGCCAGAAATAACTACTTCCTTACAAAATAGTGCAAATTAATCAAAGATAGAGTGAACAAAAGGGCCTTACCTTTTTGACACAAAAATTTGACATTTGGTAGTTTATCTGAATATTTCAATATATACAACTGTGTACAACATTTCGCCTTGAAATTGCAGAATTATGCAAATTTGTTGCCAAATGCTGAAAAAATTATTTTAAAACAACCCAAGTAAACATATTTTTCAAAAAAATGACTGGTTTCCTAGTTTTAATATTCGGTCCACTAAAACTGGTTTTCTTATAGTGATTATTCAAAATATACCAATGCACCTGAAAAAGACAAAAAAAAAGCATTACAATTTCTATGTTTTATATACTATGACAAACAGTACTGTAATTTTAAGGGCATATTATTAAACGTTTAAAATTTAAAATAAAAAAATTAGCATCTACAGTAAGAATATTAAACCTTTTTAAACATCTATTTTTTAAACTAGGCTAAAAAATATGCGACTTTGTGGTAAATTATTTGTCTGATATTTAGAAAAAAAAAAGGTTTGAAAGAAATATGACCATTATACAAATTTTTAAATCATATAAAAAAGATATTTATACTCATCATACATTACTTCCGTTAGCTGTTGGTCCTTCGTTCTTTAGTCTTCCTTCACAACATTATACACACACACCCAAATAAATCTTGTCAAATTGATTCCAATCGTTGGTGTTCGGCACTTCTCACTGACACACGTTCTAATGTGATAATTTGTCATTTCCCAAGAAAAACAGCATGCATGGACTTACCTGAAACAATAGAGAAAAACTATTAATTACATAACAAAAATATTATGAATATAAAAACAGTGAAGTGGAAAAGAAAAACAGAATTTCAGTATCTTACGAACGCCAATTAAAAAAAAAACTCATGAAGGGTTTGCACCTCGTAGTCAAATGTCCTAAAGGGTGTTCTTTTAAAATACAGGATTTTAACTTTTAAAATAAATATAGCATAATTACAATTTAGTAAAATTTTATTGATTTAGATTAATTTTCCTCATTTTCACCACCACTATACGCAGAGAGTTATATATATATATATATATATATATATATATATATATATATATATATATACATCGACATTCCAGCTCCGTGAAAAATTTGTATGCTCTCCTCCCAAATTTTATGGATCCGCCCTTATCAAAGGTGATACGTATAATATTATACAGGTTGTTCAATTTAAATGATAGCACTATTGGTATTTCTGAAAAGGCAATCCACCCGAGGTCGGTTAAATTATTAAAAGTTGGCTCTTTTGGGGTACATTTAATATACATTTATACACAACGGCTGAATAAGAAATAATGGGCCAGGACCCAAGCCGGTGCATTCACCTGGACTGATCCCAATGGATTTTTCTGTATGAAGATATGTTGAATATAAGGTTTATTTAACAACCCCTAGAGATTTAGAGGATCAGATTTCGTTAGTTTGTAATGAAGTTATCCCAGATGATCAATATTTAAGGTAAATAACGTAGAAGAAAGCCATAGAGTTACATATGGTAATTTTATATAAAATAAAAATTATTACATTTTTTCTAGAATCAAAAGTTAACGAGATATTTTAAAAAATAACTTTTCCACATTACCCAATTTTCTCTAATATCTATAAAAGTATAAAAAATTGACAACTCTGTCAGCCTATCCCAATTTTTATGTTTATTTTATCCTTGTTTTATTTATACACTCAAAGTATTAAGAGAATTCATCGATTTGACAGAAAATGAAGTAAAAATGACATCGATTATGTGATTTAGGAAGTTCGAAATTCTCTCGATTTATCAATTATTGTTAGCCCAAAATAGCTGAAAATATTTTATTGTAGTACTTTGAACAATTTGGTGTGTAAATTAATACAAAAATAGCTAGTTTTTGCTATACTTTAATCTTTTCGCTATAATTTAATGTCTTGAAGTGGAATAATTTTATATAACATGACGAAGGAAATTTTTTAAAGCCGGATCCTTAAGTTTATATCAACGTGATACCAACTCATAAAAATTACATAAACCAGAGCTCTTCAGGCCTATCACTAATGTCATACGTCATTACTAAATTCATTCAGTGGCAATACTAAAACTATAAAACTTTCTAATGTGTTTTTAAAGCTTTATTTTTTTATTCCAAAGAGAAAGACAACTATAGCTGCTAGTTTAGTTTTTCTTAAATATCAGTATTTTTAAACACTGAAACATAAATAAGAAAAGTGAATATATATATATATATATATATATATATATATATATATATATATATATATATATATATATATATATAAATAAAACCTTACTTTCCAACATAATACAACCCCTTAGAGTATCAGTTCAATAAAAACTTAAAATTGTTTGCGAAGTATACATGAAAAATAAAGCATGTTACCTTAGTCATCTCTGCAGACGGCCCTAATCCAGCTTGTGTCCCGAACATTTTAAGTTTTCATGATCGCACTTAATTGTAGTCCCTGAGACAAATCCAAAAAACAACTGTTTTTTGGAACAACTAGTTCTAAGAAACAACAATCAAACAGACAGGAAAGACACTGCATTATTGACCCGATTTAGTTCCATGTGAAATTCAAATTAAACTGATTCAAGAAAGAAAAATTATTATTGGCATTTAAAAAAAAAACGAAAATGATCTATGCAGTCCTTTCTGTACGTTAGACTAAAAAAGACTGGATAGCTTAACGCATGCAAGTCTTCCGTGTCTTATGCCACCCTGAAAAATACGCGACTCGGCTTTATACTGTCCTGAAACAAAGAAAATATATCATTAGTTAAAAAATGTGATTAGGTTATAAACACCGAATGTGTTAACAATTGTTTGTCAGTAAACCTGTTCAACAATAACACTAAGGAAAAATAATATGGTTATTTATTTTTGTTTGATACCGCATTTAAAAAAAAAATGTTACTAAATTGGTGTCCAAAACATTATCAGCGTGTAATATCGACAACTCCTTATATTTTAGGAGTTGTTGCTATTACTCCTAATAAAAGATTTTAATATAATAACATAAACCTTGTGATGTTGTCTTTTAGTAATCCATTTATTTAAGACTTATTATTTACTTAAAATATTTCTATCATATACATAGATAAAGCTGCATTTCCAAAAAAATATTTTTTATACAAGATGTTCCAAAAACTCATGGTATTACATAGTTGCGTTTCCGAATTATTAAACTTCTAAAAATTGCCTTTTTCACATATTTGGAAGCAATTTTAAGATGTGTTATATTTAAAACTTACTATAATTCTCGAATTTGATTGAATTATTTTAAATTTCTGATATATCAGGATATCAAAGTGTAGAAACTGGCATATAGTTATAGGATGGTTCATACAAAAAACACATTTCTAAATTTGGAAAAAATCAAAACAGATATAGTTCGTTTCATGTAGTATCTAAATCATTGAAATAGAAACACTATTCCTCAAGGGCTTTAAAAATTTAAGTAAAAAGGAAATTTTTAGAATAATCATCAATTTGAAAGGTATAGTATTTCATTTACATATAGATATGTTTCTCTCCCGATAATCTTTCTCCATGGGTTTTAATAACAGTATTCTATATTTCTTACTTGTCTTTATGAGAATCAATAATATGGTAACATATACAGATGTTTCTACATCTGGATACTTCTACGTAATTTTGTATAATCATTTTATCTGTTTTAGTCTTTTCAAATGATAACGGTTCAAATGGTGTATTGTGTTAACAATGTATTAATAAAATGTACTAATAAAGCAGGTAAATCATGATGAATATAGCTATAATGAAGAAGTTGTCATTGAAGTTATGATGTATTCTAATATTCACCGTGATGAAATAAAATTTAACTGTACATGTGCTCTCCTTGTTTAGAAAATGATCCTGTTTCTAACACAGCGTCCCGATACTATCGAACCAATCCGATGGAGTAATGTCCACTTGAAATTCGGATAATAAACGGTTCAGATTGGAGTTTCTACCGAATGCAAACTTTTTATTGTTGTAATATTTCATTCGATATAAATTTCAATTATAGCTGGATAAAACTGCATCGGATCAGTCCGACCAGATCGTAACGCCACATTAGAAACGACGTATATGTAAATAAAAAAAAATCAGTTTATAAGCGACGGCTCCACAAGTGAATATTTAAATTCATCTCTGTTTTACTTAACAATATTATATTTAGTTACCTCCTTGTCCATCCCAATTTGCACGATAATATTTATTTTCTTCATTTCCTAATGATGTCGTTTTCTTTCTTCACGATCCTACTCTCCAGGGTGCGAACAAAATTGGATTTCGAAGTACCCACAACAGCCGGCTGTTAAGCTTTTTCTAGACATCCAATTGTCTTCAAAAGCTAACTGTACCGCGCGTCTAAACTACGACGATGTTTAGGAAAAACCCGTAAGAGTAGAATCATCGCGCGCGCCACGCACTTTATTTTAAATTTTCATCTGTAGCACAAGCATGGTAACGGATAACTACACTCATCATCTCCATGATCTTGATCTTTGACTTGAACATATTGATTACTCGATATCCACTAGTTCTAGAGTCAAGAGTCATGGAAACGCTGCGCATAGTTAAAAAGCCAATAATATTAAAACATATTAATTTTAATTTATTGAATATATCCATGCTCATCTTACAGGTAAAAAACGCGCGGATTGTCTGGCAAAATTTATCTGAAACAAAAAAAAAACACGTTTAAGCTACTTATATAAGACATTTTGAAGTTAAGATTTTAAAATGAAGACCATGAATTTAATATATGCGTAAATTCACAAGTACATATGCAAAGACGTGTATAGACATTTTCATTAAAATGATTTTCGTCCCAGGGGGCATATTTTAATTAAGAGTTCACGGGCCATTTAATCGGTTATTTTTCAAAATATAATTTTGACTTGTTTTCTTAAAAATTTGTATTAAGACTTTTTGTTTTAATAATGATTGTATAGAATACACGGGTATCATATTAATGAGTACATAATATACGTCCTTTCGCAAAATAATTAGAAACTAATCAGCGCCAATTGGATCATACCAAAACAATTTGCAAACTGTTACTTAACTTTTTATAAATTCTGGTTGGCGCTGACTGGTTTGTAACTTTTTTACGGAAAGGTTTTATAAGATACATTTAAAAACATTTTCCCGAGATTTAGTTCCTTTTAATTTATATTTTTGTTTCATCTAGTAATATTCGTATCCCTTTACTTTTATTTTATAAAGAAAAGAAATATTTAAAGTAAAAGTTATTTTCTTTATATTGTAAAAAAATTCTCTACTTTCTTAAAAATGTATGCAAAATTATAGATTTTGTAGTTTTCACATGATTTTGCAACGATTTTGATTTGTTTGAGAGTACAAAACTTATTAAGATTTTCCTAAGTCACAGACAAATTTTAAAAATTAACTATTATGTAGAAAGTTTTGCAGTTTTTTCGTCAATTCTAAAAAAAAACAGTTTTGTCTTATAGAGATTTTTGGTAAATTAAAAATTATAATAGCATGAATACATTTTACAAATAAAAATGACATTTTAAATTTTAGCTAGGAACTGCTGGACATTATAATTAATACACTGCATGCAATTTCGAAGTAATGGCGAAAATTGCAGAGTATATTTTCCACTAGTGTTAAAAATATTGGCAGCAATTCACCCCCTACGTGAAGGGATTAAAAATAACATATTATATTTATTGATACAACAAAATTAACAACAATAATAAAAATAGGACTTACATTAGTTAGCATCAATGTTCACCTTGAAGACGTGCTCTGCTCCAATTTTTAATAAACGAGTTTATGATCCAGGAATTTTCCGAGGCCGCCGTAACCATTCCTGGACCGAAAGAAATTTTTGCAACCCGTCGTGTCTCCTCCTCTTTCACCGGCCGTACTCCACCCAACTCTTCTGATGGGACGGCAAAGAGCCTAAGAATAAGACTCAGGGTGTAATAGTCCCTATGTTTCCTCAACTGCATGTAAGCCGCTACTGAAGAGTATCCCAGGGTACCCCCCTCCCCGATGTCCTCACTGGGACTCATCCAATAGTGCGCCGAGGCTTTAAACACATCTGACCATGCAATGAGGGCCAGGGAGTTACTCCTACGTGAAATTGGATTCGTCCGCGTCGCGATGAATGTAACATAATTTTTCGCGTCTGAAAGTGAATAAAAATTCTTTATTAGAAAAATATAAACGGGATTGTTAGTCATAAAAAGGCAAGATAGCGATGCCAAGATATCTGAAATTTTAAAACGAATAAGTTTTTTAAATATAATTTTACATGACCATACAACGTTTGCAAAAATAAAACAAAATAACTTTGCAGTCAGTATTTAATCAAAAGCATAAAAAAATAATCATATAGTTCACATTACCCAGTATTTTTCCCAAAACCACGCTACAATGGGCTCCTTTTCGATTCCAAACAAAAAAATCTATGTTTATTGAAATAACTTTTAAAACGACTTCAAAAATTGTATTTTTAATAATGATGTCAATTAGCTTCAACGAAAAAAACTTAATCAATTGAAAATGTGTTTTTCACAAAAACTCTTTTTCGGTTTCTTTTTTAAAAAAATAAATATAATAAGAAATTTGTCGAAAGTCTAAAAAATTTTTTGGTACTTTGGTGCAACAAAAAAAAAAGACAAGCCAGGTTTGAAAATAAAAAAAATTAAAAGAGAATATGAGAAAATTTAAAAAGTTTATGTTTAATACTTTTCTTAATTTTTATATATTTGTAACAATTTTAAAAATAAAAGATACAAGTAAATTTCATATGAGATAATGTAAGAACTTTTATCAATATCAATCTAGAAATAATTGAATTTGAAATTATGCCACTGTCTCTTCAATAAAAGTTAATTAAAAAGCAATAAGAATTAAAGTTTATAGTATAATACTGCTCCGATCAGGGCTGACAACAGGGGGTGGGGGCAGCCGGGGAAATTATCCCGGATCCGAGGCAGTTTGAAAGGGCTCGTAAATCCCACTTAGGATAGTTTTCTAATTTTTCAAAAATCTATTTAAGTGTGAACTGTTTAAATAAATCATTATATAGTAATTTATAATTCTACCTATTATATTTTTTGTATATCCTTCATTTTGTTTTTTTAAGAGCCCGAAAATGCTTTTACTAAGAATGTTTCCTACCCTCTTGGAGGCCCTGGCTTTGATACTAAAGTAGCACAGAAAGATAAAAAGAAATATTAGGTCAAATATCCGTCGTTCAAAATTTATTTTAAAATACAATAAAAATTAAATTTTTATAAAAACAATTGAACCGACTTCTAAAAGTGCGCTAAAAATACCTGACAAAATGTGATTCGCATAAACAGATTAAAAATACTTTATTTGTAATTGCTTTCTTATCATAGTTTGTATCTATCTAGTAGTTATTTATTTCATTTAGAAGTAATTTGGCGCCGACTTCAAAAATTTCAATTTCATATAATTTATAGTTGCTTTTCACTTTTTATCGTAGTTTTAGAAGCCGCTTCAATTTTTTTTTATAAAAATTTTATTTTTCGATTTTTAGTTGATAAAAAAGTACCCATTTTATCCATAGTTGTAAATCACCCTAAAATGAACCACTAACAAATTTTTTATTCTTTGAGTTCTCCAAATACTAGTGAAATTGTGTCAAACAAATATTTAGTCTGTCATAGTAAATCCACTATCTTAAATTTCAAATTAATTTTAGATTGGTAATATAGGCCCCCAAAACCTTCCAATATCGATGTTTAAAGAACTTGAGACGTCAATTTCTTAACCTGATATATTTTATATTGCATATTGAGTTTGTATACGCCCCAAGAACCCCGCAATATCAATTTTAGACAAAATCGGAAAATGTAAAATTTTCAGTCTCTCATATTGTATCTTATCAACCTAATAGTTGTAAAAAATTAACTTCATGTTCGTAATACACGACCCCGAAAACCTCTAATACCAAATCTGAAAAAATGCGAATAAGGTAAAATTTTCAACTCACCATATTGGATCCGCCATAGTGAATTTCAGAAAAATAATTTCAACGTCTTAATCTAATCTAAATCTAAACCCTTCAAAGCCCCCTAGTACCAATTTTGGATGAAATTCAGAAATTTAAGATTTGTAGACCGTCATTTGCATCTGACATATTAGATTTTCTTAAAATAATGTTATATTCGCTATTTACATCCTCAAAAACGATTCAGTCCCACCTTTAAACAAAATTGAAAAAATGTACAATTTTTAATTCTCTATATTAAACTCGCCATATTGAATCCTGAAGAAATACTTTAAATTCATAATTGACACCCTCAAGGAAACCCTATATCAGTTTTGGAAAAAATCGAAAAATGTAAAATTTCTAGGACGCCATATTGAATCCGCCATATTGAGTTTTTCAAAAAATATTTTAAATTCGTAACTAACACTAACAAAAATCCCCCAAGACTGATTTTAGAAAAAATCGATATATGTAGAATCTTTAATCTGCCATCTTGAATCCGCCATATATATTTTTTTTTAATAATTTCAGATTTGCAATGTGCCATCCTAAAAACTCCCTCATATCAATTTTGAAAAAAATTGGATAAAATTCATTTTTTATCCGCCATATTGGATACGCCATACTGAATTTTTCAAAAATAATTTCAGATTCGTTATGTGTGACCCCAAAAACTCCCTTAAGCCAATTTTGAAGAAAATCGGACAAAATTGATTTTTTTGTTCGTCATATTGGATCCGCTATATTGAATTTTTTAAAATATTTTGGATTCGTTATGTGCGACCTCGAATACTCCCCCACACCAATTTTTGAGAAAATTGAACAAAATTGATTTTTTTGCCCGTCATATTGGATCCGCCATATTGCATTTTTTAAAAAATAATTTAAGATTAGTTATGTACCACCCCGAAATTTCCCCCATACCAATTTTGGAGAAAATCGGACAAAATTAATTTTTTTGGCCACCATATATAGATAAACGAAAGGAGAACTTCTTATGAGGGGATATGTATATTTTAAAAATGTGCAAAGATTTCGATGTCCTCAAACATTTTTTTATAATTTTCAGTGAAAAAATAGAAATGTAGCTTCAACTTGAGAACTATAAAATAATATATATATATATATATATATATATATATATATATATATATATATATATATATATATATATATATATATATATATATATATATATATATATATATATGTATATATATATACATATATATATATATATATATATATATATATATATATATATATATATTTATATATATATAAACAGGTTTTTACACTTTTTCAGTAGTTTAATACCCATACTCAAACATACATATATTAAAAAAATATCTTTTTAAAAAACTAAACTGGTATTTAATACTCTATTTTTTAAAGTTTAATTCCCAATTTCTCTGCAAAATGAATTAATTTAACAAATAAAATATATATCTGACTTCCACAAAAAAATCTCTTTTTATCTCTCCATGAAAAAATATAAGTATAAATTTACAAAAATCTATTATTTTAATACTTTTCCAAAAACATTTTCCCCAAGTTACAGGCACTTCGAAATTATTTCTAAAAATATAACATATTTTTCCGCGGTAAAAAGCTTTTCTCTGGAACACGCACAATATAATAAATATGTACTAATTTAAAAAAAAAACAAATGGTATTTAATATGCGAAGTATTTGCTAGTTTTGTAGAATTTACAATAATCATAGAAAATAAAATGTATATTGCAATCCCTTAAAAAGCCACATTCGAATCCTTGTGAAAAAAGATGAACGTAAATAAATTTTGTAAAGATATAAAAAGATTAGTATTTTCAATATTTTTTTCAAAAGTGTTAACTCAAATTTTGAAAAATTCGAAATTCATAATTTAAAAAGTGAAATATATATTTTATTCTCACAAAAAACCCGTTTTGTATCCTAGTGAAAAAATATATAAATACATTTTGAAAGGACATTAAATTGATGTTTCATAATATTTTTTCGGGGGTAATATTTCAAGTTTTGGGTACTATGAAATGATTTTTAAAAATACAGTACAAAGTAAAATTAAAAAAATAATGGTGTTTAATACATTTTCCCGAAGTTTTTGCTAGTTTCGTAAACTTTACATAATCTGAAAAAATAAAATATAAATTTTACTCTCACAAGAAGCCCCTTTTGGATCATCGTGAAATCATAATAAATAAATTTTGACATAAAAAAATGTATGTTCAATATTTTTTCAAAAGAATTATCCTAACTTTAGGACACTTCGAAATAATTTTTAAAATTAAAAAATATCCCCCTCCACTGGGACACGCAAAAAATATGATAAATAATTGTTAATATAAAAAAATGGTTTTAATACATTTTCGGTAATTTTATAGACTCTATAGTAATTTTATACAATGAAATATAAATCTGACTGTTGCAAAATGCAAATAAAAAAATTGTATTTTTAATATCTTCTCACTAAATAAAACATATATCTACAACTGTCCTCTCGTCGCCCGCAAATAAATAGATGAATAATTTTTAAAGAGAGCTAAAAAAATACTTTTCTTTAGTAATAAATTTCTTTTGCTATATATATATATATATATATATATATATATATATATATATATATATATATATATATATACTTTAAAGAGTTTAAACAAAATATAGTTGGTCCCATAAAAACTCCCCTATGCCTTCCACACAAGAAAAACATTTTTATTTTTTATATTTATTGGCACTTTCAATTCCTTTTCATTTTCCTGCGTAGAACGATAAAAACAAGACAAGAAAGGGTATTAATATTTTCAAGTAGGTTTTTGCGAATTTGGAGTATTTTCATATAATTTTTAACACATAAAAAACTTTTCTTTTATTTTAATACAATAAATTTATGAAATATTTTGGTTTCAGAAAATAGTTAAATTACTTTATTCATGTGGCAACCATATGTCAAATTCCAGTGCGACTACAGTCTAAGTATTAAACCATATTAAAATCATTTCTTATGTATGTACTTAGATCATAATTGCTATATACTACAGGCAATAGGCAAATAATTTTGGGGCAAAAAATTCTTCAAAAACTTTCGAAAACTGAATGTTCAATACATAAATGTACTAAAAACCGTAATTTATAAAAAAAGTATCGGCCTATTTAGAAATACAAAAACCAAAAAAAGTTAAAAATTTACTTACATATATAAGGAGCAGAGCAAGACTTTATGTTAGGGCGAAAAACGGTAAAATTATATTAAAATATACGACGGGAATATCCGTGACCATCCCGAGATGACCTCCTCTAAGTCGAACGCGGGCCCGTGCGAGAACTTTTCCCGCAATACATTCGATACGAGGTTTCGGTATAAAATGAACAAAGAAATTAGCACTCAAAATAAAAATGGTCCCAAAAAACTCCACATCGAGCTCGGGTTGGTATAAAAACTGTTGAAAAAACAATGAATCACGCCCGTTTGCTTAGGTAACTGAAGGTATCGGTGATATTTCTACCTGAAATTTTGCTAATTTTTGATAAATATGAAATTTTCTAGATCTCGTTATTCCTATAATGAAAAAATACTGTAAAATTATTTATTTTAAATTTTACCAAAGGAAATATTTTTCACAAACATTTTATATTATATTCGAAATGCAAAAATTAAATAAATTGTTTCATGCGTCCTGTTTTATATTTTACAGATTTTTGAAATTTCTAAATCAATGTCTTTTATTTATAATATTAAAAATTGTTATTGTACAGAGCGTCCACAAAAACATTGGAGAATTCTTCGGAAGTACTTAATTTTACCAACTTTTTCGTAAAAATTTTATTGTTATTTAAAATAAAATCTGAAATGTATAAGTTAAGATTGCATATACAGGATGAAGAAAAAATGAAAAACATGTAAAGTAATATTAAAAAGCGAGCATTCATTTTAATTTGAATTCTCTCCGGACAATATTATTTAAAGTTGTGCTGGAGGAAAATTTTATTTTATTTTTGAAGATTTATGACGGTTCTTAGTGAGATCGATCGAAATGTAGTATGCCGCAGTTTTCGATTTTCTTATCAAAAGTTTTCATGGGCCTGAAGCCATCTAATGGCTATTTTTGAGATACAGTGATCTAAGAACAGTATACTGGACAAGGCGATGGTTCCGCATCATTCACTTGAAGTTAAATGTCTCAGAAATTAAGCATTTTGGAGAAAAAGAGCGAGTTAAAATTGCATTGTCATCCAGTTCTGAGCTACGTTTAAAGTTTCAGGGCTGCGATTCTATAAAAGTAAAGGGAAAGAGAACGTCATAATAAGGATCTTCCATCATTGTTTAGTCTGTAGTAACACATAAGTATGTCACTGTCCTAAAAGAGATAAGGAATAGTCCATGGAAATTAGACTCAAAAAGAGCCGTTTTGGGGAAAAAATGTAACTAGCGATTTTATTGCTGAAAAGGGTATATTTTGGCATCACTAAAAACATACTTCGATGGAAATTCATACGGTCCAGCGCTTATAAAATCGCGGCCAAAAAATTGTCACTTTTTTCCGATTTTCCAGTTTATCTTGAAAAATAAGAGTTTCATGAAAAAATGTTTCAAACAAAAGTTATAGATAATTGAAAAACCTATCGATTCATTTTATAGGTGGCGCCACTAGTTATCGAAATATATTTTTTTTTCTCGGAAACTTACATTTTTTTTATTTATAATTAAATGATATTTATTAATTAACTATCGCTTCAGAATTCTAGGATACATATTTTTGACCCAAAAAAATGTGTTTAATCCGAAAATTGTGAGTTGAATATTTTTCGAGAAAATCGAGCTCAAACTTGAAAATTCGATGTCGATTATTATCCTTCCTAATAAAGATACAGCAACCAGGTTGACAGCAATTTGTTTGAAATGACGTATATTTTTAAGACATATTTTCAAAAAAAAATTTTTTTTGATTTTCCGTCGAGAAAATTGCGAAAAACAGTTTTTTGCACTCGAAAAATTGCAATAACTTTTTTGTCTGTGTACTTACGATTATTTTAATACGTCTATTAGATTTAAATATATCATTTCCGATCTCTGGAAAAAAAAATTGTTTAACGATAAAATATACCTTTTTTTTAAAAAAAATCGCAACGTCGCGGTTTATAAATATTAAGGACTGAAATTTACAGGAGACATTATTGAATACTTGTAGTTTATCGAGAAATTTTTCGGTTTCGCGAAAAACATCCCTGTAAGATCTATAGACCTGTGAATACTACCCACAAAATCTATCCGACGGTATTCAAATAGCGCGGGTACAGCTAGTCAGTTCGTATCTTTTTATTAGAAGATGCTGAAATAGATGACCTTGTAAAAAGCGGATGCACATTAATAAGCGCATTATATGATAATAAAAAAAAATTATGTTAGTTTAAATGAATTGCGTTTTTTAATGTAAAAAATACTGTTTAAAGTCAGGGTCTTTCAAATTGGAATCTTTGCCCCCTACGATAGCTGCAGCAAAACAACACGTCTATAGTGTTTATTTGCAAGTGCAGCATTGGTTAGGAAAAACTAAAGTAGCTACAGATTGGGGTTGGGAAAAGACTGATTCTGGTTTGCGGCCACTATATACAAATGACACAATTATTTCCGAGAAATTAACTAATTTTTTCTTGTGTTCATGTAAAACGGGATGTATTAATAATAAATGCACATATAAAAGTCATGGTGTGAAATGTACCGATTTATGTGAAAATTGCGATGCTCAGTGTGATAATTGTTACGAAATCATTACTCTCGAAGATATTGTTCAAGAGAATGATGATGATGAGGCTGAAGTTGATGTTAATGAAATAAATGACGTGCTTGTAGTCCGTAGCTGAGCGGCACGCCTGCAGCATAGCAACCCGCTGACTAGCTGTATCCGCACGATTTGACTACCGTCGGATAGATTCTGTGGGTAGTTTTCATAGATCTAATGTCTGCTGTATTCTTTAGTGTAATTATCAATTGATCAAAGTGAAAAAAGTGTAACTGATAACTTCATGTTCTTTTGAATATGCATTTACTTGTCATTGAGTCGAAGTGATCATGATTACTTCAAGTGATAGAACTGAAAGTGATAATGACTCAAAAGAATAGCCCTGTCTTCTGTAAATTTCAGTTCTTAATATATATAAACCTCGACGTTGCGATTTTTTTTTTTTAAAGTATATTTTATCGTTAAACATTTTTTTTGTCCAGAGATCGGAAATGATATATCTAAATCTAATAGACGTCTTAGAATAATCGTAAGTACACTGACAAAAAAGTTATTGCAATTTTTCGAGTGCAAAAAACTGTTTTTCGCAATTTTCTCGACGGAAAATCAAAAAAAAAACATTTTTGAAAATATATCTTGAAAATATACGTCATTTCAAACAAATTGCTGTCAACCTGCTGTATCTTTATTAGGAAGGATAATAATTGTCATCGAATTTTCAAATTTGAGCTCGATTTTCTCTGAAACTATTCCACTCACAAATTTCGGATTAAACACAATTTTTTGGGTCAAAAATATCTAATTTCCATGGACTATTCCTTATCTCTTTTAGGACAGTGGCATATTTATATGTTACTACAGACTAAATAATGATGGAAGATCCTTATTATAACGTTCTCTTTCCCTTTACTTTTATAGAATCGCAGCCCTGAACCTTTAAACGTAACTCAGAACTGGATGACAATGCAATATTAACTCGCTTTCTTGTCTGTCTGTTTATCTGTTCGGTACAAATTTTGCAATCAATTTTAAACTAACTTCCAGATGAGCTAGAAACTTGAAACTGTTGGGAGTGCGAAGCCGTTGGCTTGTAAATCAAAAAATAATAATAATAAAATGGACAACATCCATGAATGAAACAGTAATGCGCATTTTTTATAGGGTGACTGAACTAGGACGAGAAACAATCGGCTATAGACAACACCTTCAGCGAATTTTGTAGGGAATATCCACACCTACAAGTGTTACAACAGAGAATAGCAGACCAATATAGAGCTATTCTCCGAAATAAACTTATCTCAGAAGCGCGACTTAACATCATCAAAGCGGAAATAGAACGAGAGATAAGAATCACCGATGATAACAATGAACAAACCGCAGAACCTGAGCAAGAGCTAGACCCAGAGACTCAAGAAAAACCCAACAACGGCATGAGAGTTGACATCGCTGTGGACAGGCAACAACAACAACTACATTAACACGAGGGTCAGATAACTCCCAAGAGGTCTACCCGCCGAAGATGCTGTGCGGGAACCTCAACCAACTCTTACTCAAGCGGGACGACCAAGACAGCGCATGAAATGGACTGTGTCCATGAACGAGACAATAATGCGCATTTTTTATAGGGTGACTCAACTAGGACGAGAGATGATCGGCTACAGACAACAACTACATGCCAAATTTTGCAGAGAGTACCCACACATGCAAGTGTCCCAGCAGAGAATAGCTGACCAGTATAGAGTTATTCTCCGAAACAGCCTAATTCCTGAAGCTCGGCTTAATAGCATCAAAGAGGAAATTGAACGTGAGATCAGAGGCACTGACAATAACAACAATCGGATTGCTGAACCTGAGCCACAACCGGAACCTGAGGTCCAAGAACAACAGGAACAGCTGAATGATGAAACTCAACAGGACAACACTGAACTCTTTTATCAAAAACTGTCAACGGAAATGAGTGCTGCGGTGTTGGAGTATGATGGAAGCAATCCGTTAAGAAGACCGGTACTGCCAAAAATCAGTTCATCCAAAAAACTGGGTGTCATGTTAGACATCATGAACAATCGGATTTTACCAGCTTATGTTTCAGATGCTTACACTCTGGAGTCCTTACATATGACCATCTACTGTGCCGCGACTGCTATAGCTAGAGCTCTAGAAATTAAAGTTACAACAGAGCGTCGACCAGCAAGAACAGAACCCAACACACCACCATGGGAAAGACGTCTAAATAAGAAAATTGAAAATCTTCGAATAGATATAGGACAGCTGACGGAGTACATCAGGGGCACAAGAACTAGTCGACTGCAAAGGCGAGTTGAAGAAATCATGAATCGTGTCCAATATCATTCGCAACAAGATCCAGCGAATGTTACTGCTCAGCAATGCCTTGATTCGCTGAAACAGAAGCTCTCTGTTATTGCAGGACGGCTAAAGAAGTATAAGACCAGCAATAACCAAAAACGAGACAATGCGCTCTTCCAACGATCAGAAAAGACTTTCTACCGTAAGCTAAACTCTCCACCTAATATAGCAGATAATAGATATCCCAATAGAGAGCAGGCAGAAGAGTTCTGGGGAAACCAACTTTCCACACCAGCCGATTGTAACATCGCAGCTGGTTGGATCAATGAAGAACACCAAATCTGCCAAGATTACAACCAGATGCAGTTTGAGTCATTTACCACTGAGAAAATTTCAAGAATAATCAAGGAATCCCATAACTGGAAAGCTCCAGGTCTCGACGGGATCCAGAACTACTGGCTCAAAAAGTTCTGGTGTATTCACCATCAGCTGGCTAATCTTATTAATGATGTTTTCCTTAACCCAGCAAAAATGCCATTGTTCTTGAGTGAAGGTATTACGTACCTCCTACCAAAGGACCAACATAACACACATGACCCAGCTAAGTATAGACCGATCACCTACCTACCCACACTGTATAAGGTGATCACCTCCTGCTTGACCCAACGCATCTATGCACATTGTGAGCAAAATAACATCATTGCAACTCAACAGAAAGGATGCACTAGGGGAGCAACGGGATGCAAGGAACAATTGATTGTTGACTCTGTCATATGTAACCAAGCCTGTGCCAACCGAAGAAACCTCTTTGCTGCCTACGTGGATTATAAGAAGGCCTTCGACTCGGTGCCACATGAGTGGCTCAAAACTATATTGAGAATATATAGGGTCGATAATAATTTTGTTTCCTTTTTAGAACTCATCATGTCAACCTGGAGAACTAGGATACAATTGTAAGTGCCATCTAGCGACACCATCGAAACTAACACCATTCCGATACGAAAGGGAATATTTCAGGGCGATTCACTTAGCCTATTGTGGTTTTGCCTTGCAATGAACCCACTATCACGCCGTTTGAACTCAACCAGATACGGCTTTAGTGTTAGAAATAACAACGAAGAGGTAGTCAGAGTGAATCATCTTCTATACATGGATGATCTTAAACTGATGGCTGCTACCAGAAACCAGCTGGAACAAATGCTTAAAATTGTAGAGGAGATCTCCGGGGATATCGGAATGCAATTTGGACTTGACAAGTGCCGTATTTTGAACATCGTTAAAGGCAAGATACAACCGAGGGCTTTTGAAATGCAGAACGGTGAAACTATAGCTGCAATGGAAGCAGACCAAACATACAAATATCTAGGTATGAAACAGGCTAAAAGAATTGACCATGGCACTATGAAGGCCGAACTGACAGCCGAATTTGTCAGGAGGGTAAGGCGGGTATTACGAACTAATTTAAATAGTAGAAATTTGTTTAAGGCGCTCAACACGTATGCTTGCTCTTCGCTGAGCTACTCTTTTGGAATTGTAAAGTGGAGCAGGACGGACATCCAAAACCTGCAAAGAGAAAAATAAGGACACTCCTAACAAAAGCACAAAAACATCACCCTCGGAGTCCTATTGAACGTACAATGCTTCCAAGACACCAAGGAGGAAGAGGATTGGTGGATATTGGTAAGCAGCTCGACCAACAAATAATAAACTTACGTTCATATTTCCACAGGTTAGCGGACTCTTCCACACTACATCGAGCAAAATGCGAGGCAGACGTTTCAACGCCGCTACAGTTGAGGGAACAAGATATCACTTCTCACCACCAAACAGACCAAGAGAAGTTACAAACCTGGCTTCAGAAGCCATTTCATGGACGGCATCCAAACGAGGTCAATCAGGACAATGTCGACAACTCAGCGTCGAACTACTGGTTGATTTCAGGACAGATGTTTCCGGAAACGGAGGGCTTCTTGTTAGCTATCCAAGACCAGGTTATTCCGACGAAGAACTATCGGAAGTTCATCATTAGAGATCCCTCAATAGAAAACGACCAATGCAGATATGGCTGTCGAACATCGGAGACAATTCAGCACATAACTGGAGGATGCCAAGCGTTTGCCGCAACCGAGTATAAGGAAAGACACGACTCAGCCGCTAAGATACTCCACCAAGAATTAGCAGAAAAGTTAAACCTATTACAGGTAGAAAAAGTGCCTTATTACAAGTACAATCCGGAGCCTATTCTTGAGAACAACCAATTCAAGTTATATTGGGACCGAACGGTTCTGACGGATCAAACAGTAGCTCATAATAGACCCGACATTATACTAATAGATAAAATTTCTAGGCGAACTACACTAATCGACATTGCTGTACCTAACAACAACAACAACCTAAGGCCAAAATACAACGAGAAGATCGCCAAATACAGAGATCTGGAGGTTCAAATCCGAAGACAATGGGCAATGAACAGCGTCCAAACGATTCCCATAATACTGTCAACAACTGGAGCGATACCAAAGAAGCTCCGGCAGAGCATCAAGGGACTGGGCCTTAGTGAGAATCTGTATAAGCCGATGCAGAAAGGAATTCTTCTAGCAACCGCGCGAACCGTCCGAAAGTTCGTAGGAAATATAGCAGACAACGTCACCTAGGACCCCATAACATGGAAAGGGTTCCCACAGAGCTTCATACTTTTGGTGTCTTTGTATGCCTGGTATGAGTGAATAATCCCTGGAGGGAGTGCGAAGCCGTTTGGCTTGTAAATCAGGGATATAGGGACACAAGTGTTTATGTTAAATTCATAATTAGAACTAGCCGTAGTAAAACAACTTTTAAACAGCACGTTCATACTATTGAGATATGAACAAAATTTAGTGTAATAATTTTGTATGTCTATAATCTCAAATTTACTTGAAATTTGCGAAACATTAAACTTTCTAAGGATATTTTAATTAGAAAATACTGAAAATAACGGGGTACTACCTAATTAACATTTCAACTGTTTTGAAAAACGTTTTGAAGAAACGGTTCATCAACATATTGCTTTTTTTAATGACTAGTTATTTTTAACAACCAAAAATATAATGAAAATTTTTAATCTATTTTTACGACCGACTAATAGTATGGCAGACATCCACACATAACAATCAATTGACACGAATTGGATAAGTTGGGTAAGGTTATAACATAATACTGTTATTTTATCTCTTTCTACCATTCGTTTCGTCCAACTACTTATGTCGATGAAATTTCGGAAAGGTATGCAAACTGCTTCAAACTTTGTCAGTGGGAGGTAAACGATTACGTTTAGTCGTTATAATTTTTCAGTGGCGACAGCGTATTCACTGTTGTTATAACTTCACTTTCCCCAAAATGGCGCATAGCATGGTCCGGACATTTTCTGCTTTATTTGACGATCAGTACATATACTTTATATGTGCGCGATGTAACCATATAAATTGTGCATTTAACCCTAAAAAAGAATGTGAATATGGACATAACCCTACTTAGCAAGCAAATGTTCGAATTTAAATATTTTTCACTTCCGTTTTGATTGTTGAACGAACAACACGTTGCCGGGTGGCGCTTGCGGTAAGCAAGAAAAAATAACGTTGTTGGGACGTTTGGGGATGAAAGCGGGGTCCGGGCTGATTGTGCGGTGTTGGGGAGAGCGCTCGTTATAGGGTGAGTCCTATTGTGCAAGGGGTAAAGTTTGTGCGTGGTCGCGTGCTCTATGGTGAGCGGGGTGTTTTTTGCCCTACGAAACGGAGCTCTGCGCATTGACAGAGAAGTATATACTTGTGACGTGCGATCATCTCCACATCCGGCAGTTCATGCATTTCATAGCTTTTTTTTTATATGTCAATTTTTTAAGTTATGTACTATTAGAGGTTTTCGGGGGTACATACCCGATTTTCCGGGATCCTCACCGTTTAGTGCCCACAATCCGGAGTTCGTGTAACCTATCCAGAAGGGTGGCTCTGGCTCTAGCTAAGCGCCGGGCCGTGGGACGAGCTGGCGAATTGCCTTGCAGCAAAGCCATTGCCCTTTCGAAAGGGGGGGCGCCAACAGAACAGAACAGAAATATTTTTTATAGGTTCAGTAGAACCTTGTAAACAATAACAGAGAAATATGAAATTAAAACTTTTTAGTGAATATTCTTAACACTATGGCGAATGCTCTAATAAAAAAAATCCCAATTGCTACTTCAGATAGATTTTTCGGCATTTGGGCCAACGCGCCAATTATTTTTATTTTAAATTTTAAAAGATTGGTACATGTGAAATCAATAACTTCATATATGTTTTACGAATCATATAGGGGCTTCAGAGTGGTAGTTGTCAAGTGATTGGCTTTGTATCACGGTGTTCCTAGGTTCGATTTCCAGTCTGCCATGGATGTGTGCGTATGTTTTATATTAAGAATTGTACAGAGAGTTTGAGTTTATTACTTATACTTATTATTAAACTTTGTAAACAGCGCCAAGCATCAAAACAAAAAACTAAACAATTCTATTAAATAAGAATGTTGAAGTATGCTAGCAAAGCCAACAACTACTAATACCTATACCGACGAGCAACGTTATCTGTCGCCGTCATTTACCTATGTTCAAATGGTCAATGTTATATTTTCAGTAGGGAAACAGACTCTGTAGTTTCAGAGATTGCCTCGGACAAACAAAACTATTATATGTATTAGTTTAGATAAAAACTAAACCTTAATTTTTTTGCCAGTGAATTGTCAGAGCTGGATTTGAAGATTATAGAGCCCTGAGCACAAATTATGTTGGGGCTCTCTTAAGGAAATCAAAATTCCAATAAAGATCAATTTTTACTTTAGACGATTTTGTTATCATAATGGCAGGATCAAATGACTTTTCAAATTTTCGGTCACCATTGTTTGGTAGAATTAAGGACACACTTGATAAGTGTGTGCATACTAACATAATTTTGGCCAATTTACCTTATGCTAGTTATAAAAATATTAAAGTCAGAAGGTCCGTTGTAGACTTCAATGATAATTTAAGTAAATACGCATTGTCTAGGCATAATATTGATCGTGGCATTTTGAAAGTTTTAAATGTTAACAACTACAGAGGCTTTAGATTAAATAAGACAACTATTGTCAATTTGTTTATAATGGAGATGGAGCGGAAGAATGTGAGTAATAGGGATTCTATTGTTCAATTTCCAATATGTTGTGCTGTGGGTGAATTTTCAGAGGTTTGTCGTAAGTCTCAAAATAATCATGTAAAAACAAAAATAGCAGGTGATGGGACTGCTAACCAGAGAAATAGTTATAATTTTTTAGAATAAATCCAAATTTAAATAAGGGAGATAGGCATAGTAATGGTAAGAGTAATAATAATAGCAATTACGCTAATAAGAATAAACTAAATAAAAACTCTTTTTTATTATACCTAAACGCACAAAGTTTACCTGCTCACTTTGATGAGATTTACAATATAATTATACAAAAAAGGCCTGAGATAATTTGTATTTCAGAAACACGATTAACTAATGAAATTTATGATTGTGATAGAGCTGACAGTGAGAGTAGATATACGGGGGGGGGGGGGGGGGGGGAATGGTGTATTTTGGGGGGTAATGTTACGGTGAGGCAGTGCCAGAGATTATGCATGCAAAAGACATACTGATTTTTGTCGACCAAGATTCGTTTAAACAATAGAGTGTTTTTCATTGTATGTTTGTATAGATCTCCAAATGGTAGCTGTCTGACTTTTTTGGATTTCTTTGAAAGTTGGTGTGAAGAAAATATTCATGATAAAAACTGTCACGTGATTATAACTGGGGATTTTAATATTGATTGGAAGGCTGATAACACCTACAGTATAAGGTTAAAGCAATTTGTGGTTGATGCTGGGTTGGAGAATGTGGTTACAGAGTGTACTCGGCCTTGCGCAAAAGGTGGGACTTTAATAGAGTGGCTCAAGTCGTAAAAACACCCAGAATCACAGATCATTACATGGTTTTCCTTTACTTAATAGCTGTAATCTTGCAAAAACCTATAGAAATAAGAAGCAGAGGTAGAAATATTAATTATAGTACTATAAATGATAAATTATCCCTGATAAACTGGAACTATAAAATACTTGATATTGATATTGACCTCAAATACCACTACTTTTACTCAACTTTGAAGAACATTTTTAATGATGTTGCACCAGAAAGAACTGTTAAAATATATCCAAAATACAAGGAATGGAGGAATGAATGAGTTAAGGCTGCTACAAATGCCAGAGATGTTAGTTATAAGCAGTATGTCAGTTCTGGAATATCTGAGGATTTGGAGATCTACAAACAAAAAAGAAATAATGCGGTGAAAGTTATGCGCCAGGAAAAAAGAGAATATTATAAAGATAGAATAACCGAAAATAAAAGTAATTCTCGTGCATTGTGGAATATTTTAAAAACTTTGCTTCCTAATGAAGGTAAAACCAACAGTTATTTGCAACTGAAAATTGATGAAATAATTTCAGATCCAAATGATATGGCAAGTTCATTGAACTGCTTTTATGTTACCAGTATTGAAGCAATAGTCAGGGACATAGACAAATCTGGACCAGATTTTCCAATTTTACCTAGACATGGGGGCGCGTTTATGGAGACCTTTAAGCTTGTTACTGTTGAGGAACTTAAGGAGATTGTTTTGATAATATAGCTCTACCACTTCTTAATTTGATAAATTCGTCATTTTTAGTATGTAAAATTCCCGATGAATTAAAAATATCGACTATTGTTCTGGTTCCTAAAGTAAATAATTCCCACAGGGCTGTTGATTTGCGACCTGTTAACAGCTTAGTTGTGTTGAAAAAATAATGGAAAAAGTAGTGATGAAACAACTGTTAGAATTCATAGAAGACAAAAAAATTATAAATAGTATGCAATCTGGTTTTCGGGGTAAGCATAGCTGTGAGACTGCAGTGCAGTATGTACTTAATGACTTTAAACACAGTTTCGATCAAAATCTTATTACGGGTGCTGTATTCTTGGATTTGAGGAGGGCCTTTGAGACTTTAGATAGAGAAAGACTACTTAAAACATTAGAAAGCGTCGGTAAAAGGGGTGAAGTGTTGAAATTTATGAATAATTACTTAATTAGAAGAAAACAGAGATTAAAATTGAATGACGTATCTGACGAGATTGAGAGCAGCATGGGTGTTCCACAGGGTAGTGTGCTAGGTCCATTATTATTTCTTATATATATTGACGATATAGTGAATACATCTGGTGATTGTTGTATATATCTTTTTGCCGATGATGTTCTTTTATATTTTGTATGTTCTGATCGTATTCAATTGTTTGACACACTAAACTCTACATTACAAAATTTATATTAGTGGTGTTCTTGAACCAATTAAAAATAAATGGAAAAAACCAAATCCAAATTTATGATAATCTGCAATGAGAATGATTACAGAACTTTTTCTCTTGGAGATACTATTATTAAAGTAGGCAATGAAGCAATTGAAATGATGGAAAAGTTTAAATATTTAGGAGTAATCATAGATAGACAACTTAAATTTAAAGAACAAGCAAATAACTTAATAAAAATAATCTCTTATAAAATTAGCTATATTCAAAGATGTTCTAATTTTTTGACGAGGTGGACTAAAACAATCCTGTTTAACACTCTGGTATTGCCGCACTTCGTTTATTGCTCCACAATTTTGTTCCTTCTTGATCAAAATGAAAAGGCAAGATTTCAAAAATTGCAAAATAGAGCCATAAGAGTTATACTCTCAGGTACAAAAAGAACATCAATTAACTACATATTGAGGGAAATGCAACGGTTGTCGGTGGAGGACTTCTTTCAATATCAAACATTGATCTTTATTTTTAAAATCATATCGAGTAGTTCTCCTATATATTTACAAAATCATATTAATTATAATAGAAATATACATGCATATGACACTAGATCGAAGGAAGACTTTTATATTCCGCCAGTATTAAAGAAACAGTCTAAACAATTTTAATCAATTGCCCACAAATATTAAATGTTTAAAATCTCTAAATAAGTTTAAGCGGTGTCTGAAGCAGTATTTTTGTAATGGGGTCAATTCTTGAGACATGAACTTTCTTTGTTTTTTTAGATTTGTGTCAGTTTAGTTTAGTGTGTCATTTCTACAAAGCTTGACAATGTTTGATTGTTGTTTGTAATTTTAAAATATGAATTTAGTTGTTAAGATTTGTGGGTAATTATATTAGTCTATGACTAAATAAAGGATTTATATATATTAACTTCTCATTTATTTGATACAAAAGGGAGACAAAAAACTTTCAAGACTGGGATTTGAACACTCCACTCCACTGGATCACACTCATGAATCGCTTATGACGATCTAAAACTGATTTATGAGTTATGGACCCCTGCATGAATTTAGGTTAAAGTTTACTTGTCCACTTGTTGCGATATTATATTTTTACATTTTGTTTTATTTATATGCGCTTTATTAACGAATAAATGAAAGAATAAACTTAACCTTCCATTCAAGTTTGTGGGGGCCCTGGGCGAGCGTCCTTATGAAAATTCTACTGAATATTGTCATATAAATAACAAAAAAATACACATTACATAATATGGATTACTGTAAATATTTATTTTATAATAAATACATAATAAAACATAACAATATCACATAGAAATTGCTAAGTGAACATATATAAAATAATGAATAACATTTATAAATAAATTCATTCTCTAAAGAGACTAGTAAAAAAGCGTAGTATATTTAAGTAACTGCCTATTTCAACTATTGCATAATCAAACACTGCATTGACCGTAGCGAACCATCATATTTATTTCCTACTTGGACTTATTGTGTAGTTTTGCATTAATTTTAACTTATATTCAGCAAACTTTTTTATTACAGTCTAGCCACATCAAGTTCGATTTATATCGAAGATCTTTCATCATTTTACATGCAAAAGAAAATGTGACGTACTGATCAATAATCTCTGATTCAACTACGTATATTTACAATTGTACACAATACAACAACAGTCATATGTACATAATGTATTTGAAAAGAATATTCATTTTTCAAAGAATTGGTTAGTAAAAACTATTTTAACCTTTAATTTTTTGTATAAGAGTATTTTACACCTCTAAAAGCAACTTCCATCTTTGAAGTGATTTTTTCTAATTTTAAGTACAGGTTTGCATTACGACAATATATAATATTAAGGTCTAGTGAGGAATTAATCGAAAATCGTACGTGTGTTCATTTGAAGTGACTTTGCCAAATTGTCGAATTGCAGCAGTCACATACGTTATGTCAAATAAACGATACCGAACTAATTGTACACCAGGCCTTATAAGTAATACTTATAAATTAATACATATACAGTGCGTCAATAAAGTCTAGCACAAATTCGATCAAAATTCATGATAAAGTTTGTAAAAGATGCTCAAATACCAGTTGGAGTATTTTTGATAAAATTGCGCATTTGTTACATTTGCCATCGGGACAGGATGCCATATATAAAAAGATGTGACGTCATCGGTGATTTTTAGACTGCACGATATTCAGAATTTTTAACGGGGATGTAGAAATGAGAGAAATTTAAGAGAGCGCCAATTACACCGTCTTGAATCAGAACTCTAAATCAGGGTGAGAATGATTGTCAAGCAAGCCACAACCCTGATTTCTTCTTTGTCTTTTCCTAGCCGTAATGGTAAATGAAATAAATTATTTTTAATTTGTTTCATTATGAAAATTAAAAAAAGTGAAAAAGGAAGTGCTAAGGGAATAACACCATATAATCATTGTACCTAATATTTTATTAAAATAATCTTTATAATTTGTATTCCATAAGTATAACATATCTTTATGAATATCGAGAACATTTTATACAACTTTCTTTTCTTTACTTGCCATTTTCGCGCGGCACCAGCCTAGTAAGACAACCCGCGTCGCTCACCGCAAGTCGATTATGATTTCCTAAATGCTATTAGACCACTGTAGATGGTTTTCCTAACCGTGTAAGGAAAATCGACATCGCCCTAATTAGATTCCTGACTACCCTATACGCTAACTCAGGCATACTATATGAGTACTCTTTGCATTGCTATGGTATTTTTTCCCTTTGTTTTCCCGACTTGTAATCGAATTTGGGCATCACTTTATAGACACACTGTATAAAAATAATAACAATATTTTAAATATTTTTACTCTAAAATAAGGATTGTCATTTTGTTACTTTTACCCAGAAGAAACACTGGTTTGAAAATCATTGAGAGACCTTTAAAGCTTAAATAGTCGACATTCACTAGTTTTTTTACGTATCGTCAGTACAATGCCAAGATCAATAAAGTGTGATTTCTTTTTCTTTAGTAACTAGAGAAATTTGAAATTCACAACTGAGCGAAATAATGATCAAGTTAAAGCAATATTATTCATTTATAAATCCATCTATGTTATTGACATTAACAACTTACAAAGTGAAGACTTATTATTGAAGGAAAGTGAAAAAGAAATCTGTCAAATTTACACAGTCGCAGTTTTGGCGTTGCATCGACGATAGTGACAGTTTTTTTATTTAATTGAAGGAATCAGTTGGATGAGACTATAAAATAAAACAATTCATTGAGCCTAAAAAAGCTTTTGCTACGAATTGTTTCTCTATTAGTTACTTCAAAATGACTAAACAAACAGAAAAAAAACTGTGCAGTTCAAAGATAAAAGTTTATAAAATAATGCATATAGGGAAGTAACATAATAAGCCACAAATCTCTATATTAGGCGATCTGAAAAATTTCTAGACTACCACATAGATGGCGTTGATATTAGAAAACATATCTTGCTGCTGAAATACTCCATCCTTCTTATGAGCACAAGTGAAATTTCAACCAGATCTCTCAAATATTTTTTTTCCTACAACTGTTTGAGATAGACGTGTTTTGTTTTTTCTTAAAAATGGGAAAATTAAAAATTCGTGCAGTAATAAAATTTTCTATAAAAAAGGTTTGAAGGGAGATGAAATTCATTCCGATGTGGTAAATGTACTAGGGAACGATGCTCCTTTACGAGTAAGAGTATTTAATTGGCCTGGACAAAACTGGGAACCATAAATAGATGAAATTTCATCTTGATTAATTAAAACGAATATTTTGTTAGCTTTGGATAGAGGGTGACACGGACAGGACAGAAAAGTGTTTTGCTTAAAAGCATAACGTTTTAATGTTCCAAATCATCAAAGTTTAGTTCCCAATAGAAAAACAGGACACTATCTCAGATATGTAAGTTTCTCTAAAAATAGAGAACTTATACATCACTTTTTTTTACTTTCTTAATTAAAGAACATAAAAATTATTTTTTTGTGACTAAACTTCACCATACAACTCCTTGTCTAACTGTAAGACAGAAAAGCTCTAACAGAGTGTTCCACATCATCTCAAGGTTAATTTACATTATGTATGTTAGTATTTTCTCGCCACATAATTTACAACAGGTAGTCAAGCAGGCTCAGTAGCCTGCAAATGTTTTGCTGGTAATAACGAGGTATTTTAGTATCGGCTGTATATCTTCAGTGCTTTGAATTGATGTGTTTAAAAAAATTCTGCACTGGGTAGAAAAAATTCAAACTGTTCTACGAAAGAAAAAAATGTCAAAAACCAGCAAAAAGAATCATTTCATGACAAATAGTATTTCTTCTTGAACCGTAAGAAGACGCCTTGATAAGGCTGAACTTTTTGGCAGAGCTGCAAGAAAAAGCCACTTGTAACCAGTGGGGGCTCGTAAAGTATCACAGTGCCATGACACTATTTAATTTTTTAAAAACAATTTTTTTTTCTATTATTTTTAATTTTAACTTTTCTGAGTACTTTTACCTTTTCCATATTAAATATTTAGACGTCTGGCAAAAGAAAAACAGCTTTACACGAGCAGATTTTTAATAATCGCGCGGCAAAAATAAGAGGATCATATTATTTATTAATATGGCACAGTGGATAGTCGAAGCTCTAATAGGGCTTATATATGGGCAAGTTACAGTGTGATATTAGTTTTTTATTTCGGCCTTCATGTTTGTTTTGTTTACACTTGGCGGTTTTTAGTTTTAGTTCTTTATTGTGTATTTACCAACGAATTCCCTTGTAGAATTACCATATAGTCAGAACTAGGGATCGGTTATTTGGTTGCTAAATAACGTACTAATATTTTCATTTACATTTGGAAAAGTATTGATAAACACTAGGGGATCTTTTATTTCTTCTATTAAGTATTGTCATGGCACTATGTTAAGAGTGGCTACTGTTTATAAGTGGACTAATTTTAATGGATCTCGAAGATATTTAACAAAATGGAATTTTGTCTCTATTTTCGATTTTGGTTGATCGGGAAGGAACACCAAGTAAGTTTCTGGTTTCTCAATCGATGACACCAAATTTAAGAGATTTTTAAAAATAATTATTTTATCAAAGAACAATAAAAATGGGAAATTTATACGAAATTAGGGCAATTTTTTTACTAAAGAGTTTTTTAAATTTACTTTTATTATAAGAATCGTTTTTTTTTTCTAAATAAAATAAATAACCATGGGATGGGACGCTCTAAAACAGTTATCTTGTAATATGGAAACGATGTAACTTATATTTTTATATGGTGCCATGTAGCCAAATTGTAAAAATAATAAATGGTGTTATGGTCATGAAAAAGAAAAAAAACGCACTCGTTAAGTAACCTTATTTAAGTAAAAACGATACAAATATACGTAAAGTTTAAATTGAACTGACGTTTTACGCATAAACTAAGACAAATTGCGATAACCCAATAGTATAAAGTTGCAACTCATATTTGTGAAATTTGGACTGTTAAAACAGGCGTTCTATGCGAAATATCGATGAAAAATATATTTTTGAAGTAAATTTAAAAATTACATTATATTTTAAAGAGAGCAATTAATTTACCTTTTTCAAATCAAGGGAATACAGCTTTACACGCCTGGTCGAATTAATTTTGTGGTATTTTTCTTTTATTCGACTTCCTTGGTAATCACTAACAAAATTTGTTAATTATAAATTTCTAAAAATATCGTTTTATGTTTGATGGATCTCTTAAAATTTGTCAAAAATGAGTTACACGCTAATTCACTGGGTAGTTAGTTCGCAAAAGAGAGAACATTATCCAGAAATGTCACTTTTATACTTAATAGCTGTAGGCCGATATTTCTTCTTTTCCAAATAAATGTTTGGAAGTGTAGGAGCCTGCAAATACGGAGTAGCACTAAATCTATGACCAGCAATATCCACTTCGTAAACGGCGTTTTTAGCTAAGATGTAGTCACTTGTGACTATCTTGTCAATATCTTTAGCAGGTTTTCTGATAAATCCTAAGCATATAAGTTTATTGATTGAAAACCCATATCTGAAACAAACCAATATTATTTTTTTATTTGATGCCAGTACATTTTCAAACCAGGGTGGCCACTTTGTTTAGAAACAAGTTTCCCTGGCTTTATCCAATTTCACATGCATTTTTTTATTTATTTCCTCGCTCTAAATTGGTCACTTACACTAATACAATAAAATACCTTCATTATGCGCAAAAGCATTACATAAAATCCTTATATAAGGAATCCTCTAAATTTAAACACAACATAAACGGCGATCAACACAATCATCTTAAATGAGTCTTATGTCAGCAGAAAAAAAAAGTATTTAAAAGTTGTTTATATTTAACAATTAATACTCCTGCAAACAATCCAGTTTTTACCTTACCAGAATGACTTGAGAGAATTGTATATAGAATGTATCTTCAGAATAAGTTAGTATTACCTTAAGGATTCTTTATAAATACGTGTAACAAACTTTTAACAAGTAATTTTGTATCCTATATTTTTTGTCAGTCAACCAAATATTTTTAACTAACAAGGGAACATTCTCAGGGGCCCACCTCTTGATTTGTCTCATTCCCTGATTTATTGCAGTATACCAAAAAAAAATATTCAACACGTTTTTATACGTCCTGGATTGCATTATTTGGGGGTGAGAACTACACCCGAAGTCCATCGCTGAAACAGTTTACGCATTTCATTACTGTTGGTTAAATTAAACGCTGCACACAGTTTTATTAATTATCGTTTAATTATTCAGATTAAAACATTAATAAACGAATGAAAAACAACTTGTATATTTTGACACCATTAAAAATCAGAGAGAGCAATAGTCGCGACATCTATTACCTCGCTACTCAAGTGTATATTTTAACTATAAATAAACAGCTAACCAAAATTCTGAAAGTAAAATCTAGATGTCGCAGCAGGTATCACCTGCTAAAATAGGGGTATTAACAGGTATGTACAATAATATAAAACTAACACTTCCCCTTAATCCAGTTATACTGATTAACTTTACAGTACTAAACGAGTCCCAAGTTGTTAACAAAATACTTATGCTGTGTACTATGGAGTCCCTTCGTAAAAACATTAGCTATCAGTTAATTAGTAGGGATATAACTAAGTTTTACTTGTCCTTTTTCGACATTTTCTCTAATAATTAATATGTTTTGTACGATTATCAAACACTGGATTAGAAACTAATTTCTGAGCACTTTGATTATTATTATAATTCAAAATAGGTTTACTTTCGTTTAAAAAATTAATTTAAAAAACGTTTTACAAAAATATGCTCTTTCGACGCTTGAGATATAGCAATATACTTAGCCTATGTACTTGACAAGCTTACAGAATTTTGTTTCCTGGTTTCCCATGAAACTGCATCTCCTGCATACTTGAAAACATACCCTGTATAGGACCTTCTACCAATATACCCACAAATATCATTAGGAATCTTTCGTAAAAACCAAGTTTTTATCAATAGTTTCCTTTAAGTATCTTAAAACTATCTTAGCATGTTGGAAATGGGTATTTGTATAACAATTATTGAATTGACTTAAATAGCTTACAGCAAATGCAATACCAGATCTTGAATTTACAGCTAAAAACATTAGAGATCCAATAAGACAACGATAAGCTAGCTTTAAATTCGCTTCATTAGGAGTTAAAGCACCTTTTGCATCTAACATCTTAAATTTTTCCAACAGTTTTAAAATGTAATGCTTTTGATTTATTTTAATTTAATCTTTATCTCTTTGTATATTTAATCCCAAACATTTCTTTGGTTCCCCCAAATCTTTTATTTTCAAATTCTCAGGCAAGGCATTTTTAAGTTTACTTTTTTTTTTATCATTATTTGAAAAAATAAGAAAATCGTCAACATACAAAGCGACTATTATCAAATTTCTTAAAATAAACACAACACTCATATTTAGATTTTTCATATTCCAAACTATTCAGGATTTTTTCTACGGTTTTATTCCACATTCGGGATGATTGTTTTAAGCTTTATTAAGTAAACAAACTTTATCCTTATTTTCGTCAGAAACAAATCCTCAGGTTGATACATACAAACCTCTTCATCTAAATCACTATTAAGAAGAGGTGTGGAAACATCCACATGATTTATATTTAAATTTGCAAAGCAAATAATCTTACCGTAGAGTTTCGCACTACAGGTACAAAAGTTTCCGTGTAGTCCTCACCATATTTTTGGGTGAAGCCCTTTGCCACTAATCTTGCTTTATACCCTGTTTCATCATTAACATCACTTTTCACATGTAAAACTCATTTA
This sequence comes from Diaprepes abbreviatus, assembly GCA_034092305.1. Taxonomy (NCBI): domain Eukaryota; kingdom Metazoa; phylum Arthropoda; class Insecta; order Coleoptera; family Curculionidae; genus Diaprepes; species Diaprepes abbreviatus. The sequence continues at coordinate 16,904,802 of JASJET010000031.1, forward strand.
CACTGCACTACTTTCCTATTTGGTGGCTTTTCTACAAAAATCCATGCACTGTTGTCCATCATCGACTTAAATTCTTCTTCCATGGCTTACCTCCATTCATGATGTTCTGAACTTTCCATGGCTTCTTCCAATGAAGATGGATCATGTGGTATTTGTGGCGTGTAGTAGACAATGTGATTTGAAAATTATTTTTCTTTTCTCTGTCTTTGAGATCGTCGAACTGTAATTTGTGCATTGTCATATTCAACATTACAAATGCATTCAATACCTCCATGCTCATTTAAATTGTTTACAGATAAGTTTTCTTCAGATGCTAAAATAGGTGTATTAACAGATAAATCTTCTTTGTTTTTGTTTTGTAAAAACTGGTTCTCAAAAAATGTTACATCACGTGACTTGATTATTTTTCCTGGATTCTTTGGGTCAAATAATCGATAGCCTTTTGTGTACAGTAACCTACAAAGATGTACTCTTTGCTTTTTGAGTCAAACTTCTTTCTCAATTGTTCTGGTATATGTGCATAAACTATGCATCTAAATACTCTCTCCTGACCATTTTTCTTCAGGCTTAGCGTCTTTAACAGCTTTATGTGGAGAACGATTTTTCAAATATACAACTGTATTTGCTGCTTCTGCCCACATTCTTTCAACTTGAGCTTCTTGCACTAAACACCTTGTTGTTTCTACAATGGTTCTGTTAGTTCTTTCAGGTGTATACCTTACAGTTAATTATTGCTGTATGCCCTTGGACTTTAGATACTTTTCAAAATCTGCATTTACATACTCGGTTCCATTGTCATTTCTAAGCTTTTTGATTCTTTTTCCTATCTGGTTTTCGACCATGACTTGAAATTCTTTAAAGACCGAATATACTTCTGATTTTGATTTTACAAAATAAATAAAAATCGTACATGCATAATCATCAATAAGTGTAAACATGTATCTTGCTCCCGTGTTTTGAAATGGTTGTGTACTCTGTTTGCCTAGTAGACATACATGACTCACATTTTACATTTTTCAAATTCATGCCTGTAGCCATTTTTTTCACTTAATAATCTCATGCTTATAACCTCGGTTTAAATGACCAAGTCTTCTGTACCATAATTCTTCTGAATTACTTGTTGCAGCTACATATACTTGTTCCTTCAACCATTTTTGGTATTGACTAATATTTTCCAAACTCCTGGTTATTAATTCGTGAAAAGTCATATGTGAAGTTCCTCCAGAATCTATTAACCAACTTTTTGTTTTACATGGTACATTTGTCTCAACTAAAGTTTGCAACGCCTTTTCTATATATCTCTGGTTGTGCTTTGGTTGACTGTCATCATTTTTCTTATACTGTGATTTGCGATGCCCTTGTTAACCACATTTAAAATATTTCACATTCTCTCTCTTTGTTATATTTGTCATCTTGCAATAACTTTGCTTTTATGAAATCACTAGTAATTTTTGCATCAGAGTTTTTAATAGCCATTACCATGGGGTCATATTCTGAAGTTAATCCGCTGAATAAAATAAATGCTGCACACAGTTTTACTAGTTATCATTTAATTATTCAGATCAAAACATTAATAAACGAAAAGAGAATGAAAAACAACTTGGATATTCGGATACCATTAAATCAGAGAGAGCGGTAGTGGCGACATCTATTAACTCGGAAGTCATGTTTATATTCCAACTATAAATAGACAGCTAACCAAAGTTCTGAAAGTTACATTTAGATGTCGCAGCAAGTATGATTGGATTAAAATAATATAAAACTAACAATTATATCATAATTGAAAAAAATAACGTTTTTGGGGACAGTTTTCAGTCGCTAGAAATGAAATTCAGGAAATAAAAAAAAAAATTTGATTCGTGGAAATCATACTGACCCTTGCGAACGAAGTTCTGACAATTTAAAAAATATTTTTAATATACATGGAAGAGCACAGATAAGTTTATAGTTATTCGCATATTCCTTATCACCATTCTTAGAGTGGCAGAACAAATGCTATTTTGATTAAATCAGGCATATCACCACTTGATAAAAACCGATTTATCATTCTGGTAACTACACTATTAATGCACTCCTTCATTATTTCAGTACTTATTCCATCGTAACCTTCACAGGATCCAGTCACACACTGTGTTGCCTTACTTCTTGAGCAGTTGTAGGTGTGAAAAATATCGTTCTGGTTCACTTTTGTTGCCCAAGGTAATTTGCTGGCTATCTTACGCACAAGCTCAACAAAATTTTGTATTTTAGATATTTCTTGAGTGTTTTCCATTTTAGAAGTACATTTGTGTTTTATATAAGTTTTTACAACTAGAGACATATTCGCTCTAGCCCCCGCAAAACGCAAACCTGCGGTATACTTCCGTTCTATATTTTTTTTCAGCAAAGAATTTTTTGTGGTTTGGGAAAACATTGATCAGCCCATCATTTTCTCGACAAACTACAAACAAGATTCTTTTGACGTCCCGAAAAATAGTGGTCATGACTTTCCCTGCAGATAGGACGCTCTTTTTGCTTTTTTCAGTGTTAGTTCCCTCTTGCCCGTTCGCTGTTTTGATTCTTGATGGGCCCCAGGAGTATAGAGATAGATTCAGGAGTCATACACAGTATGTCCCGATATGATTATGCGTTGAAGTTTTTGGTCCGGAGTCAGAAATCGCCGCGCCCATCTTGCACCAGTTAGAACATGATGCGCTTTGTCTTTTGATATTTGACTCAATAATCCCAGCTATCTTCGTCAATTTCAGTCAACGAAATTCTTAATGCTTCTGTGAACTTTTTGGTGTGTCTTCCAGAATACTTAGCATCAAAAGTGTTTGTACAGCTATGTTTAAAGTCCTCCCCTACATCTTTATGAAGAAACAAAATCCTCATATATGTTAAACTCAAAGATCGAAAATATCCGTTAAACCAGAATAAAACTACCCCAACATATTTTGACCTCCCAGATTCATCATCTACAACACGAATTTGGTTGAGTGACACTGAAAAATGCTCAAAACGCATTCCGGCAAATTCAAAAATGCTATAAAATGAAATTCGGGTTAATGTTCTTTTGATATTTAACGTGAATGCGGTCTGGTAATGAAGAAATGACATTGTGAACTCAATAAATTTTACTGAATCGCTAATAGTTCCACCCTTAATGTTACCAAACGGCTTTATACCATGTTAGGCTATAAAATAATGAGACTGATGCTTCTACAGAGGAAATACCCATGTGACAAAGGCGAACGACCAATAGCAGTGTAGCGTGAAGCCTTCTCTTTCGAATGTGGTACCTCCCGTGTCTGTAGATAAATCAGTCTGGCCGTAGCCTTCGACTATATAAGAGCTGTTTTTTTGGTTTATATGAAACTTGGAAAAACCGCTACTGAAACTCATCTTTTATAAAAAGAAGTGTATGGCAATGAATATTTTAAATGGTTTAAACGTTTCGAAGATGGCCGAGAAGACGTTGAACATGATTCACGCCCAGGTCATCCTTTTTTTGATATTCATAGGAATGTATACTTTCACTGGGTTCCTAAAGGTCAAGCAATTAATCAATATTACTACCTTGAGGTTTTTGATGAACTCCGTGAAATAATAAGAAAAAAAAACGACCTGAACCATGAAAGAACGAGTCACGGATTTTCCATCAAGACAATGCGCAGGCTTATTCTGCATTCCTCTGTCAAGACGTTTCTAGTCAAGTACAATTCCCAGTGTTAGACTATCCGCCTTATTCGCCTGACCTTATACCGTGTAACTTTTATCTGTTCCCTAAGGTCAAATCTATAATGCTGGAATAAGATTTTAATTTGGAAGTTGTGAAAGAAAAAGCGGCACGCGTCATGAAGGAGCTCACAGAAGAAGACTTCCAGCACTGCAACAATGCGAAATTCGCATGGAGCGTTGTAGGGATAAAGGAGGGGTGATATTGAAGGTGAAAATAACTAAATATGTATAAATTTAAAATAAAATGTTTTACAGCAATTTTTGTTATTTTATAGCCACACCTCGTAGATGCATCGTCTAACTTTACCAAAATGACAGCTGGTTTAAACCTCTAAAAATTCCTTTCTGGAAAAAAGTATAGGTCTAACACCGCAGTCATCCTAACGACGAATGCCTATTTTGCAGATTTGGACAACAGCGTCTACAAAGAAGGGATCCAAGCACTAAAGTCCCGGTGGTACAGCATAACTACATTAAGCAACTTGATTTAAATGATTAGTCCCTTACTATTTTTCAAGAACCGAGTTCAGAGGAGGAGGGACAGCAGTCTATGTTAACAATAAGCTATTTTCTATTTCTGAAACTGAAGCAGTGAAAACAGAAACAGACTGTATAGAAAAACATTTTGAGAACTTAATTACAAAAATATTAATGAAAAATACATCATACATAATTATACGCACTAGATCTCCATGTCGAGATTTATATATTTTTTTTGTTAATGTTAATTATTGTCTTAAATTTACTGTTCAAAAAAGTTATATATAGTATGTGGTCCTTTTAGTGCAGATTTTTATGATACTAATTTCTTTTCTTTGTCACAACTTCAATGAATGAAAAAGGGGTGGTGATACAAGATGATCGATGCCTAGGCCTCCATTGGGCCCTTTACATCCCACCATATCTGCAGATTATTCGAGGCCGATCGCCTTTGCGAATCCAAGCAGCTTCGTTATTTGAACTTGCCTAACTGCTTCCGGTAACAAAACTATATCTCCGAAATATCTCTGTCTCAGTCCGTTGAGTGCTGGGCACCCTCTGAGAACATGGTCAACAGTTTCATCCTCCTCCAAACACCATCTGCATGTCGGGTCGCCCTCGACACCGATTCTATGAAGATGGCCCCGGAGGTGACAATGTCCTGTCAACAATCCCACCACAATTCGCAGCTCATTCCTTCCCAAGGACAGAAGCTCCTTAGTACGCCGTGCGCTAGGCCCCGTTATATGTTCCTTATTCCAGGAGCTCCCCTCCATGATTCAATAAATTTGCTTTCCAGCAACGATATCAATTCCCTTTTGCCAATAGCAATTGGAACAGGTAATATTGGTTGGGGTCCATACGGTTCGATCGCCGTACCCAACTTTGCCAGACGGTCTGCTTTCGCATTCCCGCGTATGCCCGAGTGACCCGGGACCCATACGAGTCTGACGGTGCAGCCTTTCCTTATCATACCATTTAGTACATCCCTGCACTCAGACATCAGTCGCGAAGTCACGACACTTGACTTCAGTGCCAATATCGCAGCCTTACTGTCTGAGCATATATTTATTACTCTATTCCTGTCTATGTCCCTCTCACAGAGATAGGCACACTGCAGAATGGCATAAATTTCCGCTCCCTCCCAATCCTCTCTACTTGGCATAAGTATCTCCAGGGAGAGGTTGGGTTTTAAAAACGGCGTCATGTAGTCTGTCCGCATGGGGAGTGATGGACACCTCTCCACCACGCTTTCCCAGACAGCTGAATCACCGCCTGTTTCAATTCCAAGATGTCCCAGGCAACTGAGATGATAAACAGTCCTCAGGGCCTCGTTCTCTATGTATAAGTGAAGAGGAGGCAGGTTCACCAGGACTTCCAGAGCCCTGGTGGGAGCAGTCCTCATCGCACTCAATATTCCCACACAAGCCATTCTCTGAACTTTGTCAAGTTGAAGAATGTGTTTGCGCTTTGTTGTACTACGCCACCATACAATAGCAACGTACGTTATCATGGGGCGGATCACCATAGTGTACATCCAAAATAGCACTTTAGGTGTCAGTCCCCATGTACACCCAAAGGCTCGTTTACAAGTCCAGAAAGCACATATGATCATTCCAGCTCAGTCGTGAGTCCAGAATTACTCCCAGGTATTTAACTGTCCCCTTAAGTTGAAGAGTCCTTCCCATCAATGTAATTGTGGGAAGTCTCCCCATTTTCCTCTTTTTTGTAAAGAGTACTAGCTCGGCCTTGTCCGGATTTATTCCGAGCCCCTCCCTGCGGCACCATCGTTCCGTGATCCGGAGGGCCCGCTTGTCACAACTTATGCTGAGTTTTGAGCTGTCCATGAAATAACTAGACTGAGCTCGGGCAGGCAACTGGACAATATTTTTAGCAACTCTGAATTGGAGCAAGAGTGTGATATTTATGTTTCTCGCTTCCCTGACCATAATGGACAGATTCTACCACCTTGGCACGAACAGCATATTATCCGCAATAAATTTATTAAAAAATATTTTTTTACAGTGGGTTATATAGTTAATTTCGTAGGTTCTTTAAGTGAGGAGAACTGGAATGATGTTCTGATTTCAGAAGACCCAAATGAGAAATATCAAATATTTTATAATGTACTATACTACTATTTCGATAAATCATTTTCTCTGTGCAGCTCAAGGCAAAAAAATATAGAAACATCTTATATAAATACTAACATAAAAAAACTATGATAAATATATAACTGATCCTCATGCGGGGTCACAAATTACCAGAGATGACAGAGTGTACCAGCAGTACAAGATAGACGGAAAAGAGGACCGTAAATATCTTAAAGAATTTAGGATGGCCGCGAAAGAAAACAAAATTCTAAACTCAAGCAATAAAACTAAAACTGCCTGGAGGATTTTTGTCCAAGAAAATAATAGAGTTAGGACTTGTCAAGATATTAGAGTGTTGATGGTCCACAGATTGCCGATTTATTTGTGGATAGGTTCGATATCCCTGCTGTTATCCCTATGGGTCGGGAATTCCTCTCCGATCCAGTTGCTCAACTATTTTCTTGATCCTGTGGATAGCCCGTAGATCCCTCGGGTAATTATGAATTTGCCTAATAAATTTTCGGTGGGACTGAATGAGATACCAACAAAAATTCTCAAAACACTCAGCCAAGCTTGTTGCTGAACCCAGAGCGTACATTATTAATGTAGGTTTTCAAATAGGGTGTCTTTTTTGACGCCCTTAAGGCAGCAAAAATAGTACCCATTCACAAAAAGGGAGACAAACTGAACATGTTAAATTACAGACTTGTGTCCCTTCTATCCTCCTTATCAAAGGCCTTTGAGGGAGTAATTATATACTCGTGTCATGACTTTTTTGCATAATTTTAACATTCTCGCAGAGCACCAGTATGGTCTCGAACCTAATAGATCTACACAACTTGCTGTATTTAAAACAATTTCCTATATTTGATTAAATTAAACGCTGCACACAGTTTTACTAATTATCGTTTAATTATTCAGATTAAAACATTAATTAACGAATAGATAATAAAAAACAACTTATAAATCCTGACACCATTAAAATCGGAGAGAGCGAGAGTGGCGACATCTATTAACTTGCAACTCAAGTTTATATTCTAAATGCTGACCAAAGTTATGAAGGTAACACCTAGATGTCGCAGCAAGTATCCCTGGATTATAATAATGTAAAACTAACATATATTATCGATAATATTGATTGATACTAACAAGAAGGTGACTGGGCTCTTTTTTGATCCGTTAAGGGTCTTAGACACAATAAATCATAGACTCTTTATTTGTAAACTCTCATACTATGGTATAAGAGGACTGTGTACTTCTTCGCTAGAGTCCTACTTGGAGGGAAGAAAGCAGGTAGTGTGCATCACAAAGGACCACGATAAATGTTTTTCCAGACCAGTTTATATGACCCAGGGTGTTCCGAAAGGTTCGATTCTCGGTCCTGTATTGTTTCTGCTGTATGTAAATACTCTCTTGGATAGAATGCCTGCTGACCTACTCTGCCAGTATGCTGATGATGCCTCGTTTGTGCTGATTGGGGTGGGAGTTACAGATCTGTCTTGGGGATGCTCGCGTGCGACTAGGGCAATGCGGGAGTCGTATGCTATTGTGAGATTGATGCTGAATTGTGAAAAGACTGGTCTGGTGTCGTTTCGAAAGAATCGTCAGTGTTCCGAATCCGTCTATGTGAACTTACAGGGAAAGGCGATTCCGGTGGTCGAGAGTGTTGGGTTTCTCAGTGTTACCTTGGATGCTACCCTTAATTGAGAGCGACATATTGCTATTCTTCACCCGAAACTTAACAGTTTTTGTGCTTTGCTGCGTATATTGAGGGGGTCACTGACTGTGAAATCACTGCGAGAGTTTTATTTTGCAGGGTGCAGTCATTAATATCTTATAGCGTGATGTTTTGGGGGTCATCTTTGACATCATGTAAACCTGAGTTTAAATCTCTAAATCTCATGACTGCACCATCATTATATTTTATGATCCTAGTAATGTTTGTTAAAAAAAAAACTCTGATCTCTTTGTTGTTAACAGTGATCAGTCCAGCATTGAAATGTCGAACGTCACAAGAAGCACAGGGTGCTGACCCATAACTCAGCATATATCGAAAAAGGGCATTATTACATGACTGTCAGGGCCTAGGGCTTGTTGCCAGAAAAATAAGATCTATTGAAACCTATTTACAATAGCGACTGTTGTACATTTTGATTTTTTTTAACATAGATATGTTTCTATTGTGTGACGAACGTTATAAATTTGATTTAGTTTTGTTGGCAATAAAGGAATTTATTATTATCGCATTTACTTAGACAAACGGCTTTTGCATTTCCTTCAGGGAACACTCACTACATGCTAGATATACTCAGATATCATAAGAATGGGGCTCTGTGGAGGGCCCTTTGCATGTTGTCGGGTCCTAAATAATGTTTTGGTCTTTTGCACTTCCAATAAACTTCCGGACACGAGCGGTCGCATGGCCTAATACAGGTGTTCGCTAAGGCTTAATCCCATGATTAACCAAAATACTCTTCGATACAACGTTTATCCCTGAGATTGTTGCTGGGATGGCGACTTCTATTAGTGTTACTCGTTTGGATGTTTTATCCACTAAAATGAGGTCTGGTGTGTTATTTTTACAAGTGTATATCCTTAAAAGTAGATTATGTAGAAAAATAATATAAATTTATGTCATCATATGCCTTGTCATCCTATTCTTGTATTTTGATGAGATTTTCAATATATTGTAGAGAGTAAATCAAAGGAGGTCTTGTAAAATTATTTCTATGATAGGTTTAATGTATGAGGGATAAAAAGCGAAAAAACTAAAAAAAAAAATTGTTGATTTAAAAAAAAAATTTTCTGCACAGAACTTTTAATAGAAGCGAGATATTTCGATCAGGTTTTCAGTCTATTGCAGAGCGTACTCCTAAGGAAGTCATAATTTCCGGGGTCGATTTATTGCAATCAGATCAAGATGTGAAAAAAACTGGAAAAAAAAATTGTTGTTTGGCCAATGTTTCTATGCCTCTCTTTAAACCATCGCTTTTTTTTAATCTAATCTCAAATAAATAAGTTTCTACTCTTTTGCACTCTCTATTAAACATCGTTTTGCTTAACTAACAAGAGTGAAATAAAAATTGATGATTGATAATCATTGTTTTACTTATGTATTTAGAACTTTTTTGAAGTTAGCGCCAAATTTAAAATTTATGGGAAAATACCTGCAAGCACATAAAGACGCTCTTAACTAATGCCAACAGAAATTGAACACAAATGAAAAGATATGTAATATAGAAAAAATACCAATCAACCTAGAATTAAATTAAAAATAACCGCTACAATTACTACGTAATGTATCAACCCAAGTTATTTTTTTTAATATTATTAAAATTGTAAAAATGATCTTACCCTGCGGATGTGACTGTTCCGACAAATTCGTTGTTTCTGTATAATGGTTCTCCTCCCCAGGGCCAAATGTCAACCTCAGGGTCAATATCATTGAAACGGAAAAATACCAGTTGTTTTTCAACTCCCGCTTGTTTCTGTCGTAGCAGAGCCTCTTTGCCAATAAAATCATCTTTCTATAATAAAATTGTTTTATTATAAAAAAAATAAAAACGGCCGACCAAAGATATAATTTTTCAAAATAATTTATCTCACAAATTATTTAATTTAGGTATAGCATATATAACGTGAAACATATTTCAAAGTAGTTGTAGAATTCAAGATAACTGTGAGTGTGAGGAGAGCTTAATCAAAAAATAATACTAACGCAAGTTGCAAGGTTCAGAAGAGGACTTTACATTCATTTTCAAGGTCATTTGAACTTGAAAATTCCAAATAGAAACTTCCATTTTTTACTTTGGAGATCCAATTTTAAGTCTTTCGGGGTTTTCGCTCTTTCAAATTATTTCACAAAAACAACGTTTTTCCTATAAAAAAAACTGAAAATGAACTTGAAATAAACTCAAGATTTCAACATTTGACATAATATTTTTCTGAAATGCCCTTTAAAAAAATGTTGTAGAGTTAAAATAAGCTGAATAACTCAACTAAAAACATATCTAAAAGTAAAATTTTCCCCTATTCTGATTTTCAAAGTAAAAAAAGGGAGTTTTCCATTTTAAAATTACAGGCGCAAAGGTCAAATTAACGCCGTCATCAGGTATCTACCTCTGATCTGTACAACCTTTGTATGGATCATTTTTTAGGTTAAGCTCCCTGTCAAAGTTATCCGGATTCATATATTAAAATATAATATCCAGTGGAAAAGGGTTAATGCAATTTCATGTCAACTTTTTGATCACTTTAAATCAGTAGCGGCTCGTGAAAATAAAAAACGTTTTTTGAAAAAATTAAGTAGTTCCAAGGCACTGCAGCATAACCCTACGAGCCGCCACTGCTTTGCAGTATATTCTACTTCTTCGAATAAAAAATTAAATAATTATTGAACAGACCAGTATATACAAACATCATTTTATCTATTAAAACCATGTAAAAATTTAAAATATGAACATTTTTCTAACCTTATCCAATTTGACACTCCGCTCATTTCCTGCCTCGAAGGGTGTTGTAAAACTATTAAGTTCTTCAGCCCAAAATGGAATGAACCTTTCTAGTCGCATAAACCTCTGAGTAAATACCCCTACATCTCTGACACCATAGTCTCTACCAACCTAAAAAAAAACATTTTCTAAGTGTCTAAAAAGTTTTATGTATAGGAATGGAGAAAAAATATCCACAAAAATTCTTAGGAATTCTTTATAAAAAAAAACTTTTTTTGATCTGCCTATTTCAAATTTTAGAGAGAAAGTGTAAATAAAAATTGTTGAGACTAAAAACTTACGTTTATTAACAGTAAATTATGTGCCCGAAAAAATTTAACTGACTTCAAAAAATAACATTAAACGATGGTTAACAGTTTCGAGTTTTGATTTTTTTTTGAATTATATGATTTTTTTTCATCTTGGAAAGACCTTTAATTTATTTTTCCAGAAACTTGAATTGGTTATAAAAATCGTTTAAAGGAGGCCTTTTTTCGAGAAAATTTAAAAACTGATAATTTTCAGAAAGCTTAATGTTAAGACGATAAAAAATCCTTTTTTTTTTCGGAATTCATATCGAGCCAAAACTCTAGATTTGGCAAGCATCTGAAAATATGCGAAAAATCGGCAAAAAAAGCCGACTTTTGGACTTTAAATGGGCATATCTCACTTTCTTGGACAACCATTTTTAATAGTACAATAACGCATGTTTTTTTCAGATTTTTTTGAAACTTAACGTGCAGAGCGAAAGTTCGAAATATATATATATATATATATATATATATATATATATATATATATATATATATATATATATAATATAGGGAGATTCTACATATGAAAACATGAAAAGAAAATTCGTATGAACATAGGTCCGGGGGCGAACCGGTCCTTAGGAAATTTTTATAATAATTAAGTTTGAAAAATATCTTCTTTTAGTCCTAATTTTCAAGAATTTTGTATATTTCTGAAATAGATATTGATCGCTAGTACCAAAATAAAATAATCATAAGAATTTAAAAACTTTGGTGACGTCAATAGATCACGTGTGTTTAGCAGGTGTGTTTTGTTTACGCATTTTTTTCGCGGAACCATTAGTACCTAAAATAGAGCAGAGTAATTAAATTTTAAAAACCTTTTAACGTTAACATATTGCCGCGAAATTAATGTCATCTAAATTATGATTAATGCTTAGACCTCGAAAATCCATTAGCTAGAAGTTGTTTATGCTACAATTCCTACAGGTGTCCGAGATTTCGATAGATTAAAGAAAAATATGGATTGATCATGAAAGTTATTTGAAAAGCAGTTGTTAACTAAGTCATCGGCCGATCATAGTTGAACGCTAGTTTTTTATTTTGTTAGAAGTCAAATGAAGTCATTACTTCGTTACAGTAGTCGCGTTAATTCGGGGAGTAAGATTGAAATGGGAAGATTTTCGGTACGGTGGGCCAGTCCGGCTGTGACTTGAAAATAGCGCGAAAACGGGAAAGTTAGTAAACGTGCTTAGACAATTTGAAAGCAAGTTGAAAATCAGGAAAATAAGTGAGTCTACAAAATAATATATGGAACTAATTAATTATAAATGGTCTTATAGTTCAAGAATGGGTGTACTTTGGAAAAGGTGGCTCTTCAACAAGGAAAATAAATCGTATTGTTTTATTTTTTTGAGTTTGAATATTCGGGAAATAAATAATTAAATAAGTCCTGTAGATAACAAAGATGTGAATTATGCACGTTACAAGCTGAATAGCTTTTAAAAACTTATAAAATTTTTATAAGTAGAATTAAGCAAGTGAATACTGCATTATCCAGTCTACAAAATAGAAGAACATGTAGCAGCCCAGGAAAATGAAAGGCCGAAAAATTGTAAGTACAGGGGAGCAAAAGTGGGCACTTGAGCGTCATAAGAGAGCTATGGCTGTTTAAAAGTGGCCCTGGCACACGGGTTTTTATTTAATATCTTTGGAACTGCTTGAAGCATTGACGCGGTTTTCAGTATTCGAACTACTTTTAGACTAACTGCAAAATTCTGAACATTTTTTCTGTAACATACCCTATGCCTAAATGTAACTGTTTTCGACTTATCGGCAGTGAAAACTAGAAATGAAGTAGTAACATCAGTTAATTTATCACTTTATTAAATGTTCAAAATGTCCCCCATTAAATAATTGACAGTAACTTAAGCGATTTATAAATTCATTCTGAACATTTATGACTACTTTTGTTGTAATGAACTGTATTTCTTGAATTATCCCATCCTTTAAGTGTTCCATGTGAATTGGCTTAGTTTTATCTTTAAGATATTCCCGCAAAAAGAAGTCAAGAGGGTTTAAAACTCGAGGAATAAATATGCCACTCAATACTAATTCTGGTACCGCGTTCTGCGCCCTCCGGTGTAATGTCCGCCTACTAGCACCTACCTAGGAAAAAAATTAATCCAGATTTACGGCGTAATGTAAAAATTATGTGAAATATATTCGTCTTTCGTCCCCCTTGGATACAAATATACAAAATTTTTATATAAGACATTCTTTTGTGTTAATATTTAGTTTAGTTTTTTAATTTAACATTTATATAAAAATTGTATGAAAATAACTCCTCTAGGTTATATATTTAATTGGTCCAACATGCACTGTTCTGTTTTTTTTTTTACCATTTTCGACTTATTTTCAAACTTTTATTTACTATGTTAGTGTGGGGTCCTCGATAAATCAAGTTATTTCTTTTGTTTTGTAATACAATTTGAAGTCTTTGGTACATAGTGCTATTTTTTATATCACTCCTGATGGGGACTGGCCTGGGCCCGTATCCTCGAAAGCGTGATGTGAATGACGATGTGAACTGTCACTTCGTACTTTTGACAGTAAAAGCCGTATTCTTGAAAAAGCAATGTTGCCAGATATGAACGTGCTAAAACCGGCGGATTTCAAGAAATAAAATGGATGACAGATTGAATTGAGTTGTCAGACCGAAAATGTCCCATAGTATCATTGTAAACCTTGTATGTTTTGTCGCTATTTTAGGCAAAAAGTAGTTTTGGTACATCAAATTAACCGTTAAAAGTAAAAAAAAAAATAGTTTCGTTGTTATTGTTGTGAAGTTATTGATTGCCATTAAAATATTTGTACTTTCCCTGGATTAAATTTATTTTATATCACTTAACAACCATAAAATATAGACCCAGTCATCAGTCAAATATTTAGGTGTAAATATAGACCACAAAAGTATCATAAATTGACACTCTAGAACTGTTAAACAAAAATGCATACAAAGAGCCAAATACTTTAGGATTCTAATACATAAAGAAAAAGGGATATCAAGAAAAATAGCAACTCACATATACAAAGTAATATACTGACGTCATTTGGAATACATGTCCCCTATATACAGTAATTGCAAAAAGCACTGATAGACCTTGAAACGGTGGAAATTATAACTCTACGTAGTCTGACTAAAACCCATTATTCCAATCCACTACGGAAACTATCCAATCAGTTATTTATTGCATGAATTCACAAAATATCCAGCCTCTTACTGCAAGACGTCCTGTCCTGCCAACTAAATTTGAAAGAAAACCTGAAACTTGAACAATGATAGAGAAATTTTTTAAGACCAGGGATCGAAAACAAAGGCCAAGAAGAAAACGTCCATTAAAGATACTGGCAGATTTCATATTCAACTTTTAATATAGTTATTTTTTAAATTTTATAAAGATTTGTAGAGGCTTGAAGATCAAATGTACCATAAATAAGGTTTTTATGCTGAAAGACCTCATTCATTGGTCTATAGGTTTCATATTTATATGTCCCGATAAATTATAATCATATTTATTTAATTGTAGTGCAGTATAGTGTTTAACACAGTCTAATTAAGTTAAATGCTGTAGTTAACATTATTTAAATAAAAAATGTCTTACTTACTTAAATAAAAGTTTTAGATTGTTTACAAATTGTCATTTCTCAAATTTATTATAAGTTGCCTCGTGAAAAGAATTATGTTAGACTTAACTGTTTAAAACTAAGATACTCGGCTGTTATGGACACAAGTATTTATGTTAAATCCATAAACAGAACTAGCCGTAGAAAAACATTTTTAAATAGCATGCTCATAGAATTGAGTTATGGACAGAATCTCCTGTAATAATTGTATATATCTGTAATCTCAAATTTACTTAATATTTGCAAGACATATTGAACTTTCTAAAGATATTTTAATTAAAAATTTGAAAATATTAAAAATATCGGGTACTACCTAATTAACATTTCAATTGTTTATTCAAAAAATAAAACGTCTTAAAGGAACGGTTCGTCAACATATTACTTTTTTTAATGACGAGTACCAAATAAACTAGGGACTTACATAATCCGAAAAAAAGTAGTCTAGTGGATTTAAATCTAGCGAAAAGAGAGGTCAAGCAATGGGCTCACTTCTGCCTATCCATCGGCATGGATACATTCGATTTAAGTGCTCTCGAACCAAAACACTGAAATAAGACATAGCCTCATCATACATACAGAATGTTTCCAGTTTTGGACCATAAGGCACATCGAGAAGCAAAGCTGGCAAAACATTTTCCGAAAGGTCTAAATATGAGGACCCGTAAACGTTGACTTCTAATATGCCCAAACGTTGAATGTTTGCTTTAAAATCGAATGTTTAGAACTGAAATCCCGCCAAAACTCTTGATTTAGCATTTAAGTTGTAAAAATAATCTAAGAAAAATGGGAAAAAACTGGTATCTTCAAGTTGAAAAAACAAATATAAGGACCCAAGTACGGGAGTTCCAATTTTTTTCAGTGTTCCTTATACATTTAAAAAATAGTTTAGGCCTCTAAAATGAAAACTAAAAATATATGTTGTTTGTATTAGCTTCTTGAAAATAAGCCATTTTGCAAATTTTCGAAAATAGATCTCTTTTTAGACTGATATCTTCAGTTTTTTAAACCAATTTGAGCTTTTTACAGCAGAAATTAAAGATCTTTTTGAAACAAAAAAAATAAGTCAGAAAATAATCAAACTTGGAGATTCTATGAGGGATTAAAGCATGTTTAAAAATCACGAAAACTAGTAACGTTGTAAAAATGGTACTGTAAAAATGCCGATTGGAATTAAAAGTATACAACAAATTAACTTCATTTAAGTAAGGGTTTAAGTCTCTAAAATAAATAATAAAAAGACACATTTTTTGCATTAGCCAAATTCTTCCGATTTCCGAAAACGGACCTTTCTTTAAACGGTGATATCGCTGGTTCTTTCTAACCAATCAGAGTGTTTCAAAATAGAAAATGAAGGTCTTTTTTGAGACGACAAAAAATAAGACCTTATCAGTCAAATCAAACGTCGAGATTTTATGACGGTTAAAATTCATAAAAATTCGCAGAAACAGCCCCGCACGACTGGTGCTGTAAAAAGCCCATTTGAATTAAAAGTTTATAATACACTGGTTTGGTTGGAAACGTCTAACCAAGGGGAAGAAAACGCTTTTTTCAAAGGTCATATAGAGCCAAAACTCAAATTTGGCAAGCATTGAAAAATATAAGAAAAATGGGCAAAAAAGCCCACTCTGGGACATTAAATATCAGTTTCTTGAGCAACTCAAGGGCTGAAGTTCGAATTGAGTTTATTTTTTTAATAGTAGGTCTATTAGGACCACAATTTAAAATTATTGTGAGGTATATAGAGTGACTCGAAACGAAGTTTCACTCCAAAGTTTTGTCAAAATTTAAAGGGAACGCTCTATATATTATTATATATTTTAATAGTGCGGGACAAAAAAATGGTAAGTTACTGTTATGTTTCATATATCTAAGACAAACCATTCTTGAGATATTTAACTATTCTTAAAATTGTAAACCAAAATTTAAGAGGCATGCCTGCCTTGCCTATTCAAGCTAGATGTTCTAAATTGAATTAGTTTTTTAGTAAAATCATTTCAATTTATTGTAAAATAAAATTGATCTTAAAAAAATTATACAGTATTGATAAAAACTTACATTTGATTTTTATTATCATTGAAGCCAAATAACTTTTTTATTTTAAATAGAACACCCTGTATTTAAAATCGAATTTATATACTAATTTTCATAGTCTTTAAAACTGTATTTAGGTTTTCTTTACCTATCTTTTATAGTTTTTTAGTAATTTGTCATTTTCGATTTTAGACATAAATTTTTTGAAATTTATTTTTGAAAAGCAGGCATTGACAGTTAAAAACAAGTCATAACTATGTTAATGGTGTTAGTTTTACAGTATTGTAATCGTCATACTTGCTGCGACATCTAGATGTTACGTTTAGAACTTTGGTTAGCCGTCTATTTACAGTTAGAATGTAAACTTGAGTACCGAGTTAACAGATGTCACTACTATCGCTCTTTTATTTTCTATTCGTGTATTAGTTTTAGTCTGAATAACTAAACAATAATTAGTAAAACTGTATTCAGCCTTTAATTTAACCAAAAGGTTAAGGGCCTAGGCCTATAATAACTGTATAGGGTTGAGAAAAACATTTTTATTACGAGATTTGTATAGACACAAGTTCTTGCTGTGAAAAGAAATCCCAAAATGGCTGAAGCTAGTAATGTTCAAATGCCGTTTGAAAAGCTAAGTGGTCGAGATAATTACAGTAGTTGGAAGTTTAGTATGAAAATGTCCCTTATACACGAAAATTTATGGAAATGTATTATTGGATATGCAGAAAATGGCCATTCCAAAGAATCAGAAAGGGAGCGTTGGAACCAAAAAGGAATTAGCCAAATTATGCGTAATGGCAAAACCGAGTGAATATGCTCATATTAGAGATGCAAAAACTGCGAAAGAAGCATGGGAGAACTTAGGAAAAGCTTATGAGGATAAAGGTTTATCCAGAAGACTTGGCTTAATACGTGGTTTAGTAAGAGTACGACTAAGTAATTTTTCGACAATGGAAGATTATCTTAATGAAGCTATGTGTCTAGCACAGAAACTGGCAGACATAGGACAACCGATAGAAGATGAATTTTTGGGAGTTATTTTATTGAGCGGGTTAACTTCAGAATATGACCCCATGGTAATGGCTACCGAAAACTATGGTGCAAAAATTACTAGTGATTTCATAAAAGCAAAGTTATTGCAAGATGACAAATATAATCGGCGCTATTTTCACAAAAGAAGAAAAGAAATGTGAAATGTTTTAAATTTGGTGTAAGAAAAATGAAGAGAGTCAACCAAAGCACAACAAGAAATATAGAGAAAAAGCGTTGCAAACTTTAGTTGAGACAAATGTACCATGTAAAACAACAAGTTGGTTTATAGATTCCGGTGCAACTTCACATATGACTTTTCAATAAGTTTCAAAAGAAAGTTTCGCAGAGTAAACTTAAAACTGATATAATTGTAGCTAATAATCAATTAATAACCAGTAAAATTTTAGGAAATATTACAGTCAATACCAAAAATGGTTCGAAGAACATTTTAGATGTTTTTTATGTTCCAGATCTAAGAGCAAATTTACTTTCAGTGAGTCAGATAGTAGAAAAGGGACATGCTGTAGTGTTTCATTCAAAAGGATGCAAAATTTATGATGCTGACGATTTTAAAGTAAAAGGTCATGTAATCGTCACAGGATCAAACGAAAAAGATTTATATGAATTAGACTTCTCCCAGGAACAAGCATGTGCAGCTGCAACAAGTAATTCAGAAGAATTATGGCACAGAAGACTTGGTCATTTAAACAGAATAAGTATGAGATTGTTTAAGTGAAAAAATAGCTACAGGCATGAATTTGAAAAATGTAAAAGGTGAGTCATGTAGTACTTGTCTACTAGACAAACAGAGCAGGCAGCCATTATGTGTTAGTTTTACATTATTGTAATCCACTCATACCTGCTGCGACATCTAGATGTTACGTTCAGAACTTTGGTTAGCCGTCTATAATATAAATGAGTACCGAGTTAACAGATGTCGTTGCTATCGCTCTCTCTGATTTTAATGGTGTCAATATACCAGTTGTTTTTATTCTCTATTCGTTTATTAATGTTTTAATCTGAATAATTAAATGATAATTAGTAAAACTGTGTGCAGCGTTTAATTATAATATTTTTTTATTTCCTGATTTGCATTTCTAGCGAGTGAAAACTGCTCCCTACAAACGTTATTTTTTTCAATTACAATGTAATGTTAGCTTTATATTGCAATCCAGTCATACTTGCTGCGACATCTAGTTGTTACTTTCAGAACTTTAGTTAGCTGTGTATTTATAGTTGAAATATAAACGTGAGTTGCGAGTTAATAGATGTCACCACTACCGCTCTCTCTGATTTTAATGGTATCGAAATATACGAGTTGTTTTTCATTCTCTATTCGTTTATTAATGTTTTAATCTGAACAATTAAATGATAATTAGTAAAACTGTGTTCAGCCTTTAATTTAACCAACAAATAGCAAATACATACTATATTAAAGAGATAAAAAACCTAATTTAAAAAATTTTTACAATGTTTTAACAAACGCTCAAACTGATGTCCATCTCTTTCAATGCATAAGCGAACTTTTTTCTAGATCCACAGACCTTGCTGGCCACTATTGTATTCCTCCACGCCCTATCCATCTATTGGGATAGTGAGTGTCTAACTCATTTCTGATGTCAATTTGAAAGTGTGCAGGAGCACCTTCTAGTTGCAGCTACATTCTTTCTCGAATATTCAGTAGAACATTCTTCAAAAGTAAATGGCCATTGAAAAAGTATGGACCTACCATACGCGTTCCAATTTCCAAGAAATTTTTATCATCTAACATTTCTAGAGCCATTTAAGTCGTCGGTCGTAATCTATTTCCATAAGTTCCCAATGTAGTTGTAGTTTATTATTTTTTCAATGCTATGGCTACTTATTCCTACAGTTTGATACATTTTTCGATGACTTGTATGCGGATTGTCGACCAGAAACCCCATAAATAACAACTCATTTTCGGTAACTGGTTTCTGACGGGCTGTTTTTTTAAAACACACACTTCCTATTCTTCGAGAAACATTGAGCATATTTTCTAATAAACGCTTGTCAGGATGGCATATATTGGGATATTTTTGAGAATAAATTCTTGATGCTAATGAGCAATTTTCTTCACATTCCCCAATTACTAAAACCATATCAATCTTTTCTTCTTGGGGATAAATTCTCATTTTAAATAATTAGTCTTTTAATGACCTCGAAAAATAATGATGGTTTAACCAACAAGAAGTGTTACTAAATTATTTGTCAAAAATTTTTTCTATATGATAAATTATGACTTCAGCTTAGTCAAACCCTACTTTTGAAAAATATATTGCAAGAAATTTAACTAAAATTTAAAATGTTAAATTTCTAAAAAAAAATATGAACGATAGGTAAAAAACCATTAATACAATTTTAAAGACCTTTAAAATTAGAATATAAATACAAGGTGTTCCATTTAAAATAAGAAAGTTATTTAGCTTCAATGATAATAAAGATCAAAAGTAAGTTTTTATCAACCGTGTATAATTTTTTGAGATCATTTTTATTTTACAATAAATTGTAATGATTTGTCTAAAAATCAAAAATTCTGGTCTATAATTTCACGAATACGGCACAAGAACGGCTTGTTTTAGATATAAGAAACAAAACAGTAATTATCCTTAATTGGGCAGCGCTATCAAAGTAAG
Organism: Diaprepes abbreviatus; assembly: GCA_034092305.1. NCBI lineage: Eukaryota > Metazoa > Arthropoda > Insecta > Coleoptera > Curculionidae > Diaprepes > Diaprepes abbreviatus. Next base: position 16,925,243 of record JASJET010000031.1, read on the forward strand.
CAATAATATACATTTAAATTTTGACAACTTTGATGTGAAACTTTTCTGTGAGCCACCGTGCACATTTCAAAATAATTTTAAAACATAGTCTGAATAGACTTACATATTAATTAATAAAAATATTTTATCGTTCCCTGTATATAAACCGACAGAAATGTGGTGCACCAGCATATATATATGTATATATATATATATATATATATATATATATATATATATATATATATATATATATATATTTATATATATATATATATATATATATATATATATATATATATATATATATATATATATATATATATATATATATATATTGTTGTGTAAACTACATCTCACCCATAATTCCCGCCACAGTGTAAGGTCACATATGAGAACCAAAAATTATATAGTACGACAACGGGTGTCTGGGAAGGTGTCAGTCGAAACCCACTGAGGAGTCCTAAGGCTGGCACCGGGACGAAACACCCCAAATTTTTACGTTATAGTTTGTTCGTAATTCTCGCTGGGTACAGGGACCTTAGCAGATTACGACATGGCATCCTTGGACATGGAAACGTGCACTTGTGGCGTCAAGTGGCACGGGTGCTTAGCTGCACCTAATCTGCGACGGGGTGTTAGTCCCCGCAGTTCTCAGGCCCCAATAACAATCAAGCCTTCCTTATAATCGGAATCTGGAGTACAAATCTCCAATTCTCAAGGAAGGTTGATTGTCTAGAGGCGGGGGTGTTGTGTAAACTACATCTCACCGATAATTCCCGCCACAGTGTAAGGTGAAATATGAGAACCAAAAATTATATAGTACGACAACGGGTGTCTGGGAAGGTGTCAGTCGAAACCCACTGAGGAGTCCTAAGGCTGGCACCGGGACGAAACACCCCAAATTTTTACGTTATAGTTTGTTCGTAATTCTCGCTGGGTACAGGGACCTTAGCAGATTACGACAAAATATATATATATATATATATATATATATATATATATATATATATATATATATATATATATATATATATATATATATATATATATATATATATAAATCACTAGTAATTTTTGTACTAGTTTTCAACAGCCATTACCATGGGGTCATATTCTGAAGTTAATTCACTCAATAAAATAACTCTCAAAAATTAATCTTCTATCGGTTGTCCTATATCCGCCAGTTTCTGTGCTAGAGACATAGCTTCATTAAGATAACCTTCCATTGTTGAAAAATGACTTAGTCGGAATAATAACATATCAAGCCAAGTCTTCTAGACAAACCTTTATCCTCATAAGCTTTTTCTAAGTTCTTCCATGCTTCTTTCACAGTTTTTGCATCTCTAACATGATCATATACATTCGGCTTTGCCATTAAGCATAATTTGGCCAGTGCCTTTTGGGTCCCAATGCTCTTTCTGATTCTTTGGAATGTCCATTTTTTGCATATACAATAATACATTTACGAACATTTTCGTATATAAGGGACATTTTCATACCAAACTTCCAATTACTGTAATTATCTCGACCACTTAACTTTTCAAACGGCAATTGAACATTACTAGCTTCAGCCATCTTGGGATTTCTTTTCACAGTAAGAACTTGCGTCTATACAAATCTCGTAATAAAACTGTTTTTCTCAACCCTATACAGTTATTGTAGGCCTGGGCCCATAACCTTTTGGTTAACTTAAAGGCTGAACACAGTTTTACTAATTATCGTTTAATTATTCAGACATTCAAACATTTATAAACGAATAGAGAATAAAAACAACTTGTATATTCTACATAAAATCCGAGAGAGCGATGGTAATGACATCTGTTAACTCGGTACTCAAGTTTACATTCTAACTGTAAATAAACGGCTAACCAAAGTTCTGAACGTAACATCTAGATGTCGCAGCAAGTATGACGATTACAATAATGTAAAACTAACACTATTAACATAGTTATGACTATTGTCATATATATATATATATATATATATATATATATATATATATATATATATATATATATATATATATATGTATGTTATATCGTGGGAGAGTGGCAAGGCTTTTTAAGCAAAAACATTTATTGCAGCAGCACGACTAACATTTATTTTAATTTGGATTTTGTACACTTTATTCACAACTCTAAAGATTAAAAAATGTAATTACTGTGAATTAGCTTTAAGATAGATTACGGTTAAACTCACTCGACTCAGGAGCGCAGTACCACTGCAGGTATTTATATTCTTATTGGAACACAGTTTGTTTAATCCCATAATGTTAAAATTAAATTAAAAGGTACAAAAGTTTATTTACATCAACAAAGTGTTGTGATTTGTAACTTTCATATACATTATTATCAAAACCCGAATCTGTTGCCGCGGCTTTGTCTACAACACTGAACTGTCTTCAAGCTATAACTGGGGTTAGTCCACTAGTTAATTTACTTCTACTGTGACAGAGGCTGAACAAACTGATAGAAAACAGTCAGCTTAATTTCTGAGATTTATGGTTTCGGTGAAATATCCTTTTTTAATATTTCTAAAAACTTACCGTCATCAGTTTGTAGTAAACATGCAATGCATATTCTGAAGGTATATACAAGCAGTACCCAGGTTCTCCGGTATGTGTAAAAGACATGACCATTACATCAGAAGCATATCCAACATTAACCTTCATGTAAGAATATGGCGCCACCTTAAGGTCACTGTTCGATAACTCACTTAGTAGCTCAACAGCTTTTGGACCAACCACATTCAAGACAGTATACATTGAGGTTACATCATTAAGATCAACCATAGACTTATCTGGAAGATTTCTCTTCATCCATTCGTATACTCGAGTTTGTTGACTTGTGGGAGAAACAGTGAAATAACTGAAAAAAATTACACATTTACGTCATAAATTATAAACTGCATACTATCAAGTAAAATAATACGGTCTCCCCTGGAGATGGCGCTCGCAGAGGCATCTTGACTACGCCAACATAAAACCTTATCTTTTTTCACTATTACCTGTCGAGGTAGAAAGAAGGGGAGAGGACATCAAGTGACTAAGAGGGTTTCGGGTCCCCTATATTATTCCTACTTTGCTGTTATTTGTATTAGTCTGGGACCCAAGCCAACAAACAAACGTGGCTCCGACAAAGTTTTAAATATGTATTTTGATCCCCTGATTACCAATTTTAAGAGTGGATTCCCGAAAAATGGTCAGGTGATTTGTTATTAAGAAAAAAATTGCCAATAATTAAAAGAATGGTTTTTTTGTAAAGTAAAAAAATATTTTCATATTCCTCGTCCGATTCTAAGCAAAAAGCGTCTCTTGTGATTTTTCCGTCTGATGCATAATTTTTGAGTTAAATAAAAATCGTTACACATTTGAAAAATGTCATTTTTTGCAACTTCTCAACATGAATACTTGGCGATTGGTGCTATGCGCATTAATTTTTCATACTTTGTTCTGCCTTAACTTGTGATCGAAAGCAGCGACGTGAAAAGCAAAGATTGCGTCACTAGTGGTTGCAATATGGGCTTAATAGTTACTTCTTGGCGATTGTTTTCTGATAATTAATATTTTCTAGAGGGTCATTTAGCTTATTTGGACAGCAGGTTCAGGTCTTTTTCATAAACAAAACCTACTAACACTGCTACTAAAACAAAACACTAAAAACTTACCTATTTGCCGATTGCCTGACAAGAATGCATTCATTTTCGTAACCTCCTCTAACATTTTGCATTCCAGTATGGACAATTGATCCTATGGGAACATCAACATCATTTGAACATAACCTTTGCAAGTATTGAACTGCTTCATTTCCAGGAGACTAAGACCAAAAAAATATTTTTAAATGAAAAACCAGTAAAGGGGCATTTATATTCTGTGAATTACTCTTTTACTTCCACACAATGCATTTCGAGAATTTAGATCACTTTACAGTTACAGTTGCGACAAAACTAAAAGGGCAATATTAATAGAAGAGTCAGCAGTTAATTGGAGTAATATGTTTTAATAATTAATGATGCCGAAAATTTAATACATTCAATCAAAATTAACGACCTAACCTGGACTAACCTAAAGTAGAGCATAACTTAAACATTGACGATATCTGTAAAAATTCAAAACAATAAATGATAATTGCACATTATAATTAGTTTCAAAAATGACTCGTGCTCATTATCTTCCTTACGCGGTCAAGGAAATGATTATGCACTTTTCTATGAAAATAACAGAAGCTTTACATCTTCGCTCTGTAGAATTATATTATTATGCTAATGAATTTACTACAGGGTCTCCAATTAGTACTCCAGTATTCAATTTCGGCTATATCGTTATATTAATAAACATATATTGATAGGGGTTTAAAGGAGACACCCTTAAAAAAAAACAGGTTAGCTTATACAGGGTGTCTCAGAAAATCGTTGCACATATTTTAATTTTTTTGATGGGACAATCTACTACTATCTATCTTATCGAAGTTGGAGTCTCTCTTTTCAGCTCTAAAATTTTTTGCCTTAAAATGCGGCGTTCCCAAATTATTTAAATTTTAAATATTTTTTAATCAAAATTAGTATTTCACTTAAATTTTAATATCTACACTACGGATCCTCACTTTTGTGTAAAAAGTCTAAGCTGGAGTGATTTTTTCTCACAATAGTACAGTATAGTTTTCTTCATCAGAGTGTCCAAAATATTGAAATTTTCATTTTTGTTTTAAGCCATCTTTTTACACGGAACACCCTGTATCTAGTGCCATGTATCAATAAGAAATTTATTCAACCTGATAGCATCAGGTTTACCTTTATGTCCAACAGTTTTTTCAAAAATTTCCAATAAACATTTTTACCTATTATTTTTCCTACGAATTTTTTATATTTTGAAATCCTTACAGTATCAGTTCCGAATTTGTCATGGCCGCCAAAATTATTTTCAATTCCCTATCTTTATTTAAAATCATTTTTGTTTGGTCTGGTTTTCTTTTGTTAAACAAAGAAAAACAACTTCTAAGACATTTGTCAAATACCTAAATCATATCATATTATTTATCTAATTTTAACTGCAATTGTTTATCATTATAACCTTGAATATTGTTAATTACTTGATAAAAGGTACTATGAAGTTAATATAGACTTTATTTACTCTTTTGTTTGATTTACAATAAGAGTATAGTAAAGTAGTTAACTTTTCTTCTTTCTAGGATGATCTTACTATTAAATCATTATATATATATATATATATATATATATATATATATATATATATATATATATATATATATATATATATATATATATATGTGTATAATTTATATTTTTTTGTAGGTAGGAATATAGTTTACATAATAATTTCACTGCTCATTTATTCCGCCAATCAATTAGGTTAATATACAGGTAGTTTAAAAAAAGAGGATGTTAATTTAATTACAGGCCAGGAATTCCGCCCCTGGGGCGCCGAATGGCGCTGCTGATCTCGATCAACAATTATTATGTAAACTGTATTCCTACCTAGGAAAAAATATAAATTATACGCATACATAATGATTTAATAGTAAAATCGCCCTAGGCGGTTTCAGAAAGAAGAAAATTTAACTAATTAGTAAGAGTGTCATATATTGCAATAAATCAGTAATTGTTGATGTACGGCAATTAATTAAATAATTATTAAACGTCAAAACTGACTCGTACTTAACATAACATAAAACAAAAAAAAATTATTTCATATTTATAAGCCATTTTCTTATTTCTAAAAGAAGTAGGTATTAGATATTAATATTAATTATGTTTCTTATTCATATTGTTAATATTAATTTTTTATTACTGGCAAATCTACAAAATTGAATTGTATAGAGCGGAAAAGCACCTGTTGGATTATAATTCATTTTTCCGATATATGCTGAAACCCAGGATATCGTTGGGTAGTTAATAACAGGTCTAAAAATAGAAGTTTTTTATCTGGCTCAATTTTTAGCGTAAATTGGATTCTTTGGTAGATGTTGTTTAGATATAGCCAAAGGAATAGTACCAATACAAAACTACAAAGTACGCGCCATAAGAGAGGTTCTAGAAATCGAAAAAGCGGGACAGCTGAGTAAACGGGATGATGCTTTAAATATTCCAACTACATAGAAAACAGTAATAAAAAAATCAAAAAACAAAACCACAAAAATCACCAAATGTACGAGAGAACAGCACACAAGCAACAAACACTTTTCAGAAGGGAAGCCTGCGAAACCGCTAAACCAATCAGAAAGCGAGTCAACTTAAAACTCGGAAGAAAACAGAGATCACCATCAGTTCTAAGCGAGTAACGAGACGAGCCATACTTGAAAATGTGAATAACCAAACCATTCGTTACTCGCTTAAAACTGATGGTGGTGTCTGTTCATATAAACTTTTTTCGTATAGGCCACCTCTTCGAAGGTATGGGCTTCCAAAGAGCTGCAATGAACCAAGTTTTTTACACATAATTATTGAACCACCAGGAATATTTCAGTTTTTTTAATATGATATATATCAGGTAAGACCCTTCAAATTACTATCTAAAAAAGTGTTGTGAATTACTCACAGCTACAGGGATGGACTAGCTGTGATACTTATGACCCCATTTTTTTATGTCCTGTATGATGAGAATTTTGGACAACGTTTTTTACATACGTTTAACTACTGACTAAAAATTAAGTTCATGTCGCTAATCGTAACCATTTTCGAAACAACCTCATTTTATTTACATCATGTATTTGACGTATTTCAATAAAAGACACATCTTCCTTTCAAATGTTTAACCTTCAACCATACGATAAAAAAAATTCGGTTCAAAATTAGAGTTTACCTCTTTAGTTAAAAAAGTCTAATTCTGTGAAGTGCAGTTCGACCTAGGTTAGCAAAAAATGTGCGTTTTATTTTATCGTCACCAAAAACAAAGTAATGTTTTACCAAACGTTGCTAGGTACGAAAGAAATAAATATCCTGCATTTTAGAACTTGTCAACTTTCACATCGCTGACACGTTGATTCTTTACTTGGATATTAATTTATTGATTTTTGAATTTCGTGGTGAAATTAAATGTGAAATATGGAGTATGCAGATATGCATCTGATGTATGGTCTCGCATCTTGCAATGCTTTGGAAGCCAGGAGGTTATATCCCGACAGATATTTTAATCGTACTCTTCTAGATCAGAAAACATTTCAACAAGTTGACCAACGTCTAAGGGAGAATGGTAAGCTATTCCATTTAATAAGGTAATATTAAATTTCTTCATAATTTTAGGAAACTTTAGGAAAAGAAGTACTGATGCTGGTCAGGGAAGAACAGTATGTACGCCGCAATTAGAGGAATATATTTTAAATGCTGTTATATCCATATCATTTGAAAAATGTGCATGAACTAATCTTGAAGATTTTCCCCGTAGAATGCAGTTTGCAAACTGGCTATTGGATCAGCAACGAAATAATGAAAACTTCATTAGCACTGGTCTCTTCACGGATGAAGCAGAGTTTACCAAAAATGGTGTCATAAATTTACACATCTCACGTGTATGAGCTGATGAAAGTCCTAATGCAACTATTGTTTCGCATCATTAACATCAGTTCCAATCAATTAATGGCCGGGCTGGAATGATTGACAATTTTTTGATTGGACCATTCGTATTACCAGCACGACTGAATGGAAAACTTTATTTGGAGTTCCTCCAGAACGCTTTTCACGATTTAGTAGAGCACTTACCACTTGAAACCCGCCGAACCATGTACTATATACACGATGGAACACCACCTCATTTCAGCGTTGCTGTGCGGGAGCACCTGAATAACGTCTATCCAAACCGTTGGATAGGTAGAGGAGGACCTAGCGCCTGGCCTTCTCGATCTCCCGACCTAACGCCGTTGGATTTTGACCTGTGGGGACACCAAGTATTCCACTCCGATCGATAGTAGGGAGGAGCTTCTACAGAAAATCACGTTTCATGGTGATCAAATAAGGAACAATGCTGAGTTAATGTGGTGAATACAGCAGTCCTCAATTCGTCGTGTCCGCGAGCGTATCAGACTTCACGGAGCCCGTGTTGAACCCTCTTACGAAGTTTTTAACTAAAGTTAGTTTAACTTTTTATCGATACTATGTTGACAGGGGGAAAATCATTTTTCTTTTCATATTCAACCCGACAGAAGTTAGGGGACTAACAGTGTAAAACTTGATTCCAATTACAGCTCTTTGGGAGCCCATATCTCTCAAGAGGAGGCCTATACGAAAAAAGTTTATATGAACTTTTAGTATTTCTTTCACGTGTTTTTTTCATATCCAGGAGATTTCCTACATTTTCCCGGGAAATTATTACCAGATGGGAAACTTTTTTAAAATCGATTTTAGAGAAAAGTTCTGCTCCTTAATAATATAATTTTAACTTAGGAAAAATTGATGTAGGATATACGAGGTGTGACTATAAAATAACGAGATAGATGTTTCTACAGACGAAATACCCATGCGCCAAAGGCGAACTGCCGACAGCTGTGTAGCGTGAAGCCTTCTGTTTCAAATGCGGCGCCTCCAGTGTCTGCAGACAAATCAGTCTGGTCGTGGCCTTCGATTGTATAAGAGCTGTTTTTTTGTTTTGCCAAAAAAATTATAAGCGTAATAATAGGTCGGAGAATTGTGAAATTTTACGTGAAACTTGGAAAAACCGCTACTGAAACTTATCTTTTATTAAAATACGGATATTGTAATGAATAATTATCGCGTGCGCGAGCTTTTGAGTGGTTTAAGAGTTTCCAAGATGGCCGAGAAGACGTTGAAGTTAAATCACGCCTGAATCGCTGCTCCGCGGATGAAAACAATAAAAAAAAAGCAGTAATCTGATTCGATCTGACGGTCGATTAACTATTCTGCGATTGTTGAAACTGAAGGAATCGACAAAAAATGCGCGAGGAAAATTTAACAAGACAATTTTACAATGCAAGTGTAGGGAAACTCTCACAATCGAACAAAATGAATCTCGCAAAAATGTCTGTACTGATACTTTGAACGCCATACACAAGGCTATTCTAAATTTAAGTTACACTACATTGCCGTTATGTAAAAACACTAATCAAGTTATAAATTAGTCTAGAAGGTGGTTAAAAAATAATTTTATTTTATAACATTGACTTTTTTGACCCGTTATAAACGATGTTCCCCGTACATTGTTGATAATATTACCATATCCTTAAAGGAAAGTAACAGAAAAAGTATTTTTACTTACTCTACCTTAATTTCGATTTTTGAGAAGGTTGACATGTCAATAATTCCAACGCCTTCGATACAGGCAAGATATTCTTCTTTCATAAAGTCAAAAAATTTCGGTTTAAAAAAGGTCCCTTCGGGCATTTGAAGTTTTTGTTGACCCCCTAAAAAATATTTCAGTATCAAGAAATGAATCAGTTTCAACAGCTACTATCTATTATCGATATTGTAGTTGTTGTGGTTTTGTTTTGCACCAAAAAAGTCAAAGGAGTAATTTTCACCTCCAAGTTGATGAATAAAAAATTTTTCGTTGCTTTTAATTTAGATGTGCGTACTTATATGCACCACGTACCACTGCAAACCGTAAGTTACGCCACTAGAACAAAAAATAATGTCGGTCAACCTCTTAAGATGTAGGTTACATTTTTAATGGGTAAAAATTGAAATGATCCAAAAGTAAAATATTTTATACTTACTAGTTAATACCACACTACGTACTTTGGTAAGTGGAATCGAAATACAGCGCTCTTTCATAAGCCATTTTGATGCCAAAAACGGCACCTCTTGTTTGTAACACACTGTATAAAGGGGAACATCTCAGCTCTCTTGCGTACTTATATTCACATTGGAAGGGATATAAAATGCTATAATGCCTAAAATTAATAACGGATAAGTAAGAATTATTATGAGCTCGGAACTTGGGACGTTATGGGATAATTTTCTGGAAAAAATTAGAGAAAATTCTAAAATAGATAATTAGGGCAAGACTTCATTTGGTAATTATTTCGATTAAGTGAAATCTAAGAAAACTACTTTTTTTGAAAAAAATTCGTTACATATCCCTCTATTGCGAGGTTAAACAATCAATCAATATATATTTGTACATGAAAGAACACACAATAGTAGTCTCATACGTCAATAAAAATGAAACAATTACAAGAAGTACAATAAAATTTAACAGTATCGGACCTAGTACAGAGCCTTAAGGGATCCCATGGTTAACCAGTCTTTTATCTAAAATATGATTATACAGGACACACAATGGATACGATTAGACAAATGTGACTCAATCAAACCAACACCGTTGCTATTAATATGACAATTAGAGAGCTTTTTCACTAGCAAAGTATGGAACACACAATCGAAAGCCTTAGATAGATCGAAAAATGATGCTTGGGCATCTTTTCTCCTCAAGACACTCCTAGATATAACTACAAGTTGATTAATGGCTGTGATGGTTGACATGACTTTTTTAGAACTGATAACGGGTACAATCGAAAAGGGCTTTTAGTTAGAGATTTCGTCACTAGAACCGTTTTTTTATACTGGTACGGCACGTGTCACCTTCAGATAGAGAGGAAAAGTGTTATTTTCTATACATAGATTTATAAGTTTAGTTAAGTGATAAATAATTAATTAACTGTTTTTAAAATATTAACATTTAAATTGAAATAGTCCTTGCTGGGACTATTCTTAAAATTTGAAATAATATCTCTTACTTCATTAAATGAGACGTTCTCAAACGCCAGGGGCAACATAATCGATAGATTTCTCCCTGAAATAGGAAGATCCTTAACGATGTTATCAGCAATTTAGCAAAAAAAAAAAACAAAACACGATTCTGGCCTTACTCTTCCACAAATCTTCTTTCGTTTTCCGGAAAATTCAAAAAACATCACGCTTCACTTCACAAGGTCACTTTTACTTGTGAAGAAAACACTAAAGGCCTATTCTTTTGAGTCATTATCACTTTCACTTCTATCACTTGAAGTAATCATGATCACTTCAGCCCAATGACAAGTAGCCGTGGAAGTGTTCTTCGCGCCGACCAAAATGCGGAACATCTCCACGAATGTAGAGAAATTTTTTTCAAAAAAAATTCCCTTATCGAAATAATTACCCTTAATTTTTAGACAAAAATAACCAATATAGCGAGACTTCAATGGGTGTCTGTCTATCTGTATGTTACAGCATTTTTTTTACGAACTAAATTTGGCTCAGTTATAAAATGTGCATGCCCATATCTGTTTTTTCTCTTTAGGAAGACGAGCAAAAATGGGGACCGAAAAAAATCTGTCAAGTGCGATCACATATGAAGGCCGATTTCTTACGAATTCTCTTTTGATTTAGAACTGATTTATGAGAAAAAGTGTATGAAAAAATCCATCAATCCCCCTATCGCCGAAATGTGTTGGCCGAAAAATCTAAAATAATTCACGCTAATAGACAGTTATTTAAAAATTACAGACCTGGCCCATAACATTGGATAATACGATATCCATACCTCGTAAGTCACACTCGTACTGGATCGCACGAAAAATAAGTTACATAGTACATAATATGCAAAGTTACCTTCCAACTACTTCTTTAATTCGTTGGCGCAAATAGTGTCTACCATTGTGAACGGTTAAAAACCGCTGTAAAATAAAAGGGAGCAAATCCTGCTTTGGTTCACCTTCAATAATCCAGTCGGCTACTGCTTTTCCTATCCCGCCTGCACCCTATAAAATAATTAAATACAAAAACAAAAAATTTACAAAACTGTAACGAATAATAATTTTTGATAAAACCATACTTTATGTTTTATTTTTCGAAAAATTCTAGATATGTTCAAAATAGAGACTTCAACTTCAGGCTGAAAGAGAAAAAGAATAATAGTTAAATTTAGATAAAAAAAAAAGAAACTGATCAGAGTCATGCTAGCTAAACCAGGTACAACAGCCTATGACAGCAAGTCCAGATTCCATGTAGCAGATGAAACATATTCCTCTGAGACGTCATAAGCCAAATGAAGACTTTATTTCAACTGTAAATTTCAAATGTACGCATGTACAAAGTGTGATCGGTTCACCGGAGGTAACCCGACAACAAACGAAATGAATAGATGGCTAATTTGCTTATTTGTAGTTGTATTGTTTTGTGGTGACAAAAGCAATCACTTTTGGGATTTTAAACAAGGTAAATTAGTTACTAAATTAAAAAAGAAATATTGCAAAATATTTTAATGTCTTTTTCGTATTTTCATAATGAAATAATACAAGAAAGCCCTTCACATATCGATCACATTCGTTTTTGGATCAATGTACATTATTCTTCACTCTAGTCATGAAATGTATGAGGGCCATAGTAGAATTATTTTGGAGCTGGCTGATAACAATCCAACTTATGAGTCTGTGATATCTGGCGATTTTAATCTTCCAAACAGCTTATGGAATAATTCATATAAATAATCTTAGTGTACAATGCTCTGTAGCTTCTCCAGCCAACATTATGTGTGCAAGTTTTAATTATTTAAATTTTTTACAAGTTAATCAGTAGTTTAACCCGAATAATCAATTTTTAGATTTGATATTTGGTAATAGTCAGGGATATGTGTTTCTCTGGCTTATGACATCTTCTTGATTACATCTCGGCACAGTGGGTATATCCAGAGGGGGGGGGGGGGAGTCGATGGCCTCCCCCCAAGATCTTCGAAATCAGGAAAATAGACCCGAGTCTGCTCCTTACACTAGGAATATGAATGCTGTTGGCATCCTCCCCTTGTCGATAACTCGCGTTCGCTTGCGATCGCCCCCCCCCCCCCTAAAAAAACTTCAAATTCAGAACTGCTGAAGTCTCCCTTCTCGTCAACAACTTGCTTTCACTTGCCATACTGTATTTTTGTGATATTACAGTCCCCGCAAAGAGAGAGGATGAATCCGCCACTGTCTCAGCATCACTCAACGTACCTCGCCTCCATTCCGTATTTCAGTAATAACATTAATTTAAAATATGATATTTTCCATTATGACTAAAAATTGTTATTACTCAGTAATAAATGATTATCTTCATGGAAATGACTGGAACACTGCTCGATAGTGATGGTGTCAATATTAGTTCTTTATAATGCTTTATATGATGCTTTAGATGTCTGTTCCTACGAAATGGATTAAATCCACAAATTTTCCTGTTTGGTTTTCAGGCGAGCTTCGCAGCTTAGTGTGAACAAAAAAATTGCACACCGTCGATATAAGGAAAATAATTCGAAGCGTGATTATACTGAATTCTCAGAAGTGCGAGAGAGGTCTAAAGCTCTTCAGGCGAATTGCTATGCTCATTATTTAAATCGAATTGAAGAAGGTTATAGCAATAAACCAAACCTATTTTGGAAATATGTTAATTGTTCACGTAATTCCAGCACTTATCCTAGGTCTATGTTATCCAGGAATCAGTCGCTGATCAGGTTATTGATTTGCTCAAGTTTCTGCCTGATGGGACAGTGAGCATTTCTTCAATGACTGTATTATTATGCGATGTTTTGATAGCATTAGGGGTCTAAAGATATCTTATTACATTGGACCCGACAGTATTCCGCCTGCTTTTTTGAAAAACTGTATTTACTTTTTTAGCGGACCCTTGCACTATATATTTCAACTTCCTTTAAGATCGGGTTTATTTCCTATTTACAGGAAAAAAACCCGTTGTTCCACCCCCATTTTTAAATCTGGTAATAGGCAGGACATTTGTAACTATAGAAGTATTTCTGTGCAATCGGTGATTTCTAAAGTGTTTGATAGATTGCTTTCTGACAAGCTTACTTGGAAATGAAAGGATGTCATCATGGAAGAACAGTTGGAGTCCACGAGGACCAATCTGCTTGTTTATAAATAGTATTTGTTGGACGCCTTTGGGGGGAAGTTAAGGGTAGATAGTATCTATACAGATTTCTCGAAAGAGTTTGACATAGTAAATCACGAATTATTTTTGCATAAGTTGTGGGCTTTGGGACTTGGTTCTGAAATGAATATCTGGTGTCATGTCTGGTCGCAGCCAACACGTACGAGTGCCACCTGGTTCTCATTGTGGTCCTTTGCTTTTTAATTTATTTATTAATGATATCGGTAACGCCATAATTCATTCTAACTTTATAATGTTTGCAGATGATCTCACGGTTTTTAAGAGTATAGAGTCTGAAATTGACATTTTGGGTCTGCCTGGATGGCTTATTTTTGTGGTCATAAGGAACGGTTTGAATCTCAATGTGAAGAAGTATTTTTCTGTTACGCATAAATAATGAGGAATTATATATATATATATATATATATATATATATATATATATATATATATATATATATATATATATATATATATATATATATATATATATATATATATATATATATACTGAACGGCACCATTTTAGAATCAGTCTTCGAAGTTTATGACTTGGGTGTATTATTTGATTTTCAGCTTTCTTTAATAAATCATTTTAATAAAATTGTTCAAGGGGGCTTTAAAAGATTGGGACACACATATTTATAACAATTTTGATTACTGGATTAATTATGATATTGTAATGAACTCGTTTTGCCCGAGATCGTTGAGCGAGCGAATATATTACACATGTTTAATCTTCTAAACGAAACAGTTCTAGTTTATTACAATGTACTAATCTTAACCCTTACTTACCAGACTGGAGTCCAAAAGACTCCAGGTCTATTTTTTTCTTAATTTTAAATACTTAAACGTTAATGGAGCGGGTCTACAAGAACATTTAGTACAACTACCCTTTAAGAAAATTCTGGATCGATTAGTCTGTCAGCAGCAGTCATTCAAAGTTGCACGGAGTCCAAATTGACCCCAGTGTGAAAAGTATGTCTGAAGTCGAATTTTTGCAGTAAATTTTTTTCTGAATGGTATTGATTCGAGAGTGAAGAATAAAGTTGGTACATTCTATATACAACGTGTAATTTTTTTTTCAAATAAATAACTTTTTAATAACAATAGTTTGAAACGTAGTAGAATACGCGATGAGCTATTTGGTTGATGTATACATTTTTCTATCTCTACCTCAAACCATATCTGGAGCGGAGCAGAAGTTGTGTAAAGACTTTCAAATCCGCATTTCTGAATCTATGAACAAATACATCAGATCGAATTTCCATCGAAACAGCGATGTCTCATGTGCTCGGGAAAAGAAGATAAGAAAACGAAAAATGGCTGTGCATCGTGCAAACGCTTTGTTTGCAATGACCACAGCGTGAGTGACTTGGGCATAATAGTTGATGGGGCCTATCTTTTAATCATCATATAGACACCATTGTCAGCAGGGCTTTTATAATATTGGGCTTCATCATAAGAGACTCCAAGCACCTTAAGAACACAAAAGTCATTGTGTCGCTTTATAATAGTTTGGTCAGAAGTATATTTGAATATTGTTTAGTAATCTGGCAACCACACACGCATACCATATCGACAGGATTGAAAGAGTGCAACTCAAATTCGTCAAATACTTATTGTTTAAATTTCGTTTTCCATACCAAAATGTCTGCTATGAAACAAGGCGGCTGGTATGTGGTATGCAGAATTTGAAGCATAGACGCAGATAGGCCCCTCTCTTGTTTCTTTACAAATTGACGAATAACGTGATCTACAGTCATGGCTGGGTGGGGTTGTCCTCTTGGGCCCTACGTGACGAACTGTGTTCAAACATGTTTACTGACCCTATGTGTCAAAATTACAATAAGTTTTTCTCCGACAGTGACATTTTTACATTAACTTGTGTAGTTTCAACAGAAAACTCAGATTCGGCGCCATTTAAATCGATTATTTAATCATTTCTTTGTTTTTTATGTATTTCAGTTTTTATGAAAGACCTGTTTTATTATTTGTAATTTTGCATAAAAATTGTATTGTATTCGTGTTATGTCCTCTAAGTTTTTGTACATGTAACCTTTTTATGGTTTAATCTTTATTTATAATTGTACTTTGTAATGCTCATATTAATGTTTTTTTTTATGTTTGTGTATTTTGTACTATTTAGAGGTTTACCTCTGTATGTTATTATTGAAATAAATACATAAATAAAAAAAACTGTAATGCATGATCGTATCAGAAGTATTTGGCTTTCGACGAGTCTAACCCAACAGACTTCTTGCGGCAGTTTAATATTGTGTCCTGAATCTACCCCATATGCCGGAAACTTCTCATCCCATTATCGTACATTTATTTTTAAAAACCAAATATTTTGTCTGATCTCTATTTAACACAAGTGTGTTAGAATTAATAAATCAGCAGTCCCTATTTCCTCTAATATATCTGGATTATTAACAGACCAACATTCGGAGGTATTGTCAGCAAAGAATGTGAAAACAACACTTATTATTAGTTAAAGGATGTATTTTATTTTATAAATAAATTAATTACCTGTAAAGAGTTACCATTCATTCCACATGCAGCAAAATAGTTTTTAACTTCGGGAGCTTCTCCTAGTATCCACCTTCCATCTGGAGTAAAATTATCTGGAGAATTGACAAGGTCAGGATTTTTGCAGCTTTTAAGGATAGGAAACCGATTCACAGCATTATCCCAAAGAGGACCTAGTAAGTAAATGTTTTATATGTAGTGTATCCACGGATAGGGTACCATGCTCTAATTTCAGTATTTTTGATTTTTCAATAAAACGACATTCTTGATAAAAAGTATTATTTGTTGTTTTCAAAAACAGTAACTATTTCACAAAATTCATTTCACGAAGTTGTTCCAAAATAGAAACAAAGTCTACATATGTAGTTTAATAAAAAAAAATTAAAAGATAATTTTCACCTAAAAATAAAATTTTTGAGCCAAGGCATTGTAACAAATATTCCTATTTTTGATTGAACAGGTGAATTAATTTGACAATTTAAACTTTTCTGTCAATATCAATATAACAGACATTATTTGTTTTTTGCTAAAAAAATAGTTTTTAAATGACAAAAGCCCTTTTCGTAAAGAAAAAACAAATCAGTCAGCACCAATCAGAGTTAAAAAAAACAGTCAGGTAAGCAAAAGGTTTACAACAATGATTTTAATGACAACATTGGCCTACTAAAAGAACAAATTGTGGAATTTGTTGCAACTATAAATGCAGATATAACTGCATCTTTGTATGAAGAATTTAGAAAAATTAGTACTAGTACAGATTTATTGTTAACGTTTAAACACATTGCTTTAAAAAAAATAAAGGAAAAATTAATTTTTGTATTTATTTTTTATTAAAATATGTTTCTATTTCGTTTCTTATAATTTGGTTAAATAAAATTTGTAAAAAAATTACATATAACAGTATCTTATTTAAGAATAATTTGAAAACCCTGCAAAACTTTTTATCAAGAATGACTTTTCCTCAAAAAATCAAAAATATTGTAGTTTACTAGAGTGCCGTATCCCATCTGTGGATACACTGTACCTTCTATTTATAAAAAATTCTAAGCAGAAAGATTGTAATGACTAATTCAACGTCTACCTTAGAATATGGATTGGATTTTTTTTTGTGGTTCCACATAGTTTGATTAAAGGTTAGATTGTCAATGCTTTATTTGCCATTTGCATATGTACACATAGCGCTACTCTGTATATTTAAGAAGTTCAAAACTGATTTCGGCTAGTTAAATTCTAAATATATCTCTATGACAACCCGATAATCTCATAATTGGAGCATTCAAAAAGTTATCAAATAACTTCGGTCAAGTTATTACTTTGTTCTTGTGTGCTTCCCCAACTTTGTCGATTCCATCCCCCTTGGTCGCTTAGACTTATTTTAAAGCGCCCTGTCCTCATTCAATATCTAACAATAACACCTAGCAAATTTAAATATATTACAAAGAGAAATTGCAGAAACAATACTAAAGAAAATTGGATATTTCAGGTACCTCCGGATTTATTTAAGTGGCTTATTAGAAACAACAATTTAGTGTTTGACCTTTGTCCGGCGTATGTACAAGAATATACCAATGTAGCGATTTGTTTCAAATGTTGTTTATTTGGTCACGTTGCCAAATACTGTACGGCGAATATGTGTTGTCATAAATGTGGAGGTATGCATGAGGGTACTCAATGTAATGCAAATACCTTTGACTGTCCTAACTGCAAGAGATCTAAATTACCACAAGGAAATCACTCAGCTAGAAATACATCTTGCCCGATATATGTACAAAGAATTCATAGACTTCAACAGCAAACTAATTATTCATCCACAGATACTTTTTTACCAGTAACGTAACCAATTTTGAAAACCAAAATGGTGTTAGTGATAAACATCATACCGAAGATATGACATTCAGCATTGCTTATCAGAATGTGCGGGGCCTTAATAATAAAATGGCAGTGTTTTACAATTCAGTTATTTTAACAGAAAATGAATATGATGCAATAGCTTTAAGTGAGACATGGTTAAACAATAGTGTAAATAATAGTGAATTATTTCCAGAGTCTTTTACGGTTTTTAGAGGTCGAAATAGGAAAGATAATATGCGTGGCGGTGGAGTATTGTTGGCAGTTAAAAAAATATACAAATGCAGTTTATTAAAATTAGATTATAGTATATCATCTATAGATTTTTTGGCGGTCAAAATTTTCACAGATAATGTTAATTTTATGTATATATTAGTAGTTTATATTTCACCTAGCTGCCCTCTAAAAGAAAGAGAAGACTTATTCTCTTACATAGAAAGCCTAGAATGTATTTACCAGTCAAAAATTGTTGTTGTTGGAGATTTTAATATTAGTCATTTAAATGATTATTACACAACTAATTTTAGGGACCAACAAATAGATACATTCATTAATCTTGTTGAGTTTTTTGACTGCCAACAATTAAATCGAGTACTAAACAAAAATAACCATATACTTGATGTTACAGTTACTAATACTAGATGTAAAGTTTGTGAAAGTACGTTCAGTTTTGTTGAAGTTGACCCACATCACCCCCCTTTAACCATAGAAATAGTACTTAAAACTCCTAAAACGCGAATTTTACCTAATAATAATACTGTTCTCAGATTCAACTTCAGGAAGGCTAATTTTGAGGCTATGTATCAGTTATTTCAGCATACAGAGTGGAATGACCTGAAATCTTTCAAAGATGTCAATATGGCTGTAAAACGTTTCTATGACAAAGTATTTGCAATATTTGAAATTTGTGTTCCTAAAAATAAACCTTGCACAAAAATATACCCTATATACTTCACAAAAAATATTATCAAAGACATAAAAACTAAAGATAAATTGAGAATTAACAGTAAAAGAACTGGGGATGTAGAATTATACAATAAATTTATACAATTAAGAGCTAAAATAAAAAGAGACATAAGAAATGCCTATGAAAACTATATAAATAAAATCCAGTCAGACATCTGCGAGGATTCAGGGTCATTTTGGCGATATATTAATGGTAATAGAGGTGTTGTTGGTGTTCCAAGCAAGGTGCGTCTAAATGATGTTGAGTATATCCATGGGAAATCGATATCAAATGCATTTGCCTCATATTTCAGCTCTGTTTTTGTTGATGACTCTGGATATCTCGATGACCTTGTTATGGATGAATTTCGAGTCTTTGATTCTTTGTGTATTGATCAAGTCACCTATGAGGATGTGTGTGATGCTGTCAAGGGCCTTAAAGTTGATAGAGCAGTTGGTCCAGACAATATACCTGCATTTGTGTTTAAAGGAATGATCGGCTTTCTGGCTGAACCTCTTAGAATATTGTTTAACCTTTCTCTGAAAACCAATACATTTCCCCAAATTTGGAAGGAGGCTAAAATTTGCTCAGTTTTCAAGAAAGGCGATAACAGTGATGTAAAAAATTATAGACCTATATCCCTATTGTCATGTCTGGCAAATATATTTGAATCTGTTTTATACAAATTTGTATATAATTTTGTTGAAAATAAAATATCAAATCGACAACATGGGTTTTTAAGTAAAAAATCTACGGCCACTAATTTATGTGAACTAACCCAATATATAGCCGAAAACCTTGATAAAAAGAACCAAGTTGACGTTGTTTATACAGATTTTGCCAAGGCCTTTGACAGGGTATCGCATAACATTCTTATACAGAAATTACATGGGGAATTTGGCTTTCATGACAACCTTGTACATTTCTTGAAATCTTATTTGCAAAACAGACCACAAAGGGTGACTATTAAAGGCTATTATTCAGATTATTTCTTTGCTACATCAGGTATACCGCAGGGCTCTAACCTAGGTCCATTGCTCTTCCTGTTGTTTATAAATAATCTGGTTGATGAAATTAACGCATCTAAAGTACTATTGTTTGCTGATGATCTTAAATTATATATAAAAATTAATAATTACAATGACTGTCAGGTCCTTCAACAAAATTTGGACATACTGTATCAATGGTCAATCAAACATAATTTGCATTTTAATATTGACAAGTGTTTTGTCCTTAGTTTTAGTAGGAAAAAATTTTATTTAAATCATGTTTATGAAATGAATGGGAGGGCGTTGACTAGAGGTGACGAAATGCGGGATCTTGGAGTCACCTTTGACACTCGACTGACATTTAAAACTCATATATGTGATATAACTGGTAGGGCCTCTAAGATGTATGGGTATATAGTTAGAAATTGTAAAGAGTTTAATGTTAAGTGTATTAAGTTGTTGTATGTGGCCTATGTGAGGAGTATTTTGGAATATTGTTCAATAATATGGAGTCCATGTTATGAGAATCATATTTACGAAATAGAAAAAATACAGAATAAGTTCTTAAGATATATCTATTACAAAGAAACGGGCATATATCAAATGCATATACCAAAAATAGATATTATGAATAATCATAACATTAAAACACTTGAAAGTAGAAGGAAGGTATCATCTATCTATTTTTTATATAAATTGTTGAACGGTATGATAAATGCTCCTGACTTATTAGCCTTAATTAACTTTTATGCTCCGCCATATAGAACCAGAAATCCACTTGTTTTTTTATATTGATAATACTCGTACTAACTATTACAATAATTCACCTGTTATGGTAATGTGTAGGTTATATAATCAAATACGATCAAGATTTGATTTTTGTGATATCAGCATATCAAATAGGCTTAGAGCATTGCTGTATGATATAATGTAAGTGATACAGTAGAATGTTAGTGTTTAGCAATGTTTATATTCTTATTATTATTAATATTGATTTGTTTAGACTAAGTCTCTTGTCCTACTCTGTAATTGGATGTAAATCTGTAGGGTTTGTAAACAAATAAATAAATAAATAAATGAAATTAGATAAGTAAAGTAAACGAAACACATATTAAACACCAAAAAAGTGTAATTAACACATAACGAACAGTTGTATTATTAAATAAACTTAACTAATAATAATAATGGAACGGATTAGTCTGTTAAATAATGAACAATTTAATAAAATCTTGGACTCTAACTGGACACAATCACAATCCTCTCTTACTGCAAAAGTAGATTCATATGGAGCGCTGGTGATTGCATCTTGAATCCACGCAGTAATTAAGTAATCAATATTGATCATTTTGAAGGAGTTTTCCCAAAACGGATTTTATATTGTGAGATAAATCAATTCCAGGTTTAAAACTGCCGCTACAAGAGAAAACAATCTTTGACTCCATGTTCATTTATTTTTCATCTCCATAGTTTTAGTTTTTTGGGGCTCTTGACATTTCGCGATTCTATATGCCACTATGTACAATGCTAGCAAAACACTGACAGGTATTTACGACTGCCAAGAAAAGTACTTTTTTGTTATTTCAAGTTGTTTAAACTTTTTGGCAAAGAAATCATCAAAGTGACCAATTATTCTGTCACAGTTTCTTTCCAAATAATGTTTTAAACTTACTTGGCGTTTGCAGTAAAATCGAAATCCGAATAACCCGTATTTATACTTTTCACGTTCTTGTTCGTTTAACTGTTACTAGTTTAATATTTATCAAGGAGGTTAATCTCGTCTTGTCTTTCTTGATTGTAGGCTTCGGTATACTGTAATGGACTAATAAATTTCTGATGTTACACAGCATTAAACCTCTGCCAACAAATCGATACTAACAGGTAAACCCATAACGGATTTTTTTTTGTTTATTGTTAATTTCGTTACAAATAAGGGTAATCAGTGTGAAAAATTTGTAAAGTTTTTACATTTTAAAAAACTGATTCACAAAATATTGTCTAAAGGTAATTTTTTATTTGTAATCATATGGTCGAAATATATACATGTTATGTTTTAGTTTTTTGCATATACATAAAAGTTAAAAATTGAGTATATAGACTGTGGATCTTATAGAAGAAAGTTGGCTCATGCTTAAAAAGAGACAGAGTTTTTTCGACTGACATTACTGTTTCAAAATTTATATAATAACACTAAAAAACTTAAAATTATTTTTAGTTTAGAATAGCACCATAAAAATTATGTTATTTGGAGATTGACCAAGTATGTCGATTTGCATTCAAAAGCTTTTTTCATTAATGAACTTCTCGAATTGCCGAAATTACCGCACTCTTACTTAAATAAGTAACAAAATCCTTGAACTGTTTTTTCTTTGGATGCCACTTTGAACGTCTTACATTTTCTGTTATTTCTGGCTCAATTTCTGGTACATAATCACTATCATTACCATTTTCTATTTCAATTGAGTCTCTAGAACTTGACTCATCTATCAAATTTTCTGAATGATCAGTCAAACTTTCAGTTTGGACTTCTTTAGACACCGAACTTGTGTTATTTTTGCCCCCACTGGCTCTCGTTTTTCTCCAACAAGAATATCACTGTTTCTTTAACATTTTCCAATATAGTAACATCTCTGCTAATGATTATCCTTTTAGTGACTGGATTATAGCATCTGAAACCTTTAGTGTTTGTGTCAAATCCTACTATGTTTTTCTGCCTTTCTGTCAAACTTATTTCTTCTGGCTTTAGGAACGTGTACCATGGCTAAACTACCAAATATTCTTACATGTTCTAGATTTGGTTTTTTACCTGTCCAAAGTTCATATGGGGTTTTTGAGATACCTGCTGACACTGATCGATTTTTAAGATAACGTGCTGTGTTACAAGTGTGGTGTACACTACATCTCACCGTCAATTCCCCTCACACTTTAAGTTCAAATATAACATCCAAAAATTATATAGTACGACAACGGGTGTCTGGGAAGGTGTCAGCCGAAACCCACTGATGAGTCCTATGGCTGGCACCGGGACGAAACACCTAATATTTTTCAGATTGTATATGTGAAGCTGCTTCTCAGGCTAGGGAGCCAAATTGAGAACCGGAAGGCAGGGGCCATTTATTTTAAACCGGTACACGCAGCCTCTCGCATATTACAACATGGCATCCCTGGTGTAGGGACCGTTGCAGACAAGGATCTGCAATAGAGCGTCGTACTGATGCTGGATCCCGACGGGGTGTTAGTCCCCGGAGTTCTCAGGCCCCAATTAATTAGCAATCACACCTTCCTTATAATCGGAATCTGGTATACAAATTTCCAATTCCCAGGAAGGTTGATTGTCTAGAGGGGGGGGTGTGGTGTACACTACATCTCACCGTCAATTCCCCTCACACTTTAAGTTCAAATATAACATCCAAAAATTATATAGTACGACAACGGGTGTCTGGGAAGGTGTCAGCCGAAACCCACTGATGAGTCCTATGGCTGGCACCGGGACGAAACACCTAATATTTTTCAGATTGTATATGTGAAGCTGCTTCTCAGGCTAGGGAGCCAAATTGAGAACCGGAAGGCAGGGGCCATTTATTTAAAACCGGTACACGCAGCCTCTCGCATATTACAACACAAGCTTCAGCCCATAGAAATTTGCTGGCATTAGCATCAAACAACATACATATGGTTCTCTCTACTAAAGTATAATTAAATAGCTCTACCATTTCATTTTGCTCAGGTGTATAGCTATTTGTTGTTTGGTGAATTATACCATTTGTATTTAAATAATCTTTAAATTCTTTACTTGTGTACTCACCACCGTTATCTGATCTTAAAATCTTTATTTTCTTGTTTTACTGTCTCTCAACTAGTTTTTGGAATTCTTGAAATATTTGTTGCATTTCATCTTTAGTTTTCAGAAAACATAAAGCATATTCTGCTAAAATCATCTATGAATGTTAGAAAATACTTTGCCACTTCTAGAGAAGTCGTCTCCATTGTGCCACAAATGTTACTGTGGATAATTTCTAGCACTTCACTAGCTCTACTGCCTTTGTTAGGAAATGGTAAACGAGACTGCATACCTTGACAACAAACTTCACAGTTTTGCATATCAATATTAGCTACATTTGGCTCTCTCTACTAAAGTCCGATTAAATAGCTCTACCATTCTATTCTGTATAACTATTTGTTGTTTGGTGAATTATACCATTTATATTTAAATAATCTTTAAATTTTTTACTTGTGTACTCACCACCGTTATCTGATCTTAAAATCTTTATTTTCTTGTTCTGCTGTCTCTCAACTAATCTTTGGAATTCTTGAAATTTTTCTTGCATTTCATTTTTAGTTTTCAGAAAATATATAAAGCATATTCTGCTAAAATCATTTATGAATGTTAGAAAATACTTTGCCCCTTCTAGAGAAGTCGTCTCCATTGGGCCACAAATGTTACTGTGGATAATTTCCAGCACTTCACTAGCTCTACTGCCTTTGTTAGGAAATGGTAAACGAGTCTGCTTACCTTGACAACAAACTTCACAGTTTTGCATATCAATATTAGCTTGTCCTTTGAAAGAAGTTCCATCTACTAAATAACACATTTTATTCATGTAGGCACTATTTAAATGTCCCAATCTACGATGCCAAGTTTCACAGCTGACAGCTTCTGTTACAAAACTTGCACCCTGCTGTAGATTTAGCTTGTAAACATTGTTCTTTAAACTTGCTGTTGCTACCAATTTATCTTGAGAATTACAAATCTTGCAATCCCTCTCACTGAAACTGACTTTATTGTCATTTTTAATTAGCTGACAAACTGACAATAAATTCGTTTTTAAATCAGGTACATATTGGACATTACTTAACAAAACATTACACTCCGAGGTACCTACGGCTGCTTTTATTTGCACATTAACTGCGGAATTTACTGGAATTTTTGTTTTGTTAGCTACAATAATTTCAGACAAATCTGGAGTTGGTTCATTGATTAACCACTGTCAATAAACCAGTCCGTGCTTTCAAAATGTCCGGTAGTGAAAACTGCACTAGTTGGACATCTTGTCCTATAATGTCTTGGTTGTCTGCATTTAATATAAATAATATTACTTTTGTCTGAATTGTTTTTGTTCGCATAAACACAATCTGAACGATTTTTCTAACTTTTTGAACTACTTGCGCCATCTCTTGAAGATCTATCGGAGCTTGACCTGTCCGATTTCGAATGGGTTCTGAAGTTAGCTGCAAACGCGCCATTAGCGCCATCTCTTCGCATATCCAATAACTTCGTCTTTATGGAATTTGTGGTAATGTTCAAACCACAATGTTCAACGGCTATTATCATTGGAGCGAATTTTTAGGGAAGACCCGCCAGTAATAACGATCCTACTCATTCTTCATCTATTTTGAATCCTGTCTTTCTTAATTTCTGGGACGTCTCGAGAACTTGATTGATATACGCCTCCATCGAATCATGATTCCCCAATCTAGCATAGGGTCCTTAAAAGTCCTATTTTGCTCGTAAAATCATTGTCGTCGCACAAGCTTTTCAAATTTGTCCACACTTCCTGCGCCATTTTGGCCTTTTTTACATGCGGATATAAGACCGAATCTACAGTTAATACTAATTTAGCTTTTGCCTGGGCTACTAAAGTAGTATCTTGCTCTGTACTTTCAATGCACTTGCTGAGTCCTTCAAGCACTAGCACATTTTCTACTGCAAACGACCGTGCGTCGTAGTTCTCCCGTCCAAGCAATTTCGGCACGCTGGTTAAATAGTTTACGCCCATTTCTAACGTGAATACGTGAATTTATTGTCAAAAACCGACAAAGATAAATAAAAAATAAATATATTTTTTTTTAACTGCAAATAAAATCCTGTTACTTGAACTTTCAACCATAAAGGTAATAGTACATACATATGACATGAATTAAATAAGCGTTCCGCATTACTGTTTCAAAATTTATGTGACCAAAAAACTTAAAATTATTTTTAGCTTAGAATAGAACCATAAAAATTATGTTATTTAGATATTGACCAGGAAAGTCGATTTGCTTTCAAAAGCTTTTTTTTATTAATGAACTTCTCGGTAATAGGTTCGATTCGTGATCGTAAACACTGATTAACCGATAAAGAATCGTCGGTTAACAATTTGAAAAATTTCGTTGGATTAATTAATGCCCGGCCGAGCCAGGCTCCAAAAATTTGAGTCTATTATCTGTCAAAATATATAGACCCTAACACAAACTATGTCCGAGGAGGACCCATACGGATCGAAGGCTGATGTTATGCCGTGCCATGATGATGGCACTTTTGGTTACCACGGGCAAATCCCAAGGAGTTCAAATTGATATTTAAAAGTATTTTGTAGGAAATCAATAGTAAGATATTAGTATTAACGTCGTGTACTATATAAAAGTACTTTGTAAAACATCAGTGGTAAGATATTAGCATTAAAGTTACGTATTGGACGGCTCATAAAGTAACAGCAGATACCTTATGGAAAGACATGCGATTGAGCCGAATTTATTTCAGTCCAAAAGTTAATAGTACCTGAAAAACAAGGTGTTATAGTTAAAATATTGTTTTCTTAATTTTTGAAATAATGTTTTAGGAAATTCAAATATTTCATTCAAATTTGTCAATCGGCGGTTTCTTGAGGCGAGTAATCCAATTCTATCCATATATTTGCTGTTAGGTGTAGAGGGCGCCACCTGTGATGTTGTACGGCTTTAAAACGTCAGAACTTTTTTCACGTTTTATAACTGCTTCCTTTTTAATAAAAAATTTGATATTTCTATCTGTTCTATATAATATATTGTTAAAGGAAAACACGCGTAACTTGGAACAAGGCATTTATTCGACTTGTTTTACAAACATCATTTGCTGTTACAACCTGTAATGTACTTATAATGACCATCACAAGATGTCGCCACCTTTTAGAGAATCCTAAATTAAGTGTGAGAGATATTACCAATCCGTGCTTTCAAAATGTCCAGTAGTGAAAACTGCACTAGAACCACTTTCAGAATTTTTGTTCGTACGTCTTGTCCTATAATGTCCTAATTGTCTGCATTTAATACAAATAATATTACTTTTGTCACGATTATTTTTGTACGCATAACCACAATCAACGATTTTTGTCATTATCGCCATCTGTTCGTATATCTAATAACTTCGTTTTTATGGAATCTGTGGTAATGTTCAAACCACTATGTTCAACGGCCATTATTATTGGACCGAATTTTTCGGGAAGACCCGCCAATAATAACGATCCTACCCATTGTTCATCTATTTTGAATCCTGTCTTTCTCAATTTCTGGGACGTCTCGAGAAATTGGTTGATATACGCCTCCATCGAATCATGATTCCCCAATCTAGCATAGGGTCCTTAAGAGTCCTATTTTGCTTGTAAAATCATCGTCCTCTTACAAGCTTTTCAAATTTGTCCACACTTCCTGCGCCATTTTGGCCTTTTTTACATGCGGATATAAGACCGGATCTACAGTTAATACTAATTTAGTTTTTTGCTTGGGCTACTAAAGTAGTATCTTGCTCTGTACTTTCAAAGCACTTGCTGAGTCCTTCAAGCACTAGCACATTTTCTACTGCAAACGACCATTCGTCGTAGTTCTCCCGTCCAAGCAATTTCGGCACGCTGGTTAAATAGTTTACGCCCATTTCTAACGTGAATACGTGAATTTATTGTCAAAAACCGACAAAGATAAATAAAAAATAAATATATTTTTTTTAACTGCAAATAAAATCCTGTTACTTGAACTTTCAACCATAAAGGTAATAGTACATACATATGACATGAATTAAATAAGCGTTCCGCATTACTGTTTCAAAATTTATGTGACCAAAAAACTTAAAATTATTTTTAGCTTAGAATAGAACCATAAAAATTATGTTATTTAGATATTGACCAGGAAAGTCGATTTGCTTTCAAAGGCTTTTTTTTTATTAATGAACTTCTCGGTAATAGGTTCGATTCGTGATCGGAAACACTGATTAACCGATAAAGAATCGTCGGTTAACAATTTGAAAAATTTCGTTGGATTAATTAATGCCCGGCCGAGCCAGGCTCCAAAAATTTGAGTCTATTATCTGTCAAAATACATAGACCCTAACACAAACTATGTCCGAGGAGGACCCATACGGATCGAAGGCTGATGTTATGCCGTGCCATGATGATGGCACTTTTGGTTACCACGGGCAAATTCCAAAGCGTTTAAATTGACATTTAAAAATATTTTGTAGGAAATCAATAGTAAGATATTAGTATTAACGTCATGTACTATATAAAAATACTTTGTAAAACATCAGTGGTAAGATATTAGCATTAACGTTACGTATTGGACGATCCATAAAGTAACAACAGATACCTTATGGAAAAACATTGCGATTTAGCCGAATTTATTTCAGTCCAAAAGTTAATAGTACCGGAAATACAAGGTGTTATAGTTAAAATATTGTTTTCTTAATTTTTGAAATAAAAGTTTAAGAAATTCAAATATTTCAATCAAATTTGTCAATCGGCGGCTTCTTGAAGCGAATAATCCAATTCTATCCCTATATTTGCTGTTAGATGTAGAGGGCGCCACCTGCGGTGTTGCATGGCTTTAAAACGTCAGGACATTTTTCACTTCCTTTTTTAAAAAAAAATTTGATATTTTTATCTGTTCCGTACAATATATTGTAAAGGAAAACACGCGTTACTTGGAACAAGGCGTTTATTCGACTCTTTTACAAACATCACTTGCTGTTACAACCTGAATTATACTTATAATGACCATCACAAGATGTCGCCACCGTTTAGAGAATCCTAAATTAAGTGAGATATTACCAGTCCGTGCTCTGAAAATGACCAGTAGTGAAAACTGCACTAGAACCTCTTTCAGAATTTTTGTTTGGACTTTTTAATAAAAAAATTGATATATCTGTTCTATACAATATATGCACACTATATAAATGTCCACAAATAATCGTTTATAGATTTAAGGTTGCCTTTCTAATGAATTCGTATCCCAGGTGTATTCGCTCGACTTGTTCTATGCAGTACTTAAGAAATACATTGGATATGTCTCTGTGCTGGGAAAATGAGACTCAGGCGGATCAAACTTCAGAACATTTCCACCAATTTCAACGTAATACACTGTTTTGAGCTGCTACCGATATTTTATTTCTGTTAATCTATTCTCTTCTTTATTTAACACACGACTGTAAGGAGAAAATTTAAAAAAAAAACAAGTGCAGTAAACGGGTCTTTAAATTTTTGGGAGGAAAATTATGTTGAACCACCAAAAAAACATCAGATTCGTATTCTACAACTTTAAAATAGGAGGATCGCAAAAAATTTGGTGGCTCTATCGTGCCGATAATTATTATTTTTTTAAATAAAAAAAAAATTCTGATTGTACAAGCTATTCTATGACTTAATCGCAGTCAATACAAGCATTACTACTCTAAAAATATTACAAACGAAAATACAAAAAACGAATCACAATACATCTCCTTTTATCCGAAGATTGTTTACAGGATGTAATGTAACCGATCAGAAAAATCAAAGTGCGTATACTTCAATTAAATAAACCACACAACAATCCAACGCACTTCCTCGAAAATTTCGGTTATATCCAACGTCGTTTATCTTCGAAAGTATTATGTTGGCAAGAAAGTGATTTCGATTTTGTAGTGTAAAATAAAACTCTTTTTTTAATACAAAGAATGAATTTTAATCAATTATAAATTTTCCATTTTGTTGAATGAACTCTTGCCATCTTTTTTGCAGCTTCATGATTCCGTAATCGTGGAAATTTTGATCCTTATGGGCAACCAACCGAAGCAAATGCAATTTACGGTAACCATCATTTGTGAACGTTTTATCATTCAAAGAGTATTGCAAACTTCGAAATAAATGGTAATCAGATGGTGTCAGGTCAGGGCTGAATGGGGAATGCGATATCACGTCCCAACGAAGCTCCAATAATTTCCCACGAGCTACTAAACATCCGTGAGGTTTTGCATTATAATGATGGAACACAATTCAGTTTTATTAGTTGTTGACAGTAAATATCTGAATTGATCGTCCGGCCTCTTGGAAGCAGAAAAAAATACACAGTACCTTTGTAATCCCACCAAATTGACATGACTTTTTTTGGATGCAATTCAGCTTTAGATGTGGTGTGTGCTGGTACATCACGCTTGGACCATGATCGTTTTCGAATGATGTTACTGTAGATGACCCATTTTTCATCATCAGTGATTTATTCTTTTCAAAAAAGTCAGTTTCATTGTGCGTGAGATGCATATGGAAAATATTGCTTCGTTAAGTTAATCCCTTTCAATTTTTGCGGAATCCAAATATCGAGATTCCTAGTGAGTTCAAGATATTTTAAGTGATATAACCTCTTTGCAATCTCTCGAACAATTATATGATGATTCTCTTCAATTATGGCTTTGATTCGGTCATCATCAATTTCAGTAGCTCGACCAGAGCGTTGGTCATCTATGAGTGAAAAATCTCCACAACGAAATTTTTTGAATCAATTCTGACATATGCGTTTTGTTATGCCATTAACACCATAAACTTCTCATATTTTTGTATAAGCCTCAACAACTTTCTTTCCTTTACGAACATAAAAAAAATAAACACTGTTCAGAAAATATTTAGAACAGGCCTTAAAACAGTAGAAAATATGTAGCACAACGGGATTACCCTTACAAGATACCACGTTATAGTCGCCGTGTTTTGTAAACGATCAGATAGTGTAGCTTAGGAGTTTGATGACCTAAAGTATATGTCGAGAAAGCCGATTGAAAAATTTAGTAAGTAGGGTCTGGAAATAAATATACGAAAGATCGCATACCTGTGTATTGAGGAGAACAACAAGACCTACTGCCGATTGCACACGAAGCCATTACGATAAGCCAAGTCAGTGGGACAGGCCAATAAACTAAGCCAGTGAGTATTTACACTATAATCAGTTTATAATCGTTACTGTCATCGAGATAAAACGAAACCGCAAAGTGTATTTAACACTATTAACGAAAAAGCCCTTATTATTATTTTTAAATGAGACTAAAGAATTAATTGAAAGTAAAATGAATGGCTTGTTTATTTCGATATTCCTCCAAATCTGCACCCCACAGATACTCTTATTTCCTATAAATTCTAATAAATTCGATGGTTTCATCCGCATTCAATTTTGCGGTGCTATTTTAACACATAAAAACTGTAAACCCAAATGGAAATAAAGCAACAAGTTTTGAAATAGCCAATATTGGCTTGCTAAGGGGGAGGGGGGGGGGGGTTGCGGTGGGGGAATGTTGCTGTCTTGAAAGTTAGCCCGGCATTCTATCTACTATCCTGTCTCGATTACTGGTTGAGATAGTTGTAATGTCCTAATATTACCATGCACATGTAGACAATACTGGCGTGGCTCCGCTACTGGCTTAATACTAAAAAATGGACAACGTATAAAATACTGTCAAAGCTATTCATATTGGGAGGTGAAAAATTACATTAGACAAGGCAATCAGAGAAAGAAATATACAACGAAGAAGAGCTATAGCAATGATGAATTGCATATTATTGGACTGACCATGAGTGGATCCAACCCTTCTCTTGGGAGGAGGAAGCGATATCACAAGAGCAAAGAAAATATTGAAATTACCCTCACCCACTCTTATACAAGACAGTACAGTATGACAAGCGAGAGCCAATTGACAGAATTAATTCAACGTGTCATAAGCGCGGGCTAGCAAAATCACATAAACGGGGTCCAGTGAGGTCCACGTTCCTAATGCAGCAAGCAGGCGTGTCTATTTTTCTATTCTTAACACCAATGTTGTCGACCTTTTGATTTGAGAATACCGTACAGAAGTCATTAAAATTAACGCAAGAAACATAATCGGCACAATAAGATATGTCAAATTTTGAGCCTAGCATTGATTGAATTAAAAAAAAAATACTGAGTTATCGGTTTTGGTATTTAGAGCGGGACATTTCTATCCTTGTTTCTTTCTTTTAGTTAAACCAATCACTGAGCCCCTAATTTGACATTGGGCGTGTATTTTCCTTTATTTTTTTTATGTCTTTTAAATTGTTGCACTGCGAATGAGTCAACTGTAATCCGCATTCTTATAATTTCATTAAAATTTAGGTTGAAAATTTTAGCAACTTATTGTCAAAAACTAACAAAAATATAAATAAGTACATATACAACATATTTTTTAACTGCAAATAAAATTCTATTACTCGAACTTTCAACCATAAATGTAATAGTACATACATATGACATGAACTAAATAAAGGTTTCGCATTACTGTTTTATATAATAACACTAAAAAACTTAAAATTATTTTTACCTTAGAATGGCACCATAAAAATTATGTTATTTGGAGATTGACTAAGTATGTCGATGTGCTCTCAAAAGCTTTTTTTATTAATGAACTTCTCGGTAATGGGTTCGATTCGTGTATCGTACAATGACAAATTATCGTAATGTTGGCAACATTGGTTAACTGATAAAGAATCGTCGGTTAACAATTTGAAAAATTTCGTTGGTTTAATTAATGCCCGGCTGGGCCAGGCTCCAAAAATTTGAGTCTATTATCTGTCAAAATACATAGACCCTAACACAAACTATGTCCGAGGAGGACCCATACGGATCGAAGGCTGATGTTATGCCGTGCCATGATGATGGCACTTTTGGTTACCACGGGCAAACTCCAAGGCGTTTAAATTGATATTTAAAAAATTTTTGTAGGATATCAGTAGTAAGATATTAGCATTAACGTCATGTACTATATAAAAATACTTTGTAAAACATCAGTGGTAAGATATTAGCATCATTACGTACTGGACGGCCCATAAAGTAACAGTAGATACCTTATGGAAAAACATTGCGATTTATCCGAATTTATTTCAGTCTAAAAGTTAATAGTACCGGAAATACAAGGTGTTATAGTTAAAATATTGTTTTCTTAATTTTTGAAATAATGTTTTAGGAAATTCAAATATTTCAACCAAATTTGTCAATCAGCGGTTTCTTGAGGCGAGTAATCCAATTCTATCCATATATTTGCTGTTATATGTAGAGGGCGCCACCTGCGGTGTTGTATGGCTTTAAAACGTCAGAACTTTTTTCACGTTTTATAATTTCTTCCTTTTTAATAAAAAATTTGATATTTCTATCTATTCTATATAATATATTGTTAAAGGAAAACACGCGTTACTTAGAACAAGGCATTTATTCGACTGTTTTACAAACATCACTTGCTGTTACAACCTGTAATATACTTATAATGACCATCACTAGATGTCGCCACCTGTTAGAGAATCCTAAATGAAGTGTGAGATATGTTACCAACACCCCATTATCTCAAATATCTTAATTTGTCCTAACCAAACATAACTTATCTGCAAATACAGTATGCAATTTACTTGTTGGGATATAATCAGTACAAATTTTATTATTCTGTACAGCTTTCCTAATTAAATGATGCCTGACGTCTATATGCTTTGAGCGCTTGTGAAACACTGGACTTAACGTCAACTTTTTGGCACTTTGATTATCATTATATACTGCACTGCACTTTTATAAGTTATCAAT
This sequence comes from Diaprepes abbreviatus, assembly GCA_034092305.1. Classification (NCBI taxonomy): domain Eukaryota; kingdom Metazoa; phylum Arthropoda; class Insecta; order Coleoptera; family Curculionidae; genus Diaprepes; species Diaprepes abbreviatus. The sequence goes on from JASJET010000031.1 coordinate 16,959,004, forward strand.
TCTGACAATACATATTTTAAGTAAATTGCTTCCTTAGAAGCTTCACTCAAAGCCATATATTCGGGCTCCGTGCTTGAGAGTGCTACAGTTTTTTGTTTCTGGCTTTCCCAGCTAATAGCTGCACCAGATAATGTAAGAACAAAACCAGTATATGATTTTTTATCTTTTTTATCATTTGCCCAGTCTGTATCAGCAAAGTCCTGGAGTTCGATATCACCCTTACTGAATTTTAATTTTAAATCTTTGGTGCTTTTCAGATATCGTAACACCCTCTTTGTACTTTGCCAGTGTAAATTCCTATAACAGTTATTATACTGACTAAAGAAACTAACTGCATAAGCAATATCAAAGTTAACAAATTATTGATTCTCTTAATATATAAATATGGTTCATACTTTGACTTTTCATGTTTTATATCAAATAAAGCTTTGTCTACTCTTTTATTCCAGGCTCGGCTTGACTGTTTTAAACCATAAACTGCCTTACTTAATTTATAAACCTTACTGTCACAACCCTTTTTTATAAAACCCTCTGGTTGCATCATGTAAACCTTTTCTTTAAGTATCCAATTAAGAAATGCTGTTTTTACGTTTAAATGTGCAATTTTTAAGTTAAGATTTATAGCTAAAGCTACTAACATTCTCAAAGTTGAATTACGTACCACAGACGCAAAAGTTTCTATGTAATCTACACCTTCTTTTTGAGTATAACCTTTCGCCACTAAACGAACTCTATAACTACACTCACAGTCATTATTACACTTAACTTTGAACACCCACTTACATTCAACAACTGTTCCTTGGTCTGGCTGGCTGACAAGTTCCCAAGTTTCATTTTCCTCGAACGAGCTGAGCTCTTCCTTCATTGCTCGTCTCTATTTCTGCCCATCTGGTCTTGAAACTGCTTCTAAATAGGTTCTCGGAATATCAGATGTCATTGCCTCGGTATTAGTACTTAAATAAGTAACAAAAACCTTGAACTGTTTGTTCTTTGGCTGCCTCTCTGAACGTCTTACACTTTCTGTTATTTCTAGCTCGATTTCTGGTACACAATCACTATCATTACCATTTTCTATTTCAATTGAGTCTCTAGAATTTGACTCATCTATCAAATTTTCTGTCTGATCAGCCAAACTTTTAGTCTGGACTTTTTTAGACACTGAACGTGTGTTATTTCTTGCCCCCACTGGCTCTCGTTTTTCTTCCACAAGAATATCACTAGTTTCTTTAACATTTTCCAATATAGTAACATCTCTGCTAATGACTATCCTTTTAGTGACTGGATTATGGCATCTGAAACCTTTGGCGTTTGTGTCAAATCCTACTAAAATGTTTTTCTGCCTTCCTGTCAAACTTATTTGTTCTGGCTTCAGGAACGTGTACCATGGCTAAACTACCAAATATTCTTACATGTTCTAGATTTGGTTTTTTACCTGTTCAAAGTTCATATGGAATTTTCGGAGATACCTGCTGACACTGATCGAATTTTTAAGATAACATGCTGTGTTACAAGCTTCAGCCCATAGAAATTTGCTGGCATTAGCATCAAACAACATACATTTGGCTCTCTCTACTAAAGTACAATTAAATAGCTCTACCATTCCATTTTGCTTACGTGTATAGCTATTTGTTGTTTGGTGAATTATACCATTTGTATTTAAATAATCTTTAAATTCTTTACTTGTGTACTCACCACCGTTATCTGTTCTTAAAATCTTTATTTTCTTGTTCTGCTCTTCATTTGCATTTCATCTTTAGTTTTCAGAAAACATAAAGCATATTCTGCTAAAATCATCTATGAATGTTAGAAAATACTCTGCCCCTCCTAGAGAAGTCGTCTCCATTGTGCCACAAATGTTACTGTGGATAATTTCTAGCACTTCACTAGCTCTGCTGCCTTTGTTAGGAAATGGTAAACGTGTCTGCTTATCTAGACAACAAACTTCACAGTTTTGCTTATCACAATTAGCTTGTCCTTTGAAAGAAAGGTAAGAATTCGTAAAGAATGAAATGATAGGAAAATGACGTTTTTTTGAAAAAATTTTGATACATACCCCCTATTTCAAGGTCGTAGAATACGATTCTGACCTCGGTTTTCATCATTTTTTTCAATTTTGCGGAACACAGGGAAAAACCCTTTTCCTTTAGGTTCAATTTTTTTCACTAAATCATTAAACTTTTGTTATAACCACAAATTCCACAGTGATAGAAGCTTTTGTATTATACAATAATTCAAAAATATGCACTTTTTTATCGAAAAGATCCGAAAAATTATCGCGACAAAAACACAACAAATCAAAACAAAACGGCCGCCATCAACAAATAATAGTTTGCATAGTTCGCTAAAGATGGCTTACTTGTTGAAGTCAGCGATGTTGCCAGATTGCAAAAACGATTTCTTTGAAATTCATAGATATTCTTCTTTTTCTAATTGAATTGGAAAGAAAAGGTTCCAAAAAGACTTTTTCCTTTTCCTTTGATTATTGAAGTACTATTATGTCTCTGCCTTTGATGTGCGATTTTGACTCTAAATATTAAAGGTTTTAAGGATTATAGTTGTTTTTGTCTGTTTCCCTCCAAATACCAGTAGTTTTAAGCGGATAATATGAATTGATCATATTGCTTATGTCCGTTAGCAGAAAGTGTTTTTTAATTAATAAATCTACGTCAATTTAGGTTAGTTTAGGTTAATTTCAGTTTTTTAAACCAAGCTAAACCTGTACTAACCAGAACTAACCAAAAATTTTGGATTGTTAAAGTTAATTTTACCCTTTTTTATACATTACAAACATTAAACTATGTTGTTAACTGTAATGGATACGTTTTAAAGTTTATGCCAGGAAAGTATAAATCTAGATTAATTTAGATTAGTTCAGGTTAGTTTATGTTTTCCAAATTAACCAAAATCAAGCTAAACCTGAACCAACCTACCCTAACCAAAACCAACCAAAAATTTTGAGGGGTTAAAATTCTTTTTACCCAGAAACTGTTTTGAACATTAAAAAAATTAAACTATGTTGTTGATTGGAGAAGGACAAATCTTATAGTTTTATTAGAAAAAAAATACATCTGGCAATATTGCGACTTTTTACGTGATTCGGCGGCCAGTTTGGATAGTCTGACGGCTGATAACGTTTCCAAGACGTGTTTTCGCTGAAAATGCAAGTTTTTCTAAATTGGTTTGCTAAAATTTGTGCAAAAATAATTGAAATATATTACGTACAATATATTTTAACTAGTTTCATTGAAAATAAATACGTAAAATCGGTTTTGTGAAGTGACGCTTTTTTTTTAGTTTTCCGGGAAAGTGAGGAAAAATAGTGAAAAATCAAGGCCAGAATCGTGTTCTACGACCTCGAAATAGGGGGTGAGAATCAAAATTTTTTCAAAAAAACATAATTTCCATGCTTTTCACGCTTTACGAATTTTTACCGAAAGAAATTCCATTCACTAAATCACACATTTTATTCATGTAGGCACTATTTAAATGTTCCAATCTACGATGCAAAGTTTCACAGCTGACAGCTTCTGTTAAAAAACTTGCACCCTGCTGTAGGTTTAGCGTGTAAACATAGTTTTTTAAACTTGCTGTTGCTACCAATTTATCTTGAGAATTACAAATCTGGCAACCCCTCTCACTGAAACTGACTTTATTGTCATTTTTTATTAGCTGACAAACTGACAATAAATTCGTTTTTAAATTAGGTACATATTGAACATTACTTAACAAAACATTACACTCCGAGGTACCTATGGCTGTTTTTATTTGCACATCACCTGCGGACTTTACTGGAATTTTTGTTTTGTTAGCTACAATAATTTCAGACAAATCTAGAGTTTGTTCATTGATTAACCACTGTCAATATAATAATAACGATCCTACCCATCGAATCATGATTCCCCAATCTAGCATAGGGTCCTTAAAAGTCCTATTTTGCTCGTAAAACCATTGTCGTCGTACAAGCTTTTCAAATTTGTCCACACTTTCTGCGCCTTTTACATGCGGATATAAGACCGAATCTACAGTTAATACTAATTTAGCTTTTGCCTCGGGTGTTTGTTACTGTTATTAGATTTAAGTTAGAATTTAAGTGTATAATTTGTGAGAAATAAGTAATTAAATAAATTGTGAGTGGCTGCATGGCCGTTCGGCATTACTGTTTCAAAATTTATATAATAACACTAAAAAACTTAAAATTATTTTTAGCTTAGAATAGCACCATAAAAATTATGTTATTTGGAGATTCACCAAGTATGTCGATTTGCATTTAAAAGCTTTTTTTATTAATGAACTTCTCGGTAATGGGTTCGATTCGTGTATCGTACAATGACAAATTATCGTAATGTTAGCAACATTGGTTAACCGATAAAGAATCGTCAGTTAATAATTTGAAAAAATTTCGTTGGATTAATTAATGCCCGGCCGAGCCAGGCTCCAAAAATTTGAGTCTATTATCTGTCAAAATATATAGACCCTAACACAAACTATGTCCGAGGAGGACCCATACGGATCGAAGGCTGATGTTATGCCGTGCCATGATGATGGCACTTTTGGTTACCACGGGCAAATCCCAAGGAGCTTAAATTGATATTTAAAAGTATTTTGTAGGAAATCAATAGTAAGATATTAGTATTAACGTCGTGTACTATATAAAAGTACTTTGTAAAACATCAGTGGTAAGATATTAGCATTAAAGTTACGTATTGGACGGCCCATAAAGTAACAGCAGATACCTTATGGAAAGACATGCGATTGAGCCGAATTTATTTCAGTCCAAAAGTTAATAGTATCTGAAAAACAAGGTGTTATAGTTAAAATATTGTTTTCTTAATTTTTGAAATAATGTTTTAGGTAATTCAAATATTTCATTCAAATTTGTCAATCGGCGGTTTCTTGAGGCGAGTAATCCAATTCTATCCATATATTTGCTGTTAGGTGTAGGGGCAGGCGCGGATCCAAGGGGGGGGGGGGGCGGTGGGGGCGATCGCCCTCCCCAAGAGCTTTGAGTTTAGGAAAATGGACCCGATTTTTCCTCTTATACTATAGTTTATTCAAGAACTAGAGAGAGTAATAAATCATTTTTTACCCTTTTTCTCTTCGCAAACTACCTGTGTTCTTTAGTCCGGTGTTTTTAGGCAAAATTTGTTAGACACATATATTTTTCATAGGAATGGGTTAGAAATTTTATAATCAAAAATACCGGTCTATAATAATAGACTAAAACGTAGGATTATTCTCTCAAAAAATTCTAAGTTATAATTTAAATACTTACAAAATATCCATTGTCAAAAATACAAAAAGTTAAACATATATAAAAAAATAACTTCGTCCATATAATAATAAAATATTTTTGGGGCTATCGGTCATTTTATTATTAATTAAAAACATTTTTAGGGTATTTGACGTTTCAGTTTATTTATTTCTTAAACCATCTGCAGAATTACAATTAAACACTAAAAAGGGATTCAAATGTAATTACTTTTTTTTATTAAATAATTAAAATTAGACCTACTTATTTTTATTTCTATTGTACTGATATCTTAATTTAATTTACTTTTATATATGAAAATACGTTAGCCCCAATAAAATAAGATAAACGTGTTCATTCTACATGCTTAAGAAAAAGACACAAACACAATAATAAAATAATAAAAAAATTACGGCTAATTAGAATTAAATATATATAAAATTAAAGAGTGGGACATACTAAAATAAAAATATATAAAAAAATAAAAAAAAACATATAAACAACATTAAACAATAAAATACAACAAAAACAAAAATTTAAATAATAAATTGTGTTTACACTAGTAAACATTACGTATCTAATTCCTAATCAAAGTCAGTGAAACTATCTTCGCTAAAATTAATTATAATTGGTTCCTCTATCTCACCGATTATGAGATCGAGTTCTCACATTTTGTTTTATTCTTTTATTATATGGATTTTTCCCAATTTTCCGCAGGAACTTTATTCAAAAAAATCTTTCAAAAGTTTAGTTAAATTACCAATTTTATTAATTGTGTTATTTCTAGCAACTCGACCTTTTACTTGAGAAAGATATTTACGTCTCCAACGGACAGTTTCCGGACGATTTATAAGAACAGATTTTCTATCTGGTTTTTCCCAGCAAAAATTAAGTTCTCTGAGCAATTTCTAGAGATCAGTTCTTTTAATTTCAGGTAAATCGCGATCTCCAGTGATTTTAGTTAGAATTTTGTAGATGGTTGTGATCTGCTTCTCATAATAAAATGTATATACAACCCCTTTAATTGCAGTTTTCATCTCTTCTTCCAACGAGGTTTTTCGTTTGCCTGTGATCGAATGTGGCTTGGGAGTACTAACAATTCCAGTCGTTTTCTCTCCTTCAGTATTCGGTACATAGTAGATTTTCCAACTCCTGTCATGTTGGAATATATCTCAACAGAGCTTTTAACATTATTATCTAGATACTGATATCTTAAGGCATCATAAACATTCATCGTAATAAGTTTTTCGTTAAGGAATAAATGCCCTGGCTTAACGATTTTGGAATAAATACAGAGGTGAAAGAAATATCTTTTGGGTATCTCACTAATCTCATATAATATATAAAAACAAACTCAAACAAGATAAATCACCTGTTACCTGCGGCACTGGAGCAGGTACGTTAGAGGTTTCGGTAACAGTTTTATTACTCTCTCTAGTTCTTGAATAGAGTATAGGAGTCTGTATGCTTGCGATCGCCCCCCCCCCTCCCATAAGCTTTGAGTTCAGGAAAATAGAACCCATTCTGCCTTTTATATTAGGAATGAGTATGCTGCCTGCACCCCCCCCCCCCCCCCGTTGACAACTTGTTTTTCTTGCCATACTGTACTTACTTTTGTGATATCACCGCCCCCCCCCCCCCAAAGACAGAGACTGGATCCGCCCCTGTGTAGAGGGCGCCACCTGCGATGTTGTATGGCTTTAAAACGTCAGAACTTTTTTTACGTTTTATAGTATCTTCCCTCTTAATAAAAATTTTGATATTTCTATCTGTTCTATACAATATATTGTTAAAGGAAATCACGCGTTACTTGGAACAAAGCATTTATTCGACTGTTTTACAAACATCACTTGCTGTTACAATCTGTAATATACTTATAATAACCATCACAAGATGTCACCACCTTTTAGAGAATCCTAAATAAAGTGAGAGATATTACCAGTCCGTGTTTTCAAAATGTCCAGTAGTGAAAACTGTACTAGAACCACTTTAAGAATTTTTGTTTGGATGTCTTGTCCTATAATGTCCTGATTGTCTGCATTTAATACAAATAATATTACTTTTGTCTCGATTATTTTTGTTCGCATAACCACAATCAACGATTTTGGTCATTTTTGAACTACTTGCGCCATCTCTTGAAGATCTACCGGAGCTTGACCTGCCTGATTTGGAATGGGTTCTGAAGTTAGCTGCAAACGCGCCATTATCGCCATCTGTTCGCATATCTAATAACTTCGTTTATATGGAATCTGTGATAATGTTCAAACCACTATGTTCAACGGCCATTATTATTGGAGCGAATTTTTCGGGAAGACCCGCCAATAATAACGATCCTACCCATTCTTCATCTATTTTGAATCCTGTCTTTCTCAATTTCTGGGACGTCTCGAGAACTTGGTTGATATACATACGCCTCCATCGAATCATGATTCCCCAATCTAGCATAGGGTCCTTAAGAATCCTATTTTGCTCGTAAAATCACTGTCGTCGTACAAGCTTTTCAAATTTGTCCACACCTCCTGCGCCATTTTGGCCTCTTTTATATGCGGATATAAGATCGGATCTACAGTTAATACTAATTTAGCTTTTGCCTGGGCTACTAAAGTAGTATCTTGCTCTGTACCTTCAATGCACTTGCTGAGTCCTACAAGCACTAGCACATTTTCTACTGCAAACGACCATTCGTCGTAGTTCTCCCGTCCAAGCAATTTCGGCACGCTGGTTAAATAGTTTACACCCATTTCTAACGTGAATGCCTGAATTTATTGTCAAAAACCGACAAAGATAAATAAATAAATAAATATATTTTTTTAACTGCAAATAAAATCCTGTTACTTGAACTTTCAACCATAAAGGTAATAATACATATATATGACATGAACTAAATAAGCGTTCCGCATTACTGTTTCAAAATTTATGTGACCAAAAAACTTAAAATTATTTTTAGTTTAGAATAGAACCATAAAAATTATGTTATTTAGAGATTGACCAAGAAAGTCGATTTGCTTTCAAAAACTTTTTTTTATTAATGAACTTCTCGGTAATGGGTTCGATTCGTCATCGGAAACACAGATTAACCGATAAAGAATCGTCGGTTAACAATTTGAAAAATTTCGTTGGATTAATTAATGTCCGGCCGAGCCAGGCTCCAAAAATTTGAGTCTATTATCTGTCAAAATACATAGACCCTAACACAAACTATGTCCGAGGAGGACCCATACGGATCGAAGGCTGATGTTATGCCGTGCCATGATGATGGCACTTTTCGTTACCACGGGCAAATTCCAAGGCGTTTAAATTGATATTTAAAAATATTTTTTAGGAAATCAATAGTAAGATATTAGTATTAACGTCATCTACTATATAAAAGTACTTTGTAAAACATCAGTGGTAAGATATTAAAACATAAAAGTTACGTACTGGACGGTCCATATAGTAACAGCAGATACCTTATGGAAAGACATGTGATTTAGCCGAATTTATTTCAGTCCAAAAGTTAATAGTACCTGAAAAACAAGGTGTTATAGTTAAAATATCGTTTTCTTAATTTTTGAAATAATGTTTTAGGAAATTCAAATATTTCAATCAAATTTATCAATCGGCGGTTTCTTGAGGCGAGTAATCCAATTCTATCCATATATTTGCTGTTATGTGTAGAGGGCGCCACCTGCGGTGTTGTAAGGCTTTAAAACGTCAGAACTTTTTTCACGTTTTATAGTATCTTCCTTTTTAATAAAAAATTTGATATTTCTATCTGTTCTATACAATATATTGTTAAAGGAAAGCACGCGTTACTTGGAACAAGGCATATATTCGACTGTTTTACAAACATCACTTGCTGTTACAACCTGTAATATACTTATAATAACCATCACAAGATGTCGCCACCTTTTAGAGAATCCTACATTAAGTGTGAGAGATATTACCAGTCCGTGCTTTCAAAATGTCCAGTGGTGAAAACTGCACTAGAACCACTTTCAGAATTTTTGTTTGGATGTCTTGTCCTATAATGTCCTGATTGTCTGCATTTAATACAAATAATACATATTACTTTTGTCTCGATTATTTTTGTTCGCATAACCAGAATCAACGATTTTTGTCATTTTTTTGAACTACTTGCGCCATCTCTTGAAGATCTATCGGAGCTTGACCTGCCCGATTTGGAATGGGTTCTGAAGTTATCTGCAAACGCGCCATTAGCGCCATCTGTTCGCATATCTAAAAACTTCGTTTTTATGAAATCTGTGATAATGTTCAAACCACTATGTTCAACGGCCATTATTATTGGAGCGAATTTTTCGGGAAGACCCGCCAATAATAACGATCCTACCCATTCTTCATCTATTTTGAATCCTGTCTTTCTCAATTTCTGGGATGTCTCGAGAACTTGGTTGATATACATACGCTTCCATCGAATCATGATTCCCCAATCTAGCATAGGGTCCTTGAGTCCTATTTTGCTCGTAAAATCATTGTCGTCGTACAAGCTTTTCAAATTTGTACACACTTCCTGCGCCATTTTGGCCTCTTTTATATGCGGATATAAGACCGGATCTACAGTTAATACTAATTTAGCTTTTGCCTGGGCTACCAAAGTAGTATCTTGCTCTGTACCTTCAATGCACTTGCTGAGTCCTTCAAGCACTAGCACATTTTCTACTGCAAACGACCATTCGTCGTAGTTCTCCCGTCCAAGCAATTTCGGCACGCTGGTTAAATAGTTTACGCCCATTTCTAACGTGAATTTATTGTCAAAAACCGACAAAGATAAATAAATAAATAAATATATTTTTTTTAACTGCAAATAAAATCCTGTTACTTGAACTTTCAACCATAAAGGTAATAATACATATGACATGAACTAAATAAGCGTTCCGCATTACTGTTTCAAAATTTATGTGACCAAAAAACTTTAAATTATTTTTAGCTTAGAATGGAACCATAAAAATTATGTTATTTAGAGATTAACCAAGAAAGTCGATTTGCTTTCAAAAGCTCTTTATTAATGAACTTCTCGGTAATGGGTTCGATTCGTGATCGGAAACACTGATTAACCGATAAAGAATCGTCGGTTAACAATTTGAAAAATTTCGTTGGTTTAATTAATGCCCGGCTGAGCCAGGCTCCAAAAATTTGAGTCTATTATCTGTCAAAATACATAGACCCTAACACAAACTATGTCCGAGGAGGACCCATACGGATCGAAGGCTGATGTTATGCCGTGCCATGATGATGGCACTTTTGGTTACCACGGGCAAATCCCAAGGAGTTCAAATTGATATTTAAAAGTATTTTGTAGGAAATCAATAGTAAGATATTAGTATTAACGTCGTGTACTATATAAAAGTACTTTGTAAAACATCAGTGGTAAGATGTTAGCATTAAAGTTACGTATTGGACGGCTCATAAAGTAACAGCAGATACCTTATGGAAAGACATACGATTGAGCCGAATTTATTTCAGTCCTAAAGTTAATAGTACCTGAAAAACAAGGTGTTATAGTTAAAATATTGTTTTCTTAATTTTTGAAATAATGTTTTAGGAAATTCAAATATTTCAAACAAATTTGTCAATCGGCGGTTTCTCGAGGCGAGTAATCCAATTCTATCCATATATTTGCTGTTAGGTGTAGAGGGCGCCACCTGCGGTGTTGTATAGCTTTAAAACGTCAGAACTTTTTTCACGTTTTATAATTGCTTCCTTTTTAATAAAAAAATTGATATTCCTATCTGTTCTATATAATATATTGTTAAAGGAAAACACGCGTAACTTGGAACAAGGCATTTATTCGACTTGTTTTACAAACATCATTTGCTGTTACAACCTGTAATGTACTTATAATGACCATCACAAGATGTCGCCACCTTTTAGAGAATTCTAAATTAAGTGTGAGAGATATTACCAATCCGTGCTTTCAAAATGTCCAGTAGTGAAAACTGCACTAGAACCACTTTTAGAATTTTTGTTCGTACGTCTTGTCCTATAATGTCCTGATTGTCTGCATTTAATACAAATAATATTACTTTTGTCTCGATTATTTTTGTTCGCATAACCACAATCAACGATTTTTGTCATTTTTTTGAACTACTTGCGCCATCTCTTGAAGATCTATCGGAGCTTGACCTGCCTGATTTGGAATGGGTTCTGAAGTTAGCTGCAAACGCGCCATTATCGCCATCTGTTCGTATATCTAATAACTTCGTTTTTATGGAATCTGTGGTAATGTTCAAACCACTATGTTCAACGGCCATTATTATTGGAGCGAATTTTTTGGGAAGACCCGCCAATAATAACGATCCTACCCATTGTTCATCTATTTTGAATCCTGTCTTTCTCAATTTCTGGGACGTCTCGAGAACTTGGTTGATATACGCTTCCATCGAATCATGATTCCCCAATCTAGCATAGGGTCCTTAAGAGTCCTATTTTGCTTGTAAAATCATTGTCGTCGTACAAGCTTTTCAAATTTGTCCACACTTTCTGCGCCATTTTGGCCTCTTTTACATGCGGATATAAGACCGAATCTACAATTAATACTAATTTAGCTTTTGCCTGGGTTACTAAAGTGGTATTTTGCTCTGTACCTTCAATGCACTTGCTGAGTCCTTCAAGCACTAGCACATTTTCTACTGCAAACGACCATTCGTCGTAGTTCTCCCGTCCAAGCAATTTCGGCACGCTGGTTAAATAGTTTACACCCATTTCTAACGTGAATGCCTGAATTTATTGTCAAAAACCGACAAAGATAAATAAATAAATAAATATATTTTTTTAACTGCAAATAAAATCCTGTTACTTGAACTTTCAACCATAAAGATAATAGTACATACATATGACATGAACTAAATAAGCGTTCCGCATTACTGTTTCAAAATTTATGTGACCAAAAAACTTAAAATTATTTTTAGCTTAGAATAGCATCATAAAAATTGTTATTTAAAGATTGACCAAGAAAGTCGATTTGCTTTCAAAACCTTTTAATTAATGAACTTCTCGGTAATAGGTTCGATTCGTGATCGGAAACACTGATTAACCGATAAAGAATCGTCGGTTAACAATTTGAAAAATTTCGTTGGATTAATTAATGCCCGGCCGAGCCAGGCTCCAAAAATTTGAGTCTATTATATGTCAAAATACATAGACCCTAACACAAACTATGTCCGAGGAGGACCCATACGGATCGAAGGCTGATGTTATGCCGTGCCATGATGATGGCACTTTTGGTTACCACGGGCAAATTCCAAGGCGTTTAAATTGATATTTAACAATATTTTGTAGGAAATCAATAGTAAGATATTAGTATTAACGTCATGTACTATATAAAAATACTTTGTAAAACATCAGTGGTAAGATATTAGCATTAAAGTTACGTGTTGGACTGCCCATAAACTAACAGTAAATACCTTAATGGACAAACATTGCGATTGAGCTGAATTTATTTCAGTCCAAAAGTTAATAATACCGGAAATACAAGGTGTTATAGTTAAAATATTGTTTTCTTAATTTTTGAAATAATGTTTTAGGAAATTCAAATATTTCAACCAAATTTGTCGATCCGCGGTTTCTTGAGGCTATCCATATATTTGCTGTTAGATGGAGAGGGCGCCACCTGCGGTGTTGTATGGCTTTAAAACGTCACAACTTTTTTCACGTTTTATAATTTCTTCCTTTTTAATAAAAAATTTGATATTTTTATCTGTTCTATATAATATATTATTAAAGGAAAACACGCGTTACTTGGAACAAGGCATTTATTCGACTGTTTTACAAACATCCCTTGCTGTTAGAACTTGTAATGTACTTATATTGACCATAACCAGATGTCGCTACCTTTTGGAGAATCCTAAATTAGATGAGAGATATTACCAGTCCGTGTTTTCAAAATGTCCGGTATTGAAAACTCCACTAGAACCACTTTCAGAATTTTTGTTTGGACGTCTTGTCTTATAATGTCCTGATTGTCTGCATTTAATACAAATAATATTACTTTTGTCTCGATTATTTTTGTTCGCATAACCACAATCTGAACAATGTTTGTCACTTTTTGAACTACTTGCGCCATCTCTTGAAGATCTACCGGAGCTTGACCTGTCCGATTTGGAATGGGTTCTGAAGTTAGCTGCAAACGCGCCATTATCGCCATCTGTTCGCATATCCAATAACTTCGTTTTTATGGAGTCTGTGGTAATGTTCAAACCACTATGTTCAACGGTCATTATCATTGGACTGAATTTTTCGGGAAGACCCGCCAATCATAACGATCCTACCCATTCTTCATCTATTTTGAATCCTGTCTTTCTCAATTTCTGGGACGTCTCGAGAACTTGGTTGATATACGCCTCCATCGAATCATGATTCTCCAATCTAGAAGATATCAGGGTCCTTAAGGGTCTTAATTTGCTCGTAAAACCTCTGTCGTCGTATAAGCTTTTCAAATTTGTCCACACTTCCTGCGCCGTTTTGGCATCTTTTACATGTGGATATAAGACCGGATCTACAGTTAATACTATTTTAGCTTTTGCCTTGGCTCCTAAAGTCGTATTTTGCTCTGTACCTTCAATGCACTTGCCGAGTCCTTCAAGCACATTTTTTACTGCAAACGACCATTCATCGTAGTTCTCCCGTCAAAGCAATTTCGGCACGCTGGTTAAATAGTTTACACCCATTTCAAACGTGAATACTGCTTCTAAAAAACTATACAACTATACTTTTTAGTGTCGCTAAGCGTTGGCCTCGGCACATAACCTATTGTTAAAGGAAAACACGCGTCACTAAGAACAAGATATTTATTCGACCGTTTTACAAACATCACTGTAAACCTGTAATATACCTACAATGACCATCACAATATGTCGCCACCTTTTACAGAATCCTAAATTAAGTGTGAGAGATATTACTAACACAATATATGTACACTTTATAAATGTCGTTATAAATAATCGTCTATAGATTTAAGGTATTGCCTTTCATATGAATTCGTATCCCAGGTGTATTCGCTCGACTTGTTCTATGTAGTACTTAAGAAATACATGGGATATGTCTCTGTGCAAGGAAAATGAGACTCACGCGGATTAAACTTCAGAACATTTCGACCAATTTCAACCCAATACACCGTTTTGAGATGCTATCGATATTTTATTTCTGTTAATCTTTTCTCTTCCTTATTTAACACACGATTGTAAGGAGAAAAAAAAAGAGTCAGTCTCTATGTGTTAAGTTAATCCCTTTCAATTTTTGTGGAACCCAAATATCGAGTTTCTTAGTGAGTCCAAGACATTTTAAGTGATTTAACCTCTTTGCAATGTTTTCGAACAATTATATGACGATTCTCTTCAATTATGGCTTTGATCTGGGCATCATCAATTTCAGTAGCTCGACCAGAGCGTTGGTCATCTTTGAGTGAAAAATCTCCACAACGAAATTTTTTGAACCAATTCTGACATGTGCGTTTTGTTATGCAATTAAAACCATTAACTTCTCATATTTTTTTATAAGCCTCAGCAGCTTTCTTTCCTTTACGAAATTAAAAAAATAAACACTTTTCAGAATATATTTAAAATAGGCCTTAAAACAGTGGAAAATATGTAGCACAACGGGATTACCCTTACAAGATACCACGTTATATATACCGTGCTTTGTAGTCGATCAGATAGTGTAGCTTAGGAGTTTGACGACCTAGAGTATATGTCGAGAAAGAAAATAGAGCAAGTAGGGTCTGGAAATAAACATACGAAAGATCGCATACATATGTATTGGAGGCAAACAACAACACCTATTGCAGGTTGCACACAATGCCACTACAATAAGCCAAGTCAGTAGAACAGGCCATTAGACTAAGCCAGTGAGTGTCTACACTAAAACCGGTTTAATTATTAATATCATCGAAATTAATCGAAAGAGCAAAGTGTATTTAAGACTATTAACGAAAAAACTCTTGTTATTATTTTTAAACGAAGTTGAAGAATTGATTGAAATTGAAATGAATGGCCTTTTTCTCGATATCCTCCAAATCTGCACCCCACAGATACTTTTATTCCCTATAAAGTCTATTAAACTCCATGGTTTCTTCTGAATTCAATTTTGCGGTGCCATTTTAACACATAAAAACTGTAAACCCAAATGTAAACAAAGCAACAAGTTTTGAAATAGTCAATATTGGCTTGCTAAGGAGGGGGTAGCGCTGGGGGAATGTTGCTGTCTTGAAAAGTTAGCTCGACATTCTATCTACTGTTCTGTCTTGATTACTGGCTTGAGATAGTTGTACTGTCCTAATATTACCATGTACACTTAGACAATACTGGCCTGGCTCGGCTACTGGCTTAATATTAGAAAATGGACAACACATAAAACATTGTCAAAGCTATTCATATTGGGGAGTGAAAAATTACAAATGACGGTACATTAGACAGGGCAATCATAGAAAGAAATATATAACGAAGAGCTATCGCACTGATGAATTGCATATTATTAGACTGACCACGAGTGGATCCAACCCTTCTCTTGGGCGGAGGGAGCGATATCACAAGAGCAAAGAAAATATTGAATTTACCCTCACCTACTCGTATACAAGACAGTACAGTATGACAAGCGAACGCCAGTTGACACAATTAATTCTACATGCCATGAGCCCAGGCTACGAAAATCACATAACCGGGGTCCAGTGAGATCCACATTCCTAATGCAGCAGGCAGGCAAGCCTATTTTTATATTCTTAACACCAATGTTGCCAACATTTTGATTTGAGAATACCGTACAGAAGTCATTAAAATTACCGTAGATTACCGCACCAATATATTTTTCGTGTAGAGTGAGGATGAGTACAAACGCAGGAACCATAATCGGCACAATAAGATATATCAAATTTTGAGCCTTGTATTGATTGAATTTAAAAAAAAAATGGAAAATTTATCGGTTTTGGTATTTAAAACGGGACATTTTCTATCCTTGTTTCTTTCTTTTAATTAAACGAATCACCGAGTCCCTAATTTGACATTGGCCGCATATTTTTTTTAAGTCTTTTAAATTGTTGCACTGCGAATCAGCAAACTGTAATTCGTATTCTTATAATTATATTAAAATTTAGGTTGAAAATTTTAGCAACTTATTGTCAAAAACCAACAAAAATATAAATAAGTACATATACAATATATTTTTTTTAACTGCAAATAAAATCCTGTTACTTGAACTTTCAACCATAAATGTAATAGTACATACATATGACATGAACTAAATAAATTTTTCGCATTACTGTTTTACATAATAACACAAAAAAACTTAAAATTATTTTTAGCTTAGAATGGCACCATAAAAACTATGTTATTTGGAGATTGACCAAGTATGTCGATGTGCTCTCAAAAGCTTTTTTTATTAATGAACTTCTCGGTAATGGGTTCGATTCGTGTATCGTACAATGACAAATTATCGTAATGTTGGCAACACTGGTTAACTGATAAAGAATCGTCGGTTAACAATTTGAAAAATTTCGTTGGTTTAATTAATGCCCGGCTGAGCCAGGCTCCAAAAATTTGAGTCTATTATCTGTCAAAATATATAGACCCTAACACAAACTATGTCCGAGGAGGACCCATACGGATCGAAGGCTGATGTTCTGCCGTGCCATGATGATGGCACTTTTGGTTACCACGGGCAAATTCCAAGGTGTTTAAATTTATATTTAAAAACATTTTGTAGGAAATCAGTAGTAAGATATTAGCATTCACGTCATGTACTATATAAAAATACTTTGTAAAACATCAGTGGTAAGATATTAGCATTAAAGCTGCGTATTGGACGGCCCATAAACTAACAGTAGATACCTTAATGGAAAAACATTGCGATTTAGCCGAATTTATTTCAGTCCAAAAGTTAATAGTACCGGAAATACAAGGTGTTATATTTAAAATATTGTTTTTTTAATTTTTGAAATAATGTTTTATGAAATTCAAATATTTCAACCAAATTTGTCGATCCGTGGTTTCTTGAGGCCATCCATATATTTGCTGTTAGGTGTAGAGGGCGCCACCTGCGATGTTGTATGGCTTTAAAACGTCAGAACTTTTTTCACGTTTTATAATTTCTTCCTTTTTAATAAAAAATTTGATATTTCTATCTGTTCTATATAATATATTGTTAAAGGAAAACACGCGTTACTTGGAACAAGGCATTTATTCGACTGTTTTACAAACATCACTTGCTGTTACAACCTGTAATGTACTTATAATGACCATCATAAGATGTCGCCACCTGTTAGAGAATCCTAAATTAAGTGTGAGAGATATTACCAGTCCGTGTTTTCAAAATGTCCAGTAGTGAAAACTGCACTAGAACCACTTTCAGAATTTTTGTTTGGACGTCTTGTCCTATAATGTCCTGATTGTCTGCATTTAATACAAATAATATTACTTTTGTTTCGATTATTTTTGTTCGCATAACCACAATCTGAACAATTTTTGTTACTTTTTGAACTACTTGCGCTATCTCTTGAAGATCTACCGGAGCTTGACCTGTCCGATTTGGAATGGCTTCTGAAGTTAGCTGCAAAGGCGCTATTATCGCTATCTGTTGTTGTAATATAGGAGGGAGTCTATCGGAGACCACTAGTTATAGACTCGTCCCTGTATACTCCTACATTACAATCAAGTTCGGTTTTCTTTTCTTGTCTCTCATAAGGGTAGTCTAAATCTGTCTCACTTATCGGGTTACTTGTCGTCATCGGGCTTTTTGGCAGGGAAAACCTAGAAAAGACCTGCCGTGTCACAATCGGGTTAATGTATCTGCGAATTTCTCTTCTAAAAATGTGGGTGTTTCGTCCCGGTACCAACTATAGGACTCGTCAGTGGGATTCTAGTTGGTACCTTCCCAGACACCCGTCGTCGTACTTATTAATATTCGGAACTTATATTTGAAGTTAAATCTGGCCGGAGGATAGCGGTAAGATGTTGGATAATACGACACTGTTCGCATATCCAATAACTTCGTTTATATGGAATCCGTGGTAATGTTCAAACCACTATGTTCAACGGCCATTATCATTGGAGCGAATTTTTCGGGAAGACCCGCAAATAAAAACGATCCTACCCATTCTTCATCCATCTTGAATCTTGTCTTTCTCAATTTCTGGGACGTCTCGAGAACTTGGTTGATATACGCTTCCATCGAATCATGATTCTCCAATCTAGAAGATATCAGGGTCCTTAAGGGTCTTATTTTACTCGTAAAACCACTGTCGTCGTATAAGCTTTTCAAATTTGTCCACACTTCCTGCGCCGTTTTGGCATCTTTTACATGTGGATATAAGACCGGATCTACAGTTAATACTATTTTAGCTTTTGCCTTGGCTCCTAAAGTCGTATTTTGCTCTGTACCTTTAATGCACTTGCCGAGTCCTTCAAGCACTAGCACATTTTCTACTGCAAACGACCATTCATCCTAGTTCTCCCGTCCAAGCAATTTCGGCATGTGAATACTGCTTCTAAAAAACTATACAACTGTACTTTTTAATGTCGCTAAGCGTTAGCCTCGGCACATAACCTATTGTTAAAAGAAAACACGCGTCACTAAGAACAAGGTATTTATTCGACCGTTTTACAAACATCACTTGTAACAACCTGTAATATACCTACAATGACCATCACAATATGTCGCCACCTTTTACAGAATCCTAAATTAAGTGTGAGAGATATTACTAACACAATATATGTACACTTTATAAATGTCGCTATAAATAATCGTTTATAGATTTAAGGTTGCCTTTTTAATGAATTCGTATCCCAGGTGCATTCGCTCGACTTGTTCTATGTAGTGTACCATTGTATAAGGTATATCTTATACAATGATAGTACGTAAGAAACGCATGGGATATGTGTCTGTGCTAGGAAAATGAGACTCACACGGATCAAACTTCAGAATATTTCCACCAATTTCACCCTAATGCATCGTTTTGAGACACTACCAATATTTTACATCTGTTAATCTCTTTTCTTTATTTAAGAAACGACTGTAAGGGCTCTATTGTGTCTGCAATCTCTCGAACAGTTATATGGCGATACTTTCAATCATTTTCAGTAGCTCGACCACAACGTTAATCATCTTTGAGTGAAAAATCTACAAAAAGAAATTTTTTGAACCAACTGTGACATATGTGTGTTCTCTTATGCGATTAACACCATAAACTTCTCATATTTCTTTGTGAGCCTCAGTAGCTTGCTTTCCTTTACGGACAGGTTCACAATATATTTGGAACATGCCTTAAAATAGTAGAAAATATGTAGCACAACGGGATTACCTTTACAAGATACCACGTTATATACAACGTGCTTTGTAGTCGATCAGATAGTGTAGCTTAGGAGTTTGACGACCTAGAGTATATGTCGAGAAAGAAAATAGAGCAAGTAGGGTCTGGAAGTAAACATACGAAAGACAACATACATATGTATTGGAGGTAAACAACACCTAATGCAGGTTGCACACAATGCCACTACAATAGGCCAAGTCAGTGGGACAGGCTAGTAGACTAAACCAGTGAGTGTTTACATTAAAATCGGTTTAATTATTGCTGTCATAGAGATGAATCGAAAACGCAAAATGTATTTAAGACTATTAACGAAACCTCTTATTATTATTTTTAAATGAGGTTGAAGAAGTTGTTGAAAGTGAAATGAATGGCTTGTTTATTTCTATATTCCTCCAAATCTGCACCCCACAGATACTCTTATTCCCTATAAAGTCTAATAAATTCGATGGTTTCATCCGAATTCAATTTTGCGGTGCCATGTTAACACATAAAAACTATAAACCCAAATGTAAACAAAGCAACAAGTTTTGAAATAGCCAATATTGGCTTGGTATGGGAGGGGGGAGCGGTGGGGGAATGTTGCTGTCTTGAAAAGTTAGCCCGACATTCTATCTACTGTCCTATCTCGATTACTGGTTTGAGATAGTTGTGCTGTCCTAATATTACCATGCACACGCAGACAATACTGGCCTGTCTCGGCTACTGGCTTAATATTAGAAAGTGGATGTTAGTTTTACATTATAATCCAGTCATACTTGCTGCGACATCTAGATGTTACGTTCAGAACTTAGATTAGCTGTCTATTTATAGTTATAATATAAACTTAAGTTGCAAGTTAATAGATGGCGCCACTCTTGCTCTATTTGATTTTAATGGTGTCAGGATATACAAGTTGGTTTTATTCTTTATTCGCAGCGCTTAATCTAACCAACAATGGACAACATATAAAACACTGTCGAAGCTATTCATATAGGGGGGTAAAACATTACAAATGATGGTACATTAGACAGGGTAATCAGAGAAAGAAATATACAACGAGCTATAACAATGATGAATTGCATATTATTACACTGATCATGGGTGATCCAGCCTTTCTCTTGGGGATAGGGGACGATATCATAAATGCAAAGAAAAGAATGAAATTATCCTCACCCCCTCGTATAGAAGACAGTTCAGTATGACAAGCGAAAGCCAGTTGACAGAAATAATTCAAAGTGCCATAAGCCCAGGCTACCAAAATCACATAACCGGGATCCAGCGAGATCCACGTTTCTAATGCAGCAGGCAAGGCGAGTTTATTTTTCTGAATTTGAAGCTCTTGAGTGGGGGGAGACGATTGTCCCCCCTCCTGAATCCGCCCCTAAAAGCGATAATTCTATAAATTAAATAAACAAAGAATATATAACGTCATAATAAATTCTACTGTAACATACAATAGTGAAGTATAGCAGATGAGAGAAAAGACTGAAAGATACTTCAGAACTACTGAAACTGAGGTAAGAATATTGGAGACGGGCAGTAGGAAAGAATTTAATTAAAAAAAAAATATATATATATATATATATATATATATATATATATATATATATATATATATATATATATATATATATTCTTTCCCGCTGCCTCTCCAATATTGTTAGCTCAATTTCTGTAGCTCTGAGGTATCTTCCAGTCTTTTTCCTCATCTGCCATACTTCACTTTTGTATGTTACGATAGAATTTATTATGGTGTTATATATTCTTCATTCCCTCCTTCCAAGAGCTTCGAATTCAGAAAAGTAGATTTGCCTACCTGTTGTATTAGGAACGTAGATCTCGCTGGACCCCGGTTATGTGATTTTGGCAGCTTGGACTTAAGACACTTCGAATCAATTATGTCGATTGGCTTTCGCTTGTCATACTATACTGTCTTGTATACGAGTGGAGTGAGGGTAATTTCAACTTTTTCTTTACTCATATGAAACCCCTCCCTTCCCAGGAGAAGGGCTGGCTCCAATCCTGCTCAGTCCCATAACATGCAATTCATCATTGCTATAGCTCTTTTTCGTTGTATATTTCTTTCTCTGATCGCCCTGTCTAATGTACCGTCATTTGTAATTTTGCACTCCCCGATATGACTAGATTTATATGTTGTCCATTTTCTAATATTAGGTCTTGTTCGCTCCACATTCACATGTATGCGGCCTTTCGCATGTTTACTTCCAGAACCCACCTGCTGTATTCTTCAGTTGGCTTTCACGATATACACACTAGGTCGTCATACTCCTAAGGTACACTGTCTAATTGTCTGCAAAGCACGCTGTATATAACGTGGTATCTTCTAAGGGTAACCCGGCATGCTACATGTTTTTCCATTGTTCTAACTATATTCTGAACAGTGTTTACTTTATTATTTCCGTAAAGAAAAGAAAGCTGCTGAGGCTCACAGAGAAATATGTGACGTTTATGGTGTTAATTGCATAACAGAACGCACGTGTCAGAATTGGTTTAAAAAATTCCGCTCTGAAGATTTTTTACTGAAAGGTGACCAATATTCTGGTCGATCTACTGAAATTGATAATGAGCAAATCAAAGCCATAAATGAAGAAAATAGTCATATAACTGTTCAGAGAAATTGCAGAGAGGTTAAATGTATCGCACAATTGAAAATCACTTAAAATGTCTTGGACTAAGAAGCTCGATATTAGGGTTCCGCATAAATTGATACAGATTAACTTAACACAACAAATCAATATTTTCCATATGCATCTCACGCGCAATGAAACTGACCCTCTCTTGAAAAGAATCATCCCTAGTGATGAAAAATGGGTCATCTACTGTAACATCAATCGAAAATGATCACGGTCCAAGCGTGATGAACCAGCACAAACCATATCTAAAGTTAAATTGCATCTAAAAAAGGTAATGCTATCAATTTGGTGGAACTACAAACGTGATGTGTATTTTGAGCTGCTTCCAAGAGGTCGAACGATCAATTCAGATGTTTACCGTCAACAACTAATGAAACTGGATGAAACAATAAAAAAATTGGCAGTTTGCAAAGGAACAGTGTTCCATTCATGATAATGCAAAGCCTCACCCATCTTCAGTAACTCGTGGGAAAGTATTGGAGCTTGGTTGAGAAATGATGTCGCATCCTGCAAATAATCTTCGGAGAAAAGGAGATATACTGTGTTACGTTTTTGTATTTTCGTTTGTAATTTTTTTTTGAGTATTCATGTTTGTATTGAGTGCGATTAAAAGTCATGGTATAACTTGTACAATCATAATTTTTTTTAAACAAAATAAAAAAATATATAATTGTCAGAACAATGGAACCATTGGATTTTTTGCGCACCTCCTATTTTGGAGTCACAGAACGTGGATCCGATGTTATTTTCTCCTTACAATCGTGTGTTAAATAAAGAACAAAATAGATCAACAGAAATAAAATATCGATAGTCTCAAAACGGTGTATTAGGTTGAAATTGGTTCAGGTGATTCTCATTTTCCTAGCACAGAGACATGTCCAATGCATTTTTTAAGTACTATATAGAACAAATCGAACGAATGCACCTGGGATACTAATTCATTAGAAAGGCAATAACTAAAATCTACAAACGATTATTTATAGCAACATTTATAAAGTGTTCATATATAATGTAGAACAGATAAGAAAAAGGAATTTTTTATTAAAAAGAAAAATACGCTAAGGCATAAAAAAATCTGTTTTAAAGCCACTTACAACATCGCAGGTGACGCCCTCTACAACTAACAGCAAAGATATGGATAGAATTGGATTACACGCCTGAAGAAACCGCCGAATGGCTGAAGTATTTCAATTTCCTAAAAAATTATTTAAACAAATTAAAAACAAGATTTTAACTATAACTCTTTATATTTCGGGTACTATTAACTTTTGGAGTGAGGTAAGTTTGGCCAAACCGTAATATCTTTACATAAACCATCTACTGTTATTTTATGGGCCGTCCAATACGTCATGTTAATGCTAATATCTTACCACTGATATTTTACAAATATTTTTATATACTACGTAACGTTAATGCTAATATCTTACCACTGATGTTTTATAAAATATTTTTATATAGTACATGACGTTAATGCTAATATCTTACTACTGATGTCCTATAAAATATTTTTATATATCAATCTAAACGCCTTTGAATTTGCCCGAGGTACCCAAAAGTGCCATTAATATGGCACGGCATAACAACAGCCTATCCTAAGTCCTCGGACTTCATCTGCTGTAGGGTCTATGTATCTTGGGTGATAATGGACTCAAATTTTTGGAGCCTGGCTCAGCCGGGCATTAATTAATCCAACGAAATTTTTCAAATTGTTGACAGACGATTTACAGGTTAACCAGTGTTGCCAAAAGTACGGTAATTATACACTGTCTGTATACGAATCGAACCAATACAATACCGCAATTGACGTCCTCTACAACTAACAGCAAAGATGCGGATAGAATTGGATTACACGCCTCAAGAAACCCCCGAATGACAAATTTGGTTGAAATATTCGAATTTCCTAAAAAATTATTTAAAAAAGAAAAAACAAAATTTTAACTATAACACTTTATATTTCGGGTACTATTAACTTTTGGAGGGAGATACATTTGGTAAAATCGCAATATTTTTACATAAGGTATCTATTGTTACTTTAAGGGCCGTCTAATACGTCACGTTAATGCTAATATCTCACCATGATATTCTACAAAATATTTTTATATAATATACTAGGATCATTGATACTTTGCGTGCACGTCATCATTTAATGACTCTATTTAAGACAACCTGTTCACACGTGTACTAACTCTAGTTAATATACGACAAAAGCTTCAAAAACAAAGAACGTATATACAAACGGCAACAGAAATACGTCATGTGATAAAATCATATATCAGACAAAGAAAAGTAATGTCCATCGTTTATTTTCTTGCATCGGCATCTCAGGCCATTGGCGTCTTCATTTTGTGTTTTTGGCTTTATTTTATGTTCCCAAAATTTTCATAAATTTGTTTTGTTTCACTTTTACAAGTTTATTTATTTTGGTTATATATACATATATATATATATATATATATATATATATATATATATATATATATATATATATATATATATATATATATATATATATATATATATATATATTATATTTAAACAGTTATTTTCATAACTTTGGTTTGTGGTTAAATGTTTATTTTAACCCAATATCAACATGCCGGGATAGCGCTTAAATTCTCAAGCACGTATCCTTATTGGGAATCTCATCCAGTACTTTATTACAGAACGAGATAATAAAGGTCCTTTAATTTCTAATGCTATCCTAGAGGTAAATATTTCTATTGTTAAATATATCATAATATGCTTGCTACATTCAACAACTTCATTTATAGACAGTTGCTGATACCCTAGAAATCAGTTTAAGGACTGTCTCCAATATTAAGACGAGCAAAGACCGAGGTGAACTGCCTTCAACATCTGGAAAAAATAGACTTCGAAGAAAAGTCAAAACCTGTGATCTTAATGAGAATACAAAAATGGAGGTCCGAAATATAATATGTATGCACAGACTAAGTTGTATGATAGTTTTTCAACGAGCAAAAAATATTGATTGTTATTAAACTTTTAAAGAAACATGTAACAATAAAAACATTAAAAGAAGAGCTGTGCCAAAAAGAAATAATTGATATAAGTTATGGCTCCCTTCAAACATTGATTAAAGATTTGGGTTTAAATTCAAAAAGGATGATAACCGAAGAGCTCTTATGAAGACATTTAATATATTTTCAATGAGGGCAGCATTTTTCAGAAGATATATTGAAAATAAACAGTCACAATTTCCACGTCAACTTGTTTTTGTGGATGAACTATGGATTTTCTCAAACACCAATAAAATAAGATCATGGCAAGACAATGACGTAAAGAGTGTTCGTAGACCAGGTGGATTCGATGGGAAACGTTTTATTGTATTTCATGCTGGACACAGTAATGGATTTGTAAGGAATACTAGTTTACTATTTGCAAGTAAATCCAAATTGATGGATTATCATGGGGAAATAAACGATGAAAATTTTATGAACTGGGTAGAAAATCAATTAATTCCGAATCTAGAACTTTCTTTAATTGTAATTGATAATGCTCTATATCATTCTGTGGAATTGGAAAAGCAGCCATCATCTTCTTGGAAAAAAGGGGAGAAATTGTAGAGTGGCTTGAGAAAAATCATATTTTGCATGATAATCATATGCTCAAAACCGAGTTGTTGAGCTTGGCAAAATTGCACAAAAAACCGAAGCAATATAAAATTGATAAATTATTACAAGAAAATGGGCATGAAATTTTAAGATTGCCACCCTATCATTGTCAATTTAATGCTATTGAGATGATTTGGGTAGATGCCAAAAGATATAACACACATGTTGGTGAAGTTGGTCACAAGAATGAAAATGTTTTAGAAATGTGGGAGAGGACATTAGAAAAGTGTACGCTAGAAGTATGGCGTACAAAGGTGTGTTACACTGACAAAATAATTCACGAGTGGTATAATAGGAAAGTTATTATTGAAGAAGTACCACAGATGATTATACATCTCACGGATGAAAGTGGTGACAGTTCAGTGAGTGAATAATTGGTGAAAGTGAAATGTTAAAATTTTAATATAAATAATAAAATATTTCATTGTTTTACTCACAATTTAGTTTACATTTATCACATGAAGTCATCTAACATCGTCTACAAAATCTTTGGAATTATTATTAGTATTGTTACGTTAAAATCACTCATTGGGTTCGATTAAAAAAAAAACTCCACTTTTCACTACTAATAAAAGCCCTTTAATAACTACTTGTTAACACATTCACATTCAAATAAAAACTAAACTAACTACTCTTATCCTATCCCTCTTTGTATACCTATAGAATATAGGAGAGTACAAGTCCAGAACTTTACTAAAAACATGACATATAATATTTCTATAAGGACGCGGCCGAATTCCCCTATACCTTCATGTTACTATGTTACAGATCAGTAAAATTTAGGTTTCTAAGTTATTTCACGAGGCCTATTATTAGGTATCTGTTGAAATGTTGCACTGCATATTTATATGATAATTATAAAAATATAAAATATTTTTTGTTTCATAAAGAATCTACTTCGAATTAAAATTCTAGGCCTACAGACTTGTCGAGAAGATTAGTTCCAGTGTCCATTTATTCCTAAAAATAAAACTAATATGTAGATATAATACAAAATTATTTAATTGCTACCTTATATGCCAAAATTTTAAAAATCACATTCTTGTTTGAGAAAACCATCGAATGAAAATTAATTTCACAATTATGTACATTTTCAGTACTGGTTATTATACTTGATCCTTTAGATATCTTGTCGAGAGGATTAGTTAACCAGATTCAAGTGTCCATTTATCCCTAAAAATAAAACTAATATGTAGATATTATATAATAACAAAATTATTTAACTGCTTACCTTATCGTATGCCAAATTTTGTGTCAGTCTTGTCTGAGAAAACCATCGGATGAATATTAATTTCACAATTATGTACATTTTCAGTACTGGTTATTATACTTGGTCCTTTAGATATCTAATTTCAAAGAGACTTGTCGAGAGGATTAGTTAACCAGATTCAAGTGTCCATTTATCCCTAAAAATAAAACTAATATGTAGATATTATACAATAACAAAATTATTTAACTGCTTACCTTATCGTATGCCAAATTTTGTGAGTCAGTCTTGTCTGAGAAAACCATCGGATGAATATTAATTTCACAATTATGTACATTTTCAGTACTGGTTATTATACTTGGTCCTTTAGATATCTAATTTCAAAGAGACTAGTCGAGAGGATTAGTTAACCAGATTCAAGTGTCCATTTATCCCTAAAAATAAAACTAATATGTAGATATTATACAATAACAAAATTATTTAACTGCTTACCTTATCGTATGCCAAATTTTGTGAGTCAGTCTTGTCTGAGAAAACCATCGGATGAATATTAATTTCACAATTATGTACATTTTCAGTACTGGTTATTATACTTGGTCCTTTAGATATCTAATTTCAAAGAGACTAGTCGAGAGGATTAGTTAACCAGATTCAAGTGTCCATTTATCCCTAAAAATAAAACTAATATGTAGATATTATACAATAACAAAATTATTTAACTGCTTACCTTATCGTATGCCAAATTTTGTGAGTCAGTCTTGTCTGAGAAAACCATTGGATGAATATTAATTTCACAATTATGTACGTTTTCAGTACAGATTATTATACTTGGTCCTTAAGATCTTTAATTTCCATCCTTACACAATTTATTTTATTAATAACTAGCTAAACTCTGAAACTTACGAGGAAACTTATTTGTGTAATAATATTTTAAATTACTTTATTTTTTTGTGTATTGCTACATTCCGTTTTTCTCTATTTCAATGAGATTTGATACAACAGCTTTTGTACCTATTATATTATAAAACAAAAAATATTCTAAAAAAATTGTGTTCAAGTATTGTTTTCAAACAATAAAACTAACCTCACAAAATTGGACGAAAGGGATTTATTTAAATCGGGTTTTATTGCAGCATAGTATAACTTATAACACGATAAAAACACTGAATTAATGCCGAAAGTTTCATTATATAAACATAAATATTGTAAACATAGACACTGACGTTTATCAATTAGGTTCCACATCGATTTTGTTCTAAATATAGAATAATTTTCCAAAATAACTATATTTCCGAATTTCTATTATTTTTTTTTTGTGTTGACGTTACGTAGAAAATCTTCGAACCTTCGCCACTAATTTGACAGCTGATTTATTCGAATGAATGTTAGCCATGATAAATTGATGACATGTACGCAAAGATTCCCTGATCCAAGTATACCTGACGCTAATGCTAATATCTTACCACTGATGTTTTACAAATTATTCGTATATAGTACATGACGTTAATGCCAATATCTTACCACTGATATTCTACAAAAAGTTTTTATATATCAATTTAAACGCCTTGGAATTTGTCCGAAGTACCTAAAATTACCATTAATATGGCATGGCATAACAACAGCCTTTTCCGGAAAGGGTATCGGACATAATTTGCTGTGGGGTCTATGTATCTGGGCCGATCATAGACTCAAATTTTTGGAGCCTGGCTTAGCCGGGCAATTAATTAATTTAACGAAATTTTTTAAACTGTTGACAGGTGATTTACAGGTTGACCAGTGTTGCTAACAGTACGGTAATTTGACACTGTCGGTATAGGAACCGAACCCATTACCGTATTGGAAAAATACTGTAATTCCAATAATTCGATTTCATTAATAGCTTCTGAAAGCAAATCGACATACTTGGTCAATTTTCTTTTATTAGGATATATAAAAATGTTTCGTTTCATGTTCTTATGAGTGATGTGATCTATCCTCACTCTCCAGTTTATACTTGATAACGATTAGAGATACAATCTAATCGAAACGTCATAAAAATAAATGAAAATAAAGACAATGCAAGTCCGACAACCATATTTTAGTCAATCTTCAACATTGTCTACAACCTTCAAACTATCCTCACATAGCAAAAACATCTTAAAGTTGTATTTTTGTAACCTTGAAACCTGTCCGACTTTAGTCCTATATGTATATTAAAAGTTTTTAGTTATAATTAAGAATTATTTTTGATATTAAAGTTGAAATATTTTTTTAATCGCGATCTCTTAATAATAGAATTATTCTGGCGCTATATAAGCTAAGAATACTTTTAAGTTTTTTAGTGTTATATAAATTTTGAAACAGTAAATCGAAGACTTTATTTAGTTCACGTCATATGTATGTACTATTACATTTATGGCTCAGAGTTCAAGTAACAGGATTTTATTTGCAATTAAAAAAAAACATATTGTATATGCATTTAGTTTGTTTTTGTAGGCTTTTAACAATAAAACGCCAAAATTTTCAACTAGAGTTTTAATAAAATTTTATTATTTCGTATAGTAATCACTCTATTTCTGTATGGTGCACTGGTTTGTCTGCTATAAAATATAGCAGATTTTCACTTACTTCCGAGATATAAGGGGTAATTTAGAAATAGTCTTGACGGAGAACTTTTTTGCCAGCATTAGAAGCCTCGACAAGTAGTTTGCCATGTTTCAACCTGCTATATTTATCAGTTTACCCAAAAGAGTTTAAATACGAAACCGTATTCGAGGACGTTGTAAATTTTAAATACAACTTTGTTAGACGGCCAAAAAGAAAGTCATTAAAAAGAATACGACAAGCCACAATACTACGGTAATTTATTACAATAAATGTTGCATGGAGAGCAAAATTAAAGAAACTGACTTTCAAGCCCGAAATATTCTCGTTAACTGAACTTATTATACCCGGATTTACTGCGGAAATTAAAGTAATGACCACCATGGCAGCAAAAAGTACATAGTAGTGGTAAGAATCATGATAATATATAGCTCGGTTGTATGATGGACAAAAACCACTCAGGAGCTCTCGAAACCCAAGAGACTGGAATGCCAGTGCATTATGGGAGCTATGACAAGCACCTTGACAGTAGCCGTGGGAATCCAACTAAATCTTTCTCCCGTTAATATAATAATCAAGGATGAGGCATGGATAGGTGTATACAGAATGAAACTAAACAAGATCTGCTGGACTGGGCTTACTATTGGAGATAATAGCATGAAAGGCATTATCACAAACTCATTATTGGCTTTGAACAATGATACCATGCGAAAAACCTATAACTTCAACAGACCCTATACCATTCAGACTGATTGGCAGGCAGGATCTAATCTAACACGAAGTCAGCCAAGAAATCGTCTGGTTTACAGACGAGTCCAAAACTGACCATGTGACAAAAGCTAGAATACAGAGAGCCATCCTCAGATTCAATTTGAGTGAGGCATTGGGGCATCACACCACTGTATATACCAGGCAGAAGTACATGCAATTGATACTTGTCTTCGAGAAGATCTGAAGAGAGGTTACAAGGCGCAGGACGGTCATTATCTTCTCATGCAGCGCCAAAAAATGGTTGCATATCATTTGATAAAATCTAAACAGATGTGAAGTTTTCTTCAAAACCTTTCTGTCCTGGCAAAACATAATAAGGTTACTCTTGCATGGATACTAGGACACAAGAGTATCCTAGACAATGAAAAAGCGGACAAACTTGCAAGATAACGGTTTGCTATTACATTTATTGGACTAGAACCAGTATTTGGCATTACTGAAACAGTCGTTCGTCAATGGATACCTTGGACGATAAACCATCAATATGAGAATTACTGGAAACACTTTGCGGGACAGAGGTGCAGGGAAATACTGCTGAGCAAACCATCCAACAAACTAAACCGCGATACTCCACGCCTAAGCAGACAAGACAAATAGCCGGCCACTGCAGTTTAACAAAACACTTTGCCCTACCATTTAATTAACGAATCCATGAGACAATCAAGTCTCTCGTTCGTAGATTAATAGAACTCGTCTGTTCAATCCTAGCCTGGCTACCAGTAATTATATTTATGAATTATTTTCATATATTACTATGTTCTTGTTACAATTTCAAAATAGCATTTTTAACCATTCACTGTTTAGTTCTTAATTATTACTGGTTACTACACAATAGTATATAAAATTAACTTACGAATGTGATCATGATCTTGCTTGATATGCCTCTCCCAAACTTTTGGAACTTTTCCCTTTTCAAATGCTGGCTTGGCTTCCTTTTCAAACCATCCGACCATCAAGCCCCCATCATATTCTCTTGCATAGGTGTGACTATCGAAATCTCGTACTATAGGGAGTGATTCGTCCATTCCTTGAGCTAATATACCTAAATAAAACAATATTGATTCACCAAAATTTCCTTTTTTAATGTAATTTCTTTCTCATAAATCCTTGTATTTTACAAAAAAAAAAATCCAAAAGCTACTGGTAGTATTGGTAGGTATTGTACAACAGTACCATTATAAATTTAAATAAATGAAATACCTATACAATATAATAAGATTGGCACATAAATATTTCTTCTTCATTTAAACGCAAAATTTTTTGAATTAGGAAAAAAATTGCAAATATTAAAAAGCTACATTTTATAGAAAACTTATACAAGGTGTTATCCAATGAATGCTGTATAAAATCCATAAAATTTATTTATCGATAGATAATAGTATCCATTTTACAATAATCAATTACAAAGAGAGCTAAGGTGAAATATAACAATGTGAAATCAAACATAAAAATAACAAAGGGAGTTTACAATAAAAGTTCCTCAACCAATCTGAAACAACAAAACCATAAAATATAAATCTACAATCAATAATCAGCAGATTTGATTTAAGGACATATCAAAGAAATTTAAGGCACCCAGCCCATTAGCATAACCAGCCGCCCTTGGTATAAAATAATGGCCTGCATAATTTGTTCTGTGAAAAGCTAGTGACATATGAGTATTACAAGTATTTCTTAAACCATCCAAGGTGCAGTCAGTGATACTGTTTACGATTTTGAAGAGAAGTTGTAAGTTTCTACCCCTACTTATATTAGCAAGTGGTAGACGCTGATGTGATGAAAGAATGAAATCAAAAGTAACTTCCAGGTCTCGCATAGAATCAATAGTATTGTGTGGTCTGTGAACCAAAAGATAGTAAAAGTTCAACGGATAAAGAAATCTAGACAATTTGATAATTTTACACTTAGAGACATTTAAACCCGTCTCATTTATTCGGGAGACAAATCTCTTAAAATTCCAAGCAATCGCTGTAACTGTCGATGACCTTATACATCTATTTAAAACAGACCGATACATCATTAATAAATAAGTTGAACAGTAATCAACCAATGTAAGATTTTGAGGGACTTCTAAAGGGACCGATCCCTCCGACGATACTAAATCATTCACCCGCACCAGCTGATGACGATCACTGAAACAGCTCTCTTCTTCTTCTTTAGGTGCCGTCCTCGTTCCGAAGTTTGGCTATCATCAAAGCTATGCGTATCTTTGACTCTGCAGATCTAAACAGTTGGCAGTTGTTGCAATTGTACCATTCTCTTAAGTTCTTTAACCATGAATGCCTTCTTCTTCCTATAGATCTTTTGCCTATTATTTTTCCCTGGATAATTAATTGCAGCAACCGATATTTATCTCCCCTCATAACATGTCCCAAGTATTGTAGTTTGCGTTCTTTAATAGTAAGTACTAATTCTTTCTCTTTCCGCATTCTTCGCAAAACCTCCACATTTGTTACTCTCTCTGTCCACGATATTCTTAATATTCTACGGTACATCCACATCTCAAATGCTTGCATCCTCTTGGTATCAATCTTCTTCAATGTTCACGCTTTCATTCCGTAGTAAAGAACTGACAGCACGTAACATCTCACAAGGCGAATTTTAAGTTTAAGGCTTAAATCTCGTCCGCAGAACACCTTCCTCATTTTAATAAATGTAGCTCTAGCCTTTTTCCACTCTGATTCTGATTTATTCAGAGCTATCGTTATTTTCGTTGATAATAGTTCCCAGGTAATTATATTTTCTCACACGTTCAATTCTTTGATCATGCACGGTTATGTCAAGAAAGTTTTGTGGTGATTTAGATACCACCATTATTTTTGTTTTACTGATGTTAAGTGATAATCCATATTCTTCACTGCATTCTACTATTCTGTTAATTAGTATCTGAAGATCCTCCGAAGTTTCTGCAATTACAACCGTGTTATCGGCATATCTCAAGTTGTTTATTGGAATGCCATTTATTTTAATACATATATTTTGCTCTGAACGTGCTCTGTTTACGATGTCCTCTGAGTATAGGTTGAATAAGATTGGTGAAAGTATACATCCCTGTCTTACGCCTTTCTTAATCTCGAGTTCCTCCGTTGTCTCTTGCTCTATTCGAATATTCGCTTTCTGATTATACTAAATCTTGGAAATAATCCTGATATCTCTTTTATCCAAGTTTTTTTCTACCAGCAGTCTCATTAGATGTTCGTGACGTACTTTATCGAACGCTTTATTGTAGTCAATGAAGCACATATACATATCTTGGTTCACATCTAGACATCTTTGGCACATGACGTTAAATGCAAATAGTGCTTCTCTTGATCCAAGCCCGTTCCGAAATCCGAATTGAGTATCACCAATATCCACATCTAGTTTTCTGTGAATTCTTGTGTGAATCACTTTGAGGAATACTTTTAATGTGTGTCCCATTAGGCTTATTGTGCGATGGTCAGTGCACTGTTTTGCGTTTGCCTTTTTTGGTATGGTGACAAAAGTTGACAGGAGCCATTCTTTTGGTTTTTCTCCTGTTTTGTAAATACAGTTAAAAAGGTCGACAAGAATATTCACTGATTCACCTTCCACAAGCTTGAGAAGTTCCGATGTAATCCTATCTGGACCCGGTGATTTACCATTCTTCATTGTTTTTATAGCGTATAGTATTTCTTCTTTAGTTATGTCTGGTCCTTCGTCGCCTTGTATGTTATCTATATTAGGTTCTTGTCGTTCATCGTCGAACAATTCTTCTACATAATTCTTCCAAGTCATAAGCTTTTCTTGTAGATCGGTTATTTCTCCATTTGTGTTGCATAATAGATTGGGATGTTTCCGTTTTTGTATACCTGCCAATTCCTTTATCTTTTTATGTAAATTAAAAGTGTCATGTTTTAGTTGCAGTTCTTCAATTTCCTCGCATTTTCTTCCATAAAACGTTTCTTTTGCTGTCCTTATTTCGTTTCTGATTTGTTTGTGCACTTCATTATATTTTTGTCTTCATTTCTCCTTGCACTGTTGTCGCTCTTCCATGAGTCCTAAGAATGTTTTTATTATCCATTCTTGTCCTTTTTTCTGTTTCTCTCTGGTAAGAATACTCTGGGCAGGTTTTATTATGGCCTCTTTTAAATCTTGCCACTTGTCTTCTACATGCGTATTCTGTGTCTTTGTAGAAAGCATTCGTATGTTATCATTGATATGTCGTTTTAAATCTTCTTTGATTTTTGGATCTGGTAAGCGGTTGGTATCTATGTGATCTATTTTTATTTTTTGTGATGGTTTTTTGAGTTTAATGTGTAAACGCGCTATCAGGGGGTTATGATCTGAAAAAACATCTGCGTCTGGATAAGCCTTAACTGATCTTATAATGTTTCTGTATCGCTGATTTACTAAGATATATTTTATCTGATTCCTAACTGTTTTCTGACTATTATGTTGTGGGGATGTCCATGTATACAGTCTCCGTTTGAGTAGCTTAAAAAATGTGTTTGAAATTATCATATCATTTTCTTGACCTTTCCAGTCTCCTTTGTCGTTTCTTGACAAGAGGCCATAGTCTCCCACATATTTTGCGCTTTTTCCTTCCCAATTTTGGAGTTGAAGTCTCTAAGGATGAGTGTGATGTCTCTTGGCTTTATAGACTTTAGAACTTGATTGATTTGTTCATAAAACTTTTCATTCTCCTCATCTGATTTTAGCTCTCTATCCAATTCTAAAATGGGCCAGCGACACCCAGCCCCTGAAGCTTATATATATATATATATATATATATATATATATATATATATATATATATATATATATATATATATATATATATATATAAAGTAAAATGTGAACAGTAAATGCAAACTTCGTTCCAGTCATATCCCTTCCGTGTTAGAGATTGCACAGTTTGAACAAATTGCTTTAGAACACAATTTTTCCTATTCCACCGAGATGATGGCCTACCTGTACCATCACATCGAGAAGAAAGTCAAAACTTACCCTCCCCGCTATAGTGATACATCAGAGGTACATATTTCGTCTCTACTAAACTCATCAGGGTACCGACATGCACCTGTCTGTGCAAAGGACAGATCGGAAAGAAGCATGCAACACTGAACGCGGCTTCGCCGACCTCCCGCCGGATAGCGTATACATGTTTATGCGGCTTTCACGGATTCCTCCGTGTGAGATGCAATAGCAGTGGATATATCCACATTATGCCGTTGTAGTGCTGAAATCACATTCAGCAAACGTACAACTATACTTCATCCATACACGGAGTTGCATATAGTTGTACGTTTGCTGGATGTGATTTCAGTATTACAATGGCATAATGTTGATATATCCACTGCTATTGCATCTCACATGGAGGTATCCGTAAAAGCCGAATAAAAAACATAACATATAAATTGCATGTCACGATGTTGGTCCGCGATGAGCTCCGAAAATACCAAGCCATTTACCACACTGTGTGTAATTTGGTCCAATTTAAAAGACAGGATAGTTTTTATCTTAATAATCTCAATATTTTTTTATTGCAAATTAATTATTTTTTTAGGACAAAGGGTTATAATTATCAAAGTTTCATAATTTTCTAACAGATGACGGTGTGTTACTTATTTGGTATAACCCGTCAACAATTTTTGTTATCTAGGTTGGGTAGGCATCCAATAGATGGCGCCGTGTTTTGATTAACCAGAAATAACATGCACCGGTTAGCGCTTAATTAAGTTAAAATTAGTGATTATTATGATTCAAAATAAGTAAAATAATTATTAAAAGATGTTAAAAATCAACGTTATCTATCTCATTTATAAAATTAAAAATTTATGTGTTATCAGTTTAGAACTTTGTAAGTTACTTATTTCTTACAAATTATGTTCGAATGTGAAATAAAAATAAAAAGAAAAATTTTATGTTGGTTTGTGCTTAATTTAAACTCCCCGCCATTCTTTACCAATCACTTTGTTAACAATGTTAAATATTTTAATATATAATAATTTAATGGATTATAAGTGTACCATAGCAACGCGTGGCCGGCTCTGCTGATATGTATATATGTATATATATATATATATATATATATATATATATATATATATATATATATATATATATATATATATATTGGTTTTCCTGGCTATAAAATCCATTTTATTAATAAAACTGCATACGTTTTATTTGTTATCCATATCTATCGACATTTCGGTCACACTTGACCTTCTTCAGAATGATTTTTTATAAGTTGTATTTATAGGTTTTAGCAAGGATCACAACGTAAACTATATATTTATTTAAATAAAGAACCGACACAAAAAGCAAGGTTTTTGATATATCGTGTTAAAAAGTGAGCCATGTGTTAACAATATGTAGTTTATGTTGTGATCCTCTCTAAAACTTTGAATACATAAGTTATAAAAAAAATCATTCTTAAGGAGGTCAAGTGTAACCAAAACGTCAATACATGCATAACAAATAGAACATGTGCAGTTTTATTAATAAAAACAAAAGGATTTTACGCCCAAAAAAACTTAAAAAATATACAAACAGAAAAATACAAGGAATTTTATATATATATATATATATATATATATATATATATATATATATATATATATATATATATATATATATATATATATATATGTATATATATAATGTGTATGTATGTATATTAAACGAAAACAAAGGACAGCTGTCGCTCTCCGCAATTTTAATTATTACTTTAATAAAAATTATATTACAGTACTTTTAAATAACTACACAGTTGTAACTAAAAAGTTTTCTCTATCTCTAAAAATCATTTTTTAAGGGGCCTAACTAACAATCTGCCTCAAATAGAATATTTTATCTAAACGTATTCAACAAACATTTTTAAGTAAAGTTTATTAACATTACTTACCAGTAGTAGCATAAAAGTGCTCAGCTGGATAGGCAGGTATCCGAACCTCCGGACTACACTGTAATCCCAATTCTCTAGCCCACATGCCAGCACAATTAACAAAGTATTCACAATGTATGGTACCTAAAAATAAATTTTAAAACAGGGTGACTGAAAATAACATCAGGAAACTTAAGGAGGCGATTCTATATAATACCATAAAGGTAGTAAGTTATTTATAAAACATTTAAAATTTCAATAGTTTTCTAATTACACGTAATTTATTTTATCTTTAAAACATATTTAATTTCTGGATGAATTGATATTTGGCATGAGGACTGAGTCTAATGGATAATCTCTCCACAGTAATGCTCCATACACACTAAGCTAACAAACTTGACCCATGATCCATGGAGTAGCTGTAATATAAAACAACTGGGAGTTCGAGCAAAGCTTTGTGAACGGGTATAAAACGGTAAGCGTGTCGCTTCACTAACTTTTATCGGGAATATGCGACGGTTTACTTCGTTATAAGGTCGTTCGATTGCCAGTGAAAATAAACAGTTATAGCCTTAATCCAAAATTTGATAATTATGTAATTTGTAGCATCTCCAAAAATATGCAAAATATGTAGTACATACGAACCCTAGTCCAAAATACTTTGTTATTCTGCGAGAATTCCCTGGCTTTTCCACGATTTCTTTAAAATACTTGTCATTTCCATTGAAGTTCTTAACACTTATCCCGGTTTATGATAAAGTAAACAACATTTTTAAAGCAAATGAATGTATCCTCCAACTAGATGGATAACATCAACACATATACAGGGTGCGCCAAACTAGATAGTACATTAAAAGTATTAAGACAAC
The DNA here is from genome assembly GCA_034092305.1 of Diaprepes abbreviatus. Taxonomy (NCBI): domain Eukaryota; kingdom Metazoa; phylum Arthropoda; class Insecta; order Coleoptera; family Curculionidae; genus Diaprepes; species Diaprepes abbreviatus. The sequence continues at coordinate 16,997,090 of JASJET010000031.1, forward strand.
CACTTGAGATATCTTCCTAAAATTTTGGTTGTGGTCATAACAGATAGTAATCTGATTCAAGATATTTTAGAAGATGTAACGTTGTCAGATCATCACTAGCTGATATCAAAGTCCAAATTTTAAATAAGATACACTGCATATTATTGTATTTTTATAACCTGTAAAAGCATATTTTCTGTGACATATCCTAATTGGTTCAGAAGGTTCGGCGACGTTGTCCGATTTCTACTCCATCCTTTCCTATCTTGCCACGGCCCATCTTAAAGATTACGGGTACTCATAGCTTTCCTTCCTTATTCCTGCTCTGGATACCAATTCATGGCTTATTTGGGCAATCGTAAGTCAGCCATTTGTTGTATATGACCATACCAGATTGTTTTCTTTCTATATCTTTCATGATCGTATCTTCTTTTCTCATTTGTCGCAATATCTCTATTTCTTATTCTCTATGTCCGTGATATTCCTGCTAACCTTTTCCAAGCATGCATTTCTACTCGTTTTTATTTCTTTCTGTAAGTCCCCAAGTCTCAGTCCACTAAATTAATTTTGTGTTGTATAGGTTATATTTTTGTTTTTTGTTAATATTTTTGCCCCACAATATCCCACTTAGACATCCTATCATTCTTCTAGTTTGGATAATTCCTGCACGAATTTCTTTATCGTTTGTTCCCTTTCTATCGAAGATGACTCCTAAATATTTATAATCCTCACACGTTTCTTGTAGTTTCTCGGTATGCATTTAAGATTTTCTTTGTCGCCTGCTAGTACAGCTTGATCATCGGCAAATTATATATATATATATATATATATATATATATATATATATATATATATATATATATATATATATATATATATATATATATATATATATAGTTGTGCCGGTTAGCTGTATTCCCATTCTATGACATTTCTACTTCCATCTTGACAAAGCTGTCTTCATATATATCTTGAATAATGTATGACATTTCTGCTTCCATTTTGATAAGGTTGTCTTCACATATAGTTTGAATAATGTGAATAAATGCAGCGTCTCTGTCTTAAAGCTTTAGTGATTTTAAAGGATTTCGATAGCTTGCTACCCATTTTGATTTTTGAAATTGAATATGTATACAGATTTTGTACAGTTCTAGTAAGTGTATGGTTTTTATCTGTGTTCGTCATCGTTCCCCACAGTTTGGTTATACGGATGTTATCATAAGTAGAGTAGATCTATAAATAATATATGAGTATCTTCATTTGTAACGGTTTCTTTTTTCAATTATTTGTTTCATACAAAAAATGTTATCATTACCTGATCTACCACCAGGAAATCAGCCCGTTTCTTCTTCCTCATTGTATCCTTTTTCAGTGAGGTCTCTGAGTGTTTTTCCGTAGAGTCGACTAATTGAGCTAGTTATCGTTGTACCTCTGTAATCTTTGGATTGAAATAATGTGGCTTTCTTTCCATGGTGTAGGGGGTTCTTGACTATTGAGACATTTATTAAATATCCATGTAAACATGTTAAAAAGTTTTGTTGTTCCATTTTTTAGTAATTTTGTATAAATGCCTTCAGGTTCACATAATTTTCCATTTTTGTATGTCAATTATAGATGTCCCTTCCATATACTCAACCCTCTTTTCCATTAGTAATTCTTAGTAATGCGTAATCTTTGGTTTTCAGATATTATTTCGATTGATGCTGTTTCTGTCCTGCATCCTTTATAATTTTTATGAATTTCAAAGCTTCATAGCATCTTCCGCCAATGTATGTGTCTATTTCTTTACATTTATTATCCCACATTTCTTTTCTTCTAAAGTTGACAGTTCTTACTTCTCTTCGATTTCCTCTTACGTTTCTTTTTATCTTGTTTTTTTTTTTACTTAACCATTTCGTATGCCTCTGTTTCTTTATTTTTACTGATCTTCGATCTCTTTCGTTCACCAAGGCTTGATGCTTGTTTTTCTTTCTTTGTGCCATAAAGCTTCCCTTGCAGCTTTGTGTATACTTTCAATAATATTTTAGTATACTTTCGAGAATGATTGTTTAGTTTCATCCAAATATTCATCTAGTCTCCGTTGGTATAAGTATCTAGTGCTTTCTCCCTCTGAACTATCCAGACTCTTGCGAAGTAGTAGATATCAGTTGGACTTCCATTGTCTTTATTTTTTATGGAATATCACGACGTTTCAGCTAGTAGTTATCTCTAGCCGTTTTCAAGTGAAACTCACTTGAAAACGGCTAGAGATAACTACTAGCCGAAACGTCGTGATATTCAACAAAAATAAAGACAATGGAAGTCCAACAGATATCTACTACTTCGCAAGAAACATCATTGTCTGTGACCTTCAAACAAATATCTAGACTCTATTTAGAGTAATTCGCTGTTTGTCTATCTAAATCGATGTTAATTTATTCTGGTGAATTGCTGTTATAATTTAGTAAATATATTCTTGATATTAATAGGTGATGAAATCCACAAGCAACACCTCTATATACTTTTATATCTTGAATTCGAAGTTTTGTGTTCTGTCTTATGATTATATAGTCGATAATGGATTTCTGTTGCCTTGTGCGTTGTTCCCAAGTAATTTATGGATTCTTTTGTGTTAAAAGAATTCGCCGTTTTCATCTGTTACTGTTTCTCCAAATGGTCCTATTACTTGATCATGAGTTTTACGATCTGTTTTACTATTTAGTTCTCTAGTGTTTACAAATTCCTGTTCTAGTTCATCGACTTTACCATTTTTAAGATATTAATTATTTTGTAATTTTAGAGAGTAAAAACGGTTTCATTATAAAAAGTTATATCTTTCTTGACACTACTACTAGAAATTTAAAATTTTCGTAACAATTTTCTAGATAATAAATGTGTTATTAATTTCATTAAATATTGAAATAAAATTGTACTGGGTGGGTAAAAAAGTAGGTGAAATATTTTTTTAAAGAACTACGGAAAAACCGATTTTTTTACTGGAACACCCTGTATTTTTTAGCTATCAAACACTCTACCTACAGTGCTTTTGGAATTATAACACATTTTAAGAGTGAAAATTGCAAATACCAGTTACGTATCTAAAATAACTCGTTTATCATTTATTAGGAAAATTTAGAAATAAATTAGGAAAAAATATATAAAAAAGAATAATCAGTGGATAAACTGTCCAAAACTTCCTCCAGTAACTCTCAGACATTCGAGTACTGATATTATAACATGATTGGTTGTTCCCGTTTGTATCTCCCTGGCATCTAAAGAAGTGTTTCTCTTACCCAATTTGTAGTTCTTCTTGATTAATTGGAGTTTGGTAAATTCCTTTGCTTTATTCCAAAGATAAAAATATAGATCTCACGACCTAGGAGGTCAACGGTCTTAATTGACGAATTCACTTATCTTTAAACACCACTATAAGCTCTTTACTGATTTCATTGCTACAGTTAGCTGATGCAATATCTAAGGAGAGGTAATTCGTCAAGGAAATCGGTTACTGCTGGCGGTAATGTTTCCAAAAATTTTTCAGGGTCATAAATTTATAATAACGCATTCCATGCTTAAATTTTTTTCCACAAATTTATGTGATATTTCCAAATCTTTTCTGGTAGAATAGATTGAAGCATGTGGAAATGCAAAAAAATATAACAGGACATTTATTTCATTTTCTGATAAAACTTTAATTGTCCAACACCCTGTATAATAGTTAACCGTATAGTTTGTTTTGCTGACTATACACTATTATACATGGCAATTGATTAGTAAATAATCAAAGAGCAGTCTAGTTGAGTCGCTTCTAACGATGACATCTTCAGCTTAAAAGAGTGTCCCCCAAATCAAGAGGCTGTTCCCAAATAATTATGTAAGTGAAGATCTTTAATTTTTAAATTTAATATAATGTAAACTGCTCTAATGTTTCGGCTACTGTTTTATCCTGTAATTGAATTTATTCTTGTTTTCTTCTGAATATACTCCAGTTTATTACAAAATTCAATTAACCTTTTTATTATTTTTACCCCCCTTACCAATACGATCCCGATGAGTCACAATCTGAAAACCAGAATGCGACTAGTCGCACACTGAAAACCCCCAACGCGACAATACTTCTAATACGCCATCGAGTTGGGCGCACCCTGTATAAATTGACGGCGCTTATTTAAATGTATTTTCTTGCAATAGCGATTAAAAAAAATATTCGATAATTTTGTTAGTGAGTGTAATTACCTTTATTTGTCTCAACCGCATAAACTGATGAATTTTTCGTTAACACCTTTTCTACCGTTGTATCTTCTATATATTTAGCTCCTCCTTGTTGAGCCAAAAGTGCCAGTATATCACATATTGCTTTCGGATTAATAACTGCATCTTCAGGAACCCAAACAGCACCTATTTAGTAAAACCAGTAAATTAGTTAGGCTTTTCTTCCTAATAAATATTTTGTTGAAATTTGTTACCGATAAATACAATACAAATTTTTAGCTCAGGCTTTTTCACAGCCAAACGTAAATCAATAACAGATTTTGCCAGAAATACTTAAATTTCAAAATCGTTGGTTATGAATGTAGAAAGGAGGATTCAAAGAAGGTATATGAATACTTTTCAAGTGAGTTTGGTAATTATTACACATATCAAAAATGTGTATTGTGTGTGATTGATATATTGATCTATACGCAAAATTATGGTAAAGAATATATTTTTCAACATGATAATGTTGGTCTTCATACTGCCAGAAAGCTTCGGACGTTCTCTGAAGAAAATGTAGGTCCTCTCCTTTTCATTGTTTATAAATAGTTTAACAGAAGTAATAGAAAATGCAACATATCTACTGTTTACAGATCGTTTGAAATTTTATTACAGAATTAATTCTGTTAAAGATTGCTTGCAATTACAATTAGACCTAAAGAGAGCAGCTGAATGGTCAGAAAAAAAAAACAAATTATATTTTAATATTTGTCAATGTCCTGTACCATACTACATAAAGGGAGAGAAACTAAGGGAGTTGAAGAAATTAGGGGCCTTGGTGTGACCTTTGGTGAAAACTTTGACCCACTGATATTTTAAAATAATACAGATTGATTAATTATTGTGAGACATATATATATATATATATATATATATATATATATATATATATATATATATATATATATATATATATATACATATTTATTAAATTAATATATTTTCCAAAAGCTAATCTGAAGTTAATGCCGTGTTATGACGTCTATTACAACTAGTTTTATACTATTATATTTTAATAAAGATATTGATAAATCAGGCTTTTTACACCACAAATCATCAACAATACATTTCATTTCCATCACTCGGTTATTGATATGAACATATATATCTTGTGGAGTGAAATTTTCTCCTAATTTACGTTTTTTTGCACTCGCTATTTCTGATGTCATTGTTTATATTTGGCAAATTTACGAACATCTTTGCCATGAGACATTCGATTATTATGAGTAAACATTTTAGTGTTTTGTAAACTTATTATGAAAGGGTTTCAGAGACAAACATTAATAGTAAAAACACAACATTGCCAAATCACATACTAGTTACGAACAGCTGAAACGAGTCAAGTGAACTTTCATATTTGATTATTTTTTTATAATATTTCTTATTTCAATGATAAACACCTTGCAAACGATTTATTTTTAAAATATTTTATTTTTTATTAGACTTTTTATATAATTTTTCAAATATTGGGTATTACACTTCATTTAACTCACGTGGTGGCGATGTTTTACATTATTATAATCCAGTCATACTTGCTGCGACATCTAGATGTTACGTTTAGAACTTAGATACAGTTATAATATAAACTTGAGTTGTGAGTTAATAGATGTCGTCACTACCGCTCTCTCTGATTTTAATGGTGTCAGAATATACAAGTTGTTTTTAATTCTCCGTTGGTTTATTAACGTTTTAGTGTAAATAATTAAATGATAAAAAACTGTGTTCTGCCTTTAATTTAACCAACAGGTTATGGTCCCAGGCATACAATAACTGTAAGGGTTAAGAAAAACAGTTTTATTACGAGGTTTGTATAGACACAAGTTCTTGCTGTGAAAAGAAATCCCAAGATGGCTGAAGCTAGTAATGTTCAACTGCCGTTTGAAAATTTAAGTGGTCCGGAAAATTACAGTAATTATAATTACAGTATTATTGGATATTCAGAAAATAACCATTCCAAAGAATCAGAAAGGGAGCGTTGGGATCAAAAGGCATTAGCCAAATTATGCTTAATGGTAAAACTGAATGTATATGCTCATGTTCGAGGTGCAAAAACTGCGAAAGAAGCATGAGACAACCTAGAAAAAGCTTACGAGGATAAAGGATTATCCAGAAGACATGGTTTAATATGTCTGTCTCTAGCACAGAAACTGGCGGATATAGGACAGCCGATAGAAGATGAATTTTTGGGAGTTATTTTATTGAGCGGATTAACTTCAGAATATAATCCCATGGTAATGGCTATTGAAAACTCTGGTGCAAAAATTACTAGTAATTTCATAAAAGCAAAATTATTGCAAGATGACAAATATAACAAAGAGAGCCATGAATTGGCATATAATGTGAAATGTTTTAAATGTGGTTTACAAGGGCATTACAAATCACAGTGTAAGAAAAATTAAGAGAGTCAACCAAAGTACAACAAAAGAAATACAGAAAAAGTGTTGCAAACTTCGGTTGAGATAAATGTACCATGTAAAACAAAAAGTTGGTTTATAGATTCCGGTGCAACTTCACATATGACTTTTCAAGAAGAAATTTTGCAAGTTTCACAGGGTAAACTTAAAACTGATATAAGTGTAGCAAATAATCAATTAATAACCAGTAAAAGTTTGGAAAATATTACAGTCAATACCAAAAATGGTTTGATGAATATTTCAAATGTTTTTTATGTTCCAGATCTAAGAGCAAATGTACTTTCAGTGAGTCAGATGGTAGAAAAGGGACATGCTGTAGTGTTTAACTCAGAAGGATGCAAAATTTATGATGCTGACGATTTTCAAGTAAAAGGTCATGTAATCGTCACAGGGTCAAACAATAAAGGTTTATATGAATTACACTTACCTCAGGAACAAGTATGTGTAGTTGAAACAAGTAATTCAGAAGAATTATAGCACAGAAGACTTGGTCATTTGAATAAAGTAAGCATGAGATTGTTAAATGAAAAAATGGCTATAAGAATGAACTTGAAAAATGTAAAAGGTGAGAAATGTAGTACTTGTCTACTACAAACAGAGTGGGCAGCCATTTCAAAAAGCAGGAGCAAGACGTGCAAGCAGTGTGTTAAAACTAGTACACACAGATTTTTATGGACTAATACCACAAGAATCACGGAGTGGAGCTAGATACATGTTTACACTTATTGATGATTATACACGTAAGATTTTTATTTATTTTATAAAGTCAAAATCAGAAGTATATTCAGTCTTTAAAGAATTTCAAGTCATGGTAGAAAACCAGACAGGAAAAAGAATCACAAAGCTTAGAAATGACAATGGAACTGAGTATGTAAATGCAGATTTTGAAAAGTATCTAAAGTCCAATGGCATACAGCAATAATTAACTGTAAGGTATACACCTGAACTGACACCTGAAAGAACTAACAGAACCATTGTAGAAACAACAAGGTGTTTAGTACAAGAAGCTCAAGTTTATGAAAGAATGTGGACAGAAGCAGCCAATACAGCTGTATATTAGAAAAATGGTTCTCCACATAAAGCTGTTAAAAACGTTCCACCTGAAGAAAAATGGCCAGGACAAAAAGTAAAAATAGACCATCTTAGAGTATTTGGATGCATAGCTTATGCACATATACCAGAACAATTGAGAAAAAATTTAACTCAAAAAGTAAACCCTACATCTTTGAAGGTTACTGTGAATACACAAAAGACTATCGATTATTTGACCCAATGAATCCAGGAAAAATAATCAAGTCACGTGATGTTACATTTTTTGAGAACCAGTTTTTACAAAACAAAAACAAAGAAGATTTACCTGTTAATACACCTATTTTAGCATTTGAAGAAAACTTATTTGTAGACAATTTAAATGAGCATGGAGGTATTGAATGCAATCGTAATGTTGAATATGACAATGAACAAATTACAGTTCGACGATCTCAAAGACAGACAAAAAAAAAGAATTTCCAGATCACATTGTCTACCACACTTCACAAATACCAGATGATCCATCTTCATTGGAAGAAGCCATGGAAAATTCAGAGCATCATGAATGGAGGCAAGCTATGGAAGAAGAATTTAAGTCGATGATGAACAATAGTGCGTGGACTCTTATAGAAAAGCCACCAAATAAGAAAGTAGTGCAGTGTAAATGGGTTTTTCATGTATAAACACCTTGCAAACGAAAAGTGATGTTAATAGTGAAACAAGGTACAAAGCAAGATTAGTGACAAAAGGGTTTACCCAAAAATATGGTGAGGACTACACGGAAACTTTTGCACCTGTAGTGCGAAACTCTACCGTAAGAATATTATTTGCTTTATCTGTAAATTTAAATTTAAACATAGATCATGTGGATGTTTCCACAGCTTTTCTTAATAATCAAGAGGAAGAGGTTTTTATGTATCAACCTGAGGGATTTGTTTCTGATGAAAATAAAGGTAAAGTTTGTTTACTTAATAAAGCTATTTATGGTTTAAAACAATCATCCAGAAAGTGGAATAAAACCGTAGAAAAAATCCTGAATGGTTTGGAATATGAAAAATCTAAATATTATTTATTTTTTTATTTTTATTTTAAGAAATTTGATAATACTTTGATAATAGTCGCTTTGTATGTTGATGATTTTCTTATTTTTTCAAATAGTGATAAAGAAAGAAAAAAAATGCATTGTCTGAGAATTTTAAAATAAAAGATTTGGGGGAACCAAAGAAACGGGATTAAATATACAAAGAGATAAAGATGAAATTAAAATAAATCAAAAGCATTATATTTTAAAATTGTTGGAAAAATTTAAGATGTTAGATGCAAAAAGTGCTTTAACTCCTATTGAAGCAAATTTAAAGTTAGAGAAAGGATTAAACTGCGATGAAAATCTACCTTATTGGATCTCTAATGTTTTTAGCTGTAAATTCAAGACCTGATATTGCATTTGCTGTTAGCTATTTAAGTCAATTCAATAATAGTTATACAAATACCCATTTCCAACATGCTAACTAACTATTGATAAAAATTTAGTTTTTAAGAAACATCCTATTGATATTTGTGGGTACACAGATGCTGATTGGGCTAATGACAAAATTGATGGAAAGTCCTATACAGGGTATGTTTTCAAGTATGCAAGAGGTGCAATTTCATGGGAAGCTAAGAAACAAAATTCTGTAAGTTTGAGTACAGAGGCTGAGTATGTTGCTATATTGAAAGAGGCCATTTTTGTAAAAGGTTTTTTAAATTAAAGTAAACCTATTTTGATTTATAATGATAATCAAAGTGCTCGAAAATTAGTTTCTAACCCAGTGTTTCATAATCGTACAAAACATATTAATGTAAAGTATCATTTTATTAGAGAAAATGTCCAAAAAGGACAAGTAAAACTTAGTTATATTCCTACTAATGAAATGACAGCTCCATAGTTCTAAACATAAGTATTTTGTTAATAAATTGGGAATTTAGTACTGTAAAGTTAATCAGTATAACTGGATTAAGAGGTAGTGTTAGTTTTACATTATTATAATCCAGCCATACTTGCTGCGACATCTAGATGTTACGTTCAGAACTTAGATTAGCTGTTTATTTACAGTTATAATATAAACTTGAGTTGCGAGTTAATAGATGTCGTCACTATCGCTCTCTCTGATTTTAACGGTATCAGAATATACAAGTTGTTTTTAATTCTCCGTTAGTTTATTAATGTTTTAGTCTGAATAATTAAATGATAATTAATAAAACTGTGTTCTGCCTTTAATTTAACCAACAAGCGAAAGGATCTCTTTAATAATTTCTAAAAAAATGAGCTAAATTTACGATGTGAGGATACCTTCTAAATCATCAACTTTCACGTAAGGGTGTAGATCTTGGACTTCTCGACTACTCAAAAGTTCACAATGCAAACCAGTTGGTAAATTATAAGCTACTCTCCTCTTAAGAGCAATCAGTCTATCTTTGGTTTGCGCTAAGTTTAAGCTTCCACATTGATTCATTTGAACATCATACCCCATGCTTTGCAATTCCTTGTAGAGATTAATGCTGTACCTGCAAGTAAAATAGATAATTGTAATTAATTCATAATATAGAAAGCCCGCTTTGAAAATGCATTATATTGTTTACTAAATAGTTACAAAACTATTATAAATTTTAGTGTGACCCAGGTGAAAACTAAAATAGTGTGGGACTTCATACTTTTTTTAATTTTTAAAATACAAATTTTTTAATTTGAAAGTTTTTGATGACACAGTTAGGTCAGAAGTAACTATAAATTTGTTATATAGCACGAAATTCTGTTTATTATTCACATAATCTTGTTTAACCAGATTAATCAAAGAGTCAATGGTAACTACACTACACTGTCCACATACGATGAAGTGTTTTTAGAAAGATTTCACTGAAACGTTTCTATAAAAATTTTTAGAAATATTTCCTAAACATTTCAGTAACGTGGGTGAAATATTTCTATGAAAGGTTTCAGTGAAATCTTTATGAAAACTTCCTATAACATTTCATGAAATAAACCTAAAACGGCAAAATATAATGCTTCATGAAATATTCCGGAAACACTGAGACAATATTTCATCAAAGATTTAATGAAATCGCGTAAAAATAAAACATAACATGTTTAGAGAAACATTTTTGAAGCCTTTGCGAAATATTGACTAAACGCATTCATGATGAATTTAAAAACGAGTTAAGATATGTTTCGGAATTATTTAAGAAATATTCCATGAATCGTTTCGGGAAACGCTATACAAACCATCTTCTGAAAGCTTTCAATAAATCTTTTCAAAATATTTTCGCAGTGTTCCACAGCAGCCTTTATGTGTGCAACAAATAGGCAATCAAGAACATTTCCAAATTGTTCTACAAACGTTTCGAGAAAAGTTTCATGAAACGTATCAAAAACCTTTTTAGAAATATTTTGAGAAATGTCTTCGAAATATTTGCGAAAGATTTACTGAAAGCTTTCATGATGAATTTAAAAACGAGTCAAGATATGTTTCAGAAATACTTAAGAAACATTCTATTAATCGTTTTATGAAAACCATCTTCTGAAGTAGTGCTTTTGATCTCTAACTAGAACAAGGAACGCCTGCCCTTGCAAGGCTTTTTCAGTTGGTTCCTTATAAATATGCATTTATTTATCTATACCAGCTGCTAGTATACTTTGCCATTTACTATTTAAATATATATCGCAAGAGATTTTTCTGTTCAGATTGCATGAAATTCTTTAAAAAAGGGAAAGGTACAAAAAAAAAGAACAATTTGCGACTCATTAACAAAAAAGTGCATCAACACAACCAAAAATTGGAATCTAAGAATTTCAAATAATGATGTCATTAAAAGGTGTATTTTTTTTCACTTTCATAGGTCCGCCCTGCAGCCGGATCCGCTGCGGCCAACATAGGCCTATTGTGCTCACCTTTGATTTACAGCCACTCTGTTAACTCAGTTTCGTCGACCAACCTGTACGAATCCGTTAAGGAGTGAGTTAGTATTTCATTCGGTTCCAAATTTGCTGATCCGAAGGTATGGAGTCTTTTCCGATCTGGCGACTCGCAATCACGTATGATGTGCTTTACCGTTTTCTCGGCTTGACTTGCCGAGGTCACCGTTGCAAAGGTTCATTTTATTCAGATGAACTTTCACGGCCATGTGTCCCATCATTATGCCTGTGATTACCGTCAGTTGGTTCCTGCTCATTTGCAGTAGTGTTCAATGATTTTTGTGCTCTTTTTGATCCATTGTTTAACAGTTTCTGGACAAATATATTGAGATGATGAGCCAGCTCATTTCCATGTATGCCTTTGTGTCCTCGTAACCACTTTAACATAACTCTATTGTTCCTTGGCAGCGTTGTAAATTCACGCTGGCAGTACCAAACCAATCTAGACGATACATTTTGACCCTTGAAGGCCTTCAGGGCTGTTTGACTGTTAGAATGAATGTAGACCTGCTTCTCTTTGTAAGCTCTTTTTTTATCATCTGCACATTGTAAAATTTCATATATTTCTGCCTGGAATACTTTTGGGTATTTTCCTAAGGGAAAAGTAATTTCCATTCTTGGTTATAGCCCGTATATCCCAGCTCCGATACCTTCTTTGGTTTTTTAACCGTCTGTGTAACAGATACGTGTCCCAGAAGATGACTCCAGTTTATCTTGTTTGCTTACTCTTCAATCCTCTATAGTGACCTCGAACGGTATATTGTAGCGGTAGCTCGAGATCATATGGTCTGTGTCCAGTTTCAAATTAGGGTCCATAATTTTATTACAATACAGTTTTACGTCCTGTCATTAGTATTTGAGCTGTGGGCATCGACTGGTGCAGTCGGTGAAGCCCCAATCTTGTCTCTCCTTGAATCACTAAATAAAGTGGAGGGAGGTTTAGAATGCACTCCATTGCTGAGGTTGAGGTCATTCATAACCTCCGTGATGCTCAAACAGGCGACCCTGTGTATGTCGCCTAGCTTGGTCATAGCTGCCCGTTGCATTACCTTGAGCCATCATACAAAGGGTACATATGTGATCGCTGGTCTCACCACACTGGTGTATAACTAATGCACTATCTTGGGTGAGAGACTCCATGTTTTCCTGCACAATCTTCTAACAATCATAAAAGTTATTTCTGATTTTCTTGTTATCTTTTCCACATACTTATTCTAGCTCAATCTAGAGTTCAAGATTACCCCCAGATATTTAAGTTCCTGGGAAAGTGGTATTGTGTTTCCTTGTAGCATAATGGGATCGAATTCCTCTAGTTTCCTCCGTTTTGTGAAGGGAATTACGACCTCATTAACTTATTTTACGTTTAAAAAACACAATTAAACTGAAATTGAACAACTAGGATGCAGTATAATATAATACAGAATTTCCACTTGTTTCTACATTCAGGTGCTAATATCTCCCTTTTTATAGTTATAGTCATTTCTTGAAGCAAGAATAAGCTGATTAACATTTAAGTAGCTTAATTTCTGTAATTTAAAATGAAGTAAATCTAATTCATGTTTATTTAAAAGAAATGGTAATTAATTCAGTTAAGTGAAATCTAGGAAAACGAAGAATTTTTAAAAAATTTCATTTCAGACCCCCTAGTTCGAGGTTGTAAAACATGATCCCTGCCTTGGTTTCCAAAAATTTTTCTTCAGTTTTCCGTAAAACACAGAAAATCAGTTTTCACTTTAATTTTGACGCTCGCACTAAGACATGGAGGACGTGAATATAACGGTGGCGTGTGCGCTACATCTATAGAGTTTATAGAATTATTTAGATGTGTTATGTAAAAATGTGAAAAAAAAAACATCGTCGCAGGCGATGGTGGATGATAGCGCAATAGAACATTGTAAGTAGAGAAAACCTATTCCTGCTAAAGTGCGTCTCGCTATAACTTTAAGATATCTGGCAACTGGGGATAGCTACCGAAGTCTTCATTACATATTCAAGATATCAAGTTCACTTATATTGAAAATAAAGGTATGTAATCAATATTTTAAATCATACTTTTATTCGGTAATCTTAACATTATAAGGTTTTAAATGAACACAGTAACAATGGTATCATTCTTGAGATCAGGAGTCTACTGCTTATTCTAAGTTAATGCATCTTCAAGAATATTGATCGAAGGTGGTAATACAACTTCTTGAGACAGTATATGTATTTGGTTGGATTGTGTTGCCGAGATATTAGAGGGCATTGGTAGATTATTTGGGATGCTAATTTGAATTGGTGACTGTACAGGTAAGGGAGTATAGGAAGCTGCGGCTAAAGATGGTCTATTTGGGATGCTGATTTGAACTGGTGACTGTGACAGCATAGGACTGTATGAAGCTGCGCAGACGATGATCTGTGAACTGGTGAGTGTGACGGTAACGGAGGATAGGTAGCTGGGGCGGAATATGGTCTGTAAGATGGTGATTGTGACGGCACATGGCTCTATGAAGCTGCGGCAGAAGATGATCTGTGAACTGGTGACTGTGACAGCAAGGTATCATAGGAAGCTACTGAATCTGGATGTTGACATTAATGAGTTCTTTAATTTTAAATCGTTGACTGATATACCCATAGTACTTGAAATATGGTTCAATGCATCGTTTATCTTTTATTTATTTTTATGGTTAACATGTTTTGGGTTTCAAATAAGCTCTTCAGTTTGGTATAGCTCTAGAAATTTTAAAATTCGCGCGTTATTCCACTCCATTTTCTTCATGTCCTGCGGTCGAGCGGTAGCAGCCAACTGAATGTAGGCGAGTATGAAAACAGTTTGTTCACGTTCGCCGCTCGTGCCTTTTGATTCGCATTCGAAAAACCACTCCCTACGAGGGCGCACGAGTCGCGAGTCGAGGTGCGAGGCGAATAGCGAGCATACTGGCTGTATTCTTTTGAGTAAATTATCACTGATCAAAGTGAACAAAGTGAGACTGATAACTTCATGTTTTTTTGAATAAGCATTTACTGGTCATTGGGTCGAAGTGATCATGATCACTTCAAGTGATAGAACTGAAAGTGATAATTATTCAAAAGAATATACCTACTGTCAACATATGCGTGTTCGCAGTTCGCCTCACCACACGCACATTCGTATAAATGCGGCATTGCGGTACGGTAATGGGTTCGATTCGTGTAACGTATAGTAACAAATTATCGTGCTGTTAGCTAGACTGGTTAACCGATAAAGAATCGTCGGTTAACAACTTGAAAAATTTCGTTTAATAAACCAATGCCCGGCTGAGCCAACCTCCAAAAATTTGAGTCTATCATCTGTCAAAATATATAGACCCCAACAAACTTTATATATATATATATATATATATATATATATATATATATATATATATATTTATTTATTTAATTGCTCTTACTAATATTTTGTCAATTTTATTTGCCTTCTTCAGCAGTACTGCAAAGACAACAAAAGCGCAACATAGCAACAAAAGTAAGTTTAAACGAACAAATGGTCACAATGCTCAGAGTTACACAACAGTTGCTAAAGTACACCTCATTAAAAAAAAACAAAATACACATTACAGAACTAGGTAGTACGTAGGTGGTTGTTTGGTATGTATTGAATTATTATAACAAAAAATTTATAAAATTTTACCAAAAATGGTCTGAAAAGTAACAACGAAGTGGAACAATAAACTAAAATCTGTTTAAAATATTACAATATGTATGACTTAGTTTGTTAGTATCTAATTTTGAATTAATAGAATTTTTTCTCTTTTTTATGAGACACATTTCCAAAAACAAACCGTTTTTTGTGAGTGCTACAATTAATAGTTTAATATTTAGCAATGCGGTTAATCTCGTCTTATCTCTCTTGACTGTGAGCTTAGCTACTCCGCAATTACTAGACGCAGTTATCTGTCAAGTTCGTAGCAAGCACGGTTCCATGCATGGTTTATTTTTTTTTTTATTTTTATGATTAACATGTTTTGGGTTCCAAATAAGCTCTTCAGTTTGGTATAGCTCTAGAAATATTAAAATTCGCACGTTACTCCATTCCATTTTCTTCACGTCCTATTCAGTCGAGCGGTAGCAGTCAATCGAATGCAGGCGAGTACGAGTATGTAAACAGTTTGTTCGTGTTCGCCGCTCGTGCCATTTGATTCGCGTCCGAAAACCTCTCCCGACGCGGCATGAGTCGCGAGACGAAATGCGAAGCGAATAGCGAGCATACTGTCGACATGCGTGTTCGTAGTTCGCCTCGCCACTCGCACGAATCTATAAATGCGGCATTACGGTACGGTAGGTATACCGTAAAGTGACAAATTACCGTACTGTCAACTACACTGGTTTTAACCGATAAAGAATCGTCTGTCAACAATTTGAAAAATTTCGTTAGATTAATTAACGCCCGGCTGAGCCAGGCTCCAAAAATTTGAGTCTATTATCACCCAAGATACATAGACCCCACAGTAGATGAAGTCCGAGGACTTATCGGAAAAGGCTGTTGTTATGCCGTGCCATATTAATGGCACTTTTGGGTACCTCGGGCAAATTCAAAGGCGTTTAGATTGATATATAACAATATTTTGTAGGACATTAGTAGTAAGATATTAGCATTAACGTCATGTACTATATAAAAATAATTTGCAAAAAATCTGTGGTAAGATATTAGCATTAACGTCACGTAGTATATAAAAATATTTGTAGAATATCAGTGCTAAGAAATTAGCATTAACGTGGCGTATTGGACGGCCCATAAAGTAACAGTAAATACTTTATGTAAAGATATTGCGATTTGGCCAAACTTACCTCACTCCAAAAGTTAATAGTACCCGAAATATAAAGAGTTATAGTTAAAATCTTGTTTTTAATTTGTTTAAATAATTTTTTAGGAAATTGAAATACTTCAGCCAAATTTGTCATTCGGGGGTTCTTGAGGCGTGTAATCCAATTCTATCCATATCTTTGCTGTTAGTTGTAGAGGGCGTCACTTGCGGTGTTGTAAGTGGCTTTAAAACAGATCTTTTTTATGCCTTAGCGTATCTTTCTTTTTAATAAAAAATTAAGACAAAGCAAGTCCGACAACCACACATACAGACAGTGTCAAATTACCGTACTATTGGCAACACTGGTTAGCCGGCAAATCGTCTGTCAACAATTTGAAAAATTTCGTTGGATTAATTAATGCCCGGCTGAGCCAGGCTCCAAAAATTTGAGTCTATTATCATCCAAGATACATAGACCCCACAGCAGATGAAATCCGAGGACCTATCCGGAAAAGGCTGTTGTTATGCCGTGCCATATTAATGACACTTTTGTGTACCTCGGGCAAATTCCAAGGCGTTTAGATTGATATATAAAAAAATTTTGTGGGACATCAGTAGTAAGATATTAGCATTAACGTCATGTACTATATTAAAATATTTTGTAAAAAATCTGTGGTAAGATATTAGCATTAACGTCACGTAGTATATAAAAATATTTGTAGAATATCAGTAGTAAGATATTAGCATTAACGTGGCGTATTGGACGGCTCATAAAGTAACAGCAGATAGTTTATGTAAAGATATTGCGATTTAGCCAAACTTACCTCACTCCAAAAGTTAATAGTATCCGAAATATAAAGGGTTATAGTTAAAATCTTGTTTTTAATTTGTTTAAATAATTTTTAGGAAATTGAAATACTTCAGCCAAATTTGTCATTCGGGGGTTTCTTGAGGCGTGTAATCCAATTCTATCCATATCTTTGCTGTTAGTTGTAGAGGGCGTCACCTGCGGTGTTGTAAGGGGCTTTAAAACAGATTTTTTTATGCCTTAGCGTATCTTTCTTTTTAATAAAAAATTCCATATTTCTATCTGTTCTACGTAATATATGTACACTTTATAAATGTCGCAATAAATAATCGTTTATAGATTTTAGGTATTGCCTTTCTAATGAATTAGTATCTCAGGTGCATTCGCTCGACTTATTCTATGTAGTACTTAAAAAATGCATTGGACATGTCTCTGTACTAGGAAAATGAGACTCACGTGGGCCAAACTTCAGAATATTTCCACCAACTTCAACTTGATATACTGTTTTGAGACATTACCGATATTTTATTTCTGTTAATCTCTTCTCTTCTTTATTTAACACATGATTGTAAGGAGAAAATAAAAAAAAAAACAAGTGCAATATACGAGTTTTTAAATTTTTGGATGGAACATTATGTGGGACCATCAAAAAAAACATCCGATTCGTATTCTACAACTCCAAAATAGGAGGTGCGAAAAAAATCTGGTGGCTCCAATGTTCCGATAATTATATTTTTTTTAATTTTGTGTTAAAAAAAATTCTTATTGTACAAGTTATACTATGACTTTTAATCGCAGTTAATACAAAAAATGTATCACAATATATCTCCTTTTTTCCGAAGATTATTTGCAGGATACGCCATCACTTCCAAACTAAGCTCCAATAATTTCCAACGAGTGAGGCTTTGCATTATCATGATGGAACACAATTCTTTTGTGATTTGCCAATTCTTTGATTGTTTCATCCAATTTCATTTGTTCTTGAAAGTAACCATCTGAATTGATCGTCTGGCCTCTTGGAAGCAGCTCAAAATACATACCTTTGTAGTCCCACCAAATTGACGGCATGACCCTTTTGGAATTCCATTCAGCTTTAGATATGGTTTGTGCTGGCTCATCAAGCTTGAATCGTGATCGTTTTTCAATGATGTTACTGTAGATGACCCATTTTTCATCACCGGTGATGGTTCTTTTCAAAATAAGGTCAGTTTCATTGCGCGTGAGATGCATATGGAAAATATTGATTTTTTGTGTTAAGTCTGTTTCAATTTATGAAGAACCCAAATATCGAGCTTCTTAGCGAGTCCAAAATATTTTGACTGATTTTCAATTGTTGTGCAATACATTTAACCTCTAAGCCGAACAGCCGTCGAGGAAGCATCACTTGAAAATGCCAACTGAGATGTTGGCGAAACGTCGTTCGATTTTTCTACTGACGAACGGATTGAAAACCGGAAAAAAATCAATGCACATTCCTCCATCCGTGAAAAGAGAAATAGATATTGAGAAGGAGTCTGTGAAAAGAAAATTCAATTGCTCTTACTCAATATTTCGTTAATTTTATTTTGACCTTTTCAGGAATACTGCAAAGTCAACAAAAGCGCAACTTAGCAACAAAAGTAAGTTTAAACTAACAAATACAATGCTCAGAGTTACACAACAGACATTGAGGTACACATCATTAAAAAAATATAAAACACATAAACAATTACAGAATTAGGTAGTAAGTAGTTTAGTTGTTCAAACCTGACTAAATATGCAAACATTGATATGTATCGTATTAGCATAACAAAAAAATTATAAAATTTTACGAAAAATGGTCTGAAAGGTAAAAACGAAGTGGACAATAACAATAAACTAAAATCTGTTTAAAATATTACACTATATATATATATATATATATATATATATATATATATATATATATATATATATATATATATATATATATATATGTATATATGATTTGGTTTGAATTAATAGAATTTTTTATCTTGCTTATGTTACACTTTTTCAACAACAACGTTTTTTTTGTTTGTCCGACAATTAATAGTTTAATATTTAATAACAAGGTTAATATCGTCTTAACTTTCTTGCCTGTGAGCTTAGCTACTCCGCAATTACTAGAAGCAGTTCAATGTCAAGTTCGTGGCAAGCACCCATTTATCGACAATTTGGGAATACTGTAAGAGGTTATTACAATTATCCATTACCGTACCAGCATATTTGTCGTGTAGAGTGAGGATAACCAAACGCAAGAGAAATAATCAGCAAATAATATATATATATATATATATATATATATATATATATATATATATATATATATATATATATATATATATATATATACATAAATATAAAATTTTGAGCCTTGTATCAGTATCAGTTTATACTTGATAACAATTAGAGATACAACCTAATCGAAACGTCGTAAAAATAAATAAAAAATAAAGACAAAGCAAGTCTGACAACCACACTTTGGTCAATTTTCTATCCTTGTTTCTTTTAATTAAACCAATCCCTGAGCCCATAATCTTACATGAGGCGCGTATTTTTCCTTTGTTTCTTTTTATGTCTTTTAAATTGGTGCCCTGCGAATGAACAGACTGTGTAATCCGTATTCTTATAATTTTATTAAAACTCGAATTGAAAATGTTACCTTTTTATTGTCAAAGGCCGATAAAAATATAAATACGTGCATATACAACATATTTTTTTTAAAATTGCAAATAAAATCCTTTTATTTTTACTTTCGAAAATAAATGTAATAGTACATACATATGACGTGAACTATATAGACTTCGTATTACTGTTTCAAAATTTATATAATAACATTAAAAACTTTATTTTTAGCTTAGAAGAGCACCATAATAATTACATTATTCGGAGACAGCGATTAAAAAATATTTCAACTTTAATATAAATAATAATTCTTAATTATAACTAAAAACTTTTAACATATATATATATATATATATATATATATATATATATATATATATATATATATATATATATATATAGAACTTAAAGCCTGGCAGGTCCAAAGTTACAAAAACACAACTTCGAGATGTTTTTGCTATGTTAGGATAGATGGCCTTAAAAAAAATTAAACATTTTTTCAATAACTCAATAAAATAAAATTGACCAAGTACGTCAATTTGTTTTCAAAAGCTTTTTTTATTAATGAACTCGAATTGCTGAAATTAGCGTACTCTTCCGATACGGTAATGGGTTCGATTCGTATACAGACAGTGTCAAATTACCGTACTATTGGCAACATTGGTTAACCTGTAAATCGTCTGTCAACAATTTGAAAAATTTCGTTGGATTAATTAATGCCCGGCTGAGCCGGGCTCCAAAAATTTGAGTATTATCACCCAAGATACATAGACCCCACAGCAGATGAAGTCCGAGGACCTATACGGAAATGGCTGTTGTTATGCCGTGCCATATTAATGGCACTTTTGGGCACCTCGGGCAAATTTCAAGACGTTTAGATTTATATATAAAAACATTTTGTAGGATATCAGTAGTAAGATATTAGCATTAACGTCATGTACTATATAAAAATAATTTGCAAAAAATCTGTGGTAAGATATTAGCATTAACGTTACATAGTATATAAAAATATTTGTAGAATATCAGTGGTAAGATATTAGCATTAACGTGACGTATTGGACGGCCCATAAAGTAACAGTAAATACTTTATGTAAAGATATTGCGATTTGGCCAAACTTACCTCACTCCAAAAGTTAATAGTACCCGAAATCTAAAGGGTTATAGTTAAAATCTTGTTTTTAATTTGTTTAAATAACTTTTTAGGAAATTGAAATACTTCAGCCAAATTTGTCATTCGGGGGTTTCTTGAGGCGTGTAATCCAATTCTATCCATATCTTTGCTGTTAGTTGTAGAGGGCATCACCTGCGGTGTTGTAAGTGGCTTTAAAACAGATCTTTTTTATGCCTTAGCGTATCTTTCTTTTTAATAAAAAATTAAGACAAAGCAAGTCCGACAACCACACATACAGACAGTGTCAAATTACCGTACTATTGGCAACACTGGTTAGCCGGCAAATCGTCTGTCAACAATTTGAAAAATTTCGTTGGATTAATTAATGCCCGGCTGAGCCAGGCTCCAAAAATTTGAGTCTATTATCATCCAAGATACATAGACCCCACAGCAGATGAAATCCGAGGACCTATCCGGAAAAGGCTGTTGTTATGCCGTGCCATATTAATGACACTTTTGTGTACCTCGGGCAAATTCCAAGGCGTTTAGATTGATATATAAAAAAATTTTGTGGGACATCAGTAGTAAGATATTAGCATTAACGTCATGTACTATATTAAAATATTTTGTAAAAAAATCTGTGGTAAGATATTAGCATTAACGTCACGTAGTATATAAAAATATTTGTAGAATATCAGTAGTAAGATATTAGCATTAACGTGGCGTATTGGACGGCTCATAAAGTAACAGCAGATAGTTTATGTAAAGATATTGCGATTTAGCCAAACTTACCTCACTCCAAAAGTTAATAGTATCCGAAATATAAAGGGTTATAGTTAAAATCTTGTTTTTAATTTGTTTAAATAATTTTTTAGGAAATTGAAATACTTCAGCCAAATTTGTCATTCGGGGGTTTCTTGAGGCGTGTAATCCAATTCTATCCATATCTTTGCTGTTAGTTGTAGAGGGCGTCACCTGCGGTGTTGTAAGGGGCTTTAAAACAGATTTTTTTATGCCTTAGCGTATCTTTCTTTTTAATAAAAAATTCCATATTTCTATCTGTTCTACGTAATATATGTACACTTTATAAATGTCGCAATAAATAATCGTTTATAGATTTTAGGTATTGCCTTTCTAATGAATTAGTATCTCAGGTGCATTCGCTCGACTTATTCTATGTAGTACTTAAAAAATGCATTGGACATGTCTCTGTACTAGGAAAATGAGACTCACGTGGGCCAAACTTCAGAATATTTCCACCAACTTCAACTTGATATACTGTTTTGAGACATTACCGATATTTTATTTCTGTTAATCTCTTCTCTTCTTTATTTAACACATGATTGTAAGGAGAAAATAAAAAAAAAAAAACAAGTGCAATATACGAGTTTTTAAATTAAATTTTTGGAAGGAACATTATGTGGGACCATCAAAAAAACATCCGATTCGTATTCTACAACTCCAAAATAGGAGGTGCGAAAAAAATCAGGTGGCTCCAATGTTCCGATAATTATATTTTTTTATTTCGTGTTAAAAAAAATTCTGATTGTACAAGTTATACTATGACTTTTAATCACAGTTAATACAAAAAATGTATCACAATATATATCCTTTTTTCCGAAGATTATTTGCAGGATACTCTATCACTTCCAAACTAAGCTCGAATAATTTCCGACGAGTTACTAAAGGTGAGTGAAGCTTTGCATTATCATGATGGAACACAATTCTTTTGTGATTTGCCAATTCTTTGATTGTTTCATCCAATTTCATTTGTTCTTGAAAGTAACCATCTGAATTGATCGTCTAGCCTCTTGGAAGCAGCTCAAGATACATACCTTTTTAGTCCCACCAAATTGGCGGCATGACCCTTTTTGAATGCCATTCAGCTTTAGATATGGTTTGTGCTGGTTCATTACGCTTGAATCGTGATCGTTTTTCAATGATGTTACTGTAGATGACCCATTTTTCATCACCAGTGATGATTCTTTTCAAAATAAGGTCAGTTTCATTGCGCGTGAGATGCATATGGGAAATATTGATTTTTTGTGTTAAGTCTGTTTCAATTTATGAAGAACCCAAATATCGAACTTCTTAGTGAGTTCAAAATATTTTGACTGAATTTCAATTGTTGTGCGATACATTTAACCTCCAAGCCGAACAGCCGTCGAGGAAGCATCACTTGAAAATGCCAACTGAGATGTTGGCGAAACGTCGTGCGATTTTTCTACTAACGAACGGACTGAAAACCGGAAAAACACCAATGCACATTCCTCCATCCGTGAAAAGAGAAATAGATATCGAGAAGGGGTCTGTGAAAAGAAAATTCAATTGCTCTTACTCAATATTTCGTTAATTTTATTTTGACCTTTTCAGGAATACTGCAAAGTCAACAAAAGCGCAACTTAGCAACAAAAGTAAGTTTAAACTAACAAATACAATGCTCAGAGTTACACAGCAGACATTGAGGTACACATCATTAAAAAATATATAAAACACATAAACAATTACAGAATTAGGTAGTAAGTAGTTTAGTTGTTCAAACCTGACTAAATATGCAAACATTGATATGTATCGTATTAGTATAACAAAAAAATTGTGCGATACATTTAACCTCCAAGCCGAACAGCCGTCGAGGAAGCATCACTTGAAAATACCAACTGAGATGTTGGCGAAACGTCGTGCGATTTTTCTACTGTAGTCCCACCAAATTGACGGCATGACCCTTTTTGAATGCCATTCAGCTTTAGATATGACTTGTGCTGGTTCATCAAGTTTGAACCATGATCGTTTTCCAATGATGTTACTGTAGACGACCCATTTTTCATTTCAAAATAGAGTCAGTTTCATTGCGCGTGAGATGCATATGGAAAATATTGATTTTTTGTGTTAAGTCTGTGTCAATTTATGAAGAAAAAATAGTTTAAAAGTTTTGCAGTTAACAACGAGACGTTGTTATGATTTTTCATTGCTCCGTTTGTATCAAAGAAAATACACTAACGTTAATGAGGGAATTGATTGATGCTAAGGAAGCCGATATTATTACTGATCAGCTTCGCAGAGAAATTGGAGAGTTAAGGAAACATAAAAATGGTAGCATTTCTGAGAATCAGTTGACTGCTGGTTATGGTGAAAAAAGTTATGCAACAGTTGCAAAAGAGCATGTAGTGGTAGTAATGCCGGTTCATGGTAATAATAGTGAGAAAACAGAGGAAGATATAAAATTTAAAATTGACCCAGTGAATATTGGTGTTGGTATAACAGGCATGAGGCCTGCCAAAGATAGTTTGGTGGTTTAAAGTGTAGCAACAAGACGAAAGCAGGTAGAATGAGGAATAGTCTGCAAGATCAGTTGGGCAATGATTATACTACAAATATACCTAAAAAAAGAAATCCTCAAATAAAAATTATTAGAATTGAGCCAGGCTATAATAAGACTACATTACTTGAAGCTGTTAAGAACCAAAATAAAAACATTGTGCCAGATAATGCTAATATTAAGGTTAAAGTGTTGAAAAGGGTAGTTAATAAGTACTTTTCTATTTTGGAATGCGACCCTATCACGTTCAGAAATATATTGGTAAGATCTAGTTTATCAATTGGTTTCAAGGCATGTCCAGTTTATGAGTTTGTCAGTGTTGTGAGGTGTTATCGTTGTTGTCAGTATAATCACTTGATGATGGATTGTCCAAATCATCAGGTGTGTGGAAGGTGTAGTCGCTCACATGCAACAAGAGATTGTAACAACAATACATCCAAGTGTGTAAATTGTACACTTGCTAACCAAAGGAGCAAATCAAACGGCCCTATTGATCATACTGCGTATTCACTTAAATGCTTGTCACACATGAAAATGGTGGCTAATGGAATAGCAAAAGTTGATTATGATACAGCATAGCAATTACGGTTTTAACTTGAGCTATTTGAGGCAGAGACGGCTCCCCCCGGTGTTTTAAATAATGGTGTCGATTAATATTGTCTTAATATTGTGTATCAAAATGTTCGTGGTTTCAATACTAAAGTGGATGACGTTTTTAATAACATTAGCGCAGGAACATGTTAGTAGTAGCGAGTTTTTCCACGATGATTTTATTGTGATACAGAAAAGCAGAAATTATGAAGGGTTTAAAGCGGGGTGGTGGTGTACTCGTAGCCTCAAAGCATTACTTACATAGTTGTCAAATTGATCTTAACTTTGTTAATCATGACATGGATATATTGTGTGTTAAGACTGAGATCAGTAGCCACAGTTGTGTTTATTTGTTGGCTGTTTATGTTGTACCTACTTGTACATGTGTTTCATGTAGAGAGCTTTTTGACTTTATAAAGTCTCTTCAATTTTTGTACGATAAAAAATTTCTAATTATAGGAGACATAAACTTGACCAACTTGAATAGGTATTATAAGGATGGTGATGCGGATGATTGTGTGGGAGTCTTTCAACAATTTCTGAATTTCTATGACTGTAATCAGGTCAACAGGGTTGTTAATGTATTTAATCATATACTGGACGTGGTAATAACAAAAATGAAATGTAACGTTTTGAGCAGTGACTTTGCCCTTGTTGCTGAAGACAGTCATCACACACAGTTTGAGTGTGTCTGTATTTCTAAACGAACCAAATTAAAAGGATTAACTATGGAACCCTCAAAATACAACTTTAGAAAGGCTGATTTTATAAGTATGTATACTGTATTGTTCAATACTGGCTGGCAATTCCTTGAGAGCTACACCGATGTGGACGCTGCTGTAAATGATTTTTATAAACAAATTTATGAATTATTCGATGTCTGCGTCCCAAAATCAAAGAGAGTCAAAAAATATCCGGTTTAACTCTCAAATAATAAGAGATCTTAAACGGAAAGATAAGATCCGCAAAAGATATAAGAGCACAGACAATACTGATATTGGCAGAGTTCAGTCAATTTAGAGCTAAAATTAAAAATGATATAGAGCAAGCATATCGTATGTATATCATTAAGATTCAGCGGGACATCGGTGTGGATATCAAGGCATTTTGGTCATTCATAAATAATAGAAAGCGTATGGTTCGCATATCAACAAAGATGTACTTGAAAAACAGAATTTAGTAGGGGGTGAGGATATATGTGATGCCTTTGCCAGGCACTTTGGTAGTGTTTATGCGGATGACCGCGGTGACAATCCAAATATTGAAGAGTACCATTATGATGGACAGGATATTCTCAATGCCATTACTGATGATGATGTAATGTATGCTGTAAATAACTTAAGGGATGGTAAAGCTATAGGGCCAGAAAATGTGCCCTCATTCATAATTAAGGGGTGTGTTGACATATTTAGATACTCATTGTGAATTCTGTTTAATCTAAGCCTTAAGAGCCGTATATTTCCAAATGAGTGGAAAAGAGTAAAGATTTGTCCAGTATAGAAAAAAGGAGATAGGTCGAACATAGCTAATTATCGACCAATTGCGGTACTCTCGGCACCGGCTAAGGTATTTGAGAGTATAATTTTTAAAAGTATATACTCTTTGGTCAAGGGGCGCATTTCTATTCAACATCGGTTTATGAGAAGGAGATCCACAGTCACAAACTTAGTTACTTCTACTCAAGACTTGTCGGATGCTTTGAATATGCGAGGTCAGGTGGACGTTGTATACACAGACTTTGCCAACGCCTTTGATTTCGTGTCCCACACAATTTTGATATTAAAGCTTAAAAAGGAGTGTGGATTTCATTTTCGCCTTGCTGATTTTGTTGCTGACCATCTTTCTAACAGGCGGCAGCGGGTGGTTCTCGGGAATTTTCTTCGATGTCATTTGTTCCTACTTCTGGAGTCCGTCAGGGATCCAATCTCTTTCCATTGCTTTTCCTGTTTTTTTTATAAACAGTGTTACTGAAGTTATTACGAACGATTACTCTTGTTTGTTATTTGCAGATGATCTAAAGATTAATAATAATGTGAGAACACTTAGTGATAGCAATGACTTACAGAAAAATATTGATAATATAGTTAAGTGGTCAAATGATAATAAGCTCTATTTTAATATTAACAAGTGTAATGTGATGTCATTTACCAGCAAAAACCAACTAATTCCCTTTAATTACAATATGCAGGGTGGAGCGTTGGATCGTGTAGGTGAGGTGATGGATCTTGGAGTGGTATTTGATCCTAAGCTGACATTTAACAATCATGTGACTTTTATTCCTAATAACGCCGCTAATGTGCGATTTGTTTTCAAAAACTTTTGTTATTAATGAACTCGAATTGCTGAAATTAGCGTACTCTTCCGATACGGTAATGGGTTCGATTCGTATACAGACAGTGTCAAATTACCGTACTATGGGCAACACTGGTTAACCTGTAAATCGTCTGTCAACAATTTGAAAAATTTCGTTTGAATTAATTAATGCCCGGCTGAGCCAGGCTCCAAAAATTTGAGTCTATTATCACCCAAGATACATAGACCCCACAGCAGATGAAGTCCGAGGACCTATCGGAAAAGGCTGTTGTTATGCCGTGCCATATTAATGGCACTTTTGGGTACCTCGGGCAAATTCAAAGACGTTTAGATTGATATATAAAAATATTTTGTAGGACATCAGTAGTAAGATATTAGCATTAACGTCATGTACTATATAAAAATAATTTGTAAAACACCAGTGGTAAGATATTAGCATTAACGTCACGTAGTATATAAAAATATTTGTGGAATATCAGTGGTAAGATATTAGCATTAACGTGGCGTATTGGACGGCCCATACAGTAACAGTAGATAGTTTATGTAAAGATATTGCGATTTAGCCAAACTTACCTCAAAAGTTAATAGTGCCCGAAATATAAAGGGTTATAGTTAAAATCTTGTTTTTAATTTGTTTAAATAATTTTTTAGGAAATTGAAATACTTCAGCCAAATTTGTCATTCGGGGGTTTCTTGAGGCGTGTAATCGAATTCTATCCATATATTTGGTGTTAGTTGTAGACTGCGTCACTTGCGGTGTTGTAAGGGGCTTTAAAAACATTAGGATTTTTTGCTTTATACCTCGCTTTAAAAAAATGTGTGGAGATCACCAAACTTATCCGTCTCATTGACTTTTTTTCCTATTTTTCTTTAATAATAACATATTCTTGTGTATCAGTTCAATATATACCTATATATTAGCCTCAAATTGTGGTTATTTTTATTTCTGTGCTTGGTCATTAGTGTCAATGTACAGTCGTGTGGCAGAATAGTCCCTTGTTTGAGGACGATTTTAAGATTTTTAAACCTATACTTCAGCCTGATGATTGTGAGTGCCTTCAAATCAAATGCAAAGTCTTATGAACAAGGCAGTTCTATAACTATTTAAATTTAAAAAGAATGTTCAAAGTGATATGAACTCTGTGGCACAGTGGTTCATTAGAAATAATCTGACATTCAATGTGGATAAGATGATGGTCTTATCTTTACGCACAAAACAAATTGTATAAATGGAAAGTATTTAATCAATAATTGCATGCTAGATAGAAAATATAAATGTAGAGATCTTGGAATCCATCTGTAAACAAGTTTGAGGTTTGGCTAGCACTATAAGACTGTAGTTAATAAGGCCTATAGAGCTCTTGGCTTCTTAATAAGAAATACTAAACATTTGAAGCATACAACAATGATTGTAAAACTTTAAATGCACTTGTAAGATCTCATTTGAAATACACCTCTATCATTTGGGCTCCTCAAGCTGACATTCAATGCAATATGATAGAAAAGGTTCAAAAAGATTTTTAAGATACTTATATATGAAAAAACATAATGTTCATCCTTATATGAGTTCATACAACAGCATGTTACTAGAGTTTAATATAGATAGGTTAAGCCAAAGACATACTACTCATACAATTTTATTTGTCTGCTATATTATTATTAATCATATTATTTATAAAGATTGTTCCTTCACAGCCATAGCTTTATATATGTGTTCCATTCTCTATTATTCCTATTATTTTTCTTTTTCTACTGGTAAGCATTCCTACATGGAACAACCTGTGTGTTTGTAGAGAGTATAAATAAATAATGTAACAAAATAAATAATTAAAAAAAACCTGAACTAACCAAAATTTTGGTTAGTTAAAATTAATTTATTACTTGTTTCTACATAACAAAAATTAAACTATATTGATTGAGATGGACAAATTTCATAGTTTTTAAAATAAAATCATGAAAATATCTTACTTCCGGTAACGGCTCAGCGAATATTTGGCGTTTTTAGTAATAGAAGATTCAATTTTTTTCACTAAATTTTTAAACTTTTGTTACAACTACAAATTCCACCCTGATAGAAGCCTCTGTATTATATAAAAATTCAAAAATATACAATATCGAAAAATCAGGAAAATTATCAAGAAACAAATCAAAACAAAATGACCTCCGTCATTGCCAGATTCCAAATAGGATTCCTTTGAAATTCATATATATATTCTTTTTTTACAATATAGTATATTGTTTGTAATGTATAAAAAGGGTAAAATTAATCTTAACCACCCAACGTTATAGGTTAGTTCTGGTTAGAACAGGTTTAGCTTGGTTTTGGTTACTTTGAAAAACTTAAACTAACCTGAACTAAGCTAAACTGATGACCTTTTCCAATATCCCTTCCTGGTAGAGATTGTCTTGCCTAAACGTGGTCTCTGCTGGACAATAACATTTTTTAATTAATAAATGTAGGTCCGTTTAGGTTAGTGTAAGTTTTTCAAACTAACCAAAATCAAGCTGAAACCTGTACTGACCTGAACTAACCAAAAATTTTGGGTGGTTAAGATTAATATTATCCTTTTTTTATACATTACAAACATTATTATTGTTGTTAAATATGCTTTATTGTCTAAGATCTATACACTCTTATTAGCAAAGCCAGTTAAAACTAATCTAACAAACAATGGTAATACTTAATCATGGTTTTAAAACCTGACCAGATGTGGCTGAGCATATAATAGAAAATATGTACAATTTAAAACAATATCATAAAAAGACAAATGTTGCTACCCAACATCAAACTTATTAAAAAATAACACAGACAAAGCCAGTAACAGGCCAATAAAAACAAAACAAAACCCTGAACATTAAAAGCTGTCAGCATAATATGCCTCCAAAATATAGAATGGCCTCCGTACTAAAGTACATCTCAGATTCCTTCGGAATAATGAATAAGGCATCAATAGATAGTGCAAGCCAAGGTGGTTATATATTTTTTTCCTTCATAAATGACAGAACACTTAGTCAGCGTTAATCTAGGGATCAAGAGCGGTAAATTAAAATTCAGATCTTGTCTTGTATCAAACTTATTAAAAAATAACACAGACAAAGCCAGTAACAGGCCAATAAAAACAAAACAAAACCCTGAACATTAAAAGCTGTCAGCATAATATGCCTCCAAAATATAGAATGGCCTCCGTACTAAAGTACATCTCAGATTCCTTCGGAATAATGAATAAGGCATCAATAGATAGTGCAAGCCAAGGTGGTTATATATTTTTTTCCTTCATAAATGACAGAACACTTAGTCAGCGTTAATCTAGGGATCAAGAGCGGTAAATTAAAATTCAGATCTTGTCTTGTATTTTACAAAATACATTGATATGACTCTAGGTTATCCCCTCCAACATACCTGCAATGAACTAGACATGAAACCTCTAAATTAAACAAACTTATAACAGTTAAAAATTTTTGCTGTACAAACAATGGCCTATAATGGTCCCTATATGTGGCTCCACACAAGTATCTGAGCACCCTTTTCTGAATTCACAAGGACAGAATTCAAGAGCTGATTGCTGCAAAAACTCCAAAACGCCACACCATATTTCAAATGAGACTCAAACAATATTTGGTAAGTTATCTTCATAGATGCACAACCAAGCTCAGCAGACACCATCCTAATCGCAAAACAGTTCGAAGCCAGTTTTTTTATTTAGCTCTAATATGTAATGCTCAAATTTATATACAATATAAAATTTCCAATTTCAATTTACATTTGTTTTTCAGAGTTAGATAAGTTATATAAATACACATATAAAGACAATTATCAAACCATATATTTATTGATTTAAATATATTTTGGGTTGTCAGGAGTAGCCACGACTGCGAGGGCATTCAGCGGGATTTACCTTGATTCTCTGAATGGTGTAAATTAAATTTTATGCATTTCAATATTAATAAATGCTCCATTATAATTTTTTATCGTAAAAGGGATTGGATAACTTTTGATTACATTCTTGATAATAACATGATTAATCGTGTTGAATGTATAAAGGATCTGGGTGTTACATTTGATAGGGCCCTTCGGTTCGATACACATATTAATAGTATTATGGACAGAGGTTTGAAGTTGCTCGGGTTTGTGAAGAGAATGCTTACAGATTTTATAGGGTAGACTGTTTTAAAGTGATATACTGCTCTGTAGTTCGATCAGTCTTGGAAAATGCGTCCCAAGTTTGGTCACCTCATAATTTTACATACAAAGAAAAAGTAGAAAGAGTACAAAGTAAGGTTTTAAGTTTCATAGCCTTTAAAAAGGGAATGCAGCGGGAACGGCATGTATATAATGATACTGCCGATGCTGTGAGGTTGCTACCATTGTGTGTGAGGCGAATATATATTGATCTCGTTCTACTTTATGACTGTTAACTTTTGTATTGATTCTCCTGAACTACTCAATAATATTGGATTATCGGTTCCTCAAAGAACTTTTAGAGCGTACGATTTGTTTGAGGTGATATATCACCGAACGAATTATGTTATTAACAGTCCTATTTCTCGAATGTGTAGGGAAATTAATTCAGTTCCTACCGAGATTGATATTTTCCATTTGCCAATTAATGTATTTAAATAAAAAATATTGCAATTCTTGAAAAATCAGTTAATATTATCAACTGTCAATACTTGTCTTTTGAAGCACTTTAATGCATTCTTTGATTTGTAAGTCTCTTGATTCTGATTCTGTTTTTAATAGTGTTTGTATTATTCAGATTTACAAGCTAAACGGCTTCGCACTCCCTCTCAGAATTACTGACTCATACTAGGTATACAAAGATACCAAAAGTATGAAGCTCTGTGGGGACCTTTTCCAAGTTATTGGGTCCTAGGTGGCGTGGTCTTCTTACTTCCTACAAACTTGCGGACGGTTCGCGCGGTTGCAAGAAGAACTGCTTTCTGAATCGGTTTATACAGATGCTCACTAACGCCCAGTCCCAGTTGACAAAATTATGGGAATGGTTTGAACGCTTCTCGTTGTATTTTAGCCTTAGGTTGTTGTTGTTAGGTACAGCAATGTCGATTAGTGTAGTTCGCTCAGAAATTTTATCTGTTAGTATAATGTCTGGTCTATTATGAGCAACTGTTAGAACCGTTCGATCCCAATATAACTCGAACTGGTTGTTTTCAAGAATAGGTTCCGGATTGTATTTGTAATAAGGCACTTTTCTTACCTGCAATGGGTTTAACTTATTTGCTAACTCTTGATGGAGTATCTTAACGGCCGAGTCGTGTCTTTCCTTATACTTGGTTGCGGCAAATGCTCCAGTTATGTGCTGGATTGTCTCTGATGTTCAACAGCCATATCTACATTGGTCATCTTCTATTAAAGGATCTCTAATGACGAACTTCCGATAAGTCTTCGTCGGAATAACCTGGTCTTGGATAGCTAATAAGAAGCCCTCCGTTTCCAGAAACATCTGCCCTGAAATCAACCAGTAGTTCGACGCCTAGTTGTCGACATTGTCGTGATTGATCTCATTTGGATGTCGTCAATGAAGTGGTTTCTTCAGCCAGGTTTGTAACTCCTCTTGATCTGCTTGATGGTGAGAAGCAATATCCTGTTCCCACAGCTGTAGCGGCGTTGAATCGTCTACCTCGCATATTGCTCGATGTAGTGTGGAATAGTCCGCTAACTTGTGGAAATATGAACGGAAGTTTATTATTTGTTGGTCGAGCTGCTTACCAACATCCATCATCCATCCTTGATGTCTTGGAAGCATTGTGCGTTTAATAGTACTCCGAGGGTGATGTTTTTGTGCTTTTGTTAGGAGTGTTCTTATTTTTCTTTGCAGGTTTTGGATATCCGTCCTGCTCCATTTTACAATTCCAAAAGAGTAGCTAGGTGCAGAGCAAGCGTGCGTGTTGAGCGCCTTAAACAAATTTCTACTATTTAAGTTAGTTCGCCTTACCCTCCTGACAAATTCGGTTGTCAATTCGGCTTTCATAGTGCGATGGTCAATTCTTTTAGCCTGTTTCATACCTAGGTATTTGTATGTTTGGTCTGCTTCCGTTACAGCAATAGTTTCATCGTTCTGCATCTCAAATACTCCCGGTTGTATCTTTCCTTTAACGATGTTCAAAATACGGCACTTGTCAAGTCCAAATTGCATTCCGATATCCCCGGAGAACTCTACAAATTTAAGCATTTGTTCCAGCTGGGTTCTGGTAGCAGCCATAAGTTTAAGATCATCGATATATAGAAGATGATTCACTCTTACTACCTCTTCGTTGTTATTTCTAATACTAAAGCAGTATCTGGTGTAGTTCAAACGGCGTGATAGTAGGTTCATTGGAAGGCAGAACCACAATAGGCTAAGTGAATCGCCCTAAAATATTCCCCGTTGTATTGGAATTGTGTTGGTTTCGCTGGTGTCACTGGATGGCACTTGCAATTGGATCCTAGTTCTCCAGGTAGACATGATGTGTTATCGACCCTACACATTCTCAATATAGTTGTGAACCACTCATGTGGCACTGAGTCGAAGGACTTCTTATAATCCACGGAAGCAGCAAAGAGATTTCTTCGGTTGGTACAGGCTTGGTTACATATGACAGTCAACAATCAATTGTTCCTTGCATCCCATTGCTCCCCTCGTGCATCCTTTCTGTTGAGTTGCAATGATGTTATTTTGCTCACAATGTGCATAGATGAGTTGGGTCAAGCAGTGTGGTGAGTAGGCAGGTGATTGACCTATACTTAGCTCGGTGATATGTGTTGTGTTGGTCCTTTGACACGAGGTACGTAATACCTTCGGTCAAGAACAATGGTATTTTTGCTGGGTTAAGAAAAACATCATTAATAAAATTAGCCAGCTGATGGTGCATACGCCAGAACTTTTTGAGCCAGTAGTTCTGGATCCTGTCGAGACCTGGAGCTTTCCAGTTATGGGATTCCTTGATTATTCTTGAAATTTCTTCGGTGGTAAATGGCTCAAACTGCATCTGGCTGTAGTCTCGGCAAATCTGGTGTTCTTCATTGATCCAGCCGGCTGTGATGTTACAAATGGCGGGTATGGAAAGTTGGTTTCGCCAGAACTCTTCTACCTGCTCTCTATTGGGATATCTATTATCTGTCATATTAAATGGAGAGTTTAGCTTACAGTAGAAAGTCTTTTCCGATCGTCGGAACAGCGCATTGTCACGTTTTCGGTTATTGCTGGTCTTGTATTTCTTTAGCCTTCCTGCAATAACAGAGAGCTTCTGTTTCAGCATATCAAGGAATTGCTGAGCAGTAGCATTCGCTGGATCTTGTTGTGAATGATATCGGATACGATTCATGATTTCTTCAACTAGTCTTTGCAGTTTACTTGTTCTTGTGCTCCTGATGCACTTCATCAGCTGTCCTATATATATTCAAAGATTTTCAATTTTCTTATTTAGACGTCTTTCCCATGGTGGTGTGTTGGGTTCTGCTCTTGCTGATCGGCGCTCTGTTGTAACTTTAATTTCTAAAGCTTTAGCTATAGCGGTCGCGGCACAGTAGATGGTCATATGCATAGTCGGTTATATTATTATTGTTATTATTAAGAAATTTTGTACTACTTTTATTTTCTATTAATTGGTTGTCTAAGGAAAGATTATTGAATGTTAATAGGTTAGTTTTATTTCAATCTCAATTTATTCAATCAGTACCATGTTTTACAACAGTTATATTCGTCAGTAAATAAAATAAAAAAAAAACACTACAAATACATTTACATTAAAAATCTTAGTTAACTACATTACACATGGAGCTTAGACTAGGTTTAGTTTAAAATTGTGATTAAAATATGTAACGAATAAATTCGTCAAAATTATAAAATGCATTTAGAACAAAATTTGTTTTATTATATATTTAAAAAGATTATCCAGAAGCTCTCTCAATGACAGAGGCAAAACATTAAAGAATTTTATGGCTAGACAACCAGGCCCATTTCGACACCTTTCCAAACAAAAATATGGGGGCACCGTTGTCCTTGTGCCTTGTGTCCCAGCTGTGGACCTCACTGTGCGTTTTGAAACTGTCTTTGTATTTTTTGACATACAGTACATTATCCAGTATGTATTGCGTAAGCAATGTCAAAATTTTCAGTTCCGAGAACGCTGCTCTACAATCCTCCCTAAAACTCATACCCCGCACCACTCTCACAGCCTTTCGCTGAAGCCCAAACACGCGAGGCGCCCGCGATGTGTGGCCCCAGACAGGCAGTGCGTATGACATCACTGAACGAAACAGCGCAAAGTATGAAGCTCTTAGAACCGACATGCCGACACACAGCGCCAGACATCTGAAGCAAACACTGCTACTGAGCCTCCCTGAAATCTGCTCTACATGAGCTTCCCAAGTAAGGCTAGGATCAATCTGGACTCCCAAGAATTCAGCACTCAGCAAACCCCCCTTTATACCTCCCAAGTCACGTGGAGAAAATGCCACTTGCTTGGTTTTATTTTCATTCAGGAGCAGTCCATTTGCATCAAACCACTCCCTGGCACCAGACCGTGCCACTCCCAATCTGCCCAAAGCCCCTTCTAGTGATAAATCTAAAACCGAGAGGGTGGTGTCATCGGCAAAAAGTGTAAAATCTGCAGCATCTCTGCCTATAGGTAGGTCATTTATATAAATTAAAAAAAGAATGGGCCCCAATACCGAACCCTGAGGCACCCCTATTGATATCCCACCCCTGGCCGAGGACTCCCTTCCAACTCTCACAATGTGAACTCTATTTTCCAACTAAGATTTTATTAGCTTGCAGCTGCTCTCATTAAAGTTATAGTAGTGCAGCTTTTTTATGAGGAAATCATGAGCAACACAGTCAAACGCCTTACTTAAGTCGCAGAATAAGATGGCATTATATTCCCTTGACTCAAACGACCGTGTGATCCTCCCAATCAGATCCAGAATACCCAGCATAGTGCTCCTTCCCCGACGGAAGCCAAATTGACACTGGCTAAAGCAGCCATTGTTCTCACCAGCCTTAACGCCGTGCATTTTTCAATTATTTTGGATATGGCCGGCAATAAACTAATTGGCCTATAGTTTGACACAACACTTCTGTCTCCCTGCTTAAACACCGGAATAACCATGGCTTGTTTGAGTATATCAGGGAAAATATTCTCCCTAAAGTACCCATTTACCAGCCCAGTCAGAGGACTTATGATTAGGTTTTTGTTATTAATTTTATAAGATTTATACTAAGCCCTAAAATATCCCTGCTAGACTTGTTTTTTATATGATCGATTATTTCTCTCACTTCATTGAAAAAAAATTCTGTAAACTTAAAATGATCATCGGAAACAACCTCTATAAATCCTCCCAGCAGATCAGTCTGATGTTTAGGGATGTGGCTAATTAATTCGTGTGCAATATTAATAAAATAGTCATTGAATTCATCCGGGGTTATGTTTGACGCCGAGTCACTCTTGTTTAAGTTCCTATGTTTATTTATGATATCCCACATAGCCCTAATAGGATTAGCGGCAGAGGCAATGATTCTTTCATTAGCTGCCTTCTGGCGTTCTTAATAAATAATTTATGGTTCCTTAAACTCCTTATATACCTGAGAGTTCCCACCATCAGCGTACTGCCTACTGACCTCCCCTACAAATTGGAGATGGTCTCTCATTCCCTTTAACTCATCGTTAAACCAAATGGTATTACCCAACTGATCCGATCTAACCCTGTAAACTCTTTCAGGAAAAGCCTTCTCTAGAATATGCACAAACCTGGAGCATTTATATTTGAGAATTATGGTCACAGAAGTCCGAATCAATAGTCCCCGATGCAAGCTCCTCCACTGAGAAATGAATGAACATATTATCAAGGCATGCAGACAATAGATTGAGTTCAGATTGTGAGAGTTGGAAGGGAGTCCTCGGCCAAGGGTGGGATATCAATAGGGGTACCCAAGGTTCGGTATCAGGACCTATTCTCTTTTTAATTTACATAAATGACCTACCTATGGACAGAGATGCTGTAGATTTCACACTCTTTACCGATGACACCTCTCTCTCGGTTTCAGATATATCTCTGAAAGGGGCTTTGGGCAGATTGGGAGGGGCACGGTCTGGTGCCAGGGAGTGGTTTGATGCAAATGGATTGCTTCTGAATGAAAATAAAGCCAAGCAAGTGGTATTTTCTCTACGTGACTTGGGAGATATAAATGCGGGTTTACTGAGTGTTAAATTCTTGGGACTCCAAACTGATCCTGGCCTTCCTTGGGAAGCTCATATCGAGGAGCTTTCAGGGAGGCTCCGTAGCAGTCTGTTTGCTTTGGTACGCCGGTTCTGAGAGCTTCATACTTTGCGCTGTTTCATTCGATGATTACATACGCACTGCTTGTATGGGGTCACGCGTCGCGGGCTCTCCGCGTGTTTAGGCTTCAGTGAAGGGCTGTGAGAGTAGTGCGGGATATTAGCTTTAGGGAGAACTGTAGAGCAGCTTTCTCGGAAATGAAAATTTTAACATTGCCTTCGCAATACATACTGGATAATTTTCCGTATGTCAAAAAATATAAAGACAGTTTCAAAACGCACAGTGGGGTGCACAGCTGGGACACAAGGCACAGAGACAACTTGGTGCCCTCATATTTTCGTTTGGAAAGGTGTCGGAATGGGCCAGATTGTCTAGTAATAAAATTATGTTTTGCCTCTGTTATTGAGGGAGCTTCCGGATAATCT
The DNA here is from genome assembly GCA_034092305.1 of Diaprepes abbreviatus. Classification (NCBI taxonomy): domain Eukaryota; kingdom Metazoa; phylum Arthropoda; class Insecta; order Coleoptera; family Curculionidae; genus Diaprepes; species Diaprepes abbreviatus. The sequence goes on from JASJET010000031.1 coordinate 17,034,922, forward strand.
TTTTAAATATAGAATAAAACAAATTTTAATCCAAAATGCATTTTATAATTTTGACGAATTTATTCATTACAAGTTTTAATCATAATTTTAAACTAAACCTAGCCCAAGCTTCATATGTAATGTATTTAATTAAGATTTTAAATGTAAATGTATTTGTAGTGTTTTTTATTTTATTTACTGACGAATGTAAGTGTTGTAAAACATGGTACTTATTGAATAAATTGAAATTGATGTGGTCGGCCCATCAATTGTTTGTGATAACCCAAGTCACCTAGTAAGTCGCACAGCTCCACAAATTTACGTTTATTTGTTCCAAAATGCATACTGAAATCACCAGCCAGCAACACTCCCTTGTTTAGATCCCAATGAGTTAAAAGATCTTCAATTACTGTCAAGAAGGTGTCGAAATGACCACCCGAAGATCTATAAACAGTTAAAATATACATATTAAATTTTTTTTATAAAAACACCACATAACTCTATACATTTTTCTATACTTAGGCTTACCATACAGTCAATGGGTTCAACACTAAGATTATTTTTGGTATAAATTACAGATCCACCGCCAATATGTAGTCTTCTTGCAAAGAATCCGGTACAAGTGTAGCCATCGATTCTTGACTCGATAAGCTCTTCCTCCCTTAGCCAATGCTCAGTGAAACAAACAACATTCACATCTTTATCATAAAGGAAAGCTTCTATCTGAACAATTTTATTTCTCATTGACTTAAGATTTGAGTGCAGTACTTGAATTTGTCTATATTGAACGCTGGTCTTTTCATCAAAATTTCGTCCCGTTACAGTGGGCTTCGTCTTAGGTTGAGAAAATAATTAACTATTATGCCTTCCAGCCAACTTTCTGGTGAAAGTACTATACATTTGTTCCTTTCCTCAGTGTCCACATTGAAGGAGCTTCTTTGATTATCTCTTTTAGTTTTGAGTTTCTCCACCATACATTTTAGTTTTAAGTGATCTTCTATGTATGTTCTGACATCTATATCCGTTGTACTGGGATCTAAGCCACTAATGAAGAACCAAAATTGTTTACTGGCAATCTTCAGATTTGCATTTATTAACTGGCCAGTTCCTTTAATTGGAGTTGGTAAGGGGATTTTTGGTTGAGATTTATTTCGTTGATTACCCACATACTGCCAGAGATTTTCGCTATTTCCAACATTTTTGTCATTTTTTCGATCAGGTTCCTCATTTTCTACTTCCTATTTTTCTTAGTTTTATTTACATTAAAAGAAAGCGAGTTTGAGTTGCACCATTCACGAATTTTGTGCCAATCAATATTTACAGTATCTTTAAGCATTTCACTGTCTCTAGAGTGTCATAAAAGAGTGATATTATCAGCGAAGGGCGTAAAACCACTCCATATGTTCAGATTTGTTAAATCATTAACATACAATAAAAACAAAATCGGGCGACCGTGCCGAGAGGATGCATGGCAACTGGGCCTATCAGTGGTTCCTGACGATGCCTTTGGGAAACGGGGCGAAATCCCAAAGTAATACAGCCTTGCGTCGGTAAAAGGAGCTCTGCCGGCGTGGACCACCCTTTCTCCCATACTCGTGGGAACATGGATGAGGAAAGAGAAGAAATCTTATTAAAGGAGGACTCAGCAATGAGTGACTCCAACAAACTATCAGAGGTGGATTTCATTGGAGAAGACTCCTCTGACAACACTCTAGTGGCTGAATCCAGTAGGATGGGCGAAAGTCCCACCGAAAAATCAGACACTGGGAAAACAGACCCTGGAGGGAAAACGCAAGTTGACCCACAGGGAAAGAAGCTTTCCGGAGCCCAAAAAAGGAAGATCCGGAAGGCACAGAAAATGGCAGCGGGGACTTGGACTAAGGAAAAACCAAAGTCGGGGTCCGAAGCCAAAAAAGAGGGGAGTGCAACCAGCAAACGGCTGCACTCGGATTCGAGTACCTCCCCTGGAAACAAACGACCTGCGAAGAGAACCAGAAGTCAAGTAGGGCAGGCTAGAGCCTCTTACAGCAGGGCATTAAGTGATCTCAGGATGGCGATTGTGCATAGTCGTTACCCTGACTTCACAATCGACCAGATCCAAGCTGACCTAATTCTAAATAGGCTTCTAGAGATCATGGATGAGACACCCTCTGGCAGTGGCAATCCACCACAGTTTGAGGGAAATAAGTACACAGAAGGCATTCTATGGATCACGTGTGCCAATGTAAATACAAAAACCTGGTTGCAACAATCTGTTGCAAAACTAAGGAATTTATGGGAAGGAGTAGACCTGACAGTAGTCGAGGCTAAGGACCTTCCCAAAAAACCTAGTCCTCGTCTGGCTACCAGGGGCAAACAAGGTAGAAAAAGCCAGAACTCGCCTGGGAACCCAGAACCCAGGGCTGAAGGTAAGTAACTGGACGAATTTAAGCCGCAATCTTTTAAATGCCTTGAACAGACCCAGTTCAAGGCATTCTATAAATTCGGGAAGGTGACTTTCCGTAGTCTGGGAACTGGAAAGAAAAGTGAGGGTGATACAGGCAAACCTCCAACACAGTAGGGCGGCTTCGGCCGCTCTGTGCAGGGAGATGAAGGACTGTGACATCGCCCTCATTCAAGAACCCTGGATACACCAGGGGAAAGTAAAAGGGATTCCGGGAATCGGATGTGAGCTCATATATTGCAGAACAGCCGATAACCCAAGGACCTGTATATTGTATAAAAAAAACACCTTAAAGTGCTTGCACTAACAAAACATATCTCTAGGGATCTTGTTGCCGCAAAAATAGCAACAAGGGGAGCTGGACCAACAACCATCACTATCGGTTCAGCCTACTTCCCCTATGATGACCTGGAAGAACCACCACCAAGAGCAGTAGCAGACCTGGTGAGAGACTGCCGAGGAAATGGATCGCAGCTGATCCTTGGGTGTGATGCCAATGCCCATCACGATGCTTGGGGCAGTACAAACAACAACCAAAGAAGTAAGTCAGTCTTTAAATTCATAATGGTATATAACTTAGACATAATGAATAAAGGCAATGAACCCACCTTCGTCACCAGACAAAGGCAGGAGGTTATAGATATAACGTTAAGCACGACATATCTTGGCAACTTCATAAAAAACTGGCATGTATCTAAGGAGGTGAGCTGTTCTGACCATAGGTGCATCAGGTTTGAAATAACGGGTATAGAACGGGTACAACTAAACTACCGGAATCCGCGGAGGACAAACTGGGGAAACTACTGCTTAGACCTAGAACAGGGACTAGCGGAAATCAAAAGTTCGGTAGGCAACATAATAGAAGTAGAACTGATGGCAGAACAACTAACAGAAGCCACAGTCTCAGCCTTTGAAGCTAACTGTCCTCAGATGTGCCGTGGTGGAATGCGAAATTAGAGGCGATAAGAGGACAAGTTAGGAAACTATGGAACAAGGCGAAAATAACAGGAAACTGGGACGAATATAGACTGGCCCTGACTGAATACAACAGGAACTTGCGTAAGGCTAAGAGAGAATCATGGAGGAAGCACTGTGAGGACATCGAAACGACCCCAGAATGTGCCAGACTCCGAAAGATACTCTCAAAGGATACGCAACCATAAATAAACTCTTTAAAAACAAATACAGGGGAGCACACCTATACTGGGAAAGAAACAATGACCGAGTTATTTCGGGCTCACTTCCCAGGGTCAACAATAATTGAGAAATCACCGGAGACTTGGAGGACTGGAGCAGAGATAAATACTGCTGTGAGAGCCACCAAGGACAATTGGCAAACGGCAAAAAAGGTGATTACCTATGAAAAAATAAAATGGGCCATAAACTCATTTGAAGCATATAAATCGCCGGGACCGGATGGGATTTATCCAGCAATGCTACAGCAGGGTCCAAACCTGTTGATCAACAGACTTTGCTGCATATTAAGAGCCACTCTAGCTCTAGGATATGTACCAAAGGTTTGGAGGTTAACCAGGGTAGTGTTCATTCAAAAACCTGGAAAACCCAACTATTCTACAGCAAAGGCATTTAGACCAATCAGTCTAATGTCGTTTATCCTTAAAACTCTCGAGAAGCTGTTGGACAGGCATGTCAGAGATGAATTAATGGTAAACAGTCCATTTCATCGGAGCCAGCATGCATACAGAACCGGGAGATCTACAGAGACAGCGCTCCACGACTTGGTTAGCGAGGTGGAAAACACTCTGGAAAATGGGGAAGTGCTTCTAGGAGCATTTCTAGACATAGAGGGGGCGTTCGACAACACGTCTTTTCAATCAATCATCACTGCAATAAGGAACATCAACCTGGGAGAGACCTGTTGCAGGTGGATTGAAAATATGTTAAAAGACAGACTGATCTATACAGAACTGCTCGGAGAGTTGCTGATGGCACAGGTGACTGGGGGGTGTCCTCACTGCCTTGGAACCTAGTAATGGATGGGCTTCTGCGAACCCTGAGTGGGGAGGGTCACTCTGTACTGGGATATGCAGATGACTTGGTAATCTTAACCCAAGGCAAATGTAATACAACAGTAAGAGAGAGAATGCAGAGGGCTCTTAAAGTTGTAGAAAGATGGGTAAGGCAGGAGGGACTCAATATAAGTCCCCAAAAGACTGCCCTAATCCCCTTTACAAAACGGAGAAGCCTCTATCCACAGCTGTCGCTTCCTATTTTTTATTTTTATTTAAGGAAAATATTTATGTTTTATCATGGGGTTGTTAATGTAAAGGATAAATTTTGTAGTTTATACCACGAAAGTATAAATCTAGCTCAATTTAGATTAGTTCAGGTTAGTCTCTATTTTCCCAATTAACCAAAATCAAGCTAAACCTGAACAAACCAAAAATTTTGAGCGGTTAAGATTAATTTTATCCAAAAACAGGAATTAAACATAAAAAAATTAAATTATGTTGTTGACTGAGATGGAAAAATTTTATAGTGTATATCACGAAAATATTTTACATCTGTCAACGTCGTAAATAATTCGCTCTTTTTCGCGCATTTGATGCTTGGTTTGGACAGTCTAATGGTTGATGGTGCTTCTGAGACTTATTTTTAATTTTTCATTGAAAATACAAATTTTTCTAAATTGGTTCGCCAAACTTGGTGCAAAAATAATTGAAATATATATCAGCTCGGTGTTTTAACTGAAATAAAAGTGCTTTGTGAAGTGACGTTTGGTGTTTTTTGAGTTCTCTGGGAAAGTGAGGAAAAATAGTGAAAAATCAAGGCCAAAATCGTGTTCTACGACCTCGAAATAGGGATAAATAAATTTTTTCAACAAAACGTCATTTTCCTAGATTTCACTCAATACCAATGTTTACGATTTTTTCAAAAAAACGTTTTTCTTCCACTTAATCGAAATAGTTGCCTAACGTTCATGATTTAGCTCATCTAGATACACAATAAAGTACTAAAAACGATTATGTTTATAGTGGCAACTTCCAAAAAAAAAATACTTAAAATGATGTTAATAAATTTGTAAAATGGAGTTTGAAATATATTCGATAAATCTAAACAAACTATATTAGGAAACTTTTAAATTTGTTTAACTTACCATATAACATTACGATGTGAAATTGGTTTAAATAATCCTAGAATACCAGATCCAAAATTTGATGTTCCACTACCAATTTTTCTTTGTTCTACTACAGTAATATCATGCCAACCATTCTGGACCAAGTGATATGCTACAGAATTAGCTACAACTCCGGCTCCAGCAATAACCACTTGAGATTGTGTAGGAAGGTAAGTTGTATCTGTAGTCAAATATTTTACATGTGCAGTTAGTGATTTTTTGGAAGATTTTATCAACCGACACCGGTGAAACATTATGACACGTCCAAATATGGATCTTTTAAATTAATTGACATTTAAATTCGTTTCCAATTTTGATACAAAAAAATCTATTTTGGTGCCACGAAAAATTGGCTAATTTCGAAAATAAACAAGATACATAACCTACCTTTATTAGTGATTGCGCACCTATCCTGCGCATCCAAGAAAAACACAGAAAATGTAACAACTAGTTTAACTGTTCTTATGGTCGCATTACAGCATAAAGTGACTTCTAATCTTGCGCAGAAGAATCGAAATGAACAGCTCATGCAATTACCAAGTTAGAGCACTTGCTAATTTCGACAGCTTATCAGTAATGGAAACAAAATATATTAATTTCCATATTGTTGTAAATGTAAATGATAGCTCTTTGTTGAAGGAAGCTAGTAATCATGATTAATTAAAAGCAATAGAATTGCTAGCACTAATGCTTCAAAAGGATACCCTTTACAAAGTTATGCTTTCTTGTTTAGTACATGTACGTAAAAAATAACACATATATTTTGGTAATAATTGAGACGAGTGGAAGCAGATGTTATATAGAAAATACATTATAACACCTTCCACTCGGGTTGATAAGTATTCACCTAACCTTTTTTGTTCCAGGGTATTCACTAGTTGCAATATTGCGTCAAATTTCCGTATAGCATTTTTTTTACTGTGTTAAAAATTTCATTGCGCCTTTTACATAAATGGTTTTTTTACACATGCACTTTGATCTTTTGAAAAATACGAGTTTTTAAGCAATTTGTTATTGCTATTGTCGCAGAAAAAATTGTGTTACCTAACAATAAGTCCAATGATGGATTCTCCAGTTTATAAAACAGATTAATCTGTTTATTAACTTAAATTAAAACTGTTGGTAAAACCTTACGAACAAATACAACTCATAAAGAATAACCCAAAAAATACGGAATAACCTATGTTTTGCGATACTACTGGATACACGGCAGAAAAAGAGAGAATTGCATTCGGAGAGAAAGAGAAATAGCATGTGCTTCCTCTCTCTCCCTTTCTGTCATGTACTGCGCGCAAAGTACTTGATGTTGCCTTCCGTACTACGTACTCAAAGGTTTTGAGTATTGTTTAAACATAGTGGGGTTAGAATATGAGGTTCCTATGTAAAACATAATCTAAATCAAGCAAGATAATTAAATAAAACTACAACTCTTGTATGTTTAACAAATGCTTAAAAGAACAGTGGGCGTAGCTTTAACAAGGCTTGCATCATAGAGACGGCACCCTACCATCGACTTAAAATTTCAGATTTATAAATTTTAGTTGATTTAATTTCAGATTTGTTAAAAAAATTATACTGCTACAAAAGGAAACAATATCCACGATTTGAACTTAATATGGGCTAAGCATGCGTCAATACAGAAATCATTGATACGACAAATTGCGGCGGCGTCGCGAAAAACCGACGCATGGCGTCTAGTATTTTGAATTTACTTGTAAATTTCTGAATTGTTTTTTATTAACATTGCATTTATTGCTCGTTTAAGTGTAAATATAAATGTTGTTTTCAAATAGTAAATGTTAAATGTTAAATTAAACGGTAGAAGTTCCAAAAATATCACGTTACCTACTTTTCTTTCAAATATTGATTTTGGGTGGACATCGACGGCTTATACGTAAAATATAAGTGTAACTTCAGAGTTAAATAAACTATCAACACTTTGAAGTAATAAGATATTTTAACAATAATATCAAAGTTCCATTGTTTTTCGAAATCAATGGTACAATAAAAACTGACAAATTTATGAATTCCAGTACAAATGTGTGAATATTGATTTGACTCAGAATTATGTACTTGTTGGCTAGTGTGGTTTTGCCATTTGTACCAAGCATTAGCAGTTTAAATAAACTCAAAAGAAAATTTAAAATTTAATAGTGGTATGTAACAAAAAATATTTTTATTATAGTTATATAAAATTGCATAAATATATTTATGCGGGAATTGCTCAGGTAACAATTAGTAACTATTTGTAATTAAAAAAATAAAATAAAATAAAAATCATGTGAAAATTTATTGTATATTTTTTATAAGCTTAATATATTTTTTTGATCTATTAAAAAATCTAATTGATAACATATGTAAGTACTATAATATATTTTTTTCTCTGGTTTCTGGCCTTACAGACTAGTGTTTTGGTCATACTAATATGTTTTTAAAAATAATATCTGAAAATATAGTTTCATAACTTTACAACACGAAAAGTCTAATTTAAAAAAAATTGATTGCTATGATTTGAAAATAACTAAAAATCTGTAATTTCCAATTTCTCCAAACAAACTGAACTAGGGCAATTCGTAATTTTAATATATTTATTATTAGTTACTTATTGTTACAACATGGGCCTAAATCTTAGGATATTGCATGCTTTTTTGTAATTTTATTTCCTTTTTAGAACAATTGTCCTTAGTATTTATGTTATATTTTTATGTTTCTCATTTCAATAGCGTTACTTGTGGATTATGTCAGTGTTTAATATCCGTTTTTGAGGCGAAATGGGCATGCCGAAATTTAAGGTTGCCAAAATTCCTCGCTTTAAAAAACGTATTTAATAATAAAACAATCTCTGAATATTCATGAGGGTTTATAAAAACTCCTAAAGGAAGAAACGGAAGGGACACGTGCCTCAAAGGCAAGGAGAAAAAAATTAAGCCATTCTTATATATCATAAATATTATGTTTAACTAATAAACTTAGCCCTGGGTAACGGTATGTCTTAGCTATACCATCTCCTAATTTAATACAATGGTTACCTATACTAATAAAAACAGAAGTTCCGCACGCACCCCAGATTTTTAATTCGTCAATTAGAACCTTAGGCGAATCCTACTAGAGGTCGAGAAAAGAATGTGTAACATTTTTTGACGGAATTCGACTATACCTATGCCAGAATATTTTTTAGAGGATATAAAAGACTTAAAATAATGTGTTTCTTTAAATATGTGTTTGCTTCTGGCATGTTTCCAAAATGTTCGCTTTTCGAAAACGCGTCAATTTTCAATTTAATAGTTTTTCACTAATAAAAAGTGTAATTCTAGTCTTTGCCACAATTATAATTTGTACGTGAACAATTTTTAATACAAAACTGCTGTATTCTTCTGAGCCTAATTGTCAGTAATATGATAAGTTTGGATTGATTCATTTGATAACCAATTAAAATAATGAAGGTTTTGATTGTATCAATTTCAATATAAAGTTGTAGAATCTTATACACTGAAAATATCGGCTATTTTAATAAGCTATAAAATATTACACTGTGTAAAATAGTTAATCAGAACATAAAAAACCAATAATTAATAAAAATTGTCAGAGTTGCCATTCATTTGTATATTTTCGAATTTATTATATAGTATTCAAAAAATCAATGAAAAATTTTATTAAAGAAGAAAATATTCTTAACAAAATAAAATATCTGTCCACAAAAAGATGTTATTAATATTTTTGGATCATTTTACATATGTAGTTTGAAGTATACCATTAGCAATTTTAGTATTTGAATTAATGGAATTTTAAAATTCCAATGTCAACATTTTTGAGGTCTAAAAAACATCGTTTTCTTAATATTCTGAAAATATTACAAAATTCGCAAGTCGGCCAAATGTGGAAAATTATACTTCAAATTTCACTATTCATGCCATCGACACTGTCTGTTGAGGTGAACATAATTACTTCAAAGTGATAGAAATGAAAGTGATAATAACTGAAAATAAAAACGGTTGTAAACTTATTTTTTTAGTGTTAAGGGTTATTCTGTTGAAACATTATCACTTTTAATTCTATTATTTCTATCATTTTCAACTGATTGCAATTACTTCAATAAAATGATGATACCATTTAAAAAAATTCGAAGTTATCACCTTTACCTCGATCATTGATAATTGATTCAAAAAAATATGATATATATATATATATATATATATATATATATATATATATATATATATATATATATTTATATATATATATATATATATATATATATATATATATATATATATATAACTGCCTTAAATAATAAAAATTAGAGCTTCCTTTATCTTTTGTATATTTATAAAACGTAAGGTTTCCTGTCTGTCTACCTATAGAACCCCTGGTGCAGTTTTCACTGTTATTTAGCGAGTTTCTCGAGGAAGGTGTCTATATATGAATCATTAAATTATGACAAAATAAAAATGAGCAGCTAAACAAGTAAAAGGTACTTCTTTATAAAAAAAAAGCAATATTCGTAAAAAGAACCGCAATTATATGATTTTTATGGTTTTATATAAAATTAGAAAGCGGCTTTTGTATAAACGTTTTCGAGCGGCTTTACATCACGGTTAAATTAAAAATAGGCCAAACATCGCTTTTCAACAGATTGTTTTAAAAAGGCTTAACAAATTACTTTGTCAGTCACGGGGCCGAAATTAAACTGCGTGTAGTTTTTTAGTTGTTTGTGTGTCACAGCCATTTATGTTAAACTATAAAGCTTAAAGTCGAAATTTAGTATGCAGCTCTAATCCTCCAGGACAGATCAACCAATATTCTAGTAGATTTTTTTTTATATTCCCGGGTCCGTCCTAAAGCCGGATGCACTGCGGCCAGAGTAGTCCTATTGTGCTCACCCTAGAAATTACAGTCACTCTGTCAACCTAGCCCCCTGGCTCAATCTGTACAGTCCTGCTAAGGAGTGAGTGAGTATTTCTCCCGGTTCCAGACTTACTGACCCGAATGTTTGTTGTCTAAATCTCACCAGTGACTCACAGTGACATATGATATGCTTCACCGTTTCCTCGGCTTGTCCACATAGTCTGCAGCCGAGGTTTCCGTTATATAGATTCATTCTATTCAGATGTACTTTGACGGCCATGTGTCCCGTCATTATACCCGTAATAGTCCTTAATTGGTTCCTACTCATTTGGAGTAATTTCCTTGCCAGTTTCGGGTCAGGATTCCCAATAAATAGTTTGCTGTTGTTTAAACCCTGTCTGGTCATCCAGTGGTTTTTATGTTCTCTTTTGATCCATTTTTTGACTGCTTCCCGGGCCGCGCACCGCGGCACCCCAAAGGCCGGTTCTGGACCGATGTATTGAGATGCCGACCCTGCTCTACCAGCTCGTCAGCTTTTTCATTTCCATGTATGCCTTCGTGTCCTGGTACCCACTTTAACATAACTCTATTGTCTTTTGCCAGAATTTCCAGTTCACTCTGACATTCCCAAACAAGCCTCGATGATACCTTTTGAGTAAATGAGGATTTGCTTCCCTTTGTAAGCTCTCCTGTTTATCTCGTCTGCGCACCGTAAGATTGCTTATATTTCTGCCTGAAATACTGTTGGGTATTTCCCAAGGGGAAGGGTTAATTCCTTCCTTGGTTGTAGCCCATATATCCCAGCTGCAGTACCCTCACTAGTTTTTGAACCGTCAGTGTACCAGATACTTGCACCCGAGAATGTTTCCGGTTTTTCTCTTTTACTTGCCATTCGATCCTCTATTGTGACTTCAAACGGTATATTATAACGGTATCTCGAGTTCATATGGTCTGTGTCCATTTCCAACTCAGGGCTCCTGATTTTTTTACATATGTTTTTGTGTCTTGACAACGTCCTTTGCGATTTTACTGTTGAGTGATTTAGTCGGTGGAGTCCCATTCTTGCCTCTGCGAATCACTATATGTAGCGGAGGCAGATCCAGAATTCTAGTAGAATTGAAGAAAATTTAAAATTTTTCCCCCGTGAGCACAGGGCGGATCCAGCCTTTCTCTTTTGGGGGAGGTGGGCGATATCACAAGAGCCCCCTCCCCATTTGGATACAACCCAGTATTGTATGACAAAGAGAGTTGACAGAATTAAGTCAAGGGCAATGAGGGGCAGCGAAATTCACGTTCCTAATGCACCAGGCAGGCGAATCTACTTTTTGAATCCGAAGCGGGGGAGTGCAATCGTCTCCATCGCCTCCCTGAATAGATTTAGAAACTTGAAATATGCTATATCTTGGGGGCTTTTGATACATGGAATTCTCACTAAATTTTACCAAATAAATAAGATCATTACTGAGTAAATTTCAGGCTAATGTTGTTTCCAAAGTTTCACTTTATATTATAAAAGCCAGCCTTAGAAGTTGTATGATATTTTACCTTGAAATTTTGAATATGGTCATAAATTCAAAACCAGTAACCTTTAAAATTTTCGAAATGTACAAAACTTGAGAATTGTAAAGGTTTTAGGAATCTAGAATGTTTTAGTGTATATGAGTGTTTTCATAAAACTATGAATCGTATAATTAGCAGAAAAAGTATAATTTTGAAGTAATTCTGAAAGCTGTATTCAATATTTGGCTTTGTGTTGGACGCAGGGGCGGAGTGCATTTTTTTTTATTGTTTTCACATATATATACACTATCAGAAACGTTGTGATAATTCTAAATATAAAGATAAACGAAAAGCCCTCCAACATAATCTTATTGAAATAAATCTTGTTTTAATAATTCGCTTTCGCTAGGAGGACAAGGAAGTAACCTAAAACGTAATTTATATTCTTAACATTTCATTTTCCATTGTAAAATCGGGGCTAATATTGAGTTTTCAAGATTTGGTGTGCACTTCATGCCCCAAATTTGAGTTAGGTATAGTCTATCCAAAATTTCTAAATCCTTATTTGTAGATCTTTTTATTCGTTAGAGGGTAAACTAAATAGTTGTTTTATGCGTTTCAAAAATGTAAATATTTAAAACAAAAAAATAACAGTAAAAAAAAAAAACGAAAAATTTATAGATATGAATTAGGTATAGAAATAAGCTCTTTTTTAATCCGAAAAGTTACATAAATTTCATTGTAACAAATTATAATTACTTATAGTTGTTCTGTAGGCAAACAGCGACAAATGAAACTTTATACTTCAAAATAAGCATAGAATAGTTAAATCGAGTTTAAAATGTTCCGGCTTAAAATTTTGTTGCCTTACCAACAATTAGAAGAAGAATATGGTACAATTATCTTTAGGATGGAATATCGGTAGTTTTTGTGCTGTTCAAATGGGGTGGTCGTACATCATATCAATAATCAATCATTCAAAACTTGATACGAATTGGTAGAAACCTTAAGATTTATCTACATATCAGCTAAGTGGGATCAAATAATTATTTAATTTAACATATATCAATATTATTGGAAATGTAGTCAAAATTGTATGTTATGTGTGATCAAATTAAACGTCACAATTTCATGCTATGCAAGTAAAATTGCATCGGATTGAAAAGCTTCCTATGCGCATGCTTGGAAGCAACGAATTAATTGCAGAGCATAAACGAATGCAATGTAAACAAGCTTGTTTTAAAATTTCACGCCTCTACGTTGTATATCTTTCTATAAAATTACAATATTTACGTATTATATATATGATCAAAATCATGCATTTTTAATAAAAAGGAACTGGCTAAAATACCGATAAACAGTACATCAGACACAGCCGTTTATTGTTCATTCATGATTAATTTCCTATTTTGTTTTGGAATGTCAAAATGTCAGAAAATGTGTAGTTTTTTCTCGTTTTATTTTTTTCAAATTTTTTTCTAAATTGTGGTTAGTTATTTCAATATTTTAATTTGTACAGCTTTCAAGAAACATACTATGGGAGTTATATAATTAGAAATGACCAGCCTGACTCTGCCTTTGGATAATATTGATGTGAGTGAAAATACTGAACAAATTAGTAAGTTATTCCCCAAGTGTAGACCCAGGAGTGATATTAATTTAAATCCCATCGTTGATTTGGAAAAGGATCATGAGTGTGTGGAAAATACAACTACAAACACTGTCATGAATGTCCACAATGAAAACGATAGGTAAGCAGATCTTGAAATGTCGTTTAATCACTATTCGTTGCTATGCAAATTAGCTTAAGGTTTTTTCAGAATTAGACAAGCACTTTTAACTTATTTCTGTGATAGTATCTAAGGTCTATACACCTAGTTGTTTATAATAAGAGTTTTCCCTCTTTCGCACTACATAATACAACACAACACTTCATACAACGTACTGTTAATTATTTCTTCTGACTAGGATTACTGACCTCAAAGAAGAGTACCTAACTAATTAATTTACACTAACAATTATGATTTTTATTCCGTTGGTACATTTATATTTTTTGTTATGACTGATCTATCACTTTCACATTTTCACGACATGAAAATGCAAATTTTTTTAACATACTTTTGTGGTTATGACCAAAAAATAAATATGGATTTTTCAATAAAACATGTTTTGTTTGCTTATTATTATAATCTGATCTTTTAACTCTTCAAAGCTTTTATAAAAAATTTAAATCTATCATTACTACAACCAAGATGTAATTTTTATTGTCTTCTTTGGAATCATGGCTTTACCACTATATTTTTGAGAAGGTTTACCATTATATATTCAGTGATAGTATATATCACAGAATATATAACAAGATGTATCACAATTTTCATGTTTCAATATAAGTTTTGATTGTATCTTTAGTTTGTAAAAATTAAGTTGCTTGACCTTCTTAGGACTGATAACTATAATTTTTCTTATTTATGATGTATCAGTCATTTTCAGTGTTAAAATACATGAAAATGCATACGTTTATTAGAATATACCCTCTTAAAAATATTCTTTATTCAACTGTCCTTATCATCATTTTGTGAGATTGGATTTTTAGTCAAATTAATTTCCTGTCATCTGCCTATTGACTTTAACATTTGGAAAATCCTTTAATAAAACAGTACTAAAGAGTGTACTGAGCTGAATAATTTAAAATAATGTTAAATTTGAGAATGAATAAGAAATCAATAATTCTTTTTTATTTTGAAAATGTTAACTAGCACTATATTTATTAGTATATCACTTGAAAGAGAACTTGTCCATGTGTTGTTTTTAACTTTTATGTATAGATAAAATTTTGTAAATTTTAGAAAATATAAATATCAGATAATTGTCATGTTAATATTTACAATAAATACCTGATATTTACTATCCTTGTTTTTGGTCATTAACCTGTTAATGATTTTTTTTTGATATAATTTTTTAGTCATAAGAGAGGTTCTATTCTATAATATAAGGAATAACTTTGCTGAATTAAGGGTATTATGACTAGATATAATATTTTGTTTTTCATGGATTTTCAATCAAATTTAGTCAAACATCTTACATTTTGACTTTTGGTTTTTTGTAGGATAAACCATCGTCAGAACTACAAAAGTTTTAACATGTAATTTAAAAGGTAAATGTAGTGAATATTACATGTCAAGTTATATTACATCAATTGTATTTTTATTATTGTATATTTATATAAAAAAAAACTTTTAAATTAAATGCAAAAAAACTCTTGTAGTTCTTAAGATGATTTAACATACAATAAACCAAAATGTTAAAAGTTTAAGACATTTGATTAGAAATTGACCAAAAAGCCAAGAAAACAAGCTAAAATTATAACCAAAGAGATCTACAGGCAAATCATGTAGATGATTTTGCTACGAATTAATAAAGAAATATGCCTATCATTTGGATCTAACAGAATATTTATTAAAAACATCAAAAATAATGAAGCAATAGTTTCAAAGAAACATAAGTCAAAACTTTAGTTTATAATTGAAAAATCTTAGGAGAGTTGAAAATTGAATTGCTAAAAAATATAACCAACCAAAAAACTTCTGTAAGAACAATTGGCATTTTATATCTGTTGTGTTAGACTCTTTTTATCTTTTAAATTAGCACTTTTAGAAATACCTTGGCAATTGAATATTCTCTTTAATGAAACAAAATAACTGAGAATTTTTCATCAAACTTTTTATTTCAAAATTATGAAACAATCTTATTTGTTCAGTAATTCAGAAATAATGATTTAAATAAATAATTTTAAACAGAAATATATTAAGATCCTTAGTTTTTCCTGACTTATTAAGATTAAATAGAAAAAATGTTTTTGGTACAAATAATCAGAGATTATGTATTTTAATTAAGAAAACGAAGGTGAATGTTTGGTAAAAATAAAATATGTGAGAAAATTATGAACATTTTTATGCAGTAATATTTTGAAATGTTATTAGTTTAGACAAATATTCAGTTTGTTGGTATTTCAAAAAAGAAAAAATTGAAAAACAAACATATCATCAACATATGCGACAACATTATAAACTGATCCTATAAAAAAATGCCACTCAAAGAAATTATAACACCCCTTTTGGGAACAAAACTATTTTATATTCAGCTCAGTATTTTTATAAATGTTTCAGTCATCCTAATCTTTCAAGTTTGAGCCCTAAAATAGACAAAAGGACAAATAGGGTTCACTAGAAAAATAAACTACCCGAATAGTGGCCGTACCAGAGGTACTAAGTCCCAAATTTGATAAAATTAATAAACTAATCCTTTACAGCATCCTAATGTGATACACGTACAATTTTTTTTAACATGTTCAAAATATCGTAATTCCTGTTTGAGCCCTTTACTGCAAAATTTGCATTTTATCTCATGTACTTAATCCCTTTGGTCCTTCCACTTTTCAATCCATTATTTTACAAGTATGTAGTCTTTTTATTTAAAAATTATCTTTATAAAACATTTTACAAAAACAAACTAGAATAACATTTTATTAACACAGACATACAAGAAATTTAAGAATTTGTAATTGTAGTAAAATTAGACCAAAACGGTGAGAAAGAGGACCCAAAGCAGCAAAAAGTATATGATTACTGCAGCGGCAATAAACACCTTTTCCCAAGTAGGGTATCTCTCATTGGTGTAGTAGAAAACATCTGAAATAATTTTTTTCTATAATTAAAAATTTATCCCCGAATTCGCTAACATGATCTAACCGTACAACTCAAAAAAAATCAATTTTTCTATAATTAAAAATTTATCCCCGAATTCACCAACAGGATCTAATCTTAAAACCTTTCTAAATTCACAGAAGACTGTTTAAACTGAATATACAAGCATAAAAAAAAATCATTTTTTTTTATTACTGAGTCGGCAAAAATAGAGAATTTTTTTATTGCAGAGATACAACTATTTCTCGTACGTATTTCAAGGCTTCATCGCTAGGTTATTATCCTTAATATCCATATATAAGCATTTATTTGTTAACATATCTAATATAAATTATAACAAAATCATAAGCAAAACTGGTTGACTAGAAGATCTATTTTTCATGGCAATTAGATCGGGTTTAAGTCTTAAACCTTCTTAGTGAATCTGGTTGTTAATATTATAAACTTGTACTTACAGTAATTAAGGATTCCTGTTATCACCAATAATAGAATATGTTCAGTTGGAGTAATATCTGCAATTTCTGATTCCATTTTAGAGAAAGTACTTTCTTTACTATTAACTTTTCTCCAGAACACGAAAAAAAATCCCTTTTTGATTAATAATATTGAAGGACGCGATGGACGTTTGTCGTTTGACGCTGACAGTATTGCCAGGTTGAATATAAAAAATTTCAGATTTTTAAGACATTTGTTAAATTCGATAGATTTTTGCACGTACCTTAAAAAATAAAAGTTATTCCGAAATAAAATCCAAATTTCCGAATTAACAGACAAATTTTCATAGGCTTCTAGCCCCCCTAAAATCTTTTTCTATAAAAAAATTCGAACTTTTGAATGTTTGCATGTTAGTAGATTATAAGGAAAATCGGCAGATCTGGCAAACGGGATTGCCCCTCCACACTACGCAAGTGCAAAGTCCGTTTTCGGTTCTTGCTTGGATTCAAAGAATTATGGGTATTTTATTATTCAAACTGAAAACATAAAGCGATAACTTCGAAGGAGTTTTCGCAATACCACTAGGGTTAACAAATGTGTTGCGAACCGTACGGAAATGGAAAATTTATACTAATGTCCAAAAAAAAAACTAGAGTAGGATAATTCCCGCTTAAAATACAACTACTGGAAAAAAAAAAGAAAATTTTCCATCGTGTTTTTCAAAAATTCAAGTTTAAAATTCAATCAGTTACATACAATAGATTGTATGTACATCAGAATGTACGAATTATTGAGCGCATTTTTTTCTTGCGTCTGGACTTATCCTCACTCTGCACGAAAAATATGGTGGTACGGTAATTTTGGATCATGTACTCTCAAATCAAAAGGCTGGGAATACTGTACTAGATGCTAAGGGGCTATTTCCTGGGTAATTTTTAGGTGACGCCAAAACATCAGTAATAATTCTCAAAATGTTGGTCTTTCATATTTTAATGTGTAGACACTTTCATATTTTTATATCTGTCGCATCTAGAAATGTAAAATAAGATATTTCATTTGAATTTTTAGTAAAAGTTGAGTAAATTCTGTCCAAAACTCCAGCAATTATATGTTTGAATGATATGAATCACTTAATGGGGGGACGCGCACTAGATAAGAAAAAATATATTCACATATTATTTCCAAACTTAGTTATATACTCTAAAAGCCTCCAATGGAAATTCTAATCAACTATCTATCTGCTGCAGGTGAATTCCTTTAATAAAAAAATAGGTTGGTTTTTGTAGTTTTCTAAAAAAAAATTATTTTTGAGTTTTACATTCAAATGATGTAGATGATTAGGTATGCTATCATTGACCAAAGATAATATGCCTATGCGTTGTAGCAGTCAACAGGATAGTTGTTCAAAATATAGTGCTCAAATAGTGAAGCAATGGTTTTAAGGAAACATAGGTCGAAATTTAATTATTATTTATTGTATTGAAAATTCTTGATGTTAAAAATCGAATTGCTAATAAAATACAATTAACCGAAAACTCATAGAAATTTTCACAAACAACATATTTTACAGTATGTCTAGCCTATAAATATTAGGAAACATTTGACGATTATTTTCAAAGATATGAATTTCGATCGAGTTTTTCCGATTCTAAACCACTGTGCGCAGGCAGCACACGTCGGACGCTACGACTATATTTCATGTGTGGACATATATCGCATAATGTATCTTTAAGTAAATAAACGGATACATTTATTTATTTTTATATGAATTAAATTTTTGTATATATTTAACAACATTTTATTTAAACATGGTTCAAAGTATATATAAATATAAAACTAAGTTTTACGTTTTTTTGTAGCATTTCATCATCAGAATTTACAAATCATTCATACAATTATCCTTGTTCTCAAGAGGGGGGAATAAGCATAACAACGAAACGTGTAAAGAAACCAGAACATCTTTCATGATCTCTTCTTTCTTTTTGACAACAGATTTCATATATAATTTGAACCACGTTTAAATAAAATGTTTCTAAATATACACAAAAATTCATATATATATATATATATATATATATATATATATATATATATATATATATATATATATATATATATATATTGATGAGAGTAAATTTAATTATTGTTACAAATGGCTAGAAGACACTTATTGGTACGCTCTTGTATACAAATATTCCGATGCGACGAGTTATCTTTATTATAATGTACCGAAAGGAATATTATATCGATGAGTCATATTTCTAGATAGATCTCAACTTTTATGTTAATAAATTCTAGATTTGTATAGAAAATTCTATATAGGCAGAGGATATGAGTTTTAATAGAGTTGTATAGTGGTATTTGAATACTGAAGATATTAAGAAGTAGTAATACGATAGTTGTGATTTAACTGTGTTAAGAAGAAGAATATAATATTCGGAGTATTAGTGAGAAGTGTTATATTCTGCGAACCCAGTGAGCGATTTTGAAGAGAAAAAATCTAAACAATATATTTGGATCCGGCAGCATCAAAAAAGTTTAGAGAAAAACAGGAGAAGCCCTTAATCTTAAGAACACTCTCAAAACTATTAAGCACGGAGGTTGAGGTATAATAGTATGGGCTATAAGGCAGTGTTAGATATTGGAAATTTGGTTATAATTTAAGTAACCATGGATAAAAATGTGAGCCTTAATATTTTAAAAGAAACTCTAGAACAGGATGCAGAAAAGTGACTACTATTTCTAGCAAGATAACGATTTCAAACACACCGCCTTCATTGTTCGTAAGTGGCTACTATATAACACTCTTCACGGACTTCAAACACCTCCTTAGAGTCGCCATCTCAATCTGATTGAGTATCTTTGGGATGTATTGCACATACGTTTTCAATGATATGAATGAATGGCAAAACATAGGGGAAGAAGTAATACAAAAGTTGCAGTCTCTGTCAAAGCGTCTTCCGACGCCATACTCAATTTAAGAGATTACCCTGCCAAGTATCAATTAGTTCGTTTTAACTGATATTTTATTTAAAATGCCTACTAGGCATTTAAAATGCAAATGCGTTCAGTATTTGTATGCTTCCTTCCGATCTGTCCTTTGCACAGCCAGGTGCATGTCGGTACCCTGATGAGTCTAATAGAGACGAAACATGTACCTCTGCCGTATCGCTGTGGCGGGGAGGGTAAGTTTTGACTTTCTTCTCGGTATGGTGGTACAGGTAGGCCATCATCTCGATGGTGGTGGAATAGGATAAATTGCGCTCTATAACAATTTATTCTAACTGTGCAACCTCTAACACAGAAAGGATATGATGGAGAGAAGTTTTGCATTTACTGTTCGCATTTGACTTCATTCATGTACGGAGCTGCATATAGTCGTATGTTTGCTGAATGTGATTTCAGCACTACAACGGCATAATGTGGATATATCCACTGCTATTGCATCTCACACGGAGGAATCCGTGAAAGCCGCATAAACATATATATATATATATATATATATATATATACATATATATACATATACTTAAGGGGTTGTTACCATGGTGCCAAATGTTTGTGAAAAAACCTATACATGTCAACTTTTTTTTTAAATTCATGTATAAGTTTTTGATCGAATTAAATAAATTTATACATTTATTGAATGAAAACAGCAAAGAAAATCATGTTTTCACTCCTTTAAAAATACAAAGCAAGCTATTACTGAGGAAATGACATGATTGTGGGGGGTAGTGTGAGAAAATTACGATTTTTTTTTTGTAGTAATAGGTATTTTGAAATGTTAGTTTAGGGAAACGTTCAGGTTTTTGACGTATAAAAAAAGAAAAATAAATAAAAATATCAACATCCCGCAATAACATTATAAATTGAAAAATATCGCCAAGGAAGATTATAATCCGTCATTCCAGAACAGAACTTTCTATGTCCTAAGGCTTACTCAGTTTATAAAATATTTTTCATATGTCGCTATAACAAATGGTTTGTTGATTTTAATGCTTAGAGCTCGAGCTCTAAAATAAAATATTTCCACTCTAAGGGAACATGTTGGACTTATCAAGAAAAGAAACAATCTGAATAGTGGTCGTACTAAAGGTAATAAGTGTGAAATTTAGACATTTGTTTTTAAATTGGTTCTTACTTAGAACCTTTACAGGACAAATGCATATTCCTAGTTGATTTCTTTGGTTCTTCCACTCTTCAGTTTATTATTTTATAAGTATGTAGTATTTATATTAAGAAATTACTTTTACAACACATTTAACAAAAACAAACGGGAACAACTTGTTATTCAGATAAACATACAAAAAACATAATAATTTTTCATCATAATACAATTAGAAGTTAGAATTGGGGAACACGAACAAACATGCCATGAAATTTATAACTGTTATGACTGCAATAATTATCTTCTCCCACGTAGCGTATTCATCATTGATGTAGCAGAAAACATCTGGAACCAATTTTTGTATAAATAATAATAATTTAATTTTAAATAATTGTTCTTACAGTAATTAATGAGTCCTGTTATCACCATTAATATAACGTGTTCAGTTGGGACACCTTCTGCAATTTCTAAATCCATTTTAGAGAAAGTACTTTTTGACTATTAACGCTTCTCCAGGACAAAAAATAATTCTTATTAAATTAATAATATTGAACGGCCTGAATTGATGTTGTGTTGCCAAGTTACATATACGAAATTTCAGATTTTGGTGGAAATCAAATATTCCTTGACTTTCGCACGCACCTTCACACAAAACGAAATATTAAATGAAGTTATTCAATAATTAAAAAAGCCTAGATTTCTGAATTAACAAACGGACCATTTTTTTTAGGCTTCTTGGCCTTCATAAAAGCCTTTTTCTATAAAAAAAAAACTCTACTAAATTCGAAAAGTTCGGTAAATTATAGGGAAAACCGGTAGATCTGGCAAACGGAACTGCCCTTACCTACCACGCAAGTGCAAAGTCCAATCTCGGTTCTGATTTCGATTCAAGGAATTGTGGGTATCTTATTATTCAAACTGAAAACATAAAGGCAGAACTGCAATCAGATTAATATGGGGAGTTTTCGGGGTATCACATAATTTTAATTTTTTTAATTTTAATGTGGCAGATACAATATGGGGGACTAAAAATTTTACATTTTCTTTTTTTTCCAAAATGGATATTAGGGATTCTTGGGGCGTATTTTACGGATCTTAAATTAATTTCTTCAAACTCGTATATGCAAGATAAAATATATCGGACTTAAAAATTTACACGTCTCAAGTTCTTTAAATATCATTATTGAGGGATTTTGGGGGCGTAGATTATGAAAATAAAATTAATTTCTTAAAATTCAAGATATCGAGTTTATTATGGCAGATTAAATTTTTGTTTGGACAGTTTAATTCAAAACTGGTATTTAGAGAATTCTCAGAATCAAAAACTTTTTGTAGTTCAATTTAGTGTTGGTTACAGCTTTAAATAAAATATGCATTTTTTGCTACTTGGGGCCGTATCTTCGAACTGGGGAACGTGAAGTGAACAATGAAAGAGTGGCGAATGTGTATTCTTGACGTGTTCATCATTCATATCCTTGTTCGCCCAGTGAAAGGCAAGCGAACGGTGAAACATGCGCAAATGAAATAGCAGCCGCTAAATGACGATTAATATTAAAAAAATGTATTTTATTTTTGGTTGTTCAAAATAACTTGCCATTAAAAAGTAATATGTTGACGAACTGTTTTTTTAAGACGTTTTATTTTTTGAATAAACAGTTTTCCATGTTCTTTGGAGTTCTCCGCACTTTTTAGAATGAGAGTAATATTTATCAACGGTCGTTGTCCGCATATATATATATATATATATATATATATATATATATATATATATATATATATATATATATATATATATATATATATATGAAGTAAAATGCGAAACAGTAACTGCAAACTTCTCTCCATCATATCCTTTCTGTGTTAGAGGTTGCACAGTTAGAACAAATTCTTATAAAACACAACTTATCTTATTCCATCATCATCCGTATAACTGTGGCGGGGAGGGTAAACTTTGACTTTCTTCTCGGTATGGTGGTATAGGTAGGCCACCATCTCGATGGTGGTGGAATAAGATAAATTGTGTTTTATAACAATTTGTTCTAACTGTGCAACCTCTAACACAGAAAGGATATGATGGAGAGAAGTTTGCTGTTACTGTTTCGCATTTTACTTCATTTACATACGGAGTTGCATATAGTTGTACGTTTGCTGAATGTGATTTCAGCACTACAACAGAATAATGTGGATATAACCACTGCTAATGCATCTCACACGGAGGAATCCGTGAAAGCCGTATAAACATATATACCCCATTCGACGAGAGGTCGGCGAAGCCGCGTTCAGTGTTGCATGCTTCCTTCCGATCTGTCCTTTGCACAACCAGGTGCATGTCGGTACCCTGATGAGTCTAGTGAGAGACGAAACATGTACCTCTTCTGTATCACCGGCGGGGAGGGTAAGCGTTGCCTTTCTTCTCAGTATGGTGGTATAGGTAGGCCACCATCTCGATAGTGGTGGAATGAGATAAATTGTGTTTTATAACAATTTGTTCTAACTGTGCAACCTCTAATACAGAAAGGATATGATGGAGAGAAGTTTGCAGTTACTGTTTCGCATTTTACTTCATTTACATATGGAGTTGCATATAGTTGTACGTTTGCTGAATGTGATTTCAGCACTACAACAGCATAATGTGGATATAACCACTGCTAATGCATCTCACACGGAGGAATCCGTGAAAGCCGTATAAACATATATACCTCATTCGACGAGAGGTCGGCAAAGCCTCGTTCAGTGTTGCATGCTTCCTTCCGATCTGTCCTTTGCACAACCAGGTGCATGTCGGTATCCTGATGAGTCTAGTGAGAGACGAAACATGTACCTCTTCCGTATCACTATGGCGGGGAGGGTAAGCTTTGACTTTCTTCTCGGTATGGTGGTATAGGTAGGCCATCATCTCGATGGTGGTGGAATAAGATAAATTGTGTTTTGTAACAATTTGTTTTAACTGTGCAACTTTTAACACAGAAAGGATATGATGGAGAGAAGTTTGCAGTTACTGTTTCGCATTTTACTTCATTTACATACGGAGTTGCATATAGTTGTACGTTTGCTGAATGTGATTTCAGCACTACAACAGCATAATGTGGATATAACCAGTGCTAATGCATCTCACACGGAGGAATCCGTGAAAGCCGTATAAACGTATATATATATATATATATATATATATATATATATATATATATATATATATATATATATATATATATATATATATATATATGGTGAATGAGATTTCACCGAAACGTCAGCTGCCTTACAGTCCTGAGAGGGACTCAGCACATACACGGGATGCCCGAAAACCTTCGATTATATATATATATATATATATATATATATATATATATATATATATATATATATATATAATAAGAAATTCTCGGCTATGCGGACAAAGACCGTTGATAAATATTACTCTCATGTTAAAAAGTGCGGAGAACTGCAAAGAACATGGAAAAACTCCGGGTTCGAAAAATGACCACAGCGCTGTTCTGTCCTAGTACGGAACTCAACAGGCCATTGTATTCAGTATAAACCATCATCTCGCATTTGTGTCCTATAAACAGATTTCACGATTGAGAAATAGTAAATAAGACACAATTTTGATATCTCGATGGCTCACTCAATAACACAACCACAACACTAACCAATAATGTTGTTTAAAACCGCCATGTGGTGGCGCGACGGTAAAGTAAAAAGGAATATATCAAAACTTGACCCAGGAAACGTGCCACTCTAAGGATAGAGGTATGAAATGGCGGTTTCTACAACGTTCACGTGCTCGCAATTAAGTTTTGAAATAAATTTTAAGACAAAATTTGCCGCTTAGAATATTTATTTTTATTATAATATGTAATCCTAGTGTAAAGTGCATAATGACTGTTTCTGTTGAACAAAACCTGTTTTTTTTATATATACTCACTTTGAAGTCCAGATGAAGACAATAAAATTTTTCGAAAGCTAGACTAACAAAGAAGAGTTTTCTTTTCTGGCCAACCATCTTTTTGACTGCAGCCCCACAAAAGTGCCTTAAACCTTTCGGTTTAGTTGGCTTTTTCTATAAATATATAGCATATATATATATATATATATATATATATATATATATATATATATATATATATATATATATATATATATATATATATATATATATATTACTCACCTGGAACTTTACAAACCACGTTACCACTGAACGGGGTGATCGACCTTTTGGATTGTTGTCTTTGTAGTGCTTACTTTCAAGTAATAAGGACAAGTTCTACGCTTAGTACGACGAGCTTCCATTAGGAATTTCGCTCTCTCCAGTCATGGCCAATATATGTATGGACTGGTTCGAAACTTTCGCCATAGAAGCAGCAACAGTAAAACCGAAAGTCTGGACCAGATATGTCGTTCGCGTTTGATCCCGCTTAATTAGACAATCGCGCAAAAAGCTCGTGTCGATTGGTGTAAGGAAATGCTAAAACGTATGATCGCAGTGCTTTAAAAACATAAATAAGGTTGTGATATTTGACGAGTCTTGCGTATGAGTCCGAAAGTAAACTGCCATTGACCGTATGGATCTTCCGTGATAAGCCAAAACCAATAAAAGTTGTTCGCGCACGAAGCACTTCGAAGCCAATAATAGCCTGTTTTTTTTTTTTGGAAAAACTGGCCATGTCGCAAGTGTGCATTTAGAGATTCATAGAACCGTCATTTTTAAATAGTACACAACCATTTGTTTGCCGTAAGTCTTCGGTGAATTGAGGAAAACAAACCTGAGGCGACGAATCATCCTTTACCGTGACAATGCGAGCTCTTACTTATCGGCTCAAACAAGTGATGTTTTGAGCACTCAAAACGTAGATTTGATGGGTTATCTACGCCAGTAGAAGCGGTTGCTGCATTCAAAAACCATGTTCACAGTGGAAAAAATTCTTTTCGGATTTGTTCAAATGCATGCAAAAGTGTATTAATCTTCTTGGAAACTATTTTGAAACACCATTAAACCATTTTCAGTGAAAAATATTTGTTTTTGTGTATTATTCCCGAAATATAAACGGCTACCTTCGTATAATGACATTGACAAATTCTTTGCCCAATTTTTAAAAATCAGGTCATTCACTAATTTTTGGACATACTCGTATTTAGTTATAGATTTTATAAGTTTGTGGAAAAAATCATAGTATGACTCTATTTTCTCCCTGAAAATCGAACCAAAACACCCGAAATTCCAGCAGTGCGTTCAATTTGCCCGACTTAAAAAATATATAATTGTAGTTGTTTCAAAGCTTAATCTTGTGATTGCATCATGTGTGACACATCAGGTTATTAAATAAAACATAATTTAAAAATAGAATAATCGTTTAAACCTAACCCAATTGAATAAGCATCCCAGTAATCCTGGTAAAACTAAATATATAAATATTTGCTGCATTGATTGTTCGTTTGATTTTTTATTTAAATATTTTTTTTTATTGTACACCTACCCCAAAAATATTTTTGTAAGTACCAATATATTTTTTAGTATTTTTTAATATTTTTTAATGCGTTATTATAGTATCGCCGTTATTCCCCCTATAAACCAATCAATTGAGAAAAAAAGTGATTCTTTAACAAAAATACTGTAAGGATAACGACTGTGCAATCACACTAAAAACAACCCGTAGTGATATTTTATTATGGTTTTCCACTTCTACTATGATCCGTTAATTTATTATAAACAATTAAAACAAAAAAATAACATTTTTTTTCGTTTTTTTACTTAAAAAAATTAAAACTAATGAAGCAATCTCGATGGTATAAAAATACAAATAAATGCGCTTTGGATTTTCAAAAATTAATATATCTCTCATTTTTCAAGTTGCAGCGCTGACTCTTCACGAAATATTAGTAATTTATATGTACTTTATGAGTGTCAAAACCAGGCGCTATCGGATTGATTAATTTTTGCACAATTGCCATTTAAAATTTTTAGTGCGTTTAGATGCGTCATGGATGGTCCGATTTTAATTTTGTAAAAAGAATTTGAATTCTACAAGCTTATATTCTCATTTCGCCCTAAAAAGTCTGTGAAATACGTCAAAAATGCTAGCAAACATGATCGAAAACGGTCTGGCACCTGAAAGTAGTTGAAGAGTGGAAAGAGTGCCGCTGGCAAGTCTGATTTATATTTATGTACAGGGTGTCTCAAAAGAAAGTACACATTTGTTTTGCTTATTGCGTGAACGCAACTATTCCGAGCGGCGCGGGGGGTATGTCAATCGGTAGCCTGGCTCTTGGGAATTTAGTCGCTATGGAGCGTTTCTCGGGAGCGGACCGTGCTTTGTGCGTACGTGAGTTTTACAAAAACGGTAATTCGGCGACTGTAGCGCGTAGAAAATTCTGCAATTTTCGTCATGTTCGTCACTTAAATGATGCGCCAAGCACTCGGCTTATTGGAAAATGGGTCCAGAAGTTTGAAGAGACCGGTTCAACACTAGATAAACCAAAATCCGGGCGTCCGAGGTCTTCGAGAACGGTCGAAAACGTAGAGAGTGTTACTCAGTCTGTTCGTGACGACCCAAACGTTTCGATTCGTAAGCGTGCTGTTGCTTTAAATGTGCATAGGTCATCATTATTCCGCATTTTACACAAAGATTTAAAGCTGAACCCCTATAAAATTCAGTTGGTGCAAGAATTGAAGCCTCAGGATGCTGGTCAGAGGCTTGACTTCGTAGACCAGATGACTGAACGCTTTTCAACGTTTACCAACATCTTCTTTTCGGATGAAGCCCATTTTCATCTTAATGGTCATGTAAACAAGCAAAATTGCCGCTATTGGAGTGCAAACAATCCAAAACACAAACATCAGAAACCTCTACATTCGCCGAAAGTGACTGTATGGGCTGCGATGTCGGCGCGAGGAATTATCGGCCCGTACTTTTTTGAAGATGAAAGGGAACGCACAGTAACAGTGACTTCAGAGCGGTATGTGGAGATGTTAGCTATAACCAAAGAACATGGTTCCAGCAAGACGAAGCAACTTCACACACGTCCAACATGTCTCTGCCACGAGTGCGTGAAATTTTTCCTGGCAAATTGATCTCAAAGAAAGGTGACATAAGTTGGCCTCCACGCAGTCCTGATTTATCACCTATGGACTTTTTCCTATGGGGTTACGTCAAATCAAAAGTTTACGCCAACAAACCGACTTCCCTGGCACAATTAAAAGAAAATATCCGCAACGAAATGGCAGACATCACGTAGAATACCTGCCGAGCCGTCATGGGCAATTTTAGTGCTCGATTAAATGAATGCCGTGAGCGCAACGGATTACATTTGGACGATATCATTTTTAAAAAATAAATTCCCAAACAATGTATTTTAATATGTAATAAACATTTTTTCAATAAAGTCCTGACTTTTTTTTAAATCGATTTTTTAAATGTGAACTTTCTTTCGAGACACCCTGTACATGCAAAGGGTTAATTCGAAACAAAACCTTTCGTTATCTATTCTTATTAGCGGTATTTTACGGACCGATATATCAACGCACAGTCCAAACTATTAAAGACAGAATTATGAAATTTTGAGGAAAGTTTGGCAATACCATCTACCAATCTAGTAAGAAAAGACTTTTCAAAATTCGCACTCCAAAAGGGCGAAAAGAGGCAAATTATGATTTGATAAATTTATCGATATCTTGATCAAATACAGATATGGACTCGATTTTAGTGCGAAAAAGCATAATACGAACATGATTTTTATAAATTCTGCATGCCATTATCTAAAAAGTAATTTCTACGTTTTTCGAAATCCTTTTTGTAACGCCAAAAAGGGTTAAAATGTATTTTTACTATTTTGCCAGATAGCGGCAATTTGCAAAAATACTATAAAATTTATTTCATATTGATATCATAAATGGAAGCAGAATAATAGTGAAAAAGATAGATTAATTTTGCCGCGTAATGTATTAGCCTCCCAAAACTGTTCCTCACTACCTCCGCTTGCGAAGCTAGGACGGATAACTGCTAGGGCATTTATAATGACTACGGCTAAGAATAAAATCAATTAAATTACCTATATGCAGTGAGTTAAATGAAAATTATAAAATCGCCATTATTTATTTTTATTTGTCACTACATATGCAATAGTCTTAGCGTTATCTGAAAAAAAATATAAAAACATTTTAACCCCATTCAGCCTCACAAAACGGAATTTTAAAAAATGCAGAAATTACTTTTTAGATACTCATATGTAGAATATTTGAAGCGGAAAATTACTTTATAATGAACAATCGTAAAATTGACGTCGTATCCCTTTATCGCCTTTTAAAATACGAAGATCGAAAAATCAATAAATCACTTTTTAGATACTGTTAAGACTAATGTGACCATTATTATTTTTAGTCATAATAGGACTTTTGCCAAAATTATGGTGATAATTATAGTGTCATTATAAATGACGAATTTTATATATTGAGAACATATATTTATATAATACCACGTACAGTGAAATAATAAGTCAATCAAAAACCAGAAAGGCCTAATTGTTTTTAT
This sequence comes from Diaprepes abbreviatus, assembly GCA_034092305.1. Taxonomy (NCBI): domain Eukaryota; kingdom Metazoa; phylum Arthropoda; class Insecta; order Coleoptera; family Curculionidae; genus Diaprepes; species Diaprepes abbreviatus. The sequence continues at coordinate 17,064,599 of JASJET010000031.1, forward strand.
ATTTTTCCCATGAACATATTTGTTTTAATATAGCTAGTAATGATTTTAAATAACAGTGAAATTTTTGACAGTTTTTTTTACCTTCATTATTAACATGGTTTTAAGAACACATACCTGAAGCTGATATTTTTCGGATATTCACAAATTATTCATCAATGAGAATGTACGTTTTACTGGCTCATTTGTTCCAGGCAGGCACAGAGTATAGTCAATTAAAAAGATAAAGTTTGCGTGGTTTAGATTGTTAGTGTGAAAGTGTGTAAATAGTTCCACCCAACGATTTTCAGTTGAAACATTTAGATTTTTTCACTTTTTGAGATGTAATGTAGTTAGAAATTAGTGAAAATTCATGAAACATTTCTGTATCTTTATTACAATCAACGTATCCTTTTTCAGTCAAAATATCTACTACCTTTTGAACATCTTCCCAAACAAGTACTTTTTTTTTTTAATTTGGCCCATAAAATATCTCCAAGTCTTTATTAAACACAGTCCACTGATCCAAATATTCACAGCTTATTTTCTAAAATTCTGTAGCTGAAGTTTTCACCAGTTTTTCGTCAGTCATAGTTATCTTTTCATTTTTAAATTAATTCGAATTGTAGATGGTAGACACTGAATAGTCTGTTTTGAGCCTAATTTTCTTTCAGTTGATTAATTTCATTTGCAGCCTCAATTGCTGATATATTCTGCCCTTCAATTTGCCGACTGAGCGTATATAAAATATAGCCACAGTTCCGAGCTGGGACTTTCAAAAAAGTTTTCCAATATAATAGGACATTTTTCGATGCTCAAGAAATATTTTTTCAATGGCTCGTACGTTTTTGAAACTCTTTCAGTTGCTGGCACCTGGTCTGGCTATAGCCAAGCATTTCTTGATACTCTGTATCAGTTTTGCTACAAAACTCTTTTAGTGCTTCAGCTTGAACCGTGTAAATATAAAAAAAAAAACGAATAAATCTTATCAATTATACATTCAAAGTCTACAGGTAGACCGTTTGTAGCCAATTTGACGGCGTCGTGAATGATATGGACTCCACATCCGATACCTATAGGGGGTTTGTCGAGAGATGGTTTTAATTTTACGTACGCGTTATTCCCTCCTCTCTTAGCTGCACTTCCCATGTTGCAATTGATGTCGCCACAAAACGCTACAATTTTAGCAGACGAATTGTTTTCTATCAATACTAGTATATATAAGTTTGAACTTTCACCAGGCTGATCTTGGATATCTAAATTTTTTACTCAAATCCCTTCATTTGGTATAAAATAGCGCACTAGAACAGGAAATGTCTTTTTGCTGCCATAGTTTGAAGCATCATATAATGTTGTAATGCAATGGCATTGATCAAGATCAGCTTTTAATTCTTCAATGGATGTACGGGCCTAAAACATTTACAACAATAGCTTCGGTTTTCATGCGTGCACATCTAAATTTTTGCTCGAAAAATGATTGAATTAATTTTGACTCACAGTCATTGAGACGGAAACTGTGATTTTCTTGTATCGTGTGATAAGCACAGACACCTTCTGCCGCGGCGATATCCAAATCATCTGAAGTGGGCGCATCAGAATCAGAATTTTGATGTTTTTCCGACTTTCCATGCCGTTCGATATAACTGGCACCGCCATGGGAAACGTTAAAATCTGTACGAAATTTTTCGCAGCCAACATCCGAAGCAGTACTTCGTTGCTTCGAAAGGATATTTTGCTTGTAAATTTACATTAAAGATGCATCTGCGTATCGTCATTGTTAACACTCACCAAAACACTATAACCTAGTGGCGTAACTAAGAGTATGTGCGCCCCTCCTCGCAGATTTTTAAATAATCCCTACTATTTTGCACCCGTTTTGATTTATTCATTTTCATCAAGTGACTTGAGGGTGCCCTGCACCGCGGAGCTTGCGGTGTCGTTATTTACGCCACTGCTATAACTTGTAATTTATTTATCTAAACGGACCAGCAAAGAATCAAAACATAGGTATTATTTTGAAACAGTTGCAAATCATAAGGGTCGGCGCACGAGTCGAATAAATTGACATTGACGGTAAGGGAGCACACGGGCGGGCATCGACGGGGATTATTCAGAGTAGGTATCTTTAATGTGTTGGGATATCCGACGACTTGATCGTTATTATAGAGATCGATAAATGATTGATATCCAAAAATACAAGCCACTACGCAATAAATACAAAGCAAAATTACAAAAATATAAAATAGTGATTAAGTTGTTAATTTAATACCAATAAAAACTTCATACAATAATAATATATACTTATTTAAAAACATATGCCCAAAATGTGATTTGCTTAGCCTATGAAAAAGGGTTCGCGTTCAAATCCCACATCTACTTTTTTTATTTTGTAAATGTTTTAGTTTAGTAGGTTTGAGTGTGGATAAAATAAGAGCACAAGATAGAATCGTTCTTATGGGGGACCTAAATGCAAGGATAGGAAACGAACCACTGAACGGTGTAATGCAGAGATTCAGCGAAGAGACTATGAACGAAAATGGAGAACTACTGAAAGTATTTTGTGCAAACAACATGAAAATTAATAACACTTTCTTCAAACATGACATGAAGTACAAATACACATAGCAGAATACAAGAGGGCAACAGTCGGTATTAGACTATATTATCACTAACAGAGAAGGCGCCTCTCAAACAATACTAGACGTAAGAACTTTAAATGGCGCCAACTCTGGAAGCGATCATAAGATGGTACTTTGCAAAAAGAGACTAAAAATGCCCAAGGCCTCAAAACCTAAATCGCAAATGATTATCAAATTCAACGTCGAATCGCTAGAAGACAAAAATATACAACACCTATACGAAGACCGATTAAACCAAAAAATAGTACAAAGGCCAGTTAATATCAAAGACAACATAGACCAACAATGGAAAACAATAAAACATAACATATTAGATGCCGCCATGGAAGCAGTAGGAAAGAGACAGGTAAATGTCAATACAATCAATAGAACACCTTGGCTTACGCTGGAAGTAAAGGAACTAGCTAAACAAAAGAAAAATGCATACATTCAATATATACGAAATAAAACGCCTGAAAACTGGAACAACTACCGGAGGGAACGGAACGAGGTAAACGCAAGAATAAAAGAACTAAAAGAAAACTATTGGGAAAGGTTCACAAAAGGGAAAATCTATATAAGGACTAGGAGAACATGGAACAGATATAAAATGAATATGAGGAGGATGATAGTATAGAACTAACAAATGACTAGATAGAAAACACCTTAAAGTACCTTAAGAATAGAAAAAGCCCTGGACCAGACGAGATCACTAATGAGATGCTTAAATACGGAGGGAAAAAGCTATGGAATGATATATTAACCCTTTTCAAGAATATCATAGAAGTACAAAAAATACCGAATGAATGGAAAAATAGTGTAACAATACTCATTTTTAAAAAAGGACAGAAAACGCACCCAGAAAAGTATCGAGGAATAACACTGCTTGATAGCATTCTCAAAGCAGTCACAAAAACTATACTGGAAGAAATCACCAAAATCATAAGTATACGAGAAGAACAACAAGGTTTCAGGAAGAACAGATCCACTATTGATGCAATATTCATTGTCAAAAAAATAACTGAAAAATCCCTAGAATTCAATAAACCTGCGTACATGTGCTTCGTTGATATGACCAAGGCTTTTGACAGAGTACGCTTAAAGGACGTCTTAGAAATAATGAGAACAAAAGGTCTAAACCACAGGCTAATTAACCTTATATACGATATTAACATCCAGTGCATAACAAAAATCAGAGTAGGACATATAACAACGGAATACATATATGTAATCACAGGAATTAGACAGGGCGATTCGCTCAACCTCTTCATATTTAATCTAATAATGGATAAAATAATAGAAAATCTCCCCACAACAGTTGGATGCTGTTCTTATTGCAGACTCTGAAGATAACCTCCAAAGACTACTGCACTCTTTTAACACTAAAGCGAAAGAATTAAATATGCTCATCAACACCGAGAAGACCAAATGCTTAGTAACATCCAAAGAACCAATACGGTGCAAGTTGGAAATCGACTCCAAAATTGTCGAACAGGTAAATCACATCAAATATCTGGGAGCAGAAATAACGAGTCATGGAAACTTTTTAACGAAGTAAGAGAGCAAACGATGAAAGCGGCTAGAATTTCGGGATGCCTAAAAGAAATTGTGTAGAAGAACAAATACCGAAAGCAAAACCAAGATATATAAAACGGCTCTAAGACCCATCATAACATACACGGCAGAAACAAGACCAAATACAGGCAGCACTCTACAAATGATGAGAACAGTCGAAATGAAAACATTAAGAAGTATACAAGGCAAAATTCTACACGACAGAATACGGAATGAAGATATCAGACAACAATGCGAGATACAGGACATAGGAAGATGGGTTAGACAAAGGCGAAGATTCTGGAACAAACATATAGGGAGAATGGAGGACGGTAGACTCGTTAAAAGCGCAACAATGAATAACCCAGTAGGAAAAAGATCACAGGAAGACCACTAAAATGATGGCGAGAATGCTGGACTTCATCTTCCGGGGAAGACGTGATGGCAATGAACAGGCAATAGCCTACCAGCATGGTTAACTGTGTTAGAAAGAAGAAGAAGAAGAAGAAGAGGTTTGAGTGCTTGTCTTATAATATTAACTAAAAACGGGTCAGTTCTGTGTCCCAAAGCTTTTCTCGAGAATATCGGGACGAAGAACTAAAAAAACGGACAGTTCCGTTCAAAACGGGACTTATGGTCCTGTTAGTTCAGGTTAGTCTTTTTAACCAAAAACTAGGTCCATATCTCTGATCAAGAGATATCAATAAATTTATCAAATGACAATTTACCCCTTTTCACCTTTTGGGAGTATGAATTTTGAAAAATGCTTTCTTAGTGACTACAAGGTGTTGCTAACCTTTTCCTAAAATTCCATTTAATAGTTGGGGCTGTGCGTTAATATGTCAGCCAGTCAGGACAACGCCGCTACAGATCATAAAATATTTAATATTTCATTAAATAAATAAACCTATTTTATTTAACGTATTAAAAATAGACTGTTTTTCGTTGATATTGTTTTGAAATCATAAAAGGCTTCGTTTTTGTTTAAAGTCTAAAATTAATGATTTATTTATTAAAGTATGTTTGTATTAGCTATTCATATCTTTATAAAATGTCGCGCCGCCGCCAAAACTTTTTTGTAAGTTAAAAATAACCTTGTTCCGTTATTTTGGTATTTGTTTTAAATAGCAGAAACCCAAGTAATACCTCATTTTATCTTTAGTCTATTTAATAATCTGGAATGAACAGTTTATAACTTTAGCTATCAATATAACAAATAATCTTATCGTTTTTTTAACCACACTGCTTGCCGTGAGTCAGGTTAAAAATTATGCAGAACGTACACTCAAAAAACTTTAATAACGCAGGATCTCATTAAATAATTAAATATTTATGATCAAATTTACATAATGGAAGGAAAACTTCGCTTGTAAATAAGCAATAAATTACAGAATATCTAATTTAGAAAACACAAGTTCTATGAAACTTAGGGTTTGATGGTGAAAATCGTGGATATAAAAAAACAAAAAATATAGAATATAATAATATAAAGACAAAATCTTCACAAATTAATTTGTTGGATACCAATAATAGCCCTGCTTTTCTTTGGGATTAGCATTTGGCCTCCAATTTCGTTCTCATTAAAATTGATGATGGATTCTTTTTTAAACAGAATCATTTTGCCCAGTAGAATTTCATGAAATGCTTTTTTAATGGGGTTTAGCTGTTTGGGTTGGGTGAGATGTAATGTCTGCAAATGTTGTCTGCATTAATTAAATCTGAAGAAATTGGATGTGTTTTATAACTTTGGGTATTTCATTTTCAATATTGGAGTTTGAGGCGGTTCCCTTAACTAAATCCCGTAGCTCCAAATGGGTTTTCGAATAACTGTAGAGAGAATAAGTTTGTTTTATTGTGAAATAGGCGATCTGTGACCAATCAGCCAATAACAATTAATTCCATAAAAACTTGCTGCGTATTTGAATATCATACTTTTTTGAGCTTCTTTACTTGTTACGTACAACACTCGAGGCTCTAAATCACTCCACGCTGTGCATCGATAATCAGTTGCTTGATATTCATGGAGTCTATCAGACATAAAATAATAAAATAAAATAACATTTATTTATACATAAGACCAAAATACGTAATGGTGTTTGTACAAGTCATCTTAAAATAAAACACACTAACTACTAAGTTAACACTGCATAACACCAAAGACTATTTTCTAGTTGCTCAGCTATTATAATCTTTGATAACACGTCTCAGTATACAGAGTTCTCAGGTTCATATATTATTAAAAAAATAATTTAATGTGTAAGAGCATTTAGATATATAGATAGATAATATTTTTAATATCCCCGGAAAGTAGTAATTAATTTTTACTATGCATATATGAGGCTGATCTCTCAAAAGCTGATGTTCGATGTTATTGAACAAGTAAGTTATTGCCATCTTGCGTCAAATAATCATGGTTATTGGAACACTCTCCAGAAGCACTCTGATTATTTTTGACATACAAACAACATTTGAAAGCATACACACCGAATAATTAAAGATCGAAAGCTTTCAGGACTTTGGTCAAGTAAAAAATCGTGGGTCTTGGGTTTAGACCGTGTGAGATTGGAATTATTATTCGACATTTCGTCTACGATTGTACGAAACATCTTCAGGGATCTTTGCTCCACGGGATTGAAACACGGAATGACCATCGAGCTACAGCTCGATATTTATACCCGACTGGTGCTCAGCGAAACGTGATTTAGCGTTACAATCGATTTCCACATGTGATATGGACTGTAAACTGTATCTCTATTTATATTATTTAAATATTTACAAATTTCGATTGATTCTCTAATTTTACATGTAAAGAAACCAGACACTGGATCTAGCACCTTAGTTTCTTTTACATTGCAGATGTGACCTGAGCAATGCTGGTGTTCAGCTACTGCAGATTGTACAATTTGTTTCTTTTTAATACATGTTTCATGTTCCTTAAGCCTAGTGGATATAGACCGTCCTGTTTTACCTGCTTACTTTTCATTTAGACGTCGAGTACTATAGCATATCCCAGTTATAGAGAAATTTACCATAAGGTTCGAGCGGAGTCCTTTCCCAATTAATAAGTTACCTTTAGATTTATTATTATTTAAATTGAATTATTTTATAATTTTAATATTTTATATTATTTCCTGATAAAATTAGATACTATTTTAATAAAGACAAAACTTATAACTTGACTATATTATATACTATAATTATACAAACATACCACGTGACACCCACAGTATAATATAAATCATTTGCAAAGGGTTTAGTGCTTGTCTAATTTTAGAAAAACTTGTGAATAATGTTTTGTTACTATATATTTTCTTTTTAAAAGCAAATCCATTAACATGTTTTCACGTTCACTTACAATTTTACTGAAACACCATACAAGATCTGCTGGTTTAATTTTTTTGTTTTCAACACCACTGTTTAAGCTTTTTGCACATCACTCGTAAGTTTGTAAGAATGAGTGGCTGAGGTTTTTACCAGTGGCGTAGCTATCGTGACAGTCAAGATAAGTATTGCAATCGCAATCAAGTTAATGGAAATGAGTTGAATTTTTTTCCCGTTTTCTTAATAGCTGAGACGTCAATATCAATTAATCTTGGTAAACTGGAGTCGTCTTATCTAGCTACGTCACTGGTTTTTATAAAACTAATCCCTAAAAAGACAGTATTATGTTTATAAACATAAGTAAGTGAACTAGAAATATTATTTACCAAAATTACAAATTTAATTATTTGAAAAGAATTTTAGGTTAAAATTAAACTAATATTTTCTTAGTCATATATTGTTTAAAATGATGAGTCGAAGTTTTATTTCTTTTTAATGTTATTTTCATTACTGCAAAAAATCACAAATATCGTTATAAGCGGCATCAGGAATTTTAAGAGAATTGCTATAACTTGATTTTTAATGTTTTGTTTTGTCATTAGCAGAGCTAATCTTGTGAAAAATGCTTTTAAGTAAATTTTTTATACTAAAATATCAATATTTCGGCAATAAAAGTCATTTTCTAGAAGTTGGCTTATTCGAACCATTAAAAGCATCTTTAACGTTCCAAAAAGTTAACGATTAACCCGCTAGGACAATAGAAAATTGATTAAACAATTAAAAAAAATTAAATTCCCAAAGTCGTTATATAAAATATAGGGAAACCCCTAAATTTATATATATATATATATATATATATATATATATATATATATATATATATATATATATATATATGCTGAGTCCCTCTCAGGACTGTAAGGCAGCTATATATATATATATATATATATATATATATATATATATATATATATATATATATATATATATATATATATACATATATATATATATATATATATATATATATATATATATATATATATATATATATATGTATATATATACGAGCTCGTAGACGCCGTACAGTGAGCTTTAAAAATGGTAAATAAGATTTCACCGAAACGTCAGCTGCCTTACAGTCCTGAGAGGGACTCAGCATATACACAGGATGCCCGAAAACCTTCGATTATATACACACACACACATTATATATATATATATATATATATATATATATATATATATATATATACATAAATACATACATGCATACAAAGCACGTATAAAGTATATATAAATTACTATAATTTCGCGAAGGACCATCGCTACAACTTAAAAATGGCGGAGAATGAATTTAAAAAAAAAACGCCGAATTTTCCTGCATTTCCTGTTTTTCTCCGTTACTAACAATCCAACTGAGTCGGTTCAGGGTTTAGTTTTTTTGTATAAATAATTTATTCTGCATTAAGTTAAATAAGTAGCAGAGTTTTAAAGGGTTTTTCACCCGATTTTTTGGATTTTTCATTAGGTTTTTAATTTTGTAGGTAAATCAACTTCTAGAACATGACTTTCAATATTGAAATAGGAATAATAATGCACAAAAAAATTACTTGAAGATTTGAAAAAAATCAAATGTTTTACATAGTCCCTTTACTAATTATTTTCATTTTTGATTTAAATTACTTAGAATGTGGTATAAAAGTAATATCTAATTCGATCCGAGAGATATATGAACTTGAGGATGACCATTGAAGCCCATCGTGCAAACAGTAAACTTAACATATATACTTGCCTCCAAGATCTTTAAAAAAGCATTATTTTTATGGTTTTGAGTCGTAGTTTTCCCCTTTGTAGCGAAAAATTAGCACAATTTAGGTTCCAGTGGCGAAACTTAGCGATAGGTTGTTATACCGATCGATATTAATGACTTCAGTGATAAACCCGAGTCAGACTAGAGGCAAAATTAACCATTATTCGAAAAAAAAACCTGTTTTAAGAAAATATCTCCTCAATCATAGTCCGGGAGCCCAGTGGGTTTTCGTAGCCGATGAAGAGACATGAATTCACCAAAGTTTTTTATATGTATTTTGACGCCCCGATTACGAATATCAAGAGTGGATTCCCCAAAAAATAGTCAGGTAATTTGTTATAAATACAAATATGTTTATAATAAAAAAAATTGTTTTTTTTTTGTAAAATATTCTAAGCAAAAAGTGTCTCTTGTGATTTTTCCATCTGACGCATAGCTTTTGAGTTACAAATTGTTAAACACTTGAAAAATGGCATTTTTTGCCACTTTTCAACAACTTTTGATTAAGTAAATGTTTTCAAATTTTACGCCCAGCCATTAATAGTTCAAGTCAAGAACTACAAGTTAGGATTAATCGCAGTGCAAAAATGTAGTGTTTTTATTGTTTTTTAATGCTATAAATAAATAGCGTTTCATCAGTTATGATATACGTACTACCGTGTACGAAGGGAAGTCTACTTACAGGCGCTCACCTAGTACACACAATCACTGTTTAAAATGTAGCACAATGCATAAACTGTAGTAAGTACATTGTACACATTTTATTAATAGCACATCAGTTAAGCGGTATTTGTTTGTCTTCGCGAGCTAATAACTAATCAGGTTACAACTTGTTAATGACGCTACTGCAAGTGACAAGTTGTCGAAGCAATTAATTGTTAACATTAATTTGCGCATTATTTGTAAACAAGACACTTTTTGCTTAGAATTGGCCGAGGAGCACGAAAATATTTTTTATTTTACAAAAAAAAAAAACAATTTTTTAAATTAATAATTTTTTTGTTTATAACCAATTACCTGACCATTTTTCGCGATCCTCCCTCAATATTCGTAATCAAGATGTCAAAATACATATAAAAACTTTGGTGGAACCATGTCTGTCTATCGGCTACGAAAACCCACCGGGCTCCCCAGATTAGTAATGAAATGGAGAGTTTTCCACCTACAAATCTATTAGATTTCGCAAAACGTCTTGGTTTCACAGACTTTTATTAAATTAGGCTCTTTAGTTAGAAGTGCTTTGAGAAGCTAAACTGCTCGAACAATCTACAACCTTATTAGCATAAAATCTTTATGTAATTATTACCTTTTCTCCTATTTGAATAAAATTTTAACGTGTAATTACCACAAAATAAAAATCAAATTAAAACTTTGATGTAATTATGAAAACATGTTTTGATTTAAAGAGTTTTTCTCACGGCATGGCGAATAATTTTTCTAGTTCTCACTGGTTATGTAATTATTTCTAATAACACAAGTGAAACAACGTATGTATCGCGTGAAGTATCGAATGATTGCCGGTAATCAGTGGAACATTTGAAAAACTAGCCAAGATCCTTAACAATTTTTATTTTCCAGAAACTTGAATATAAGAATGCTATTTCGATTATTCCACTGTTTGCTGACAATTAAGTGTATTAAATACCTTCTAATAACCTTCAATATATTAAGTTTCCTTTTAAGTAAAGTCTTGGGGAGTGTTTATTTTCACAGTAATTGGTCAATTATTTTAAATTTATTTAACTCGATCATATATTGTATAATGCAGTAGGAGTAGAACCAAGTTGATAAAAACACCGTGATCTGTAAAAGAAAAAGTAGCCCGGGAGTTTTCGTAGCTCCACCAAAGTTTGTATTTTGTTCCCCTGATTACGAATATCGAGAGTGAGTTCGCGAAAAATGGTCATATAATTTGTTATAAACAAAAAAATTGATAATGATTAAAAATATTGTTTGACTCTACGCAAAAAGTGTCCCTTGTGATTTGTCCGACCGGCGCATAGTTTTTGAGTTAAAAATCGTTAAACATTTGAAAAATGGCATTATTTGCCACATTTCAACATGAATAACTTTTAATAATTCAAGTTAGAAACTAAAGGGTGTCCTAATAGGAACGCCGGATTTAAATTTCGCCAATTTCCTATTTTGTGCAAAGTACAACCTTGAATATATAATTGCTCTAGTGTAAACACATTCCGATTTTATCAGTTATCGAGCGGTACTCTCTAGAACAATGTGTTACTATTATAAAAACCCATTATAAATATGGAGAATGCTCTGCAGAAACCGTTCGAAAATTACGTGCAATTTTCGGTCGTGATAATGCTCCAAATGAAAGGACAGTGAGAAAGTTGGTTATTAAATTTAAAGAAAGTGGTTCAGTTGGGGACATAAAAACACCAGTGCGTCGCCGTACTAGCTGATCCGCTGAAAATATTGCCGCTGTACGCGAAAGTGTTACCGAAAATCCTGGAACATCGATTCGTTATCGTTTTCAACAAGTTGGTATTCCGAGAAGTAGTTTGCAACGAATTTTAACGAAAGATCTTCATTTGCATCCCTACAAAATTCAATTGACACAGGAGCTAAAGCCAGTAGATCATGCAATGCTCCGGAAATTTGTTAATTGGGTCCTGGCAAAGCGATGAAGCGCACATTCACCTATGGCTACGTCTACAAAGCTGCAGAATTTGAGGTGAAGAAAATCCTCAAGTTATCCCCGAGAAACCTATGCATCCACAACTAGTCACTTTTTAGAGTGAAATTTGGGCCGGCGCCATAATTGGACCCCACTAACCAGACCATTTTTCGGGAGTCCACCCTCGATATTCGTAATCAGGGGATCAAAATGCATATAAGAAACTTTGGTGGAGACATATCTCTTCATCGGCTACGAAAACCAACTGGACTTTCCGACTAAAGCAGTAAAGCTTCAATAAGCTTAACTGCTGATATATTTTATTTAACTGCCCCTTCATTAATTATATCGTAAGATTATATCGATGGTTGCTACGAAGAAAATCTCAACAACTTTCGTTAAAATTGCGACGAAAAAATTCCTTCATTAAAATTGCGGCGAAAAAAAGTCCCTTTTTCTAGGTGCCGTATAAATAGTCACACAACAGTAAGAGTGGCGTAAAAAATCTCTTTTATATTTCCCCAAAAACCTATAGGCTTCCGGGGTTCCCCACCATAATCCAGGTGGGAATTTTCCCATTGTATTTGGGTATTATACAGGAACAGTAGAATATTTTTTCATAAAACATTTTAGAGAAAAATGTTTTAGACGAAAGTTATAGAAAATCAAACGGCACATCTGATGGTGACCTTAACCTTGACTTTACAGTCGTTTGAAAATCCAATTGAGTTTTTCAAATAGAAACCCCTATTTTGTTTTTCCTTGTCCTTGAAATGACCTCTAGATTTCAGTGGATCCCCTATGTTGTTTATACCGTTGGATAGGAATTTTTCTCCGCTGTCCATTTCTGCAATACAAAATGGGGATTTCTATTTGAAAAACTCAACTTAACTTTCAAATGATTTTGAAGATGCGCAGTTTGATTTCCTACAACTTTCGTCTGAAACATTTTTCTCTAAAATGCTTTGCTGAGAAAATATTCTGCTGTTTCAGTACTTTTGGAACACCCTGTATACTACAACTGTATTATAGTCTATAAATTGTAATCTATGTACGTGAAAAATACTGTTTTTTCTTTTCGCAGCACCTATTTAAGGAGAATTTTTCGTCGCACAATGTTTAAGAGGAACTTTTTTTTGCCGACACAGTAAGCGGTGTTATTTTCTTCCCGCTTTTTGTCTCGAGAGACGCCTCACTTATTCTGGAGGGATTGTATTAGCCGCAACTTTAATCGTAATGTTTTTCCTAGTCACCATCGGATATTTAAAAGGAAACTTATACAGAGTGTAAAATGTGTGGAGTGGTAATAAAGCTCGGAAAACTAAGAAAATAGAAATTTCTCTAAGTCATAAAATGCTTGGTTTTGAAAACTAAAAAGTTTTTCAATATAAAAATGTAACTCTTAAATTATAAAACTATTTTTTATATATTTAGATTTTGGTATCTGTAGTCACGAACATATGTTTCATGGTGGAATAAAGTTATTTGTTTCTTTTAAAAAACTGATTATCCAGGAACAGCGGCATTATCTCTCTTATTTATTTGCTATGCTTCTCTGATCTATTTTGATTCTTTAGATCCATACTTTTGAAAAAAAAATATTGGTCATTTGATCCAATTCCAAAAATAATTGTGGCCAACTTTTTTTTATTTTTAAAGACCTAAACACTAATTTCTGTAACAGAGTTTTTATTCTGATTACCAAAATTAATTAGCGGACATATAATTAATTGTTTGAAACATCTGAATCAACAATTGATTAAGGAGATGCTTCGTATGGTCTGAATAAAATGTGTTGCAAGGCTGGTTCAGAACAATAAACATTAATTAATATTTCATTAAAAATTCTGTGTTACTCTTATAAACGTCTTTCATTTTCATATACACATTCGAAGATTTACTCCATAATTTGTAAAAGCTCATTTTTTTTTGACATATGTCAAGAAACACATCATATTGATCAGCTTTGACAGGCCAGGTTCCATTCTTTGTTCTGATATAGTGTCACATTACTTCAAATGTTAACTGTTTTACTATATCATGTGTCTCTGTATAGAATGATCGGCAGCATAAATAATAAAACACGATCGCTAACAATGTGATCTATCAGTGCTTAGTCTTTATGTTTTTCGAGAACATAGAAAAATCAATTAATATAATTTCCTAATTTTTCTTTCCTTGTTTACACATGCTTCTGAAGCTACCTCTTTAACTTAAAAGTCTATGGGAATATACATAAGAAAAGAGATGGGCCTATGGCGATGACCTGGTCATCTTATGCTCTGATCGAGACGTCCGGGAGCGCGGGACCAATAATGCAAGCTCTCTGAATTATAAAACGACGATGCCATATGGAAGGGCTCGACATAAACTTAAACAAGGCGAAGGTGGTATTCTTTACAAAAAAGAGGAAAATGGGGAAACTGTCCACAATTACACTAACGGGAAGAACCCTTCAAAACAAGGAACAGTGAAATGCCTAGGAGTTATTCTGGACCGTATGTGCTTTCGAGGCTTGTAAATGAGCCTTTAGGTGCATATGGAAGCTGACACCGAAGTGCTGTACTGGATATACACTACGGTGATCCTCCGTACGCCGCTATTGTATATCCGTCTTCAACTTATCAAAGTTCGAAGAATAAGTGCGATGAGGACTGCTCCTACTAGGGCACTAGAGGTCCTACTAAATCTACCTTCTCTCTACTTATACATAGAGAAGGAGCCCTTGAAGGTTGTTTATCACCTCAGTAGCCTAGGTTATCTTAAAGCTGGAAATGGCGGCGACCTGTATAGCTGGGGAAGTGTGGTGAAGAAATGTCCATCACCTCCCATGTAAACAAACTACATTGCGGCGGTTTTGAACACTAACCACTCTCTTAAGATACATTTGTCAAGCAAAGAGGATTGGAAGGAGGAAAAACCTCTTCCGAAAAATGAATTTGGGTGGTTTACAGGTGGGCTTGACAGAATAAAACGACTAAAACTGAAATATAGGTAAAAGCATGGGAGTTGGAGAGTGTTACTCTCTCGGACAATATGCTAGGTTTTTTCAAACAGAAAGACCTAAACAGGAATAGAACAATAAACATATGCTCAAACAGTAGGGCTGCAATATTGGCTTCACGACTGATGTATGAGTGCAACTATTTACTGGATGTCTTATAAAGAACGGCTGCTGTGGGTCCCGGATCACTCGGGTATACATGGAAACGAGGTGAACGCGATTAAACCATACATACCCTAACCAATTCTACCCTTTCCCATTAACGCTGAATTGTTTGTTAAATCCTGGAGGTAAGCACATGGAATGAGCTGTGCCAAGAAACATATAACTGAATCTAGCGCATGACTTACTTGAGAGCTTCTTTCCCTGGAGAGGCAAGAACTGCGAATCGTGATGGGACTTCTGACGGGACATTGTCACCTGCGAGGCTAAATTCATAAACTTGACATCATGGATGACTTAATGTGCAGATGGTGTCTGGAGGAGGATGAAACTGTTGATCATGTCCTCAGAGAGTGTCAAGTACTCAACGGACTGAAGTAGAGACTTTCGGAGATACAGTATTATCATCTAAAACCCTCAGGCAAGTTCAGTTAACGAGGCTGCTTGGATTTACAACGGCGATCGTCCACAAATGACTTGCAGCCATGGTGGAATGTAAAGGGTCTAATGTGACCTAGGCATCAATAATCAATTTTGTATTTATTCGTTCATTCATTCAAGGAAAATTATTATGGAAAAAGATGATCAGCTTCTTAATAGATGGCGAGGGCACATAATTTCGTTTGAAATAGTTAAGGAAGGGTTTCGAGTAAGGATAAACAAACATTTCCTATTCTTGCCCCTAGTAGACCAGTTTAACTATAATTGATGATTTAAATGTTTTGAACAGCGTACTGTTTCATACTTATTTGAACTATTCATTTCTCGTTTGGGGGTTGTGTGGCTAAAAAATTGTATTGTTGTCATAAATTAGATAGAAGATGATAAATAATTAAAAACATTACAATTTACTTAATTAAGCCTGTATTTGACAAATAATCTTATATGTACTAAATCGTCAACGTTTTTATAAGCGTAGCAGTTAATGAAAATAAGTAGTTTTTAGTTTCTATAAAATTAAAGTGAATTTATGGTAAACTTTTTAGGTCAAATACTTATTGTTGGCTGTACCTTTGAAATAAGATAATTCCGAGCTTATTTACAAACACTTTTTTCTTAATTTGATGAATGCTTATTAATATAACCGTATGTTTTGAAATTCTCACCTATATATACCATACATACCAAATGTAGTAAAAACAGGATGGTTTTCTTTGCTTTTTTTTCGTATAAAATTGTATACATTCAAAGGTTATTTAAAATATACGGACGTTGATCACTTAAACGATATTCAGCATTGTTCCGCTTTGCAGTATTTTATTTACAGGTTTATTAGTATGGTAAGACGCTTTAAATAATTTATGCATTGTGAATAATGCAAAGTGACTTTTTTTATTTTGTTACTTCTTAATCAATCGATGGTGACTTCCATTTAGAACATGTAATATTTATTACACGACATTATTAATGCATTATTACAA
The DNA here is from genome assembly GCA_034092305.1 of Diaprepes abbreviatus. Classification (NCBI taxonomy): domain Eukaryota; kingdom Metazoa; phylum Arthropoda; class Insecta; order Coleoptera; family Curculionidae; genus Diaprepes; species Diaprepes abbreviatus. Next base: position 17,081,106 of record JASJET010000031.1, read on the forward strand.
AATGGATGAATGAGAATCGTTGTTGTTTGGCATATAAAAAACGGAGTAGAGTTATAATTATAGGCACTCCATATTACCCCTCAAAAGTACATAAAGGGTGTTTTTTATAGAGGTATAGAACTTTTAAATGGAATAAAACAAAGATGAATTTTTTAAATTGACATGAAATTTACTTTATTCGAAAGATAACCTTCTGACATTATAATTTAAATATGACTTCTGGCATATGACCGCCACGGCTGGCTCGGACGTAGTCTAATCTGGAGGTCCAATTTTCGATGACTTTTTCCAACATTTGTGGCCGTATATCGGCAATACGCGGCGAATGTTGTCCTCCAAGTGATCAATCGTTTCGGCTTATCGGCGTAGACTAGCGACTTCACATATCCCCACAGAAAATAGTCTAGCGGCGTTAAGTCGCACGATCTTGGAGGCAATTCACGGGTCCGAAACGTGAAACTATGCGGTTACTAAACGTTTTCTTCAATAAATCAATTGTGGCACGAGCTGTGTGACATGTTGCGCGTCTTGTTGAAACCACAGCTCCTGCACATCATGGTTGTTCAATTGATGAACGAAAAAGTCAGTAATCAGGGCTCTATAACGGTTACCATTGACTGTAACGTTCTGACCAGCATCGTTTTTAAAGAAGTACTGACCAATGATTCCACCAGCCCATAAAGCACACCAAACAGTCAGTTTTTCTGGATGTAACGGTGTCTCAATATACACTTGAGGATTATCATCACTCCAAATACGGCAGTTTTGTTTATTGACGTATCCATTCAAACAAAAGTGAGCTTCATCGCTAAACAAAATTCGCTTATGAAAATCGGGATCAACGGCAATCTTGTTTTGGGCCCATTCACCGAATCTACGCCTTGCTAGGTGATCGTGTGGCTTCAATTCTTGCACGAGTTGGATTTTGTAAGCACGCAAACCAAGATCTTTTCGCAAAATCTTCCATAAAGTGAATGGACACATATCCAATTCCTGTGCACGATGGCGGATAGACTGATTCGGGTCTTCCTCTACGCTAAGCTCTACAGCAGCAATTACTTCTTCTGTACGCACTGTACGACGTCTCTGTGGATGCGTATTATCATTTAGAGTAAACGTGGTGCGAAAACGTTCCATAGTTAATCGAATTAATTGCTCTGATGGACGATTATGTTGACCGTAAAATGGACGTAGTGCGCGATACGTATTTCGAACAGAACCATGATTTTCAAAATACATTTGCACAATTTGGAAGCGTTGTTCAGGCGTCAGTCTATTCATGTTGAAATGCCAAACCAAACTAAACATAAATCACTTGACAGCTGACAAAATGGCCACCAGTTAAAAAAGTGTGGCCAACTTAAAGTTCTATACCTCTATAAAAAAAACACCCTTTATAAGCATTTTAATAAGTATTTAGTATAATTTAATGGTGATGAAATGATGCGTTTTTATAAATTTATATTATAATTTATCACCTTATTTACATGCTTTAAACAATAATTATTTAGCAACAGCTAAGCTTAATTACTTTAATTAGTTCATGTTCATAAAATATGTATATGTTTTTTTTTGGTTCCCTTCTTACTTGTAGATGTAATATGATGCTTCCTATTTTTCTACTCCCTTTTTTCTTTCGTCCAGCAAGATTCCCGAAATTAAGATATGTGGTTTTTCTTTTTTTCATAACAACTTTTATTCATGACTCTAAATTCAAACTTAGCCCTAAAATAAAAACATTTATAAGTATAGCTCACACTATATATCAAACTGTCCTAGAAAAAAACATAAGAAGTAAATTCCTTTACTGATAAACTCATGTCATTTTCAGCAGACATGCGTTAACAAGAGTATCAAATGAATATTAATTTTTCTATTCCGCCTTATTAATTTTAAGTATCAATAATAAAATTAACAACAATGTTAATAAACAATTATAAACATTAAAGTTTAATATGTTTTTTGATTACATCGCTAGGAAAAAAATTCAGTTTGCACCGAAGTTTCGAATGTTTCTAAAACCAGTTTTTTTTCTTTATGAATATATTAATTACTATTGTAATCTGTACACTTCATCCATTACACATGGAAATGTAAATTATACAACAAACTTCATTATAAACAATACTCCATATTTGTAGCCTTGAAAAATAAAGAAAATATACTTTCCGAAAGCTCGGCGTTTGTGAAAAAGGGATTTTTATTCAGTCCTAGATCGATACCCCAAAAAATTATGTTTTCCAGTAAGTACCTCTTAATTTATCGGGAGCATACAGGGGAGGTCAAAATAACCCTACTTTGTCGTAGAAAAAAAAATCCTAAAATGCCCCTTAACGGTGATACAGAGCCCGAGAGGGGTACCTAGCGATTTATGTTATCGGCTCTAACTTTTGAACCGACTTGTATAATTTAATGAAATTTTAAGATTTTATAGAGGCGATAAAGACTCATTAAACCAAACTACAGTAGATGTTTCAGATCATCAGAGAAGTCGGGAACTGACTTGCAGCCACACTCATTGGGCTTAATTTTTGTCAAGTGTCATTTCATAGAGCTGAAAACTGATTTTTTAAATACTTTGGTCATTCCTCTTCAAAAAAGGTACTCTTAATTTATTTCGATAAAACGGGCGGAGAGATAAATTGGTTTTTATGCGAAACACTCAAAAGTTACTAACACAAACAGGTAAAAATCAGGTTGTTATTGTGAATACCTACATAATGAATTACTATTCAGGGAACTTGTTAAAATTGCCTTCAAGTAAAGATAATTTTTTAAAAATGGAAAATTATTCTTATGCAGGGTATGCTGATATGCATTTAATTTATAGTGAAGCGCTCTTAAATTCTTCGAAGGCAAGAAGACTTTATGCTGAAAGATTTCCAGCTAGAACACTGCCAAGTCCAACAACTTTTCAAAGGGTTGATCGAAGTCAGATAAAAGATGATTAGAAAATAATTATTAGAGTTAACAAATAAATTTTTCACATGTTTAATTTAGGGTCATTTTTGTCTCGACTTGGCGGTGAGGACCCTCCCAGGAGAGCACGAAACCATCACGTAGAGGCTGGCATCATCGGAAATAACCTTATAGGTCCATTTGTTTTGGAAGGAAGACTCAATGGTGAAATTTATTTACAATTTTTGCAGCAAAATTTAAATAATTTATTAGAAAACGTATCCCTTGATAGAAGAATGTAAACGTGATACATGCATGATGGTGATTCACTTCATTTTAACCGTATAGTACGTCAATACTTAACAAATATTTTTGGCCCTCGATGGATAGGTTGAGTTGGGCCTGTTTTATGGCCGCCAAGGTCTCCAGACCTAAATCCCTTAGACTTTTACTTCTGGGGACATCTAAAAGAACTAGTTTATTCAACACCAGTAAATACTATAGAAAAACTACTAGCGAGAATAGCACAGCATTGAAACGAAATCTCCCAAAATAACATTTAAACGTTTTTAATATTTTTGCATTTTAATAACATTGTAAATTAATTGAGCCCCGCTCAACCTTTTGAAAGATTTCTGGCCTTGACAATTTCTGAGTTTGAAATCTTTCAGCATAACATCTTCTTGTCTTCGAAAAGTTAGACAGCGCTTCCGCATTAATTAAAGCACATTAGCACACCCAGCATATTTTATTTTTACATGTTTATGTTTAGCATTAGTAACTTTTGAATTTTCGCATAAAAACCTATTTATCTCGAAAACCGCTAGTTTTCTCGAAACAAGTTAAGAGTACCTTTTTTGAAAAGTATTTAAAAAATCAGTTTTCAGCTCTGTAAAATGACACCTTTCATAAATTAGGCCCAACGAGTGTGGATGTAAATCCGTTCCTGACTTCTCTTATGATCTAAAACATCTAATGAAGTATGGTCTAGTGAGTCTTTATGGCCTTTATAAAATATTAAAATTTCATTAAATTATACAAGTCGGTTCAAAACTTAGAGTCGATAAGGCGAATCGCTGGGTACAGGAATTTTTTTTTCTGTGACTGAGTAGGGTTATTTTGACCTCCCCTGTATGCTCCCGAGAAATTAGGAGGTACTTACCGGATACCCTGTATACATATGATTCAGTATTAATCCGGGAATACATCCATTCATTCTTTTGGCTTCTTGTAGAAATGTGCAGACGTTTCTCCAGAATCTCATTCAGCACCTTTTATGCTTGCTGGTTGTAGATCAAGAACATATAAGATGCCAAATGAGATTTTGACGAAGCGTCTGCAAATTTCTACCAAAAGCCAAACTAACAAATGGATGTATTTCTGGATTAATACTGAATCACATGTTCCCATCCGTGAAAAACTTATTTTAGAATTGTACGTAGAAGAGAGTAAAATAAGCGAATACACTAAAAAATATTTTTGTAAATTACCATGATAATGACGCAATGCTTGTTAATAAAATATTTTAAAGCAAGGCTTAACAATGCTAAAAAAATGCTTGATATTAATCGTTAAGAATTTTGTATGATAGAAAGCGAAGTACCGACAGATTTTTCCAAGTTTTATAAAACGTGTAAATGTTCATTAATATTATTATTCTTTTTTAACAGATGGATGGCAGATAGTTCCTGTAATATTAGTAGAGACAATAATTCTCCACGTTACTCACCAGACGATGATTGTATATCAGAGCACAAATCATCAACTGGAACATATAAGTTAAGGGATTCTAGGTACTTCTTACGTTCTTTTTCTTTTTGAATACTGTAAATGTGTCATATAATAGACTATTTTTACATACTGCATGACCAAACAGATTTTTTGAAAGTTGAAAATCTTTTTAGATTTTTTTTACAGGTTACAATATGATTTAAATCAAATAATTTAGGCCATATTAAAGGTATTTAATGTACAATTCGAGTATTTGTTATGGGTTACATTCAGATATATAAATGTTTAAAATGGTTTCTTCGAATGTAATTATTCAAAATATTACAGTTCATTAAACTATGCATTTGTACAGTATTAGTAATAAGATGATTTCTTTTCTGAGTCACTATTATGACATCAGGCTTTACGATATATCTTACACGTCTTCAGGGTCGGCTCTAGGACTTTTTACACCGTTAGCAAAATCAAATATTTCCGCGCTTTTGTGGTACATTTATTAAATGTATATCATTTCATTACTGCAGGGTCTTGCATATTTCGTATATTTTTTCTTTTATAATTTGCTGTGCCTGTATTATTGATAGTGATCTTCAATAATAGTAGATATTGCACTAGCATTCAATTAAGCTACCTAGTATCCTAGATTTCGCATTTTGAGAGAAGAGTAAATATGAGTAAATTAAAATATTATTTGAAAATTTTGGGATGATCTGAAATGTCGTTTTTTTTTTATGAAAATAGCAAAAAACAATTTTTTTTGTGTACCACAAATTTCGTATTTGAATTCTTCTTGTAAATATAAATAATTATCTTTAAAAAATATGTCAAGTGACATAGAAAATGCAACTCACAGAAGCAGTTAATATATTTCGATAAAAACACGTATACATGTGCTACCATGACAACAAGCACTGATAAAATTTAGAAGGCATCCCTAGCCTTACTTTTTTTGTTAAGGGCTTTTTATTATTTACGTGGAATGATAACAATATCAATATTTTGATAATAGATTCAGTGATTTTTCGATTGATTTGTTTGTTACGATTACTTTTGTGAAGTTAAAATGCCTAAAGGTTGAAGACGTGCTAATTTCACGTACCTCTCTGAGTTTGATAAGGGTCGAAAAATCGGATTACGGCAAGCTGAAATGTCCTTTGGAGAATGTGTCAATCGCGCAAACTTGAATGAGTCCACTGTAATGAGGTGTTGGCGGACGTGATTCCAGGAAGACCAAATACAACGTGCACGGGGTACTAGAAGTCAAAGACAGACCAAAGAATGTTAAAATCGGCGGTTGAGACTGGTAACCTTGAGAGATCGATTTTCCACAATCGGCAATAGCGAACCAATGATTTAATATGGAGAAAAGGCCAATAATAGTGAGGCCCAGTTACCGTCGAATAAGATCTTTTGGACTTTTATCATACCGTCGTCATCTCGGGCTACTTCTAAGCTCCCAACATCGTCTGTAGTGACTGTAGTGTAGTAAAGAGAGCCATATGAAATGGATCTCAGTTGTATTCAGCGATGAATTCAGGTTCTATGTGAGGACATATGACGGCCGTGCAAGGACAAGAGGATGTGTTAAGAGACAGAATGTCCAATTTTTCATAGAAAGACATAGCCTTTACAGTAGCAAAACAGCCTAACGCTATATTCATGAAGTGTTATACCCACATTTTCCGTTTCTAGAAACATTGATAAATTCAATTTTTTAATGGAATTACCCGTGTCCTCATGTTGCGGTGGTGACGCCATCTCCAATTGAACATGCCTGGAATATGATGGTAAGAAGACTACAAAATCTAATACACCCTCCACAAACAGTAGAGGACTCCCGATATGAAGTTCAGGTGGCTTGCAGGATATTAATCACCTTATGATATCTATGTCGCGACGATTTAACGAATATGTAGCTAACTTAGAAGGCCCAACACAGAATATTAAAGTAGGATAGCTCAGTGATTATGCATAGCTTCTAGTAGAAATTTTAATTATTTTCTACTTATCAGTAGACCTACATAATGTAAAAGTATTGCAAAAATTGAATTATTCCTAACTTGTATTGCATTTTCTGTCAGTTAGTATAGTTTGTCTCTCTTTCTATTTTGAAAAGAAATGTTAAATTTTTGTTCTTCCAAGGCAAAATGTTTGTTGAAAAGTCAATTGAAAAAAAAAACGTTAATATTTCACGAAAAAATGACAAAGCTAAAATTTTCTTTCTAAAACTTCGGATTTGGAGGCTTGTCGTAAATACTAATGAGATTTTGTAATGAAGTTTTCCTATATTTTCATAAAAAGATAATTTCAAATCATTTTAAATTTTCAAATAACATTTTAAGTAAACTTATAGTCCGGGAGCTCAGTAGGTTTTCGTAACCGATGGAGAAATATGGCTTCATCAAAGTTTTTTATATGTATTTTGACCCATAATTATGAATATCGAAAATGGATTCGCAAAAAATGGCCAGGTAATTTGTTATAAACAAAAAAATTGTTGATAATTAAAACAATTGTTTTTTTTTTGTTTTTCATCCGATTCTAAGCAAAAAAGGTCTCTTGTAATTTTTCCGCCCGACGCATAGTTTTTGAGTTAAAATGTTTATCGAATTTTCTAGAAAAAAATTTAATTAGATTTCTAAAAATATCATATAAACTGGTAGAAGCCAAAGTTTAAATTGTTAATTTAGTGGAGAGAGAAAATCGAATTGTTATGCGTTGGAAACGTACTAGAGGTACTCCTTTAAAGAAGTTGTTGTTAAGCAAATTATATGTAATAAAATCCAGTGGAGGCCAAAACTTAGCAAGTGGGAATCAATTTTCTGGAACGAATCCTTGGTTTATGATTAAACAATTCAAAAAAGGGTTTTAAAATATTTTGGAGAAAATAATAATTATGGGGTAATTGAATATTTTACATTTAACTTCTTAGTGCTAATAAAATAGACGTACTGTTTCTACACAGTTTTGATTTTTTCCCCTTTAGCTGCCTACGTTTGTATGTGATCTAAAATAAAGTAGCTAGTAGTCTCGAAAATGTGTAAGTCATAGATTTAAAAAATGCTAGGTTTGAGCGTCCCCAATGCCGGCCGTTCCCACAGTGCGGGAGAGAAAGAAAAGTGAAAGCATTAGTCTCCTTCCTTTCTAATATGCGGATCATAGAAGCACGTGACTCTCAAGTGCGAATAATACTCTATGTCTAATTCTATGCTTCGCCCATTACAAAAAAAGAGGATTATTGCTTTCACTCTTTTTCCTCTGTCGCACTGCGGGAACAGCCGGCATTGGGAATGCTCAATCTAGTATTTTTTTTTAAATCTATAGTGTAGATTTATTTAAATTATATGATAGAAAATTGCAGCAAAAAAGCGATCAACTGAGCAAAGTTATTTATTCATAGTGCGAGTAAAAATTATTTTTTTAAAACAAACTATTTTTTAAGGATAATTGAAATAGCGGGTGGTAGGGAATTGTATTCACAAAGTAGAACCAAAGCAGTAAGAAAATCGAGAAGTAGCCAATTGTTAGGAGAAGATGGCGAAAAAAAGACCCAAAAGTCACCAATGAAACAGGGTGTTTGGGAGCTGCGTGGAAAAAATAACGAAGTAAAAAAGGTAAGTATTTCAGCTATGTTACTAATATCAAATAGCAGTAATATTTCAAAAATCTGAAATATATGATTTAGAAATAACCTGACCAAAGTGATTTTAACCGTTTCACTGAAACAATCTCCTAAAAGAGCATCCCAAATATATTTTTTTTTATTGCGCTTTCACCATTTTTTTTTCAATTTAAATAAGTTGGGGTCAGTTAGGGGGTGGCCTTTGAGTGAATTATTTTGAGGCCAATTGTCACATGTTCCCAAGACTTTCGAGGAAATTCCTGTAAAAATAGAATCCGGATTATGGTTTTAGAGTAGTTTTGTGCTTTCTTTTTATACAGTGTAATATATTGCTCGACTTCTAGTCTTTTTTGTGGGTACACTATTAAAAATACCCTTAAATTTAATGTACATTCATTATTTCAATTTAATGATTTTGTACCTTAAATCGTGAATAAGTTACATGTAATTTGAGATTAAAGCTTTGTACATTAAATTTAATTGAATATTACCTTAAATTTTAATAAAGTAACTGAAAACACACCAAATTTAATGCATTTAATAAAGGGTTTATTAAATTTGCTTCCAGCACATTACCTTAAAATTAGTATTTGAAAAAATGCTTGTAAGTTAGAGTTGAGATATTTTGTACCTAGAGATCGAATTTCAAAAACTGATTCCAGCGATGTCAGAAGAAAAATATTCTCAGAAAAATTTTAGAAATATTTGGTGTTTGAAATACCAAAGTTCCTAAATAGAGACTTGTAGTTTTCGTTATATTTAGTACCCTTTCTGTCAATTTTTTTCTTTGAATAGTCTGTCAAAAATCATTTAAATCGCCTGATCCAACCTTACAAATTCTTATATTTTTATAGTCGTACTCCCATGCTTTCGCAAATGCGCCTAAATCTGCCCCTGTGTTGTTCAAATCCGATCTTTATATACCTTATAGCTGAAAATAAACGGAACTTTCGAAAAAAAACATCAAACCATTATTTATTTATCCATTTTTATTTGCAAGTAAGCGTTTTTCTCCTTCAGGCCGTGAAAGGAAAAGATATACAGTTTATTTCCTGCATACTCTTCTCTAGTTCTCTTTCAGTACGCGTGTCGACCACCTATTGGTCTCGCCAGTTAAGCTGTAACGACCAAGAGCAAAATTCACAAAAAATAGTATATAAAATCTCTGTTCCAAGATACGTTGGCAGGATGTTAAGGCTCGATTCTCACTATAGTGCCGCTTTCTGTTCGATAAAATATTTTTAAACGAATAGGTTCATTGTTTCTCCTTTAAGAACATTTTACCGGACCGAGAGCGTATCGAGATCATATCTAGAGAATCTAGCCTAAATCTGCAGACATTTTCGATGCCAGACTGTAAAATAGCAACAGTGATACATACACCGGAGTAGTGCGAAGCTTAAAATTAAAAATTCAGTAAGAAATAAAGAAATCTTTACTGCCGTAGAATTAGTTTATGGAAAAAGGACTAGAGTTGTATATGCAGGAAATAAACTATCTGTATATTTTTCCTTTAACTGCCTCAAGGAGAATATAGCCAACTTGTTAAACTATTTTTACGGCAGTAAAGATTTCTTCATTTCTTACTGAAATGTTAATTTTTATTAAGTTAATTAATATATCATGTGAATAATTAATAATAATATAAAACCAGAAATGAATTATTCTGGTTGCGTATATTTGATATGCACATTTATTGGCCAAAATAATCTTAAAAATTAGATTATATTAGCACATTTTTACTTAATTCGTAATCACGTTAGAATGGTCCAAGTGTCATGTTTCAAGATGCATTATTTCCGGCAAATAACGCTCTTTAAAATATTCACACTCTAATGGATTATTCTGATTTATTTGCATTATTGATAAAATGCATTAGGTAATTAACCATCTCTGATCTATTTGGGCTGAAGCTATTCAATTACGGGTATTTTACTAGACCGTATGCACGAAACGTAAGAATGGGGCTGAATAAAATTTCTTTGGCCTTTTTTCTTAAAATGCCCGGTGGTGTTGACGGGTAACTGCTAGTTTATTTATAAATTGCTTGTCAATACTTTCATTAAAAGTTAATTCTACATTTACCTATATGGTTTCTATTTTTAATATGCAAGTCATGTCGTCATACCGCCTATTTTGATGTGTCGAATCAGTTACAATGTGTTCCTTAGTAAACCTGTTTACAGTGACGCATCGGGATAAGGATTATTGGGGGAGAGGGTTATATTTTTTGAAAATGACTTTGTATTTGTCCATACAGATAGTGATATTTTGCTTTTAAAAAAACGACGAGGGGAAGCAGATATCGACTACATTACAACTAATAGCCGCACTCGGAAAATCGCAGCAAAAATATGACAAATTGAAGAAATATTAATTTTTAGGGCTCTTTTGGGACAAAAAATTGCAAGCCACAGACACATGTTCTTACATATTTGGAAACACTGTTGCAAATTTGTTGTTGTATTGTATCGATTACGAAAAAAGAATAATAAAATAAGAATAAGTTGATATCACGGTTACTGTTCTGCTAAGAGTGAAATTCAAATTATTTTCCTGGCTGTCTCAAAAGCAAACTTTAGGTACATATTTTACAAAAAAAACTTTGCTTTACTACTGAAGACCATGCAAGTATCTGTGCGAAAAATATCTATTGTCAAAAAATTTAACAATAGAATTAGCTTTATAAACTTTAATAGTCTAAATACATTTTGCTTAAGTTTTATTATAATGAAAGAGGGTCTAATTTTCAAAATTTTCACAGCGGTACGTCCCTGATTACAAAGGTTTTTCGAGAACATTTACTTTTTATATTACTAGCCCGTAATATAGAAATCAATACAAAATTGCACCGTTTTTAAAACTTTTACCATTAAGGTTTTTAATTTTTATTAAAACTTATACATAATTGAAAACATTTTTTATTTATAGGGAAAATTGATTTAAGTTTCGTACTTTAATTAAGAATAGGCTTTAGTTGTTTATATTTCTGACCAATTAACTGGTTTCGATCTACGATCTAATGTGTATTACATTTTTTGCTATTTAATTTCTGCATTTATTGTGCAACGAGTTGTATAATTTTTAGCACATATTCACGAAAATATAGCATATCAAAATTTTCTTTTCAGGTGCGAAATTCCCGCGAATATACCGAAACAGTATTTTCATCTGAGGTATGTTCGATGACACATGAAAAGGAATCTCAGAGCCCTGTGGAAAAGCCATTAAGTCCAACGAATATGGCGTTTCCTGGGGAAGTTGTCGTGTTCGATGACATTGGTGAAAGTTGGAACGGTGATAAGGATAAACAACATGACCATCACGAACATCATGAACATCACGAAAACGAACAAAGTACTTTTACTGCCACTCATACATATAATACGAATAATATTGACAGTGAAAAAGTTACCAAGGTAAGTGCTCATTGGAATATTAAATCTTAATTTAGTTTCACTTACATTTTAATTCATAATTATGCATTAATAAAATTTAAAACGGTATATTAGAATGATACAGCGCTGTCGTCATTTCCCAGACCCGAGGCTTTTCCAGTATCTTGGAGTTCTCTGCACTTTTTAATATGAGAGTAATGTACATTACTTTCATATTAAAAAGTGCAGAGAACTCCAAGATAATGAAAAAGCTTCAGGTCTGGAAAATGACGACAGCGCTGTATCGTCCTCATTTCGGAGTCATCACGCTATTGCATCTCGCACTCGTGTCCTATCTACTATTTTTAAGATGAAAAAACACCAAACTAGTTGTTTGATAAAAGAAAATGATTATTTTTATTAAATTAATCAAAATATTAATTTTTTTTTTGAAAATGCCTTGAACAAAAGACGAAACGCAAAACACGTTGTTTTCTTTAACATCCACGTATGAACCTAAACCCAAGAATACAAAAAAAAAGATTGGTACATTGGTATAAGGATATATATATATATATATATATATATATATATATATATATATATATATATATATATATATATATATATATAAATTCTAATTTCAGGTAATTGGTAGCTTACCAATAGCAGTGTACGAAGGCTCTCCTAGGCGTTATGGTCCCAGACAGACAAATAATTCTCATATGCAACTGCCCAGTGCACAAAGTTTGTTGGCGTCACCAAGTGTCTACCCGCCTAGGCCGGGATTTCCCCAAAGGATCGTCACCAGTCCTAGTCCGAGTGAAAGAGAAAGTAGTGTCAACATGGAAAATAACTCTTATAATGTAAGTTGATTTTCTTAATTCGCTTATTTGAGGAAATTTGTGATTTTCTAGGACATACTAATAATTTTAACTCCATTATTTAATAGTTAAACGTTTATATTATTCTACTTATTTTTCGAAAAATTCATTGGACTCCTCATTATTTCCATTCGCTCTCTAATAAGTTAATATTCAGTTGAGCTAGAAGTAGAAAGCTTCAGAATTTGTGTTAAAATTTCGGACATCCGATTACATCCGGATAAACCAGAAGTGACTTTTCTCCCAAGTTAATGTAATTTTTTTGCATCCAGTATTTCGGAAACTAATGTAGGTATCTGGTATCAGCTTTTTCCGAAAGAGTCTGTGTAGTAAAAATATAAATAGAGCCCAAAAAAAGATTTTTCGAAAAATTTGCCGTTTTAAGATATTAGGTTACCGTTTAATTATAGTATTTTAATTTTGAGTGAAATAATCAATTTATTTTTGCCTATTGCAGTGACTCTGAAATAAAACATTATGCCCATATCTTAGGACTGATAAGAGCTAGAGACGTTGTACAGTATCCATAAAAAGTCACCAGCATTTGAGAAACTTTTTTCTTTTTTTGAAATTTTTTTTCGACTTTAGTTTCTACGTAACAGATAACTAAAAAATGGCTAAAATGATCTGTCAAATGGAATTTATTAAAATACATGAAAACTTCATTAAGAAATTCCAGTTTGGGGCGAAAACTTTAACTTCGTCATTTTTTCAATTGACTTATCAACTAATATTTCATCTTACTGCACAGAAATATTCCAACAAAGTCAGTTTTGGTCTAAATAACCAACTGTTTTGGAAAAAGTCGAAACTTTTTGTCATTCTAAGATTATATATTTGTTGAAAATATAAATATTTAATAATTTTTTTAGAAAATGGCAAAGATATGAAGTATTGTGAATCTTGACGTAAAACTTATGACATATCTTAATGAAGTTTTCCTGTTTTCTAAAAGAAAAAAACGGGTTTCGGGTCATTCTAAGTGAGTCGCAAAGGATTTGACACATCGTTTCTTAGTTATTTTTTCTGAATTTCATGTCTGGCGCCATTTTACAAAATAATGAAAAATAAAATTTCCCATGTAGTGCAGACTTTCGCATAATTTTTAGGTTTTACATAATTTTTTATTTTTATGGCTAGCATGAAAGATTGATTTTTTAGAACTCAATATATTTTTCCCAAATTAAATTGCTCATTTTGTATAGTATACTGCTTTTCAGTCTTTCATAATATTCTAGATGGATTATTCTGGAAACATGTCATTTATTCTATTCTATTTCTTATAGTTATTTTTATTATCACGTTACGAAAAATTTTTCACATTTTTTTATAGTAAAGCTCTCGAAATTTGGCTCACAGATACATTATTAATAACACACTGTACACATTTGAAAAAATATATCTTTAAACTTTGGTAAGTTTTAAGATCTAAACTGTACACTTTGGTACAAATGGGCTTGCGTGTCCTCCCATAATTTTTGAAGGACTGATCAGTATAAAAAATACATTTTCAGATGTTGGTATCTCAGAAACTGAGACATATATCCTATATAAAATATGAGGAATTAATTTTTTTTAATGCAACAGATTGCCTGTTCGCTTCCCAGGTAGCAAGGCGACGTTTCAAAGACGTCATTTTCAGACTGAGGGGACCAAAATGGAGACGTCCCATGGACTACCCTGTGACGTCAATTTTTCACAGCTAGAAGACGTCTTCTAGAGACGTCTTAATGATCTTGAAATTGACGCTTTTAAGACGTCTTACTGAACTTGTATAATTTTCACTGACATTTTAGTAGGTGACTGACATTATTAACCGAAACATCTATTAGTTTCGAGATCGGTGGCTAGCATAAGTTTTAACAGAAGATTTGAGTTTTTATTTTGCTGTTGAGTTGTGTTGTGCTTTGGTGTACCTAAAATTTAAGTCACAGATACACCTACGAAGACAATTAATTTAATTATTGTTTAATGTCTAAATTTAAAAATAATCGATAGAGGCCGCTTTAAAAACCTCACTTAGACTTTTGAAGTACCTTTATTAGTCCAAATTATGACGTCCTAAAAACGTCTTTTAACAAAGGCTTAGAGATGTTTGAAAACAGACGTCTTCGTTTGACCTACGAAGACTCAGAGGAATATGTCCCAAATAAAGACGTCCCATAGACGTCATCGGCTACCTGGGTTACGTGGTTATGTCTCGAGAATCCTCGAACAGATTTTAATGCAATAGAGGATTTTTCAAGAAAAGTTTCGTGTTTAATATAAAAGGTGTGTTATTTAACGTAAAAGATTTGTGTCATTAAAAACGCAATACCTTGTGTGCACGTTATCTATAAAAAAATAAAAAGAAACATTGGGGCAAAATATGGAAGTACATCTAACTTAAAATTGAAATACTATCACTAATCTCCTTTATTATTATTTTTTGTTTTAAATTGAGTTGATTTTTATTTGGCATAACATTGCCTGTTTGGTTATATATAAGTTTACGAAATGATACAAACGTCTGCAATTAAAAATGGATATACTCTTTAACAACCATTGACTATTTTAAGTTGCTTACTTTTTTCATTTAGTTTTGCTTAGGTAACTCGCATACCAGGAATGTGTAAAATATGAAATGTGAAAATTGCCTTATACTTAACCAAATCTTTATACGCAACAATGTATAAGCATATATATTAATTTAATTAATATCGATACATATATATATATATATATATATATATATATATATATATATATATATATATATATATATAAGGAAGTCATTCGAAGTTCTCTGATCTTATAACTTCACCGGAACAAAATGTAGAACTATTCGAACCGAGCATCTTATGGTGACGTTGTGTACGATCTCGGCTTGATAGGATATTTCAAGGCCAAGTTGTTTTATATATATATATATATATATATATATATATATATATATATATATATATAAAACAACTTGGCCTTGAAATATTCTGTGCAACCTCTAACACGGAAAGGATATGATTCCACCACCTGTGGCCTACCTGTACCACCATATCGAGAAGAAAGTCAAAACTTACCCTCCCCGCCACAGTGATACGTCAGAGGTACATGTTTCGTCTCTACTAGACTCATTAGGGTACTGACATGCACCTGTTTGTGCAAAGGACAGATCGGAAGGAAGTATGCAACACTGGACGCGGCTTCGCCGACCTCCCACCGTATGGCATATATATGTTTATGAGGCTTTCGCGGATTCCTCCGTGTGAGATGCAATAGCAGTGGATATATCCACATTATGCTGTTGTAGTGCTGAAATCACATTTAGCAAACGTACAACTATATGCAACTCCTTATATAAATGAAGTAAAATGGGAACAGTAACTGCAAACTTCGTTCCTTCATATCCTTTCCGTGTTGGAGGTTGCACAATTTGAATAAATTGCTACACAACACAATTTATCCTATTCTACCACCATCGAGATGATGGCCTACCTGTACCACCATATCAAGAAGAAAGTCAAAACATACCCTTTCCGCCACAGTGATACGGCAGAGTTCTGATGAGTCTAGTAGAGACGAAACACGTGTAATAAGTAACAAGGTATAGGTTTACGCTTCTTGAAAACTCACTTTATAATTGAAAAGTGAAGTATGAGTCTTTAAGGGGTTAAATTTCTGCGAAAGAAGTTGACAAAGACTTGAAAAAGTAAATGTTCTTGGTCTACGAGTTTTACTTTTGAGTTTGCTGCTTTTTTTCTATTTTTATTTTTTTTTCTTGTTGGTTTTGTCTTTTAATTGTGTTGAGACCCTTTTCTTTGTTTAGTTTTTTATTATCTTTAGTTATTCTACAATATTGTTGGGTTGCTTTTTAGTTTTAGGTTCGTTTTACATATATATATATATATATATATATATATATATATATATATATATATATATATATATATATAATATATATATATATATATATATATATATATATATATATATATAATATATATATATATATATATATATATATATATATATATATATATATATAAATTACTATGAGGATACTGAACATTGTTTTTATTCCAAATTTAATTTTAATATATGCCAGTTTGGTTTCTGGAACATGCAAGTGGGCATAAATGTTAGAAAATGCTCTTGAAATTTTAAAATTTACAAAATGAAATTACTCAAAGTTAATATTTACAAAATGTTATTTTTTTGAATGAGTAACTCTTTATTAAAAGAAGGCATAGATAAATGATCCTTTTGTTAAACAGAATTTCATTACATGTTCTTCAGTTTTATTTCTGGATCCCAGTAACTTACCCAAGTCTCATCATCTGTTAATATTTTATAGAAAAACTTAATTTTTGTCCTGATGAGATACGGAAATTCTAAAATAATGAAAATAAGGGTCTCGAAGTGCTTTAATTAGTTAGTAATCTCGATTTGGCTGGATAATTTTGCCATAAATATAACAAACGAGGATGGAGTGAAAAGTTTCCGTCTTAACAAAAAAAAATAAAAAAATTATGACAAAAATGTATTTTATTTTTCTTCTTGATCTCCTCTTAAAGATATATGCTTGAGACACCAATATTTGAGTGCTTGGATCACTTTTTTGTAGGCGCTTTTGTTCAGGTCTGTAAATAGACGTTCGTCAAGCGATGACTTCATAAACAGATTCATACTTTTTCCCCACAACAAATTTTGTGACGTGTACTTTATGAATTTTGACCAACCCCATGACAGTCTTGTGGCTGGAAACCCCTGATAAAAGAAGACTTGTTCTTCGCCAGACCTGGCCGTATTCCTTGATTATTTGTTTCAACTGGTCCAGAAGGATAGCATAATATTGAGCCTTGCGTCCCGCCTTTCTTAAATAATCTACCAACAAGATTCTTTTAGCGTTCTAAAGAACCGTGTCTGTCTGCTTATGTTGTTTAGTCTCGGGCGTACTTCGCTTTTTTCCGTATTTGGAATACAACAAAACTTCAAAAAATTGTTTAATATTGAAGAAAGATGGTGGAATAATCCAAATGGCTACTAGCGCCGCTTCAAAGGGGGGAGGGGCGGAAACTTTCCATCTCAGCCTCTATTTTCTTAATAAAATTAACAACTAATTAAAAACAAATAGTGAAAGCAAAAGTAAAAACTGAAATTATCACCATAATGTATATTTAAAACAAGTCATATTTATATTTTTTTCTTTCTATGAAAAGTTCTATATATTTTGAAAGATTCTATGTTCTGAAACTCATATTTTCGTATTTTCATGGCTGCGTCTATATTTACATATTAAAAGAACTATATTTTATATATTAAAATATTGACATGTTAGTTTAATGGCAATTAAGGAACTGTTTCGTAATTAAAAGATATAAGAAAAGTACACCACTCTATTTACAAGTATTGTCTTAATATTTTGACTATTATTTATGTAAAAGCCACTTGTCACATATTTACAGTGGTCGCTAACTAATTGAAGATAAAAGTAATAATTTTATTTTATTGCATTTCATAAAACACAAATTTCACATTTTCAACAAATTTATTTTGTTGTTGTCTCGCCAAAAGTGCAAAAACGATTTCGGGGGATAATTACTGTTATCACGTAATTTAAAATACCCAAAATGTGGTTGTCGGACTTGCATTGTCTTTATTTTTATTTATTCTTACAACATTTCGATTAGGTTGTATCTCTAATCGTTATCAAGTATAAACTGAATTTTTTGTCTTAAGGCTAGGAGCATATATAGGGACTGTGTCCATTGAAACGTAAAGTTTCGCTTCACTGTACACACCTCAATGATTTGATGTTACAAAGTAGTGGTTGCCAAAGATTAGGTATCTCAACACTAGGTTTACTGAAGATTCCATTATTGTTTTTAATGTAAGCTGCTTATATAAATATTCTTTTTTTCATGTTGGGTTCCATGGCACCCTGAGACGATTTTATATGGTGTTGTTTATCCCAGGCGTGTTCTGCAATACCTGATCTCGACGTATCTCCTTTTTGTGTATGATTTATATGTTCTTTAATTCTAACTTCTAGTGATCGTTTGGTTTCTCCAATATACATTTTACCATACTCACATGGAACTTTGTAAACACATTCTTTCTTATCGGTAGTTTTAGGTTTTGTTTTTTTTTTAAATGAGCTCTAAGTGTATTTCCTGATTTAAAAGTTGTTTTTTTTTTTATTATAACTACTGACAATTCGTCTTATTTTCTCCGAAGTTCCCTTAATGTACGGAATTGTGAAGAAGGAATGTGTTTCTTGCTGTCCGGTGTTCGTTGTTCTAAAGTTATTTATAACATCGTCAATTAATTTTAAAGGATAACCATTCTGTTGTAAATCCGATTTAATATTTGCTACCTCTTTTTCCAATGAATCAGCATTATTGCATATAGATATACCGCGATTATACAAAACGGGGAATTATATGCAACCTCTAATCGCTCTATATCTATATGCAATAATGCGGATTCATTAGAAAAAAAGGTAGCAAATGTTAAAACCGCTTTACAACAGAATGGTTATCCTTTAAAACTAATTGACGATTTTATAAGTAACTTTAGAACAACGAACACTGGGCAGCAAGAAACATTCCTTCTTCACAATTCCGTACAATAAGGGAACGTCAGAGAAAATAAGACGAATTACCAGTAGTTGTAATATAAAAACAGCTTTTAAATCAGGAAATACCCTTAGAACTCATTTAACAAAAACAAAACCTAAAACTACCGATAAGAAAGAATGTGTTTACAAAGTTCCATGTGAGTGTGGTGAAATGTATATTGGAGAAACCAAACGACCGCTAGAAGTTAGAATTAAGGAATATAAAACTCAAACACAAAAAGGGGAAACGTCGGGATCAGGTATTGCAGAACACACCTGGGATAAACAACCCCATATAAAATGGCCTGAGGCTGCGGCAATATATATATATATATATATATATATATATATATATATATATATATATATATATATATATATATATATATGGAACCCAACGTGAAAAAAAGAAAATTTATAGAAGCAGCTTACATTAAAAACAATAATGAAATCTTCAGTAAACCGAGTGTTGAGTTACCTAATCTTTGGCAACCACTACTTTGTAACATTAAATCATTGAGGTGTGTACAGGGAAGCGAAACTTTGCGCTTCAATGGACACAGTCCCTATGTAAGCTCGTAGTCATAAGACAAAAATTTATTTTATACTTGATAACGATTAGAGATACAACCTAATCGAAACGTCGTAAGAATAAATAAAAATAAAGACAATACAAGTCCCACAAACACATTTTAGTCAATCTTCAACATTGTCTACAACTTTCAAACAAACGTTAAAATACCCAGTCTAGAAGGTTTAGTACCTTGCAAACGTCCTGCTGACAATAACGCGGCATTTTAGTATCATGCCTTGAATTGATCCTCCTTCCGCAATAGGTAGAAAGTTAGAATAAGATGGTACAAACAAGCAAGTAGATGGAACTATTATTCGTATCGCCAGAAAAA
Organism: Diaprepes abbreviatus; assembly: GCA_034092305.1. Classification (NCBI taxonomy): domain Eukaryota; kingdom Metazoa; phylum Arthropoda; class Insecta; order Coleoptera; family Curculionidae; genus Diaprepes; species Diaprepes abbreviatus. The sequence continues at coordinate 17,101,118 of JASJET010000031.1, forward strand.
TCCCTTCATGATATTAAAACAAATAAAAATAGAACTTCTTGCAGAAATTAGTATTTCTTCTCCAACCATAAGAAGATGCCTTTGTGAGGCTGAGTTGTTTGACAAAACAACAGGAAAAAAATCATCACGCTAGATTGAAGGTATGGTCTGGCGAAACTAAGATAAATCATGTTGGAACTGACAACAGAGTTTTCGCGAGACTCCCAAAATGCAAAGAACATAATTAAAACACGGCGGGGAAAAAAATGAAACTATTATAAATTAGTTTCTCGGCTTGATGTCGGTCCTTTAGTGAGAATTGAAGGAATCCTGGACCAAGAAAAATATAAAAATATAATGGAAAACCTTACCTGTATGCTTTCGTTTGCCGAAAAAAAATAAGCCACTCAATGACCTCAAGCATACAAATAATCTCTTATTCTAAATTTAATCTACACGCTCGAAAACCCCCTAGTATCTTTTTCGGACATGATCCAGAAATGTAAAATTTTTAGACCGCTATAATGAATCCGCCATAATGACTTTTTTAAAGATAATTTCAAATTCATAATTTACACCCTCAAAATCCCTCCTATATCAATATTGGACAAAATCGAGAGATGTTGAATTTTTAGGGCGCCATATTGAATATTTCAAAAATAATTTTAGATTCGTTATGTGCGACGCCGAAAACTCACCTGTACCAATTTTAGAGAAAATTAGACAAAATTAATTTTTTGTCTGCCATAGGGCGACATTTTAGATTTTACTAAAGCAATTTCGGCCAAAATGATATAGGACCTCTGCAGCAAGTTTCTGAACATAACGCAAAGAAATGTATTTAAATCCGTGCTGCCGTTCCGGTGTAATCGATGTACAAATATAAAAAAGAAGTTGAATTTAGAACCTGCTTCTTTTAGATGTCGGTTAAAAAATATTATGGTTTCAAGGTGGCATAGTCAAAATGCTATCTCTAGGGGAGACCAGAAACTATCCAATTCTAATATTACTTCAAGCAAAATTAAATAACAATGGATTTATCAAATTTTTTTTCCCGTACTTTTGATAACATTCCAAGGAATTTTAAAAAATCGCACCAAAAGTTATTTTTCAAGGAATGATAAAAATTGTATTATGTCCAGTATCTAAGTAAGTGACTAAGCCATAAAGTGGAAATGTGTTTTTCGTGGGTTAAACTATAGACTGGTGTCTATATATTCTTTATTTCTTGTTAGACGCGAGACGTGTACACGTGCATCTGAATTTGCAAAAAATATTTGAACATTTTTTATGATGTACAATTTAATTGTAAGTATATTTTATTTTATATTAGATTTTAAAATAAATATTTTAAATCAACATAAGAAATATTTTGAGAGACTCATTTTATCTGTTACAGAAAGAAGTTTTCTTTCATTTTTATAATTTTTTTTTTTGGGAAATTGAACTCTTTCGTTACTTTGTAAATTAATCTAAATAGCTTAAGTCTAGATGTAATGCTAGATAGATCCATTATGAAAGTGTGCTATTAATTCCAGAACACCAATACATTGTTTTGGTTGGTTCTTGTTGTATTCATATTTTTGTTGTTAAAATTTTGTACTCTCTTATTTTATTATTATTTGTACCTGTTTTCGACCAGTTTTAAAACTACCCTGTTTCAGCCAAAAATCTAATGACATCTCGTCATAAAATTTCACAATCGTCTAAATACACCCCAATGAATATTGATTGCAACGCTTCGTGCTAGGGCTGTGTGATATTTTTAATACCGATACTTGGTCATATGAAATGGTATCGATACAGGAAAATATTTCCGAAAAGGCAAAGGCAACAAGATATAAAATAACATGAGAAAAATAATAAAGAGTCAAACTATTATTTAATTTATGAATTAATTATTAACTTTGAGTGTAAGGACAAGCTGTTTTTAATATTAAATTAAATAACAAACAAGATTGAGCATTAATACAATACTACATTACTATTACAGGTACATTTTAAAATCGTTACAAACAATATATTTTTATATTTAAACTATTTTTCAATCTCTCGAGAAACCAATTCAATAAGATGAGCATTCAGGCTAATATATATTTTGTAATCAGGATGTTGCATGAGCTGCACACCCAAGAGATTTGTTTGCTTCTGAGGGCCTTCAATGGCGATTTTAATTTAATAGTGCTACTGTTTTTTTTTCTATCCCTCACAAATTTTGTCTAGTTGAGAACATATTGATCTGATGATATTGATTGCAGAGAAAAGATTTTTAGATTCTTCTTTGTGGACATTTGGTCAAAAATCAAGTTATCTAATAAGAAAAAAATTACTACAATAAAAAAGCATCCCAAATTGAATTAGTACTTCCATACAACCAGTAATTGAAAATTAAAAAATAAGTAGTCAGAAACAGTCGCTACCTTACTGCCTTAAACTTTGTTTTTGGACATTTGTTTGAAGTTTTATTACATAAAAATATTTTTTTTAAATTTATTTCGCTTAACACAATTTTCCCATCAGCTGGCGTGTTCAAGGTTAATAAAAGTGGGTAAAATATTAATACAGCTACCTTTATTTTCTTTTTAACATTTTTTGCCATTCTTGATATTTCCTGCCCCATCTGTCTTTGAACTATCTAAAATGTTTGGTAGCACAATTCACTCCATTATATCAACTTTCACCATCAAATTTCCACTGAATTTATTTATATTTCTGCCTTAAAATACTCAGTTCGGTGCAGACCTTCCCTTTATAGACAACAATAAGTCACTTGAAAACTTTGCTTCAAGCAAATTTTAGAATGAAACCTGCAGAAATAAAACTATGGAAAATTAATGATGACCAACAATACAGTTTATAATACAAAGATAAATATTATTTTTTTTATATTACTTATGGCTCCGTCAAGACTTTAAATAAATTTGCCATCGAAATATGGCTGTTTTATTGTTCTGTGCAGTCTTTCTAGGTGCATATTAGTGTTAAGGTCACTCCTTACTCTATAACAGTGTGTCCATTGGAAAACAAAACCTCTGCTTCACTTAAGCTAATGCTTTCAACTTCTCTAAAAAATATATAAAAAATTTGTTTAAAAGAATTCATTTTAAGGTTTAACGTCTTTTCTATCTGGATATTTTAGTTTTACGAACATCGTTAAATTAGCTAAATTCACAAAATTAGCACTACATTCATTGCATGTATGAGTTCCATGTTAGATTTGATTTCTCGAAAAGAAACAACAGGATTATTTACGGCACTCGATATTATATTTTCATGAATAAAACATAAAATACCTACCCGGATGTTTCCTTTTTACGTGAGCCCTTAAATTGGAATATTTACAGGAATACATCTTACATTCTCCACAACTTCCGATTCTTATTAAAAGCCTAAACCTATAAGTTTAACACACAAAAAATCAATTGACTGAGTACTACTTACATCAAAGTATTAAAAAAATATGTTAATTATTAATTATTATCAACACAGCACAGTTTACCAAACAAAATTATGCAAAAACACAAAGACAAAAAAAATATTTATTTCAAAATTTAAAAATTTCAAAATGTTGATTCAACAAACTGAGAACTGTTGATACTACGTTGTCAGCAGATAAATAAAGCACCGCGCATGCCCGGAACTTAACGATCGATATTAATTGGAGTGTAGCGTTTGTTAAAACTTCCTGTGCGCTTGGATTATTACTATTTTTGTGTTCAATAGAAGGTTATCTAGCATTATTATGGTTTTTAACTTACATATTTTCTAAGAGGGTAGTGCCAGTCACGTACGTAATACTCGAAATACTTATAACTAATAATAGTATATTTATTATTATTTCTCAGTAATGATCTTTTAAATGAAGCATACATTTTTTTAATAAGCAATTTTGAACACCTAATTAGAAATACAAATTTTGATCCAAAAACCTATAATGAAGAGCTATTTTTAAACTTAAATACATTAAGTTGAAAATCATGGTTTTTGGGTTTAGACCGTGTCAAATTGAAATTATTATCCTACGTTTCGCCTACGATTGCACGAGGCATCCTCAGGGATCTTTACTCCACGAGATTAAAACACTGAATGACTATCGAGGAGCAACAGCCCGGAATTTATACCCGACTGGTGTTCAGGGAACCGTGATCCAGCGTTACAATCGATTTCAACGTGTGATGTAGACTATAACCTGCATCTCTATTAATATTGATTGGATATTTACAAATTTCGATTGATTCTCTAATTTTAAGTTTAAAGAGAAACCAGACACTGATGCTAGCACCTTAGTGTGATCTGAGCAATGTTGGTGTTCAGCTACTGCCGATTGTACAATTTGTTTCTTTTTTATACATTTCATGTTCTTTAAGCCTAGTGGATATAGACCGTCCTGTTTCACCTACATACACTTTACCACAAGAGCAAGGTATCTTGTACACGCCTTTTGTTTGAAATGAAATTGCGTCCTTTGGAGACTTCAAACATTATCCAACTTTCTTACTTGTGTCGAAAATTGTCCGAATATTTGATTTTCGGAGCAATCTGACAATTTTGTCAGTGGTTCCGTTTATATAAGGTAAGACAACACTGTCCATAAGAGGCACATTTATGACATTTTGTTGAGGAGTTGGGTTTTTATATTTATTAATAGAACGTCTTATATCTTCAGCGCAATATCCGTTGCCTCTCAGAGCATTACTCAGTTTTTCTGTTTCTGATTTCAGTGATTGTTCGTCACATATTCAAAGTCTTCTTGTACCAAAGAGTTTATGACGGATTGTGTTTGAGAAGGATGATGGTGTGACGTTACATTGAGATATCGATTTGTATGTGTTAGTTTTCTGTACACAGAATGCCCTAATTTGCCATTCTCTTTCCATTGTACTAGTACATCAAGAAAGGGAAGATCACTATTTGATTCAGTTTCCATAGTAAATTTTATGCTAGGGTGTTGTTGATTTATATGATCCAGGAAATTATGAAGGTTATCTGCGCATGCGGCCAAATTACGAACGTATCATCTACATATCTGCACTAAAATTTCGGTTTTAGAGGAGCAGAAGACAAGGCGTTTTCTTCGAGAGCTTCCATGGAGATGTTAGCTACCACCGGTGATAGCGGAGATCCCATGACCGCTCCCAAGGTCTGCTCGTAGAAAGTTCCTTGAAAAGTAAAGGAAGTGGAAATCAGATATGTTTAAATTAATTCTAGTAGGGTAGAGTCCATATTGTTGTCCAATATTATTGAAACTGAATCATCTATAGGAACTTTTGTGTACAGGGATTCTACATCAAAACATATATCTCCAGGCTCCAATTGGATGGTACACTGTACACAAATGTTCCTATAGATGATTCAGGTTTCCATAATATCGGACATATTATGAAAAAACATTTACTCCACCCTACTAAAATTGTCTGATGAAACTAATGGTTGTGGTGGGGACGTTCGCAGGTTGTATCGAGAATCGATTTCCAAATTGTCAAATTCCTTGGAAGTAATTATTTTTTAAATTACACCAGCGCTTATAAGAAAATTTTACAACATAACTAATTAACCAAAAATGGAAACTGAATAATGATTTAAAAAAAACGAAACTTATTTACTAAACATTCCTATTATTCTTGCCATTGAACTAATTTGTTAAAACTTCTAAATTTGATAGTCTCCTTGACAAATACGCTTTCTATTATTGCTTTTTACATTTGATGGTTTATCTTTAAAACCAAAAAAAAAACACGAATATTTCTTCTATACAGAAAAGAAATATGTCATCACCAACCACAAATACATCGACATTCGATTATTTGTACGAGTTCTCAGAAACCCGGAAAGTTCTTGAAGAATTTTTCAAATGTCCGCCAGAGGAAGAAACCAGACTGGAAACGGAATTCCAGGATTTAGAATACGAGTTGAGACGACAGGCAAGTGAATCTGGAAATTCATATGTAGGAAAAAGATTAGCTAAAGGTCGCAGCAGTGAACCTGATTTTTGCATGCGAATCGATTCACCAAGGAAATGTTTTACAAATTCCAATATTCCTTTACAGGTAGGATTATCCGATTTTCATCGGGTATAAGTCGAGGATCATTCATAAAGGGGTACATTTTTTTCCTTATTGAGTTTTGTTGTCGGGCCATCATTGAAATTTTGCATAATATAGAGCATATTTTTTTAGTAAAATTTTGTCTAAAATGCTGTTTTTGCTTAGACTTTCGTCACGATTCACTTCAAAATTTCGGTTCTCACAGGTTAGTGTGTTCGAATTTAACGTTTTTTCTACTTGTATTTTATTAAATATGGCTATTTTTACAAGTTAATAGTTATGCATTTTTATATTTTCGAACCAGCGTGTAATGGCCCTTCGAAACAAAAAAATATGTTTTTTTAAACAATAGGTTTTTAACTTGGTTGAAACATGAGTTTACTTTAAAAAAAAATAATTATACATACAAAATATTCACAAATATTTTTCTTACTTTAAAATGGCATATTATTCATACTAATGCGCGATAAAAAATAGTTCTGTTATAGCTTTATCAAAGTATAAAACAGTACTTTATTCCAAATTATACCGATTAAAGATCAGTTCACAAGGTTGAGCATAACATCATACCCAATCAGAGAAGATATGATGTTATTTTGCACTAATCAGAAATATTTCGCAACCTTGTGAATCGACCTTAAGTCGGATAAAATAAAAAAATATGTTCTACAAGTGCCAAAGACAGTGTCTAATCATAAAAAAATTCTAAACACATTTAATGGTGGAAGTTTACGATCGAGAAGCATAGTTATGGAATACTACTTTTAGTAAAAATAAAACATTTTTGGATATTATGGTTTGTATATTAATATACATTGACACGTTAAAGATATTTTTTCATAGCAAAACCTAAATAAATTTTTGCGAAAAATGTAATTTTTGGGATTAGCGTTTTCTTTTAAATAACCTATCACAAAATTAATTTTGGCAGAAGTTGTAAAATTCATATTAAATTAATAAGCATGAAGAAAATCTTCATTCATTGTGTAAAAATATAGTATAACAAACTTCTAAGGTAGATACATTATTCGAAATAACACAAAAACCCCTTCAAACATAGTCGGATATAGAAGTAGTAGTATTTGTAAAAATTATCCCTTCTTATTAAAATATTGATTTGATCGTGTGTAAGTTTGTCTGCAATAATAAAATCTACATTATAATGTAAAAGTCGAAGAACAAAAAGAAATATAATAGTATATGTCATACTTTCGGTAGTGTACAGAAGGTTTCAAAATATCCTTAGTGTTTCATTTATTAACCCCATAACGGAGAAATAGGCTCAAAAGGGAGACCCAGAGATTTACCTTCTGCTATGTAGCTTTTGATCAGGCTTGTATATTTTAATGAAATTTTGACATGACGCTGATAAAGACGCTCGATTTTTTGATTCTTTAGACAATTATGAAAAATAAGGTACTCTATATTTATTTTGAAAAAATCACCATTTTCGAAAAAATCTGGATCATGCATAATTACACATTATACTAAATTAATTAAGCTCTTTGTTATCAAATAATTAAATTACTATAACTAAACGAAATCTATTAATAATCTACTGCAACACAATTATTCAATTAATGCTAGTTATCGTTTTTTTTTCAATCGAAATTTGATCATTTTCAATATATTTTGTGCAAAATAGGCCCCAACGAGGGCATTTTAGCGCAGCCTTCCCATTTTTCCTTATTTTTTTTCGGAAAAAAGTTGGTTTTCGGTCTTGATATGTCTACTCCAATGATAATTAATTAATTCTAACGTGCATTCAAGTGTGATGAATAATAAATTCAAAACTTTGGGTATCAATAATTGTTCGTATTCATTAAAATAATGCATCAGACTTACCTTGTTCATTTACATATTGTTCTCGTCTTTTCATTTCTTTATCGACGACCTCCTCATTAGGCATTTTCAACTCTGGTTAAGGTTCAATAATTCAAGGTAAATTTGAGGTAAATCAGTTCTTATTCTTGTTATCGTCCGTGTAATTTATATATATATATATATATATATATATATATATATATATATATATATATATATATATATATATATATATATATATATATAAAATCATTATCATCATCATTCTCAGCTTCATCTACTGTTTGCTATTTGGTGATGTAATTTATTGGTGTTCTTGTAATTTATGTTCATTTCTGCCCACGTTTTTCTATCTTTAGATGTCAGGGACTAAGTTGTTCCTGCCAGTTTTCTGGTGTCATAATCCCATCTGAAATTCTGGCATCTCTATTGTGTATTGGCGTTTCTGAGATACCACATAGTTGTCCTAGTGGTCGATCTATTGTCTTTTCTTCTTGCTATACGTCCTGTCCATAGCCATTTTAGAGATTTTATTTTTTGCATTACATCAGTTAGCTGGGTTTTCTGTCGTATCCAGTCTATGCTTTTATAATCGCTTCTAGTTAAATTCTAGTGTTCATTTCCTGAAGTAATGAACCCGATTTGTGTATAAGTTGCCCCAGGTATATATTCATGTACTACTTCCAGCCAACCTACTGGCGATACCTTCACGGATTAATCAGTTCGGGAGGCTTATATCCAGAGGACAAGCTAGTTAACAGGCTGTTAAACCTGGTCAAGGCAACTAACTTGTTCACCTGGAACAGATATAACAAGCGACACAAGTCTTAAAGCTGCAATGTAAGGATTCCTCAACCCTGGCCTTCTATGTTATGCAATTAATCAATAGAGTAAGCTATTTCCAACGTGATTTCATTTATCCTTATTTCGACGTTGGTAATCAGATCGTTGCACATTACTTTTGTCTTTGTTAGGTTCATTTTTAGACCTACTGCATAACTGGCTGTGTTGAGATCATTAATTTGGTCGTGCAATTCTTCAGGACTTGTAGCAGTCAAAATTATGTCATCAGCGAATCATAAATGCCTTAGGTGTTCTCCATCTATACAGAGACCTTTGTTATTCCAGTCTAATTTTCGGAAGAGATTCTCTAGGGTTGCTTCGGTGATATTGTGTCTCCGTGTTGGATTCCTTTTTGAGCAGAAACTTCTGGGGTGTTTTTATATATGTTTACTCTAGCTGTAGCTTCCTTATATATATTATCTAATATTTTTACATTTACTTTGTCGACTCTTAAGTCGAAAACCTTCTCAGAGTCTATGAATGCTACAGCTAGTGATAGATCATATTCTTTATATTCAAATTATTATCTATCACGTTTGAATGCACATGTCACCTAGAATTAATCAATTATTAGAATAGGTGTATCAAATCGAAAAAGCAACTTTTTTCCAAAAAAAAAAAATGAAGGAGAAATGGGAAAATTGCGCTAAAATCCCCCCTGGGGCCTATTTGGCACAAAATATATTGAAAATTATCAAATTTAGCAAATTTTTTTGACAAATATTGTTGCTAATATAGTTCTCTACAACTTTAGTAATGAAGATTATGGCCAATAAGTGGAAAATAATCATGATAATGGCCCGCGAATATTGCGCACAAAATCGTTGGTACCGATCACTTCCGGCCGGATTTCAAGAGGCACCATTTGGGGAGATATAAATTTATAACGCCGTTCAGTATTAAGTATTGCAGGATAATCATCTGGAGCTTTTGCCTGTACCTTTTGGAGATGAAAACATGAAAAGAACCAAGCAGTTGTTAGAAAGTTTGGTGGATAAACCATTTTGCCGTGCCTTTTTGAGCCACAAGGTTTTTTAGGCTAACATTAAGTTTATTTTGATTTGATACTATCTGTACACTGCCTAGAGTTTAACATATACTTGCCGTACACACTGTATACTTGTTTAATGAAAGATATCCATTCTAACATTGAAAGAAGTTTTCCATAACCGTGACACCGAGAGTTGTGATAAAAAAAACTCGTTTAGAATAATCATTGTCATATTTTTAAAAGGTCAACACTTAGTTTGGGGAGCTGCATTTTGATGAAAATGGCATTCTGACGTTGTTGTCATTTTGAAGTAGCTTTAGTTAGTTGCGGTGAATGAATTTATTTCCGTAGATTTCGATTTGGTTACAAAACTTAGGTAGGTATTAATTTTTTGGACTGGCTCAAAATTTTGAGTATTTCGTAGATTTGGTTATTTTTTAGTTTTGGTTGATTTTTTTTATTTATTCGTTTCAAAATTCGTATTGCATCGTATTCATTTATCTTTATTTTTGTTTATATTTGTTTCTATTTTTTACTTTTCCTGCATTGCAAGCCTGTTCGCTTCTTCAAGTTGTTATCTGCTGAAATGACACATCGGTTTATTGTCATCTCTGATAAAATGTTGTCTCCACTGAACTTGTTCTTTACATTCATCTGAATCGTCAACACAAACGCTAAAATACCATTCAAAAACTAAACTGGAATATGTACTACTCTAAATAAAAGAATAGTGTTTTCTTATGTCTATTTAAGATCAAATTAATTCATTTTAAAAGATCTTTATTAACTATTTTGTAACTTTGGTTAAATAAAATTGAATTATAGAATTGGTGGAGCCAAATAATTCGTATAATTAAATTTATTTCCTTCATTATTTCACTTCCAGCTACCTCAACCTATAGACAACTAAATTGCCTCTGCTTTTTTTTTATAACATCCAGAAATTCCGATATAAGCTGGACATAATAAAGTCCGATTAACGAAACAAGGGAATAATATTTGCTTAAAATTAAGAATTTTTAACTTTCTATACTATTCAACCTATGCTTACTAACAAATACCTTTCCAGATCGTTGAGAAATTGCAAGAGTTAAACCGATTTTCAAAAAAGGAAGTATTGATTTCATAGAAAACTACCGTCCGATCTGCTTAACAAGTCCTATTCTTAAAAGTTTTGAAATTGTAATTTATACAGGATTTTTTTCACAGATGAAATCGGTCATTATTTCTCTTCAGCATGGCTACTTCTCCTTTAAAAGCACTTTAACTAACCTTTCTTGTTTTATTGAATTGTCAGTAGATCACTGAATTATCGGTAACAAATAGATGTCGTTTACACCAAAATCAGAAAAGATTTCAACAAGTTGGACCATTACGTCTTTTTGGATAAATTTTCAATAATTAACTTTTCTCAATGTCTCTATATAACTTTACTCAATGTTATATGTTCGATCGCCAGAAATTTGTGTAATTAAGAGGGTACAAGTCATTACCATCCACGAAGTTCCTCAAAGGAGTAGTCTAGTACTATTTTGATTGATTAATGATATAGCACGCCAGGGTTGAGTGATTGTGTTACCTGTTGTATCTGTTTTGTGTCAACAGGTTGATTCGCATTAGAAGATGATGTGTGAAGCTGTTTCGTTTCCTCCTCGTTACATAGTTTATATGGGGATTCTTCATTACGAATACCCATTGTGTAGATGTTTTCTTAAGCTGTAGTGACCGGTTATTGGTCCCGTCAGCAGCCTAATATGTTGACTGCTTAAACACAGAACATCGCGACTTAATTTGCCGGATGATTTGCTTGCTTGCTCAGCAATGTGGTTCCAGGATATCCACCCCCAAATAGCAGCCTTAGCGATGTGAAATACTGGTTCCAATCCAATAAATGGAGTATAAAACCTTTATCTTACAAGTTGGTCCACGTTTTCATTGCCTTGTGGACTGGTACCTATGTAATAATAACGTTGTTATGTTTTGCTAGAGCAATAAGGTTTCGAAGACGGTCCCAAACTTCTTTAGATTTTATCTGATGCCGTGTAAGCATTTTCAGCGCTGCTGAACTGTCGGAGAGGATGAGAACGGTCCTGCCCGTATAACCCCTCGTCAGGTTCTCTCAAAGACAGGTATCAATTCCATTTACGACGTCTGTTCAAAAAGTTCGTTCACTAAGTTGATAAAAAAAGTAAATAGCTTTATGCGGTTACAGAAATGACATCACTTTCAAAGTACACTTACCAAAAAGATATCTTTTTCCCAAAGCTTCTTCCATTCCATTCTTTAAAACAATATTGCATCTCTTCTTGGGTCACGCTACTCAGGCACCCCGTCATGATGCGTTGTATGGTTTCAACATCCAAAAAATTACTACCCTGGATAATCAGTTTTACTTTGGGAAACTAAAAAGGTAACATGGAGTTAAATCCGGCCAATATAGGGGGGGGGGGGGGGTTGATCCATTGTGGTAATTCATAATTTTCACCAAAAACCGACGCACCATTTTTGCATGTTCAAATCGTCTTTCAAAATGGTGAAAACAGCCGCCAACATCCTTGTAGTGACGCGATGATCTGAAAGCAGTAAATGCTTGGCTTTCCTTTCTTTAATCGTATTCTACGCACTCCCGACCGGTTTATCCACTTGTACTCTGGTCCTTTTTCATTGCAGATTCCCTATATACAGTATTTAACATTTCAATAATTTCGTTCCCATTTTTTCCGAGTTTTATTAGGAATTTGATGTTGGTTCATTGCTTTAATAAAGTAGCTGGACCCATTTTTGACGAACGACGGAAAATACTTTTACAAAAATCACTGCCAAACAAAACGTATGCATGCGATCATGGATAAATTTTTACTGAATGCTGGGGACCCTTGCTACTATTAACCGAAGCACAGACATCGACTCCAGTGTTATCATGTTTCTAAAAAAATCAGTGCACGAACTTTTGGAACAGACCTCGTATTTCTGCCTAGAATACAGTGGTCTGCTGCCCTAGTGCCGCACTTCTATTGGAACTGGGGATGGCTCCATATATTCCAGTTCCTGTACCATGGTCAGTTTTGAACCCATCTGTATACCAGACGAGGTTTTCTTTCTGACCCTGTGTTACATTAGATCATATCTTCCAGTCTGAATGGAATATAAAATACCTTGTTTTATTATTAGTTGTTAGTATTTTTGCTCGACCACTTTCCATCCATCTCATTCAACGTGTGCTTACGTACAAATACATTTCCAGACTGCTGACAGGCACGGATCCGCGGGGGCGATTTCCCCTCCCCCCAAGAGCTTCGAGCCCCTGCCTGTTGCCGCTGGCAAGTTTCAAACCGACCTTCAAAAAAGGAAACATTGATTCCATATAAAACTACCATCCAATCTGCTCAACAAGTCATTTTGCTAAAGTCTTGGAAGTAGCAATTTATACAGGACTTTTTCACAGCTGAAATCGGTTATTACAACCCTTCAGCATGGCTTCTGCTCCTTTAGAAGCACTATAACCAACCTCTTTTGTTTTATTCAATTTGGTGGTGGATCATTAAACTCTCATTAGCAATGAATGTCGTTTACACCAAAATCAGAAAAAATTTCAACATATTGGATCATTCCGTTTTTCTGAATTAACTCTCAAAAATTGACTTTTCTAAATCTTTATGTAACTTTAGCTAATGTTTGGTAAACTGACAAGGCACGACCATAGCCGTTAATTGCCACCAACGGAGCTCCTCAAGAGAGCAATCTAGCAACATTGTTATCTTCCTTATGATTTGTCTAACATGTCATGTACTACTTTATGTCGATGATTTAAAAATTTCCAAAATTATTCAAGGTAAACATTTTTAGCGTCAGAAAGATTTTGATTCCCTAAATAACTAGTGTCTCGATAATGAATTACTCCTTGATTTCGCTGTTAGTGAAAGGTATGACTTTTTCTCTAAAGAAATAGTAATACATGACCAGTGCTCATACCACAGGTGTTTGAGAGAGTGAATAGCTTTATTAATTTGGGAGTGTGCTTTGACTCGTTTCAATTTACACATTAACAATATTGGTGAAATCGGCTCTTAAAATTTTGAGATTTAGAGTCCAAACCTGTGATCTTTTTGAAATTATTTAGTTTATTAAAATTATGTATTTCCTCTGTGTGGAATTTAGGATGGCTCAGTTGCTTGGAACCCCTTTTATAACCATTATGTCAATATTCTCGAAGTAGTACCAAGAAAATTTCTTACATCGTGTTTAATGCGGAAGGTCTTTATCCTCCTGTTAGCTGCTTCTTAGCCTGAAAGTTCCGGTACTGTCAGAAGATCCTATTTAGGCTTCATATTTTTATACAAGTGAATTGCAAACAGAATGGATTTTTCAAAACTACTCATAAAATTAATTTCCTTATTGTTTAATTGATACAGGGTCATCCTCTCTGTTTTATTTACCATCGGTGTACAATATTATAATGATGAGATAGCCAATATTTAAAACATGTAAGGACTACCAACCGTCTTGTTTCTTTCTACCCTTGATATATTCTCAATGACCCCTAGTCAATATTCCAAATTGTTAGGAAATGCACGAAATGCTGTAGCTGTGTTATCGTTTACTGATATTTGTGATAATTTCATCACGTTTTGTTACATACTATATAACGATTAGAGATACGTCGTACAAAATTCGCACTACATTTTAGTCCACTATTTGTAAGAATTTTTATTCTTATTATATTAAGTATATTATTCTAGACAGTCTCCGCCCAAATATAGATCTGCCTAGACATAATTCCTTAATAAATAGATAAGTAGAGAATGGATAATTTGACAGTAAACACATTAAATACCTTTAGATACTACTTGGTCTTTAGTGTTTCTGAGTTGAACTGGCTGGAGGAAGAAATGTGAAACAAAAAATTTTGTATGAAACAAAGTAAAACAAATTTCCCTGCGTTTTTACCAAAAAAGTTTGTATTAAAAAACTTCAATTCAACCATTTTATACGTAGGATATCTACTGATATTGGTATTAGCATTTGTGCATGGTTTGAATTAAATTACCATCGCAACGATAGACTCTCACCAATTTTATATTGGTATTTTTTACAGGATCATGATTTCCCAGAACATGAAAACAATTTTTTGGATCTCTCAATCGGAACAGGGTCCAGTGGTGATCTGGGAGAGACTGAGGTCGGGCTACAGGTGGGACACAGTCGTAATTTCACTTTATCTCCCGAAACGACTGATTGTGACTCAAATTGTGGTGATTTAGATAGTGAAGTTTCTTTAATGCTCATGGAAAATGACCTTGCGCCGTCCGGAGGTCTTTTGGGTAAGTAATAATGATGTGACAAATATTGATTTGCAGCATTTGCGAATGCGAATACGAATATCTACTTAATAACTTTATATAGCAGAAGTATATTTCCGAAAAGTTTTCATTTCATTTTTGAATTTTTGATCCTTTTGCACTAATATAATGAATTGTTTAAAAAATCATCCTAGAGAAGAATTGACGAAAAATTGCATATGTAAACGTTGAGTTGAAGATTCGAAGATTGAATAGTTTTCTTTCTATCCAACGGTGATTTGTATATGGCTCTTCCCGTAAATCCTATATAAAAACCCTAGACACAATACAAAACTCTAGTCTACGTATGGTCCTGGGGGCTTTTCGCACCAGTCTCATCCCAAGTATTCAATGTTTGTTCCACATTGAATCATCGCAACACAGAAGACATCTACTATTAAAATACTCTTTAAATCTCTGTTCTAAACCCCATCTTCTCTTGCATGATAAATTCTTCAATCCAAAATCCCCACAAACCATAATCATACTATCCCTCGTAATATAACCTTCATTCTCTTTTCAGAGGAACATAATTTCACTTTTCCATCCATAAAACAGCGTCAAATATACCCTATCCCACCCTGGACGGAGCAGTTGGAAATCAACCTTGACATGACCAAATACAAAAAGCAATAAACTCATCCCAGAATCCTTCAAAACCATTTTAGGAATATTATAAAGTCCGCTTTTCCCAGTCATAAAATAATCTATACGGATGGATCAAAAACTTTAAAAAAATTAGTAATTCCTACAAGCTAAATCCACTCAATAGCATTTTGAGCGCTGAGCTCCACTCTGTCAAATCTGTCATTGAAATCATTCTTCATTTACCTCCCGACAAATGGTTGATCGCATCTGATTCCATGAGCTCACTTACCTCCTTGAGTACATTTCAACCTCACCATCCAACTGTAACAGGCATACACAGCCTCGTTATCTGTTGTAAAATTAAGAACATACATGTATCATTCATTTGGATACCAAGCCATGTTGGACTATATGGAAACGAACGTGCTGATCTGCTAGTCAAATCGTCTATTCAAAATCACAACGATTCAAACTGCATTCTGTATCATAAAGATCTAGTTCCCCCGATAAACATTACGATGCATAATCTTTCTCAAATCGACTGGGACATACTGGAAGGAAATAATAGGTTACAGAATCTACTTCCAAAATTACCCAATACACCCATTTTTCCAAATCTGTCGCGCAAAGAGCAAGTTATAGCCTGTCGTCTCATGATAGGACATACAAAATTGACGCATCTATACCTATAAAAAAATGTGGAACATCCTAGATGTTCAAAATGTAACGACTTTCTCACTGTAAAGCACATCTTGGAATGTAAAGAACTTACCGCTATCCGATTCAAATACAATGTCAACTTGGAACTTTTAGATAGATCCTTATCTTAAATCCAGCAAATCTTAATAAATTAACAGAATTCCTTAAAGAATTAAACTTATACAAGGATATTTTACCTGACCATTTTTTGGGAATCCACCTTCGACATTTGTGATCAGGAGGGCAAAAAACATTGGTGGAACCATGTCTCTTCATCAGCTACGATAACCCATTGGATCCCTTTAAAAAAAAACACTTGTCCTTGAAATAACCTTCAGGAAAAAATTATTCACCTGAAACTTTTAAAATGTATAGAATTAGCGAGTTTATGTTCTTGAAGTACAGATTGGTAGAGTTTTCAGTTAATTTATGGATCTGTGCTACATTTATTACAGAATAATCAATGATTTTGATTTTTTACTGTTCTTCTAGCAGCAAAGAAAAAAACATTCGGTCTTAAGATTCTCGCTGGAGGGAAACATTCAAAATCCATTCCAAATCCAGTTAAAAACATCGGTCCAATCGGTGAAAAATTGGACACTCCATAGTGGAACGTATGTAACAACGTTTCCATTGCCGCAGCGTAACTGTAGTTTGACTCTTTAGATATTAAAAAACAATTATTGTGTTTTTGTAATTATAATAATTTTATTACTCGTAATCAGTTTCAAAGATCTACTATATTCCTACTACTTCAACTAGCTAACACAAAGCCATTTCCCCGAATTTAAGGACAAAAGAAGGGTTGCCGGCCAGGTCAAAATTCGACTACGTGCCTTGTTCAAAAGTTAGCACGGAAGGGAGAATTTACGTCCACACTGTATGTTTTTAAACTATTTAATTCCTAAATATTAATTTGTCCTTTTGTCACGCTCATTTGGAACTGTGTGTATGTGTTTTGTTAAGTGTTGTATTTTATTCTCTAATAATATTTTGATAATTATTCATTTTAGGGTCAAACACCGACTTAGCGGTGCCTGGAGATACTCTTAGGCTATATTCAAGTATGCCTGTTTTGGAAGATGGACTTTCATCAGGGCACGCTAGTGATACAGATAACAATAATCCTACAGTTATGCTCATGAAACGACAAATCACGGAAATCGAAAGGGAGATAAATCAAGGTAGGGTTAATTAATTATATGTCGATTAAAAAAAATATTATTTTATTGTAGCCATCAAAAATGGTATATTAAGCTAGTAAATAGAGATTTTTTTCGTGGCAGAATACCGGCACAGTTGGTATTCTGTGTCTTAACACTAAAAACAATCCGCAATGATATTTTGTTATATTTTCAACTCTCAACTACGATCCATTAATTTGTTATAAACCACTAAAATCTACAAATTTTGTTCTTTGCTTACAAAATCAAAACCAATCAAGCAATCTCGATGGTCTAAAGAGATAAATTGTAGAGAATAAAAATACCATCAAAATGAGTCCTAGATCGACTCAGTCCAATCATTTGTAACGGGGAAAAACCGAGAAATTCAGTGTTTTTAAGTTGTAGCTTTGGCCCTTCGCGAAATAATAGTAACGTTTATGTACTTATTACATGACAAAACCAGGCGCTGTCGGTTCCTTAGTTTTTGCACAATTGCCATTTGAAATTGCTAGTGTGGATGGTCCGATTTTAATTTTCTAAAAAGATTCTACAAGCCTATATTTGCATTTTGCCTCAAATTTCTGTAAAACTCGTGAAAAAAGCTAGTAAACATGACCGATAACGGTCGAGCGCGTGAAAGTAGAAGAGTAGTGGTGGCAACACGGTTGCCAAGGGGAGTCGTATGCATATAGTACGCGGCAGCTGCGTTGCCCCCACTCCCCTTTTGCTTTCACGCGCTGGACCGTTTTCGGTCATACTTGCTAGCATTTTTCTAGTATTTCACAGACTTTTGTACACAGAATGAAAATATAGGCTTGTAAAATGATACTTTTACTTTTAAATTTTTTTTACAAAATTAAAATCGGATCATTCATGACGCATCAAAGTATACTAAAAATTTCAAATGGTAATTGTGCAAAAACTAAGCAACCGACAGCACCTGGTTTTGGCACACATTAAGTACATATAATTTACTATTACTTCGCGAAGAGTCAGCCCTACAACTTAAAAAGTGACGGAGGTCTGAATTTATGAAAAAACGCAGATTTTCCTGTTTTTGTCCGTCACTAATAAGCCGATTTAGTCAATCCAGGGCTTATTCTGTTGTTATTTTTATTTTCTATAATTCATCTGTTTATACCATCGAGATTGCTTCATTAGTTTTGATTTTATATGCAAAAAACAAAAAAAAAAACGGTATTTGTTGGTTTTAATTGTTTATAACAAATTACTGAATTATAGTAGAGTGGAAAACATAACAAAATATTACTACGGATTGTTTTTAGTGTAATGGCATAGTCCGTATCCTGATAGTAATTTTGTCACAGAATCCCTTTTTTTTCTCTGTATGTTTATGTTTCGACTAACAGTTTTCACATTTGTACCCATTCTAAATCTTAATCCTTTTAGCACAAAATAGTATAAGAGAACGTTCCCTATTTTCTCGCGTATTTTTTGCTAAATCTATTTTTTAATAATCAAAACACAAAAGGGCCCTGCAATCGTAGGTGAGATGCGATTATTCTAAAGTAATTTGCTGCCGTTAATATTTGAGGATTACTGAAATTACTCTTGCAATCGTACTTTGTAGTTTATATTTGTTCTAGGAATTTGTAAAGCAAAACCTGGTATCAAACCAAGTGAAAACGGCATATCTCCGCAAAATGAATGTATAGCCACTTCACCGACGGATATTAATAGTTGTGTAAATAGCTTCGAAGAACCATTGAACCTCTCACAGACTGATTCAGTAGGTAAGAATAAAACGATTCCTGAATAATTAAAAAGTCATTTTATGTTGAATAATTTCAAAAAAATCCTACAAATGTTAGTTTCGTGTGTAGTTAAAAAAAGAAAATCTAAAATAAATATGTTAATCCCAAGCGATTCTAGCCAATAGAACTGTATCACCATTGACGAATTATACTAAGACGGCTCATTCTTATGGGAGAATTGGAGGCGCTAAGTATTAAAACTCGGTCATTGATAAAAGATAGTTTTTACTATAAATAGGTAAGGAATGATGCATAAGCAGTGTTGCCGTATTAGATAGTTGATCTAAACTACGGGTACAAGTTTGTTTATCCCTTGGTTTAATATATGTGTTTAAGTTTACAAAGGGAACGTTGTAATGATCAAACCTTTCAGTGAAACTTCGCTAGGCTGCGGCAACCTTGCATTTAAATCGATAAAAAGGTGGAGCTTACCCCTCTTAGTCGGTGAGAAGCGATATGCAGTATTGCCACATTTTCAATATAAATCGAAAAATTTAAATCTTTTATACTTGTTTCTAACAAAAGCATGTATATCACATTAAAATACTGATATCTAATCATTGACGATATTGTAAACTGCTTTTTATGAATGAGACGGCGTATCAGTTTGGTCTACCATTTAGGAGCGTCAAAATTATAGCACAGGATAGGAATTTTTGGTATATTTTTTCTATGGTATCACAAATCGGCCAAGAGCGGCATTGTGTACTTTTAATCAACACGCCATTAACCCCGCATTATTGGGGAACTTGTTTTGTTGTTATATTATTAATTTTGTTGGAAGTATTGCCTATATAACTTATTGTTTTGAATTGTTTGTTGTTTTCTTTTGTTGTAGGATAAATTAATGGTATTTATAATATATATAAAATATAAAATATATTTTCATAAAAAAAAAGACTTATTATAGGTAGCCCTTTAAGTCCACTTTTAGCCAAAATTTTCATGAACATCTTAAAAAAGAAAGTAATAAAGCACCCTCATTTCGCAAAATGCCTATACTGCAGAAACACAAAGACAATTAAATTCGTTTTGGCTATATATATAAATAGCTTACATCAGAATATTGAGTTCATATCATAAATAGAAATAAATAATTCTCTAAATTTCCTAGACCTTAATATTACTTGTGGACATTTCAATTTTCGTAAAGCAGATATACTCCGATATCAAAAAGATTGAACATTGTGGGAACTCTTTTCTTTTTGTTCCCATAAACTTTCTAACGGTATTGCCTTTTACATAGCTTTATGTACAGTTGTTCTCTAAGACCTTGCTATTAACCAGAAGACTAATTGGTATTACTCCAGTCGTTGATAGAATTATGGGAATCGTCCTTATGCTATTAATTCCTGATTGTCTGCGTATTTGTACCTATAGGTCTTTGTATTTGCGATTATTTGTCTTGTCCCTGAGATTATTGTTGCTAGGGATGGGGATAGTGTTAGTTGATTAATGTTATCCATAGACAAACGGCTTTTGCACTCCACTCATCCCAGATATACTTAGATATCACAAGGATGGAGTTTTGTGGGGGCCTTTTCCATGTTTTCGGGCCCCAGGTGATCTTATAGTCCTCTGCATTTCCCATAAACCTCCAGGCAATTCGAATGGTCCCAGGTAGCATTGCTTTTTGCATAGTCTTATTCAGGTGCTCGATAAGATTCAATCCCTTTATATTAAGTAGAAGATTCTACGCTGGTTGTTGCTAGAATTATGAGGATCGCCCGGATTCTGCTCATTCCCCAATGTCTGCGGATTTGTACCTTCAGGTCTCTGATTTGGAGATCTCCTCATTATGCTTATCCCATAGATTGTTGTGGGGTACGACGACTTATATTAGTGTTGCTCGCCTGGATGGTTTATCTACTAAAATGAGGTCTGGCCTGTTATGTGCAACTGTATGATCCGTAAACACAGTTCGATCCCAGTACAGCTTGAACTCGTTCTTCATTATAGGTTCCGGGGTATATTCATAGTAGTGCAAGGCACGTTTTCTACCTACAAAAGTTTGAATTTCTCTGCTAAGTCTTGATGAATGATCTTCGCAGTTTAATTGTCTCTCCTTGTACTCTGATGTGGCAAATACTTGGCATCCTCTTGTTATATGCTGAATCCATATCGGCATTGGTCGTTCTGAATCGAGAGATAGGTTCTCGTTATTGTTATTATTATTACAATTTACTACAAAGTTTAATATCAAGATTTCAATTATTTTCCCATTTTATTAAATACCCTTAAGATAAAATGTCACTGAAATATATATCATTTTTTACTAGAAAAAACACCGCCGCCTCCAGCACCAGCGCCTCATCGGATGATCACAGGCAGCGAAAAATCAAACGACGTAGAAGCAGCAATAAAAGATATCAGACTGACGCTTCAGAGGACGAAGACGCTGCCGCTTCAACGTCATCCTGAAGAGGATTGTGAGGAAAATGGCGGTAGTCCAGTGTGGGTTCCAAGGTAAGTTTTGAAAAAGGTGTTTTTTTAGTGTGTTGTTGTGTAACGTCGTTCTGTGATTTTACAGTGATAATTGTTTCTATAAATTTTGAAGTGACAATTGTTTCCATGGATTTTAGATTCAGTTGCATTCTGGTGAGACAGTAAGGCGATTAAAAGGGATTTATAAAGTGAATTAAAGTGCAATTTAAAGAAAATAATAGTAGTTATAGGAAATAGTAATCATTAATTTTGGTAAAACTACTTTTCTTTTTTTTTATACTCGTTCTCCGTTCTTCAAAAAGCATGTTCCTGAATAAGTTTGTAAGAGTTGGGGTTGTGGATATTAAAAAATAACTAGTTATGAAAAGCGACAAAGCATCGTATCACTAATGACCCATCTCTGCATTCAATATGTTGTAATTTTTAATTAATTTTTCGCATTCAAGGTATTTGTTACCGTTTTATGTTTACCCGACTCCGGCGAAGTCCACAAGGAGGGTAATACTTTTTATCGTCATGTACATATATATGTCCGTTTCTTGATCTCGATTTTGAGAAATAATATATCACTGGATTTGCCTTAATGTCGCTTGTATAACTTGAACTGTATAATACTGAGTGTCCAAGATAAGGAGGGCTAGTATGGAAATCTCGATAACAGTAAGTTGCATAATTTAAAAACCAATGTTACAAATGGTAAGCAATTTTTGATATGACTTTTAATGTTTGACATATTTAAAAAAACAAACAAAATATTCGGATTTTGATTTCAATTTTTTTCTGGCGTTAATATTAAAGTTAGAAAAACGATACAAATTTTTTATGGGAACTTTAAATGAGCTCAAAGATGTCGTTAGCGAAATTTTTATTTGGCATTTTAGTTTCGAACAGTCATCAACAACAACACGATTCCGATTTTCTAATGTCAAACAGAACAGTATGTTACACATTATGGTTTAATTACAGTTTAAATATTTTTTGACTTTTTTAAGAAATATTTTTTAAAGTGCGGACCTGTAATTATTATTAATTCTTAAAATAGGTTCATATAGTAAGTTAAACACTCTAATACTAGTAAAATGTTGAAATGCATTTCATAATAATTATAAGACGTTAATTTAATCACCAACCAATAATAACAATAAACAAAAAAAAATAAAAAAATACAGGGTGTTGATAATAATAATAATGGTATAAACATCACAGCAAAAGAGATTAAAATTTCAGAAGGTGTTCAAAAAGATTGCCGTCATTCTCTAAACATAAATGACATCCTAATACCGTGTTTAGGATTACTAGGTTATACTTTTAAATGCGCATTAAGAACCAATATTCTAAACTCTTCTTCTGTTTTAAAGTTTTAGTCATAGACATAATTTTCGACATATGTCTAAAGGAAATAATCTAGCGGGGTTTAATCGAGTGAAGATTTTTAATAGTAACTAATTGATATGTTGCTTATTTATAGGCAAACATTGATATTGAAATAAAAAAGATCTAGTGTGACTTTTTACTTTTTTGTTTAAATTAAAAACCCTAAAACAACATATAATATGCTCTAAGAGACAGGTCCATACTTTAATAATATAATAATTTCTTAATTATGGCAAAAAAAGTTCAAAATGTAATTAGATCAAAATGTGTAGTACATTGTGGAATTTAAAATAAAAAGAACTTTTAAAATTTGATGTTAGAAGATCAGGGCAGTATTAAAAAACAATGAAGACGAAACGTCAAATAAAAAATCGATAGCGTCATTTTAAACTTCATTAAAAGTTGCTGTAAAAAAGTCTTATCAATTTTGCTCTAACTTTAATATTAACGCCAGAAAAAATTATAATTCAAAATCCGAATATTCTGTTTTTTAAAATCACTCAAAACATTAAAAATCATATCAAAAATTTCTGACCGTTATTTACAGTTACCGAGATTCTCATCCTGGCCCTTCTTATCGGTATATAGTTCTTCGTGTAAAGAACTAATCGATTTAAATGTTCTAAATTAGCAAAATATTTTCATTTTTATTATTGTAGATTGTAGCACATTTTGACATAAAAAACGTGTACACACAATGTGTGACACAAAAAACATGTACACACAACGTGTACATGTTTTTTTTTTAATTTCCAACCAGCTGATTTATTCACAGTTGTTTAATTAATGTTTGGACAATCGAGTGGTCACATTGTCGGATACATTTTATGCGGCATTTTTCTAGTACGACGCTCGGAAATTGTCAATTTCCCGCGTTTAAAAACGCAGCGTATACGAGAATTTTTATGAACAAAAAAGTTGTCGGATTCGTCAAAATGGAGCTACTTACAAAGTTTCAGAAGAATGGTAATCATGTTAAAATAGGGGTTGTGATCTGTGGACGATTATGTTTTTGAAATTCTTATGACATTTAATGTAAATAAAAATTTAAAAAATCTGTTAGCGCAGTTTTTTTTAAACGTTACGAATGTTAAGAATATCACAATAAGAGTTGTAAATATCACGCCATTAAATGATAATATTGCTCATATATAATATTTAGAGTGAGCTTCCAAAGACTATATAGCGATGAACATTCAAATATGTTTTTACTATTTCAAAAACTGGTTTATCTCAAAAACCGTTCATTTTAACGAAATAAATGAAGAAATATGTTTAGAGTATCTAAAAGTAACATTTTTAGTCCAATAGCCTAACATGTGTCAAAAGTTTCGAATAAATTATACCATAATTACTGTAACAAAAAGTACTATTTATTGATTTCTAAGAAATATACGTACCATCAAGGTACAAAAGGAACCTGTCTGTGTGACTTCAGTCTCTAGTTGTAATTTACAGTCATTTTTCTCTGAAACTACACATGTTATCGATTTGAAACTTAGCTGTTATAAAACTTGCTTGTCCTCATCTACTTCAGGAGTCAGAATCAAAAAATACTGTTTTTCCTCTTTAGGAAATGGGTAAAAATAATTATGGGGTGTCGTATGAGATATGACATATGCATTCTAAAACGCATTCATTTAGATTAACATAAATTTTTTATTAAAATTTGAACCGACATCTAAAAAAATGCTAAAAAGCGAAAAATAACATTATGAATTTTTTTTATGAAATTGAAATTTTTGAAGCCTGTGCCAAATTATCACTTGAGAGTGAGATTGAGAAATACTTTATTTGTAATTGAATTTTAAGAAATTAATTTTAGATTTGTAACCTAGTCTCCCAAAACCCCCCAATACTGATATTAAAAGAACTTGCGACATGTAACTTTTTTAATCCTACATATTTTATCGTGCATACTAAGTTTGAAAAAATTAATTTAAGAGCTGTAATATATACCCCCAAAAAACCCCTGGACAAGATCGGAAAAATGTAAAATTTTTAGGCCTCCATAGTGTATTTGCCATATTAAATTGTATTTTAAAACAATTTTAAATTCTTTATTTACACTCTCAGAAACCGCCAAGCAACAAATTTTAAATAAAATCGCGAGATGTTAAGTTTTTAGAATGCCATATTTGACCCGATGTATCGAATTTTTAAAAAATAACTTTAATTTTATAATTTACACTCCCAAAAACCCCCTATACAAATTTAGGTCAATCCAGGATCGATAGATGTAAAATTTATAATCCGCCATATAGATTTTTTAAAAATAATTTTAGATTCGTTATGTACGATCGCGAAAACTCCCCCATTGGAGAAAATCCGACCAAATTAACTTTTTCGTACGCCACATTATCAGCGCCTTCTTGGATTTTACTGAACCAATTTCAGCCATAATAATATGGGATTACCGCAGCAACTTTCTGAACATAATGCAAAAAAATTTCATTCAAATCTGTGCCGCCATTCCGCAATAATCGATGTAAATACATAAAAAAAAGCATACATAGCGGTCGAATGTAAAACCTCCTTCTTGTAGAAGTCGGTTAAATCTAATAGAAAATAATCAACCAGACAGATTCATTCGATTCTAAATAGGTGTTTACTTTTGTTAGCTTTGCAAATAAACTAAACTATTCAAATTTATCTAAATTGCTCCACATACTTAATCAGTCCAGGAGATTATTATTGTTTTTCTTTTAGTAGTCAGACGGTCTAAATTTATAAAACACCATAATCTATTATTTCATTAAAGTATCTGTTTACTAAAAGTACCTATCTTAATTTGAAGACTAATTTTGTTTTGAAAGGAAATGTTTTACTAGAAAATGTTAGTTATCCAAAAATAAATCGACGGGTAGTTATGTTTATTTGTTTTCGTGTGTTTTGTAATGTTTTTGAAGAATATAAAAAAACTGTAAGTAGGAAAATTTTATTATACATCCCTCGTCTTTTAATAATAGTAAAGAACACATGCGACAAGATCTTTTTTCTGAAACAGGAGAACTGTTTATTGTTTATTAAATCCAAAGCTGCTCTCAAATTTTTCAACCATTTGTTTTCGAGATAAGTGTATTCATGTATTTACTCCGGAGATATTTTATTCTCGAATTTTCGCCATAGTGCTATTGTATATTAGCGATTTTTTCCTCCGAAGATATTTCTGTGTGCAGCTACAACATAAAAGCAACCTTCTAATATACTTGGAACTCATTGAACAAAAACAAAGCCTAAACTCACCGGTAAGGAAAATATGTTGACAAAATTTCATGCGAGTGTGGAGAAATGTATTTTGGAAAAACCAAGCGTCCACTAGAGTTAGAATTAAAGAATGTAAAACCCAGACACGAAAAAGGGAAACTTCGAGATCTGGTAATCCAGAACACGCCTGGGATAAACACCGCCATATAAAATGATCTGAAGCTGCAGCAATATAAATGGAACCCAAAATGGGAAAGCGGATAATTTATAAAAACAACTTAAATTAAAAATAATAATGAAATATTCAGTAAACCCAGTGTTGATATACCTAATCTTTGACAATCACTACTTTGTAACATCAAATCATTGAGTTCATATATATGCTATAGCCTTAAGACAAAACATTTAGTTGATACTTGATAACGACTAGAGATACAACCTAATCATACAAACAAAAATAAAGACGATGCACATTTTAGTCAAAAGGAAAACAATTTCAGAATGTGTAAGTTATCAGCTTTTGTATGACATCCCACTTAATCAAATAGGCAAAATAAAAATTTTTAACTCAGGATTTATAAAACTTAAGACAGAAAATTTCTCTCCATTTTATTCTCTCTTAAACAAAAAATTACCATTTCTCATACATTCACTTATAACTCAAATCAAATCAAAAAGTTTTTATTGTATAAAGAGCTCAAATGCCCTCATATACAAAGCTGAAAAAAAAAACAATATTAAACCATACATAGTCAACCTTTGTAACAAAATTGTGAACAGAAAAATTGATAAAAAATTAAATAAAACAAGAGCATATTAAAAAAGAAAAAAACAAGAGCATGAAAAATTTCAATCTTGGACAGCAACAATAATTAAAAGGCAATTAGTATAAAAAGGGAATTTTTATCTTTTTCGGTTTTCTTTTTTTTTAATACAGAAAAACTCCACAAACAAAATCAAATTTTTAAAATAAATATTTATCACAATCACAAAACATCCTCGTAAAACTCGTCCAGACTACAATATGCCTTGTTGAATAACATTTTCGTTATATATCGGCTAAAGTGTCCATGATTTCCTATATATTTGCATTCCATATATAATTGAGTACTTTGCACGGGTACTCTTAGAAATGCATAAATGTAAATTTACACTATTATACCTTGTCACATCAGCATTTGGTTCAAAGTCATTTGAGTCTTTGCATTTTTTGCGGACCAACTCCACTGTCATAACGATAAAAAGACAAGTTAATGTGAGAATTCCCGTTCCAATAAACTGCGGTCTACCATGATCCTTGGGGTCAGCATCACTTAAATATCTCACAGCCCGCTTCTGTAAGACAAAAACGGACTGTGTAAGATCCAAACTAGCAAAGCCCCAAAACTGAATCCCATATCTCAAATGAGACTCCACCAAGGCAAAGTATACCCTTCTTGTCGTTCTTGTTCCGACCTCACTGCAAACAAATCTGATGACATAGCAAGCAGAAGCCAATTTTTTTCTTAGTACAATAATATATGAATCAAATTTTAACTTACAATTAATAAAAACTCCCAAAAATTTAGCGCAGTCCCTATTTTCTAGAATTTCACCATTTGGTGGGAGATTTGGAAAGACTCTCCCATATGTCATGAGAATGGTTTTGTTCATGTTAACAGTAAGCCTGTTTGCGCCACGTCATTCGCTTATAACCTAAACATTATTACTTATTGCTTCTCCCAAAGTAGAATCACTTGTTCTTAGCCACAGTATTATGGTATCATGAGCAAATAATGTAAAGGATCCATTAATGTCGATGGAAGATAGGTCGTTGATGTAAATAAGAAACAACAATAGACCAAGCACTGATCCCTGTGGAACACCATAACCAATGGTTCGCAAAGATGAAATACTTAACCACAAACCACCTGCCTCCTATTTGCTAGATTGGACTTAAGCCAAGTCAAAGCACAGACCCTAAATCCAAACAACATAGCTTTTGCAATAGTACGATCCACGCAATCAAATGCTTTGGAAAAGTCGCAAAACACTGCCGCGAAAATTAAAAACCACATCAGCAGTGCCCCTGCCACTCTGAAAACCAAATTGGTTCTCATTTAGCAAGTTATGCCTTTCCAGGAAAGAAGACATTCTGACTTTAACAATTTTTGTCTACAATTTTTAATAGTGTTGGTAGCACTAAAATGGGTCGAAAACAAGAGGGCTCACTAGAGTTTCCACCCTTAAAAGAGATCTTACCAAAGCTGTGCATAAGTTATCAGGGAAAATTCCCTTTTCAAAGGGAATATTTATAATTCCACCAAGTTCCTCAAGTACACAGTTAGGAAGTTTAATTAATATTTTTAATGAAATAGCATCAATACCTGCTGAATTCTAATTTTTTATTGGTCTAAATATATTTTTTATCTCATTTACGTTAATTTGATATAGACAAAACGAATCAAGTACAGAGAAATATTTCAAATAAGCAATAGGATTAGTATCAGAACATATATTTCTTTTCAATTTTTTGACTATTGAACAATAAAAACGATTAAAACTCTCTGAATTGATAATTACTCTTATCATGACTTCCCCTTAGATCATTCACTTTGCTCCAAATATCTTTTAATTTATTTTTTGTATTATTAATCCTAGCATTATAGTAATTTTTTTGGCATTTATATAACCTTACGGTATACTGATTTATACTTTCTAAAATAATCTTGTACAATTTCTGATGGATTATATTTTCTCAATGTATGCAAAAATCTAAAGTTCTTTGATCAGGTTTAGATTCTATTTGTTAACCATGACTTTTTTCTTCTTTGTTTTATTATCTTTAACCGAAAATTTTTATCAAACAGGTTACTCATTCTAATGTTAAACTCATTGAGGGGTCGAATGAGCACTTAATCTCCTCCCAATTTATTTCTTGACAATTTTTTCTGAATCTGTCAAATTTGGATTTACTATATATTCTCCCCCCTTCGTACATTTCTAATACTTTTTCTTTTCAAGTTTATTACAGATACATGGCTGATAAAGTAGAAGTCACCACCCTAGTCTTGCAAGAGTTATTCTCATTAAAATTTGCTTAAAAGTAGTTAAGATATTAGAAACATTGGTTATACGAGACACGGCTTTGGTCAAGTTGAAAATCGTGGTTCTTGGGTTTAGACCGTGTCAAATTGAAATTATTATCCGACGTTTCTGCTACGATTGCACGAGGCACCTTCAGTGTTCTAATGTCGTGGAGTAAAGATCCCTGAAGATGTCCCGTGCAATCGTAGGCGAAACGTCGAATAATTCCAATTTGACGCGATCTAAACCCAAAAATCATGATTTTCATCATTAGGAGTTGGATTTCCCACCAACATTTTGAAATTGAAAGAAAGAAAAGGTTGCAGACAGACTGTGCGTGCATACAATTTTTATCTAGTTAATATTAAAATCACCCGCAACCAAAATCTTTGATTTTACAGGCAAAAGAGAAAGTAAGGTCTCCAACCTATTTAAAAATTCCTTAGTTCTGCTACGCGGAGGTCTGTAAATGTATAAAAGATAAATGTTGATTTTTTTTTATCATATATAAGCAAGAATTCAAACTCATTTTCTACAAATAAATTATTATAATCTCACACATCAAAAGAATTTACTCATTCATTCAAATCTTCACGAATAAATCTTGCTATATTTCCTCCTATTGTATTACTTCTGCAGAAAGAGGTGAGCATTAAATAGCCCGAAATAAATAGGGGCTCATCCACTTTTAACCAGTGTTCAGTAATAAATAAAATTTAGGGCATGGTATGGTACTGTAAAAAGACTACTAGCTCATTAACCTTATTAAGTATAGACTGCATCCCCACAAAAGTGTCTTGAACCTTTTGATTTAATTGGCTTTTTCTTAACTAGTCCACTCACGAAACTACATCCTCTTTAATATATATATATATATATATATATATATATATATATATATATATATATATATATATATATATATATATATATTCCTCCGTGTGAGATGCAATAGCAGTGGATATATCCACATTATGCCGTTGTAGTGCTGAAATCACATTCAGCACACGTACAACTATATGCAGCTGCGTATATGAATGAAGTAAAATGCGAATAGTAAATGCAAACTTCGTTCCAACCATATCCTTTTCGTGTTACAGGTTGCACAGTTGGAACAAATTGCTAAGGAACGCAATTTATCCTATTCCACCACCATCGAGATGATGGCCTATCTGTACCACCATACCGAGAAGAAAGTCAAAACTTACCCTCCCCGCCACAGTGATACGGCAGAGGTACATGTTTCGTCTCTACTAGACTCATCAGGGTACCGACATGCGCCTGGCTGTGCACAGGACAGATCGGTTGGAACAAAGATTTACTGTTCGCATTTTACTTCATATATATATATATATATATATATATATATATATATATATATATATATATATATATATATATATGTGTGTGTGTGTCTGTGTGTGTGTATGTATGTTGTTTCGGATATACGCCAACCGGCGGGAGGTCGGCGAAGCCGCGTTCAGTGTTGCATACTTCTTTCCGATCTGTCCTTTGCACAAACAGGTGCATGTCGGTACCCTGATGAGCTAGTAAGAGACGAAACATGTACCTCTGCCGTATCACTGTAGCAGGGAGGGTAAGTTTTTACTTTCTTCTCGGTTTGGTGGTACAGGTAGGCCACCATCTCGATGGTTGTGGAATAGAATGGATTGTGTTTTTGTAGCAATTCATCCAAACTATGCAACCTCTTAACACGGGATGGAATTTGCATTCACTGTTCGCGTTCTACTTCATATATATATATATATATATATATATATATATATATATATATATATATATATATATATATATATATATATATATATATATATATATATATTATATATATTATATATTTGACATTATCTATAAAAAAAGATATTTTCTGCTAAATCAATTTTGATTTAGCAGAAAATCTTTTTTTATAGATAATGTCAAAGCTAGAAATTTTAAAAACACACATTTTTCATTAAACAACTGAAATAACTATCTGTGGGAAAGAAAAAAGGTCGAAAAATAAAAATTTTCCTTCATCAATTTAAAAGAAACCAAAATCAAAAATTTCAAATACCTATATCTGATTTTAGCTAAATTTTTCAATTTTCAGCCCCAGTTGGAAAATATTAATTTGTAGCATTTTTCTTTATTTAATGACTATTTAATAAGTTCTCAAATTTGTAATTTTCATAAAATACATTTTTACTTTATCAAAGCAATTTTTGTGACGTTTAACTATTCTTATCAGAAATAAAGCTATTTTAAAAATGTATCCCACGTTTTATTATAAACCTTTTTGGACCACCTTTATATAAAATCTTTTCTAGTTGTTGAAAAAGGTGTTCATCGAATATTCGAAAATTAAAAAAATCTTTATTTATTTTTCCTGCAAAATAAATTAAATAACTTTGTTACAATCTTAGACTCACCTTACTGTTCGACCTCATTCAAGTTTATTTCTAGACCATTTTGCTCTTAGATCCCACGCTCCTACCAAGGGATGGTTCCAACTAATAGTTACGTTTAAAATTACGAACAAAGCTTACTAGAAAATAAAACTAACTGAATCGTGGCTATATTAAAGACACTAAGTACCAAATTTAGAAACTTTAGGGAAGTTTAAACAGAACTTTCATTTCTTTGAAATCTTGGTAAAACAAATTGTAACAATGAAACCACGAAATTTGTTTTTAGCACCTCGTGCCTTCAGTATTTCCACTTTTGATATTTTTAAACTATATTTATTTAAACTTTCCTTTAAAATACAGATATGAGAAGAGATATTTTTCAACTAAGTATTACAAATATAGAGAGTTTAACATTACGAACAAAGCTTACTAGAAACTAAAACTAACTGAATAGTGGTTATATTAAAGACACTAAATACCAAATTTAGAAACTTTAGGGAAGTTAATAAAATAATTATAAACAGAACTTTCATTTCTTTGAAATCTTGGTAAAACAAATTGTAACAATGAAACCACGAAATTTGTGTTTTTAGCACCTCGTGCCTTCAGTATTTCCACTTTTGATATTTTTAAACTATATTTATTTAAACTTTCCTTTAAAATACAGATATGAGAAGAGATATTTTTCAACTAAGTATTACAAATATAGAGAGTTTAACATTACGAACAAAGCTTACTAGAAACTAAAACTAACTGAATAGTGGTTATATTAAAGACACTAAATACCA
Organism: Diaprepes abbreviatus; assembly: GCA_034092305.1. NCBI lineage: Eukaryota > Metazoa > Arthropoda > Insecta > Coleoptera > Curculionidae > Diaprepes > Diaprepes abbreviatus. Next base: position 17,133,654 of record JASJET010000031.1, read on the forward strand.
AATTTAGAAACTTTAGGGAAGTTAATAAAATAATTTTAAACAGAACTTTCATTTCTTTGAAATCTTGGTTAAAAAAATTGTAACAATAAAACTACGAAATTTGTGTTTTTAGCATCTCGTGCCTTCAGTATTTCCACTTTTGATATTTTTAAGCTATATTTATTTAAACTTTCCTTTAAAATACAGATATGAGAAGAAATATTTTTTAACTAAGTATTACATATATAGAGATATTCTCAACACAAAATAATTAACGTAGAAAAATTAACATTTTTAAAACGTGGAGTACATTTCGTACATTTTTACAAACATCAAGAGGACAGCCATAAAAACGAAAAGGTAATCAAGTCTCGTCAGATCATCTACATCACGATAATGAGGGAGACGGAACAAGGGCAGGAAAAAGATCTGAAGCAAGTAAAAGTACAAAACCATCATGATACAAAGGAACACTTTTTCCCATTGTTCATAATTTGGATTAAACTGGAAGATCGTACCTGAAACAGACACATTTGTAACTAAAAATTTAATTTGAAAAACTTTTTACTTACAATAAGTCATCATTGAAATCGTCCACAACATGACATGTTCTTTTAATGTTATCATCTTGGAAAACAAATCTTATTTCAACAATATATCTATTTTTTGGTGTTCCAGGCAGTGAACGCCACTACTCAACTTATATTATTGATTATTCCAGAACAAGAAATTTAATTGATTATCAGACGCTCGTTTTACTTTTAACGGCGGCAAGTATGAAGTATGTGACGCTTCTTTCCGACAAAAAAGTTAGGTTTCTTTATTTACCTTAGGGTTGTTGATAAAATATCGATAAATCAAATATTCGATATAGTTTTCTCGAAATATCGATATTTCTCGCCGATATGTTCCAGTACGACTTATAAATACCATAATCCAAGTATCAGCATTAAAAAATTATTTTAAAAAATTTTCTTAAAAACTATTTCTAAGAAATACTAGTTTGTGAGAAAACTCACCCTAAAAATATGTGCCAAAAGCAACGAAAAATTGAAGTTATACACCAACAGTCGATTATCTATCCCAACAACAATTCCTCAGTTTCAACCACAGATATTTCATGAACTTCTGTTGAACGTTCTCTATAGCCAGTACATACTTATTATACATTGGAGCTCAAAAAAGTATCTAAGTTTACTTCCTACTAGTGCCATAAACAATAATTTCCAGCTTCACTTTCTAATAATTAAACTTGGCATTTGGTTAGTTTCAGGTACTTTAATAAAGCTTAAAGTTAAGTTTTCAATTCAAAACCATACATCAACCATTTTAACTAGATCATTATTTATCTGATAACTGGATAACATTGAAGAGATTGTATTACTTATAGACAAGAATTACTTTTGAACTACTGACTGAATTTGGACATACATTTTTGAATCCTCAATAAAGAGCAGAAAGTCCACGTCAGGTATTCCAGCGATATTGTTTATAAATATTAAAAATAAAAAAAGGCTTCAAGTTAAAACCTTGAGGTATCCATGAAGAAGCCGCAAAACATTAATATTTTGAAGCCATTATATTGCACATACTGAATCGTATTAAGTAAATAAGATCGAAAAAATTGTTCAAACTGATAAGTGATTCCTAAATTTGTAAGCTTTGCTAAAATCACATTGCGGCGGGGCTCATTTTATTAAAGCCTTCGAGAAGTCGGGAAACATCACACCAACCTAAGTGCCCTCATCAACAATATCTGATGTAAATTGCCGAAAATACTTTGTTAATAAAAATCTTTGAAAAGCCACATATTAGAGTATGCAATTCTCCACTTCAGTCCTATTCTTACTCTTAATATGGAACATATTTTAGAGATCTTTCCGTACACACCAGTTGTTTAAGAGAGTCATTAAAAATTTTAGATTGATTAAGAAAATTTGGAACAAAATCTGGCCCTTTACTAAACATTTATCTCTTAATTCACTAACATGGTCTAACTTTAAAACCGGTCTAATTTGATAGTAGAACGTTTAAATTGACAAGTACAACAAGTTACAGAAGTTTTAAATCTTAAAACTTCGATAATAAAAAATGGTTTGTTTCTATTAATGAAGTCAGAAAAGTAAAATTTCATTTATTTTTCTTTCACCGATTCTAAGACTTTGTCTCCGGGTTTTTATCCTTAATTTTCCTATATAAGCGTTTATTTGTTGTTAAATGTAATACAAGTAATAACAGTATCATAAAAAAACATAACTGGTTAACTAGATCGGATCTAAATTTTAAACTTTAACGCTAGTTAAAGTTTAAACTTTTTCGCAATTTTTATCATATTTTATTCTGTAGTAAAGACTAGAGCTGCAGCTGTATTACTGCCTAATTCCTCCCGACTAATCTTAGCAGCAGACTATATTTCATTATAGAGCCCCCGAAATACTGAAATGTCATCAAAATATCGATATTTGTAAATTTGAAGATTCGATTCGATATGTCGCGGTTTCGCGGATATATGAACCCAGCTTTAAATCATCAAAATGTTTTCGAACGGTTAGGAATAGGGGGTTTAATTTTTTACCCTTATTCGTACATCTCAGGTTGGTAAACGAAAAGACCAATATCTGTCAATATTTTGAACGGGTTAAACGTCCATTACTCGATATTATTAATTGAATAATTAATCACAAGCTGTAGCTAAAATCATTACAGATTGGTCTAGCGAAAGAACCATTGCATATCAGTCACCGTTAGAAGCTAGACAATATAAGAAATAATATTAATTCAAAAAAGGTTTTCGTTTGTCGAAGCAGCAGAATACAGTATTACAAGCGCTTCTAAAATGATTGTAGAAAATATAGTTATGTATATAATTTTATGGATAATTTTAGCCATGGCTTATTGTAAGTAGACTTTTTCAGAATAATAATTTTAGCCAAAAAATTGGATAATTATTCGCATTATTAGAAACACCGAATTTTTCGACGATTTTTTGCATTTCCGATTTTTTTTTGACGGTCGCAAATAGTTTTTCCTAAAATTTTTCTTTACTTTCACACTTTTAAATCGTATTTTCCTATTTCCTTTTTTAAATTTTACCACGTCTAGTAAAAAACACATACACGACATGACAGTTAAACATTTTTTTTTGTAATTAAATTAACATTCCAAAACTACGGGAAAATGTCAATTTTCAATAAAAACTAAGAAAAATTGTCAGCTTGTCGATTGCTCGTTTACCTTAATTTTGAAAGAAATATGTGTACAATCTGGGACGTAATGCAAAGATGTCATATTGATGTGGTTTTTAAATTCGTTTTGGATGGAAAACATAATCATTAAATTGTAAATTAATTGTATTAATTTCAGTATTGTAGCATGAAATGAGATGAAGCTTATTATCAGAGAAGTACCAACATTTCTTAATCTTTGTTAAAGTTTTAGATAACTACATTTTGTCCAACTTAATCAACAACACTTTCTAGTAATGTATTATTTTCCCAATTCATTAAATTCTATTTTATAATACAATATTTCTGTATTTTTATAGTGGGTATTAAAATATTACATTTTTTTTTACGATAATTAAAATTGTTACTCTCTAGTAGAGACATTGGGGAAGCTCACAGCGAACAGATCACGAATTTTACACACATACACAGAGAACACGGGGAGGCGGAATAGGATTAATGCTGAAGGTTAATATAGGGGATTGTTACGGTTTGTTCTGGTTAATTTTTTTAAATTTTTTTATGTTCATTTTTCTACTTTCTACAAGGCTATGCTACATTTTTCTAATTTGTACTAGCTATTCTACATGCTGTATACTCTAGAAGTAGATTACTAAATAGCCAGGAAACTTAGATTCTCCTCGACCAAATTTAGTAACATTTCCAGGTAAATCGCTCCAAGCTCTCTCAGTATGAGTGTGAGTTCCAGTATCTGAGTTCACAAAATTCTTGGAGTGGTTTACCGTTTGATGCTGAAAACTTTCATCGGCTAAGCAATTATAAGCTCTTCTGCAATTGGAGATAATGATAGTACCTAGTAGTACCCTTTCCTTAATTACTTTAAGCAAATGTTCTGTTGAACGTTCCTCAACTGAAACCAAAAAGCTTCTTCGAATGATATTTGAAGCCGCCAAAAATCGATTTCAATTCCTCTAACCCTCTTATGTCTTCATTTACACATTTTACACTCGTCAATTTCTACTGTTATTCCTTCATCACCTACTTTGTCAGAACTGTCAGTTAGGCAAAATAAGCACACTTCCCTGCCGTAATTTGCTCAATTTACCACAGTTTTTGATCATAAGCTAAGCTCATGCATAAGCCATTTTTTTTTTGGGTTTCATGACGATCTATTAAAATACAAACCTGTAAATTGGGGTTAATAGCAAAACTAAACTAAAGATTTCAAAAATCATTCTGTCCTTTATTTAAGAAGCAGTTTTAAAGCAAAAGGAGTAAAAAGTAAATAAAACATTAGAACAAGTGCAAGATTATGATCGTAAAACATCTGGCAACAGGCATATTTTTTTGCCTCTGGCCTACGTTAGTTTAATTTTAATTTTTCAGGTTTTTTTGCTATATTTGATGAAAATATTGTGTACAATTTAAAAAAAATATGTTATTTAGAATGTTGAAATATTCTTCATTGGAAGTGACAGATTGTAAAGATATTGGTGGATAAATACAAAAAAGTGACTAGTGAAAATGAAAATTTTTTTTTTAACTATTTGCAAGCGCCAAAAAAAACTCCGGATTCTTTGTTCTACGACCCAAAAATAAGGAGTAAGCAAAAATTCGTCGAAAAATTCGGTGTTTCCAGTAATCGTAATAATTATCAAAAAATGTTGTTTTTAGATTACCTCTTCTGCACAGAATCGAGAGACCAAAATTGGAAAACATTATATCTTTGTGTCATGATGGTTTTGTACATTTACATGTTTCGTATTATCCTATTTTTGTTCATCATTATATTAGTTCTATGGTGAAATTTTATTTCTTTAATCAATTAGTAAGTTTGTAAATTGTATTATAAAGCCCACTAAAAAATTAATTATTGTATTTTGTTAGTTTAGTGTATTATGAAGAATTTGCATAGCTGTTAGGTACTTTAAATATCGATTATTTGGATTTTGTTTGTTAATGTCTCCTAAAAAATGATTGAATATGCTACATACTTTAAAAGATGAAGAGTGGGAAGTACCACAGGCACAAAGTGATAAAATGTGAATTCCTTGGTATTTTTTAAAAAAATTTCAAAAAATAATTTCACATACTACTAAAAAAATAATAAACTTTAAAAGATAAAATTGCCCTTTGTATTAAGCTGGAAAAGGTATTCAAAATATTATAAGTTTTCTCAAGATTCTATATTGGTCCATAGTTCCTTTGGTATTACCACTCTTTAGTTAGTTTATTTTTCTGGTTATCCCTCTTCATAACATTAGAATGAACCATCTTTAGGAAAGAGTCTGTGACTTTTTTTTACGGAACCACTTAATTTTTTAATTTTGGATGAATCTATAATACTGTGATATTAACGTGAACTATTGTTATCAATTAGCTTTTCATTCTTAGTCTGAAAAATAGACCATTGATTATTTATAAATGATTTTATTTCGTTTCATTGCTGCCTAAGACCTGTGGGCTGTCAACTGCCCATCAAATGTTGTAATCGAATTTTAGCTGACATCCCATTATCCGAATCAGCTAAAATTTGATACACATATCAACCCGATGACAATGTAATATGACCTTGGAACTGACCTTTTTAGAAATTCATACCATATAAAAGGTTTCGTTTTTAAACGATTTTATTTAGTTTCACTGCTGCCTATGGCCTATAGGGTGTCGACTGATAATCAAATCTTGTAATCAAATTTTAACACACTTCCAACTATTCGATTAAGTTAAAATTTTGTACAAATATATAAACCTAAATGTTAACAAGACCTTGAACGCATATTTCAAGGTCATTTTAAGGTCAGCTTAGTTTTTTAAATAAGAACCTGCGTTTTTTATTGCAGAAATGGAAAGTAGGGAAAAATCCCCTTCTGACAATATAAATATGTCATATGCTTTTTTTACGTAGAGATCATTTGAAAGTTAATCGCACTTGTCTGACAAAATAATGCAAAAAGACCTAGAAACCAAACTGTTTAATGACGAGACATAAGTTTCTTTATGTAGAAAAGACTTCACATTTATGATTTTGAAACTGACCTTGTACGAATATTTGAAACCTATTTCAAGGTCAGCTTTGTTTTTTTTTTTCAAATAAAAACCCCCCCATTTTTTTAATTAAACAATATTATTTAGTTTCACTGCTGCCTATGGGCTGTCGCTGACAATCAAATCTTATAATCGAAAACTGAAAAGAAAATTTTTTTTTTAAGATAAGCGATTTTATTTTCATGAAAGTCGTGCACTTAATGGTATAACATAACTTTCTATATAGAAATCTGGTAAAAATAAAATATATACGAAAAACAGTGAATCTATTGTATAAATTCGTATTTAAGACTAGTTTGATAATTTATTTTGGTTAGAAGAATGATTAAAAAGTGATTAATGTACATAATTTTCAATTTGAGAAAATCTCATTCTCATGTGGCTCGCAATTTAAAATATAGTTAGCACAATTTGTGTCATATGAGGCAAGCGCCTACGATTTTATAACCAAAATAAATTATCAAACTAGTAATCTAAAATATGAATCTACTGTATATCACTATTTTTCGTATATTTTTTTACCATATTTTTAAGAAAGTTATTTCATACCGTTTAGTGCACGACACTTTCATGAAAATAAAATCTCTTTTCTTAAAAAAACTTTTTTATTGATTGTATTCTCGGTTTTAGACTTGATTCTTGATTTAAAATAAAAGTAAGCATCTTTGTGATATTATTTAAAAAAAATGTTAATATCCATTTTGAAAATTCAAGGTTGACAAATTCGTATTAATAAATAAATGTAACAGTGGTGAATTATTAACATCTAATTGGTCATTTAAAATGTTATCTGTATTCTTAAGTTTGAGTGACTATTATGATCAATTAGATGTTATAATTCACCATTGTTAAATTTATTTAATAATACGAATTTGTAAACCTTGAATTTTTAAATAGGTACTTGAACACTTTTATTATTATTTATTTCTAAACTTTGTTTTTTATTATGAATTTTGACATCTGATGAAGTAGCAATTCTACGAAACATTTTAAGCGTATTTAAAATTTAATTTTAAATAAAAAAAACAAAAATGAAAATTTGAAACAGCTTGGTTTCTTTTCATATGGTATACTTAGTATGGATCTTCTTCAAATAACGATTGCCTCAATGAACTATTTATTAATTCTAGGAAACTCTAGATAAAATGTTGATCTTGTGCCAGCATGGAAGTTGCCACAATAGGTCTGGACCGTTTATTTTGTTTTTTTAATATCATAAATTTTGCTAAACATACCCTTACACGCCAGTATTCAAATGTTGGTAGCACAAGGCTGTCAGAAAGTGTCAAACAAACATCAATATTAAAATATCTAGTAGATCTGGTGATGAAACCCGTTATCTTAAAAGCTTCAAAATGTCTGCTGTTATGCTATGTCATTAATAGAATAAGCTTGATTTCGAGCATTCTTATTAAGAACAAAAGACATTGGCCAGCATTTCTTATCGTTAAGATAAAATCCATTTATTCCACACCATTCGACAACGCTATCCAGATCCTGCTGCAGATATTCATAATCATCAGCAGTCGACACCTTAAAAAATTTAAAGTCGTCTGCAAACATTAAGGCTTTTAAGTATTTGATCACGCTGCATATATTATTAAAGACTATCAAAAATAAAACAGGTCCCAGATTAGAACCCTGAGGAATACCATGAGTACTTTTATATACATAGGATTTGGCCCCCTTTATTTCAACATATTGCTTTCTAGCGGTTAGATATGAAGCAATAATATTCACTAGATTTTTCGTGACATTCATTTGCCTAAGGGATTGTATTATAAGGGTATGTTTTACTCTATCAAATGTCTTTGCCACATCAGTGTAGATTACATGAACTTGTACCGTTTTATTAAAATATTTATTAATTTACTGTGTAAAAGTAAGAAAGTTGACCTATCTGGGAACTCATGCTGACATTCCAATATATTGTGCTTTACTTCATCATATATTAGAAATCACCATTGGAAATATTTTTGAATTTGTTTCTACTTTGGTAATAGGCCTATAATGATTTACCTTTGTAGTACGCGATTCTGTTGGATATATTGATGTTTTAAGGGAAATGTTAAATATATACTGCAATGGCTCTACCAGAGATTCGCTACATCCCTTAATGACATAGCCGGGTAATCCCGCAGGTTCAATTGATCTGTTACCTTTCAACTTTTGAACTGCTCAAATTAACTCAATTTCATTAATGGGCTAGTTACAGAAATAGCTTTTAGATATATCCACATTACATTCCATCAGTGGCGGCTGGTGCATTAAAAAAAAGTAGGGATTGCAATTCCAATGGTATATTAAAAACATAGATATGTTTAAAATCTGCCATAGGCACCGGTGGATGAAAAAATGGTAATAATTCGGATTAGAGTAAATCTAGAGGTGGATATCATTTTGGTTTTGTTTATTTTCATTTGTTTTTGATAATTTTCTTGATTTTTCCAATAACAAAAAATACACTCTAATAAAAGCATCTCTATTATTATAACAATTCATAAATGGGCACTTTTTTTTTTATCGGAAAAATCAAGAAAATTATCAAAAACAAACAAAACCAAAATGACACCCACCTCTAGATTTACCCTAATTCAAATTATTACCGAATAAAAGTCTTTAAAATCTAGTTAGTATGAAACAAAGCAGTGTATTTTAAGTAACTAAACATAAAGAAGGTAGTAAATTTTAAAAATATAGCAGTCAAAACAAAATGTATTTATAACTTACTGTGTGAATTATTTATAAAGAAAATCCATACGCCGATCTTTGACATTAGCAAACTTATCAATAACCCGCGGATTGAAATCAGGTATGCTTTCGATAAGATCCCTTTCTTTAGAAAGCATTGCCAAAGCAGAAAGTCTTTCTTGGCTCATAGTATTCCGTAAAAACGTTTTTATCCGTTTGAGGGTAGAAATGCACTTTTCTGCTTCAGCCGATGTCATCGGAATAGTAGTTAAAATTTTTAAAAGTTTTAGAACTTCACTAAATGTCTCACTTAGCTCGATGTTTTGCGAAAGATAGTTATAAAGTACAAGAAGTCCCGAAATTTCTTCTTGATATACAATAAACATTGCTTGTAAACTTTCATTTTGAATGATTTTTGACGTACTTTTAAATATCGATGCTTTTTCCAAATATTGTTTCAGAGCACCGTTTAACTTATCATTAAAATCAACTAAACCTCGAAAAACCTCCGAATTAAAGGAAGACGTAGACTCATCATGTCCTTGTAATGCGAGTTCGAAAGCTCCACAGAATTAATTATAAAGTTTAAATTGTATCGATTATGTCTCACTTTTTCATTCTGCAGTTCAATATCTCTTCGATAAGCCCTACTTAATTGAGCAGCTACGTTAACAGTCCCAAAAAGGTGAATATTGCAAAACATTTTTCATATGTTTTGCGGAGAACGTATGCTTTTAATACAGTCCCCCGAATGATTTAAGTCGGTAAAACTTCCTTTGTCCAAGAAGTTTCTCCTCCAAATAATAAACAAGGAAAACAAAATAGAGCATTTTTAATTTCACAATCACAAAGCCACGTATGCTTATTATAAAGGTCCGGATTAAACTTCTTAGTAAAAGTTCTTTTTTTGCTAGACACGGATTGTTCTATTTTTAAATTCGGAGTAGGCCTTCAGAGCCTTTTTATTTCAGCCTTATCACTTAATGACTGACCACAGAATGGCTCTGTAATTAAACTCTGAACGGAATTCATTTTTGTTTTTACCAAAACGCAAAACGTAAAAGAAAACAATAGCGCACAACAAACAAACGACAACTACAAAATGGACAGGCAAAATAACGTTGTTTTCTCGCGGGGTAACCCGGTTTAATATATGTTTAAATCTTACATTAGACGTTACAATTTCCGATTGCCCAAATACGATAACGACGAAGTGCGTATGTTCACCTATTTGAAAGCATATCTATAGTTGTTTCAAAACACGTGCAATTTTAATGTGACGTCACTATTTCATCGCCAAAACCTCTGAATCTGCTTGAAATAAATTGATAGGGAAAATACAGCTTAAACAAAAGTGTGCAAGTCGACTTGCGACATTCATTACGCGTATGAGATGAAATTAATCTCCACGTCTCAACTCCATATACACTCCAATGTATTAGCTTGGATTGCATTAAAATTGCACACCAGCAAAGCGATAACGTTTCCAGGCGTAATACTGTAATACTGACAAATTATTCTTGATATTTAGGTGAAGTGAGTAAAATTATTTCAATAATTGATTGCTGTTCGCGTATAATCTAGGTAAAAAAATTACTAATACTGTCATACAGACAAATTATTTTTGATATTTAGGCGAAGTAAGTCAAATTATTTCAATAATTGACTGCTATTCGCGTATAATCTAGGTAAAAAAATTAATTTAAATTTAATCATTAAATTATCGGTAGAAATTTAAAAAATATTTTTTTTTTTGGGAGGGGGGGGGGGGGTTGCGCAAACCTCACTGTTGTACGAGCAGTCGTAGAGCTCGCTTATTGTACCATTTTCTAGTTAAAAGTTAATAAACTGTTGCAAAAAAAACCAAGTTATAACAGATTCAAATAATCACCTACCGAAAAACACAATTTTGGCGCTGTGAACAGGATTCTTAAGGAGGAAAAACAGAAAATCTCAGAAGAATATGGTTCTAAAAGATACAAGCGGTAAGTGAACTTCTTTCTCCTGTTTTGTGATTGTAGCTTGCGGTAGTGACGTGTTAACTAGTTCTCAAATGTCCAATAGTACCAATCCAAACTCATCAATTCCAGCAAATTCCGAGATAACTCATCCTGAACCTTTTTCTATTGAATTTTATGCAAATCGAAATCGAATACATTCAACAACAACAGATTCAAATTAGATCAATTTATATTAAATCGTAACAATTCAAATGATCTAGCAAACCAAACTTAAAAAACTTCCCTACCATATTTTATATTATCTAGAATCTCAGGCAAAGTTAAAGAGCAATTATCATCTCAAAGTTTTGAGACATGGGAAAAGTTGAGGAAAAAATTTTTATAATCTATCAAGATAATAAACATTATGTTCAGCTAATGGAAGAACTAAATAACTGTCAACAATTCTTCACTGAGCCAGTGAACGAATTCTTTCAACAAGCAAAATAGTCGAAATGCAAATGAATTACCCGGTAAAATTCAAACAATTAACGAAATAACATTAAATAGATTTGTTTTTCATACGAAACCTGAAATTTCTCAAATATTACATTGGAAAGATTTCGATTCTCTTAATTCCTTGCTATTATTCCATTTAATGAACGTAGGCATTTATTACAAATAAAATTTCACAGATTAAATTAGAAAACAAACGTTTTATTCTTAACTCTGGAACGGAAACATCAATAAAATATTTGTTAAAAAGGGAAATACAATCACTAAAGAAGCGACAAATAGAAATAATCTCAAACAACATTCAAAATTTCAATGCCAGTATTCAAAATTTCAAATTAAATGAAGCTTCTTTAAACAAAAACATGAAATTTTTCAATTTATTTGATAATCAGACTGTTGAAAGAAATATTGAAAATAAACCTTAGATCAACAATAAATTTACATTTTACACTATTGACTCAATTATTGGCGAATTTAAATGAAGAATCAGCCCGATAGATTTATTAAAATAATTATCCCGAATTAAACTAAGCAATAACTTACAGTTACATCTTCCATTAAATTACTTGACAATTCACAGATACTTTGAAATTAGTAAATTACAAGTTTTACATGATAATGAAATACATATTTTTTCAATCTCAGTTCTATTAACTGAAGACGTAAATTATATTCCATTTAAACTTCTTCCTTTACCTATTCCCCACAATTACTCTGATCTATATTCCTACATTGAACCAAATTTTCCATTTCTAACTATGAGTACTAGTAAGGTTCACTACGTGCAAATGCAAGACCTAACCAGGTGCACAGAAGTCACTAACGAAGACTTCATCTGTAAGAACACTTGAACATGGAGAGTTCAAGAACATCCAATATGCGAAGTATTTTTTTTATCACTGTAAGCGAGCATATTCCTGAAGATTGTCAAACACGGATTGTTAAAGTTAACTTTGAGATTTGGCATCCACTCCGAAGCAACGCCTGGTTGTAGTATCGCATCCGATTCCTTTTATATTATCTTATAGGAAATTTTCAGTTGAAGACATAGACGTGAGATTCCCTCAATTAATATCTTTAGAGCGTGGCTGCACAGGATATACTCGAACAATAACCTTAGAAACTTCCAGTTTGATAATCCACAACATTTCACTTGGATGATTGTTGCTTGACAAAACAAATTAAATTAAATATCACACCAATTCAACTCGAACCAGTGAAGATAACCAATTTAAAACTGAATGAATTTCAGCTTGCAACACATAAATTGAAGCAAGTAGAGGATACACTGAATAAACAAATTAATAAGCCATTTATTTTTCAACATTCCCATTGGTATTCAACTGCACCGTCATTGATTTTTTTAGTCAAATTTAGTACTGAATGTTTGGTTACATACAGTTAATTCACAACAGCAGTCCAATCCTAACAACAGTGCAGGATGATGAGAGGTAACAATGGGTTATCATCATTTTCTGCTTTGCAATCCTGCAAATGGGGCAGACAATTACCAAATCCAAGAAATCGTAAACATTACGGACGCAGTTAATTAATCAGGTTAGTTCAGGTTAGAGCCTCCACCCCATTCATATACAACACAGTACAGTATGACGAGCGAAAGCGAGTTGACAGGATTAATTCAATGTGCCCTAAGCCCAGACTACCAAAATCATCGAGGGGGAGCGAGATCCGCGTTCCCAATACAACAGTCGGGCAAGTCTATTTTTCTTGAAGCTCTTGGAAGGGGGGATAGGTGAAGGCGATCCCCCTTGGATCCGCCCTTGCAAAGTAGATCGATTTTAGTTTATTCATTATGTATTTCTCATATGAGTTAACTATCTATACTGATAAACGGTGTTATCCTGAGCGACTGATTGAGATATCAACGCACAATCCAAGCTATTAAAGATATTATTATGAAATTTTGGAGAATGTTTGGCAATACCATATAGACACTCATTAAGAAAGGATTTTTTTAAATTCGCACTCCAAAAGGGTGAAAAGGGGTAAATTGTCATTTGATAAACTTATCGATATCTCTTGATCAAATTCGATTTTAGTTTCAAAAGATAGCTCCTAACAATATCTGAAAACGAATTTCTTGATTTTTCGATATTCGCATTTTAAGAGGTTGTTTGTCTTTAAGGGAGCGTTCTACTTTCTGACAACGTTCGTTTTTCTTCTTGTTGATCTTTTAGACGACATTGTCCTTTTTTCTGACGACATTCTTCTTCTTGTCTTTCTTTCAAACAACGTGCTTCTTCCTGTTTTTCTTTTTGACGACGTTCCTCTTCTTATTTTTCTTTTTGACGACGTTCCTGTTCTTTTGTTTGTATTGAAGGCGATGTTGTTCAATACGTTCCGTAAAATCCGCCAATAATTTATTTATTTGCTCCATTTCGGCTGTTTGCTCTCTAGTATTACATCATAAAAACTTCTAGAATATTCTTGAAAACCCGTTTCTAAACTTCTTTGTCGATAACAAATCCGATGACGTCCGTTTTTCGCTATTTCTTCTAGTTTTCAAATAAAATGTTCTAAAAATTTATCGCCCTCTTTTAGGTTGCCAATAGAATTTTCTAGAACTATTCCGAAAATCAGGCTTCTTTCTTAATAACAAATCCGATGGTGAAGTCAGTTTTTCGCTATCTCTTCTAACTTTCAAATAGAATATTCTGGAAAGTCGGTGATAATCCTCACTTCTGACACCAATCGTTACGGTTTTCTCTCTTTACAATCGCTCACTGGGTTCGCATAATAAAACGCAACATTTTTCACTAACGAAAATCCAATACTATATTAAATTCTTCTTAACACTACTAAATCACAATTATCTTATTACTACTTCTTAATATCTTCACTATCAAATACAACTATTTTAAAACTCATATCCTATCCCTATTTATATACCTATAAAATTTTCCAGAATTAACAGGAAATATACTACCATAAAAGTTAAGAACTATCTAGAAATATGACTCATCAATATAATATTACTTTCAGTATATTATAGCAAAGATGGCTCATCGTATCGGAATATTTGTATACGAGGGCGTATCAATAAGTTTTTCCTAGTCGTTCAGAACAATCCTTCGTATTTCAGATTCCAAATCAGAGATCCTCCTCCTTAAGCCTGGTATCATAATAAAGCATTCCAAACAGTCAGGGCAATATCGCAAACACCATTATGCGAACTCTCATTTCGGAACTTCTCACTCCTGAACAATTTTTGCATATTATTTGTCGACATATATCGCATAGGAATCCAAACAACTCATTCTTTTCCTCCTTTTGTATGCATTCATTCATGCATTTAAAACACATGTCCATTTTGAGGTTAAGTATTTAAAAGCAGGAAGAGAACAAGAAAATGGTTTGATAAAGAATGCCAAGAAAAACTACAAGACAGACAGAAGAAACGAAACATTATGATTCAACAAGAAACAACAGAAAACAAAGAAAGCTATATAACACCCCGACGAGAAACAAGAAAACTAATTAGACAAAAGAAAAGGGAATATGAAATTCTACAAATCGGTGTCAAATGAGAAGAAAGGCTTCAGACCTAACTCTGTGTCTATACTTACAAAGAATAATGATGAACTCAATCAATGAAGAGGAGATACTCCAAACATGGCAAGAATATTTCCAAAGTCTACTAAACCTACATCAAGAGGAAGAACATAGAGAGGATATATATATTGGGGAGGACCCAACAATAGAAGAAACAGTACAAGCAATTAACAAATTAAAGAACGCAAAATCCCCAGGCTCCGACAATATACCGGCCGGCTCAAGTACGGAGAGGAGGTTTTACATAGACAATTACACACACTAATCACACTTATATGAAAAGAAGAGAAAATGCCAGCAAAATGGCACGAAAGCATAATAATCCCTATCCATAAAAAGGGAAACAAAACCAAGTGCTCCAACTATAGAGTTATCTCCCTACTTAACACGGCATACAAAATCTTATCGAATATCCTATTAAGTAGACTAACGCCTTTTGTAGAAAATTTTCTAGGGGAATACCAAGCCGGATTCAGGAAAAATAGATCGACTATAGATCAGATCTTTACTATAAGACAGCTACTTGAAAAAGGATGGGAATTCAATAGAACTATCCACAATATTTTCATCGACTTCCGACAAGCATACGACAACATTGAAAGGGGTCAACTGTGGAATGCAATGGCAGAATTTTCGATTCCAAAAAAACTGATCCACCTCGTCAAAGTAAGTGTAAATGGCTGTAGATCCAGGGTACGAATAGGTAACCAACTCTCAGAATTGTGTGAAATAAACAGTGGCCTAAAACAAGGAGACGCACTGTCACCCCTCCTCTTTAATATACTCCATTGATAATTTGATTTCTAATGTTGCCTGCATTACACACTCCCAAATTTTTCTTCTTTGGAGGCCAACAATTTTTTATTACTTGTTTCGTCTTCCAGAACTATGTCTAAAATACTAAATTAACAATTTTGTTCTTTCGTTTTTATTTAATTTATTGCTCTCTGGCACCGTACCAAATCATACCTGTCAAATAGTTTATAAAAAAGACTGTTAAAGACAGATAAGTGGTCAGATAGAAGGACAAGCCGATGGACGGACAGACACCTAGTTACATGCATAAGTTTTAGTACTGAACACTAAGGAAAGATCTAGTCTATAATAAATTTAGAAAAAAAAATCTATATAGTGATTTATGCTATATATAAACAAATATATCACTAGTTAATGTATTTTAGTACATTTTAAGCCATAATATTTAATCATAATAAACGAAATATCTATTCAAACTATTTTTTAAGTCTCAGGATATTTAGATCCTATAAATATCATTTAAGAAAGAAAGTATTTTTATATAATGTCTCTGTTATTTTATTTAGTATTATATTCCTATACGTTACCCTTTTTAGATTCATGTTAAACTTAATTGTAATACAAGTTACTCCATCTAGATTGAAGCAGTCAGACCTCATAAATACTTATTATTGACTCGAACCACATAGTGCAGTTTTCTGTATCTTATGGATCAATACTAATCAATAACCACGGGTGTCTTATTTCTCTGGTATTCTACACAATTTTAATACCCATATTTTTTGTTTGCTTGTGAAAAACAGTAAAAATTCAAGAGGAATAGTAATTTTTATTTGTAAGTTTACCGGTAAACTTAGTTTTACTAGTTGTTAAGTTCATTTTCTTATAAATTCTTTGCTCATAAAATTTTCAGATGTCGGACCTATATTTTGTTAAATATAAAAAACTAAAACAAAATATGTTCCTTAATTATGAATAAGTATATTAAAATTTCTTGATGAATCTATTACTAAAAATGCTATATTAACATTTTCAAACAGCTTGCAATTCTTTTAAAATCACTACAAAATTCATCGTGTTATAAAACTGGTTGCATAACGCACTATTATAACAACCTTTCTGTTCCTTATTTCCATGAGAACGCCTAACTTTCTTTATGTATAATAGAGGGCACAATCGTTATTATTTAATTTACATTTTTATAAATTTAAGTATATAAATATCTCACGAAATATTTTATGCTTTATAGATAGAAGAACGCGCGTTGTTTTTCTAGTTGGACTCACTTTCTGACTAATTTTTGGATGCGCCTGACTTAACGTTGGGCCTTTAATTAAGTAAATGAGTAATATTGTTTTACGCAGGGCTGTCAATTTGTTAGTTATTCCTTGCATTTGCCAGGAATAGATGTCATCAGAAATTGACAAAATGTTAAGGCGAAATGTATATACAATTAATGACAAGGGTATAAAAAACGATAAGATATCCCATCTCTAAAATTAAATCTCTCTACTATCTCTTTTTGCTTCTCACATTTTATGGTTTTGCAGTCTAAAATTTAAAGGATGGACAATCTTGTTATCATCTGCCTTTTTCTAATATTCAGTTTAAATGAGCAATGTTAGCTTTTTCTTATCACACGTATTTTGCCAGGAGTTGCCAGAAATAAATATAAAACTTGCAAGTATTTTTTTGTGGAACATTTGACAGGACTGGTTGTATGGTACAAAGGAAGGGTAAACCTTTTATTACGATTAATATATATTTTTGTTTAATGTTTTTAACAGGAATTTCTAATAAGATATTAAATAATTGTAATATGTTTAAAGTTCATTAATCAATGAGTTAATGAAAAAAAAAGTTAAGACATAGTATTTTATTGGTTCATTCCAGTGTTCTTTATATATTTTGAGCCCATAAAAACACGGTTTTTTTGGCGAATCTGCGTCAAATGACCCATAATATGGTATAAACAAATTGCAAAAATCAATATTTTATTCTTTTTGAAAATAAAAATGTTTTATTTCTTGTTATTTTGAACAAACAATGCTGTATGACTTTTCCTCTAAGATTAACTCCACTAATATTTACAAAATGCGATTTTATGAAATTTTTACGCACGCCAATTTTTTTTCCAAACGCAAACATCGTCTATAGTTGATTTAGAAAAAAAATGAGAATCCAGTGCTGCGATTCTATTAAAATAAAGGGAAAGATAATGTCATAATAATAATCTTGCCTCTTTTGTTGAGTGTATAATAAAGCATATCACACTCTTGAAACAGATAAGGAAAGGGAATGTTAAAAAATACACTTACAGAATCGGGCTGCAGATCACTATCGGAGAAAAATGCATCGTATCAAGGCCTTTAAAACCCATTAATAATTTTTATTGTTTGTACAAGGTGAGTCAACGATTGGATGAAGTAAGTTTATGCTTTTTAGATAAAATTTACCAATAAACTATATATACCTATATTTTAAGGGGCTAAAGTATTATAACAATTTACCAAAGAATATTAAAAGTTATGAGACAGTAAGACAGTTTTGTAGGATGAGTAAACCTTATGTGCAATATACAAAATTTTAGGTAATATGTGTATATGTATATTTTTTTTCTCTTTGTTAAAAATTTAAATAATGTTAAAATTTTATATTTATGTTTAGTTGAATATTGCGTAGTATGTTATTTTTGCTAATAAATTTATATTCTATTCTATTCTACTACATTATATGGTTTACTTATACCCATTTCAAAAATATTTGAGACTACACCCAAAAACGAGGAGAGTTGTATTTTTTGAAATTAAACATCTTGTACACTGTTTCGATTTAACGTCTACTTGTACAACTTTATATTAAAGGTTTCATAAACCTTCACTTTATAGTTTCTGAGATAATTGTGTTTAAGAAAAAAAGTCACTTTTTCAAGCATTCATTCAATCGTAAATACCGTTCTTAATTTTGCAAGAAATATAGGTATTCAGATTTATTATCCAGGAAGACCAAATCTTAGGAGACTATTTCTATTAAACATTTGCAGTAAAAGCTAAGGGATGTTCAACACATATACTATAACCCTACAACTTTGGTTCAGTATGTCTTATACGCAGTGTTACCAACCCTGTCCTAGCGAAAAACTGCAGAAAAATGTAAACGTTAATAAAAAAATCTAAAACTACAGTATTTACTTATTTTGTATTATTTAATATTACTAACAAGGAAGGTACCTGAAGTGTCCAACTCAGATTTTAATGAAACTTCAATATGTTGTAGAAAGTACAAAAATAAGTTTACATCTTTCCGGGTTTTCAAAAATAAACTAGTAAAGGAGGGTGAGTCACCCCAAATACTTTTTTTTTTAATATCTCAAGTTCTAATTAAGATAACTCTAGAAAACAAAATAAAAATTATTTGTTATTTCGAAATTATATTAAACTATGGTATTTTCACCCTCAAGGATATTATCCCTTATTTTTTATTAAGGTAAACCATATATTTGCGCACGTAATTTAATTGTAAAAATTACGAAATTTAATGGGATTGTTTGAAAAAATTTTTTCACGAATACCTTGTCACTTAGTTGTTGTGTTTCGGGGTTTCTAAAAATAAACCAATAAAAGAGGGTGAGCCACCCCCAAATGCTTTTTTTACATCTCAAGTTCTAATTGAGATAACTTTACGAAACAAATATTGATGGTTTAAGGCATCCTAAACATTCATCGTAGTAAGTTTTTCATTGAGAGAAAAATGTGTCTTCATCAGACGGCACATAACATTGTGTTTCATTGTAATTAAAGAACTTCGTCTGCATTACTAACTGTCTAAAACACAAGTCGTACTGTTAAAAATACAATATATTGACTTAATGTTATCTTTATTTATAATAGAAAGATCTTTTAACGCATTTTATATAATTTTAACCCGAGTTTCATAGAATTCAAATTCAACCAAGCAATAATCGACCATACGATGTGTTTGAGTTTGAGGAATATGCTTTTCCTCTTTCTCTGACCTTGATTATTTTTCTAATTCAACTATAGACAATCCAAAGTGTTGGTTACAAGGATTAATTTAAACCTTTAAAAAAATTGGCGTAAAACGGTAATACAACGTTAAATTTCCGTAAAATTGTATTTTTCTAATTTTCTAGAATTTTTTTCTGGAAAACAAATTATATAAAAATGAAAGTACCTTTTAATATAGTTTCTCTGTTCTATTGTTACTCTAGATCATATTTAGATTTCTGTTAATTAAGCCGAATATTAATTCATAAGTATGGGACGATTAACCATTTTAATTCTATTATTCAATATAAATAGTATTTTCTATTAAATTCTTAAAATATTTTGAATCAACCCTATTATAGTTCCACTCGCGCCCTCTAGATAGTGGCAGCCAAAGCTCATGAAGTCTTATTGTTGACTTAAACCATATAGTGTAGCTTTCTGTACCTTGTAAATCAATACTAATCGACTAGCGTAGCGAGAGATGGTCCACCCTCTCTATAACCCTACACTATTCAAAGATTCATCTTTTTTGTTTGAATTTGTTAAATATGCGATGTACTGTTTGCACACGTAGCCAGGCCAGTGGGACAGGCCAATAGACTAAGCCAGGGCTGTTAGAAACAGAAGGGGTTCGGAAAGAAGACACACCAATGGACGGAGAGACATAGAGTTGATTGCTAGTGTTCCAATTTTTAAATTAACACCAAAAGAATGGTATACAAGTTAGAAAAAAAATAGTTTGTGATATATGCTATGTATAAACAAAGATATGAATAAGTTAATCCTACAAGCAAATCCTCAAGTTGACAATGATTTAGTTGTGTATCCTAAGCAATCAAAATTGATAAAATTCTTTTCAGTTTTAGAATATTTTAATTAAAAAACTCTGTTTATCTTAGAAATTCCTATCTATTAAAAAAATACCAAATTGTCACGTCACAGGGTATTTAGATTCTATAAATACTATATAAGAACAAAAGTATCTTTCAATGTAGTCACTCTTTTCATTATTCAGCATAGTACTATAAAATTGGTAAAACTGAATTTCTATTACTTGTAAATTATAATGCAACCTACTCCATCTAGATTGTGGCAGTTAAGGCTAATGGAGCCTTATTGTTGACTTGAACCATATAATACACCTTTCTGTATCTTGTGAATCACTACTGATACTAATGAAGTGATCCCTTCTCCCCCTATTGCAGAACACAATTTTAATATCCATCTTTTTGTGTATATGTGAAAAACATGCGGCAGAAACATTAATGCATTTTTTGCCGTATTTAAATTAAATCATAAACATTCAAGAGGAATAGTACTTTTTAGTTGTAACGTTACCGGAAAATTCAATTTTACTACTTTTTTTTTGTTCATTAGTCAATGCGCAGTTTCGTAAGATATTCGCACTTATATCTTATTAAATATAGAAAACTAAAACAAAATGAGTTGCTAGTATGAACAAGTATATTAAAATTTATTGATAAGTCTATTACCAAAACATACGATATTAACGTTTCAATAAAGCAATTTTATTAACACACACACATCACCGTTTCATCGTTGTGTAAAATTGGTTGCATAAGATACTATTATGTGCCTTGTCGCATTGAAATTTTCTTATCGTCTTTATGCATGGTAGAGGGCCCCACCATAGTTATTTAATCCACATTATTTTAAATTTAATATATAAATCACCAATTATATACTAAGCAAGATATGCAGAACATTTTTTGATAATATTGGCACCTCCATTTTTGGAGCTAATTTTTGGATGTGCCCGACAAATGTCGGGCCTTTAAATAACGAAAATCAAGATGCACTTGAATGTTATTGCACATGGCATCAATTACAAGTATGTTTGCGTATCCGGCATGTTCTATTCACTTGCATACGCAGTGTTGCCAGTCTTACCGTTTCTAAATGAAGCCACCATTCTTTCAGATATCGCAAGTAAATCATCTACCTCTTTTTTCAGAAACCGTAGTTCACCAAATATTTAAAATAATTACAAAAATCTTTATTATTTCGCATATTATTATAGCTATTCTTTTGAGTCATTATTACGTTCAATTCTAAAACTTGAAGTAATCATGATCACTTCGATTCAATGACAAGTAAATGCATATTGAAAAAAGCATGAAGTTATCAGTATCACTTTAATCAGTAACAGTTTACTCTAAAGAATACTACCAATTATGAAATAGGTACCTTCCACGGATTCCAAACGATTTCATGCTTAAAGATCGACAAATTTTCTTCAACTCACTAAAGTGGCGCTACGCTTCACATGTTATTCCGTTGTTCTATCCTTATTTGCCAGTGCACAGTGAAAACGAACACGTGACTTTCCATCTGTTGAACAGATTTTGTATCTAGAAAGGTTAGTAGAAATGACTCAAAGTTGAAGCTGCCCAAATAATATCTTTAATTCGCCTTTTTCGTTCAAAAACAACAAAAAAAATTACGAAAGAGAGTAGTGAAGTGATAGTAATGAAAGTCGGCAAGTTAATTTTAAAAACTGGATAAAACCGATTTGTATTAATTTTCTAGTTTAAAATAATTTGATGTCAAATTTATAACAAAAATATTAAGATATTATTTATATCCCTACATAAATGTTGTACAGTTTTGTTAATTTACATGTAAAATTGAATTTTATAGCTCATATAAGCTTTTATTTAATGTCTAGCAGATCTACCGTTTTCTTTCGAAATTACCGTTTTTTCTGATCAGATCTACCGATTTTCATACGAAGTAGGTTGGCAACACTGTGCATACATGCTTTAAAAATAAAAACAGCCAGATACACTCAAGCAATGTTGCCTATCTTATCGTTTTTCAATGAGATGTACCGTTCTACCGCTTTTCATGTGATTACCGTTTTTCACTAACCGTTTGGGTTATAATTTATGGCATATTTATGTAAAGTAATTACAAAAAACCTTATTATTATTGCATAATATATTATTTATCTGATTTACAAGCCAAACGGCTTCGCACTCCCTCCAGGGAATATTGACTCAGACCAGGTACACAAAGATACCAAAAGTATGAAGCTCTGTGGGAACCCTTTCCATGTTATCGGATCCTAGGTGACATGGTCTGCTGTATTTCCTACGAATTTTCGGGGGGTTCGCGCGGTTGCAAGGAGAATTGCCTTCTGCATCGGTTTATACAGGTGTTTACTAAGGCCCAGTCCCTTGATGTTCTGCAAGAGAGGTTCTTTGGTATCACTCCAGTTGTTGACAGTACTATGGGAATCGTTTGGACGCTGTTCATTGCCCATTGTCTTCGGATTTGCACCTCCAGATCTCTGTATTTGGCGATTTTCTCGTTGTATCTTGGCCTTAGGTCGTTGTTGTTAGGTACAGCGATGTCGATTAGTGTAGTTCGCCTAGAAATTTTATCTATTAGTATAATATCTGGTCAATTATGATCCTTCAGAACCGTTCGGTCCCAATATAACTTGAACTGGTTGTTCTCAAGAATAGGCTCTGGATTGTATTTGTAATAAGGCACTTTTCCTACCTGTAATAGGTTTAACTTTTTTGCTTCTTGGTGGAGTATCTTAGCGGCTGAATTGTGTCTTTCCTTATACTCGGTTGCGGCAAATGCGTGGCATCCTCCAGTTATGTGCTGGATTGTCTCTGATGTTCAACAGCCATATCTGCATTGGTCATTTTCTATTGAGGGATCTCTAATGATGAACTTCCGATAGTTCTTTGTCGGAATAACCTGATCTTTGATAGCTAACAAGAAGCCCTCCGTTTCCGGAAACATCTGTCCAGAAATCAACCAGTAGTTCGACGCTGAGTTGTCGACATTGTCCTGATTAACCTCATTTAGATGCCGTCCATGAAGTAGCTTCTTTAGCCAGGTTTGTAACTTCTCTTGGTCTGTTGGGTGGTGAGAAGTAATATCCTGTTCCCTCAACTGTAGCGGCGTGGAAACGTCTGTCTCGCATATTGCTCGATGTAGTGTGGAAGAGTCCGCTAACCTGTGGAAATATGACCGTACGTTTATTATTTGTTGGTCGAGCTGCTTACCAATATTTACCAATCCTCTTCCTCCTTGGTGTCTTGGAAGCATTGTACGTTCAATGGCACTCCGAGGGTGATATTTTTGTTAGGAGTATCCTTATTTTTCTTTGCAGGTTTTGGATCTCCGTCCTGCTCCATTTTACAATTCCAAAAGAGTAGCTTAGCGCAGAGCAAGCATACGTGTTGAGCGCCTTAAACAAATTTCTACTATTTAAGTTAGTTCGTAATACCCGCCTTACCCTCCTGATAAAGTTGGTTTCCCCAGAACTCTTCTACCTGCTCTCTATTGGGATATCTATTATCTGTCATATTAGGTGGAGAGTTTAGCTTACGGTAGAAAGTCTTTTCTGATCGTTGGAAGAGCACATTGTCGCGTTTTCGGTTTTGCTGGTTTTGTACCTCTTTAGCCGTCCTGCAATAACAGAGAGCTTCTGTTTCAGCGTATCAAGGCATTGCTGAGCAGTAACATTCGCTGGGTCTAGTTGCGAATGATATCGGACACGATTCATTATTTCTTCAATTCGCCTTTGCAGTCTACTTGTTCTTGTGCCCCTGATGTACTCCATCAGCTGTCCTATATCTATTCGAAGATTTTCAATTTTCTTATTTAGACGTTCTTCCCATGGTGGTGTGTTGGGTTCTGTTCTTGCTGATCGGCGCTCTGTTGTAACTGTAATTTCTAAAGCTCTAGCTACAGCAGTCGCGGCACAGTAGATGATCATATGCAAGGACTCCAGAGTGTAAGCATCTGAAACATAAGCTGGTAAAATCCGATTGTTCATGATGTCCAACATGGCACCTAGTTTTTTGGATGAATTAATTTTTGGCAGTGCCGGTCTTCTTAACGGATTGCTTCCATCATACTCCAGGAGCGCAGCACTCATTTCCGTTGACAGGTTGTGATAAAAGAGTTCAGTGTTATACTGTTGAGCATCGTCGTTCAGCTGTTCCTGTTGTTCTAGGACCTCAGGTTCCGGTTGCGGCTCAGGTTCAGCAATCGGATTGTTGTTATTGTCAGTGCCTCTGATCTCACGTTCAATTTCCGCTTTGATGCTATTAAGCTGTTTCGGAGAATAACTCTATATTGGTCAGCTATTCTCTGCTGGGACACTTGCATGTGTGGGTACTCCCTGCAAAATTCGGCATGTAGTTGTTGTCTGTAGCCGATCATCTCTCGTCCTAGTTGAGTCACCCTATAAAAAATACGCATTATTGTCTCGTTCATGGACACAGTCCATTTCATGTGCTGTCTTGGTCGTCCCGCTTGAGTAAGAGTTGGTTGGGGTTCCCGCACAGCATCTTCGGCGGGTGGAGCTCTTGGAGTTATCTGACCCTCGTGTTGATATAGTTGTTGTCGTTGTTGCTGCCGGTCCACAGCGATGTCAACTTTCATGTCGTTGTTTCTTATCTCTCGTTCTATTTCCGCTTTGATGATGTTGAGTCGCGCTTCTGAGATTAGTTTATTTCGGAGAATAGCTCTGTATTGGTCCGCTATTCTCTGTTGTGACACTTGTAGGTGTAAATATTCCCTACAAAATTCGGCATGAAGCTATTGTCTATAGCCGATCGTTTCTCGTCCTAGTTCAGTCACCGTATAAAAAATGCGCATTATTGTTTCATTCATGGATGTTGTCCATTTCATGCGCTGTCTTGGAAGTCCCGCCTGAGTGAGCGCTGGCTGAGGTTCCTGCGCACCTTCGGAGGGTGGAGCTCTCGTTGTTGTTTGGCTCTCATGTTGTTGTTGGACTGTAGCTTCTTGTGCGACAGGGGTTCGCCTTCTCAACACCCTGCCACTTAAAGTTTGCGATGTCGAAGTGTTGCTTCCCCCAGAATCGGTGGAGCAGACCGCTTCTGCGGTGTAGGATTGTGGACCATGGGTCCTACCCACCTGAGGTACTTTATGTTTTTTACAGTCGATAATCTATATTGTATATTATTATTATATTAACTATAAAACAGGTACGTGACGAAATCTGAACGATTTCATGCTTAAAGGCCAAAAAATTTTCTTTAACTCAGTAGGTGGCGCTACGCTACACATGTAAGTCCGTTGTTCTATCCTTGTTTATCAGTGTTACAATAAGAAAGAATAAACGCAAATCTGACTTTTCACAGATAGAATTAATTTTGTATATAGAATGGTTGGTGGAAATTTTGCAATTGATATTTTCAGTTCTCCTTTTTTCGTTCAAAAAAAAACTAGAGTAATCATGTAAGTCGGCAAGTTAATTTAAAAATGAATAAAGCCGATTTGTATTCATATTGATTTTTTTTAATTTAAGGTAATCTTGTCTACTTTATAACAAAAATATTAAGATTTTATTTATTTTCTTACATACATGTTGCAATTTTTGTTAATTTAAACGTTACATTAAATTTTATAATACATACAAAGTACTATTTAATGTCTCTCTGGCAGATTTAACGTTTTTTTCTGTAATGCCGTTTTTTCGGAACGGTTTTACCGTTTTTCGTACGTGATAGGTTGGCAACATTGCACCCAAGAAGGTTTTGGACTTACACCCGATATAGTTGCCATGAGAAATAATCTAGTCAGCCTGTTTTGTTTCGCTTATGTATTGTCATAATTTATATTAAATGTCAACAAATAAACATTTATATTAAGGGATATTAAGGATAAGAACCTAGCGATAAAGCCTTGAAAAATATGTAAGAGAAATAGTATTTCGAAAATGAAATTCTCCATTTTTACCGGTTCAGTAATGAAAGGAAATTATTTTTTTATGCTCGTATTTTTAGAGGAGTTTAAAACTTGCTCGGCTTATAGTTAATTTTTCCATTTTAAACATTCCAAGTACTAACAAAAAACTTTAAAAAAATAAATAAATTGCAGTTTGTAGAAAGTGGTGTCCAAAATATTGTAAATTTTTTCAAGTTCCTACATTTGCCACTTGGTTCCTTGGGTACAATCCCTATTCAGTTTGTTTTTCTGGTTAACAACCTTCATAACTTTAGAATTTAACTATTTGGAACCATCTCTAGGAAGGTGCTTGGAGCTTTTTTTCCATAAACTACATAATTTTCAAAGTTTGGGGTACGCTTTTGTCACTAATTGGTTTTTCATGTTTTACTTAAAGGGCATGCAAAAATAATTTGAATACCTCATATTACTTCCCATTTTCGACAAAATAATACACCTAGACTTTAATTTTGACATTTTATTTGCGGTCTATTATGATTTACAAGCCAAACGACTTCGCACTCCCTCCAGGGATTATTGACTCACCAGGTATACAAAGATATCAAAAGTATGAAGCTCTGTGGGGATTCTTTCTATGTTATCAGGTCCTAGGTGGTGCGGTATTCTGTACTTCCTACCAACTTTCGGACGGTCCGCGCGGTTGCAAGGAGAATTGCTTTCTGAATCGGTTTATACAGATGTTCACTAAGGCCCAGTCCCTTGATGTTCTACAGGAGGTTATTTGTTATGACTCCAGTTGATAGTATTATGGGAATTGTGTCGACGCTGTTCATTGCCACTGCCTGCGGATTTGCACCTCCAGATCTCTGTATTTTGGCACTAGGTTGTTGTAGTTAGATACAACATTGTCGATTAGTCTAGTTCGTCTAGAAATTTTATCTGTTGGTATAATGTCCGGCCTATTATGAGCAACTGTTTGATCTGTTAGAACCGTTTGGTCCCAATATAACTTGAACTGGTTGTTTTCAAGAATAGGCTCCGGATTGTATTTGTAATAAGGCATTTTCCCTACCTGCAATAGTTTTAACTTATCTGCTAACTCTTGGTCGTGTCTTTCCATATACTCGGTTGCGGCAAACGCTTGGCATCCTCCAATTATGTGCTGGATTGTCTCTGATGTTCGACAGCCTTATCTACTGTTGCAATTAGCAATGCCCCTGGTGGTAAGGGCATGTAGCTAGCGATCTATTTTCGACCACCGTAGTAAATGTATGGATGTTTCGTCCCGATACCGGTGGTGGACTCATCAGTGGGATCCACCGGTATCTTTCCCAGACATCCCTGTACTTTCCACAAACTTGGACCTCTATTTAAGTCCAGTTTTGCCGGAAAGCCGTGGTGAGATGTTAAGTTCCATAACACTACATTGGTCGTTTTCTATTGAGGGATCTCTGATGATGAACTTCCGATAGTTCTTCGTCGGAATAACCAGGTCTTGGATAGCTGACAAGAAGCCCTCCGTTTCCGGAAACATCTGTCCTCAAATCAACCAGTAGTTCGACTCCGAGTTGTCGACATTGTCCTGGATGACCTCATTTGGATGCCGTCCATGAAGTGGGTGCGGTCTATTATTGTTATGTTTTTTTTGTGGAAAAATGTGTTTTTATTGAATTTTTTAAAAGCTTTGAAATCCTGTATACGATCATTTGTATCGAAACAAATAATATAAAGCTTTGTAATTGGGCATAAAATAGAGTAATAGTTATATCAAATATTATACGTGATTGTATTTAGAACGTACAGAATTGAAGAAAGGAAACAATAAATAAGTCGTTCTTAAGGGGAGAGGGGTGCAGAAGAAACATGTTATTAGAACACTGAACATTATATAGTAAAAAAAAAAATTACATGGATAATATTTATTTTATATTATCTCCTTAAATGAAACCAAGCAAAAATACATTATGCTGGATTTTGCGGGGGGGTCCCTAAAATATGCAGCTTCCCGGATAAAAGTTTGAAGCAAGTCTCAAGTTCTTAGGTAAGATATTACATAAGAACTTATGCAAGTTCTCACATAAGAACTTGCGCGAGGTAACAGACTATTTTTCGTTCTTATGTCGGTTCTGACTTCTCGACACCATAATGGCTGTTTTATTCTCATTGAAGTTGTATATTGATATTAAAGTATATGGTTTACTTAGGTTTTATTGGTGGTGGCTACGAATAAAGTTGCGGCGAATACAGTCCTTCCAGAATAAGTGCAGCGAAAAAAATCGTTCGAGGCAAAAAGCGGCAAAGATAATCACACCGCTTACTGTATCGGCGAAAAAAATCCCTCTTGAAAATTGTACGGCGAGAGAATCCTCTTTAAATTGGTGCCGCAAAAAATCTTTCCTAGACAATGAGCGGCGAGGAAAATCCCTTCGCTTGTTGTAAAAACGAAAAAATCCTTTGTGGCCAATTGACGTGGAATTAAATTATTTGCATTTTTATACTAATATGATGCTGTATGCTAGGATAATTTTTAATCAAGAAGTTGATTTTTTTATAATAATTATTTTATTCGTTGCAAATAAGAATACTTTTTAATCAAGTTGTTGATTTATTTATAATAATTATTTTATTCGTTGCAAAGGCCTTATAGCAGTTCTAATTAAAATGCGGGTTGTTCAAAATACTTTTCTACACGCAACATATAATTTTGAAAAATAAATAGGAACTGACCTGTCAGCTTGAGTTGAAGTAATAACACACCATTATAAAAATTTTAAAAATAGTATAAACTTGTTTTCAATTTGCCTCCCAGCTACGGACCATTACAACGGAGCTTCCTTAAATATGAATACAACGACAAAATAATTTAATATTTTTTTCATGTAAATTCTTTCAACTTAACTTTATACAGAGCCCGATTAGCCTTCTTACATAATAATATAATAGTTATAATGTACTATGGTATATTCAATAAAGTTGAATAATATAACTTAAAAAAACACTATTTTTTCAAGTACATACTTAGATTATAATTTATAGACCATAATACAATTATAGTATATAATACAATGGGAAAATCCCCACCTGGATTACGGTGGGGAACCCCGTAAGCCTATAGGTTTTTGGGGCAATATAAGAGACTTTTTTATTACGCCACTCTTACTGTTGTGTGACTATTTATAGGGCACTGAGAAGAAGGGATTTTTTTCGCCAGAATTTTAATGAGGGGATTTTTTTCGCCGCAATTTTAACGAAGGGATTTTCTTCACTGGAATTTTTTCTCCGCACATAATTTTATTCACTGGATTTTTTTCTCCGCACATAATTTTGTTGAGATTTTATTCGATATATAATTCATACATGTACGTTTACAGAATTATAATTTGTGTCATGTCGTTAACATTTTTATTGCATATTCGGATATTTGATCTTTTCAATAAAACAACAGTCTATAAAATATAAATTCCGAGATGTGTTGACAGGAGATGTTAAACCTAACATTATATACTTCCCCCTTATTTAACCTATGATATACGAGAGTTTTATATATATATATATATATATATATATATATATATATATATATATATATATATATATATATATATATATATATATACCGGAGTAGTGAGAAGCTTAAAAATTAAACTTTCAGTAGGATATAAAGAACATTTTACAGTCTGGCATCGAAAATGTCTGCAGATTTACAAATAATATTAAACTAATTTTACGTTCCCAGATTTGGTTATATCTTACTGAAATTTTCATTTTTTAGCTTCACACTACTCCGGTGTATGTATAGATGTTGCTTGATCGTTAATATTTTAGTTTGGCTTAGAAATTTTTTGCAGATACAACATCTTGCCACCACGTTTCGGAATTTATTTATAGTCAAATTGTTACTACTTGCCACATATTCGGAAACGATGCAGTAGTTTCATTCACAGAAATTTCCTAAAGCTAAATTTCCAAGACTTTTGTTTCATTTGGAAAATTATTGATTTATTGAGTTTAATATATATATATATATATATATATATATATATATATATATATATATATATATATATATATATATATATATATATATATATATATATATATATATATATATATATATATAATGTTTATGCGGCTTTCACGGATTCCTCCGTATAAGACGCAATAGCAATGGATATATCCACATTATGCCGTTGTAGTGCTGAAATCACATTCAGCAAACGTACAACTATATGCAACTCCGTGTATAGATGAAGTAAAATGCGAACAGTAAATGCAAACTTCGTTCGATCATATCCTTTCCGTGTTAGAGGTTGTACAATTTGGATAAATTGCTACAGAACACAATTTATCCCATTCCACCATCATCGGAGGCAGTATAAGCCTATTGTGCTCACCCTTGACTTACAGCCACTTTGTTAACTTAGCCTCCTGACCCAATTTGTACAGGTCAGTTAAGGAATGAGTATGTGTCTCGTTCGGTTCCAAGTTTGTTGACCCGAACGTTTTCATCTTTTCCGATCTAAAGACCAGCAATCGCATATGATGTGTTTACCATTTCCTCGACCTGACCACATAGCCTGCAGTTGAAGTATCCGTCATTTTATGCAGGTGAACTTTGACCGTCGTGTTTTCCGTCATTATATCTGTGATTGCCCTTAGTTGGTTCCTGCTTATTTGGAGTAGTTTCCTGGCTATTTTCGGATCAGGATTCCCTATAAGAAGACTGCTATGGTTCAATCCCTATCTGACTGTCCAGTGATTGTTGTGCTCTTTTTTGGCCCATTGTTTGCTGCACACCTTGACACCCCAACCGCCGGTTCTGGACCAATATATTGAGATGATGAGCCCGCTCTCACTAGCTCATCAGCTTTTTCATTTCCATGTATGTTTTCTTGTCCTCATCCACTGTAGCATAACTCTCTTATTTTTTGCCAGAGTCATTACTTCGCTCTAACAGTCCTAAACTAGTCTAGATTAAAACTTTTACCCCTTGAGGGCCTGCTTTCCTTTGCGAACTCTCTTTTTTATCTTTCCTACATATTGTAGAATTACCGAGTATTTTCTCAAGGGACAAATCATTTCTCTCAGAAGATGGTTCCGGTTTTATTTGTTCACTTACCCTTCCTTCACTCTTCTATGATGATCTCGAACGGTGTATTACAACGGTAACCCGAGGTCATTTAGTCTGTGTTCATTTCCAACTCAGAGCTCCTGATTTTATTACATACTGTTTCATATCCTATCATCAGTATTTGTGCTGTTAGCAGTGAGTGGTGTAGCCTGTGAAGCCCCATTCTTGCCTTTGCCTGAATCACTAAATGTAATGGTGGGAGATTCAGGATGCATTCCATTGTTAAGATCGGGGTCGATTTCATAGCCCCCGTAATGCAACACTTTGTATACCGCCCAGCTTGATCATGGTTGTTCTTTGCATTACCTTGGGCCATCAAACCAAGACTGCATATGTGATCGCTGGTCTCACCACATCTCCCATGTTTTCCCGCACAACAGTCTAACAATCATAAGGGTTTTTTCCGTTTTTCTTGTTATCTTTTCCATACATTTGTTCCAAGTCAGTTTAGAGTCCAAGATTACACCTAGATATCTAACCTTCTAAGAGAGTGGTATTGTTTCCTTGTAGGATAATGGGACCTAGGTTCTCTAATTTCCCCCGTTTTGTAAAGGGGATTGGGACCCATCTTTCTACAAGCCCGAGAGCCTGCTCAGAAAGGCTTAGTTTTATAGATAATACCAAAACTAAAAATTTTTAAATAACTACTCGTGAGAAAAAATGTAAGTAGGTAAAGAAAATTTTTCCTTTACCGGTTTAAGAGTAACACAGATCAAAAATTTTAAATACCTATTTCTGCTTTTAGATAAATAAAAAATTACTGCATGTCATAAGCTTTTTTTATTTCACCTTGTATGTAGAAGGACGCAGGTAATAAAGCCTTATGGCAAATCGCTTACATGCACATCATTTATATGTACGAGTATCTATATACTCTCATATATATATATATATATATATATATATATATATATATATGTGTTTATTAGAATATACAATGTGAAAGTAAATTGTTTCTTCATATTAATTTTCGAAACATGAGAACAAGATACCAAAATAATTTGGAGTATTTAGCAAAGTTGGTTTTTAAATATTCAGAAATACAGTATTTCCTATCTGAAATATTAATAATAAAAAAGCTTTCTATTTGTTGTACAGTTTTTAACCACCTTGTATATAGAAGGGCTCGAGTAATAAAGCCTTATAACTAATCGAGAGTATGTACAACACTGATAGGCGTATGTGTAATAAATCAATATAAACTGTTTATTAGATTATACAGTATGGAAGTAAATTGCCACATGTTTCTAACGTACAAACTAGAAATTGGCAAATATAAAATTTTTTAGTAATGTCAATATATTTTGTAAGGAATAATTTCAAGACTCGGAACATCAGTTAATGGATATTAATTAATTTACAAAACAGAATTATCAATTGCTTCATCAACTAATAATTTTAAAAATAATATTATCATTTAATGAATTAATTTCATTTTTCAAATTACCATTACGAGAATAATTAATAATTTGTTTTTCAAAATTGTTGTATTATTAATTAGTAATTTCCTTGAATTAAAATAAAAAATTATTTTTTATTGAAACGCTCCATCTTTTTAAATAAAGTAATTTAACAGTTGGAAAAATTTGCCAAATGCATCATTTCATTCTACAGAAAAACTTATAACAAAAATGTATTTTACATGACCAAAACATTTTTTGTTGAGGCTAAAATAATGAATAAATGATTAAAAATAAAATGACACTGCTTCTGCCGATGCTAATATGCTGTAGTCTCGTCAGTAGGATTCAAAACTATCGAAAAAATTTAAATTTATCGATTTAAGTCAAAAATCCCAGAAAAGAAGAGAAAGATGATGAAAAATTTTGACCACATGTCTAAATACGCTTTTTACACTAATTCGATGTTTTTTCATACCTTTTGATTAGAATATCTTCACATCAACGCGTCAGATTTCCAGCTAAACATTTTGTTTTTGGAGCGATTCTTAATATAAGCATGGTTTTCATACATATCCTGCTCGTTACTGTGAATGATAATCATATAATGCTCGAGCAGAATAAATAACCAATTACGTTACTATTTTATATGATGCTGCATTCCTTGCAAAAAAACATCATTAAATTATTTTTTAATTAATTCAGAAAAAATTATCGATTAATAATTCGAAATTTGTAAAACTCATTTTTAATTACTCTTGTAATGAGTAATGTGAAAAATGAAATTTTCAATTACTTCGTCAATTGTTAATTGTAAGAATAAAATTACCAATTACATTATTAATCGATGATTTTAGTTTCAAAATTATTAATTTATAGAGTAATCGATAATCCTGATTTGCAGATTAATAATTTTTCAGTAATTGATTAATGGTTAATTATAATTTTTTTTTTGTCGATCTCTGGTACAAAGAAGATGGCAAAATATTTTAGAGTATTTGAGAAAGGTGATCTTAAAATGACCAAACAAAAAAAACAAACATGTGCACTGCTTTTTCTTCTTAATTAATTTAGTAACTTGGACTTACGTTACTCCTCAGCCCCATTAAAATTATTTTCTGAACCATTTTACTTCTAGCTACCATCCCCATAATTAGTGATGATTCTGTATAACAGTTACCTTTTACATTTACAAATAAGACTTACTCGAAAAACAAATTTACTGAATAGGATCTATAACAAAGACATTAAATATGAAATTTGAGGAAATAAATAAAATAATATTAAACAAAATTTCTTGAAATCTTGTTAATCATTATTTTGAAAAAAATGTTAAAAAATTTGTATTTTAGCATTTAGTGTCTTTGGTACCCATTCTTCAATTAATATTTTTAAAATATATTTATTTCAAAATTCCTTTAAGTACATTAATTTACAAACATGAACGAAGTAACATTTTTAAACTAAATATTTCCAGTATATAGAAATTATTTTTAACATGTAATAACATGGAAACAGTATTTTTAAGGCATGACTAACACTTCAAAAATTTTTAATATTAGCAAAAAAAGGGAGAAAAAAATGACAAAGTTAACAACTCTCCTCCTAAGAGGAGCTCGACGACGGTGACGGGGACGGAACATGGGCACAAAGTAGACCCGAATCATGTAAAAGTATAAAATCGTCATGACATAAAAGTACCCCCTTTTCCCAGTCTCCAAAATGTGGATTAAAGTGGAAGACAACACCTGAAACATATTTTTTGTTACTAAAAATTTAATTTGAAAAACTTTATACTTACCATAAGCAATGCTGGCAAGGATCCACAGCGTGACATGTTCCCTTCCTGTTATCATCTTGGAAAACAGATTTTATTTGAACAATCTATCTAGCTTTTAGTGTTCCCGGAATGGACGCCACTATCAAATTGATTTTATTGATTAACAAATGCTTATTTTACTTTTGGCGGCAAATATACAATGCTTCTTTTGGTAGACAGATAGACGTCAATTGACCCTTTTCAGATTTTGACAGGTGTCACCTACTTACTCTAAGTAAACTTGACCATGTCCAGAAAAGACCATTTTGAGAGTGAGGTCAAATATACAGATTTAATTAGTTATTGACAGTAGTATTGATGGAATTACGATATTTTTAGCGTTTAGTCTCAACTATATTTTTTAAAGTTTTAAAATTTTTGTCACATTACATATTTCCAAATATGTTATAAATCTCTTAAGGTTGATTCACAAAATGAAAAATGTTCGGAATCACAAAACAATTCTGACACGTTCAACATGTTATCATATCTTCTCGGATTGGGTATAATGTCGTCCAACTTTAACGCAAATAATCATTCCAGTATTTATAGTAATTTAATCATAAATAACTTTGTTAACTTTAAATGATAGGGACCAAACTGTATAAGAAAATGTATGTATGTGTATTTTTGATGCCTGTGGTGTATTATTTAAACCAGGCGCGGATCCAAGTGGGCTCCATCGCCCCCCCCCCCCCCCCCCCCCAAAGAACTTAAAATTCAGAAATGATAGACCTGGTACATTAGGAACGTGAATGTTGAATTTATTTCATATTTAAATAATCCTTTTTTATTTGTACCCATTAGTATTAATTCAAAAATTATTATATTAAACTAATTATTATTTCAAATAGGAGCGATATTTTTCATATTGTAAAAGTAATTTATTGTTCTATGAACAAAAATTTTTGTGATCTGCTAAACAAACCCTGTAGTAAACGTATTTTAACCTTCAGTAGCAAATTCTTTGTCGCTGATGATAAATGATTGTTTTAATAAGTGTATTTGATCTTTAAAGGGCGGAATATTGGAATTTCGCCCTAGGCGCCATAACTATGGCTCTGCTTAGAGTCCAAGTTTTGTAAAAAAAGTGTTTACCAACAGTATAATCTTCGTAGCATAAAATTGCGTTGTGTTTTTCTTGGTCGCCACCAAAGTATGGTAACAATAATAAAAGTCAATTTCAATTTTAATTTTTACTTTTTGAATTTATTTCATGTTTAAATAATCCTTTTTTATTTGTATCCATTATTATGATTTACAAGCCAAACGGCTTCGCACTCCCTCCAGGGATTATTCACTCATACCAGGTATACAAAGACACCAAAAGTATGAAGCTCTGTGGGGACCCTTTCCATGTTATCGGGTCCTAGGTGGCGTGGTCTTCTGCACTTCCTACAAACTTTCGGACGGTTCGCGCGGTTGCAAGGAGAACCGCTTTCTGAATCGGTTTATACAGATGTTCATTAAGGCCCAGGCCCTTGATGTTCTGCATTAGGTTCTTTGGTATCACTCCCGTTGTTGACAGTATTATAGGAACCCATTAGTATTAATTCAAATATTATTATATTAAACTAATTATTATTTCAAATAGAGGTGATACTTTTCATATTGTAAAAGTAATTTATTGTTCTATGAACACAAATTTTTGTGATCTGCTAAATAAACAAACCCTACAGTAAATGTATTCTAACCTTCAGTAGCAAATTCTTTGTTGCTGATGTTTAATTGTTGAACTTGATTTGCAGTGAAAAATTTTAAATAGGTAAAGAATTTTATATCGTACTATACGTACATACCAATATTCCTGTTGTAATGTTACTCTTTCAGTTTAATAAAGTACTTTCTTTTAAGGGATGTAAGAAAAAAATTAAATCAAAAGTCTTTTGACAGAAGAATAAGATTTTTTTCAATACGTTACTCTTATGTTTAAAATTTACTTACCGTTGATTTGCTAGTCACAGATATGTAAATCGAAAAAAGTCGCGTCGTAATTTCACGGTTTCGCATATGTATGAACCCAGCTTAACTCGACAAATTTTATCGAACAGTTCAGAATTGTGAATTTGATTTTTTTCACCCTTATTTGCACGGCCTAGAGTCGCCCTATCGAAATTGCGAATATATGACATCATATCTTTTGGGATAATTTAAAATAAGCTACGATTACAAAATAAGAGGTTGCAACAGTCAAATTGTTGCTACTTGCCCCATATCCTAAAATACCAGTGGCGTATCTTACAGGACAAAAGATGCAATAATTTAATTGACAGAAATTCCCCAGAATTATTTTTTCAAGACTTTGTTTGATTTGGAAAGTTAATAATTATCGAATTCAAACTAATGAAAGTGTTTTATACATATTTTGTTAGCTAAAATGATAATAAAAATTTTGAAGACAATGTTTAATATATTTTGAAAAGCAAAAGGATTGTCGCAAAACACATTGTGATAGCTCAACTTATCTATACAAAATTTTTACGTACATACGTGGAAACTTATTATAAAAGAACTGCTAAGATAGGGTTAGTTCTTTTTTATATTAGAGACTAATATCTCCATGAATTTTTTCCATGAAATAAAAGCACATTATGTGTTGTGCCACACTATAAAATATTTCAGCACTGAGAAGGAAAACATTCCAAAAATTTAAAAAAAAATCGATAAAAAAACTTTTCATATGTTCAAGACAGTAATCCATTTTAATGATCTTCTTGATATTTAGTTTTTATTAATGGTTTTTTAAATAGTTTCCTAATTTTTATGGCAATTGCTCTTATAATGGTGAATATTGAAAATGTAACCACCATTATAAGGTTAATTTTGTGCTTGGTAACTTCATAATCTTATACTTGATTTTTATTCTGTCTGTCTAATTTTCCTAGGAACTTTCTTTGTAAAGTTAGTGTTATTAGTAGCCGCAAAGTATATTAATTCGTAAAAAATACTTTATTCTAAGAAGGGAAAAATGAATATAAATCTTAAAGTAGCTTTATAAATATATCAAAACAAAATCTTATTGTCAAAATATGTTCCCATGTAAAAATAAAAATGAACATAGGAAACAGTTTCTTCATATTGCTTTTCCTTATTCGTTAAATAATCTTTGTTTTATAATTTTCATTCTTGGTGTTTATTACTGATGGATGTTGATGGGCCATAGGTCTGGGCTATCTATTATAATATAAATATAAGTGCTAACTGAAATCACTTTGTTGCCCAAAAATATAAACGTAAAGTATATAAGCATATTTTTATTTATTTACTCATCTGCTCAACAGTATTATAACAAAAATACATTTTCTCTATATTACAATTCACAATATTAATTACGTAACAATCAAACACCGAGGTAAACAAATGACCATATAGTTTTATTAGAAAGATAACAAAACATTGCTCTCTACGCTAATTTAATTTCACATTTGTGGATGACGAGGCAATGTGTAGCCAAATTACAAAACGAAGAAAAAAAAGATTCATAAATTCGAAATGATTTAACGAAAAAAAGGAAAATTTAGCCGTGACATGACATTCCTTCACACATAGTTGACAGTAAATTGAATAAAAAAATTAAAACATTATGTCAAGATATGTTTCGGAAATATTTAAGAAACATTCCATGAATCATTTCGTGAAACGCTAAATAAACCATCTTACGAAAACATTCAAGAAACCTTTTCGAAATATTTTCGCAGTGTTTCTCAACAGCCTTGATGAGTGAGATAAATAGGCAGCGAAAAAGATTTCCAAGTCATTCCCTAAACATTTTGAGAAAAGTTTCATGAAACGTATCATAAACCTTTTTAGACATATTTCTATTTTTCATTTACTATTTAAATAGATCTCACAAGGGATTTTTCTGTTCAGAAATCTAAGATATCAAAACGCGTCTCAGAGAGAAAAATGGCGGAAAAAAACTTAATATCAAGAATAATAATAAATGTCAGGATAAGTTGCCTCCTTCATTGAGTGACACCAATGAACTAAACAGTTATTTTGTTACCTCTAGTAATTTAAATGACCCCACTAACAATGACCTAATATAATATTATAATATCAACAGGATGGATACTGATAAGTTTTCTTTTAGCCCGGTTGATGATGTTGCGATTATGCAGATCATACAAAAAATTAAGTCTAAAGCCCATGGGTAATGGCAATATAAATATATCGCTCATATTGCTTTGCTGTTCCTTTTTAATACTCTATATACGGCATATTATAATTATCTGCATAAAAAAATCATACTGTCCCTTACTTTGGACAAGAGCAAAAGTTATTCCGATTCCTAAAATAAATAATCCCTCAGAATTGAATAACCTCAGACTAATATTAATATTACCCATTTTTTCTAAAATATTGGAAATGGGGAAATTTTTTAAATAATAATAAAGTAATATGAGACAGTTGGAATTTAATGCTACTGCGCTTTGTGATGTGACACACGAGTTTTTCGAGCATCTGATAAGGGAAGGGTTACCGTTCTGATTCTGCTTGACTACACCAAAGCATTTGACACGCTAAATCATAAGACTTTAATGTCTATTCTCTATTATATTGATTTTTCGGAGGCTGCAATGTTCTTTATTGGATACATTTTATTTGACAGAGATCAGTACGTAGATTGTGTAAAAGTTCACTTAAGGTGTTCCTCAAGGTAGCATTTTGGGGCTTCTCTTATACTCAATCTACACTTTGAACTTAATAAATGAAGTTAAATGTTGCACCTATCATCTGTATGCGGATAACACAATGACACACACTTGCACTATTATTTTGATCCATCCGAGACCATTTTCTTATTCCCCTGCTGCTCTCAGGAATAAGTTTATGGTGCATGATTTCGCGACTGACCGTTTTTCATATAAGAGAAAACTAATAAAAGCCTTTTATTGCTTTAAATTCATGCACCTCTTTTAGTGTATAATATTCTGAGCTGTATGTCTAATGAATTATATTTATGGAAGTTGTCATTTTTACCTTCTCTTGATGCTCTTCCCTGCTCTTACATTTTACCCCTCCATTCCTCTCTTTTTTCTGTGCATTTCTATTTTTTTAATGCTAATATGTTAGAATATTAGTTAACCTTAGGATAACGCAGGCTTCAACAGCTTCCAACCTCACTGGGAAAGCTGATAAAAAGGCCTTTATTCTTAGATCTTTTATAACTAAATGAATTGTATGTTTTTTTGTAAATGTGTATCGACTAATAAACGTCTGATTTACAAGCCAAACAGCTTCACACTCCCTCCAGGGATTATTGACTCATATTACGTATACAAAGATACCAAAAGTATGAAGCTCTGTGGGGACCCTTTCCATGTTATCGGGTCCTAGATGGCATGGTCTTCTGTATTTCCTACAAACTTTCGGACGGTCCGCGCGGTTGCAAGGAGAACTGCTTTTTGTATCGGTTTATACAAATGCTCACTAAAACCCACTCCCTTAATGTTCTGCAGGAGGTTCCTTGGTATCAATCACGTTGTTGATAGTATTATGGGAATTGTGTGGACGCTGTTCATTGCTCACTGTCTGCGGATTTGCACCTCAAGATCTCTGTATTTGGCGATTTTCTTATTGTATTTAGATCTTAGCAGTGGCGGATCCAGCATCTTTTTTTTTTTTTTGGGGGGGGGGTGGTATCACAAAAGTACAGTATGATAATCGAAAGCAAGTTGTCGACGGAGGGAAGAGACACCAGCAACATTCTCATTTCTAGTCGAGATCGGGTCTATTTTTATGAATTCGAAGCTCTTGAGGGGGGTGATCGCAAGAAAAACCAAGCTGTCGACGGGGGGATGGAAGCCAGCAGCAAACACATTCCTAGTACAAGAGCCAGAATCGGGTCTATTTTCCTGAATTCAAAGCTCTTAGGGAGAGCGATCGAAAGAAAAAACAAATTGTCAACGGGAGGGTGAAAGCCAGCAGCTTACACATGCCTAGTATAAGAATTGAAATCGGGTCAATTTTCCCAAACTCAAAGATCTTGGGGTGGTGGTGGCGATCGCAAGAAAAAACAAATTGTCGACGGGGTGTGAAAGCCAACAGCATACACATTCCTAGTGTTAGAGGTACAATCAGATGTATTTTCCTGAACTCTAAGCTCTTGGGGGGGTCGCCCCCCCCCTGGATCCGCGCCTGGATCTTAGGTTGTTATTAGGTATAGCAATGTCAATCAGTATAGTTCGCCTAGAAATTTTATCTGTTAGTATAATGTCTGGCCTATTATGAGCAACTGTTTGATCTGTTAGAACCATTCGGCCTCAATTTAACTTAAACTCGTTGTTTTCAAGAATAGACTCCGGATTATATTTGTAGTAAGGCACCTTTCCTACCTGCAATCGTTTTAACTTAACTGTTAACCCTTGGTGGGGTATCTTAGCGGCTGAGAACTTCCGATAGTTCTTCGTCGGAATAACCTGTTCTTGGATAGCTAACAAGAAGCTCTCCGTTTCCGAAAGCATCTGTCCTTAAACCAACCAGTAGTTCAACGCTGAGTTGTCGACATTGTGCTGATTGGCCTCATGTGGATGCCGCCCATGAAGTGGTTTCTGTAGCTAAGGCTTATAACTTCTCTTGGTCTGTTTGGTGGTAAAAAGCAGTATCCTATTCCCTCAGCTATAGGGGCGTTGAATCGTCTGCCTCGCATATTGCTCGATGTAGTGTAGAAGAGTCCGCTAACCTGTTGAAATATGAACGTAAGTTTATTATTTGTTGGTCGAGCTGCTTACCAATATCCACCAATCCTTTTCCTCCTTAATGTATTGGAAGAATTGTACGTTCAATAGCACTCCGAGGGTGATGTTTTTGTGCATCTGTTAGGAGTGTTCTTATTTTTCTTTGCAGGTTTTGGATCTCCGTCCTGCTCCTTTTTACAATTCCAAAAGAGTAGCTAGGTGCAGAGCAAGCGTACGTGTTGAGCACCTTAAATAAATTTCTACTATTTAGGTTAATTCGTAATACCCGCCTTACCCTCCTGACAAATTCGGCTTTCATAGTGTGATGGCTAATTCTTTTAGCCTGTTTCATACCTAGGTATTTGTATGTTTGTTCTGCTTCCATTGCAGCTATAGTTTCACCGTTCTGCATTTCAAATGTTCCTGGTTGTATTTTACCTCTAACGATGTTCAAAATACGGCTCTTGTCAAGTCCAAATTGCATATATATATATATATATATATATATATATATATATATATATATATATATATATATATAGGATTACAGGATTTTTGGTATTTTTTTTTCCAGAATAGATACATATTTTGCGATGGGGAATATTGCCTGCATCCGCGTTTAAATATTTAATAAATTTAATTAATATATTTTTGGGTCTATTTGTATTCCTGCAAATCTAATAATAACTTGATCAAATATAAAACTTCTAAAGTTTTTTGTCAGTCACTTGATAAAACCTACAATTTTATTTGCCCAGTTAATTACAAGTTCAAATATACTATAAATATACAAGCTTTGAATTTAGGTAGACTCTAAATCCTTAACCAGCAACATTTCATTGTAAAGAGTTTTATTAATAAAATAGTAATCGGTAAGTCATTCGTCTACAGAGCTTTTCTGTAGATTTGGTTTCACAGTTGTTATGAAACAGTTTAAGTTCACCTCATAAACCTGTTCACCCATTTCAAGACTAGATTTATTGAGTGAACATAAACTGTTGAAAGTGTTCAAAATATGTTTACGGAAGTGGTTTTAGGGCATTTTATGAGCTGTTTTAATTTGTAACCTAAATGTAAACTGTTCTGTAAAAACTGGAATTAAAGGAGCAAAAAAAAAACAAATTTAAGTAACAGTTTGAATAGTGTAGGTTCGCTCAATGAGTCTGTTCAGAGAATAGACTTACAAAATATTTTGTATAGCAGTTTTAGGGCTTTTTATGGGCTATTCTAATTTTTTTTCAGAAAGACTAAACAAATATTGAAAATGACGAATGCTCATTTTAAATGGAACATTCTGTATATTTTAAATAGATTTTAATAATAACTAAAAATATAGAACTTACACAGAAAATTACTACTCTCCAATTATTTCTATTACATATACTGGTAAAGATTTGTTTATTAAATAGAATTCCATATTTTACACATTGTCCATTTGTCAATTATTTTACTACTGATTTCTTAGTCTTTGTTTTCTCATGGGTCCATCCTGAACCTGGATGCACTGCGGCTAGCTTAGGTATTTTGTGACCACACTCGACTTACATCCACTCTGTTAACTAAGCCGCAATCGCATATGAAGTGCTTTCCCGTTTCGTTGCCCTTTCTTAGATTACCTTGGGCAATTAAATCAAGATTACATATGTGATCGCTGGTCTCACCACATCTCCCATGTTTTCCTGCACAACTGTCTAACAATCTCAAGGGTTGTTTTCGTTTTCTTCTTATC
This sequence comes from Diaprepes abbreviatus, assembly GCA_034092305.1. NCBI lineage: Eukaryota > Metazoa > Arthropoda > Insecta > Coleoptera > Curculionidae > Diaprepes > Diaprepes abbreviatus. The sequence goes on from JASJET010000031.1 coordinate 17,176,813, forward strand.
TTTTCCACGTGTTTGTTTCAAGTCAGTTTAAGGTCCAAGATTACCCCTAGATATTTAACCTGTAGAAGAGTGGTATTGTTTCCTTGTACTATAATGGGACCGAGGTCCTCCGTTTTGTAAAGGAGATTAAGAGAGTCTTTTGGGAGCTAACACAAGCCTGAGAGCCTGCTCAGAAAGCCTTAGTCTTAAAAAATATTTGATAAACCAGATTTTTTATAGATAATACAAAAGCTAAAATTTTTTAAATAACTACTGGTTGTGGGAAAAAAAGATAGGTAGGTAAAGGAAATTTTTCCTTTACCAGTTTAAAAGTAACACAGATCAAAAATTTTAAATACCTTTAGCTAAATTTTTCCATTTTTAACCCCAATTATATTGGCAACAGTGAAGAATAACAATTTTGTGGCTTTTTTCTTTTTTTTTATTTCTAAATATTTAAAGAATATCAAGATTTTTTTATTCATGTGATGAGATTCTTTAAAGTAAAACTTTATTAATGTACATGTAGCAAATTAAAAATAAGACTTCCTGAAATATTAAAAATAAAAAAGCACTGCATGTCATAAGCTTATTTTATACCACCTTGTATGTAGAAGGACTCCGTTAATAAAGCCTTATGCCCAATATTAATATATACGAGAATCAATATCTATTGTTTATTAGAATATAGTGTGAACGTAAATTGTCTCCTCATATTAACTTTTAGGACTTGAGAACAAGATAGCAAAATCATTTGGAGTGTTTAGCAAAGTTAAAATTTAAATATTCAGGCATATAGCATTTCCTTTCTGAAATATTAATAAAAAAAAAGCTCCCCATTTGTTGTACAGTTTTTAACCATCTTGTTTATAGCAATGCTCGGTTAATAAAGTCATACAACTAATCAAAAGTATGTACAACACTGATAAATGTATATGTAATAATATAAACCGTTTATTTGACTATTTAGTATGGAAGTAAATTCCAACCTTATACTAGTGTACAAACAAGATGGCAAAATATTTTTGAGTATTCGAGAAGGGTGATCTTCAAATGTTCAGACACCAAAAAAAAATGTGCTCAATGCTTTTTCTTGTTTAATAATTCAATAAACTGGACTTACCTTACCTTTCAGACCCACTGAAGCTTTTTCTAAACCATTTTACTCCTTAGTACCATCCCCATAATTAGTGATGGTTCTGTATAACAATTACCTTTTACAGTGACAAATGAGTCTTACTACAAAAACAGACTTACTGAATAGGATTCATAACAAAGACATTAAATATAAAATTTGGAAATTTCAAGAAATAAAATAATATTAAACAAAATTTCTCCCAAATTTTTTTAGTATATACCTGAAACCTTGTTAATCGTTAACTTGAAAAAATGCAAAAAAAATTTGTATTTTAGCATTTAGTGTCTTTGGTACCCATTCTTCAATTAATATTTTTAAACTACATTTATTTCAAAATTCCTTTAAGTACATTAATTTACAAACATGAAAGAAGTAACATTTTTAAACTAAATATTTCGAACATATAGAAATTATTTATAACACGTAGTAACTGACATAGAAACAGTATTTTTAAGGCATGACTGACACTTCAAAAATTTTTAATATTATCAAAAAGAGGGAGAAAAAAATGAAAAGGTGAAAAAGTCTCCTCCTAAGACTAACTCGGCGACGGGGACGGTGACGGTGAGGGCGACGGGTACGAAACATGGGCACAAAGTAGATCCGCATCATGTAAAAGTAGAAAATCATCAAGACATAAAAGTACATCTTTTCCCAGCCTTTAAAATGTGGATTAAAATGGAAGACAACACCTGAAACAGACTTTTTGTAACTAAAAATTTAATTTAAAGACTTTGTACTTACCATAAGCAATGCTGGCAAGGATCCACAACGTGACATGTTCCCTTCCTGTTATCATCTTGGAAACCAAATCTTTTTGAACAATCTATCTATTTTTTGGTGTTCCGGGAAATGGACGACACGACTAAATTGGTATTAGTGATTAACAAAGGCTTATTTTACCTTTGGCGGCAAATATGCAAAGTTTGTTTTGTGATAAAGTAGACAGAAAAGCGCCGATTGACTCTTTTCAGATATTGACAGGTGTCACCAATTTACTCTAAGTGAACTTGATCATGTCCAGAAAAGGCCATTTCGACAGGCAGGTCAAATATACAGATTTAATTGGTTATTGACTGTAATATTGACGGAATTGCGATATTTTTAGCGTTTAGTGTCAACTATATTTTTTTAAGTTTTAAAATTTTTGTCATTTTACATATTTCTAAATAAAATATGTTATTTTATTAACGTCTTAAGGTCGGTTCACAAAATGAAAAATGTTCGGAATCACAGAACAATTCTGACATTTTCAACGGATTGGGTATAATTTCATTCAACTTTAACTTAGATAATAATTCCAATATTTATAGTAATTTAATTATAAATGGCTTTGTTAACTTTAATTGATAGGTACCAATCTGTATAAGGAAATATACGTATGTGTATTTTAGATGCTTGTGGTGTATTTTTTAAACCAGGCGCGGATCCAAGGGGGCGCTATTGCCACCCTCCTCCCCAAGAGTTTAGAATTCAGAAAAAATAAGCTTGTTCCTACCTGCTACGGAATGTTGTTGCCCCCCCCCCCAAACCTCGTCGACAACTTTCGCTTGCCCCCACCCAAGAGCTTTGAATTCAGAAAAATAGATTCGCACTAACCTACTGCATTAGGAATGAGAATATCGGTGGTACTTCCCCACCGTCGACAACTCGCTTTCACTTGTCATTTTGAACTCTTGAAGTATCTTCTCCCCCCCCCCCCTCCAAAGAGAGAAATTGAATTCGCCCGTGATTTAGACAGAGCACTTTTATTTGTTACTCTTCTGGGACACGATTAGAGACGGAGGTGTAGCTGGAGTCTGGTAATAGGGGTGCAAAGTAGCGTAAGTGGCGTAACCAGCCAAATAATTTTTATTTAGGATACATATTTTTACAGATGGTCATTTTAATAAGTATCTTTGGTCTTTAAAGGGCACCATATCGGAAAATTTCCTAGGCGCCCATGACCCAAGCTATGGCTCTGCTTATAGTCCAAGTTTTGTAAAAAAAAGTGTTTACCAACAGTATAATCTTCGGAGAACAAAATTGCGGTTGTTTCTTTTCTTGGTTGCCATCAAAGTATGGTAACAGTAATAAAAGCCAATCTCAATTTCAGTTTTTATTTTTTGAATTTATTTCATGTTTAAACAATCCTTTTTTATTTGTACCCATTAGTATTAATTCAAATATTATTATAATAAACTAATTATTATTTCAAATAGGGGTGATAGGTAAAGAATTTTATATATTATTTTTATATGCCACTATACGTACGTACCAATATTGCTGTTGTGATGTTGGTATTTCCGTTTAATAAAGTACTTTTTTTTATGGGATGTCAAAAGCCCCTTGACAGAAGAATAATATTTTTTTCAACACAACGTCACTTTTATGTTTAAAATTTACTCACCGCGGATTTGCTCATCTTTAAGTCGAAAAAAATCGCATCGTAATTTCGCGGTTTCGCATATATACAAACTCAACTTAAGTCATCAAAAAATTTTCGAACAGTTCAGAATTGCGAGTTTGATTTTTTCACCCTTATCTTCACGGCCTAGATTCGCCCTATCGAAATTGCGAATATATGACATATCTTTTGGGATATTTCATAAAAAGCTAAGATTACAAGAAGTTGCAACAGTCAAATTGTTGGCATTTGCCACATATCCTAAAATACCAGTGGCGTATCTTACGGGACAAAAGATCCAATAATTTAATTGACAGAAATTCCCCAGAATTAAATTTTCAAGACTGTTTGATTTGGAAAATTATTAATATTATTAAGGAGTTCAAACTAATAAAAGTGTTTTTTAGATATTTTGTTAGCTAAAATGATAATAAAAATTTTGAAGGCAATGTTTAATATATTTTGAAAAGTAAAAGGATTGTGGCAAAACACATTGAAATAGCTCAACTTATCTATACAAAATTTTTACTTACTTACGTGGAAACGTATTTTATTATAAAAGAATTGCTAAGATAGGGTTAGTGTTCTTTTTTTATATTAGAGACTAATATATCCATGAATTTTTTTCTTTGAAATAAAAATACATATTTGAATATATCAGACATTTAGTTTTTCAAATATTATTCAATATGTGCTGTGTCATAGGTAACACTTTTGATCTTTTCGGTTAAGTGAATCTATAATACCTAACTATAACACATTTATGTTTTGCGATAGTAATGCTATTAATATCATTAAAAAGTGGGTATAAAAATTCATAGAACTTACCACTACCATAAAATATTGCAGCACTGAGGAGGAAATCATGCAAAAAAATTTAAAAAGTAGATATAGAAACTTTTCGTATGTTCAAGATTGATTTGTTTGAAACTTAGTTTTTATCAACGGTTTTTAATAGTTCCTTAACCTTTATGGCGATTGCTCTTATAATGGTGAATACTGAGTATGTTTTAACCAGCATTAAAAAGTTAATTTTGTGCTTGGTAATTACATAATCTCAAACTTGATTTTTATTCTGTCTATCGAACTTTTTAAGAACTTTTCTTGTAAAGTTAGTGTTATTAGTAGCCGCAAGGTATATTAATTCGTAAAAAATACTTTATTCCAAGAAGGGAAAAATGCATATAAATCTTAAAGCAGCTTTATTAATATATCAAAACAAAGCCTTATTGTCAAAATATGTTCCCATGTAAAAATAAAAATGAACATGGGAAACAATTTCTTCATATTGCTTTTCGTTATTCGTCAAATAATTTTTATTTTATAATTTTCATTCTTTGTGTTTCTTACTGGATGGATGGTGATGGGCCATAGGTCTGGGCTATTATAGTAAAAGTGCTAATTGAGATCACTTTGTTGCCTAAAAATAGAAAAGTAAAGTTTATAGGCATATTTTTATTTATTTATCAAACACCTAGGTAAACAAATGATCATATAGTTTTATTAGAAATATAGCAAAACAATGCTCTCTACGCTAATTTAATTTCACATTTGTGGATGACGAGGCAATGTGTAGCCAAATTATAAGACGAAGAAAAAAAAGATTCATAAATTCGAAACGATTTAACGAAAAAAAGTAAAATTTAACCGTGACACAACATTCCTTCACACATATTTAACAGTAAATTGAATAAAAAATTAAAACATTATGTCAAGATATTTTCCGGAAATATTTAAGAAATGAATCGTTTTCTGAAACGCTATACAAACCATCTTCTGAAAGTTTTCAAGAAACCTTTTCGAAATATTTTCGCAGTGTTTCTCAACAACCTTTATGAGTACGACAAACAAGCTGCAAAAAAGATTTCCAAATGGTTCCATAAACGTTTCGAGAAAAGTTTCATTCAACGTATCATAAACCTTTTCAGAAATACTTTGAGAAATGTCGTCGAAACCTTTGCGAAAGATTTATTGAAAGCTTTCATAATGAATTTAAAAACAAGTCAAGATATGTTTAGGAAATATTTAAGAAACATTCCATGAATCGTTTCGTGAAACGCTATACAAAACATCTGAAAGCTTTTCGTAGTGATTTTCAGCAGCCTTTATGAGTGCGACAAATGGGCAGCTAAAAGGTTTCCAAATCGTTCCCTAAACGTTTCGAGAAAAGTTTCCTGAAACGCTATATAAATCGAGCCAAGATATACTTGGGAAATATTTAAGAAACATTCTATGAATCGTTTCGTGAAACGATATATAAACCATCTTACAAAAACTTTCAAGAAACCTTGTCGAAATATTTTCGCAGTGTTTCTCTACATCCTTTATGAGTGCGACAAATAGGCAGCGAAAAAGATTTCCAAATCATTCCCTAAACATTTTGAGAAAAGGTTCATGAAACGTATCATAAATCTTTTTAGAAATATTTCTATTTTTCATTTACTATTTAAATAGATCTCGCAAGGGATTTTTCTGTTCAAAAATCTAAGATTTCAAAACGCGTCTCAGCGAGAAAAATGGCGAAAAATAAAAAAAACTTTATATCAAGAATAGTAACAAATATCAGGAGAACTTGTCTCCTTTATTGAATGACACCAATGAACTAAACAGTTATTTTGTTACCTCTAGTAAATTAAATGACACCACTGACAATGACCTAATACAATATTGTAATAGCAACAGGATGGTTACTAAGTTTTCTTTTAGCCCGGTTGATGACGTTACTATTATGCAGATCATTCAAAAAATTAAGTCTAAAGCCATGGGTAATGGCAATATAATATATCGCTCATGTTGCTTTACTGTCCCTTTTTAATAGCCTATTTATGGCATAATATAACTGTCTGCATAAAAAAAGCATACTGTCTCTTACATTGGAAAAGAGCAAAAGTTATTCCGATTCCTAAAATAAATAATCCCTCAGAATTGAATCACCTCAAACTAATATCAATATTACCCAAATTTTCTAAAATATTGGAAATGGTGATTGATTTACTCAGCCGACATTTTTTAAATAATAATAAAGTAATATCAGAAAAATAGTTGAAATTTAGTGCTACTGCGCTTTGTGATGTGACACACGACTTTTTTCGAGCATCTGATAAAAGAAGGGCTACCGTTCTGATTCTGCTTGACACAGTAAAGAATTTGACACGCTAAGTCATAAGATTTTAGTGTCTATGCTCCATTATATTTGTTTTTCGGAATCTGCAATATTGGGTAGTTCATTAGAGGTGTTCCTCAAGGTAGAATTTTGGGTCCTCGCTTATACTCAATCTACACCTTGAACTTAATAAATGAAGTTAAATATTGCACCTATCATCTGTATGCGGATGACACACAGCTGTACTTTTCTTTTGATCTATCCGAGACTGATTTGGTGAATTATGACATTAACAGAGATCTAGCTGCACTGCACAATATTTCCTTAAAGCACAATTTAATTCTAAATCCGAGAAAATCAATAGCTCTTTTATTTTGTAATGGGTCTTACAGACCATATATGCTAAGTCTCCTTAGTATTGAAATTGCAGGATCGAATGTCGAATTTGTCGATTCTGCCAGAAACTTAGGACTTATAATTAATACAACGCATAAGTTTAAAGAGCATGTTACTTTGAAATTGAAAGCTTCTTACGGGCTATTAAAAAGTATTTGCTTTTTACGCCATTTGTTGAATCAGGATGTGCTATGCTTTGCGATTCGCTTATTCTTTTATTGCTAATTTACTGTAATAGCGTTTACGGACATTTTGCCTTGATGGCTTGGATGTTTGCAGGATACAAAAACTGCAAAATTCATGCTTCCCTTATATATTTGGAATTAGGAGCCGTAAAAGAATTACTTATAAACTCAAAAGACTTGGGTTGGCTTAATGAGTATGATCGCAGAATGTTTCATTCCTCTTGCTTCGTGTACAAAATTATGAAATACAAATGTCCATCTTACTTATTTCGCGAGCTTGTGTTTCGTACCAACAAACATAACCATAATATTTGTCGAAAATCTTCGTAAGTATTGTAAAGAGACTTTAAAAGATCATTTTATTATTCCCCTGCTGCTCTCAGGGATAATTTTAGGGTGCATGATTTCGCGACTGACCTTTTTTCATATAAGAGAAAACTTAAAAGCCTTTTATTGCTCTAAATTCATGCGCTTCTTTTAGTGTATAATATTCTGAACCGTATGTCTAATGAATTATATTTATGGAAGTTGTCATTTTTGCCTGCTGTTGATGCTCTTCTCTGCTCTTACATTTTACCCCTCAATTCTTCTCACTTTTTCTGTGCCTTTCTATTTTTTTAATGCTTTTTCTTCAGATTTTTATAAAAAATATATATTTATTAGTAGGAATATGTTAGAATATTAGTTAACCTTAGGATAACGCAGGCCTCAACAGCTTCCAACCTCACTGGGAAAGCTGATAAAAAGGCCTTTTCTTTTCTTCTTAGATTTTTTATAACTAAATGAATTGTATTTTTTTTTTGTATATGTGTATCAACTGTCTGATTTACAAGCCAAACAGCTTCACACTCCCTCCAGGGATTATTGACTCATATTAGGTATACAAAGATACCAAAAGTATGAAGCTCTGTGGGGACCCTTTCTATGTTATCGGGTCCTAGGTGGCATGGTCTTCTGTATTTCCTACAAACTTTCGGACGGTCCGCGCGATTGCAAGGAGAACTGCTTTTTGTATCGGTTTATACAAATGCTCACTAAAGCCCACTCCCTTAATCTTCTGCAGGAGGTTCCTTGGTATCACTCACGTTGTTGATAGAATTGTGGGAATAGTGTCGACGCTGTTTATTGCCCATTGTCTGCGGATTTGCACCTCCAGATCTCTGTATTTGTAGTTCGCCTAGAAATTTTATCTGTTAGTATAATGTCTGGCCTATTATGAGCAACTGTTTGATCTGTTAGAACCATTCGGCCCCAATTTAACTTAAACTCGTTGTTTTCAAGAATAGACTTCGGATTATATTTGTAGTAAGGCACTTTCCTACCTACAGTCGTTTTAACTTAATTTCTAATTCTTGGAGTATCTTAGCGGCTAAGTCGTGTCTTTCCCTATACTCGGACGCGGCAAACGCTTGGCATCCTCCAGTTATGTGCTGGATTGTCTCTGATGTTCAACAGCCATATCTACATTGGTCGTTTTCTATTGAGGGGTCTCTGATGATGAACTTCTGATAGTTCTTCGTCGGAATAACCTTGTCTTGAATAGCTAACAAGAAGCCCTCCGTTTCCGAAAACATCTGTCCTGAAATCAACTAGTAATTCCACGCTGAGTTGTCGACCTCATGTGGATGTCGTCCATGAAGTGGTTTCTGTAGCCAGGCATATAACTTCTCTTGATCTGTTTGGTGGTAAGAAGCAGTATCCTGTTTCCTCAGCTGTAGCGGCGATGAATCGTCTGCCTCGCATATTGCTCGATGTAGTGTAGAAGAGTCCGCTAACCTGTTGAAATATGAACGGAAGTTTATTATTTGTTAGTCAAGTAAGCAGTTACCAATATCCACCAATCCTCTTCCTCCTTGGTGTCTTGGAAGCATTGTATGTTCAATAGCACTCCGAGGGTGATGTTTTTGTGCTTTTGTTAGGAGCGTTCTTATTTTTCTTTGCAGGTTTTGGATCTCCGTCCTGCTCCTTTTTACATTTCCAAAAGAGTAGCTAGGTGCAGAACAAGCGTACGTGTTGAGCGCCTTAAACAAATTTCTACTATTTAGGTTAATTCGTAATACCGGCCTTATCCTCCTGACAAATTCGGTTTTCATAGTGCGATGCTCAATTCTATTAGCCCGTTTCATACCTAGGTATTTGTATGTTTGTTCTGCTTCCATTGCAGCTATAGTTTCACCATTCTGCATTTCAAATGTTCCTGGTTGTATTTTACCTTCAACCATGTTCAAAATACGGCACTTGTCAAGTCTCAATTGCATTCGGATATCCCCGGAGAACTCCTCCGTCAGTGTTAGTTAATAAACGTCTTATTATTATTATTGCATATGTAATATATATGTATGTATGTATATATGTATATATATATATATATATATATATATATATATATATATATATATATATATATATATATATTTATTGTTACAGAATTTTTGGTATTTTTTTTCCAGAATAGATATATATTTTGGGGTGGGGGATATTGCCTGCATCCGCGTTTAAATATTTAATAAATTTAATTAATATATTTTTTGGTCTATTTGTATTCCTGCAAATCCAATAACAACTTGATCAAATATAAAATTTCTAAAGTTTTTTGTTGGTCACTTGATAAAATCTACAATTTTATTTGCCCAGTCAATTACAAGTTAAAAATATACAAGCTTTAAATTTAGGTAGACTCTAAATCCGTAACCAGCAACATTTCTTTGTGAAGAGCTTTATTAATAAAATAGTAATCGGTAAGTCCTTCATCTACAGAGCTTTTCTGTAGATTTGGTTTCACAGATGTTATGGAACAGTTCAAGTTCCTCATAAACCTGTTCACCCATTTCAATACTAAATTTAATGAGTGGAACATAAATTGTTGAAACTCTTCAAAATATGTTTATGGAAGTGGTTTTAGGGCTTTTTATGAGCTGTTTTAATTTCTAACCTAGATGTAAACTCTTCTGTAAAAACTGTAATTAAAGGAGCAGAAAAACAAGATTACGTAACAGTTTTGAACAGTGAAGGTTCACTCAACGAGTCTGTTCAGAGAATAGACTTACAACTTTTTATGGGCTATTCTAATTTTTTCTCAGAAAGACTAAACAAATATTGAAAATGACGAATGTTCATTTTAAATGGAACATTCTGTATATTTTAAATAGAGTTTAATAATTTTTCATGGATCCGTCCTAAACCCGGATTCACTGCTTCTAGTTTAGGTCTTTTGTGCTCACCCTCGACTTACATCCACTCTGTTAACTAAGCCGCAATCGCATATGAAGTGCTTTCTCGTTTCGTTGACCTGATCACATAGCTTGCAACTGAGGTATCCGTCATTTTATACAGGTGAACTTTGACGGCCACATGTCCCGTCATTATACCTCTGATTACTTGTAGTTGGTTCCTGCTTATACCGAGCCTGCCATGGTTCGGTCCCTGTCTGGCTGTCCAGTAATTTTTGTGCTCTTTTTTTGGTTGATTGTTTGGCGCACACTTTGGCACCCTAACAGCCGATTCTGAACCAATATATTGAGATGATAAGTCCACTCTCGCTAGCTCATCAACTTTTTCATTTCCATGTATGCCTTCGTGTCCTCACCCACTGTAGCATAACTCTGTTATCTTTTGCCAGAGTTACTGCTTTGCTCCGACATTCCCAAATTAGATGATAGCTTTTATCCCTTGAGTGCCTGCTTCCTTTGTAAGCTTTCCCTTTTATGTCGCCTACACATTGTAAAATTGCATGTATTTCTACCTGAAATATTGTTGGGTTTCTTTCCAATGGAAGAGTCGGTTCTCTTCTTGTCAGTGTATCAGATAAGTGTACAGGAAGATGATTCCAGTTTAACTTGTTTACTTAACCTTTGGTCTTGTATAATGATCTTGATCGATATATTATAACAGTAGACCGAGGTCATATAGTCTATGCCCATTTCCAGCTCACAGCCCCTGATTTCATTACATAAAGTTTCATGTCCTGTTATCAGCATTTGTGCTATTGGCAGTGAATGATGTAGCCGGTGAAGCCCCTTTCTTGCCTCCGCTTGAACCACTAAATAAAGTGGAGGGAGATCCAAAATGCACGCCATTTCCGAGATCGGGAACGATTTCATAGCCCTCGTAATGCTCAAACTGGCGACTCTCTGATTATAGTTGTTCTTTAGATTACCTTGGGCCATTAAACCAAGATTACATATGTGATCGCTGGTCTCACCACATCTCCCATGTTTTCCTGCACAACTGTGTAACAGTCTCGTTTTACTTCTTATCTGTTCCAGGTCAATATAAGGTCCGAGTTTACCCCTAGATATTTAACCTTGTAGCAGAGTGGTATTGTTTCCTTGTACAATAATGGGACCGAGGTCCTCCGTTTTGTAAAGGAGATTAAGAGAGTCTTTTGGGAGCTAACACAAGCCTGAGAGCCTGCTCAGAAAGCTTTAGTCTTAAAAAATATTTGATAAACCAGATTTTTATAGATAATACAAAAGCTAAAAATTTTTAAATAACTACTTGTTGTGGGAAAAAAGATAGGTAGGAAAAGGAAATTTTTCCTTTGCCAATTTAAAAGTAAGACGGATCAAAAATTTTAAATACCTTTTTATGACTTTTAGCTAAATTTTTCGATTTTTAGCCCCAATTATATTGGCAACAGTGAAGAATAACAAGTTTGTGGCTTTTTTCTTAATTTTATTTCTAAATTTTTAAAGATCAACATTTTTTATTCATGTGATGAAATTCTTTTAAGTAAAACTTTATCAATGTACATATGGCAAATACTTATTAAAAATAAGACTTCCTGAAATATTATTAATAAAAAAGTACTGCATGCCATAAGCTTTTTTGATACCACCTTGTATGCAGAAGGACTCCGGTAATAAAGCCTTATGGCAAATCAAGCAAATGTACAATATTTATATATACGAGAATCAATATCTACTGTTTATTAGAATATACAGTGTGAAAGTAAATTGTGTCCTCATATTAAATTTTAGGACATGAGAAGAACATACCAAAACCATTTGGAGTATTTAGTAAAGTTGGTTTTTAAATATTCAAGCTTATAGCATTTCCTTTCTGAAATCTTGTTTATAGTAGTGCTCCGTTAATACAGCCATACAACTAATCAAGAGTATGTACAACACTGATAAATGTATAAGTAAATTCCAACCTTATGCTAACTTATAAACAAGATGGCAAAATATTTTTGAGTATTTGAGAAAGGCGATTTTCAAATGTTCAAGACACCAAAAAAAATGCGCTCGCTGCTTTTTCTTCTTCAATAATTCAAGAAATTGGTCTTACCTTACCATTCATACTAACTTATGCTTTTTCTAAACCATTTTACTCCTTGGTACCATCCTTATAATTAGTGATAGATCTGTATAACAGTTACCTTTTACAGCGACAAGTGAGACTTACTAGAAAAACAGAATTACTGAATAGATTCATAACAAAGACATTAAATACCAAATTTGGAAATTTCAAGAAATAATTAAATTAATATTAAACAAAATTTCTTCCGAATTTTTTTAGTATATACCTGAAACCTTGTTAATCGTTAACTTGAAAAAATTCTAATCAATTTGTATTTTAGCATTTAGTGTCTTTGATACCCATTCTTCAATTAATATTTTTAAACTATATTTATTTCAAAATTCCTTTAATTAATTAATTTACAAACATGAACAAAGTTACATTTTTAAACTAAATATTTCTAACATATAGAAATTATTTGTAGCACGTAGTAACTGACATCGAAACAGTATTTTTAAGGCATGACTAACACTTCAAACATTTTTAATATTACCAAAAAGATGGAGAAAAAAATGAAAAGGTGAAAAAGTCTTCTCCCATGAGTAGCTCGACGACGGTGAGGGGGGCGGAACATGGGCACAAAGTAGATACGAATCAAGTAAAAGTATAACATCGTCATGACATAAAAGTACATCTTTTCCCAGTCTTCAAAATATGGATTAAAATGGAAGACAACACCTGAAATAGACTTTTTGTAACTAAAAATTTAATTTTAAAACCTTTGTACTTACCATAAGCAATACTGGAAAGGATCCACAAGGTGACATGTTCCCTTCCTGTTATCATCTTGGAAAACAGATCTTATTTGAACAATCTATCTAGCTTTTAGTGTTCACGGACACTATTAAATCGATTTTATTGATTAAAAAAGGCTTATTTTACTTTTAGCGGCAATATGCAATGCTTCTTTTGTAATATAATAAACAGATGAATGTCGATTGACGCTTTTCAGATTTTGACAGGTGTCGCCTACTTACTTTAAATGAACTGGACCATGTCCAGAAAGGTCATTTTAACAGTGAGGTCAATATACAGATTTAATTGTTATTGTCTGTAGTATTGATGGAATTGCGATATTTTTAACGTTTAATGTCAACTATACTATTTTAAAGTTTTAAAATTTTGGTGACTTTACATATTTCCAAATATAGGTATATTCTTTTGAATAATTATCACTTTCAGTTCTGTCACTTGATGTACAATGATAAGTAAATGCATATTCAAAAGAACATGAAGTTATCAGTTTCACTTTTTTCACTTTCATCAGTGATAATTTACTAAAAGAATACAACCTATCTTATTAATCTCTTAAGGTCGATTCACAAAATGAAAAATGTACTTAATCACAAAACAATTCTGACAAGTTCAACATGTTATCATATCTTCTCGGATTGGGTATAATGTCATTCAACTTTAACTTAGATAATAATTTCAGTATTTATAGTAATTTAATCATAAATAACTTTGTTAATTTTAAGGCCAGATTCTCACTATAGGGCCGCTCTCGATTGGGTAAAATATTCTTACAGGAGAAACAATGAACCTGGCTATATTCTTTAGAGCAATTATCAATTGATCAAAGTAAAAAAAGTGGAATTGATAACTTCATGTTCTTTTGAATATGCATTTACTTGAAGTAATCATGATTACTTCAAATGATAGAAGTGAAAGTGGTAATGACTAAGAATAGCCCTCCTATTCACACTATCGGTTTCGCGGAGATTTCGATATCGTAAACTCTTTTTCATTTTAAAAAAACGTATCGAACCGAGATCGTATCGAGAGCAGCACTTTAGTGAGAATCAAGCCTAATTGATAGGTACCAATCTGTATAAGAAAATGTACGTATGTGTATTTTAAATGCTTGAGGTGTATTATTTAAACCTGGAGCGGATTCAGGGGGTGCCATCACCGCAACCCTCCTCAAGAGCTTAAAATTTAAAAAAAAATTGACTTGCCCTTACCTGCTACATTAAAAATTCATTCGCGCTAGCCTACTGCATCAGGAATGAGAATGTCGGTGGCACTCCCTTGCCGTCGACAACTCGCATTAACTAGTCATATTGTACTCTTGAGGTATCGTCCTTCCCCCAAAAAGAGAGAGATTGGATTCGCCCGTGATTTAAGGGGGCATTTTTTAGATCATTTGGGCCGTATTTTCTTACGATTTAGACCAAAAATTCGACATTTTTGAACCGCTTAAATTCAAAAATGAAAATCGATTCTGACCTAAAACTTTCAGAAAATGTTTACGAGAGGCATAACGAAAGGTAGTCTTACATAATATCCACAAAAAAAACTAAAAAATAGCATTTTTTTTTACTTTAATGTACACAAGTTTCCATCCTTCAAAAAATGCACTGATTTTTAAATGTAATAAATCATTATTCCCGGGTCGGCCAATGATCTAATCAAGAACTGTAATTATTGTGATCGGAAGCAGGTGATATTAATGTTCTTTTTCTAATTACACTCGACAGAAGAAGATACTCGACTATCAACTGATATTCGGCGTAGAACGATACTGTTAGGATACCGGCAGTTGATTTAGTTCGGCCTTGTTGGCGCAGTAGTCACTGCAGAATTATGAATGGAATTTTAAATGGGAATGATTTCTTTAGATTAGGATTCTACAAAAATAAATTAAAACAAAATGTCGTAAAAAGGATCTTGCATCTTCGTTGCCTTTGCGGTAATGCATAAGTATGTCATTATCTGGAATAGATAAGGAAAAGAAATGTAAAAAAATATGCTACAGGACCTTTGTAAACCAATCGATAAATATACGAACGGCTATAAGAGGTTTTTAATTGCTTATTTATTGTTAATTTCATTTCAAATAAACCCTTATTAGAAGTTTAAAAGATTTGTAGAAATCTTCCATTTCAGGAAATTTATTCAAAAGGTTTTTTTTGCTTGTAATCGTGTAGCCGTAAGTTTGAATATATTGTGTATTTGATATTGTTTTTATATTTGTGTGTTAAACTTTCTAAAATCAACAAACTATTTGAAAACGATAATAAGGTCATTAAAGAAAGGCGAAAATGCATCGCATAAGAAAATGCAGTTTAATTGTTATTGAAAAGAAATCCTTTGCTAGTATGAAGGAAGCGTTGACATAAATTATAAATTATTGTTCAGCCACTATTTGGACATTACAACAGATCTGTTACAAAAGACAGTAAAAATGACTAAAAAAATGTATTAAGGTGAAAATGACCCAGGAAGAACTAAATAAAATATTATTCTGAAATTCATTCTTCCATCTGAGCCGTGTGCCGTGATTTAACCTCTAGTTTTGAAAATGTTTCACCTGAAGATATTCTGCCAATTCCAATAGTTCAAATGAACGAAAAAAAATATAGGGGCGGTCAGACAAGAGAACGTGAAGATTTAAAATTGACAAAAAAAATTACTACCAAAAATACAAAACGGCAAAAAAAAGACGATCACCCTGCCATCAACTTCAAGTAAACAAGTAGAGACTGTTTTTATTGTAACGATTTAATCCATTCATATTTGAAGTCAACCGAGAATTGGGTACAATATCAGCCCATACACAACTATGTGCTGGGATAGATGATGAAGATTTAGAACAAGTGCTTATACGCATGTTCTGTGAAAATGAATAAGACTCCTATCATGCACCAATACCCTTTTTATGCCCCATTTATCGTTCCTCATCTTCCCCCCAGATATGGGGCAAGATGGTTTTTCCTGTTAAAATTTTGTGATAATTTATTTTTCCAAAGATTATGCCAATTTGTAGTTTAATAAGCAGTTATATTGATTAATACTGTGTATTCTTATTACTTTTC
The DNA here is from genome assembly GCA_034092305.1 of Diaprepes abbreviatus. Taxonomy (NCBI): domain Eukaryota; kingdom Metazoa; phylum Arthropoda; class Insecta; order Coleoptera; family Curculionidae; genus Diaprepes; species Diaprepes abbreviatus. Next base: position 17,193,119 of record JASJET010000031.1, read on the forward strand.
CTTAGCGTCCCCATCACGCCCCTAGTTCCCCTAAGAAGCGAAGCTTGTAAGGCCTTTCGTCATTCACTTTATGAAAGGTAGAATTTTATTCGCCTTGTTAATTACAATTTCTTTGAAATTTTGTTAAATTATTTGCCGACTGTAAATCTTTTGAAGTTACTTTTATTCTATTACGGCCGATTTTTTCAATTTGTTTAATTTTATTATTTATTTCTCGATGGTTTTGAAACATAATTTCACCTACTTTAATTGCACTCAAGTTTCTTTTAAATTCGGGAGTAATATTTTCGATATACACTGTATACGGACCTGTATTTGCGTTACTATATAAAATATTCATTCTTTGAAACTGTATTTTGTTACTTACGAAATCCCCCGATGAGTTAATATGTATATTTTTTTGGTGGTGTAAAGAGTATATTGTCAGAATTTTCTTTTTTAATTTTCATTTATTTCCATGTGTCCATCTTATGTTTATGCCGAAACCTGTAATAACTCCTGTAGGACCTTTAAGGGGGGTCGGGCCCTCGCTGGAAACACTCATTTTTTATTAATTAAAATAGGTTATTTATTTAGCACCACTCTATGAGATATTTATAAAAGGAATTTAGCTTATCTGTGCACAAATTGTTTACCGAGAAACGATACTATCCGCACGACTCCCAGGTAAAAACAACCAGACTAGACATTTCTATCTTAAAATATTCCCTTTTCGCTCTAACAGTTGTAAGAGAAAAAGATGGATAGTGCATTATTGCACAAAATAATACTTCACACATCTATCCTAAAAAATTTAATAAACTGGCATCGCGCTGGGTTTGTGAGTTACGTAGGACATATATTAGATACTAGCGGGCTTTATAAAATACCGCTGGGATATATGGGTTTAGTGAGGTACTAAAGAAACATAAAATCTTTGTTAATGCGATAAACTTACCCCTGATATATATATATATATATATATATATATATATATATATATATATATATATATATATATATATATATATATATTCCAATACTCTTTTTATTACACAATCCTACATTTTTCCAATGGATGAACAAATTTTTGGTTACTCGTTTGGTCTCCTATAACTATGCCCAAAATGTAGAATTCATAATTTCCGTTTCCGTTTTCATTTGGTCTGTTACTATCTGCACAGATTGCTTAAGATATTCTAATTTTTCAATTCTGGTACAAATACAACAGATTTAGGAAAAAAACTGGCTTTTTATAAAGATACTGCTAGATAATCCTATAAATCAGTGCTGATATTGAATGATTAAATAATCAGAATTAGTCAATTTTAATAGAACATTTGAATAAATAAAAGTGTAGTTGTTTATCTTAATAAAATATTGAGAGAAATCACATAGTATTTATAAAAACGAAAGTATCTTTTAATATAATATTCATATTCTTCTATTTGATATAGAATTTCTATAAAATTGTTAAACTTTTTGAATACATCTTAAACTACATAATTATAATACAACTTACTCTATCTAGACTGCGACAGTCAAAGCTCTGGAGCCTTATTTTGCAGCTTTCCATGTCTTGTAGATTAATATGAATCAGTTGTTAGATATGCTGTTATTATGAACAAATATTTTAAAACTTATCAACAAGGCAATTATATTGGAAGTACTACAATTTTCATCGTGGTGTAAAATTGGTTGCATAATTCACTATTATTTATAATCATAAACATTACGTCTCTTGTTGCAATGAAAACTCGTTGTCGTCTTTATGTACCATAGAGGGCTCCACCGTTATTATTTAATTTATATTATTATAAATTTAGTACATAAGTTGTCTATTTTAGATTTGTAAAGATGTCTCTGGGATCCTCTCTGGAAGCCTTCCGTTTTTTTGTCACCACGTACGCTGGAATTCACCTCTAAACTTCAGAGCGTACGTAATTTTTGGATGTGCCGGACGATAGTCGGGCCCTTAAAAAATTAAATTAAGCTTTTTTTGTACGATGGCGTCGCGGAATTCCATATTCAATTTCTCAATGGAATTTTGAAATTTGCAGCCGGATTCTGTAATATTTTTTTTTGACATTCCCGTTCCTTCATCTCGTTTAAGACAATGGTATACTTATGAATTATTATCAACTCAACAAATATGCAAGATCATTTTGTCATTCTTTCCCTTTATTTATATAGACGCCCAGTTTTGGTTACATCGTGTGCGCAGTAGGTTGTTGAAGGGTCGATGATGGCCATATCGTTTATTATTGTAGAAAAAATGTTCACATGATTTTATAAGATAGCAAAATATTTCTTTGAAAAATGTTATTTTAAAATTCAGTAAATGAATTATCAAAAAACACTGGAAAGACCTAAAATGCGATTGAGAATTGAATTCAAAAATAAATAAGCGAAAAAAATTAGGAAAAGTAAAAAGTAGAAAAAGACGATATAAAATTAAAATCAAAGTGAACAAGTCAAGGACGAGTGTTACTTGATAACCTCTTCCTAATTGGCTCATTGCCTAGATAAAGAAAAATTAATCTTCATTCCTTATGAGCTTCACTCCATCCTCTTCTGCCCCGGTGAAACGCAAGAAAGATGTGGAGACCATAAATTTCAAAATGGTCGGGAGGTTTGGTGGGATCATCACCGTAAACCCTTTGGTTGTCTTAAACTTCCAAATTAACACACAAAAAATGAACCCTGGTGGCATGGACCACACCGAACAAGAAAATACAGGTGACAAAAATAAATTAATAGTTTGAACACGGCTGTTAATGATTGAAAAATCGGGAAATTATAAAATATTTCTACGAAAAATCATAGATGGCGCCACGCGACAATATCCAATATATGATTATTTAGTGGGTAATTTGTATACTTTATTTATAATAATGTAAATTGTGGGGCCTTCTATTGAATACAAATACTACAAGGAGTTTTACTGCCACGAGGGAATGGAATATATTTGTTGAGTAACATTTTTGAACTAAAAAAAAGTAAAACCATATTTACCGGCATCGCTACAGCACAAGTATAATCAAATGCAAACAATAAAGGTGGATATTCCAATTGTGTAGGGAGTAGAGAGGGGGAACCATCCATAGCTACACTTGTCGATTAGTATTGATCCACAAAGTACAAAAAGCTGCACTATATGGTTTAAGTCCACAATACGGCTCCATGAATTTTGAGTGCCATAATCTAGATGGAGCAAATTGAATTATAATTAGTAAAAGGATTCAAAACATTTTAACATTTTATGGAAATGCCATACTGAATAGAACAGCCAGACTGTAATGAAAGATACTCTCGTTTTTATATAATTTGTTTTCGGGAAAAAAATTTATGAAACTTTGAAAAATGCACGGAAATTTGAAGCTATTTTACTCGATGATGAGTTAATTTTTTTTCAGTCTTAACCCTCGTTGCCAACACTAGATAGTCTATGGATGATTTAAAAAAATAAATACTCATGATCTGAGAAGGGGAAAAATTCATGGTTTTCAAATTAAAGTACCTTTATATAGGGTCGATTACTGCTTGGCATTTCATCCAAATTTGAATCTTATAAAATTCGGGTTGGAATGTCTATGTAAAGTGTGTTCAAAGGCCTTTGTGTTATAAATCATAGTAACAAGATGTCGAAATATTGTATTTTAAACAGTACGACTAGGGCTTTAGATTGTAACCCACACGAAATATTTAGCGCCCAAACAGGCAAGTCGATTTAATATATTCAATAAATTTTATGAATTTATATGTATAGGCAATAAACTATTAATGATTTTTAATTCCCATCTTCACTTATCACTTCGAAGAAATGAGAAAATGCATGGTGTACAAAGTCACGCCCACTTATGTAGGGTCGATCATTAGCACTGTATTCGAATTTGAACCTTATGAAACGCGTTAAATGTATAAAATGCCTTTGTATTATAAATAAGAGCAATATTGTGTTGATGTAAAATGCGTTTGTTTTATATTTAATAGTAATATTATGTTGAGATATTGCTGACCTAAAAAATAAAATTTTTTATTTCCAAAAAATTTTAATAGAACATTTTAATAAATAAAAGTGTACTCGATTATCTTAATGAACTATTGAAACAAGTCACAGAGTATTTATATCCCATAAATATTATCTAAGAATGAGAATATCTTTTAATACAGTATTCCTATTCTTCTATTTTATATAGAATGTCTATAAAATTGTTAAACTACGTCTGAAGATAAACTACACAATTCTACAGCTTACGCTATCTAGACTGCGACAGTTAAAGCTCTGGAGCCTTATTATGCAGCTTTCCGTATCTGGTGGATTAATATGAATCAGTGTGTTGTTAGATATGCTGTTCTTATGAACAAATATGTTAGAACTTCTTGATAAGGCAATTTTATTAAAAGTACTACCATTTTCATCGTTGTGTAAAATTGGTTGCATAATTCACTATTATTTATAACGTTTCTTGTTGCAGTGAAAACTCCTTGTCATCTTTATGTACTATAGAGGGCCCCACCGTTATTATTTAATTTATATTATTATAAATTTAGTATATAAGTTACCCACTTAAGATTTGTAAAGGTGCCTCAGTAAATAATTAACTTAAAATTATAAATTATATTTAATTCAGCTGCCCGCCATAAATTCAAGTACATACTTTTGTTATCTGATGGTTCCAATGAAATCTATAAGCTTCGCCCCATCCAGAAAATGTTCCAACCACGCCGATTTTTAATTTTACTATAACACCCTGAAATTTGCGATATTTACTTTTATCGAGTTCTTACCACCAAGAGTAACAGTTTGTCAGTGTCATAAATTTTTAAAATTTTAGTTAAAATGTCGTTTATTAAAACAGCATTGAATTCAAGTGAAATTGAAAATCTTGTTCTAATAGAGGATTTTTTATATGAATTTTCTGATGTGAAAGGAAATGGTTTACACTGGAAGTGTTATTTGGACAAAAATTGTGATTCCACCATTGTGACTTCTCCAGAAGGTGATATTCTGGAATGGATGTGTCTACATTTGCACGATAGTTTTTCCGAATCGATGAGAAGAAACGAGAAGAAAAGTACAAAAGTGCGCAGAAAGGAAACGTCAAAAACTGTATTAAGTGTGCCAGCTTCTAAAATTCTAAAGAGAAACACCGAATCGAGAGGATCAATATTTAAGAAATCGAAAGACTTAAGAAAAGATTTATTAAAGAATGTGTGGAAAACAAGAATCGTAGTTGAAACGTCGTCTAAAATAATGAGTAAACGAGGTAGTTCAACTTAGACGATCCATTTTAATTTTTTAACAAAAGTTATGTGTTTTGTGATAGATAGAAACTTAAAAACTAAAATTAAAATAAAAGTGTACTCATCTAAACTAACTAAATTATAATGCTTAGACTAACTTGTAGAATCTTCCACAATCCCTATCCTGGCAAAGAAAGTCCCACCTCCCCGTGGTCTCTGCTGGACAACATCTTTTAATTAGAAGAATAGATATCACTCGAGATCTAAATAGATATGTTTATTTTTGGTATTTTTAATTTCAAAATTTAATTAAATAAGGGTTCCGTAATTATATATTATTAGAAAATGTACTATTTCTCAATATATTGTATGTTTGAATATTTTTAAAACATTGTATCGCTACAACTTAAGAAATATGAACTAGTTCTAACATAGTTTTTTAAAATTATCCTTTTATTTTTACGTATACTGTACGAATAAAGTAATTTTGGAACAAAATTTTTGTACCCTTATTTGTTTAAACAATTTTAGAAATTACAATCAAATGTATTTGTATTTAGTAAGTAAAAATATAAATCAACAAACTTTTTCTTCAAAAAAAAATACATATCTTAGGTTACTGTGTGCAATGCATAAATGGCATAATTCGTTTGTAACAAAAAGAACGCATATTGGACTCTCGGTATACTGATATTTGAACTCATCTATTCACATAACATCAGTTTAAATAAAAAATGATCAAAATTGCTCCATTAGAAGCCGGGATAATGAATGGCATTTTTTGCACTTAACGTATTTTGAACCTGCAGATTAAATTTTAGAGCGAGAGCTTCCCGCCCATCCTCCTTGTTGTTTTTCACGCTCGTGGACGATTTTCTTTTCCTTTTTCATTCGTTGCACATAACGTAAACATGTGAAAATATTTGCCAGAAAAGTACTTGGAAAGACGAAGGTAATGGTTTAAGAGTTAGTTTTAAATTGTTTATAGATTCGCCGGAAACCGGTAACCAATTGATAAAATTTTTTCTTTCAAAAGAAGCGTCTCTCCGAGTACTTTCAAACCATGTTTTCAGAAAAAAATTTCGATAATAAAATTTTTATAAAAAAATTGAACCGACATCTAAAAGTGCGCTAAAAAGTGAAAAATAACTAGAGATTTTTATATGAAATTGAAATTTTTGAAGTCGGCGCCAAACTAATACCTGTATGCGAAAATTTTGTGAAACAGGATTAAAAGCACAATAAAGAATATAAGAGGAAATGAACTAAAAAAAAAGTAAAACTGTATTTACCGGCAACGCTACAACACGACTATAATAAAATGCAAACAATAAAGGTGGATATTCAAATTGTGTAGGGCATTAGAGAGGGGGAGCTATCCATAGCTACACTGATCCACAAAGTACGAAAAGCTGCACTATATGGTTTAAGTCCACAAATGGTGTTCAAAGTAAGTACCTTTATAGAGGGTCGATTACTGCTTGGCATTGCATCCAAATTTGAATCTTATAAAATTCGGGTTGGAATGTCTATATAAAGTGTGTTCAAAGACCTTTGTACTATAAATCATAGTAACATGATGTCGAAATATTGTATTTTAAAGAGTACGACTAGGGCTTTAGATCGCAATAAATTATTAATGATTTTTAGTTCTCACCTTCACTTATCACTTCGAAGAAATGAGAAAATGCAGTGTTCAAAGTCACGCCCACTCATGTAGCGTCGATCGTTAGCACTGTATTCGAATTTGAACCTTATGAAACGCGTTAAATGTACAAAATGCCTTTGTATCATAAATAGGAGCAATATTGTGTTGATGTAAAATGCATTTGTTTTATATTTAATAGTAATATTATGTTGAGATATTGTTGACCTAAAAATTTTTCAAAAAATTTTAATAGAACATTTTAATAAACAAAAGTGTACTTGTTTATCTTAATGAACTATTGAAACAAGTCACAGAGTATTTATATCCCATAAATATTTTCTAAGAATGAAAAAATCTTTAAATATAGTATTCCTATTCTTCTATTTAATATAGAATGTCTATAAAATTGTTAAACTACGTCTTAAGATAAACTACATAATTATAATACAGCTTACCCAAACAGCACAAATACGTCTTAAAGACGTCCATAAAACATTTGATCTCAACATTCAGGACGTCTTATGGATGTCCATAAAAGACGAATGACGTCCATAAGACATCTTATGTTACAAAAGGTAACGTCTTTAAGACATCTGCTTACAACGTCTTATAGACGTTCTTTCCCAACATATTCCACCATTAAATTTATGTACATTAAAAAGGGTCCCTTTAATTTTTTTGTTTGTCTTGTTTACAAAGTCAAACCGTGATTATTCAAAAGTCCAAGAAATAACTTTAATTTAGAAAAAATCAAGAGCAAAATATACACTACCATTTTAAATAACTACAAGTTCCGCATGAATAATTTGCTTTAAAAAATATGTTCAACATAATCTCGTTATACAAAAAAATACATAACTTAAGCATAATGTAAACTTTTTCTAATTTGAAATTGAGGAAGTGAGATAGAAAAGCAAATATTTTCAGAACTACTACTGTTCGAACTATAAGTGAACCTATCAAATTTAAGCCTTAGTTTATCCCTTCGATATAATAACTGTAAAAGGTAGACTATCAACAAAATAAAAGTTTATTGAAATAAAAAGTACACAAATCTTTAAGTAGTTTTAGAAACAAGAATTTTTATTTAGTCGAATAACAAATCTGGTCTGATGCCCTTTTCAGCCATGTTTGGATTGAAATTTCCTCATTCTTCCGACTTTTTGCCAGTCCCGTTGTCTCTGTAGATCCTAATAACAAACTGATTTTGATTTTATAGGATAAAGTTTATCATTTGTGGGAGTAAATTTTTTGATATTTTTGCGATTTTTTATAATTGTCCTCTACTATAGAATCATGACTTATGCTATTTCAAGGTTAATATGTATAATGAAAGACAGAACTTACTCATAATAAGTCTCGCCAAGTTGAAATCGTAGAACTTTCTCTTTCCTTTTCGTACTAATCAACTGTACATGGTAATTTTATAAGCTCGCTTTACAAAGTCATAAATGCTCCCTACTTCCAGTTTTGAAATTTCTAAAACCTTAAACAAAATTACTTCTTGTAATTAACAAAACTCTATTTTCTCTGTTCTTGAAATATAAACCAATCGTCAGGAACAAAATAAATCTTACAGGTTTCATTAGTCGAGCACTCCATAAACAAACATTTCGCCTTCCACTTCATTAGTAATATTTAGGACCGGGTCTGGATGAGCTGTGCAAGCCTTTTTCGCACAGATAATATTTTTGAACATTTCATTTCATACTTCTAATAACATACGAGTTACTACAAAAATATAAGCGGTAAAGCATTCGGGAATTTCCTTTAACACAACCTATAAATAACGTTACTGTTTTTCCTAAGTACATATGATTCTCGATCTTACCTTAAGTATTCAATAAACACGAATAAAAAAGATTTTCAGAGGCCCATAGATAAATCAACTATTTTAATAAAATTCTTTCAAAAGCTAAATTTTCACAGTCGGCAGACCAACAACATTAAAAATGAATAACGACATGACGAAACACAAATACAAAACTGAAAAATGATGACAGTTGACAGAAACAAAAGGCGGGTTTTTTAAAGTTATAGTTTCGCTGGCATATATATATTTATGTGTGTCATTGTTATTGGTACATCAAACAGTCTGTGACAAAAAGCACCAAAGTATTGATAAAAAAAGATCACGCAAAAGTTCTATTAATCAAGGTCGTAGTGAAGCTACTAAAAATTTATCGTTCAATCAAAAATTTTAACCTCAACTTGTATTCAGCTGAGCTCTGTGCGGCGTTGCAAACCTATTACCCAACTGCGACAAAATCCATAGGGAAGGAAATGCTTTTTAGTTTTTATCAACTAAATTATACACAACTGTATTTATTTTCATATAAAATGTAGTATGTAGACTACTGTAGTACTACCATTTTCATCGTTGTGTAAAATTGGTTGCATAATTCACTATTATTTATAACGTTTCTTGTTGCCGTGAAAACTCCTTGTCACCTTTATGTACTATAGAGGGCCTCACCGTTATTATTTAATTTATATTATTATAAATTTAGTATATAAGTTACCCACTTAAGATTTCTAAATATGCCTTCGGAAGCCACCCGTTTCTTCGTCACCACGTACGCTGGAATCCACCTCTAAACTTCGGAGCGTACGTAATTTTTGGATGTGCCTGACAAACGTCGGGCCTTTAACAAATTAAAAGAGCTCTATAATAGAAATGTCAAGAAATACCGTGCGGGATTTAGATGGCAAAATGGTTCTTTGAAAGAAGATACTTTAAAATTCTAAAAATGAAAACAGAACTCTGAAATATAAGCGGGAAAAAACGAAATATAATTAAAATCAGTTAACCGAGTCAAGGACGAGTGTTACTTGATAACCTCTTTCTAATTGGTTCCATTCCCTAGATAAAAAAAAATTAGTTATCATTATGAGTTTTACTCCATCCCCCTTTGCATCGGTAAAACGCAAGAAAGGTGTGGCGACCATAAATTTCAAAATGGTCGGGAGGATTGGTGGGATCCTTACCGCAAACCCCTTGGTTGTGGGTTAAACTTTCAATTTAACACAAAAAATTAAACTTGGTGGCACGGACCCACAACAAACAAGGGAATACAGACGACCAAAATAATTTATATTTCGAACACGGCGGTTAATGATTGAAAAATCGGGAAATTATTGAAGTAATTCTATGAAAAATCATAGATGGCGCCACACCGAGATCGTCGCGACAATATCCATTAATGCATTATTTAGTGGGCAATTTGTATAATTAATTTTATAATAATGCAAACCGTGAAGTCCTCTATTGAACATAAAGACTACAAGGAGTTTTACTGCTACAAGGGAGAGGAATATATTTGTTGAGTAACATTTTTTATTTTAGTTTTCTTTATTGAATTAGATATGTGCGAAAATTTTGTAAAACAGGATGAAAACACAATAAAGAATAAAGATGAAATGAACTAAAAAAAGAAGTAAAACTATTTACCGGCAACGTTACAACACAACTATAATCAAATGCAAACAAGGTGAATATTCAAATTGTGTAGGGCAATAGAGAGGGAGAGCCATCCATAGCTACACTTGTCGATTAGCATTGATCCACAGAGTACAGAAAACTGTACTATATAGTTCAAGTACACAATAAGGCTTCAAGAGCTTTGAGTGCCATAATTTAGATGGAGCGAATTGAATTATAATTGGTAAAAGGAATTATCTTGTTAAAATCCTCTGAAAAATTTCTGTATAAATATATATATATATATATATATATATATATATATATATATATATATATATATATATATATATATATATATATATATATACCTTAATAAACAATATGGCTATCCTTGGTATCTTTTAATATAATGTTCCTATTCTTTTACTTAATATAGAATTTCTATAAAATTGTTAAACTTTTTGAATACGTCTTAAACTATATAATTATAATACAAGTTGTTCTATCTAGACTGCAATAAAGTTTTGGAGCCTTATTATGCAGTTTTCTGTGTCGTGTGGATTAATATGAATCAGTGTGTTGCTAGATATGCTATTATTATGAACAAATGTGTTAAAACTTATTGACAAAGCAACAAGGCAATTTTATTAAAAGCACTAGAATTTTTATGGTTGTGTAAAATTGGTTGCATAATTCACTGTTATTTATAATGTTTCTTGTTACAATGAAAATTCCTTGTTGTCTTTATGTATCATAGAGGGCCCCACCATTATTACTTAATTTATATTATTATAAATTTAGTGCTCAAATTATCCACTTTGTGATTTTAAACGTATTTTTGGGAATGGTGCCCACGAATATATAATTTGTTGGTTTGGAAAATTTTGTTAATGCGTTAATTTTTGGAAGCGCCTGACGAAAGTCGGGCCGTTAATAAATGAATTAAAACGCTTTTTTTATTATGGTGTTTCGCAAGCGTATTTCTGAAATGATCATATTGTCCGTGATCGTCATAGATAAAATATTTATAGATCCGCAAAGCTTAATCCCAAAAACGGCAAATTTACGACAATAAAATGTAAACATCCTAGACCAGATGTCGGCATGCGCAGTACAAATTGCTCAGGTGACCATCGACAGGACCGAACTTCGAAAATCTATTTAGTTAGTTCAATTAGTCATAAATGGTGTCTAAATGAAGCAAGTTATCAAAGTTACAATCTTTAGTAAAGAAGTCGGTCTCATGTAACTTTCTTGTTCTGGGAGTTACATCATATGGGCACAAATAATATCTGAAGCAGAAGGGAATAATCCGATCAGTGTACCGATGGGAGTTAGTTTAGTAATTTCTTATATTGTGAAAGTAAAATTGTGAAAAAAATGTATCTTACTATTTCTCTAATCTATTGTTTCCGTCTGTGTGCGTTAACTTTCTTGTTGTGGGGTGGGAGTGAATAATTAACATTTTTAAAGTTCGGCAATTTATTCTCTAATTATGAAAAAATAATTACCATCTTTTCCTTGTCTTTTTTTTTAATTTTTTAAGAAAATATTGATACGAAATAGGTTTTTTAACGGATATGCAGGATTTGAAAATAATTTTATATACTAATATTTTTCTGCCGTAATGGTGAACGGAGCATATATTTTCTTATCGCATTAATTTTTTCGACAAAATGATAAAAATGTTATTTCAAATAAAATAAGTGAACAAGGTCATTGCTGGGGGTGAATAAAAAAAATATACCAACAAAAGAAATTCACATTTGTCTAACTTATTTCCTAATATTTTGCTTCAGTTAACATATTAATTAATTTTTTATTTGACGATTGGAAAGTGAGGATTTCCATGACAACATGATTCATGACAATTTCATAAAATGAGTACGGACATAACTAATCTGAATTTACTTCCAAAACCAGTATTAATAATGAACGACGCTTTTTAACGTCATGTCCACAATCTTCAAACATACAAAATTATAAATCAGATTGGCTGCAGAACAAAAAAAAACATTTGAGCTGGTTGGAAACATCGGTTAAATATAAGGTAGATGAAGTTATGCAAGAATATGGACATTGTGCAAATTAGTTACTGGAAAAATTTCGTTGGCAATTTGGAAAAATAATTCAAACAGAGCTTAGAAATTATAGAACCAATAGCCGATTATGGCTACAATATAAACCTTGTACTCAAGTATTTTATGTATATAACCAAATAATAATACATTATAATTATTGTAAGTTATAAATGTATGTTTTAAAATATTCCAACTTCATTATGAGGAAGTATGTTTTTATTCATAATTATACTTACTTGCATTGCCAAATAAATATATTTTGAAATGAATCGTTAGTTTTTATTTATGTAAGTAATGTAATAGATGGAGAAATTATACCATTTCTTGACATATTGATGAATGTACTTTTTTCATATGATAGAATAAACTATTCTATGGTTTGGTGCGAATTTTGATTTTTTTTTAAGAATTGACTGTTTAAAAATTCAGTTTATCTGTTGGTAATCATTTGGAAAGTGCCAGAAATATATCATACTACATGTTTTGGAAATTTAATGTTATACGAAAACAACGTAACTCCAAAAACGTTGTAAAGCAACACTATTTTTTTCCCTATAGAGAAAAAGGAAAATAAATCAAATAAAATATGTACACATTCCATTATATTAAATAAAAACGCAAGAACAAATAAAATAAATCACTTAAAACGCTATAAATCCGTGTAAATCGCACGTAACTTGCAAAGCAAAAATAAACACAAAAATAGCGTTAAGCCGATACTGTGCTGTTTACGGATGGCACTACGAAACAACCGATCGATAACAGGAAGTCGCTTATGCGCATGCCCTCATCTGGCCAGTATCCAAAAATATGACTGCCGCCCGATGTGCAGAAACGCATTTTTTCGCCCATGGTTTGCCATTTTTTGGCTTTAGCAGCCGACAAGAGTAGGGATCCATAGTAGAGATCAGTGGTGATCGTACGTAAATTTTTTGTATAAATTCCTCACAGGATTTTAAAGTTGACAAAAGCATTCTTTTTTTTTAATTTGATGAATGAATTGAAAAAACTGGGAAGACCTAATATAAGATTTTTAAGCATAAGGGTGTAAGCGCTCCAAAGGGGGGGGGGGTTCCTGTGGTCTCTCTGGTGTTTTAATGATCCTCAAGTTTTTTATTTTGGGCCCCTGAACACGAATTTTTTGGGTGGATAGATCTTCGTCAGACGATGGAGACATAACATTGTTTTAAGCCCATTGTTTTGAGCTAAAAATTTGAAAATAAAGAAATTTATTCTTTGGGTCAACAATATTACTATTAAATATAATACAAATGCATTTACAACACAATATTGCAATGATTTTTAATACAAAGGCATTTTATATATTTAACGCGTTTCATAAGGTTCAAATTCAAATGTAGTGTTAATGATCGACTTTATATGAGTGGGCATGACTTTGAAGACTATGCATTTTCCCATTTCTTCAAAGTAGGTGAGTGAAGGTGAAAATTAAAAACCATTAATAATTTATTTTATCGCCTGTACATATATATATATATATATATATATATATATATATATATATATATATATATATATATATATATATATATATATATAATGTATGAATATATTAAATCGACTTGCCTGTTTCGGCGCTATTTATCATACGTATTTTATTGGAATTAAAGAATTTCGTGAGTGATCTAAAGTATTAGTACTGTTTAAAATACAATATTTCATGTTACTATGATTTATAATACAGTTTCTGAATTCATATAATTTTAATCCGAATTTTATAAGGTTCATATTCAGATGCAAGCCAAGCAACAATCGACCCTACATGTAGGGACTTGACTTTGAAAACCATGCATTTTCCCCTTTCTCAGATCATGACTATTATTTTTTTTAAATCATCTATAGACGATCTAGTGTTGGTAACGAGGATTAAGACAAAAAAATTAGCGCATAATTGAGTAAAATAGCTTAAAATTTCTGTGCATTTTTTAAATTTTCATAATTTTTTTTCCGAAAACATTATATAAAAACGAAAGTATCTTTTATTATAGTCTCTTTATTCTATTCAGTATGATATTTCCATAAATGTAAACATTTTTTGAATTCCTTTTCCCAATTATAATTCAATTCGCTCCATCTAGATTGTGATACTCAAAGCTCATGGAGACTTATTGTGGACTTAAACCATATAGTGCAGCTTTCTGTACTTCGTCGATCAATGCTAATCGACACGGATGGCTCCCCCTCTCTATTGCCTTACACAATTTGAATATCCACCTTTATTGTTTGCAATTGATTATAGTTGTAACCATGGGCGTAGTTAGGGAGGAGCAAGGGTGTGCACCGCCCACCCTACAAAACTCATTGCCCACCCTAGAAAAATCGACAATATTCAAATGTACTGTTTTCATTGTTTTTATATCTTGAGAAGAAGAAAGAAAAAGAAAATCCCATTCCTCATAAAATTATTTTATCATGTTCGAAAACCCCCGTTTACCAAAAAAGACTAATGTGAAGTGGGATACGGGTCAGAAGCAAAGCTTTTTAAGCATAGTATGTATCAAAGCTATAAAAAATAGAATTGTCCGAAAAGAAAATTTAGTAATAAACAATTACTTAGACATTTCTACAAATACAGAAATGATAATTATATTTATTTTTAAAACTGAAAAAGTATTTACATTTCATATACAATAGAATTGTCTAGTGGCTCGGTAAAATTACTCTATTTCACTGAATTTTTTAGATACTGATGGGAATAACTTCTAGTTTCTTTATTTATTTTTTAAATATCAATTATTCTGTAGCCAACTGTATTTTTTTTTTTTAAATTTAGCTACATTGCCAGGCTTTTTAAATAGCACGCTCATACAATTGAGTTACGAACAGCATCTCCTGTAATAAATTTATATGTCTGTAATCTCAAATTTACCTAATATTTGCGAGACATATTCAACCATCTAAGGCTATTTTAATTAAAAATTTGAAAATGATAAAAATATTGGGGTACCACCTAATTAACATTTCAATTGTTTATTCAAAAAATAAAACGTCTTAAAGAAACGGTTCATCAACATATTAGTTTTTTTTTAATGACGAGTCATATTGAACAACCAAAAATAAAATATTTTTTTTTAATACTACTCGTTAAATGTGTCATTTATCGGCTGGCATTTCATTTGCGTATGTTTCACCGTTCACTTGCTTTCCACCTGGCGAAGGAGGACATGAATGATGAACGCGTCAAGAATACATGTTCGCCACCCTTTCACCGTTCACTTCACGTTCCCCAGTTCGAGGATACGGCCACTGTGGTGTGAAGTTCCCTCTCCGCGAACAGGAACGCCAGTGTCATACCCAGGGCTGTCAATTTGCCAGTAATTCCTGGCATTTGCCAGGAATAATTAGCTGTGCCAGTAATTTTGTCAGGAATACTATCATGCCAGGGATTTGCCAGGAATAGATGTCTTGTACTCAGAAATTGATAAAATATTAAAGCGAAATGTACATACAATTGATGGCAATTGTATGAAAATCGATAAGATGCCCCATCTTTAAAATTAAATCTCTCTACTATCTCTTTTAGCTTCTCACATGTAATTATTTTTTTCTTTATTTTATGGTTTTGCAGTCTAAAATTTAAAGGATGGACAATCTTAATATCATATTCAGTTTAATTGAGCAATATCAGCTTTTCCTTATCACACGCATTTTGCCAGGAATTGCCAGGAATCGGTATAAAACTTGCAAGTATTTTTCTGTGGAACATTTGACAGCACTGGTCATACCTTCTCCCGACTTGGTCTGGTTGTGGCCATCTGGTCGGGCACGATGTCAATCACGGTGCCAACCCCTAAACTGGAAGAGGATTTCTTGAACCTAAAAAATAGATATAATATTGTTTAAATATATACTCAGTTTAAAATCCTCGATTCGTATACTTAAGTTAGGAATTTTTAAATAAATATGTTTTAAAAATATTGTAATGAGGACTGCCTCAATATGGCACTGTTTGTTATCAAATTCTTGTTAATGATATGAAGTTAAAAATACTAAATTTGGTAGTTTTATTGACTCCTCTCTGTCAAAAATCAGTCAAGTTTGATGAACCTTATTTTCCTGAAAAAACACGTGGTGAGTTAGTGACTGCTTTGCAAGGGTCCCAAGTTCGAGCCCCGATCCGGCCTTAGTGTGCATGAGAATAGACCTTAATGCGACTTGTCCTAAAATTATTATTCTCTTATGGCTATTCTATTTCTAGTCTGAAGGGTCAGAGACAGAGAAAAACAATATTTTTAATATGTCTAAAGTTTTTTTTTACCTTTGCAAGAAAGAGGGCGTTAATGAAATATCCCTAGTAACATTGATTGACTGCTTAACACAATTTTCAAACCTAGTATTATAATTTGCATTTTTTTTTTGTTTCAGTCATTTTAGACAGCGGGGCTTATCCACTACAAGTGCAGACTCAGAAAGAAAGGCGAATAGTGGGCCTGAAGATGGTAAGTGAAAATTTACTTGGTTGCAGATGGTAAGGAAATTGAAATAGTAGTAGTTTTCAGAAATAAATAATGATGAAAAATAAAAAAATATCATATAAGTGTGCAATAGAAATATTCTTCTTTAACAATAACATTCAATTTGCCTGAAACAGATTTTGTTTTGTTTTAAACTTATCTAAAAACATTACTTGCAAATTTAATGACAGTTTTTTTCAATTCTCTTGAGCGGATAAAAACGTCAAAATTACTCTATTTTTCGTCCTTTGACGTCATCAGTCGTAGGCAACATAGGTACTACATTTTACTTCTGGTATCCCGAACAAGAAATAATTTAGAATATTTATACTGGGTATCCAATTAGGGGATGCTTGGAAAATATCTCAATTTCTAAAGGTGTTTGGAAATAGTTTATTAACAAAAGTTATATGAAATATTAGAAGGGGGATAATTTAAAAGTATTTTTGAATGAACAATATGGCACAAAAAGTGTGACCAACCAGATATATATATATATATATATATATATATATATATATATATATATATATATATATATATATATATATATATTGGAATGTTGGGCAGAAATAAAAAAGAGCATAACAAACAGGATGTTGTGTATGTTCGAGAATAGTTTTAAATTGTACCTCGCCATAACCTACAAACAATCTGTAAAAAGCGTTGTTTCTATCTCTCATAGAATTTGGGGTATCTTCGACACGTCCTATATAAACAGATAAACAGTCTTGGACAACATGATAGAATATTTTTTGTTACCATTATTGCGTGAATTATCGCCGTCAACTTATATAAGTACGTGCTGATGTTAATAATCTAGTAGGCGGATACTTTCATTTGTTGGATGTTTAGTTTATATTAATGGCATTTATTGTCTCTCGCGCATTGTATCGTAAATACTTCCTTACATAATTAAAAAATTAAATTGAGTTATTTGTGGGGACGAAGATTTAAATTCCACGTTTAATGATGATGAATTTGAAAAATTGTACTTAATGAAACTTGGTGATGAGATAAAATATGTTATCGGGACTAATTTTCACAAGAAAGTAAGGACTTTATGAAAGCGCGGAATTTTATTTAATTCATTTTCTGTTGCATACGATACTTATCGTTTTTATTTTTATCTAGAAGAGAACGACACGGATTTGGAGACAGACAGACTTCTTGGGCAACAAAGGACAGATGATCAGGGATTCTACGATGATAAGGTTAGTATAATAACGTATTTTATCAAAAATAACATATTTATTGAATTTATTCAACCTGCTGACTGAAGAAAATACCCTTTAATTATCGTTTTGTATTGAATGTTTTTGTTTCTAAGTTATTGTTGTACATCCAGTCACTTCAGGCTTGGAGTTGAAATAGTGCAAAAATAGTTGGTATTTGAAAAAATAGTTTTGTGTTAAAATAACTAAAAAATGTAAAAGAAAAGGAACTTAAATAGTATTAATCCAAATGTAATCACAAAGAATATGAATACGTTCAATTTTAAGACAAAAAATATATTTTTAATTTTCGCTGACTAAAGGCCACGTATAGAAATTCTGAACATTCTAATCAATACAATCTACTTAAAATTATTTTCATAAAAACTTGTTGCTACGTATTGAATACCATTCTTCAAAACCAAATGTGCTAAACACATGTTCCCCCGACGCTGAAAAAGCAATTGCACACAGGAACTGCTTTATTACTGGTAGTTGTTTTGCAATTTCAGTTTCATCGTTTTGTCAAGTCCATCACTGAATCGCATTTTTTCTTGTTACTTCCTCCGAAAACATTATTTTCTTAAAGGGATTGAAGCATGCGTTTAATTTTATTGATAGTGGTGGCAATCCCGCATCTTCAAATAATTTACCAATAGTTTCCAAGACAAAATTTATTTCTTCTGGAAATAACTTATCCTTCTATTTATGGGGATCAAACATATAAGCTACAAAATAATACGGTGTTAATGCTTGGTTATGTTGCTGATGAAATGCTTGTTTCTTTTTTTTATACAGAAAGTTCTAGTTGTTCTTCGAAGTTATAAGTTTTTCCATTACGCTACAGCATGTGAAATAGTTGCGATTTTTCTTTGCAAAATATCAAGGGCCACAGCTATAAGTTTCAAAATATATTCTTTTGCTGCGCGTTTAAGTCCAATATTGGATACTTTTTGTTATATGGCAGAAGCAATCTCTTTTTTGTTTTCCTTGCTTTAGTATTATGTACCAGCAATGTTCAACGTATTGTCTGTCAAAGATTTTACATAAATTTGATATTTTAGTTCACATGAAGTAATTAGATCACAACAAAGTTCTGTTAAATATTCCGAAGTATGAGACTTTCTATAGGTATCAATAGTTTCATAGAGAAATGTTCGTCCATCTTCTGTTGTTATAGTTGTACATATTACAGGTTCGTTTTGGACATTTGACCACCTGTCCGTCAATCGACATATTTACACATTCTCCTGAGAGAGAAGAAACATATTTTTGTTTTTCTTCTTCATAAATTTCATCCAAAAGATTAGTTGCTACATATATCCAAAGCTCTGGTTAGTAGCACTCCACTAAATCAGAACACAACCAGTAATTTAAAAAAAAACGAGCACGAATTATTACCCCTTAACAATTTATAGACAAACCAGTAAGCGAGTCCTGACAAGAATTTTCTGGCTGTAAGACCCGCTAAACCGCTAAAGACAAGTTCTGACAAAGCAAAAAAATATGCTTGATTTTTTATTTGGCGAATGTAAAAGTGAAAAGTAACCTACGCAGTTTATAATACAGTTATTTATGTTAAATAATAAATAAGTAAAAAGTAGTTTAATTAAAAAATATTTTGTAGCTACCTATTGGCTATTGGTTATTATTGATAATAATAAATTAAATTTTGGTTGAAAGATATCCGTAAAAAATAAAAAATTAATTTTTTGATTTTTCTTAATAAGGATAAAAAATATACAGAAAAATATATGCATATACCTACTCCTAACATATAAGTTAGCAGTAATATAAATATAAACGTATAAATAATAAAAATATTAAAATAATATTCAGTGAATTATTTACGTGGATATTTATACTCGACAATAAAATAAATTTTATAAATATGAATAAATCCTCTCGACGTGCCCCCTAAGAATTTTTATATGAAAATCTCAAAAGAAAATTTAAAAAATTAAAAGAATCATTATTTTTTTAATTAAATCAATGATTTTTGATTTAACAAAAAATTAAAATCAACCCAACCATGGTACAGAAGAGAGTGAAAATGCATGTTTGAGAAATATTGTCGATAATCTTCCAGAACGGGGTTAAACACGTCCATAAGTGCCACGATAAGGTAATAATACGTTTTGGCCTAAATAAACGGTGTTTTTTTTTATAGAGGTATAGAACTTTTAAATGGAATAAAACAAAGATGAATTTTTTAAATTGCCATCAAATTTACTTTAT
This sequence comes from Diaprepes abbreviatus, assembly GCA_034092305.1. Lineage (NCBI taxonomy): Eukaryota > Metazoa > Arthropoda > Insecta > Coleoptera > Curculionidae > Diaprepes > Diaprepes abbreviatus. The sequence continues at coordinate 17,213,425 of JASJET010000031.1, forward strand.
TCGAAAGATAACCTTCTGGCATTATAATTTAAATATGACTTCTGGCATATGACCGCCACGGCTGGCTCGGACGTAGTCTAATCTGGACTAGTGACTTCACATATCCTCACAGAAAATAGTCTAGCGGCGTTAAGTCGCACGATCTTGGAGGCCAATTCACGGGTCCGAAACGTGAAACTATGCGGTTACCAAACGTTTCCTTCAATAAATCAATTGTGGCACGAGCTGTGTGACATGTTGCGCCGTCTTTTAAAACCACAGCTCCTGCACATCATGGTTGTTCAATTGATGAAGGAAAAAGTCAGTAATCATGGCTCTATAGCGGTCACCATTGACTGTAACGTTCTGACCAGCATCGTTTTTAAAGAAGTACGGACCAATGATTCCATCAGCCCATAAAGCACACCAAACAGTCAGTTTTTCTGGATGTAACGGTGTCTCAACATACACTTGAGGATTATCATCACTCCAAATACGGCAGTTTTGTTTATTGACGTATCCATTCAAACAAAAGTGAGCTTCATCGCTAAACAAAATTCGCTTATGAAAATCGGGATCAATGGCAATCTTGTTTTGGGCCCATTCACCGAATCTACGCCTTGCTAGGTGATCGTGTGGCTTCAATTCTTGCACGAGTTGGATTTTGTAAGCACGCAAACCAAGATCTTTCCGTAAAATCTTCCATAAAGTGAATGGACACATATCCAATTTCTGTGCACGATGGCGGATAGACTGATTCGGGTCTTCCTCTACGCTACGCTCTACAGCAGCAATGACTTCTTCTGTACGCACTGTAGGACGTCTCTGTGGATGCGTATTATCATTTAGAGTAACCGTGGTGCGAAAATGTTCCATAGTTAATCGAATTAATGGCTCTGATGGACGATTATGTTGACCGTAAAATGGACGTAGTGCGCGATATGTATTTCGAACAGAACCATGATTTTCAAAATAAATTTGTACAATTTGGAAGCGTTGTTCAGGCGTCAGTCTATTCATGTTGAAATGCCAAATCAAACTAAACATAAATCACTTGACAGGTGACAAAATGGCCGCCAGTTAAAAAAGTGTTGCCAACTTAAAGTTCTATACCTCTATAAAAAACACCCTTTACTATTCGACGGCGAATTGATAAAAATAGTATTAAATATAGAACGAGACAAAAAACTTTACCGTCTGAAAAGCACATCCAAAAACGTTTAGACTGGGCACAAGAAAACATCCGTAGAGATTGGTCTAACGTTATTTCTACTGAAAGCTAGTTTAGACCTTATTATGATGACTCATGGATACTACAAGAAGATAATGACTTGGAACACCGTAGTTGTCTCTGTCAAGGCTGGAAAAGAAAAAAAAATACTATCATGGAGTAGCCTGCTTCTTCGCCTGATGCAAATTATACTGAAAATATATCAGGTTCGTAAAAAACGTATATGTACTATAAAGCAACTATATGTAGAAATACTTAGAGGTCTCAGCCAATAAAGCCGTATGTGATTATTGGGCTTGTAAACGAGCTTTCGGCTGCACATGGGGGCTGACACCGAAAATGATATACTGGATATACACCATAGTGATTTGTCTTATGATTATATACTATGATTGTATGTTGGCCTAGCATAGCCAAGCGCAAACACCGTCAACGTGAGAAATCCCAAAGAATGGCTTATGTAGGAATGATGACTGCAATGAATGAGGACCAGGGGCGGATGCAGCCTCTGTCTTTAGGGGGAGGGACGATATCACAAAAATACAGTATGACAAGCAAAAGCAAGTTGTCGACAGGGGGGAGGGTGTCAGCGACATTCACGTTCCTAATGCAGTATTCGAAGCTCTTGTGGGGCGACCCTCCGCTGGATCCGCGCCTGATGAAAACTGCCCCCCCCCCCTCCATTAGTGGCTAAAGAACCTCCTTCCTTACTTGGTTTCTCCAATATACATTTTACTTGAAACTCTGTAAATACATCCTTTCTTATCCGTAGCTTTCGTTTTTGTTAAATGAGCCTTGAGTCCATTTCCTGATATGGAGGCTGTTTTTGTGTTGCAAATGTTGTAAATTCGTCTTATTTTCTCTGAGATTCCCTTAATATATGGAATTGTGACGAAGAAATGTGTGTGTTTCTTGCTAAGATTACTTATAATATCCTTAAGTAATTTTAGAGGAGGGCCATTCTGTTGTAAATCGGATTTAATGTTTGTTACCTCTTTCAGGTGAATTTGCATTGTCGAATATACATACTGTGCGATTATAAAGGCTGTGTAGAATGTTTCACGGATGGGAACATGTGATTCAGTACTAATCTGGGAATACATCCGTTCGTTCGTTTGGTTTCTCGTAGAAATTTGCCGACGTTTTTCATTTGGCATCTTCTGTGCTTGCTGGTTGTATATCTACAGTATATTTTGTGGTTTAAGAGTTAAACAAATATTACAAAAGACAATATTTTTGAAAATATTTGACTTTTTAAAAACGCTTTATTAAACCAACGTGTTATAATAAGGTCCTAAAATAAATTCGCAGTTTTTCGCAACTTATCATCACAATGACCCCTTAAAAACATTCTTAAATTAGGAAGAAAAAATAAATATAAAACTTTTATTAAACATTTCCTTTAATAATCAACATGGATCGTTTTAACCCGTGAGAGGTAAAAAGACTACTCAATAAGTTTAGTTACTCTCTAAAGTAAAATGATCTTAAAAAAATGAAAAGTTTACTTTCGATAACAAAAAAGATAAACGAGAGTACATTCTCTATGACTTAAAAAAATCAAGCTTAATTCATTTTCTTTTAAAAACAATTAAATGATACTTCTTTCTCTCTATCTGCGACTAAAACTAAATCAGAATATTCTTTCAACAAAAAAATCAGATCTCTCCTTCTAAAAAAATCTTAAATGAGATCAAATTCTTATTCTCAACATAAAATATTAAGTTATACTTTTTTTAACAAGATTTAAATCAGACTTATCTTTTTTAACAGAAAAGTAAATCAAATTTCTCTTCAACAAAACGAAATCAGATTTCTCTGGCTTCAACAAAAAGCCTAAACGATACTCTAAGTCTTAAGTGAAAAAAAAATTATATCCTTAAATGATACATTTATATTCATTACAACCCTTTCGAAGAACTTTAGGTATGTAGAATAAAAATAACCACTCTAAGCAGTCATGGTAATAAAAACTTCTTTATCTTCGTTTGTCAGTCTCTTCGTGGGACCATTTCTTACACTAAACACACTATCGCATGTCGTATAGAAGCCTGGCTGGATCAAGGAAATTCGGGTAATATTTTGGTCCTTTTTTCCTTGCCTTTACGTTTATCAGTTCGTGATTTTTGTCTTTTCTTTACAGTCGCAATTTTTTGTTTTATTACTTTTTTGGTTTGGTTCCTTTGATTTATTGTTTTCTTTGGCGTCTTTCTGATTCTTGGTAACCTTCTGACCTTTGTAATTGATTGCTTTTCTTCTAGGCTTATTCTTTATTACAGCATAGTTTAGAATCGGCATAAGTTCTTGAAGTGGAGACTTAGATTCCTTAGATTTGAGATTAGCCCGAGGAATTTCATCATCAGGATTAAATACTTCACCGTCTCCCTCCTCTACGGAGGCACATACATTTACTCTGGTGTGAAGGGATTTATTCAACAACAGCTGACTTAAATGTTGTTCAGCATTTGTCTCAGTATCAGTTTCAGAATCTGAACTAAAAATTACTGGAAATTTTCTGAAAAGTCCGGAAGTAGATGATTTGAGGTAACGCAGTCTTTCTCTTTTTATAATTTGTACTTTTTTTGCTGGAGTATCGTCAAGGTAATTAATGCATTAGCAGATTCTCCGTTAAATGTTTGCTTTTCAGGAGTATCAGTTGTCAATGATGCATCAAGTTCTTCAACATTCAAAATTGAGGGCGAATCATCGTCGTGACGTGACTACAATTCTACATTCATTAGAAGTTTCGTCTTGACACTCTCCACTAGACTCATTTGTTGTTGAGGGTTGCAGTGGAGGGAGTTCTGTTAAAACAGACAGTGTAAAGACTTCACCTGACAAAATATCGGGATTGAATGGAAACAATTCTGTGGCCCTAAATCCATTCACACTATTTTCATGCGTGAAAGATTTTGACCAAGCTTTGATAAAAATTGTATTAAAACTAGTTTTTGTCAAGCGGCTATCAGGTTTTTGATACATGTATGTCATAACTCTTGATCCTAATGATGCTCAAACGATTTATTTGCGGACTTATCTAGCAGTTGGAGCTCGTGGGTTGTGTTTCTTGACAGAAAATAAAGGACAATATTATGCTTTTCTGCTTCTTCAACAATCGAATAAGCCAAGTGAGATGACGCTCTATCAAAGATCAACAAAATGTCTCGTTGTGTTTTATACTTTGCTAAATATTTGATAAAATCAAAAAAAGTCCGTGGTCATGCTCCCTTTCGGAACAATTTTCACTATAATTCCAGGAAGCAAATTATCACTAAAGTCTGGTTTTTGTCTTTGCCCTTTAAAGATGATTATTGAAGGGATAGCAGAGCCAACGGCGTTAGCACACATGGCAATGGTCACATTTTCTGCAGGCGCTCTCAAATGAATTCGATTAGCTCTTTTTGCCCCAAAACAGTCTGCTGATGGTGAATAATGAGCCGACATCCCTTTTCGACGATATTATAAAGTCTTTCTGGATTATTTTCAATATCTAACAGTTTTTTCAGTTCTTCGAAATGTTGAGTAACAGTGGGTCTGTTTTATTTTTGTGGTATTGCTGGATTCATGAATTGAGCCTTTCTTTTTAAAATTTCGGAGTGCCGTTTCAAACACATTCTAAGCCAGTCTTTACCAGTAATGCGGAATTTTTATTAAAATTATGTTTCAGATTGCGTTTTTTGCAGACAATAAATGCTCGTCTCCTGATAACTTTAGGAGTAACAGTGCACACCAATATTTGCAAATCGTATAATTCGTTTAGCAAGATCATTTTCTTGGTTTTGATTCATTATGGAACTACGTCCCAAACGTTTTACGCTACTTCCAGTTCTCAGGTGGTTCTCCAGAGTTTGTCTTGCAATGTTATGACGATCTGCTGCAGCACGCTGTGACAGTTGTCTTCGTTCTACTGCTGCCATGGCTGCATGTAAGCGTTCTTCTGTCCATCTAGCTCTCTTCGGAGGTATGTTATCGAAATCTGTGAATAAAGATTGAAAAGACTGCAATTCTTTGTATCGAAATTGCTCAAGTAGGCTAATAAGGTACACACACTTTTATAATGGGTCTTATTAGCCTTATGACATGATTTTACAAAATAACCAAACACCTAAATAAATACGAATCGAAATGTAAATTAACATATACATGGTGTCCTATAATACCTAATGTCCAATATAAACAAGGAGCTTTATGTTAAGATAATAATTAAACACTAAAACTTACCATTTTATAACAGTAAAAACCGTGCAGTTGCTGTCGCTTCAATCGGTCGCTAGTTAACAAGATGGCGGCGCGAGCGGCTGCGAACCCATACTATAGTGTTTATACTAATTAAATGCATGTGTGCGTAAAGAGTGACTTATCATCAAATCATTTTAGCGCGAATTTTCAAACCTGGCCCTTATTACTTTCTCAGCCTTATTTGCCTCCGGTAACCTACAATATTTTAAAATTTAGAAACTTGAAATAAATCCGAATAAATCGAAAAGCATGGTAATAACAAAAGAGTTTACCTATAATAAAATAACTATTTCATTTAAAATAAACAGAATAAATATTTCTGTTAAACAATATATAAAAAGTCATGTTACGCAGGTTTGTAACAAAACAGCGTTTTTGTGGAACTAATTGTATAACTACATACGGCTCTGACATATAGTTATTTAGGAAGTTTCGCCTTAATAAACTGAAACTAAATCATAAAACTATAAAGAGGAAGAGTTTAGACAATATGAGATAGAACAGAAGTCCATAACATTATTAGAAGAACAGTCGCGTTAAAATGGAGTTCCTAGAAACATGGAGAACTGGAGCGGCAAATTCCTGGGCTGGAAACCATGGATACAAGTAGAAATCTTGCCTGACCATAGACAAGATGCATGGTCTGATGGCTTAAAAAAGATAGCTGGATTCAATTGATACCGATTTTCATAAATAAAACCTCCAAATTTTGAGACGTCTGGGGAAAGCTATATTCAAAGAATATGTATTTGCAAATCAGTTCAAATGGCAACAAGCAGTCGTCTGGAATTATATAATTTTTAATATAAAAAAATAGTTTTCACCTTTTATCTAAATATATATAATTACTTATTTGAGTCAGAGAGGGAGATGTTATCTTTTATCCCTTATACGCAGTGTTTTTTATTTTCATTTTAAATGCGTTATTTTTTGTCAGATTAATATCAACTACTTTTGCACTAAATAAACAACAATCTTTTAAAATATTGTAAGGAGATTTAAAATGTTGAATTGTGTATGAAAAAAACTACTTTTAATTTAAAAAATCACATATATAATTAAATTGGAATTTATTCTAAAATTTTCTTGGCCTAAGAAAACAAGGTATCTTGTTTATTGTCAAAATTTTGAATTATTCCTACATGGAAGTGTCCACCTTTTTGCAAAAGAACAATAAAGATTAATGATGTTTCGTGCAATTTAGAACCTAATATAATTTGGCCGAGAACCCAAATTTTCAGTACGATATACACATTATTACCTCTTACTTTACTTGTTTTATTTTGTTTCAATAGAACTATCATAATTTATTAAATGACAAAAAGGGGTTAATTTACGTTGATTATAGTTTTAAAAAATAAGTCTACCTATACTATTAAAAAAAAGCGCTATATTAACAATAACTCTTGGCTAAAAGCAAACCCCGGCATAATAAAATTAAAATTATATTATTTCTATACATTATAGCAAAAAAAGATTTATTAATTGTTATTTAAAAATTAAACAAGTATTTTGTTATATGTAGGTGCCAACTTTAAAATTAATTTAAAAATATTCTATAGCTTTGGGTCTGTTCGATTTGGTCCTTTGAGCACTTGAAAATCTATTTTACCCTTAAACTCAATTTTTGCTGTTTTTAATCATATTGTGAACATTTTTTTAGTTCTAAATTCTATTTAATCCACAAAAGTTGTTTTTTGAAGTAATCAGTAAATGTAACCTAACATTTTAAATCCAATACAATGAATAAGCATGTCAGTGTTAGAAATCAATATTCCAGAAAAGCATTTCTTAAAATCGACTTTATTAAGAAAGCTTTCGTTTTGATTTGATATCTCATCAGAGTCTAATGATCGTTACCTTAAAATTTTATTATATGTCTGCGAAAATTGGATTCTACAGATGAGTTATCTAATTAAAACAAACCTTTTCTTTCATACTTTTATCCCTCTATATTAACTTGCCGCATCCTGTTGATATCAACAAATAACTGTTTTACATGAAGTAGTTCTTAGTATTGAAGGAGTCGAGGAAATATTTACTCTAGTAATTTCTATACTTGAGAGTGACAACCATTTTCCAATATACAGTATAAATGTTGAATTATTTATAATATATACAAGTTTTTTTAATAAAAAATTCTTATCTCCAAATATTACGCTTATACTGCCAACTTTTCAACCATAATACGCATTTAATTCTTATAAGTTGTCACTTCTCAAAAAGTTCATAAAATCTAATAGCATGTTCCTAAACTTGTTGTTATTTGTATTGCTAGGATTGGAGAAAACCTAAAAGTCGGACAATAATGCCCCAAATAGGCCATTCCAACCCCAAACAAATGCTCACCTCCCTAGACGAAAGTTCCATCCCCTTAGTCCCGTCCTCAGACGCGCAAAATTCCGCACCTCATTCCCCTACGGCCGTGTCTGACAAAAGCCAATCGCCTCAAAGTCAAAAAGGATCAGTGTCTTCGAATAAAACTAAAAAGGTGTGAAAAATGGCATGCGTACATATTATCGTCTTCTTCACTGAAAGTAATAAACAGGAATCACACTCCTCTTCATGACCCTATATCATGTAACAATTAATTTACAAGGAGAGACAAAAAATTATAATTTAATTATAAAATTACGTACTCTAGAGTAGTAAATGAGTTTAGAATTTAAAACATAAACAACCAGATTCACTAAGAAGATTTAATAGTTAAACCCGATCTAATTACCATGAAATTTAAATCTTCTAATCAGCTAGTTTTGTTTTGCTTATGATATTGCCATAATTTGTATTGCATATTCAACAAATAAACGCTTATATAGGGATATTCAGGATAAAACATTGCGATAAAGCCTTAAAATATGTAAGAGAAATAGTTGTATTCCGAAAATAAATAAAATTCTCCATTTCTGCTGGTTCAGTAATAAAACAAAATGATTTTTTTTGCTGGTATTTTTAGGAATCATCCCGAGCGGAATCTCTCATCTCTTGAATACATGTTGAAATTGTACAATAAATCGACTTTGCAAACAAGTTGCTGCTTACAAATATTTGCTTATAATATTCTACTATTTTGATAATTGTACGACACCTTTTTTGGTAAATAAAATATAACATGTATAAAAAAAATTCAAAAATGATAATTATATAATAAAGCATATAACAGGCAACCGTAAAAAATTCTTGGTTTTGTTTCGAGAAACGGCTGCTATTTTGTTAATATTAAAAAAATTTCTGTTTTTAAATTTTTTTCTTGAAGTTTAGGACTCATGTGACCTCAATCAAAGAGAAAATTAAATTACGCCGATTAATTAAAAAAATATGAAATTTTAAATAAAACTTGGCTGCACTAATCTCAACCTTAAAATCTCGTTAACTTTGTTGAAAATGATTTTTTCGTTAAGCGGCAAAATATTTGTACACTTTTTTGGTTTCTATAATGATATCGTTCACGTAGAAAGCATTTTTTATTTTGAAAAAATTTCATTAGGTGATTTTGAAATAGAATCGGTCACTTAAAATAGAAAAAAAATTATTGTGTCTCCCGCTGCATTTTAGCGCCCATGAAAACAATTGTAATTGAAGAAGCATATAACCCTCGATAAAAAATTCACCAAAAAGAGATGTAGTTTTTGAGAAAATTGCTTTTGTTTTTTTTTCGAAAAACGGCCGTCATTTTGTTAATTTTGAAACTTTTTCGGTTTCCAAATTTTTTTCTGAAAGTTTATGACTCATGTGACCTTAGTCTAAAGAGAAAACTGAATTATGTCGATTAGTCATAAGAACATACATTTTTCTTCACTGTAAAAGCTCTAAGCTCAACTTTAAAATCTTGATAAAATTTTCTTTTTCAGTAATAAATGCCTTATAAACATATTATTTTTTATTGGGTACTACACTTCATCAACTGATGTGGTAGCGAATGGACCTTCTTAAACCCAAACATTTTTAAAACAATTAAATATATCTGCTTTCTAAATCTCGGCAACGGCGATAATTTCAAAAAATTTTCAGGCAATAGTGATCACAAAAAAAATTACTAATAAGGATAATGTTTTTTTCAAAACAATCATTTTGAAATGTTTCAAATATCCACATGTTTAGTCTGTCCATAACTATATATGTTGATTATAAACCGTCGACTTTCAGTGAAGAAGATTTAAGTACAAACATAGACCTTAGTATGGTATTTTTTGGCTTTTTCTTTCTTTAGTTTACTAACACCAAAACATTCTATACTAATAAAAAATAATTCATTAAACTACAACTAAAACTTACTAACGCGATATTATGGCCTTAATGCTTGTAATTTGTGCATGATGTTAGAAATAAATTCTATATAGTAATAATAAGATAAAATTAGTTTAAGGATAATTTTTTTAATTATTATTTCATTTATACTTATAACGATTATTTCTATTTTGCATCGGTAAGCCCTGTTTGAGAAAGAAAGCGGACACAGCATCCCATTCACTTTGGGCAAAACTTTTTAGTTACAAGTGTTTCACTTTTTCGTCGGTTTACTCTTTCATTATGGATTTAAAAAAGGGTGGCCTAAGAGTGTGACAGAGTCTGATAGCTCCGTTATTATAAAAGTAAGAAAAAAATATTTAATAGAATATAAGATTGATATGTCTATATTCCAAAATTATCTTGGTTTTACAGGGTGATATGAAAAAGTAGGTAAGCAATATATTTTAAAAAGGACATATATATTTCTACATATTTGGATTCCCCACAAACTACAATCTTGAAATTAATTTGTCAGTTTTTTGCAGTATTGCCGAATTAATAAGAAAAATTTATTAGTTTTTAAAGAAACGTGGCATTGTAAAATTTGTAATATTTTTTAACTAACCTCACTGAGAACAAAAACACCTGTAACTGTTATAGACAAAGTTAAATAAATGATTTAAACTAAAAAAAATAACTAATATTTTATGCAGGGTGCGTTTCGCAGACATGCAAACTTAACAAAATTCACAACCATGTTTTTTTTCAAATGGGATCACTCTGTATTCATCTAGCTTTGATTACCTTTCATTTTTGTTAAGTCACCTCTATGTCTATTTTGATCAGCGTTAGCGTATTTTGAATTTTATTAAGGGCCAATCAATTTGAAATCACCCAGATAGAATAAAACTTGTTGCTCGTCACTTTTGATTTTCCTCATTTTTTTTACCAGTTACTTCCCAATACTAGGTGAGTTCAAAATTATGGTTAAAACATTTTTTAGCTACATATTTTTTTTGAGGCAATTTTAAGCTTGACTGAAATGTGGTTGTCGGACTTGCATTGTCTTTATTTTTGTTTATTTTTACGACGTTTCGATTAGGTTGTATTATCAAGTATAAACTGAAATTTATACTTGATAATACAACCTAATCGAAACATCGTAAAAATAAACAAAAATAAAGACAATGCAAGTCCGACAGCCACATTTTAGTCGATCTTCAACATTATCTACGACCTTCAAACAATTTTAAGTTTGCTTCGAAACCATTTTTCAGTTGAAAACAAGTTAATTTTAAAGATATCAAGACAAACTATAAACAAAAATTATCAGAACGATATACTCTAGATTTTTGTCCTTACATGATATTACTTAAGTAGTGAGGAAAGTGAAGAAAAAAAATCACAACTATAAAGTGAAAATTAACTTAAAATTAGACTTTTAATGCTGCAAAATTATTAAAAGAAATAAAGATTCACCATTAATGTTTTTTCTTGTATAGATAGATAAGACTACTTGCTAGAGAAGTTTCAAGCTTGAGAACTTTATCCTTTTTATATATGATTTTTCAAAAGGCCCAAAATTGTAGTTTAGCAGTATTTAAGTTGAATATCTCAAAAGGGGCTAAATGAAAAATTATGAAATGGATATAGAATACACCTCTTTTTGATATAAACATATGATAATGGTTTGGTAACTGAAACCCAACTGATTCCATAGTTAAAGTACATCAAAGTTAACCAAAAATTGCATTACACGCACACAAAACTTAACAGTAATTAATGATAAAAATCCTTTTAAAAAGGTAAATTATTTTTTTAGTTAAATTCACCAGTAATATTAGAAAATGTAATAAATTTTATTATAGCTTAATAAAAATATATATATTTTTAGATATATTTGCATAAAATTGTTTTCAGCCAAAAAACGATTCCGAAGCAAATTTAAAATGGTCGCAAAAAAAAATTGAGCACAAAAAAACTTTTTTAGCCATAGTTTAAACTTGTTTAATATTGGAGAGTAACTGGTAAAAAAATTAGGAAGATCAAAAATGTTGAACAACAAATTTTATTCTTTCTGGGTGCTTTTAAATGGATTGACCTAATAATACTTTTGGTACAAGGTCTTGTATATTTAGAACTTTAGTTTCAACGTTTCTAAGATGCTCTAAATATATTATGGTTTAAGAAAGACAATTTTTGTTACTGCTGTAAATCTGGATTACTGGACATCAAAAAATGCAAAAAGAGCGGGTAGGCTGGGCCACAATAATGTGGAAAACAAAAACTTTATAATCTCCGGCATAATTTGACAGGTGAAAATTTAATTAGGGTTAAAATAACATGGTAAAAAGATGTTTTCATACGCTGAGTATTTTTTTTAAAGTCTGAATAATCTATTGTTGTCCAAAAATTATAAAAATCATGAGAAGTATGTTTTATCCATTTGAATAAGATCTCTCACGGAGCTTCTTAATTACATTTTAACAGAAACATATAATATAAAATCTTTCAGAACTACTATGAAATAGTGAAAAGTCCTTTTTGCATTATATGTATCCGGAAAGAAGGCAGCCATATTCAGACATATTTTCTAGATTAAAGATGAACTCAGTAGAACATGGATCTTTTACGCAGGCACGGCCCAAAATGTATGACAAAGAAAGTAGAGAGAGAGAGAGAGAGAGAGAGAGAGAGAGAGAGACGAAGTGAATGATATGGCTTGTGTAGAAGCAGTGCCTTCAACCTCATTTAGAGGGAGTCATCAAGAGTCATGCAAAACAATATTAACAAAATATAAATACCACTCCTATCATTTCAGAGCGCCGAGTAATGTTCTGCAATTGATATATGAATCAAGTGAGAACCAGAGACAATTTTAAAAGATTGATAATATGATCCGATGACTGTTACTTTATAAATGATGGTATTTCCAGCAGACATAGTACCACACATTGGTAAGCAAAAAATCATCATATTAGGGCGCTTCGGATTTGGTATCGCTAGTTTTATCTTATGAACGTTAGATACCGAAGATATGACGGGGGCTGCACAGCAAACCGTTATCTAGAAATTTTAAATGTAATACCTGAATTGCTAGAAAAGGGTACCTTGGCGAAGTATAATGATATGTATTTCTTAGGTAGTGAGACCTTTTCCTCAAAAATGTATCGGGCCTGTTAGTTGGCCCACCAGACCGCCTGATCTAGATAAATCAGATGTTCTGGATTTTTTCTTATGGGATTTTTTACAAAACATGATATGTAGGACTCGACATCCTTCATTAGAAGAACTCCACAATGCAACAAACTTGGTTTTCAGTTTTTGCAAAACAAACCTATTATTATTTTAAATACCGTCAGAAAAATTGCACAAATGTGTCAGTTCTGTATCAGAGAAAATGGCAACTATTTTTGACATTACTTACTTAAAATAAAATGTTTTATCTAGTGTTGCTTTTAGTTAATTTATCTGTTTTTTTTTACATAATAAGGTTAGACATTATTTGTATTTTGGTAATGTCTAAATATAATAAAAATTGCCTTCAATTCTTAAACTATATTATGTTCCAAGGACCTTGAAAACTTATTCTAAGTAATATTCAAGATCTTGTACCAAAGGTATTATTAATAAAATATGTATTCAATTTTCATAATTTACTGCGAATTTAAGTCTGGAAATCGAGCTATCAAATAATATACAGGGTGTTCTATTTAAAAAAAAATGTTTGGCCTGTAACTCAAAATCTGATGCTTTTAGAGAAAAGCTAAGTACGGCAGCAGATAATATGTAAAAAAACTGTACAAGTGCCGGTTTTTATTTTTACCTTTAATTTACATATTAACTAAGATACCAGGGGGGCTTGTAAATGGGAAATCTTCAATTTCTCCCTATATCTTAAAAACAGAAAGGGTTAGGAAGATTTTGCTTGTTGTATCTTTTGTTTAACAAAAAAATAACACAGTTTCGCGAACACCGCAAGTCTCCATTTTTAATAATAAAGATACCCTGCAAAACTATCGAAAATTGGACACCCTGTACCTGATCATTTTTAATCTTTTAGTTACCTTTTTAATAACTTAACATAAGACATTAATCCGCCGATTTTATATTTGCATAAACTTTGTTCGTACAACTGTCAAATCGGATAAATATCCCGTAAATGCCTGCTTTATTTTTCACCATTAGAAGTAAATTTATTTAAGCTACCAATGTAAAGGGCTATTAGAGTACACGATATTCAGGATTCCTGACTAGGATTTAGGAGTGGGAGAAATTTATAGTTTGCCTGAATCAAGATACTAAATCAGGGAGAGAATGATTGTCGAGTACCCCAAAACTCCGATATTTACCATGGCACCGCGCTTTCTAAGCACGTAAATAGGCTTTGTCCTAGCCGTAGCGGCTGGTTGTATGAAAATAAAAAAAGAAGAAAGAAGTGCTGGACAAATAACACTGCATAAACACTGTATGTAATATTGAAATTAAAATAACACAGGACCACAAATTGAAAAAATAATTGACCAAAACAAACTTACGTCTTCTATATGTATTTTTAGCCACTGAATCCGAATCCAATGAGTACTTACCTCCAGCACGTCAAGATTCCCTGTCAATCGCAAAAAAGGATTGAAAACCGATTTTCTCACATGCAAAAATCTGATATCGCTATAATCAACAAAATCAAAATATTTAACCACAAACCCCAAACCCATAAACCCAAAATCCACAAACCTACAAACCACTGAAGCTACAGACCCCAAACCCATAAATCTTAAACAGACCAACCATAATCCACAAAGTTACAAATCCCAAAGCAACAAATTCAAAATCAACAAACCACAAACGTTTTAACCTATAAATTCAATGAATTTTGGGATTTTGGAATTTGAGTTTGTGAGTTTGTAGGTTAGAGGTTTGTGGGTTTATGGTTTGTTGGTTTATGGTTTGTGAGTTTGAGGTTCTTGGTGAAGTGATTTGTTGGTTTATAGGGTTGAACTCCTCTGGGATTCTGTTGATTTTAGCGATATCACTCTTTTTTGCGATTGACCAAAAATCCTGACGTACTGGAGCTAAATGATCCTGTGTAATCTTTATACTTTATATAATTTTCGCGTGGCGCTTTTAGCCCAATCAATAAAACAAAAAGAAATGCTAATTGTTCAAAAAAAAAAATTAACAGCAAACTGTCTGCACCATGACTTGAAGGGTAGTTCATAGATGACTAAAATACAAACTCCAACTCCAACTGAGTGTTGGTCTTTTGCTTATATTATGGATATTGTATGAATTGCATCACTTTCAATAGACTATTTGTAGATAATTAAAATACTTAAAAAAAGGGTTTTTATAGACCCCTACCGGACTATTTTTTACCGAAAAAAATCGGAAAAACGTTCAAAAATGACTTTGTTTTAAATTAATATCCTTGGTAATTTACAATATTCGTGAAATTATGAGTATTTTGAACAGGTTTGAGATGAAACTTGTCGCGTTAACAGTTTTTATCTAATTGTAATATAAATAATTTTTATCAATGCCACCATATTAACCTAATAGGTCCGATTTGAATTTACCAAACGAATTCTGAGAGTAGAGATTATAAACTACAATTTGTCTATCTTAGATTTTCGTATAAATTTGTTGAAATATCCTAAAAATTATTTTGAATATAGCGAAATACGCGTAAACTCGTGTCAGAAGCCATACGAAGTAGAGGTAATGGGCGGACTAGATTTCTATGTGGATATGTATCGCATAATGGACCTTTAAGTAGGTAAATAACTAAATATAACGGATACATTCATTATTTTTATTTAAAATAAATTTGTGTGTATATTTAATGACGTTTTATTTCAAAGTATATACGAAATCTGTCGTATGTATGTTGTATAATTTTTTAAAATTTTTTCATTACATATTGTAAATATATGTTATTTCGGGCAAATGCAATAGCAGATAATTTATTAACTACCATTATCATTATAATTGAACAATTTATATAACGAGTAAAAGAAATTAATGAAAAAATATATGCAATAAAAAATAATAAACTCAAGTTTAACGGTTTTTTCGTGGCAACTAATCTTCACAACTTACAAATCATTCTAATTCTCAAGAGGGGGGAATAGGCATAATAATGAAACATGTAGAGAAACCGGAAGAACAGGTTTGATGATCTCTTTTTTTTCGACAACCGATTTTTTTATATAATTAGAACCACGTTTAAATAAAATGTTTTTAAATATACATAAAAATTTATATGACATAGAAATAAATGTATCCGTTTATTTTTTATATATCTATCTATAGATCCATCGTGCGATGCACTTTCATATATGAAAAATAGTCATAGCGTCTGGCGTGAGCAGTCCGCCCGCGACTCTCTTCTTCTCCGCTGCTTGCAACCCCCACTACCACTGCTTCGCTTGGCTTCGGATGTGAGTTCACGCGTATACGCTATGTTGGGAAGCATTTTTAGCATATTTTAACAAATTTATACGAAAATCCGAGACAGACGAATTGTAGTTCATAATCTCTACTTTCAGAGTCTGTTTGGTAAATTCAAATCGGACCTATCAGGTTAATACGGTGGCACTGACAAAAAATGCTTTAAATTGTTTATATTGTAATTATTTCGGCATAAAATAATTTCCCGTATGTTTAAAGTTCACATAATAAATGGTCATTTCCTGAAAAATCTTCGCTTAATACTATAAATTACCCCAAATATTTTTTAAAAGAAGCCATTTTTAAGCGTTTTTCGACTTTTTTCGGTGAAATATCATGCGATAGGGGTCTATAAAAACATTTTATAGATTTTTTGATTATCTACAAATAGTTCAGGTTAGAAAACAATACGATTCATTCAGTGTTTTCATAATATAAGCAAAATAAAAAAAAAACAGAAATAGGCACCTTCTTTTTACCGTTTTTATTATTTAACAAAAATTGTAATGTTCAGTTGGAGATGGATTTTATGTTTTAGTGATATATAGACTACCCTTCAAGTCATAGTGTAAGCAGTTTGCTTTTAAAGTTTTTTACATGAAAAAATCTTTATTGATTGGGCGTTGTCCCACTGGGTCATTCCACATTTCCTAAGTGAGTCAGGAAGATTAACATTGCCCGAACGTTCTAATTATGTTTCTAACTGACTTTAATGCTATTACACCACTCTGAATTCAGTTACGGGGCCTGAATATCGGTGAGTCTAATAGGCCCTTTGTGTTGCAATTCGAATAATTATAAAATATAATAAATTTAATTATGTTTTTATATTAGAAATTTCATTATGAATTTTCTTTCTTAGTTGTAATGACGAACTTTATTATAATTGTAATTTTCGTCCAATAATATTTGACCTTTGAATTAAGATTTTGTTCTACCTCAAACTTTTTTACTTGAATGCGGAGAATTGAGTCAAATAAACAACAATGTCGAAACAACTATATCGGAGACGCATTACATCAGTTATTTTTCCTTTTCTTTTTTATTTTTCTTGCATTATAATATTATTTGTATTTTGTTCAGAACATTTTTGCTGTAATGGCCTTTATTTAATTTTGTTGCTATGGTTTAGTCAAAGTAGCTTAACTGATACTTATGATTGAAAGAGGTAGTTTGATAACCTTAATTTTTAGTAAGCTGTACTAGATTTTCTTAAATTTATTTGCAAAACTTTCAACTGTGAGCTTTGCAGTTTTAAATAAATACATTAAGTAAATGAACCAGTGTTTTTTCTATAATCGTTTTGGAACAGAACCGCTCTATGTATAACTGGAACACGATTGATCACTGATTTGATCGCTCTATGAACAAAGTTAGGTCAATAACATTATTTATATTGTACAAATGTAAATTTTTATGTGTATATAACCTTGCATATGCATAATGTTTTAATTTATTGTGTATAACTCCCCAACATAACTTTTTTAAACAATGTTTATTTGGGAATCATAGAATCGTAGAAATTTAAGCTTGGGGAATTCATTTTCTTTATATTTTCCCAATTTTTAACATGTTCTTTTGCACACAAGTTGCAAGTTTTTTGCTCAATTTGTAGGTTTAAAAATATATGTCAAAATCTCAATGATATCCTAGTTATAAGTGATTTATTTTGTTTTTAATTTATATTTAAATTATTTTTGTATCTGGATCAAGTTGATATTAAGCATGAAGCCTAAATTTAATGAATAGTCTCATCCATAGGTAAAATTGTTTCCCCAACTTGTTCCAGTGGACATTTTACCTATCTGGATGTGGACAGTAAGTAGGGTGGTCTAGACTTCAAAGCTGTTGGGCCTCATTAGACCAGTTGTGCACTCTCCTGTAGGGGTCTGCCTGACTAAGCCCGTCACCAAACGGCATTTCTCTTATGTCGGCTAAAGTGGGCAGTACTTGCCTAACGTGAATCCTCTTTTAGTGAAAGAACATCGCATAGGAACAATCTCATCTTTTGTTTCAGAACTCCAACATACGGGAATGTCGTATACTTTCATATTATATAAGTGTTTTCTTAGCCCTAGTGCCCTGTGTTTAGTCGCAGTGTTCCTCTAATAACATATCCATACGATTTTTAGTTAATACGAAACTTCAAGTGATAGGAATCAAACTTTAATGACGTTTCGACCATTAGTCATTGAGATATTGAAGTTTTAGTGACGCATCTGTTGATATTTCAAAAACAATGTACAAAAACCAGTTTCGTACGTCAATAAAACACTGGTATTTGAAGAGAAAAAATATCGTTAAAACTTAAGAATGCCTTGAAAAGTGTTATGAAGAATCTGTACCGTCGAAAGCAACCATTTGTTGCTGGTTTACTGAATTCAAATGCATTCGTACAGACACAAAAGAAAATATTTAAAAAATCTACGAAATCGTTTTGAACCGCTGTAAAGTGACAGTGCGTGGAATAGCTTACATCGTAAAGATATCAATAGAGCGGTGTTTGGAGCTGTTTAAGCGAAATAAAGAGGATTTTTTATACAGTATGTGACAGTGGATGGAACATGGATCCACCGGAGTCAAATCGGTAGTCAGTTGAGTAGACAGCGAAAGATGAAAGCCCACCAAAGCGAGCAAAAATCGCTGGCTCCGTATTTTGGGATGCACATAGTATAATATTCATTACCTATCTTGAAAATTGAAAAACTATCAATTGTGAATAATTTATGGTGTTATTGGTGCATTTGAAGGAAAAAATCGCGAAAGAACAGCTCAAAATGAAGGAAAAAAAAGTGCGCTTTCACCAAGACAATGCACCATGTAACAAGTCTATCGCAATGATGACAATGCTCGTTGGAAAGAGATATGGCTCCAATGAAGAGGTGATCGCCGAAACTGAAGCGTATTTTGAAGGATTGGAGAAATCGTTTTTTAAGAAAAGTATAGAAATGTTAGAGCGATGTTAGAATGATTCTATCGCCCTAGAAGGAGACTATCTTGATGAATAAGGTCAAATCTTGTCAAAAAATTGTGTTTTTATATGTTAGTCTCGGAATTTTTCTAACCACCTGTTCTCCTCTGTTTGTTTCTACCTTCGGAAGAGTTCACATTTTTCATTTCATCTCATCTTATTTTAAAGAGATAATTTATTTTGTCATTGCTGATTTAGTCAGAGCTGTTAGTGGTTCCGGCTCCAGCGTTTTCAGCTCAGTTTCCTTTTTTACTAGCAAATCAGCATCACTAGAAATAACCACATTTTCAGTTGCAGCCAAGGCGTTCAGCACTATGCTAGAGCAAATGCAAGGCCTGTTTAGGGTTAGTAATACTCATCTGCTGCCCGTATATATTTTTCCTTTCTGGCGTTTTACCTAAAAATCAATTTTTTTTTCATAACGAATTTATGTTGACAGATATGGTCAAAGTGAAGACAATATTATAAAGATGACAAGAAAATTAAGCAAAACTCTCACTTTACGTCCAGACGATTTTCACAAGGAAAAATATGATCCACACTAATGTGAGCTTTCCTAGTCGATAGCCTACTTAAAGCCTACTTAAAAGTTTGTATATGAAAAATTTCTACTATCTAGGATTCGTCGACGAAGTCAAAGAGAACTTAATATAGTCATCTTAACGCCCACGGTAGGTTTAGAAATACTTCCAAATACATCTCCATTGTCTATTTTTAAAGAAGGTGAAGTCAGATTAGTCCTCCACAGGCTGATGCAAGGACAATAACCAATAATTAACATACATGGGGAGGAATGCATAAAGCTATGTAAAGAGATTTCGCTTCGATGTTGAGCCTTGATAAGAAACTCGCAACGTACATATTAAATTGTGACCAGTGGGTGAAAGGACCACTAGTAAGCCCAAAAATAGTGTAGTACACAGAAAGCTCCAAGACCTAACGCGGTGTGAGAGCAGGAATATTCTATCTAAAATCAAGGCAAATATATATATATATATATATATATATATATATATATATATATATATATATATATATATATACAACAATATCGATATCATTGAGGTTTTGACTTTTTAAAAATCATATACTATCTTTTTGTATTATATAGAATTAATTCTTGGCATTTTTAGACATCTTGTAGGATATTTTGCAATTTTCACAGATGAACTCCTGAAACTCAATTACTAATGATCCAGTTTTCATCAAAACTCGGTAAAAGTATAACCAAAAAATTATTTTTGGTTATACAGGGTGATATGGAAAAATATGAGAGCAAAAAATATAATTTTTTTTAAATGGAACACCCTATATATTTTTACTCATTTGGCTTCTTCCCCACAAAATTCTTTATACAATCCTGAAATTAGTTTTACATTTTTTTACAAAAATGACCCTAACACAAGCTTAAATTTTTACAATCATATCCGATCCTTAATGCTTTGTAAAATAATTTAAATGCGCTGGCGAGAAATATTTAGTTACGTTGAAAATGTCTAGAATCGTTTTGTTTGTTTTCAGGATAAAGACAAAAAGAAAGGAAGGAGTAAAGAGGGTAAGTTCTATTTATTTATATTTCATTGTATTTAAACAATAAAATTGCTTTATTTGACCTTGCACTACGTTTGGAAATTTATGGTAAGTCAAAATTCGAAACAGGAGTAAGTTCTTTCAGTTTCACCTCAGAATATTACCATTTTTTTTGTCGTGTAACATGTTAGTCAGATTTACCTAAATTATTATTAAATTTATTATAATGAATATTTCACTTCTGAAAGTTCACAAATATTAATTTTTCTAGAATATATTTTGGTAGATTATATATACATGGTGGCGCAAAATAAGCTGAACAGCTTCTTAATAACGGTATAGAGAAATGTAATACATTAATAAGAGTTTTTATCGGTAGTCTTTTAGGGGTAGCATAATTTAATTACGATTTCATTTTGTCCATTATAAAACAGGTAAAACAATAATTCCTATAGTTCTGGTAAAAAGAATTTAACTGTGTTTTATGTTCACCTTACCCAACATAGAAAAGCTGAAATATTATTCCTGCTAGCCTTAGATATTTTATGAGTGTTTATTTTATCCCATGTATGAAGAAGATGATCAATTCGCTTTTTTGATCAATTTCGTTGCCTCCAAACAATACACATACACACACACACACACACACACACAAATTGCGACAACAAAAATTTCTCCACTTTCATTTTTTCTAATTTTAAATTACTCAATGGCCGTCCTGATTCTTTTACTTTAAGTTTTCCTCTTAAAAGGGCACACATAAGAGTTCCTTAAAAAACAAACTTTGTTTGTGGTCATAGCGGCAAATAAAGCGATTTTTAATAATAAAACAAAAACACACATCGACGTAGAAAAATAAATATTGTGTAAATATCTTGGTGGACAGACTAAAAGATTAAACTAAATTTAAAATAATTTTCTTTAGAATGGCCAAGTGCAAACAAAGAAAACACGAGCTCCAAAATAAAAAATTAATGTCCCCCGTTACTCGAATACAAGTGTGTTCTTTATTCGATTTATTTACTAGCTTACCGGTCATTTAACGCCTGGTACAAAATTCATTTAAGATTAAGCATAGTGTTGTAAACTAGACCGCCCCTGTGTCGAAGCAATTGGTTCGTCACAATCTAATTTTAGACCCTAAAAGAGGTGTTTCGTCCTAGCTACCGACGGTGGACTCATCAGTGGGTCCTTCGGAGCTTTCCCCAGACACCTTTGATACACTTTCAACATCTGCATACTCATATTTAAACCTTTTTGCGTCGGAACCTATAAACCAGATTCTGAGTGTGCCGCCATCTGCGACATCACCCTGCCAAGGCAAATACTTTGTATGCAGACGAGATCGTTAGATCCCGCATGTATAGAAAGTGTTTCCTGATTATACTGCAGATGCGGACGCTTTCAGGGTCTTACAGGCCCATTGCTATAACCCAGCAATCCAGGCAACCCTTGCTGCCTTAGGTCCTGTCACGGTCGCCATGTTGTAAATGAGACCACCCCCGTGTCGAAGCAATCAGTTCGTCACAATCTAATTTTAGACCATAAAAGAGGTGTTTCGTCCTAGCTACCGACGGTAGACTCATCAGTGGGTCCGTCGGAGCTTTCCCCAGACACCTTTGATACACTTTCTACATCTGCATACTCATATTTAAACCTTTTTGCGTCGGAACCTATAAACCAGATTCTGAGTGTGCCGCCATCTGCGACAATAGCTTCGTACGGAAAATAATACATAATTCCATCTTTCTTGTTCATATTAATTTTTCGTCTTTCCACTGTACCGTATCCTATGTTGTCGATTATAGAAAATTCTAGTGTGTTAAACTGATGCCCTGTTGCCAGACGTCCAAATAATTAATAAAGAAAAGGAAAAAGTAATCGAAAAAGTTTAAAGTAAAAATATTGATATAAAAATGTTTTTAGGAAAAATTAAATAGTGCATGTCATTTTGACACTGTCCTAGGCGCCGCCACTACCTTGAGGTATTTTTCGGAAAAAAAAAACAAGTTGAGTGTCAGCATATCTTTATAGCGAAGTCGAAAATAACCTCGGATTTCTCGTAAAAGGGATAGTTTCATATTTAAATGCGGGACCCATTTTATATATTCGCATTTGGTTCCACCGACAGTATGTTTTGCAGTATATCGCTATTTTCGTTACCACTTTTACTTTTTTTCACCAGGACCAGATAAGTTCTCGTCACAATTATCATAATCACTAAAATGTTCACCTTTAGAACATTTCAAGCTTCTCACTAAAATATGAAGGGCGAAATCTGAAGTCCAGTTTATCTATCAGATATAATACAGCATGCGTGCTTCAGGGTTAGACTTTCAGGAAAACGCCGTGACATGTTCAGCGGTCGGAACTCAAATCACAGCATTGACAGGTTCGCACACTGCATTTTTCAATATAATGCAAAAATTGTTAATTATTATTTTGTAGTCTTTTTACATGAATACGAGGGCCATAATACGACTTTATTCATCAACATAGTCCCCTTCTAGAGTGGATACAATCATTTCTATGCCTTTTTTATAGAACGATTTATCCAATCCTTCCAAATATGGTTTAGTTTCGGCCACCACCATAATAGTCGCTGAAGGCCAAATCTGGAGAATCTGATGGATGTCGAGGCAGTTCAAAGTGCAGATCATGCAGTTTTGCCATTGTTGCGGTCGAGTTGTGATTGTGAAAGAGCATTTTTTCCTTTTCATTTGGGGCCATTTTGTTGCAATTTCTTTCTTCAAACGCACCAATAACGCCATATAATAATATTCGCTGCTGATGGTTTTTCCCTTTTCAAGATAGTTCATAAATAAATTATACCATGCGCATCACAAAATATCGATTCCATAAACTTGCCAGCCGACTGTTGTGTTTTTAGTTGCTTTGGTTGGTTTTCATCCTACGCTGTCCACTCAGCTGACTGTCGGTTTGACTTCGAAATGTAGTGGTGGATTCATGTTTCATCCATTGTCACTTGCCGCATGAAACAATCCTCTTTACTTCGCTTAAACAGTTCCAAACACCTCTCTGAATTATTAATACGTTGTTGTTTTTGGGCACATATGAGCAAATGCGGTACTCATTTCGAACAGAGCTTTAGCATATCCAAATACTAGTGCAAAATAGTATATTGATGTCTTTATGATTTCAGCTATCTCACATACGTTTACTTTACAGTTGTTCAGTACGATTTTGTGTATTTTTTTATGATTTCCCGTGTTTCAGCCTTATTTGGGCGCCTAGAGCACTCAACATCATTTGTGTCTGTACAACCGTGTTTGAATTCCGCACATTAGAGACCAATGGTTGCTTTCGATATAACAGATTTCTTATAATACTTTTGAAGCCATTCTTGGGTTATCAAAGTACAAAACTCGTCTTTTTTCATTGTTAATAAAACTTGAATATCTCGATGATTGTAGGTTGAAATGTCACCAAATTTTGACACGTATCTTTTGAAGATTGATCCTAACTAAAAATCGTATGGATATGTTGTTGAGTCGCCATCTCGGTACTTTTCGAACCACCGGTTATGTACTTGTAAATAAAACACTGTTTGCTTTTTAATGTTTCAGTAGTTTAATAGAGGTAAACTCTACATTTTGTAAGGACTATTTCAAGAGTACATTTAATATTAAAGTTAGAGGTGTTTTTTAACATTTATATATACCCTATATTTCGTTGTCTATTTCAAAGAAGTAATTGTCATTACTGTAAATCGAGGAAGGGCGACGTTAAATATATATCTATAATTGGGGTTGAAAAAAAGTTTTGTTGGTTATTGGTAGCCAGATGTGAGTTATCTTTTAAAGATTTTTTATTTCGAGTTGTTCTAGTAAATTTAATCTTTTGCTTTATTTCCGGTATGGAGTAATGTAATATTATTTAAATCTATGAAATGATTATGATCACACTGTGAGGACATCCCTGAATTTTTTATGTTATTTAAAATTGCGCTCTGTGTTCTCTAAGTATAGTTTTTATACTCCTACCACTTTGACCTACGTATATAGCATCCCAATTTGCACAATTAGGCTGGATTCTCACTATAGTGCCGCTCTCGATACGATCTCGGTTTGCTCTTGGTTTGATAAAATATTTTTAAATGAAAAAGAGTTTACGATATCGGAATCCCTGCGAAACCGATAGTGTGAATAGGTTCATTGTTTCTCCTGTAAGAACATTTTACCGGACCAAGAGCGTATCGAGAGAGGCCCTACAGTGAGAATATAGCCTTAATTTTATATACTTCCAATCGATTTAATTTATCTATTTTATCCTTATTGTTAACTAATAACCTACCCATATTCAATTTATTTATACATATAGTTTTGCAATCTAAGTTATTTAATCTATTACAAATTTTATGACTAAGTTTTGATCTACAGTTTACACATTTGAAGTTGACTTCTTTTGGGTTGTTAACGCTCTAGAATTATTTTTTTATTAGTTTTTTTTTGTTTTTTCTTTAGCAGATTGTCGATTAGGTTTTCTTTGTAACCCTTGTTTTTTGCGATTTGTTTAATAGTACAGAGTTGTTTTGCAAAGTTTTCTTTAATTAATGGAAAAGTGGTAAGTCTATGGATTAAACTATGAATAGATAATTTTATCTGCCAAGACTGGTTCCATGATTGATGTATAACTGTATCCAAGATTGTGGGTTTTCTATCAAAGTCGAGTTCTAAATGATTATTTTTTTGATGTAAGATTTAAAAAGTTAATTTCGTTATTTTGTTTTTTTCCATTGTAAATTAAATTTTATTATTAATCCAGTTTAGGAAGCATAAAGATTGTACCATCCCAAATAAAAAAAAAAACATCTACATACCTTTTCTAATAAAAACCCATTTGATCATTGGATAGTTTGAATTGAAGATTGATTTTTCGAAATTAGCCATGAAAATTTCCGGTAATAAGGGAGAAATTGGGGAGCATCGAAAGTCCATTTTTCTGCTGATAAATCTCATTATTAAATTGGAAATAATTTTGATCCATGCAAGACATTACGAGTTCGCATGCTAATTTCGAAAAATCAATCTTCAAGTCAAACAATCCAATCATCAAAAGAGTTTTTTATTGGAAGAGGTTTGTGACGATGTTTTTTATATTTGGAATGATACAGGAATTTGGATCAGTTTTTATGCTTCCTAAACTCAATTAATAACAAAATCCAATTTACAATGGAAAAAGGCCTAAGTAACGAAAGTAATTTTTTAGATATTAATTTAAAAAAAATAAATAATCATTTAGAATTTGGCATTTATAGAATACCCACAACCACGAATACAGTTATACGTCATTAAACCAGTCTTGGTAGATAAAATTATGTCCCTTTCATCGTTTAATCCATAGAATCCCGTATATGATCTGAGTCCTTCTCAGGACTGTAAGGCAGCTAACGTTTCGGTGAAATCTCATTCACCATTTTCAAAGCTCACTGTACGGCCCACGCAGAAGTATAAAAACTAGACTTGGAGAACACAGAGTGCAATTTTAAATAACATGAAAAATTTAGGGATGTCCTCACACTGTATAGATCATAATCATTTCATAGATTTAAATAATATTTATAAATTACCGAAAATAAAAGCAAAAGATTAAATTTACTAGAACAACTCAAAATAAAAAATCTTTAAAAAATAATCCCTATCTGGCCACTAATGATCAACAAAACTTTCTCTTAATTCCAATATTTAATTTTAATGTTAAAGTTACTCATGAAAAGGCCCTCACAAGGGAAACAAATGTTGTTTACCTCTATTAAATCAATGAAACATTAAAAAAGTAAACAGTGTTTTATTTATAAGTATTTAAAAAATGTTTTACACGAAACCAACTGTAGAATCAACACATTGCACTTGTTATGTATTGGATTTCATGATCCTGGCTTGAACCGGCTGGCTAGTATGTATCATTTCATTATGATTTATGTAGTTTAATACGAGGGATGTTAAAAAAATGTCTATTTAGCCATGATAGAAATAACTTCCCATGCGTTGCGTAGTAACGCCATTTTTTCTGCTTTTGTACCAAATTTTATTTCAACTCGTTCATTATTTTGTGGTGTTATAGATAATTATTTCTTCATGGCGTGTTTTAAATGGTGTTTTGACATTACGAACTTGTTTTACGCCACCCTGTCAGTTTTAATTGCTTTTGGTGTAAAAATATGTCTTTAAAAAGTAATTAAAAATTTCGTGTTCGAGCAGAGTTTGGTGAATTTCAAAAAAAAAATTTGTCCTGCGTTATTTGACAATATTGTGTGGGAATTATATTTTTTAATTACTAACCGTTATTTTCATTATTCATGATCTAGTGAAAATCGTTTAACTGAACATAATATGTGTATTTTCTAAAGCATCACTCAAGGCAAAACTAACATTTATATGAAAATGACCTAGAAATTTTTCATTCATCCAAAAGAGGAATACATTGATATCTATAATGTAAAGATGAATAGTTGAATAATATTTTTATATATGTGTTAATGAATTTGAAAATATCTACAGAGCGTCCATTTAACTGCAACTATATCCTAATATCGAAAAAAAAATTGATAGGCGGAATGTTAATAGGGTTAAAGGAAATACATATTTCAAATAGCTTTATATATACAGTGCCTTCATTTCAAAACGAACCATCCTTAATAACTTTCTTAAATAGAAAATTTAAAAAAAAAAGAAAAAACACGTCAATTTAGATATATAGGGGGAAGTTTAATTTTGCATTTGTTAAAAGTCTGTCAATCACCTCCTCAACTCCAGCTAACCTCACTTTGATATGTCAAATGGGAACCCCCACCTTGTGACACATCATTGTAAGCAGCATAAAATTGTCTATCCAACCGTATAAAAAAAATTAAATCGGTTGACGTACAAGCGAACAGTGTGCAAAAATGTCTTGTAATAATGCATAATATATCGGCCTCGAACTTTGGTATGTCAAATGATTACCCTATAGTGTGATACATCATTTTAAAGGACGTACGATCTGCTATCCAACGATGTCAAAAAAAATTAAGTTAATAGACGTTATAGGCAATTAGGATGCAAAAATGTGTGTTAAATATAAGCAGTTTATTCAGTTTTATTCAGTTGAAGAAAATTATTTTATTAAATGTTCAAAATGTGCGCCGTTATTAGCGAGACAATAAAAAAGCCTATTTTGAAATTCCCCACGAACATTGGCAAGGGTTTCTCTGCTAATTCCTCTACATTCCCGAACAATTCGATCTTTTAAATCGTCAATATTTTCAGGTGGGGTTTTATAAACCTTGCTTTTTAAATACCCCCAAAGAAAAAAGTCTAGAGGGGTTAGGTCTGGAGACCGTGCTGGCCATTCAATTGCACCACGTCTGCCAATCCACGTCCCTGGAAAATGTTCATCAAGCCACTCTCGAATTGCCAAAGCTTAGTGCGGGGGAGCTCCATCTTGCTGGAAATGCAAATTATTTTCATTTAGTACCATAACAGCATTTTCATCCACTTGATTTTCTAAAGATTGCACAATGGCAGGGTATATTGTGTTTTCTAAAAGGTTTAAATAAATTTGCCCAGTTAAATTATCTTCCAAAAAAAATGGCCCGATGATTTCATTGCCATAAATTCCTGCCCACACGTTAATTTTTTCGGGATATTGAGTATGCCCTTCTCGGAAAAGGTGCGGATTTTCATTATCCCAGTATCTGCAGTTATGTCTGTTAACCAGTCCATTTAGAAAAAAAGTTGATTCATCACTAAAGCAGATATTCTTAGGTAAATGGGGGTCCTCGTCAATTCGTTGGCACATTAATTCGCAAAATTGAATTCTCCTATCAAAATCGTCTTCTCCGAGTTCTTGAAGAATTTGAATTTTGTAGGGGAAAAACTTATTTTGTTTTAAAACTTTATGCACAGAGCCAGCAGAAATGTTGGTTAAATCTGCGACCTTTGAGATGGATAAAGTTGGATCTATTGCAAACTGTCCTAGTACCTCGATTTGGCATGCTTCATCTACAACCCTTTTCTCAATAGATTTTTTATTACAAACGGATCCCGTTTCTTCAAACTTTCGTACCAATTCGAGTACATATTTATGGCCCACGTTTTTGTCTTGATGCCTCTCGTTAAATGCTCTGGCGGTTCTACGAGCGCACCGATCTTCAGCTCCATAGAGAAAAATTATTTCTATTCTTTCGGCTAGCGTATACACCATTTATATTCACGTTTCAACTAGGCGTCACAATGACAATTTTAACAATAATAAACAACTGGTGTTTAAAGATCTTAAAAATTTTATTTATTGCAGTGATTTTTTGTACCTATCAGGTACCGCAAAAAATATCATTGAAATAAATACACTAGATTGATTAGACTGCAATGAATTTTGCGATGAATTTTAAAACAGGCTTAGTTTTTTTCTCGCAAATATTTTAACTGTTTATTATTTTAAAAAAATATTTATTTTAAATTTAAAATAATATTTTACTCTATGAAGTAGCCATTTGACATAATAAAGTTTAATGTGATAAGGTGTCTATTATTACCACACATCTTTTCTTACTATTCGCTTGTACATCAACAGATTTTGTTTTTTTTTATTGGCTAAATAGGAGATAGTATGCCCTTTAAAATGATGTATCACACTATAGGGTAATCATTTGACATACTAAAGTTCGAGGCCGATATATTATGCATTATTACAAGACATTTTTGCACACTGTTCGCTTGTACGTCAACCGATTTAATTTTTTTTATACGGTTGGATAGACAATTTTATTCTGCTTACAATGATGTGTCACAAGGTGGGGGTTCCCATTTGACATATCAAAGTGAGGTTAGCTGGAGGTGAGGAGGTGATTGACAGACTTTTAACAAATGCAAAATTAAACTTCCCCCTGTATATCTAAATTGACGTGTTTTTTCTTTTTTTTAAATTTTTCTATTTAACAAAGTTATTAAGGATGGTTCGTTTTGAAATGAAGGCACTGTATATATATATATATATATATATATATATATATATATATATATATATATATATGGGGCATTCTCTGTCAAATCACTCACTCCCTGCACACTTCAATAAAAAAATAAATGAATAAACTTTATTGGGTTTAAAATTTTCGTTAGTTTTTCTACTTTTTACTGCCGTGTGATATATTTGGAATTGCAAAATGGCGGAGCAACAATGGTCGCCAGAAGAAATTAACTGCGAAATTTAATCTCTTCTTTTTAATCCAGTTCTTTAAAAAAAATAATTTTTACTCTTGCAATTCACATTTCAAATGTGTTTAAGGTCACCGATTAAAAATCTACCATTAGCCTTTAAATTTTCAAGATGGCGAATCGAAGATAGCCGCTTAAAAGTGCAAAAATCATTTTGTGTTGTAAAATTACGAGTTGGGTATGCAATAAAGGGTTATTGGGGTTGCGGGTTACGAATTTTAAATTAGTTTTTTAAAATTTAAGATGGTGAATTCAAGATGGCCACTGAAAAGTGTAAAAATGATTCGATGTCATAAAAGTATGAGTTAGATATGCAGTTAAGGGTTATTGTAGTCGCTGGATACGAATTTCCTATAAGTTCTTAAAAATTCAGGATTGCAGACCTAAGTTGAGCGTTTAAGATAGTTAAAAATAATTGTATTTCATAGAATGAATCATCATTTGGATAAGAAATACAAAGTTTTTGTCTGTATCTAATTCTTGAAAACAAGATTTTGTGTCTAAGATGGCCGAATATAAGATTTAGATATGGAATAGGTAATTTAAGACATTTAACATATATTTTGAAGTGCTACTAAAAATTTCCAGACCACGTAAAAATGATTCATTTGTGTACGTTACGTAGCATTAAAATTATCCACTGTGCAACACGAGGATGTTGCACGATCAATTTTGCACATCATTTGGCCGTGAAAAGGGCCGGTTTATATATTTGCAGTTCTTATGTTCGATTATTTTAATTTGTCTTTGTACATTTCATATATATATATATATATATATATATATATATATATATATATATATATATATATATATATATATTTCCGATAATCAACTGTAAATCCATGATACTTAGAAATTTCAGATACAGCATAGGCACCTTCAAATCTTTTGCTTAATTTTCTTTAAATTTTTTCGTGGTAGTTCTAATAAATTAAAACACTTTGATCTTTTTAAAATGTTTTACTCCAGTTAAAAAGTGCTTCAGATGTATAGAATCATTTGGCTTTGCAGTAAGACTTGCTCTGTAAGCACTGTTACCATGAGCGGTTTTAAAATATTGCTACTCAGATTCAATATTAAAATCTTCTTTATGATGGACCAAATTCGCAATCTGGAATCAATTTTTGAAGTGTTACTTAGCTCCATTAGTTACATATTTTTTTTACATTTTTCTCTCTTTCTGGTATTACCATTTTTGAAAATTATAACTTAATATTCGTAATCAGCGACTCCAAAAATCCTTAATTGCATACTCAACTCGTATTTTTATGATATGAATAGAAAATTCGTAAACAACGGCCATCCTAGATTCGCCATCTTGAAGTTTTAAAAAACCAATAAGAAATTCGTAATAAGCAAGCCCGATAAGCCTTCATTGTATACATAACTCATACTTTTATGACACGAAATTATTTTTACACTTTTCAGCGGCCATGTTCGATTCGCCATCTTGGAATTTTAAAAAGCTAATAGTAGACCTCAAAAACATTTGAGAAGTGAATTCCAAGAGATAAAATTATATGTTTACAAGAATTGGATTAAAAATAAGAGATTAAATTTAGCAGTTATTATTGTGTCGGCCATTGTTCCTCCGCCATTTTGTACATCCAAATATACCATACGGTATTATAAAGTAGAAGAGTTAATGAAAACTTTAAGCCTAAAGCTTTTTTTAATACAGGGTGTCCAGGATTGTTATTTAAATATTGATATTTTGGCATGTGTCGACAAAGCATTTATTTATTCTTCAAATTGATACCAACATATTCGGCTTTATCTCCAGCAGTTTCTCAAAAATTGATATTAAACAAAAAATAGCCGATTTTTACCAATGCAAGATTCCGTTTAAAAGAAGCTTCAACGAAGAATCTATACCTGAAGAATGGACTAAAGTTCTAACTATGCTTATATACAAATTACTCACTAAGAAAATAAATAGTAAATAGACACAAAATGCAACCATGTCCATACGATACAAGAAGACGAAAATTTGAAAACCACCTGCGTACGAACAAAGCAGGAGTTAGACAGGGTGATACAATCTCTTCCAAACTGTTTACTTTGTCACTGGAGGACATGTTTAAAAGCATTAATTTTAGAAAACAAGGGAATAGTAATCAACAGTAAACATCTTAACCATCTCAAATTTTCCGACGATATATTATTGATGCTAGACAACAGAGAAAATGTTCAAGTAACGATTAATGCGCTACACGTTATATCCCAAGCGAAAGGGCTTGTCATTAACCCACAGAAAATGAAAATCGTGAACAACTGAAATGACACAACGCTAGTGATAACTGAAACCATCCAGATAAAACAAGTTCAAGAATACATATATCTGGGACAACTAGTCAAATTTGGAAATGACAATCAAACAGCGGAGATTGAACGTAGAACGAAATTGGAATGGTCAGCCCTCGGCAAACTGTCTTAAAATTTGAAAAATAAAAAATCCTTATGCATATTAGAGCCAGGGTGTATAACTGTTGCATAGTGCCCGTTCATACTTAGGGAGCTCAGATTTGGATATTAACTTAATCTAACTCAGACAAAGTACGCTAAACACAACATGTAATGGAAAGACAAATGATTGGGGTAACATTAAAAGACGAAAAAAGAAAGAGCTGGATCAGATACCAGAGCAAAGTAATAGATGTGGTCGAATACCCAGCTAAAGTTAAAGGAAGATGGGCGGAGCATAACGAAAAACATCAAGATGAAAGGTGAAATAACATAATCAAGGGGTAGCGACCATATCTGGGCATAAGACGAGAGAAAGGCCATAATTGAGATGGAGCGACAATCTTAAATGATACCCTGGTGTGTCGTGGCGCAGGTGAGCTAGAGTCCGAGAAAAGTGGAGACGCAAGGGAGATATCTATATTCAAAATTTGATAGAGAATAGATTTAAAGAAGAGAACGAGATTTCGAATTTACAAGGATAAGAACCAATTATGGTTTTTTATATGAAGTGTAAACCCAGTAGGCGTTTTGGTGCTCTATATTATTTTGTATATAACAAAAACTAAATATTGGATGATCGCGAGATAAAATAAGCTCAGCTAAGACTTCTCTGATCATGAACTTCTGCAAACGGAATATTTTGGTTGTGTGACCGTTTCACCCACGTCCCATATTAGTTAGTAGCTATACTATAAAACTATAAATAAATCTCACTGTGATAAAGGCACTCTGGCAGTCTGATCTATCATCTTGGCTGTTGCGGTGTTAGTGCTAAACAACTACAGGTTAATAGACCTTACCAATACCACAAACACAACTTCAAGACTCAGGAAAAGCTGCTATTTAGCTGGTCAGATAAGGTCTCCTGTTTTAGCGCTCTCAGAATTTTAAACGCGTGAAAGTTTTTATTAAATTAAACAAAATAAGTTTCTCAAAACACATAAATCAGTTTAACAAAAATAAATGAGAAACTTAAAATTAACTCGTTAAATAATTCCAAACTAACTAAAATAATTGCATAAAATAGAACCCAATTTTTGAAAATCTTATGTTTAAATAGCTTTTTAAAGATTAATCAAGAACAAGAATACAAACACGAAAAGCAGCTATTTAAATTGTTTAAACTAAATAGTACTAAATTCGCCCTTTTTCCAGGTAGACTAAAACAGAATTTTCCCTTAACTCTCCCGAAGATAAATGAATCAAAAATAAAAGTTCTTAAACAAAACTCGGTGTACGCGTAAAATGTAATCCCTAACAGATTTCAAAACGTATCGCCTCTAATGAGTTTCCGACCGTAATTAACTTACGGACTTACTTAAAAGTACAACCAACGTGTTTTGGTCTTTCGTTAGCATCGTGTGTTACTTAATTCGTGATTTGGCCTGAATATCTAAAATTACTAATATTTTTTTTTGTACAAACTGGTAAATAAAGCTATTCTGTGTTTCTATAACTAGAAGAATTGATAATAACTGTAAAAAAATCTGTTTCCTTTTTTAATTATTTTTGGAGGTATCCAACTTGTTATTTTTTGTGAATAGGCAAAAACAATCATTATACGAATTGTTTATACATGTAATTAAGCGAATATATTGCATTATAGCTATTTTGTTTGATTATTATTTGTTACTTAATAATGGGAAAATTATTCGGTTTAAAAACATTATATCGGTGTTCGCCGATAACATACTCGTATGTTAAGATTACATAACAAGGATAGACTTTCTTCTACAGATTTATTTAAATATTTATATGAGTTATACGTCTTATGAACCACCATAAAATGTTTAAGCTTATGGTTTCAGATTGACGTAATAAAATTGGCTAACTTTGATAACTGATTTATTTTTCCTTTATGGGTTTTGGGTGGTAATATAAGATATACACTTTCATAGTTTCTATGGTTAACTTTCATCTACAGAGTGATTATTTATTTCATTCCTCTAGTGAACTATACTTTACGTCAAACAATAATTCGATCAATAATGTTTGTTCCATTCTATTTTTACAAAAAAGCAAAGAACCGTGGTGTGAGTATCAAAATTTAAGTGAAATACTGATTTGGGCCAAAAAATATTTAAAACTTTAATAAATTGGAAACGTCGCAATTTAAGGCAAAAATTTTTAGGGTTGGTGACAGGGTTCAATAAGACTCAATAAAAAATATAAATCATTACATTAAAAAAAATCAAAAATATACGTCACGCTTTGTTGGGACATCCTGTATAAGCTAAACTATTTTTTTAAACGTATGCTCTTTAACCCCATTAACATTCCGCCTATCAAAGTTTTCATCGATTTACAATATAGCTGTGATCGATTACCAAAGTATTAAATGAACAACCTGTATACGGAAATATTTATTTTGCAGGAAGTTTAATAATTTGACATAAATGTAAAATTTTACCTGTCACGGAACAGAATTGTGAAATTGAAATATTTTCAGTTCTTTCTAAACTTTTAACTTAGAATCAAAATTGTATCAAAGATTATAAGTATACAAATAATTTTCAAAAACTCATATTCATACAAATGAGTTAACCAAGCTTGTCAAGTAGATTAAAATATTGCAGGAATTGCCTTAACTGAAGTTGACTTCGAGCCGAAGTGAACTTCACTTGCTGTCCAAGCGAAAAATATATTGTCTCTACATGAGCATACATAGAGAACCTTTGGACATTACATTAAAACACAGTAATATAATATAAGCTAATGTGAATCTAATATTTAATTTCTATTTTACAGATGTGATTCAACGATCAGTTCTAATAGAGGGAGTTCTCTTCCGGGCGCGATATTTGGGTTCAACGCAGCTGGTTTGCGAAGGTCAACCTACGAAAACCACCAGAATGATGCAGGCAGAAGAGGCAGTTTCTAGGATAAAGGTACGTGTGACATTTTGATGTTTTTGTGTTTCGTTTAAACTTTCTTGAAAACTGCTCATTTTGCTTTTCAAAATAAAAAATCAAGGGTAAAAATTGTTTTACTCTCATTTTACATATATATGCAGACAACCGCAAATATTATATGATATAGATTGACTTGAAACTAACGCAGATTTATTCAGTACCTAATTGTATACCTAAAAATATGGTGGATTTATCAGAAAGTTTGAAGTTTAAATATTTTGATCAGCTTTGATCTAAATTAATTCAAAAATACATCACTTTTTAAGGTTGAAAACATTGCAAATTATAAACTATTTAGAATTTTCATGTTTTTTTTTGATTTTCTTCATGCATAATTCGTTACTTTTTATTCATTAACCTGGAAAATATCGAATTCCATATTAAACAATTGTTTCTGCTCTCTAGCCTCTTGATATCAGTATTTTATGCCAGTAAAGGAGTACTCTATTCATAAACATACAATTGATATAAAGTCTGGACTAAATTCATTTTTTTTAAATCGCTCGGATCCGTCGACTATGCTTTTTTTGGTATGAATTTTTTCCAATATACAGGGTGGCTCGAAAAAAAATGTGTTACTATCAACTTTGATTTTTTATATAGTGACCCGCCAATTTTGCAAAATTCTGAACTCGAAATGAAGTAGTAACAACAATTAATTTATAAAATGTTGAAATTCAACGACAGAAAAACAAAAATCTTTATTAAATTTAAAATATTAAAATCAATTTATTTATTTTTTACCTACGGTCACTTCTTGCTTCGAATAAAATATAAAATCTGAATCTAAACCACACGATCTGTGACGTATTTTGTTCTGGAACGCTGAAAAATAAGTAGGTCAAGAAAGGGATGTACCTTTGCTTACGTATAAATCACGCGCTTTTTGGGAAAAAACAAATATCACACGACTTTTGGTTGCAAAACAAGTTGAATTGGAAAAATGGAGATTTTTGTCAAGACGTCACAGTAAATTTTATTTAAATAAGAGCCATTTCTCTATGGGAAGTTAGTTAAATTCGACAGTTGAAATCGAGAGTTGAAAATATAGAGTTGAAACAGTTAGTTAAGATATGAGTTAAAGATTTAGTTCAAAAAGTACATAGACAATACAAGCAGAGCGTTTTGCCGGCTTTATTATCTGCAGTTGCTCTAGCCCCTAGGAAAGGTGGAAGAACTATGTGAAAAAAGAGATACGTAAGGGGCTAGGCGTTACAGTGACCCCCAATTTTTTGTACACTTGTAAAATTCTGACCATTTTTTCTGTTACATATCCTATACCTAAATGTAACTGCTTTTGAATTATCGACATTTAAAACTCGAAATGAAGTAGTAATAACAATTAATTTATCATTTTATTAAACGTTAAAAATGCATCCCATTAGTTAATTGACACTAACATAAGCGATGTATAAATTCATTCTGAACATTTCTGACTATTTCTTTATTAATTAACCGTATTCTTGAAATCTTCTATGTCAATTTACTTAGTTTGGAAAATTTTACCTTTAACGTAACCCCACAAAAAGAAGTTAAGTGGGTTTAAGTCTGGAGATCTCGGCAGTCAGTTAGTAGATCCCCTTCTAATCCATCTGTTTACGAAAACATCTTTAAGAAAGTCGCGAACTTCTGCTACGTAATGTGGCGGGGCATCGTCTTGTTCAAACCAGATATTTTGATGGGCTAAATCTGGATTTTCTTCTTCAGGAAATAGCATAGAAAGAGGTTGTAGAAACTGCAAATGTCTTTCACCAGATAAATTTTCATCAAAAAAGATCGGCCCTGTAATGATATTACCCACGACTTCACACATGTATTTTTTGTCTACACTCAGTGTGTTCCTCTCTCATCCAATGTGTGTTTATATTCGACCAATAAGTACCTATATTTTTTTGTGTTAACATCACCATTTAAGCAAAATGTGGATTCATCGGAAAAACAAACATTTCTTGTTTCAAAATTAAAGATGGAGGAATACATCACAAGAGCACAGGAAAGGTTAATTCACTGTGCCACAAGCCCAATTAATAAAAATTACATAACCGGGGCTCAGTGAGATTCACTTTCCTAATGCAGAAGGTAGGTGAGTCTATTTTTTTCTGAATTTGAAGTTCTTGGATCCGCCTCTAAGTTCGTAGTTATCTTCTTACAGTTAATATGGTCATTATCCTGAACATTTAATGATACGTCTGGTTTTTGGTAATCACTAGTTGATGGTGAACCGTTTCTTAAGGCATCTCGAATATGACCAAACTGATGAAATTTACTTACTCTCGATTATGAAACTGGCGGAAGATTAAAATATTTTTCTTGAAATAACTGACAGACTTCTTCTAGGGTTCTCCCATATCCTATCATCATAAGAATTTCTATTCTCAGTGCCTCAGTAAGTTTCACTTTCAGTTAAATTTAATTCAAAGTGACAATGTGACAACATATGACAAAGAAACAAGCCATTGAATAAGTTATGCTGGTAAATAACATAGGCCTACCAAAAATGGGGTCGTGATTGTTGTTGGGCGGTTGGGGGACATTTCTGAAGTAATTTGCGTCAGGATTTTGAGATATTTAAGGTTACTGAAAAATGAGCTTTTGGTCGCTTTTAAAGTTATGTAAAGGGTACACAAATTTTTGTTGGTCTTTTTTCTAGTTGTACCTACGATTTTTTCTTCCAAAGTTACGGACATTTTAAATACAGGTTAGTTCAGGTTTAGAGACCAATATCGTTTTTTGCAAATTTTGATACAGCATTTTGAAGCCCTCATCTTGGAAATGAAAATTTAATTTATCTGATTTCTACCCCCAGGTACAAATTTCCGACGGAAACGTATACAGTAGAAAAATGTATGCCTCAAAGGGTTAATAGCTTATTTTTTGAAGATAAAAGTAGTATAAAATGATATATACATAACTTTAAAAGTAACCAAAACATCCATTTTTCGAGTACATCACTTCAAATATCTCAAAATCCTGACGTGACGGGCCCATTCTGACCTAGAATTCGGATTTTACGTAGCAAATTACTTCGGAAGTGACCCCCAGTTGCCGAACAACTTGTAGTCCTGTGTAATTATTGTATTTCATTTCCAGTTCTACATTGTCGCTAAATCGAAAACAGTTGCATTTAGGTATAGAACATGTCTAAAAGTGTACAAAAAATTGCATAGCATTGATTCTTTTGGGTTATCCTGTATGATTTAATATATTGAAAAAAATTCGTACCTAAAAAACCAAATCGACATGTTGGAACGATTTTTCAATAAACCCAGCGTTTTTAAATAATGAATATTCTAGATTTTACGTCCTCATTGTATATCCAGACCAGTCCGGGACTTGAACCCGGGTCATATCAGTCGCGCGTCAAATTACAGCTCTCAGCTGTTTGTTTTATTTATCTGATCGAGGATTTGTTTTTAATCTTGGTTTTGAGATCAAAAAGAATTTTTTTAGGTATATAGGTTCGGAATAAATAGACTTAGTGACAATTAGGCTCTTTTCAGATATGGTCACTTCGTAATTCTTTTAAAGCATGTTATTTCTTGCAAATAATAAATGGTGATTTTCACAAAGAGCTACAATCACTAATTAGAAGCTGCACACAGTTCACATCACGATGTGTTTTAGTAGTGTTAATATCGAACGATTAATAAGCCACTGAATTTTTTAGTATATCATCAAAGTGTGAAAAATTCCTCAATTGATGTTGTTAACACGAGTGATTGTATCCAGTAGGCACATCTGTTTTCGAGTTTTCTCCTCGTTTTCGCTAAGGTTCTAAAAAAATTTTTAGAGTTGCATAAAATGCTAAATTACCACGTCGGAAAAAGGCCTTATTTTATTTGTGATTTTTTTTTCTTTTTTTTTTGGTCTTTAATTACTACAAGAGTTTGTGGTACTATTTCAGAAATTTCTTAAAGTAAGTAATTCAGCTACAAGATACTGGTGTGGCCTATCTGCAGCCTCGCTAGCTGCTCATTGTACCTATATGTGAAGAAGCTTGCTTCTTAGAATTGCTACAAAATGACCACTTCTGAAAAGGCCTTTTAAACTATAAGTTTTTTTCGTTAAAAGTTTAGTGAATACTGCTGTTGACTATATTAGTGATAGTTCAAATTTCGTGGTTTTTAAGGGTACATTTACACGATGCATTATTTTATGCGCCTTGCCTCTCGCGCTTTGATGCAAAACAACGCATGTATTCTCCCCATGTTTTAAAATGCTGCATGTATTGTGACGTAAGACGATTATCCATTTTAAATAATGATATGTTTGCTACATATTTACGTTTTAAACCATCTGCATTTTTAGAAAAAATGCAATATAGGACCCATATATGAATTGTTCTAATACAAATTTTAAATGGGAATTTTTGGTGTATATCAATTGCATCTTGATCAAGTTGTCATTGCATTTAGAAAAACGTAGAATTTTACTAAAAAATCATCTATTTAATTATATTGTTGTTATTGTAATTGGGTGATTTTAAGTTTTTTGTGGCCTTTCTTCATTTTTTTTGGAAAATAATAAACAATTTAAAACTGTTAAATAAGTTACGGCATCCTGCATTATCATGTGAATACTATGATGCATGCGGCAAAATGCATGAGTTGTTGCTACTTGCGGCTTGCGTTATACGCTTGAGATGAAGACATGCAAAATTACAAGCAAAGCGCATCCTTTAAATGTACCTTAAGAGAGTAAAAAAATATTTTACCGCACACATTTGGTAATAAAAAGATTTATCGTATCTTAAGAAAAACTCTCATATACATGGTTACGTATGATAAACTCACAAAAAAAGCTTTTTTAGTTTTTTATGTTATACTTTTAACAATTACTTATTTTAATAATAATAATACAAGTTTTAGTTTACCTGTTTTTTGGCTTACAATTATTTTTGACGTCAAACGGAAATTAATCACTGGTGCTTCTTTTTTGGTTGATTTAATTTAATAACAAACGATAACTTATTAATGCTTGAATAACCATTTACTAGAAATGTAAATATGTTTATTTCAAATTCTTTATTCCTTGATTGTAGTTTACCTTCTGTTCAGAAATAAACGGAACTTAAACTTTATTTATTTATCAATATAAATTTGTCTTCTTCATTTTAGACGATACACATATATCAACGTTTTTTCCAGTCTTCAAACGCTCAGCAAAGGGTGGCTGTAAAATTAACCTATTTTGTGAACCTCGTATTTGAAACCAAAATTTCTTTTAATTGAAAGTTTATGATAAAATAATGCTCTAAGAAAAGTTTCAATTTTGGGAAATTAATTATCAGAGTTGACGAAATTGAGTTGTAAAATGTGTAAAAGTTTGACATTAAAAATCTAATATCTCAAGAATGAAACAAGTTTATCTTATCTCATATTAAAGTTTAGGTAACGTAGAATGCTAAAAAAATAAATTAAATTCACCCCTTAGACAGAATAAAACCAACACTATGTAAGAAAAATGGAAATAAATTATAAAATACCTGAAAAAAAGTGTGTTCATGAGTCATAATTTAAACTGATCATAGAATAGCAATCGCCATATATTTTTGGTTCGTTTTTATTGACATTTACCGTCTCATGGGGGTGAAAACAACCCGTTGCAGTCAAAAAATATTCATAAAAATTTTAAAAAAATTATTTCTGCATCATATAAATTACGAGAAATATGAAAGAGATATTTGCATCAGATCCAATGCAAATACACCTTATAAAGAGAGCAAAACTACCCCAAACTACCCCCAAATAACAAAAATGGCAATACATTATAAAGTATACGAAAATTAGTATATATAAAGGGTTTTCCAATAAGAGGTGTTATTTTGATATTCAAAGAAAAATGCCATTTTTTAAGATAAATGATCGGATATTTATTACATTATAAAGAGGAAGGTATGCCGTTAATGATGGAAAATAACATCAGCCAAATGACCACCACGACCATGCCTACAGGATCATATCCTTTTCATGAAATTTTCCATAACCAAATCGCAAAGTGGCTGCCCTATGTCCTCGATAGCCTCACGAATTCCATCTTTGAGGTCTTGAATCGACGCTGGGCTGTTGGCGTAGACCTTGTCTTTCACATGGCCCCAAAGGAAGAAATCGCAAGGTGTCACATCACAAGATCTCGGTGGCCAATTGTGATCACCTCTTCGAGAGATAACACGGCCCGGAAACTTTTCCCGTAAAAGATCAATGGTTTCGTTGCTTGTGTGGCACGTAGCGCCGTCTTGTTGAAAGTAAACGTGGTCCAGATAAATACCATCCAATTCCGGCCATAAAAAATCATTAATCATCTCTCGATAGCGCAATCCATTCACCGTAACTGTTGCTCCAGCCTCATTTTCGAAAAAGTAAGGTCCAATGACCCCGCCGGACCATAAACCGCACCAAACAGTCACACGTTCAGGATAGAGAGGCTTTTCAACAATAACTCTTGGGTTTTCCGAGCCCCAGATGCGACAATTTTGTTTGTTGACGAAGCCACCGAGGTGGAAATGGGCCTCATCACTGAAGGTGATTTTTCGATGGAATTCCGGATCATTTTCATGCATTTCAAGAACCCAATCAGCAAAGGCACGACGTTGTTGATGATCGGCCGGCTTGAGTTCTTGCGTTAACTGAACTTTATAAGCCTTAAGACCCAAATCTTTATGCAAAATACGGTGTACTGACGTTTGTGGAATCCCTAATTCCAAAGAACGACGAGGAATGGACAAACCTGGGTTTTCTTCAACACTTTCGGCTACAGCAGCAATATTCTCGGCTGTTCTTGAGCGACGTGCACGGGTTTTCTTCTTCACATAACTAACTTGTCCCAACAGCTCGAATTTTTTCACCAATTTCTTTATTGCGCTCCGACAAGGTGCTTCATGACGACCCAAAAATGTTCGAGTTTTACGAACCGTCTCTGCCAAATTTTCACCATTTTTATAGTGAATTTTAATAATTTCAATGCGTTGTTGAAGCGTGTATCGTTCCATCTTTATTTATGGCGTAGTTTCTACTTGTCAAACGTCAAAAACTTACAGCTTCAAAAGTGACATCTACCGAAATAGCGGGCTTTTCAAAATGACACCTCTTATTGGAAAACCCTTTATTATACATCTAGGGAGCAAAAATAAAGAATTTGTTATATCGCATGGAAATTATCACCCAAGCTGAAAGCGAGGGTGATAAACATACGATTTTAGAGATTCTTTGTTTGCTCCCTTGGTATATATACGATTTTTCATCATAATCCAGTCATAAAGTGGCATTTTTGGCTAATTAGGCCTGGGTCTGATGAAAACATGTGTCATCGAATTAAATAATTGAAGAAAAAAAAACGTTTGATCTAACCTACAGGCTCGTAAATAAAAAAAAAATAAAATTCTAGTTCCTATTAGTAAATCACGACCAAACTTTTTTTGCGGTTAAGTATCATCGAAATAAATAATTGAAAAAAAAATTCAATCTAACGTACAGGGTCGGAAATAAAAAAAAATTCTAATCTCACCCCTATTTTCTTGTGGTAAGGGTGGGTTCCTATTCGTAAATCACGGTCAAACTTTTTTGTGGTCAAGATGGAAATAAAAAAATAAAATTCAAATCCGAAATAATAACAATAAATTATTCCATGCCGTTCTCGCCCTTTTAATTTGCTTTAAGGGTTAGTTCATGTTAGTTCATCTGAAGTGCCCTAAACGCCCAAATAATGTTTTTGGAAACATTTTTTACCAACGTCGCAAACAAAACTGACCACCAGCGAATATCCTTTTTCGCTGATATTAATCGGCTAAAAGTTCAGGTTCATTCTAGAGATACACTCTCTTTATGGGGTATATTTGTATTGGATCTGATGAAAGTATCTTTTTCATATTTCTTGTAATTTATGATGTAGAAATAATTTTTTTCAAATTTTCATAAATATTTTTTGTCATTTTTGACTGTTAGGGGTTGTTTCCACCCCCATGGAAGTGTGAATGTCAATAAAAACGAACC
This sequence comes from Diaprepes abbreviatus, assembly GCA_034092305.1. Lineage (NCBI taxonomy): Eukaryota > Metazoa > Arthropoda > Insecta > Coleoptera > Curculionidae > Diaprepes > Diaprepes abbreviatus. The sequence goes on from JASJET010000031.1 coordinate 17,256,642, forward strand.
ATAAATATGTGGCAATTGCTACTTAATGATCAGCATAATTTTTTAGATATTATATAATTTATTTGCATTTTTTTAGCATGGAGGTAGTTTTACTTTTTTTAATAGGTGAATTTAACAATTATTGTAAGTCAATCATATTTTTTGGTATTCTTCGTGACCTAAGCTTTAAAATGAGATAAGATAAAAAAAACTTCTTTATTTTCTTTAATTGTCTAGACATTAGATTTTTAATGTCAAAACTTTTATTCAACTGAATTAGGCAATTCAATTTCCTCGACGTTGCTAATTAACTTCTCAAAACTGAAACAGATGCTCATCTTGAAAGTTTTCTTAGAACATTATCTTATCATAAACTTTCAGTTAGCACACATTTTGGTTTCAAATACGAGGTCCACGAAATAGGCTAATTTTCATCTATTTTTGCGGTCGCTCTTTCTTTGCATGTCTTCATAAATCCATCTCAGCGCTGGTTGTGTTGGAAATTATCTCAGAAGCCATTATGTTGGAGTAAATTCAATGTTTTTAACACCATGCGAAGAGCGGCACATTTCTTGCCTAATTCTTTGAAATAAAAATCACATGACATCGACTTTTTGAGATTATCAACTTGAGCACCATAGCCTTTGTCTGAGCGACGTGATTAAACTCTTTATACCACTCAAAAATTCTAGTTCGCGACATATTATCCTCCAAATAGGGCAGAGTTAAGATTTCTAACATTTGCGCAAAGTTAACTTTTTTCAAAATACAAAATTTAATGCAAATTCTTTGCTCAGTTGATATCGCCATGGTAAAAATCGCTCAATTAAAACCATTATAATTCATTTAATCATGTGAAATTGTTATGAAATTCACGTGATTGTTACTTACAGTTGTACCAACTTAAAAAAGATACATGCCATTCTACATACGCACGCGGTTTAAATTCAATAGTTTTGTTTTAATCCGGACAGAAGGTATACAAATATGAATTATCTAGTCCCCTTAAATGCTATATTTTTGAAAATAGAATTTAAAAAATCATAATTTTGAAATATTGAATTTATGATTTATGAAACTGTTTATTTTGCGTTAATTTACTTGATAAACATATTGATTATTTTTCTAGAAGAACATCACCACTCATTAAATTTTTTGTAAGGGCGGAATATTTAACTCATTGTGTTGATAAAATATAATATTTGTACATAGGCATGATAAATAACCATTTTGATATTCTCAGTGCACTTCTATAAAAAACATAACTTAGTTCATCGACTTAAATATAAATATGTTAAATGTATATTTAAATCTCTACAATTAAATTTATTAGGATTTTTAAATATTGTTTAAATTATATAAATATTTTTTTATTTATAGGTTTTATTACATTCTCGTGCTGTTTAATTTTTGAATAGCTTTAAATTTTTAGGAACATAACAAATGTTTTAGCTCTATTCAATTATTGTATTGGAAAATATACAGATTTGAGCCTCCTTTGTAATATCAAAAAAAATCCGCCATTATAGTATTTGTAATTGCTTAGATTTTAATTATTATTAATCAAACACAACTAATTGAAATAATTAAATTCATTCCGGTAATACAAATTTTTGATAAGAAATTTAAATAGTATATACAGGGTGTTGTCAACCGATACAAAATCGCCGTTGAGAAACTTTTAAAAACCCAGCTACTTCCAAAGATATTAGTACAAGAACGAAAGTCGGCTATTTCGTTTTTATTTTTTTCTATCTTTATTTGCAGAGATTTGTCATAACAAATTCACATTCTTATTGACACCGTTAGTTTTTGAACTCGACGTTTTAGATTTCTTGAACTAATGAAATACGGATCTGGCGTCTTTATTATATTTTTAAATGGACATTATTTTCGGTCGTTTAAATATGAAACCCATCTTCTTTCTCCAACACATTTAATTCTTATGGAAGAGTCCAATATAATACATCGTTAAATTTGCAGGAGTTGAGTCCAAAATGTAATTAAAACGCAATTTCTATGTTTAATGAAATGCTGTTAATAATAGTCCTTGAAATTCGAAACGATGGATTTAAAAACTGATGGTGCCATCTGGGAAGGAAGAAAAGTGGCAAAAACAATATGCAATTTATGAATTTCAAAGTATATCTTAAAATAAAGTCAAGAAAAATAAAAACGAAAGCCGATTTTTGTTTTTTACGGATATCTTTGAAAGTTTACCGCTAGGAGCTGCCCTTGGTCCACTTTTGTTTCACCTATTTTCTGAAGATTTGTCATGTCTACCCATAGGTGTTTTTTTCTCATTCTTGTCCATAACTGAACAAAAACAAAATATTTTGTTTTTAAAAATAAATGTAGTTAGGGTGCAAATCATTACATTGGAACAAATAAAAAAAGAATTTCCTGCAGAAACTAGTATTTCTTCTCGAACTATAAGAAGACGCACTGATCAGGATAAGTTTGGCGGTGCTAAAAACCACTTTTAACCAAAAAGAAATCGCCAAGCTAGAGTGAAGTTGCTAGGGACTATATCGATTGGATTGTTAATGAATGGAAGAAAGCATTGTGGTCTGACGGTATTAAGATAAATTGTGTTGGGAATAATGGCAGAGTATTGGTAACATGCCTAGTAGATAAAGAAATTATCCATAGTACACTATTGTCACCTTTAAAGACGGTGACTGAAATATTAAGCTATGTGCTTGCTTTTCTTGGTTCAGCTTTAGTTTTCTAATGAAAATTGGAGGAATCTGGGATCTAGAAAAACAGTATGCTTCCTAATACCAAAGAAAATATGTCAGTTACTTGGGTGTATTAATAGAACGAAGACCCCAAGCATACAAATCGTTCAGCAAATAAATGGTCTCAAAAAAATGTAATTAATTAATAAATTGACCATCGTGATCTAAACCGTATAAAAATCCTTTGAGGTAAGTTCAAAATAGGATTGAAGGCAGCAGAAATTACCGATCTGAATAAATTATATGAAGAAGCTCAGCACAAATTAAACTTTGGAAACATTGAGCAGTTCCAACACTTAGTTGAGTCAATGCGTAGAAGATGCAGAGGTGCTATTCAATGTAAAATAAATCTCTCGCTCTCTCTCTCTCTCTCTCTCTCTCTCTCTCTCTCTCTCTCTCTCTATATATATATATATATATATATATATATATATATATATATATATATATATATATATATATATATATATATATGTATATATATATATATATATATATATATATATATATATATATATATATATATATATGATTCAGTATTAATCCGGGAATACATTCGTTCGTTCGTTTGGTCTCTTGAGAAGTTTGCAGACGTTTCGCCAAAATCTCATTTGGAATCTTCTGTGCTTGCTGGTAGTTGATCTATAAGTAGCAAGCACAGAAGATTCCAAATGAGATTTTGGCGAAACGTCTGCAAACTTCTACAAGAAACCAAACGAACGAACGGATGTATTACCGGATTAATACTGAATCATATATATATATATATATATATATATATATATATATATATATATATATATATATATATATAATGTATGGCCTTGATATCAAAAATGGTTTGGACCTCCTCTGTTAGCTACACATTCGTTGAGTCGTCGCGGTATGGATATGTTGAGGTGACTAATGCCCCTTGGGTCAATGTTTCTCTCTGAACCTTTATGTCGGAGAGTCTGTAGTGATTGTGGGAGTATGGTAGATTTTGCAGTCCTCTTTCCATCATATTCCAGACATTGGATAAATATCAGGAAAATGAGGGAGGTCACTGGAGAAGATTTATAGCGAAAGCGTCAAAATATATAAAGTAGCCATAACATTTGAATGTGCGCTGTTATATCGAAAAATTGGATTTATCAACATTTTCAGAAATGGAAGATGTGGTTGTAATACTTCGTGGATATAATGCTGGGCTGTTATGCAAATATATACTAAACGTGACCTGCTATCATAAGCAATAGCATTCAATACCTTAACACTTACCGTGAGGTGAATATGCCTTTCTATGCAAAACTGGACATTTATTCTTGTGTTGTCTTTTTCTTGTCCTCACACGGCCGTCATATATTTCCAAACAGAACTTAGATTTATCGCTAAATACAGCTGAGTTCCATTCCATATTCCATTGAAGCCTCTCACAACTCCACTCCAGTCATTGAATATGATGCTGGGGGCTTAGAGGTAGCACGAGATCATGACGGTATGAGAAAGATCTCGTTCAGTGGTAAATGGTCCTCATTGTTTTTGATTTTCCTACATATCAAATCATTAATTCGCAATTGCTCTAGTTGTGGGAAATCGATCTCTTAAAGTTAGTAGTCTCAACTGACGATCCTGAGGTTCTGTGGTCTATTTTTTTCGTTATATAGTCCTGGCAAGTTGACTTAGGTTTTCGTAGAACCACTCATAGAATATCATTGCAATTAATTCATTCCGGTTCACGCGATTAGTGATTTCCCTTCAAGACTCTCCATCTTTCAGGAATCCTATTATTCAACCCCTATCAAACTCATCTTCACCTAAGACAGTAATTCTTGCAATGCCTTCAAAATTTTAGCAGCCCATGTTCTAATGGTAGCACACGTGTTCTTTTTGAAATATAATAATTGTTTCTGTGTGTTGCATTTTCTGTGTCACTTTTAGTTGTTTCATTATAGTTTTTTGTCCAAATGAACGTTTCTAATTATTTAGGAAAACTTGGCCTTCGTTTAAAATACATTATTATAAAAATAATCATTTACATTTTATTTAAAAGGTTATTTATGAGCAGAAAATTCATATACCAAATAAGAAGTGCATTTGAACATTTGAGAAAATGAAGTTGATGATGGTCTATAAAATCTGAAACGTCGGATTTATAAAATGATGGCGCTTTCTTGTAGGGGAGAAAAGTGATAAACTGCAGGGAAAAAATTGAAACGAAATAGCCAATTTTCGTTTTTTTATGTTTATCTTTGGAAGTAGTGGGAATTTTGAAAATTTTTCGATGCTGCTAAATTGAGCACTAAATTACTCCAATTGCGACAATCTAACTGACTTGGTATCTTTTACGCTTAGAACGATTTCAATATATTGATTCGAATTTGAAACACCCTGTATTAAGTAAAAATATCTACCTTATATCATAACTCCGCGATAAAATATAAAGCTAAAATGATTGTAAAAATTCAGTGGCCAGAAATCTTATAAGTTCAATAAGCCCCTTTTTCAATAAAATAAATCCAATTTTTCAAAATATTTTCCAATAAAAGTGTTTTCCTTTCATTGGAAAAGCGTCAAATTACTTTAAAACCAACTTTAAACTTTTGTGCCATAACATAGGCAATGCATTTCCTTTGTTATTTCTTCGAAAAAATGTATATATTACATTACTAATAATTTTGATATTTAGCGTTGCAAGTAACTAGGCTCAGTTTGATATATTTCCATCCCCTTTAGTAGCATGTGACGGGTAGAAGTTATATAAGTGCAGTAACTTGACGAGTGATTGTAGGTTTATAATAAAACAAGAAATGTTAATTATTATCTAAATTAAAATTTGAACTTATGACTTTTAATTTCATTTAAAATTGTTATTATATTGAAGTTAAACATTTAAAGCTTCAAACGATAACATAATCTTCTATACTGTAGCTTCTTATGGGGTTGTACGTTAAATGAATAAGATATACTACTATATGTTTACTCGTATAAGGGCTATATAGATTAACGAGGCTCTGAGTGATTAAAAATTGGGTAACTGTCACCGATTGGTGAATCGACCAAAAACAATGAGAATAATATAATAAAGTCGAAACTATCCATTCATGCATTTAGATTTTTTGTAAAATACATTAATTGGTTAAATATAAAGTAATGAATTAATAGTAACAAAGTAGGGGCACTAAAAAATAACGTATCTAGAGCTATATTCTGTTATGTTTCTATTCATACATATTAATATACTTGCACTGATATTCCTTTCACCCTATTTTAAAGGAGTTTTACTTTGATCTCTGTGTAATTATAGAGATTTAGGTGTCACGAGATATTTTGGTGTAGTAAATGTTTCTTTTTGTGTTGATTGACTTTCTAGAGATCTTAATGATCAATAGTGTTTTTGTACGTTTTACCCCCTTCCACGATCGAAACCGAACCCCCCCCTCAAATGCAGAGTAAAGACGAAAATATAGGGTAGCCTGAATCCACCATGGTCACCTTATTACAGTAGGTGACTTAGTAAGTATGCTAAAAAATACAATAAAAGATATTTTTTAGATTAATGTTGCTTTTTGTTTGGGTCGTTTTAATTCGCACCGCTTGGTTTAGGACTGTAACTTTTTTATAGCAGAAAAAGTCATAATCATGAGATTTTAGGTGATTAGTTAAGTAGGTATTCACAATAATATAATGCAGTTTTCATTTATAGTTTGTTTCCCTATTCATGAAACAAAAAAAGTTCGCTAAAACCTTTGCGTCATTTTCACTCTACTAACCTAAATATATGTTTAGAAAATCATATACCTCTGTTAGTAAAAGAAAATGTGTTTGTTAAGACCTATGCTTCGATCAGTGTGATTTAAAGAGAGTATAGGCGCCCAAGGTTTTTCGTGATCGCTTGAAGCATGGAGTTTTATGATTGATTCTTATGTATTTTGTGTTGCTGAATCCGAATTTTTAACATAATAAGCTGCCACGTAGTCAGGGACTTTGCTATTGACAATACCATTATTTGCAACATCTTAAAATTGCTAATAAATGAGGTATCGATTTCGGACCCATGCCATTTTGTTTCAAATTTAATGACTAAGACAATAATAAGATTACCGCAAAATTAGTGTAAAACATGGCATCCGTGCGCAGCGTTCCAAGAAGAGTGTTATTCAGCTTCTAATTAAAAATTTTCTTTGTGTGACAGCTCATTTTAAAAGTAAAAACTTACCTTGACATAATATGCCATCGGAAATGATTTTTAAATAATAATAAACGAAGTGGGATGTTGCTAAGTCAGCATAATTGTTTTTTTTTGCAATCTCAATTGTTTATGAAAGTATAGAGGATAGAAGAACAAAGATACCCCTAATAAAAGTTATTTTTTGTTACAGATTCGGGATATTTTTGGTACTTTGAAAAATATTAATTAGAACCGGAGTTATCCATAATTTAACAGCGGTTCACTCGTAGTAGCGAAGCGCCCTGTCGTCCTCTGTTGGAAACATTTAATCTAATAATGCAGTGATTGAAATGGATGGATTTTCGTTACAATATTATTATGTAGGGTTATTGGTAATTCAATACATTGCTTTGGGGATTTGATAATACAAGTGGTAAGGAGTAAATTTGACCCTAATATGTATATGATAAAACGCAATCGTTTTTGAGATATTTCGATTTTTAATTTTTCTTGAAAAAGTAAGTTTTTCTTCAAATTTTGCGCAGAATCGAAATGCTTTCACAGATTTTTTTTTCTCCATTTGACAGACCATAGTATCTATACAAGTATTCCAATAAAATAGTTTTACAAAGTTAAATTACATATTTGAAAAATTTCATTTTTAGAAATTAAAGTCCATTTAAAAAAAAATTGAAAGTCGAAATATATCTCAAAACCAATTGCGTTTTGTATAAGGCATACTAGGGTTAAATATATTCCTTATATATCCCCAAAGGAATATTTCGAATTACCAGTGACTAGATATATATATATATATATATATATATATATATATATATATATATATATATATATATATATATATATATTTATATATTGATGAACTCTAAAGTATACAACGAAAGTATATTTCAATAGATATTGTAACTATTTTTACCCATAATATTCCAGTATTTAGCGATTTATGATATAGTCCGGGAGCCTAGTGACTTTTCGTAGCCAATGAAGAGACATAGCTCCATCAGAGTTTTTTATACGTATTTTGACCTCCTGATTACGAATATCGAGGTCAGATGATTTTTTATAAACCAAAAATTGTTAATAATTAAAAAAATGTTTTTTTTTTTTTGTAAAATAAGATATTGTCGTGTTTCTCAGCCGATTCTAGGCAACTTTTTGCTTTTCTTGTGATTTTTCCGTCCGACGCATAGTTTTTGAGTTAAAAATCGTTAAACATTTGAAAAATGGCATTTTTTGCCACTTTTCAACGTAAATAATACACACAGGTCCACTTCGCCGCTATACGTGACGCGGCGCTGTTAAATTTGGTTACTCCGGTTCTAATCAATATTTTTCAAAAAATAAGATCCTGAATCTGTCAAAAATCCAATTTTCTGATATGAGTTTTATTATGAGTAACTTTATATTACTATCAGTTATTCTCTCATAAGTAATTGAAATGGAAAAAAAAACAAAAATTTTGTCTTTGCAACATTTCACTACCATTATTATCGTTCCAAAATCATTTCCGATAGTATATTTTCTTAGGGTAAGGTTTTACCTTTAAAATGAGCCATCGTACGATGAAAAATTTTAATTAGAAATCAAGTTGCATCCATAACTTCTCTAAAAAGGACTACGTGCCGAAACGAAATTTCTCGATGGCGTCACAGCCCGGGAACCTTGGCCGTTCGCTTAAATTTCCTTTGGATTTATAATAACTACGATAATATGTCGTTGAAGCGACATTGTCAAGCTTTCCCAAACTTTTGATAAAGACTGGAAGAGCTTGGAAATAAGTCGTCTTTTTATAACGTGTTTGTTACTGTGTTAAAGTAATGAAAACATTTTACAATCGCTAAAAACTAATGTTTTAAAAGAGCAGGACATTAGGAAACTATTATTTTTTGAATTGCTTCCTTTTATTCTTTTTTTGGTAAAAATATAAGCATTTGCTCCAGAAAACCTCATTTTATGCTTTATTATTACATTTTGAAATAAAATAAAAAATTACTTTAATTTTTAGTAGACTTGAATGGCTACGATACATACTCAGTAAAAACAGTTATTGACACTTTATTTATCAGTATTACCAATATTTTGATTAAAAATTACTGTAATTTAATTAAAAAGATCATTAAAGGTCATACAAACAAATTAAATACTTCGACAAAATATATGTACATACTCTATAACAAAAAGTGTCTAGGTAATTCAATAGTGAAATGAAGAAAGTTTTCTCAGTACCTAGTTACTCATAAACCTTTGAGAAACTTTGCAATTTGAGGATACACAAAATCTGTATCTGTGTTATTTTATATTAGGTGTTATTTCATATGATTTATATTATTGCTCACCTTAACATATTTATCTAAAAAAACTACAGTAAAGACTAAGTAGTGTTTCTTCATATAATTATGTTATAGTTTTTTTCACCTATGTTGTTATCTTTGTCAAAATATAATTTACGTAAATACACGTTTAAAATATTTAAACAACGATCATCTAAAGTTCACTTCAAAAGTTAACAACAAAAATGTGTTGATTTAACGACGGCCGGGTGACATCTTAAATTAGTGCTGTATCTTTGTATTCTAGGAGTAATTGGTTGCACTCGAGTTTGTTGGAGTGCTGCGATGCTATTTCGAACTAATGTTGCCATATATCGGCATTGCATTAAGTTTTTTCAATTTTGAAATACTGTCGTCTTTGTCACTAAATTTGAAACAAAATGTCATGGGTCCGAAAGCGATACCTCAGTTATTAATAATTCTACTGTATTATAAACAATTAAATTATTGATAAAAAAAAAGTCTTTAACCACGTGATTGCTTATTATGTTTGAGTTTCGGATTCAGTAACTGAAAATACATATGATGCAACCATAAAGCGCCTACACTATGATGCAATAGTTCGGAGTCTGCATCTTTCCAAAAGGTCTAGATTTTTTATTGCAGAGTTTAACTTTTCGAAATGGGATTCTTCAGATTATTTTCTTATAGATTTTCAGGGCAGAACTTTAGACCAGGCTGCCAATAGGTTTTAGTTGAGTAGCCTTGTTATCGGGTAGGCCATAACTTATAGTTTTTTTTTTATTTTATATTGTTTCCCTAAAACATTTAAATTAAATAAAGCTGGATATAAAAACACAGTTAAAAATTAATTAAATATGAAGGTAGGTTGTTAGAGATTGGTTATAATTATTTTGCTAAATTTTTTTTATTTAGTTTGTTGCAAAACACCCTCATTATTATTTTATCTCTTTTTTTTTTGAGAAAAAAGCAATTTAAAATTTTCTTCAAAAAAATCAATTTAATTTTTAGAAATCGTTTTTTGTTAAACGAGATTGCTTTTAATTAGACTTTCTTTTTGTGCACCAACATACCTAAGAATTGTATTGTGGACTTTCATTGTTTTCATTTGTTTTGTTTTCGATTCATATAGGTAGTTTATAGGTTAGAATTGAATTGAAGTTAAATGACAATTGTTTTATTGCATTATCATTTTTCAATTCATATAGGTAGTTCATAGGTTAGAATTGAATTGAAGTTAAATGACGAAAGACACTTGCTCATTAGCCAAATTCAAGATTAATCGTCGCTCTAAAAAGAATTTTATTTGGGATTACATTTTTAAGATCACAGTATAACGATTTAAATAAGTCCAAGACAGGTTGACTACAAGACATTTATCAGACCTGCATTGTCTTTTAATTGCATGAGGTTTCGGTTATATTGTATCTCTCATCATTATCACTTGTAAACCGAAAGTTTTATCCTAAAGCTATGAACTTATATGTAAGCTACTAGCAGTTATCCTTCGCGGTTGCGCCCGCATTCAAGATCCCGGAATTTTAAGAAAGAATGACAATGAAATTTTATTGAACTTTTACTTTAATACCCTCAGAGCAAATAGATCAGATGTAGTTAATTACCTTATGCAATTTATCAATAATGCAACAAAATCACAGATCCAATGCAGAGTGGATATTTCAAAGTAGTCCAGGAGTTCAGTGAGTTTTCATAGCTGACGAAGAGACATAATAGCTCCACCACAGTTTTTATATGTATTTTGACTCCCTGATTACGAATATTGATGGTGGATTCTCGAACAATAGTCAGGTAATTTGTTAAAAACAAAAAAAATTGTTAATAAGTTAAAAAAATGCTTTTTGTAAAATAGAAAATATTATCATGTCCTTCAGCTGTTTGTAAGAAATAAGTCTCTCTTGTGATTTTTTCATCCGACACAAAGTTTTTGACTTAAAAATCGTTAAACATTTAAAAAATAACATTTTTACCCGGCAGTTGATAGTTGAAGTCAAGAATTACAAACTGGGATTAATCACCATGCGAAAATGTAATGTTTTTATTGCTTTTTGACGCTTTAAACAAATCAGTTTTTATCAATTATAACGTACTCACCGCCGTGTATGAAGGAAAGTGGAAGTGTATTTACAGGCGGTCACCTAGTGCACATAATTCATTATAGCTTTCGCTGATTGCTGCATTAATACTTTAAACACATTTTAATATACATATATTTTTATTCCTTAATTATAAGCATCGAATCATAATATAAACAATGGATTAGTACAAGGAACTTCAGTTATTATAACTATGTTTGAAAACGGATGGGTTGATGTCTTGTTGTTCTGCATAATAATTTCAATCTCTGTTTAAAATGTGGCATAACTCAAAAACACAATATAAATAAAACTCTGAACCATGACTGTCAATAAAATAATGTTTTGACTGAGGTCAAAAGAAAGTCTGTATTCATAAAACGAAATGATCCGTTTGTCTCAATTGTCTCATTCTATCTTGCTCTACCCATATCAGATTTTCTGCGACGTCTGGCTTGGATTAGAAGAATACTGTCTTGTTTTCCCCCCTTTTATTATTTCTATACAAATTAAGATGAACAAGTCTCAATATATTGATATATTCATAGATTGATGACGCATGTGTATTCTCTGACTGGACCAACTGTAAATCTATTATTTGCGGAAAAACATCGTACAAATGGAATTCTTAACTACATCAGATGGAATCATGGGCACGTGCTCTAGCTTCCCGAATATTTAAGAATTACAAAATATTTGTTTAATTAAGAGTGATTCATGTTAAAAATTGGCAAAAATGCCATTTTTCAAATGTTTAACGATTTTTAACTCAAAAAATTTACGTCGGGCGGAAAAATCACAAAAGGCACTTTTTGCTAGAATCCGCCAAGGAACACGGAAATATTTTTATTTCACAAAAAAACAAATTTTTTAATTATTAACAATCTTTTTGTTTATAGCAATTTTTCGGAAATCCATCCTGTACATTCATAATCAGGGTGTCAAAATACATATAAAAAATTGTGGTGGAGCCATGTTTCTTCATCGGCTATGAAAATCCACTGGGCTCCCCGACTAAAGAGGTGACTAAAATAAAGCATTTTGAAACATGCTAATATAGTCTCATTTTTACGATTCTTTCGGCCAATTAATACGCATTATGATGAATTATTCTAGTTTTATATCATTATTGATTAATCACATACTAATTAACTTCATGTTGTATATGTGTGCTGAAGCCTTCAGGATTTCCAAAAAAATTTCATTGGACTCCATTTAGCACGTTTCTTTGAATATCAAAAAAATGGTAATAAATAAACAGTCAAGCAAAAATAATCCGATTAGCCTCATTCGACATTCATTATTGTCGGTAATTAATTCTCTTTTCAAATAAGCACTTCATTATACGTTATTATATTTTTTCAGATTATCGCACAAATAATCAACTACGTTTGGTCAGTAAAAGTAATTAGTCCTTAAGTCCTCCGGAAGTACATGCACGTGCCTTTATGCATTTTCGGCTGTATATTCGAAATAGCTGACATTTTTGTATCAAGCTACCTAAGGAAAAAGAAAAAGAAAGGAGAGGAGGAAGTGAGGAACGGTTTTGGGAGGCTAATACATCACGTCGCAATAATTAATTCGTAATTTGGACGTTTTACCTCTTTTAAAATGCGAATATCAAAAAATTATAAAATTAAGTTTTAGATATTGTTATGAGCTATCTAAACTAAATTAAAACTAAAATCGATCTCTATTTGATCAAGAGATATCGATAAATTTATCAAATGACAATTAACTCCTTTTCCCCTTTTTGGAATGCGAATTTCGAAAAATCCTTTCTTAGCGGGTGCCTACATGATGTTATCAACTTTATTCCAAAATTTCATGATTATATTTTTACTAGTTTGGGCTGTGCGTTGATATGTCAACTCAGTAATTTGACATTACAAAACGGCTATTTCTATAAATTTTCTTCTTAGTAGACCCAGTGTTCAGGTATCTAAACTTTGGCAATCCCTGGTTTGTAACATTAATTCACTGAGGTGTAGTACAGTCAAGGGAGACCTTATGTTTCAGTGAATACAGCTCGTAGTCTCAGGATAAATCCTTCAGTTTATACTTCATAACAATTAGAAATACAATCTAACTGAAACAAAATTAAAAACAATGCAAGTCCGACAACTGCCATTTAGTGAATCTTCAATATTGTTTACCGACTTTCAAACAAACCCAAAGCAGATTATTATATAACCTTAAAAATAGAATGACAAATCAGATCTCTTGTTTTATTTGCAACGTTCACGTTTCTTTAAGTCTTGATAAATTATTTATGAATTTTAGGCTATTTTGCTAGAGATAACTCCCATATTTCCTCTCTACTCTGTGACTTTAACCTAAATGCACGCTTTCTGTGCGTTTTTTGGTTGGTTGCCTTGTTGCCAGTTACATGTTTTAGATCTAGTGCATTCACACTTCCTATTTTAAATATTTGACGTTTAAAAAAGACATTTAAGACATCGAAAGCATATTCAGGTTATCAACGTTATAAATTTTTAGGTTATAAAACAAATATTATAAATAAGTAGTATTATTAACCCTATACCTGTAACAGTGATATAATACTACATGAAAAATTGATAAATTTATTAACTAGGTATCAAATTATTGTGTCACTTTAAGGTTTGATAATCTCATAGCGCTATAATGTATTAGCCAGGTTTAGAAAATACTAGAACGCGCTTTACCAATACCGGCCGTTCCCATAGTGCGAGAGAGGAAGAAGAGTGAAAGCAGTATTCCTCTCTCTTTTTAATGGACAAAGCATGGAAACCACGTGACCCCAAACGCAAATAATACCCTATGTCTGGTTTTATGCTGCATAAATTAGGAAAAAAGACTGATACTGCTTTTACCTCTTTTTCCTCTCTCGCATTGTGGGAACGACCGACATTGCGGACACGCAATCTGTTATTTTTTAAATCTAAGGTTTTTATCATGGAAATTTATTCCATATACATATAAAGAAGAGACCGCGGGCCCCAGTATACCGACTTGCGCTTGGTTTGAGAGAGACTCAAACGTCTAAGGATATAGTCGAGCAGTTTGGAGTTTGGTCGTTCACGCGAGGAATCTTCGGTACGGGTGCGCGACTCTTAGCCTCGCGCCTTTAGAGACAGAAAGACTCTATCCTTAGATATTTGCGTCTTTCTCACACCAAGTTCAAGTCGGTACATTGGGAATGACGATCTATCCTTAATATATTTATACTTATCAGTTCTTTCGAAAACCGAGTAGTAATTTGATACATGTAGCATTTAGCTGCCCAATTTTCACAGTTCATAGCGCTTTATGCTTCATTACAACGTACTGTTATAATTATACTATTCTGTAATAAATTTTAGACATTATAAACTTATAGTTCGCCAAAATACTATAGTTTTGTAAGATAATTTTATCAACTCGATGTCACATTCTCACATCTATGTAAGATAACCTCTCTGTTTTATCACTATATAGTTTGCAGTAGGATGCCCGTCGGGATCGCATGTATAACGTTTCGGTCTATGTTATGGTCCCATTCTAGTTTAATAATGTAAAGTTGACTTATGATGAGTATTTAGTTCTCTTATTCTTGTTTTATGCCGTTATAATGATAATTACAACACGATTCCCTGGTTACTACATTGTCTAACCATTGTTACACGAATGAGTCATTAATTTAGGAAATACTAGATTGCGCGTCTCCAGTGTCGGCCGTTCCCACAGTGCGAGAGAGGAAGAATAGTGAAAGCAGTAATATAGAACCAGACATAGAGTATTATTCGCGTTTGGGGTCACGTGGTTCTGTACGCCGGCGATTAGAAAGAGATATTACTGCTTTCATTCTTTTTCTTCTCTCGCGCTGTAGAAACGGCCGGCATTGAAGATGCACAATAGAGCATTTCCTAAATTTGTGTAGCGAGTACAACTTATAAAAATAATCAACATCTTAATTATGTAATTTTTTTAATCAATTGCTTACAACACAATTTGAAATAGGAAGGAACACAATGCGCTACCCTATACCACATGTCGCACTATCCCCTATTTGATTTGCTTAGAATGCTTATCTCTTTTTTGACTGTACATATAGAGGCACTTATTTTCCCTTTGTTGTTTGTCTAGACAGTTTTTTTTTAATTTCTGAGTGTATGTTTGATTTTAAAACAACAAAAATAAAATAAATGTTTCCTAAACTCTAAGTTCTCTGCAAATTCTTTATTTACTAATTTTGGATACCTCATTTTTTCGTTCAAAATACACACTGTATATATATATATATATATATATATATATATATATATATATATATATATATATATATATATATATATATATATACAGGGTGATTCAAAAATCGATCACGAAACTTAAGGGGGTGATTCTACTTGACAAAATAAGGGTAGAGCTTCATATAATTTTTTTTCAAAATGTCATTCGTTTTCGAGTTACAAGCCGTCCAAGTTCAAGTTTTTATTTTTTGTTTTTTGAATTACTCGCTTACAGGAAAACCGATTTGACTAATATTTGAAAGATAGGCTAAGTCTTCTGCGCTTCATCATTTTAGTAACAATTCACATTGATTGTTTGCCGCTAGAGGGCACTTTACCTACATTGAAAATTGTTTTTTTGTCATAATTTTTTAGTGTTGACAGCTACAGTAGTTTTTGGCATAATTTCTGAAAGACTGATGCCAGGCCTTTAAAAAAGGTGCTCTTTATTTACATCGCTAAACCCAACGGTTTAGACGTAAATCACCCTTAAAAATTAAGTGGTAAATTTACTTTTCTCATTTCATTACCACCAGCTACCAGGTAAATAGCTATCAAAGTATACTAGAGCTGTCAGTTTAACATCAAATAAATTCGCTTTTTAAACTATTTAATTTATAATCTTAAAATAACTAATAATGGCTAATCAGTAAATATTCATATTATGGATTATTGCGATATACATTTAATTGATAAAAATTAATGAAACAGTACTAAACAAACTAAAAAAGATTCTCAAAATGTCCCCCATTTTCTTCCATACATTTCCTAACACTCTTCAAAAAATGTCGCCTAACTCGATGAAAAATTCCTGGTGTTTCTTTAATAATTTGGCACTTTTCGATTATCCTGAAGCGAAGATCCTCGACGTTGATTACTGGAATATCGTACACCAATTGTTTCAAATGACCCCAAAAGAAAAAATCCATAGGATTAAGGTCTGGTGACCTCGCTGCCCATGCCAATGGTCCACTTCGTCCTATCCATCGCTCAGGATGCGTTGCATTCAAATACTGTCGGACACGTATACTAAAGTGGGGCGGAGCTCCGTCTTGGAGGATCCACATGTTGGCCCTTACTTCCAATGGCACATCTTCCAGATACAATGGGAGACGATTTTGGATAAAATCTAAGTATACGTCACCAGTTAATGGGCCATCAAAGAAATGAGGACCAATAAGGTAATGTCCTATTATCCCTGCCCACACATTTAGTGAAAATCTACGCTGATGTTTCGTTTCTACCACATTGTTTGGGTTCTCGTAAGCATATGTGTGGATGTTGTGTAGATTTGTTATGCCATCACGAGTGAAACCAGCTTCGTCAGTGAATAATATGACGCCAATTAATCGATTATCGTGTTCATACTTAGCTAGGATCTGATTGCACATTTCCAACCGTCTCGGCCGATCATCGTCATAAAGAGCCTGCACCTTTTTTGAATGAAACGGGTAGAGTTGTTCTTCTCTTAGTATCCTCCATGAACTAGCCTGACAGAGCCGCACTTCATTCCCAATTTTTCTAGTACTAATACCTGGATTATCTTCAATAATTTCAAGCACTCTTTCTTCTTGTTGCACGTTTCTAGCAGTTCTAGGTCTTCCCCTATTTCCATTATAACTTTTAAAGGAACCACATTCCGCAAGCCTCCTGTGCACACTGGAAAATGTTTGAGCATGAGGGATATTTCTTTCCGGATAACTCTCCATATAATATCTTCTTGCCAACTCTGCATTACCATTTGCTTTTCCATAACAAAAATGGATATCACAATATTCGATATTTGAATATTGGTGATTAGCCATTATTAGTTATTTTAAGATTATAAATTAAATAGTTTAAAAAGCGAATTTATTTGATGTTAAACTGACAGCTCTAGTATACTTTGATAGCTATTTACCTGGTAGCTGGTGGTAATGAAATGAGAAAAGTAAATTTACCACTTAATTTTTAAGGGTGATTTACGTCTAAACCGTTGGGTTTAGCGATGTAAATAAAGAGCACCTTTTTTAAAGGCCTGGCATCAGTCTTTCAGAAATTATGCCAAAAACTACTGTAGCTGTCAACACTAAAAAATTATGACAAAAAAACAATTTTCAATGTAGGTAAAGTGCCCTCTAGCGGCAAACAATCAATGTGAATTGTTACTAAAATGATGAAGCGCAGAAGACTTAGCCTATCTTTCAAATATTAGTCAAATCGGTTTTCCTGTAAGCGAGTAATTCAAAAAACAAAAAATAAAAACTTGAACTTGGACGGCTTGTAACTCGAAAACGAATGACATTTTGAAAAAAAATTATATGAAGCTCTACCCTTATTTTGTCAAGTAGAATCACCCTCTTAAGTTTCCTGATCGATTTTTGAATCACCCTGTATATATATATATATATATATATATATATATATATATATATATATATATATATATATATATATATATATATATATATATATAGTGAGCCATCTATATATCCAAATATCTTTTAAAATAATCCATTTAAAAAAAAGGTTCAAATTAAAATTATCAAGGACAGATGGGGTTATTTATCTGCACTAATGATCTTGAGGGGGGGGGGTCAATTTTCAAGGTGATTATTTTAAATGGAAACACCCATTTTTTATTGCAGAAATAAATAATAGTATGCATAACATAATGGATAAAATCACATCTAGAGGTCATTTGAAGGTCAAAAGTCCGCATACCTTGAATGAACCAATAACTCGGAAACTAAGCGTGATGGAGAAACACTTTTTCTACAAAAGTTTCTGGAAATCAAACTGTGTTAAGGTGACCTTAAATTTGACCTTGACCTCGAAGGCCATATCAAGGTCATGATAATTTTTTAAATGGGATTCTATTCTTTGAACCCTGAAAATTAAGATAGCGCAAAATTTTACAGCATCGAAGGTTAATGTCAAGGCCATTTCAAAGTCAAATATCAAAAAATTCCGAAATGGCAGGATGTTGGGGATTGTTCAAGTCTTAGGGGATGAGAGTGAAATATTTTTACTTTTGAAAATGACCTTTAGTGACTCCCTCTTGAACCTGGTGGATCATCCACAACGTGAAACTGCGAAAAATCCACTAAAGTAGGACAGCTATTAAAAAAATTACCTCGAACTTCAACGACCTTAAAGGTCAATTTTGTCAAAGTCGTCAAAACTTGTGCATTTCATCTAGTACTTGTTGAAGGCACCTTCAACGTTCAATATGTTCAGAAGACCACTAAAATTCATCAAAAAAACTTCTAGTTGTTTTTTAAATAGTTAAGCTTTCCCAGAACAGAATAACAAATTTTCAAACACTATTTCTGACGTGAAATTTCTCGTTATTTTCAAATGCGATGTCAAAAATTGGGATTTCCGTTAAAAGAACTCGACCTTCATTGACCTTGAAAATTTACCCGAAGGTGAAGATGGTCTAGGTCGCTCACACATCTTTGTATTTTATCCACTTGTTGAAAGCACCTTCAACGTTTGTTATTCCCGGAAACAATTTTCAACTGAATCGAGTCGGTTCTTATTTATTTTCCCCTATTGTTTACATTGCGGATGATCCACCAGGTTCAAGAGGGAATCACTAAAGGTCATTTCCATAGAAATAAATTTTCCCTCTCATTCAAACCCCCAGTACTCTAATTTTCCCTAAAGCCTTGAACATTCCCCAATATCCTGTCACCTCTAATTTTTTTAATATTTAACTTTTAAACGACCTTGACCTTGACCTTCGAGGTCATATCTGGTAGTTAAATTTTTCGCCATGTCCATTTTCAGGGTGAAAAGTTTGGGGTCCTATTTAAAAAGTTATCACGACCTTGATATGACCTTCAAGGTTTAGGTAAAGGTCAAATTTAAGGTCACCTTAACATACACGGTTTGATTTCCAGAAACTTTTTAGAAAAAGTTTTTCGCCATCACTCTTAATTTCCGAATTATTGGTTCACTCAAGGTATGAGGACATTTGACCTTCAAATGATCTCTAGATGTGATTTTACCCCTTATGTTATTCCTACTGTTGGATAGGAAATTTTCTCCGCATCTCATTTCTGCAATGAAAATTGGGTTTGCATTAAAATAATCACTTTAACCTTCAAATGACCTTGAACATTGACCTCAGGGACAAGGTCATTAGTACAAATGAATAACTCCCTCTGTCCTTGACAATTTTTATCTGAATAATTTTTTTGTAAATCGAGTATTTTAAAAGATAGATATTGGATCTAACCCTGTATATATATATATATATATATATATATATATATATATATATATATATATATATATATATATATATATATTATAGAGTCGTCTAAATTTTCGCTGATTATTAAGTTATGTAAACTGGTAACAATTGTATTTTTTTACCTATATTTATTTTATTTTGATTTAATCGCTGTTATGTTATTCAGTCTTTGGCACATTTTCAAAATAAATTGGCAAGAATAGATCGGACAAAATATTTTTTTAAATTCACATAAAAATTCAAATCAACTCCAACTCCAAAACCAAAATACTTTATTTCTTTGGCTGTTATGGTAACGCCTTCCAGAAGTTTAAGTTTCTTGTAGAACAGTGTCACATGTCAGAAACGACCAATCTCGTCCTCAGCTTTACCCATGTTTTTGAGATGATTTCTCAGAGGGCAGTGTCCTGTGAAGAGATTCGTTATTACTTGAATATCCCTTTTTGGGAAATCGAGAAGCATTCTTGCGTTCTTTGACTGTAGGTTTATAAAATTTTATTTGATTTTGTTCCCAACCTCAGAGCTCCTCTTTTATGTGGCTTTTTCCCTGAAAGGCTCAGGGCCAAGAAAATGACTTCTTGTCCCTTCTTTTGTCAGATAGTGCGCTTTTTCATTTCCCTTAATTCCCTTGTACCCTAATATCTACATCAGGGTTAACCTGCTGTTCCGTGTCAGTTGCTTTCAGGGTTGTCTACAGTCCCAAGTCACCTTAGATTCATAGGTGTTTGACTTAAGAGCACTGTTTGCTGATAGTGGTATTCCTTGTTTTTTGTAGGTTAACTCTAGCATTCTCCTCTTCATGGATTTTAGTGCAACTATCAGTTTTCTCTGTTAAAATTATTGTCTCCATGCTATCCGTTAGTACTGGGAGAATACATCTGTTGCAGATTTTTTGCTTTAAACATGTTGAAATATCTGGATATTTCAGGATGTATGGGAGACGGCCGAAGGCTATCCACCTCAGACAGATTCTTCTAGTTATTTCTGCTATCTGATTTTGTTTAGCTAATTTAATGACATGTCCTAGATATGCGTACTCTTAGACTTTCTCGAAGTTTTATTATTTAAGGGCATACTCCCTTTCGCTAGTTGAGAAGATCATTGTTTTATTGGAGTTCGTTTTCAAGTTTCAAGCAGCTCTGTTGTGTTACTAGTTAGTTGAGTGTGATATAATGAAGACGATATCTTGAGCGAACATTGGATGGTTAATAAATTTGCCGTCTATTTTTAGTCTTTTATATCCCACTGCAGTTGAAGGTATCCCCTGCTACCAGGGTAAAATGTTTTGGGAATAAGGTATTTTCCGACAACACCTATTTTTGAACCGATATTTTGTTTATTGCGCTGTCATCCTCTATTTTAATTTGTATTGAAGCTTTTTAGTATATGCTCTAATTAGTTTTGTGTATCTGGAGTTTATTCTAGTATTATTTAAACTTTCAATCGCCGTTTATATGGTGTTTAACGTTTTTCTGAAGTCGATGTTATATTTTTCAGTTTTTTCTGCTAGCGTCTTTAAGGTTGATTGTACTATAGCCTTTTCCGAGTTCGTCCTGCCTTTTGGTTTGATTATTGTCTAGTTTATTTGTTAGTCGTAATGTGACGATTTAAGTTAAAAGTTTATAACTATGTGATAAGAGACTAATTGGCCTAAAGTTCCCTAGGATTGTATAATTTCTTTTTTTTATGTATTAAGATAATTTGTGCAATTTTTCTGCATATTGGGATGCAACCCTATTTTAAACATCGTGTTAGCAGAATTTTTACAGTTCTCCTTCACAGCTTTTCTCCAGACTTAAGCGTTTCGACAGTGATTTGGTCTACGTCAGGTGCTTTGTTGTCTTTTATATCTTTTAGAACTGCTAGAATTTTGCTGTTTCTAATTTCTGCGACTTTCTCCGAATTTACGATGATGATAATCTGGTTTTGCACTTCGGCATTTGGGTTTGACGTTTTTGGGGAATATAAATTTACAATATACCTTAAAAATATTTATTTATTTTGACTATAATAGTGTAAAATGTTTAACTTTATTTCACACAACTGCATGTTAAATTTTTACTGTTTTATTTTCATCCAAATAAAAAACGAAAACTATTTATTTTTTTAATCATTTTATAAAAAAATTTCCAAAAACGCTCCAACGTACTTAACGTAACATGTATGGAAAATTTGACAATAAACAGAAAATATGTAAATAAAAAGCATTTGCAGAGAAATTAGTTTAAACAATTCTGGCAATTTAACTAAATTGTCTTTAAAAAGTAATTTACCAATTTAAATTATAATACTAGTTTAGATCAGTGGTATTAAGTGTCTATATGAATGTTTATATATGTTTAGTTAGTACCAAAAATTAGAGGGATATTGTGCTATATTTCTATTTAATGCAGGCGCAATTACAATTAAATTTTTGTAAACTATGTATCTCACTAAATAATTTTATTTTTTAACTTTTATATATTATGGTTTTCAGTTTATTAAAAAAAAATAATATGTTTAATATATAAAAGTCCAAGTTTTCTATAATTAACTGTAATAATGTTTATATCAAACTGATTTCAATGAACGATTAGGATTAAATCTTGTTCGAAGTTATTAAATTATCTTCCTATTTTTTTAACAGTTTTGAGGGTTACTTTGAGATTTTCTTTGTATATCTTTGAATTTATATTATACATTTTAAACGAATATTCTCACGAAATGTTTTTATTAAGTATTTCGAAATGAATTGTTTAAGTCAGAATAAGTTTGTTGCAATACATATAAAGGTAAAATTTTTAGTGGGATGTAACTAATTTATTGAAACTCTTTTAAAAATGTATTATTTTAAAACTGTAGATTGTGCCTGCATTATAAATTCTAGGAGGCATCCAACCAAATGATTCAAACATACGAACCTCAATACACAACGTTTAGTAGTCCCGAAAGTGGGAGTTTTGAAGATGTGTCTCAAGTTAATTCAGTTCCACAGAGCGAATTGATAGCTGAAAATGCTGCATGTCAACCTATGCAACCATTGAACAATGGTAAGCATCGATGGCTTGGTGGCGGCCCAAAGAAATATTTTTATTTGCCTTGCACACAGAAAAAAACTATTTGTATTTGGGAATTTTCTCTTTCTTGATATAGTTATTAATTTTAAGTATCCTCTTAATCGGCGTAAGTTGTGAGTAGGTTCTTTTATAACACTTTGGTAACAACCAAGTATATCTTGGGAATAACATAAAAGAAAAATATTAATTTGTCGACATGGCAACAAGTTGGCAAAATAATGAATTGGTTTCCAAAATAATTATTTTAAAATGAACATCCAGTTATTTTATCTTCGTAACAAATACAAAATATCTTGGCCTCAGATTAAAACAAGTTAATGAACTGGTTTTATGAGTGTGTCCTCTTCGGCTCTCTCGATTTGTGATTATTGTAACTGTAACTCGTAATCTTTACCAGGGGTTTTTATATTTCAAGGATTTTTCTTTTTATTTTTGACAATTTATTAAGGGACTATTAGACTACACAATATTTAGGATTCCTAACTAGGAATTAGGAAATGAAGATATTTAGAGTGCGCGTTTTCATTCAAGATCCTAAATCAGTTGGAGAGCGATTGTCGAGCGTATCCGTTGAATTATTTTCTAATTAGGACACTAACTGAGTAAGGAAGATCGACATCGCTCATGCTAATTAGGTTCCTAACTGCTTTAATTGCTATTACACCGCACTGAATTCCGTTCCTAAGTCAGTTTGTACGGCTAAATATCGGATGATCTAATAGGTCCTAAGTTGAACTGAAGAGCCAGAATTACGTATGATGATATCTATATTAAGGAAGCCTTAAATGATATTACACCACACTGAATTCCGTTCCTAAGTCAGTTTGTAAGGCTAAATATCGGATGGTCTAATAGGTCCTAAGTTGAACTGAAGAGCCAGAATTACGTATGATGGTATCTATATTAAGGAAGGCTGAAAAATATGTTTTAAATATTTAAAGTTCATTTATAGCTGAACGTATTTACAAATATGGTAGATTTTACTTTTACTTCGATAATACTTATTTAAAACATTTTTTCTTGAAAATTTAAGCTTTTTTCTGTGTGTGGAAAACTAAAATCCATAGAAATTGATTTGTTATCAAAATATTTTCTTATGTAATTTTTTGTCACCGAAGCTAAGCCTAAAAAGCGAATTACAAAGAATAGGGCTAGCCATCAAGCACGTTTTTTAACCATTGTTTTATTTTAACTGCGTTCAAGTTGTTATTAAACCCAAACTCTTAGCTCATTAATTGCAAATAAGCATTGTAAGTATAATCCCACAAATAATATGCGATTATTCCTTGTTACTGATAAATAATGAAACGAGGATAAGTATAAAACTTAAATCGAATATACATATATTTTATCTTCTTTTGAGCTGTTTAGGCTGTAGTGTAATTGTGCTGGGTGTAAAAATACATATAAAATTCAATTAGCAAGCATGGATGTACTCTCGGATTATTGAATAATATTTTTAATAAGGGATGTGGGACTACGTTTTAAAATGCACATAGTGGATCAAAAAAAGTTTCACACCAAAGCAAGTAAGTAATAACAACGTCAACTCTTACTTTTCAAAAATAAATTAGAAAGAACCACAAAAGATGGGTAAAGAAAACTTCAATACAATTTTAGAGACTGTTAAAATGAGAATATAAATTCTATATTAAATAATGGGTGTTCTATTTAAAATAAGAAAGTTATTTGGCTTTAATGATAATAAAAATCAAATGTATGTTCTTATCAACTCTGTATAATTTTTTGAGATCATTTTTACTTTACAACAAATTGTAATGATTTTATTAAAAAATAATAGAATTTAAAACATCTAGCTTAAATAAGCGAGGCAGGCAGGCCTAGGTGATCGAAACTAGTATGAAGAGAGTACCAGATTGGAATTCGCAGAGAATAAACTGGGTGCCCCCCCCTTTTTCTTGACGGTCTTAAATAGAAAAAAACGACTTTTACAAAAAGATAAGCTGTAAAATTATTTATTTTTAATATTTATACACACACACACACACACATTATATATATATATATATATATATATATATATATATATATATATATATATATATATATATATATATATATATTCTTTTTCTTGGGATTATGGTCCGATAAAAATGGAATGAAAACGTAATAGTAGTGTTGTATTTTCTATAATTGACGTTTCGGTAATTTATCTTGCCTTTATCAGAATATACAGTGTGTAGCTAAAAACAAAAGAACATTTTCTTCTTTATAACTGTCAACTTTTTTTGAAAATATAGTGAATTTACCTTGAACAAAAATTTACTATTATTCTATACTATATACTATACTATAGTTCAGTGTTTATCCTGAATTTTTGTTCAAGGTAACTGCATAATATTTTCAAAATAGGTTGACAGTTATAACAAAGAAAATGTTCAATTATTTTTAGTTATACACTGTATATTCTGAAGGTAAGATAAATTACCGAAAAGTCAGTTATAGAAAATACAATACTTCTATTACGTTTTGATTCCATCGTTAACGCAGCAGAACCCAAGAAAAATAAACAAATTATATATATATATATATATATATATATATATATATATATATATATATATATATATATATATATATATATAATCACATTTTCAGTTTGGTATGGTTTCATTTTTCCACATCTTTTTTGTCTTATTTTATTTATTTTGCTTGCTTTGATAAAAGTATTATAGACTAAGAAGTGAGAGAAATTGTAACTTATTTCACATTAAAATTTTCAAAATAATTTCTAACAAAAAAGTAAAATAAGGAATTCGAAAATTGTTTTAGTTTGCATACTCAACTTTTAGGCAGCATATAATAGGTCCTTATTAGTATTTAAAAAATATGCCATATTGTCCATCAGTTTTTGTTTCTTTTCTTCGGGTGCGTTTACAAACCATTCTGGCTTATTTAATCTGTCTTTTTCTCTTACCACATACAGTGACATAGTGGGATATTTATCGTTTTATTTTATTAAGTAAATTAGTTGTTTAGTATACCGAAACTAATACTTATATTCTTGTCCCATTCGATCTACCTATGAAATGTTTAGCTTGATATCTAATCAATCCATCATTTGGTAACACTCTGTATAAAAAGCTAGTGGATATTTAATGTAACAATATTCAATACATTGTACCCTTGATTGAATACTATAGTCCAATTACTGTTAGGCATATCGCTTCTCTAGACGTCTCCAGGTTTGTCTATCCCAAGCAGCTGCCATACATTTTTTACAGATTCTTGCTTTTAGGGCTCGGATAATGACATGTGGTTCCTGCATGTTGAAGACTTTGTGAAAGTCAACGAAAATGTTAAGTGTATTGAATTATATGTTTTTTTCGAGAGCGATTCCTGAAGTGGAATTTGAACTGTTCCACCGGTTGGTAAAGGTCTAGTCTTCACTCCACTTTGATTGATAATATTCGAGTGTACAACTTACATTAGTAGTTGAGAAGACAGTCCATTCCATTTGGATAGAATGTTCTACGTTTAGAAAAACAATTGTAACAGGACTATCATTTTGTTCTTATCTTAATTTTAACTATTCAATCTTCTCCAAGTGCTTCATGGCTCTTCATCTTTTTGGTAGCGTGTGCACATACATACTAAGGTTTTGTACCAAAGTATGTAAGAATAGAAAGTTTTTTTCAGTTTCATCACCACCCTGGCTTTAAATCTCTATTGAACTGGAGTGATAATAATTGTGATCCATGATCTTAAAATATTTATTTTTAATTTTAACAAGATCAAACTTACCTTATCTGAAATTAACCTTACCCGTTCAGATTATGCTACAGCCACGCGAAATTGTAAATCACCAAATCCTTTCAGCTTCTCTTTAATATTGTTGCTTCCTTATATTAAGGAACAGCTATGCATCAAATGTTAATATTTTTTCAAAAAATTAGAGTTTGGGTTTGAATTACAATTAGTAAATTTAACATGAACAATGGTTAAAAAATATTTCTGTAGAGGAACCATCGCTGTTTCTCAACGAGAACCCGTTCGGTGGTGGTAATAGTGGTGGAGCGACAGGCACCGTATTTCGGTTACTTTTCCTCGGTTCCGTCGAAGTTGACGAGGAAGGGGGTAGAAAACGTCGAAAAAAATTCAAGAAAAATATGGTTGAAGTTGCTGTTACCAAAATTAAGGTCTGTCTTTATTTGTAATTCTAAGTGTTGTCGATGACTATGATTTTGATGGATATCGCGCGTTTTTTTTTTTGTATCGATTTGAAACTTTTGAATTGTTTACTTTGTCAAAAATCGGCTGAAACAATTTGTTTTAATCGTAGTTTAATTTCTATTCTGATGAGTTGAGAGCTTTGATTCCAAATTACGGCATAAAAACAAAGTTTATAAACATGTATTCCTTTGAAAAATGATATTATTTTCTGGTATTTGCGGCACCAAGATTTAAAAAAAAATGTATTTTAAAAACATTGTAGACTTTCCAAGTTTTGCGACAGAAAAACCAAACTATCCGTCGAAATTATAGTCCAAGTGAATTCCAGACGACTTAGTTTGATCGGACGATTTGATCAAATCAGGTAAATTCCTCTTGTCACATGGTTAAGCCGTTCAGAATACAGTTTCGGATTTTTTCCCGTTGACTATCGTACCGGCTAAATATAATCGTCTGAAGTCCACTTTAAAGGTAACTATTCACGTATGGTTGGTTAGCAGATTCTGGCCTGAAATATAAATATCAGCCACACATCTCAGTCATTTATTTCCTGTTTGTCGGCTGAATCTTTCTTTCAGATCATCCTTAGGCTTCGCACTGCTAGTCAACGAAATGTGAATAGTTATCTTAAAGGTAGTGTGAATAGCTACCTTCAAGACACCTTTTTAAGTTGTCTGGGACCTGACGATGGCCAGAAATAATGACTGATAAACTGAGTACAAACTGCCGGCCGACTGAACTGAATACTTTCACCTTTAGGTTTAACATTGTCGCCTGTGAATTAACTAAAAATAATATTCGTATTATTTGGTGTTAATAATTACAGGAGACAATATCGACAGTTCTTCAGATAGAATGACAATGGGTTGTCTCGGTTACTAGTAAGCTTATTTTTAAATTCTTCATTAAAACACCAAAACAATTTTTCATTCAGACTAGGACCATATAATCGTAAGGGTAGACTATCATTAAAATTAAGATTTGGCAACGTGTACCATTTAGTTCTTAATATGAACAGAAAAATTTTCAGTCAAATTCACTAAAATCGAATCTAGGTGCCATTGAAGTTAAATCTTCTAGTTGGCTAGTTTTCTTTTATTTATGATACTGTTATGATTTGTATTATACAGGATGTCTCATAAGTAATGGTACACAGAGCAACAGCAGATCTCTTAGATAAAAATACCTTAGCGGTAAAGTTAATAACCAAAGTTAACATTTTGTTTTTGATTTTTATTAAATATTTGAACAACATTTGCTGATCAGGGTTTCTTGAGCCACCATCTACTGTATTGTGCATGTCTTTAAAACTTCATTACATGTTTGAATTTTTTCAAAAGTTATTTGAAGAAATAAAAAACTAAATTTTATTTTTGTCACCCTTTAACGCTATTATTTTTTTAACAAACGTAAGTCTGATTAAATTTTAGTATTTTTAGGTAAGGCATCAACTGTTGCTTAATATGCCATTATTATTTATGGGAAGGAGACTCGACTTCAATCACCGGCCATTCCTGAGTATTTGATGTGCACTTAAATAATTAAAAAAATGTTTGTCTGGAGATTTGATATTAATTTGTTAGGATAAATTCTATAGTGGCTAAATGTACTAGTTCGCAAGGTCAGGTTTTACATTATTTTCAAGGAAGGTAATGTAATAACGTCGTTATTTTAAGAAACACTTATGAGATCCTGTATACTTTAGAAACAAATCGTTATGTAGAAATCTAAGAGATAAACCCTTGGAATCATTAAGAGTAATAGCTAGCTCTTCGGAAGTAAACAAAATTTTCGATTTTTGCTAGTTTGGTAATAAAAAAAGATTCAGCGTTCAAGATTTAGTTAATATTACTTATCATTTTAAACCCCTTAGTGTTAAAAAATTATACCATGTTAGTGAATTAGGGGTATCAGATTTACCCTAGAAAATAATAACGATATTTGGCTCTTAGTTATCGTTAAAAATTTTACATTACATCCTGTTGTCGTATATATGTCAATCAATAATATATATTTATTCTGATAAAAGAACCGGAAAAGATTAAGTAGATCATAGATTCACAATAATATATATTTTTTTTGAATATTATCGGGTAAAATTATCAATGAATTTTGTAATTGATAATTTCAAAATTCGTTATATCAATTAATGAATAATTATTAATCGCAAAATAGAATTATCAATTACTTCACCAACTGATAATTTTGAAAATAAAATTATTAATTAATGAAGTAATTAGTAATTTAATTCCTACAATTTTCAATTGTCGAAATAATTGATAATTTCATTTTTGAAACTGTCAATTGACGAAGTAACTGATAATTCTAGAAATAACATTATCCATTACCAGAGTAATTGAAAATTTCATTTTCCAAATTACCCATTACAAAAGTAATTAATAATTTAATTTTCTGAGATAATCCAAAATATTTTTATATCTTTTTGTCTTTTTTATGATAAAAAAAGTTAACTGACAGTGTATGAATACGAAATTAGTTTTTATTAAAAAAACTCCATCTTTATATATAAACTAATGAAAAACTAATAGTAGGAAAAATTTGTCCTACGGGAAAAAATTGAACGAAAAGGTATTTTACGTCTCTGAAACATTTCTTTTCAGACTGAAACAAATAATAAATAATTAAAAATAAAATGGCACTGCTTCTCTCCACGGTGATACGTTTTAGTCTCGTCAGTAGTATTCAAAATTATCGAAAAAATTTAATTTTATCGATTTAATTCAAAAATCCCAGAAAAGAAGCGAAAAAAGGCTGACGAAAAATTTTTTCCACATGCCAACACAAGCTTTTATTACATTTTTTATTAACATATCTTAAGATTAACCAATCGGGGTTCAAGTTAAGCGCATTTTCTTCTCTGAGCGATCCATAATATAAGTTTAATTTTCATATATATTCTGTTCTTTATTGAAAGTGAATGACATCCGTAAGTGCACAAGCAGGATAATAAATAATCATAGTTATGCTGCTATGTTACATGATGCTGCATTATTTGCGAAAAAACGTCATTAAATTATTAAAAAAATAATTTTTAATTTAATTCAGATAAATTACCAATTAAAAATTCAATAATTCGAAAATTAAATTATTAAATATTCTTGTTATGGGTAATTCGAAAAATGAAATTTTCAATTCTGGTAATGGATAATTTTATTCGAGAAATGATCAATTACTTCGTCAATTAATAATTTCAAAAATGAAATTATGAATTACTTGGTTATTTGATATTTGTAGAAATAAACTCGTCAATTACTTATTAGTTGATAATTTTAGGAATGAAATCTCTAATTACTTTATTAAATGATAATTTATTTATTAATAGACAATTTTAGTTCCGAAATTATTAATTGATAGAGTTACTGATAATTTCAATTTGTTGATCAATAATTTTCCAGTAATTGATTAATGATTAATTAAAAAAAATTTTTGCCATTATAGCTGGTGTAAAAAAACCAATAGCTCGTTTATAACGTGAAGGTCTTATATCTACAATATCAATAGAAGTAAATGGATTTAAAGTATCGAGTCAAGAAATTGTATTCATCGAGTTTTTCACTCGCCTAGGTATTTCTTATTGTTGTAAAAAAAATAATTTTCTGTCGCGTTTTCTTTATTTCCTCGGAAAATTCCTTGGTTTTTAATTAAAATACATTTTAGTAAATATAAAAAAAAAATAATACGCAACGTATTTTAAAAAAATTATCAGCACTGCTAGCAGCGCGTATTTCATGTATCAAATAAAAAATATAAGAACTTAGTTTAGATTTCTAAAGAGATTCTTCTGTTTTAAATTATATATTTTAGATTATTGCTATTTACAAAAAAACGTGTTTAAATCCTACACAATAATTTTATGTACTAATCAAACATAGTATTTTTATTTACTAACCTCAATTTTTTTCTTTCATTGCTGCTTGGGAATGGATATAGGCATTGGTAAGACATATGCCGATTATATCGAAGAAGCTTATTTTAAAGTAAATAATTTTATTTCTAGGCACCAGATGGAGAAAGCCAACCGAGCACAGAAGTCGACCTCTTTATCTCGACAGAAAAAATTATGGTAAGAATGGAACAAGAGAATGTACAGATATAATATTTGGTTCTAACTATACTAGACAATCTTTTATTAGACACCAAAAAGTATTACTGAACACTTATTTTCATTAGTCGGTGAGCTCAGTGAGTTTTCGTAGTCGATGAAGAGACATGGCTCCACCAAAGTATTTTATATGTGTTTTGACTCCCTGATTACCAATATCGAGGTTGAATTCCCGGAAACGGTCAGGTAATATATATATATATATATATATATATATATATATATATATATATATATATATATATATATATATATATATATTATAAAGAACATGGAAAAACTGGTCCGAAAAATGACGACAGCGCTGTTTCGTCCTAGTGTGGGACTCACCATTGCATTCGGTACAAACCGACCCGGAGTTTTTCCATGTTCTTTAGAGTTCTCCGCCCTTCCCTTTTAGCATGAGAGTAATATTTCACAACGGTCTTTGTCCCCATAGCCGAGAACTTTTATTTTAAAATTACACGGACGATAACTTCTCCTTATATATATATATATATATATATATATATATATATATATATATATATATATATATATATATATATATACATATATATATATATATATATATATATATATATATATATATATATATATATATATATATATATATATATATATATAACACAGCCGCAACTGCTGGATCTAGAAACATGAAATTTTGCATAAAGGTTTCTTAAATGACGTAAGTAAGCACTAAGAAAGGATTTTTGGAAATTCATCTCCTAAAGGGGTAAAATAGGGGATGAAACTTTGTATCGAAGTTCTTCATTTTGGTAGTTAGAAATGTAAAAGTGAGTGTATAGGCTTATGGTTAGAAAAAATATTTACTATATCATTCTTTTTTAAAAAGTCATCTTTTAAGGGTGTAAAATAGGGGATGAAAGTGTGTATGAAAGTTCTACATTTTTGATGTTAGAAATCTAAAAATTAATGTATAGGCTTATGGTTCGAAAGGAAAGTTTACTCTGTCACTCTTTTTTGGAAATTCATTCCTTAGGGAGGTAAAATAGGGAACGAAACTTTGTATGAAAGTTCTTCATTTTGATAGTTAAAAATGTTAAAATTAGAATATAGGCTTATGGTTCTTCTTCTTCAAGTGCCTTCTCCATTGCGGAGGTTGGCAATCATAATAGCTATTTTAATTTTTAAAGCTTTTTTCAAACTATCAGGCTTATGGTTAGAAAAAAATATTTACTATATCATTTTTTAAAATTTATCTTTTAAGGGGGTAAAACAGGGGATGAAAGTTTGTATGGAAGTTCTTCATTTTGATAGTTAAAAATCTAAAAATTAGTATATATGCTTATGGTTAGAAAGAAATGTTCATTCTTTTTTAAAAATTGTTGGTTTACTGTATCACCCTTTCTTCGAAATTCATCCCTTGTGGGGGTAAAATAGGGAATGAAAGTTTATATGAAAGTTCTTCGTTTCGGTAGTTAGAAATTTAAAAATTAGTATTAGTATAATTATGGTTAGAAAAAATGTTTACTATATAAGCTTTTATGAATTCATATTTTAAGGGAGTAAAATAGGGGATGAAAGTTTGTATGAAATTTGTTCATTTTGGTACTTAAAAAGGTAAACATTAGTATATAGGCTTATGATTTGAAAAAATGTTTACTTGATCATCCTTTTTTAAAAATTCATCTTTTAAGGGGCTAAAATAGCGGATGAAAGTTCTTCATTTTTGACGAGGTGCCACCCTTTTTTGGAAATTCATCATAGAGAATAGAAATTACTTTTTCTGGGGATAGAATCATAGTTAATTGGTTGTAGCCACTACAAAGTTGCGAACAAAAGCTAGTTTGTTATAAACAAAAAACTGTTAGTAATTTAAAAAGGTTTTTTTTTTGTAAAATAAAAAACATTTTCGTATGTCTTGGTCGATTCTAAGCAAAACTTCAATTATTATAACTATGTTTGAGAATGGGCTGGTTGATGTCTGCTCTGCATAATAATTACAATGTCTGCTTAAAATGTGGCATAATGAATAAAATGCAATATCGTATGTAGTAAGTATATTGTATATATTTTATTAATAGCACATGGGTTAGACAGTATTTTTACTATGAGATTCAGCAATTAGAACAATTATAATCATATTACTGTATTCGTGAGCTAATAACTAATCAGGTTGCAACTTCTGTACTGTACTTTCGTTTACGCGCACTGTTGACTATTTTTTAAACATTGATTGATGCATTATTTGTCAAGAAAATAAAAAAGTCATCAATTTAACGAGTATTGACCACGGTAGGTGTTGAATACGCGACGCTGCCGATTTGCATCGCTTAGAAGTTAAAATTAGTTTATAACAAACTTTATCCATATAATTTTAGACTTCAAACGTTTTATTTAGTTTTAAACATATACAATGTTTTTAAAGTATAAATGCAACGATTAGCGAAATTATGTGCACTAGGTGAGCGCTTGTAAGTAGACTTCCCCACACCTTAATATACAACGGCGCGTACGTTATAATTAATGAAACGCCATTTATTTATAGCGTTAAAAAGCAATAAAAATATTATATTTTGGCATTGCTGCTTGTAGTTCGTAAGTTGAACTATCAATTGCTGGGCGTAGAATTTGAAAATAATTATTTAATCAAAAGTTATTCATGTTGAAAAGTGGCAAAAAATGCCATTTTTCACGTGTTTAACGATTTTAAAGTCAAAAACTATGCGTTGGATGAAAAAATCACAAGAGATACTTTTTGCTTTGAATCGTCTAAGAATTTGTTTATATCGATCGATATCGATATTCGTAATCAGGGAGTCAAAATACATATAAAAAAATTTTGATGGAGTCATGTTTCTTCATCGGCCACGAAAACCCACTGGGCTCCCCGACTACATAAAAAAAATCAACCCTTTTGGAATCTCATTTGAACACCTTGTCGTAGGTTTTAAATACCGATCTAAAAGAAATCATGATGGACCACGCGTTAAGAACAATTTCCTACATCGCTGATATTGGCGACTTGGTGGTTTTAATGGCGAGACGACGATTTGTACCCCACGAAGTAGAAGATGCTCCCAAAATAAACAGGACTCCAAAGATGATTTGCCACGTCTTTGAGAGTGAGGAAGCTCAATTTATAGCTCAATCAATAGGTCAAGCATTTCAGGTTTGTATTTTTAGGTTATTATTGAGTCTTTTAGTATTTAATAATAGAAAAATATCTGGGAGATCCGAGCATTGTATTGAGTTATGTGTGTAGTGCATTTTATTACTTGAATTTTTTCTTTTGATTAGAACATCCTAGAAAACCATTTTTTTGGTTGGTTATTTTGATATAAAGACTAAAGCATCCAGCGATCGTAATAAAATAAATCTGTTTTTTGGGTTGAGCATTTTAAGTCATCATTAAAGAGCGTCATTAAACTTTTTATATTCTTATTGATATAAAAATTTATGACCTTGAACATATTTAGTTAATTCCTTAATATCCTAATATAAAACATAATATGTCTAAATTAAATAATTTACAAAATATTTTTGAAATTTTTAATGCTGGTGGACTTTGTATTTTACCTAAAATGTCAATTACAGTCTAAAATATTATTTTTTGAATAGAATATTAAAAGGAAAATCGGAATTTCCTCACATTTACTCTAAATCGCATCATCGGGTTGCTGCAGCTTATTAGATCAATTTGGACTTGCTGAGTGTCAATGTCACTTTGTGACTGTCATTTTTTATTTTTTATAACTTGATATAAGTTTATAGGCTACCAAAAGGACACTTTTTGAGGTAATTAACAATTTTTCGCCTTTCCAGTTTCGCAGAACATGACTCAAACTTTGGATTTTTAAGGGAGACACCCTGTATTTTCTTTATTTATTTTTTTGAGTCTAGATATTATTCTTCTTATGGCTGCAATCCTTTTAAAATGGTTTCACCAAATTTAAACTTTGATGGCAAATTTTATTATTTAATTTAGAGCACCGGGATCTAAAATCATCCTAAGAGTGGTTAATATTTACCATAAAATATGTATCGACGTCTGTTCGTCATTACTTTGTTTTATAAAAAAACCTAAAATTGATGAAAAGTTTTTAAATGTTACCACCCTATAATGTACCGCAAAAACAAAGTTTTTGAGGCAATTTATTTAAAAAAATATTTTTATTTAGTTAAGTCGATTTTATGTAATTAAAAATTCTTAAGACATTATTTATCAAGTAGGCGCTGCACGCCACTATCCCCTTATAATAATAATCTAGAGTGCTCAAGATCACTCTACACAACTATTCAATAACGACTTACTATGTCAAAATATGAATTTTTATTTTAAATTGTATTTTGCATATTATTTATAATTATCCCAAAAATAGTTAATAATTTCGAAAAATACATTGACGTCTTGTTCGTCAATACTTTGCTTTTTTATTTGTAAAAACAGTATTGTTCTGACAATAAAATTAAACTCTTTTGGACGCCGAGCGTGTCATTATTCAATTATTTTGCAGAGTGATCTTGATCTATGTACAGCATTTTTCTTACGAACATTTTTTGATATATTATTTAGTTTTAGAGATATTGCCTGATCAGATTAATTAGATGTGCGTTCATACATTCACTTGTGGGTTTTAAAACGTGAAGAGTTATTCTCATATACTTTTTAATTTATAAATATATCTTCTAAAATTAATATTTCTTATAATTTGTAGGTCGCTTACATGGAATTTTTAAAAGCAAATGGAATTGAGGATCATAGTTTTGTTAAGGAAATGGATTATCAGGAGGTGCTAAATTCTCAGGAAATATTCGGCGACGAGCTGCAGATGTTTGCTAAAAAGGAGATGCAAAAGGAGGTAAGAAATGAAACTATAAATATTTTACGAAATTTATTGGTATTTATTTATGTGCAGCCGGTGTTTTTTCTATTCTCTAACATTAAAATCCTAAAGGCGTAGAAAATTTTAAATTTTGAAATTACCAACTTTTCAAATTAGACTTCATAAGAAGTTGTTAAGTTTGTTTAGAACAGTGATATCTACGAGGGCGGTCCGATAAGTACTTAGCCTCATCGCCCGATGGCGCCACTATCGCAAGACAAATTTACTATCGTGGAGTACATTCTCGTAGACGGCTACTTTCAAAATTTCAGACGAATCGGACTCGCAGTTTTGTTTTGACCGCGTGTGAAATCGGGCGTGTCCGCGGATTTTAGAAACATGGAAAAAGATCAATATCGATCGGTGATTCGATTCTTGTTATTGGAAGGGAAATCTCGCAGCGAAATCAAAGAGCGCTTGGATGCGGTGTACGGTGACCCTTCTCCTTCGATGGCGACCGTCAAAAATTGGTTTAACGAGTTTCAACGTGGTCGCACGTCGGTTTTTGATGAGCCACGTCCAGGTGCCCCGAAAACGGCTACTACGGAGGATAACGTGACAAAAATCCACGCTCTCGTATTGGCAGACCGCCGATTGAAAGTGCGCGAGATAGCTGAGACAGTAGGCATCTCAAAAGACCGCGTGGGTCATATCCTGCATGAAATTTTGGGCATTAGAAAGCTGTCGGCGCGATGGGTGCCGCGTTTGCTCACTCCGGACAACAAGCGTAACCGTGAGACCAATTCAGAGCAGTGTTTGACGCTGTTTAAGCTCAATCCGAAGGAGTTTCTGCGTTTCGTGACCGTCAACGAAACATGGGTCCACTGGTACACACCAGAGACCAAGGAATAGTCGAAACAGTGGACTTCACTCGGCGAACGTGCTCCGAATGAGGCGAAGACTGTCCTATCGGCCGGAAAGGTGACGGCCACCGTTTTCTGGGATTTACACGGTGTGATCTACATCGACTACCTGCAGAAGGGCAAAACGATCACAGGGCTCTACTATGCCGAATTATTGGGCCGATTCGACGCCGAATTGCAGAAAAAACGGCCCCATTTGGCGAAGAAAAAAGTGCTCTTCCACTATGACAACGCACCGGCTCACACCTCCGCCGTCGCCACGGCCAAATTGGTCGAATTGGGCTACGAACTGCTGACCCCATCCACCGTATTCTTTAGATTTGGCCCCGTGCGACTTCTTTTTGTTTCCAAACTTGAAAAAGTTACTCGCAGACCTCCAGAAAACGTATTTTTCAGACGGGTTAAAGAAGTTGGAGCATCGCTGGGTCAAGTGTATCTAGCTGAAAGGAGGAAAATGTTGAGAAATAAATCGCCACTTTTCCAAAATTTTCGTTTTTCTCATGTAGGCTAATTACTTATCGGACCGCCCTCGTACAACATACTAAAATTTTAAAAACAATATAAGGGTCATCCTCCTTAAGATCTGAGAAGGGTCTTGTAGAAAACAGGTAAGATTATGGGCACAGATAAAGGAAAAATTCTAAACATTTTAGTACCACCCTAAATTAGTAAATGTGCTTCTTTATGAAGAAAATCCATTTAAGAAAACATTAAGCCCGTTCCTATGTACTTAGAAACTTGCAATCTGATACACGGTAGATTTACGGGGGCCAATCTAATTTTTGAATCTATATTGCATTGATGTAAATTAATTGCTATGACAGCATGTAGTCATTATTGTGAATTAATATTAATTTTTCTAATATGGGTGATGTCACCCATATTAGAAAAATCTGATTTTGCAGGATGTTTCCGATGTGCAAGTCAACAGTCATTCGCCCAGTTATTTCCACGACTTCGTATGTCCTTTCCAACTCATACCTCACCAAAGCTAACGCTCTGTGTGAGATGTTAGCTGGCACACAGTTCGTCAACTCTTCAATAGAGGTGGTTATGTCCATTCGACTTCCATAATTGAATTCTAGTCTTGTCCAATTATCGACGTTCCACTAAACATGTCACTGCCATAATTTTAATCCTGCTTCTTTTAATCTTCGTCCAACAGTTTTCGACCAAACATTAATCTGTCTCGTTTTTGAGATGGGTGGTTATCAATGTACGATTTCGTGTAAAACTGAATATAAAAAAGGTCTTAAATAGCTGTTGTATGCCTTTTGATTACTTTTTGATCTGGTTTTCGTACGAAATTTCCAGTTTCTTGATACCTTTTTAAAATATTCGATACTGTACATGGACATCTCCTGAGACGTTGAATGATAACGTTTTGTCTCCATCTCTCGTTATATAGAGCTACTATTCGTGTTGCTTCAACTACATAGGAGTTTTAACCGGACGCATACCAATCGAAACGAAGAAAGTAAAAACAAAATTGATATATTCATTAATATACATGAAACGAGTATTGCGCCTCTGCCATCCAACTGGGTATATGTCCCAAAATACATATACTCTTAAAAAGTAATTCGTTCCGGAGTAATATAATACGACTAAATAATTATCTTAATCACAAGATCTTATAAATAAAAATAACTTGTTTAAAGACTACTATAAACAAAATTTTTGTATGGCTCCATCGAATGTATCCTCAAAAGGCGTTAACTAAGATCTACCTTAGGTGATTCTGTTCCATTATTCACTCTGACGACTATTCTACGATGTGTCACATGATATAGTAAAGTTAACATTTAAAGCCATTTGACTGTATCCAAGATCACGAGAAAGGAGTTAATAATAGTTGATCCATATCAATATCTGTTTTTATGTATCAAAAATAACTCATAAAATATGAATTATAACTATAAAGAAATTATCTTCAACAGAACAAATTTCACCTTGTCGATAGTCGACCATTTATTTGGATATCCTGCATGCAGATTAATACCAATAATCTTCAATATTGCTAATTTTCCAATTTACTTTGCATATCGGGTTGGTGATGTTTATTTCCGTAAATAGTCTAATCTAATTATCTTTGAATATTTCTAGGTGGTGGTACCAAAAGCCAAGGGTGAAATTCTTGGAGTGGTGATAGTAGAATCTGGATGGGGTTCGATGTTACCCACCGTGGTGATCGCCAACTTAGCTCCCGCAGGTGCAGCGGCAAGGTGCGGTCAGCTGAACATCGGTGATCAAATAATTGCCATAAACGGCGTCAGTCTCGTTGGACTTCCACTGTCGACATGTCAGACTTATATTAAGAATTCGAAAAATCAAACTGTAGTCAAATTAACCGTAGTTCCTT
Organism: Diaprepes abbreviatus; assembly: GCA_034092305.1. Classification (NCBI taxonomy): domain Eukaryota; kingdom Metazoa; phylum Arthropoda; class Insecta; order Coleoptera; family Curculionidae; genus Diaprepes; species Diaprepes abbreviatus. The sequence continues at coordinate 17,295,861 of JASJET010000031.1, forward strand.
GTGCACCGGTAGTTGAGGTGAAGATTAAGCGACCCGACACCAAATACCAATTAGGCTTTAGTGTTCAAAATGGTGTGGTAAGTACTTCATTTATCTTTTAGAATGCTCTCTTAAAAGGGGGTGTAATAGCCGTATATGCAGTCAAGTTACGAGTTTGCCCGTTTAAATCCGTTAGAGAATCTCTCCCGAAAGCTTTTTAAAACCCGCTAAACGTACTGCTCTGCGTGTAATCTAATAAATGTAATTTCGTTTTTTTGGATTTTACTTGGTGGCTAATCAGCTAGTGCCAACGTTATCTTCAAAACAACTCCGTAAATCTCTCCTAAAAAGGGTTAAAAGAGAGGAAGCCTTCCAACATTTAAGAGAGAAGCAAATTAAAAATCGGAAAAAAGTAGTGCCGAAAATACTGATAACATGGACAAAACAGACAGTTTTACTGATAACTACCATTTAACAGTACCTATAGCCCCAACTGTATCATAGAATCAACTCCCGAAGAGAAAAAAAAAACTAGCTGAAGAACAACAGCGGCGAGATATACAAGAAAAAACTCGTGAAATTAGAAAACGAGACTAGGTTTGAGGTTTCTAAAATGAACCCCCTCCACCTATTAAGACTGTTAGACTGGAGGATAATTTATTAAAAATGTGAATATTTAGAGGTGTCCACAACTAAAAGGTTTCAGTCCCTCCAAGATGAAAGAGAAAGTATGGAGGTTGAATAAGACATTGATTGAGAAAAGCAGATAATACAGCAAGTAACATATAAATACAACAGCAAGTTAAACAGAAAAACTCAAGAAACAATATAACCAACACAACACAAAAATAACCACCAATAGTCATGACCTCTGACAATGTTATTTTCAATAAAATGAAACAGAACCTTCGATAAGCAAATAAAATCAGACTATACAATAACATTTATACGAAAATAAGCAGTATTTTAACATCCAAGGCAGGCGTGTATCGTTTAAAGTCTCTAAAACACGATACAAAATTGAGCCTCGAATTAAGAAAAATAGACTCGCCCCAGTCTGCTGCATTAGGAACGTGATGGCGCTGCCCTTCCCTGTTCGACAACTCATTTTCGCCTGCCATACTGTATAATCTCCGATCTCCCCCCTCCAAAAGCTTCGAATTAAGAAAAATAGCCTTGTCCATGCCTGGTGCATTAGGAATGTGAATGTGGCTGGTACTCCCTCCCCCCCATCGATAACTCGCTTTCGCTTGTCATACTGTACTCTTGGGGTACCGCCCCAAAGGGAGAGAGAGCTTGGATCCGTCCCTTAGTTCACGCAGACATTCCATGCACGAATTTAGCAGCAATGTTACATACACTTAAAGCCTAACATCAGGTTACAGCCTAGGTTGTACAATCGCTGATCTGACAGTTGTCCGCCAGAGGTAACAGAACAAATGTATTATAATATATACATAGTGTGAGATGACATGTGAAAATATTGCTATGTAATAAAAAAGTCCCAGGTTGGATCCTCGGCGCAGCCGAATATCGGTGGCATTTATAAGTGTGAAAAATGAACCTCTAGGTCGACTCAGCCTACAAATGAGTAGATGGGTGTATGCTGGGATAATAATAGGCGGTCGAAACGTACTGTTGTCCACGTTATCTTCCTGGTAGACCGATCGGCCCTAATACAGAGCATCTTACCTGCTATACCTAAGACGAACTCGCTATGAAAAGGGACTATTATTATTATTAGACTGTAAAAAATCTTATTATTTTAAAAATTTTTTTTTTGAATTTTAGATATGCAGTTTGCTTCGAGGAGGCATAGCGGAGAGAGGTGGTGTTCGTGTTGGTCATAGGATCATTGAAATTAACAATCAAAGCGTTGTTGCAGTACCACATGAAAAAATTGTAAATTTATTAGCAACATCTGTAGGAGAAGTAAGTTCAATATTTTCTGTTATTAGATAATGTTTATCATTTTTTTAAAATTCATATTTAAGGATTAAATAAGTGAAAAGGCACAAATTTTAATTTCGGTCGGTGGTATCTTTCTTTTAGATGCTAAAGAAACAAATTCGCCATCATTTAGTTTTTTGAAAGTCTCAGTTTCGCTCTAAAACTGTTCTCCCTCCCAATCCTCTCTACTTGGCAGAAATATCTCCAGGGAGAGGTTGGGTTTTAAAAGCGGCGTCATGTAGTCTGTCTGCATGCGGAGTGATGTAAAAAAATGTATAAATCTTGATTTTTGGGATGGCTGTTATGCAATCGTCTACATGTCTGTAGAAAAATGGTAATTTGAATTTTAAGCTGTTGATAACATCAGATTCTAGATCTTCTAACACTATATATATATATATATATATATATATATATATATATATATATATATATATATATATATATATATATATGTATGTATTAAAATGTATTTAAAGCATTAATGCAACGATCAGGAAAAGCTATAATGGATAATATGCACTAGATGAGCGCCTGTAAGTAGATTTCCACTTACCTTCATACACAGCGGCGCGTACATTATAATTGTTGAATCAAAAAGCATAAAAACATTACATTTTCGCATTGCGATTAATCCTAACTTGTAGTTCTTGATTTCAAGTTTTAATCGCTAGGCGCAGAATTTGAAAATATTTATTTATTCAGAAGTTATTCATATTGAAAAGTGGCAAAAATGACATTATTTTACAAAAAAAAAAACAATTTTTGTAATTATTAACAATTTGTTTGTTTACAACAAATTACCTGACAATTTTTCGGGAATCCACCCTCGATATACGTAATCAGGAGATTAAAATACATATAAAAAGTTTTGGTGGAGCCATGTCTTTTCCTCGGCTACGAAAACCCGACTATTTAGTATTATGTTCAAGTTAATATTCGTAGAATACCTAAAATTGGTTGATTCTTTTTTTTTTATCATTAGTCTTTCATTGTTACAGATTTTAATGAAGACCATGCCAACTTCCATGTTCCGTTTGCTGACCGGGCAAGAGAATCCCGTTTACATATAATTTAAATTAATTGAAAGGTTTGAAAGTGCCTACTTGTAGATGATAATTAAAAAATCCTTGGGAATTGTTTTGAGTTTGATCGTGTTTGAGACGCAGATCGATATATTTTTTATTGTTAGTATAAGTTCATCAGACTGAAGACAATACAAGCAAGACCTGCGCTCTGCACAAATTCTGCAATTTGGTAGTTTCCATTATAACATTTAAAAAATTCATGACTTTTCAAACATGAACATCGAAATAAAGCAAATCCGAAAGGACACGCACAATAACAACTGATGTTAAATTAAAACTAATACATATCTTTTAAGGTTGAACCACGTCAAAATACCGTTCAAAGATTCACTTTTAATTAAATAATCCTATTTCCATTCCTATCAGACAATGTTAACTAATCACTTAATGTTAATATGTAATCCTTTTACTCCTTAATAAAGAGTCCTAAAAGCTCGTATAACCAAAGAAACGTCAAAAAATCTGTTCTGAAACGGTTTAACTTGGAAATTATGGTTTTTTAACTGGTCATTCGCGTTTATGTTCATCCTATTAGTTTCGTGTAATTGATTTAATAATATTTTTTAGTTCTGATGAATAAGCCATTATGGTTAAACGTTTTCTTATTGTCTAAAACTTCAGATTTTTCAAGGTTTATTTTTATCACAGATCTAATTTAATTGTACAGGAATGTAATATTTCAAACGATCTTTGAAACTGATAGAAAACTAAGATGATAACAGTGGCAAGAGGCTTACTTCGAGGATAAAAGATAAAGATTAACGTAATTTTTGACGAAATATTGCGAAATTACATTCCATATATATAGTTTTCCCAAAAAAAAATCACTTTTACACTGTAATTCCTATTGCGTCAAATTTCGCTACTTCCACTAAAACAAAATTGCACATTTTAGAATATGACACATTTTGGATAAAACTGTATATATATATATATATATATATATATATATATATATATATATATATATATATATATATATATATATATATATGGTAACTTCTTTGGATTAGGTTTCAGATTAATACTACTATTTTGTGCTTGACGTTTCGCCCAACGTAGTGGGCTTTTTCAAAAGTATAATTTAAAATAAAAGCAAAATACAACTATCATGGTCACAAACGCACACTCACATGACTTAAAATTAACACTGAAACAATACAATAGTAATTAAAAATATCAATTTATGAAATAATGTGAATTAAAAATCAAAAATAAAAATAAAAATTTTTCCTAGATACGCACCTCAATTTCCTTTTGTCGTGTTTCTTATTGAAATATTTGAAGATTCCTTCGGTTACTATCAACTTAATATTTTTTTATTTGGAAACCTTTTCACTTAGTTTTTTCTGATTTATAAATAAATTTTATCAATATCAACTATACAATATGTTGCAAAACAATAACGGCTGCAATAGGTAGTTTAGTTTATTAATCTTTAACCTAATAAATGTAATTTTATGTGATGTGCAGGAACATTCTTTCAATTAATTTAAGGGCACATTAATACGAAATTACAGAAAAAAACTGACACGGCCAATAACTGCTACGAAAACCTAACATAATATCCGACACGTATTTGATCAGTTCTTTTTTTTTTTGTTTTACTTTGTATGCGCCATTTATACAAACATACATACTGTATAAACCTGGCTCATACTTATTATTGTTTTAGCAAAACTTGGGACTTGTTCTATAAGTATTTAGAGTAGACAAAGATATTTCCTTCCCAAATTAATTTGTGGAAATGAAACTAACATCGACCAAATTTCAACATTTCCACCAATTTCAATCTGGTGCATTATTTTGTGACGTCACGGATTTTATTAATCTATTGCAAGAAATCATTCTTTTCATTGGTTAAGACATGATTTTAGGGCAAAACGACCAAAAAGGATAAATTGTTAAATTAACTTTAGAACAAGAATAATTTCATGATCGTTCGTAACATCCGGCAACATTGCATTTGTTTACCATTAAGGCCGACATTTGTTTACTTTTAATTTTCTGCTGGATTTTTAGTGTTTTGTGCAATTTCTTTTATCAAAATGATGTTATGTACAATGTTATCCAAAATGTGCAATTGTGTTTTAGTGGAAGTGGCAAAATTTGATGGAATAAGTGTGAAAGTGAAAATATTTTTTTTTTGGAGAGAACTATGCACGACCGCAAAAAAAACTTCAGATTTGTGGTCTACGATACTAAAATATGGGTTGGGGAAAAATCAGCCTAAAATTCAGTATTTCCACTATTCCTAATAGTTACCAAAACTATTTGTTAAAATTCATTTTAGTTAAAAAAAATTGACCTTAAGAAAATTATTATAAACTGTCAAAAATCATTTTTGATATAACTTATTTATATCAACAAAAGTTTAAAAATACACTAATTTGCTAATTACGAAAAAACTAATATAATTAGAATTTTTCAACATCAAAACACCTGCGTAAAATTATTTTGTTTTTAATCAGTGTCATTGAAACACAAAAAATTTTCAATATCCTTACAAATATCATTCTTGTAAATGTTTTTCTTTGGTAGCTTGATAGTTTTTGCTAGAAGTGAAGTAAAATATCGTATTTTAGTTAGCATGAGTATTTAAAAGAAAAAGTTATTGTTAGTACCCGAAATTTTCAATTTATACGTAGATTTTAAAATTAAAATAAAGCAATAACTCTGATACGTAACAAATAATTTATAACATTTTCAATGTTATGGGAAATCCTAAAAATGTGTTTAATGAACTTTTTACCTCAAGAAATAAATAGTTTATAGGCATTTAAAATTGCGACAGTTTAAATTAAGGATACCACTATATATGCTTTTTACAGATCATAAAAAACAGTGCTTTTAGAACATAATACAAACTTACTATGTGAAACTACCAAATTGCAATAAGCTTTTCGTGATAGATCATATCTTCTGCTTTGTCGCGTAATTATTCATTGTGAATGTGAAGAAAATACCAAAGACTGTTGGTTGGCTTATATTTTATTCCCGTTTATAGATTAAAGTAATTTAACCTTCATCAGTAATTATTTAAGCATTCCATAATCTTAATACATCTATGTATCTATACATTCATGGTCGGGCGATAAGTTTATAAAATTTTAATTTTTTACTACATTATTTAATTTCGGATATTTTATTTTTAATGTTAGAAGTAACCATGGAATTTTTAACTTGTAAAAAAATCGGTTACGTTTGTTATTAAAATTTCTCGGCGGAAGTAAGTTCTCTTGAGAGAAAAACTGTAGATATTATTAAGAAAATGACGATACAGGTAAAAATATTTTGATTTTCATATTGAGATATAGGCAACTTTTTCGTATCAAATTTTTAAAAATTTTGTTCTTGTATTTTAATTATGTCAAATTTTATATAAATTATACAGACTGTTAGAATTAGAGAAATATGAGCTCTAAAATGAAAAATTTTGAAATTTTAATTTTTTAAAATGTGAAACGAAAATACAATCTTTAAGTAGAGAAAAGGTAAAAACAATTTTATTCTTAAAGGTGCCAGGGAATTTAGGACATTAAATTCGAGTTTGACAAATTTCTCAATTTTTATTATGTCTTAGGACTTGTTATCATCTTCGATTAATTTTCATGTTAAATTTTTTGGACACCCTGTGTAATTTGACAATATCAAAATAAGTGTAATAACGTGCAGTAGCTGTTACATTGAAGACAAAGTCTGGAATAAATTCATTATTTAAAAATTGCTCAGTTTTTAAAAAAATCGTTCCGACACGTCGATTTTGTTTCTTTAGTACGAATGTTTTTTCTATATATTAATTTTTCCAGGGCAACTAGAAAGAAGCTGTGCTATAATCAACTTTGGATTGTTAAATAGGGACCCACCAATTTTTTGGGGCTCTCTGCAAAATACTGTACATTTTTTTTTATTACATGTCGTCCTATAGCTAAACGTACCAGTTTTTGATTCATCGACGGTTAAAACTTGGAATGAAGTAGTAACAATTAATTTATCATTTGAATAAATGTTGAAAATACCTCCATAGTCAATTGACGGTAATCTAATACATTTATAAATTCATTCTGTACATTTCTGACTCCTTCTGTAGTAATTAATTTTATTTCTTGAATAATCTAACTCTTTGAGTCTTCTACGTTAACTGAAGATTTAAGTCTGGAAGCCTCGAGACCCACTCAATAGGTCTCCTTCTTCCAATCCACCTGTTTCTAAGAACATTTTTTAATGAGTTAAATCTGTAGTCTCGTTTTCAGGAAACAGTGTCGAAATAGCAGGAATAGTATCTTTTTCTAGAAACTGTAAATATTTTTCACCAGTTATATTTTAATCAAAAAAGATCGGCCCTATAATGATATTACCCATGATTCCAGCCCACACATTTACTTTTTGTCTATACTGAGTGTGTCCCACTCCAACATCAATGCCGATAATTTTGTGTGTTGGCATCAATATTTAAGTAAAATGTGGACTGACTGAAATGTTTTTGGTATAAATAGGAACCCAAAAACAGTCCACAAAATTCAAGACACTTGTGGTCACACTTCTTCTTGGGTTCTTAACCTATCGCCATATCCTATCATCATAAGAATTTCTATTCTGTGTGCCTCAGTAGATTGTAGACTGTAGATGGCGAGCGGATAATTAAGATTTTCTTTGCCTCTTGCTTACATACCGTTTCAAGTCAATTTAGATTGGTAGGTGCTTGACCTGAGGCCTTTAGCGCTGCTTGGCTATTTCGCAATATATATATTTTGGCTTTCTTAGTGTTTCTATTGAGACACCCGTCAGCGCAGATTTGGATTACATGCCTTTCTGCTTGGAAAATGATGCAGGTGTCTCCTAACGATTTGGCAAGCCCCAAAACTGGGGCCTGATAGTCCCATTCCGACCCTTTCTTTCATCTTGGATCCATCAGTAAACTATACCATTAAATTGTTCTCCAGTCGAGTTAATCCATCTTAGTTCGCTTGGTAGTGGTCAGTTACTTCTTGATAATTCATGTAAAAATTGTACCTAACAAACATGATATATGTTGATCTCAATATGAATCCTATCGAAATTGTATCTTCATATATACTGTGCCTCAGTAAGTTTCATTTACAGTTAAAATCAACTCAAAGGAACCATTTGATAAAATATGGCAAAGGAACATGTCATTGAATCAGTTATGCTGATAAATAGTTATTCTATTTAATTTCGAGTTTTATTTGGCGATAAAAAGAAAACAGTGAAATTTAGGTATAGGACAGGTATCCGACAAAATATTCAGAATTTTGCAGGGAGTGTAAAGTGTACAAAAAATTTAGGGTCATTATTTAGTAAATCAAAGTTAATTATAGTACAGCTGGGTTCGAATCGCCCTATATAATCTTAATATATTAAAACAAAACAAGTAGACGTGTCGGAACGATTTAAAAAAAGAGCGTTTTTTAAATAATGGATTTATTCCTCACTTTACGTCGTTATTATATGGAGAAATTTTCTGAGAAACAATAATTAGCTTCTCATATGTCGAGGCCATTTCTGGATACAAAAATCTGTCAATGTGCGACCATCATTTTTATACAAGTGTTTTTGATATTTAAGTTTAACTCGTTATTATGGTCTTGATATTTATGAGGTTACCTTTAAAATTAAAAAAAAAATGCGTTTTAGTATTAGAAAAAGGCGTAAATTGGTAAGAATACACCGCATTACCATGTTTTGATTCGCTCCGATTTATTAAAACTTTGATAGACTCGTTTATTATATTTATTTCTACTTGGAAAAATAAAAAAGTCTACTATATCTTTTTTTAATAAATATGCAAAAAAGACAATTTCTTTAAACTTATCGACCCGTCTTCATACGTCATTATTTATTTAAGTTGTCTAAGGCTGTTGCATGGCAATTATATCTAGTTAATTTGCTGTTTTAAACTGTTTTCCGTAAAGTGTCCATTATTGTTGCTTCACACGCTACCAATAATTCCAGTAACTCCAAAAAACGCTTGAGGTACAAACACAACCCAATATTTTAGGAAAACTGGTGGTGTATGCCGTCTGAGTTCCTACGGAATGTAATAGAACTTGTGCAAAATGTATTTTATTGCTAAGTGCGAAACAAAGAAAAAATAAAAAGATTAAATCATCTTTAAAGCAATTAAGCAAAATTATTTATAATTTTTGTTTTACGCTTGGCATGGATGGCTTGACGGTCTTGTGCACGGCCAGGACGGTGTACTGAAATGTATTGGCTAAATTTGTATACAAGTTATACTGATAAAAAAATTTTTGTCAAATAACGAAAAATTGTTTGTATTTCAAGAAGTACATTTAATTGAATGGACACTGTTTAAAGTGGTTTAAAGGTGTCTACAATAAATTTGATAATAACACATGTATCTTAGAAAAACGATCTGTAAGGGTACTTTTAATTTATATTTGTTGGCATATTCTCTGTAAATTTACTGAATGTATAAAAGCAAAAATGTCGGAGTTGAAGTAAATTGTAAAAAACTCTAAAATAGTATTTCTTTTTATGTGTCTGTAAGTCTAAAACTATATCAAAGTCGAAATTAAAAATTAAGCAATAATAGATTTCTCTTCTCCAAAGAGAACATTTTTAACAATATTTTACAATATTAATATTTTTGGAGTGTTTTTAGAATATAACCCTATTTATTAGTTCCAGTATGTTCTTATGTTTGAAAAAGGAATTTTTTCTATTGCAATAAAAAAAAATTATGACTGCCCAAATTTTGAAACTGATTTGGTTAAATGTGCTAGGAAGGGGAACTACAGTAGTAATGAATATTAGGAAGTATTGTGTGAAAAGTACTTTTTACAGAGATATATGTATATATTTATGACTTGTTGGTTTTACCTCATTTAGAATTATTAGATAGAAATTTGGTAAATTTTGTCATATGTTAATAAAAAAAATACCGATGATTACAAATCATGTGGTAACTATAATATACATTTATGTATTTTTTATTTTAAAAATAGTATCTAAATCTATGTAAATCGATTAAAACCATAAAAATTTAATTGTGTGTCTAACCTGCCACTTGCTCTATAAAAATTATTGTGAATTATAATGGTTGTTTTTATATTGATAACCCACACTGCAGATCGATAAAAGAAATGTGAAATACTTTTAGAAGATATTTTGTATGTAAACGTTCAAATAGATAATTTATTTTGTGCAAACCGAAAATTTACAGTAGTTAAAGATACATTTAGAAAATGCCCTTGTTAATCTATCATTCTAAATATCGGATATTAAATGTTGCCCTTGCTCGATACTATTTTGGTATATTAATGTAAAATCCTGGGAATACCTCATTTCGGAAGAAGAGTAAAAGTTTATTATCTTGGTTTTAAAGTGGCACAACGTTTGGAATTAATAGTCATAAAACCTTTCTTTTGGCAAACAAACAGGATAACATTTAAAGTTCCATCAAATTAAATATTCTTGTTTTATTTTTTTCCTACTTTATCTCAGAACGTTTAGCTAAATGGTTTACAAGTAGGAACACAAATTGCGCATATGTGTGACGGTATATACTTTTTTTAAGAAACAAATACACGGTTTTAAAAGTTGCATGAGTAACCGGACGTATAATATTTTATAGTTAATAAAGCTTCTTGGGATTATTTCTCTCGCGCTTTTCTTTTTGAGTGGTCTTACTCATTCAAAGTAAAATAAGGGTGTTTCGTTTTAAAAGTTAACTCACGCCTAACTTTTTGGCATCCGCTTGTTTGTTATATTAGGCCGGCAAGAAAGTAATTAAGTTTTGTAGTGTGAAATAAAATTATTTTCTTATACAAATAATAAACTTTAATTAATTATATATTTTCCATTTTGTTTAATGACCTTTTACCATCTTTCTTGCAGCTTCATGATTCCGCGCTCACAGAAATTTTGATCCTTATTAGCAAAAAACTGAACCAAGTGCGATTTAGGGTCATCATCATTTATGAAAGTTTTACCATCCAAAGAGTTTTGCAGACTTCGAAATAAATGGTAATTAGACGGTACCAGGTCAGGGTTGTATGAGGGATGCGACATAACTTCCCAGCCAAACTTCAATAATTACCTACCAGTTGCTAAAAATGAATGAAGCTCTGCATTATCATGATAGAACCACAGTTCCACAAGACTTGTCAATTTTGGCCGTTTTTCTTTGATTGTTTGGTCCAGTTTCATTAGTTGTTGGCAGTAAATATCTGAATTGATTGTTCGGCCTCTTGGAAGCAGCTCAAATTCCACAACACCTTTGTAGTCCCACCAAATTGACGGCATGATTTATTTTGGATGTAATTCAGCTTCAGATGTTATTTGTGCTGGTTCGTCAGGCTTGGACTACGATCGTTTTCGAATGATGTTAATGACCCATTTTTCATTATCAGTGACGATTATTTTCAAAAAAGGATCGACTTCATTGCGCGTGAGATGCATTTGGCAAATATTGATTTGTTATGTTAAGTGAATCTCTTTCAATTCATGCGAGTCCATAACGTTTACAACGCTCTCTATGGGTGACAACCAAAAATACTTTCTTGCCGACCCAATAAAATATCTCCAAAAGTGACTAAACAAGTTCAAACGTTTGAGATATTGAATTTATTTTTTCGATCGCACGATAACGAGTTTTCAAAAAAGTTTACAACAAGTGATTTTTTTTATTATTAATTTTCAGAAAATTTCGATAAAAGTCATTCCATTGTGCTAAATTTGTTTTGTTGATATCTAGTTTTATGTAAATTGGAGAATATATTTTAAACTTAAAGAAATATGAAATAATAGTTATAAAAAATTTTATTGTTCGTGTCATATTTCCTATAAATAATGAAAAAAAATAAATAGGAATGTATTTTTGAAGTCCAAATCATAGGAAGGTGTAATTTAGATCAAAGTTATTGATTTGTAGTGTTATATAGCAACAGTGCCTTTAAAGACAAAATCCGATAAAACAATTTTTTTATTTAAAACCTATTTTATTCTGCGAGTATCAAGATAAAATCCAAATTTTTACTTTCATGACTCCCTACATGTAATATATAAAAGTGTTCATGATAAGTTTTGCAACACGCGGTAAACTTGTAATTAAAATTTCTAGGAAAGTAATGTATTGTGTGCCCTCTCGTATACAGTGCGCGTATAAAGTCGATTAAAGTTCAGGCAAAAAAATGATGTTATTTTTAAAAAAATACTTATGTAGCAATGCAAAAAGTACACATATAATATACTAAATTTAAATCAATGTTTTCATCACGGTCCAATTTAGGGTATACCACATGAACAGTGGCGTAAATAACGACCCCGCAGACCCCCGGTTGCGGGGGGCCTCAAGTCCCTTGATGAAAATCGATAAATACGAACGATCAAGACGGGTGCAAGATATTAGCGCATTCAAAAATCTGCGGGGGCGCACATACCCTTAGTTACGCCACTGCACATGAAATGCGTTTAAAATTTTCCATCTATTTAAAAAATGTAATAATACACAGGGAGTTGTATTTAAAAAATCATCGATCTAAAATGTGCACCCTATATAAATGAACGAAATATTCAAAAATGCAAAATCTCATAAATTAGTTGATGTGTTTGTGCATTGTTTCCAAAAATTATTGCTTAAATTTTAATCGAATTTGTAGAATACTATGGACGCACTACCTTACACGTTGGAATTTTAGTTAAAATATGCAAATTTTAAATATTTAATAATTTCTTAAAATTATTTATTTTTACTATTATAAAAATTCATTTCTAAGCACAAAAATAACTAAATGGTAGATATAGACGAAAACAAGGACAATTTTCTAAATATTGTAAATGCGAGTGAGACATATTTAGTTTTGTATTTTACTAAGGTACTGCCCCGTTAGGCAATCAGTTCAGCTTAATTTATCTAATGTAAGTATCCTTAAGGCTCACACTATAACTTACTACGTATACCTGGCTCAAAAAACATTTGCACTCATTGGCCTATTTCTTACAACAAATAGAATATTTATTTATAGTTATTTTATGTTTGCAATTGAAGTGTCTTTAGTACTTTTTCGCTGAAGTTGTAGTGAATATAAGCATATCAGTTTCGGTTTCAAAATAACATATTACACAAAATTTACACCAAGAGAGGTAATAAGTTAAAATATCTCTATTTTTCAAATGGCTGTTTATTAGAGTTAATAGGGTATTACAACGTCTACCAAGGAAGTTTTTACGTCTCCCTCAAAAGTGAGAATTTACTTTACTGGTAATAATAGAGTAGCGTCGAGAATGCTTTGCGCTCCTTACTCGTTATTAAAAGTAGCTCCAATTTGATCCGCTGTATTCGCATGGCTTTAGGGTCGATTTTACAACTTAAATTCAAACACCAGTTGACTTAAGTTTTAACTGTAAAGGAGACCTACAAATCAATTGCAACGGTAGAAGTGTGAAGTAATAAACATAGTGTTAAAAATCTGTATCAACAAAGATTATACGAAAAACCACAGGAAGGAAGTAATAAATCATTTAAAGACTGAAACATAATCAACAGCATACTCGAAGCCGCGAATAAAATGTTATCGAAAGAAACAAAACTAAATAGTACCAAGACATGGTTGGACCAACAAATAGAGAATTTAGTAAAATAGAAAAAGGAACTACAAAAAAAGGCGAAGATAGGCTAGAATACAAACAAATGACAAAATAGGTTAGGAAAAAATTTATACATATGTATATCGGAGTTCGGAACTAAACGGAAAAATGGAAAGTTACCAAAGCAATTATTCAATGGAATATTCTAAATTGTAAATATTCCACATTTAACAGTATGAAAAACTTCAGAAGTAAAATGTCATTTGAAGGAGAGTGTGAATTGGTAGGAAAAACAGCTTATGACAAGGGAACTAAGCAATATAAGAAAAAATGTTGAATACAAGTTTAAGTTGTTTCCTTAACGGCAACCCATATCTTTAATATTTTAAATGGAAAGTGGGGCGTTAGCACTATAGTGGTATCAAGAGTAAATTTTCACCACGATACTAAAACTATTAACCTTATTTGCTTTTCGTACTAACCCTAAACTTTATATATAATAATAATTTAGATATAGATAAAGAAGGGTGATAAGAAAATCACGGAAAACTATAGAGGAATAACTTTATTAAATTCAATAATGAAATTATTCACCAAAATCCTTGAAGGTATAATAACTGACTATTGCAGAATATCAGAAGAACAGCAAGGTTTCCGCAAAAACAGATCTACAGTAGACAGATAGCAGAGAAATCTATTGAATTTACTAAGCCGGCTTTTATGTGCTTTATAGATCTCACTAAAGCCTTTGATAGGGTAAGACTGGATGATATTCTGCAAATAATGCGAATTAAAGGCATCCCAAACAATTTAATTAACATAGTTGAACAGCTAAACTCCAACACCATAACACAAATCTCAGTAAGCGGCAACCTAACTAAGGATGTACCGATAGCGTCGGGCATACGACAGGAAGACTCTCTGAGTCCATTACTGTTTAACATAGTAATGGACCAAATAATTGAGAACGTCAAAAGAGCGACACCAGGGTACAGAATGAATACCGGGGAAATAACGATAATATGTTACGCTGATGACGCTGTCATAGTCTCGGAAAATGAAGACGATCTCCAAAGACTTCTATTTGCATTCCACACCATAAGCAAGCAATTCAACATGAAAATATCCATCGATAAAACTAAGTCAATTGTAATAAGCAAAGTGCCCTTAAGATGCAAACTAGTAGTGGATGACAAACCAATAGAACAAGAGAAGTAAGAAACCAAGTAAACAAGGCAAATAGAATCTCAGGAAGCCTGGCGGATATAATATGGCACAACACATACATGAGTAAGGACGCAAAAACAAAAATCCACAAGACCTGTATTCGACCGATAATGACGTACGCAATAGAGACGAGAGCTGACAACACAAAAACAAAATCAATTCTAAGAACTGCCGAAATGAAAGTACTAAGAAGAATATCGGGATACACATTAAGAGATCACATACGCAATTCAACAATACGCGAGGAACATGGAATGCAGGATATAGTAAGATGGGGACGGCGCAGAAGAGCCTGGAATGAGCACGTAGAAAGAATGGCGCAAAATAGGATAGCGAGAATTGCCCGAGATGGAACACCGGAAACCAGAAGACCAATAATTAGACCACCTAAAAGATGGAGAGAGTCCTGGATTTCAACATCAAATGAGATGAATGATTGAGTTGAAAAAAACAGGCTGTAAGCCTATAACAAGAGGAAGAAGAAGAAGAAGATAATAAAACAACAATATATGACCAAAATAAAGTGTATTACCTAAAAAGGCTCGTCTTCTGAAAAGTTTGGTCTTCCACTTAACTTAAAATAATAAATTATAATAGAACTATGCAACGTTAGTAGAAAAAAAATAAGGTTTATCAAGCTACCAAACAACATCAATAATAACTAATTTCTATCCCTATATGACAAAATATAAGAAATAGGAGATTAAAACTAAATTTGTCTAACTCTAGGAAATCTTTTCAGTTGTGGACGTTAAATTTCCCCCACTTTTCATTTATGCAACAAAAAATGCGCTCCCATGAAAAAAAAACAACTCAATCTTGGGATAACCCTAAGGGGTGCTTTTAAATTTAAATATAACTTTCTATAACATTTCTATTCAAAGTTTCCATGTTGTAAACTAATTTTCCTTACTAATTCCCCGCTTTCCAGTTCTGTAATGAAAAGAATAGGTAGAGAAATGATGAATCGTATAAAAGAAATTAGCGCTGGCATTCGTAGAATTTGAAAAGACTTTTGACTCGGTATATCCTAGCGCAGTTATAGAAGCTTTAGTCGATCAAGGAGTAGCCAAACCATATGTAGAAATGTTAGCTAACATATATGAAGAAGCCACAGCTAGATTAAACATGTATAAGAAGACTCCAGATTTTTCTACCCAAAAAAGAGTCCGACGAGGAAACGCAATATCCCCGAAGCTTTTCGTAGCAATCCTAGGGAATATCTTCCGGAAATTAGACTGGAATAACAAAGGTCTATGTATAGATGGAGAACACCTAAGCCATTAAGGATTCACTAATGACATAATTCTGATTGCTAGAAGTCTTGAAGAATTGCAAGAGCAAATTGATCACTTCAATACAGCCGGTGATGAGGTAGGTCTAAAAATTAACCCAGCAATGACAAAGGTAATGTACAATGATATGAACGTTGAAATAAGAATAAATGAAACTACGCTGGATATAGTAGTTGAATACCTGGAGCAACTTAAACACAAATCGGATTCATTACTTCCGGAAATCAACAGAAGAATTAAACTTGCGTGGTTAGCATTTGGGTGGCACTCTATAATCTTCAAGTCCAGAATGTCATTACACCTTAAGAAAAGAGTATTTGACCAATGCCTATTGCTGGTCGTAACATGCGGGTGTGAAATTTGGATATTAAAGAAATAATCACAAAACTCCAAGTCACTCAAAGAGCCAGGGAAATATGCATGCTAGGAATAACTAAGAGGGATCATAAACGAATACGAGGGTCGTTTGAAAAGCCCGGGCAAAAATTAAAACTACTTAATTTTTTTAGATAAATCTTTTTTATTTCTCAACATAGTCTCCTTTTAGGGTTATACACTTCGTCCAAGTCTGTAAAATAGCCATTCGTTTCTGCAATCACCTCCTTGTTTGAATTAAATCTTTTTTCCGTCAGTCATTTCTTCATATTAGGAAACAAATAATAGCCCGAGGGAGACAAGTCGAGAGAATAGGGGGGATGTGGAACTCTATTTCCATTAATTTGGCGGCAACAACTGTTGAGGCGTGAGCTGGTGCGTTCCCGTGATGAAAAAGGACTTTTTGTGGACCAATCGTGGACGTTTTTCTTGCAGTTCGTTTTTCAAACGGTACAATAACGAAGAATAATATTCATCTGTAATAGTTTTACCCTTTTCCAGATAGTTGATGAAGATTATTCCTTGTGAATCCCAAAAGACAGTCGCCATAACCTTCCCGGTCGAAGGAACTGTCTTCGCCTTTTTTGATGCAGATTCCGCCTTGGCAACCCATTGTTTAGATTGTTCTTTGGTTTCAGGAGTATAGTGATGTATCAATGTTTCATCCGCAGTGACGAAACGACGCTGAAATTCCTGAGGATTTCGCGGGAACAGTTGCAAACCGTTCTTGCAACACTTTATACGATTTCGTTTTTGGTCAATCGTGAGCAATCGCGGCACCCATCTTGCTGATAGCTTTTTCATGTCCAAATGTAAAATATTATGTACCCGTTCATTTCAGACGCCCACACAGCACTAGCAATCTCACGCACCTTCACTTTTCTGCCATCCATCACCATATCATGGATTTTGTCAATGATTTCTGGAGTAGTAGCCTTAACAGGGCGTCCAGAACGTTCATCCTCTGTTGTGCTCATATGGCCACTCCGAAAATTTTGAAACCACTTATAGACTGTTCTAATCGAAGGTGCACAGTCACTATAATGTTTGTCAAGCTTCTGTTTCGTCTCCTCAGGCGTTTTGCCTTTCATAAAATAATGTTTAATCAAGACACGAAATTTTTTTTCGTCCATTTTTGGAGAATTACTCGACTTCCTCGATTTCAAACACAAAGAAATAGACCGAGCCGACTGAAACTTGGTGTGTGTTCTTCCAAGAGATGCTACTAACTGAAAATAACCTCAATACGCACCAGTAGTGCCATCTCGTTGACTCTGCACGGATTTTTCAAACCAGCCTCGTAGATAAAATACGACGGAAAACCCAGATAACTGATGTAATCAAAAGAAAAGAATCCCTAAAATGGCTATAGGCAGGACATACAGCAAGAATGACAGACAATAGATGGACCACTAGTACAACTATGTGATATCCCAGAAACGCCCAAAGATCAAAGAGATGCCCGAATCTCAAATGGGATTATGATATCAGAAAACTGGTAGGAACAAATTGGTCCCAGATGGCTAAAGAGAGAAATATATGGACACAAATGAGCATAAATTACAAGAACATTGAATAAACTACATCATGAACTAGAAGAAGGAACCAAAGGAACATTGAATAAGGGAGGCTGCACCGTAGTTGGAAACGGTAGATTAAGCTGAGAATGGTTTTTGGCACGGCTGTCTCTCCACTGTATCTATACGGCGCTTTGTCTCTCTCTTAGCGATATAAGACATACGTATGAAACTTTATTTTTAACAAAATGGTATTTATATGTTCTTATATATAATGCTCAATTTTTAGTTTAGACAAAATTTTAATCCGTAAAAATAGAACTGGTAGGCTTATTTCACTTATTAGACAAGAGCCCTTCAATTGCTTACCATAAAGGATATCCTGCAGGCGCTTACCAACCTAATATGCAAATTGTAATACTGCCTATATATGCATATATTCTATCCGTTATGTACTTTGAAAATAAGAAGTATAACTGAGTTTAATTTCTATATTCTTTATTCTTATTTTTCTCAAGGTGCTTTCTTAATAATTATATCAATAATATTAAGTCAAAAAGAGATCACGGGATATTCTACTCATTAACTCGTCTTAATTAACCCTATTTCATTATTTTAATATTTGTTTAGGGCGCATACTTTTAGTTGTGAAGAATATTAGGCTGGTAAGTGTTTCAACATTCAAGAACATTTACGTCCAATTTAAAGCTCAAAATTTAAACTAAAGAATAGGCCACGGGACTTGACACAAGTGTGGTCTTTAATTTGTAAAAGCGAAATGTTATTATTTGGATCACACATGTGTATATCCCAATTTTATTCACAGCTTTTCCACAAAAGTTCGTTATTTAGTATACCTTTCCTATTCTAAATTGTATATCCATTATTATTTAGTAATAGGTCGTTAATACGTTGCACAAAGTATAACATGAATTTTGAAAACCATAAATACGTAATTTTATAAGCTTCTTTGATCTTAAAAGTAACTCGTTTGTTATTTATTTAACTAACGAAAGAAATGAGCTTTATGAAAATAAAGGGTGTGCTGACGATCGAATGGACGCCTAACGAATCATTGAACTTTTATCTGCTCTTTTGCTCTCATTACAAAATGAAATTAGCATATGGCATATTTTTACCTAGTGGTAAAGTTCAAAAATCTGTTGCATTTTCTTGCAAAAAATACCATCAATCATTGTTGATAGATATACATAGGTAAAAATATTTTTTGGAGTAGGTAAGGCAATTTAATTTTCCCAGTTGAAAAAGTCGTATTGAAAACCCTACAGTGCAGTGTGGTTCGGCTTCCCAGCAGAGTTCCTATGTTTCAGGTTGTCATATCTCTAGACAACCGACGATCTTTATTAGTTTCATTGATCTAAATACGGGTAAAAACAGTTACAAATTCAGTTATACTTTGTGCAAAAATTGAATAATTTATAAATATAGGGTAATTCATTATTACATCATTTATATATATATTTTAAACTGTTCCATATCTTTTAACGACGTTTACGTTTTCACTTGAATGTGTCATATTGGGCAATCTTAGCCTATTTTGTTCTAAAAATATTTTTTTAAACAGATATTTTAGTTACGATAGCCAGTATGAAAACAAAGAATTCGGGGCGTTATCAGATAGCAAGATATATTAATATGGTGATCAATTTTCTACTTTGTTTCCATCCCTGATAGGGTTGGAATTCACTGGAATCGGAGTGCTAGCATAATTTTAAATCTGATTCATATTTTCCCATGCTCGGTACTAAATATCGATGTATTGTGACTGAACAGTAGAGTTTTCAAATTGACTACGAAGTAAAAATTTTAAACATATTTTTTAATGGTTGACTGGCCGGGAATGTGTTCTGTCAATAGTATTCCTATATATATATATATATATATATATATATATATATATATATATATATATATATATATATATATATATATAAAAGTGTACTCAATGCGGGCTTAAAAACAACGAAGCTGTGAAGTGTGCCACTATCGTTCAGTGGTTACTTTGTAGTAACTGTTTTTGGTGTGCGTCAAACTCGATGGCGTATTAGGAATATTTAGAAAACCGTTTGAGATATCTTTCTAAAATTTTGATTGTGATCATAACAATAGTAATCTGACTCCTTAAAATATTTTTTGTCGTTCCGACATCTATCACTAACTAATATCAAATTCCAAATTTCAAAAAGTACATTCTCCTGAGCATATTTTCCCCAACATATTCCAAATTTTTCTGTTATCATTTTGAAGATACTAATTATTTTTGTATAATAAGCTACCTTATTTCTTCTTCAGGTCGTTAAAGGAAAAAATATAGATAAGTAGTTTATTACCTGCGAATTCAGCTCTGGTTCTATATCTATACGCGTTGATGATCTAATGATCTCATCAGTGGAGCCGTAGTGAACCAAGAACAACACTCAGAAGAAACAACCATTTATATAAAATCTAAATTCCGAGACATATCAGCAGGATGTTAAACCTGCAGATATTTTTGATGTCAGACTGTGAAACTTTAAAAGACATCTATACATACTCCGAAGTAGTAAGGAGCTTAAAAATTAAAATTTCAGTAAGATATAAAAAAACTTTTACGACCGAAGAATTAGAATAATAAGCTAAGAGAAATGCGGTAGCTTATACCAATTCCACGGTCGTAAAGGATTTTATTATTTCTTACTGAAATTTTAATTTTTAAGTTTCCCACTATCCGGTGTAGGCATCGTAGGTCACCTTCAGTATCAATTGGAGTTTGGTAAACAAGTTCCTTTATTCTGCCTAAAAGATACAAATTTTGAGGAGTAAGATCCGGTGACCTAGGAGGCCAACTCCACGATCCTAATCGATTATTCTACCTGTCTTCAAATATTTCTGTAAGCTGTTTCTTGGTTTCATTGCTACAGTGAGCTGATGCAGCATTTAGTTGGTACCCGCAATCACGCAGTGACTTCAGAGGTTATTCGTCAAGGAAATCGGTTACTGTTGTTCGTAATATTTTCAAATACTTTTCAGAATTTTGATTCTCATCATAAAATTGATTTTTATTTTGCCAAACATACAGAATATGCTAAAGCTAAAAAAACCTGCTTGAACCTAGTTCCTCACAAATTTCTTACAACTGGGACATGTTATAATTCTGGATGTCCAGATGAAAAGTTGCCTTGGCAGCAACCCCTAAAAATCAAAAGCTTCAGAGGTGTCGGAGGGTTAACCCATCAAGAATCAACCCCTACATTGTAACTACGGCTGTATTCTTTTGAGTAAATTATCACTGATCAAAGTGAAAAAAGTTAAACTGAACTTCATGTTCTTTTGAATATACATTTACTTGTAATTGGGTCGAAGTGATCATGATTACTTCAAGTGACAGAACTGAAAGTGATAATTACTCAAAAGAATATACCTTACTGCATACGGTTGGATATCGGACTGAAATTATAATCTCTTCACACAACATAACGGTTTTCGGGTAACCCCCTAGACAGGTTACGACCCTTTTTCAGGGGGGAGGGGCTTTACAGTCTGCTCCCTTCTAAGAATGGTTTAAAACATAAAAAGGTTTTTTCCTATGTTGTTTTTCCTTTGTCACAGTATCTGTAAATATGTAAATAAAATAGCAACACTCATCACCTGGTTTTAAGCTTAGGCACCACATATTGAATGCGGATGAAGGCCACAGCTGAAATCTTTCTAACCAATTAATTTAAAGAATCTCGGGATACCATACCATCAAAGATAGACAGCGGCTTTTCCAAAAGCTGTATACTTCGTTGTTCAAGTAGTTGCTGCCATCTTACAACGAATATCAAGTATAATGTGCTAGTTGTGTAGTTATAATATTGCATAATGCACATACTTACTGTATCAGAGCATTGTAAATAATATATATTAGGAAATAAATAGTTTTAAAAGTAAGTAACGATTTTCGGAAAAGGATATTCTGGGGTGACCTTGAATTGACCACTTTACTTAATAGTCTGGTATAATAGTTCATAAGATTATAGATAATGACCACATGGCTTCTCATGGCCTTTACCAGCGTACCATTACTTTTGACCATATAATTAATATCGTCCTTACCAAGCATTCTCAAAGTAGGTATAATTTGACAGTAAACTTGTCGTTAAACTTCGTGGTTTTCGTGAGAGTTTGAAGGAGTGTAGATAATGGTCACCGAATTTCTCACGATCTTTACTAACGTGCTATTGCTTTTGCCAACAGGTTCGGAGATAGAAGGGCGTTAATGAATCAAGAATTTACTCCAACCTAGTAACTATTGGGTACGGTTTGAGAGTACAACTCATTGTAATATAAGACATGAATTAAGATTCTCTAAAAAAAAAATAAAGAGTATCATGACAAGGTATTCTGGGGTGAGAATTTTCAAATTTAATGCAAACCCAAAGTAGACTCATACTGATATTGTATGGCCTTCGTGAAAGATCTGAAAGAATATCACAGGGAATCGTCAGAGATATCGTCAAGGGCTCTTTCGACAGAAGTTGTCCATGACCAATAGTACTGCCATTGAATACAGACTGCTAAGCTAGCTCAACCCTAGTGTCAAAACATAGCCTTCATTTATGCTCTATGTGAGAGAGTTTCAATCACAATATCCATGAACCCGATTGATGGATATTGTTTTGGTCCTTAGAGTTATATTGGTATTTCTCTTGCATTTTAAAGGTTACTATACATTATACACAGTTGCCGCATAGTTAGAGAGTTCTTACTATTATGTTCTTAGCAACGCTTACCCTTTGTGCAATATTAACCAATGTTACCTCATACTATCAGATGATGTTACACTATAAAATGCCCTTTTACGATACTGTATGTTTCTTGAAGAGATTCTAACTCTAGTCTGATATTACAAGGAGTTACACTCTTAAACTCTATATAGTGGTTACAAGGTACGGATTGATTTTTGATGCGTTAACTCCCCGATAACTCTAAAAGTTTTAATTTTTGAAGGTTGCGCCCATGGTAAACTTTCCTTTAGACGTCAAGAACTATGACATATCCATTATAAAGAAATTTACCCGGAACCAATTTCCATAAGGTTTGAACGGGGTTCTTTATTCTCAAACCTCTCTCTCTCTCTGATAAAATGCGGATTTTCTGTAGCCCAATAATGTGAATTGCTTCATTTGCACATTTACTTTTATCTATATTTGGAACCTCCCGTGTATGTATTAAGATAATTTCATAGAATTCTACGCGTTTTGGTGGGTTATTAGACTCCTATCTTGGCATTGTAAGACATTGGTATAAAATATGTCACAGAACATAAGCTGAGGATCTTCTTAAATCTATTTAAAATTTAGACTTTGATATCGGCTAGTTATGAATCCGACAAACTCACATCTTCAACAATATTTTGAGAAGTCAGATTACTGTTATGACCACAACCAAAATTTTAGAAAGATATATATATATATATATATATATATATATATATATATATATATATATATATATATATATATATATATATATATATATATATATCAAAAGTGTAATTTAAGCGCCTGCAAAAATTTGTGGGCTCCTCAAGAAATTTTTATTCTAAATTTATCTTTATTTCAGTTTTAGTATATTTAATACAGTGTGTTATAGAAAAAGTAAAGAAAAAGAGATACAAGTTTTATTTATAAGAGTTCCAATCTCAATGATAGAGGACGAAAAAGACGGAGACAAATTCCGCACCACGATTATGAAAATAAAAGAAAATATAACTTTGGATTAGATGATTTAAATGATAGTCGACAGACTATCTTGAGAAAAAAATTGACAGAAACACCAAACTATAACCAACACTATAGTTTGGAGATACTATAATGAGAGTGGAAATAAATTATCAGCAAATGTTTCAAAAACAAAATTTTTTATATTTTGTTGCGAATATTTCTCTTCTGACATAATTCGTTTCTGAAATTAGTTATTGAAATCCGATCTATAATGGGTCAAGCTATATTTGGTGTGTATTTGTGCAATTGCAATATTGAAATCAGATCAGTTTCTTTACAAACATGGTACCACTTTAAACTTACCTATTTTTTGGACCTGAATAGTATGACTCGCCAAAAAGTCTATATTAACAGTGTCGTGTCAATAATCATTTCAAATATTATAAATTAGGTGTAATCAAAGACTTTTTAACCAAATTTTGAGTCAGTGTCAGCTTTTTTAATTTGGTTTTGTCTATTAGTAATTGTTATGGATTCATCTATCATTTAGGTAAAAATACAAGTCAAAGGAATAGTAAATTCTGCGATGTTTTCAGATGATTTCATCGAAATATAAGAAATAATCGAATAATATATGTGTGTGAAAAACAAATTTTATTTAAAAAATTTACTGTCTAAAATTTTTAATTTTAAGTTTCCATTTGCATTAATGAAATACCCTGTACATAAGTTATCTGTAGATGTAGATACCCTTTCATTCACGCCTGTAAAGTCTATTCATGACCTAACCATATCAAGCCTACTTAACAGTTTCTATCTTAAATAATTTGTCATGTACCTATATTTAGCTGATGTTCGTTATCTGTATAAAACAAACTAAATGTGTATTAAATATTTACAATATAATTATAAAGTATCTGTGTGTTTTTTATTTTTTTATTTAATTAAATATTCCATGCACACGTATTATTGACTTAACGATAGTATCAGAATTTCAAATACTTAGTGTCACTCTATTGTAAATTAATGGGCGACCATTTAAAAGTTTTGAAAACGGTGATTAACAATTAAAAACAACCTTTTTAATAGGGAAAAACCCGGCTACATTTAAAAATATTTTAATTTGATTAGTAATTGAATGATTTTACACCAATATTATTAATGTAATTTGGAAACAGTGGATGTGTAGAGTTTCCTAAATAAAGTTAATTATCCACTTATTTTAAAAACTCTAGGAGCTAGAGACAACTACTAAATATAAGAATTTTGTCGTGCCAGAATAGTTATAGACAGCTTGATTAATTTAGGTATAACTCGTTAAATTTTCTTCCCTTGAGGTCTGACTTTTGAAAATAAAAAATAATATAAAGGAACTAGATTCAGACTTCAGTGAATCCACATTTGCTAATGGTGACTTTGGTAACCGTGGTTATACGAATTGGAGCTTCATCGTGGAGCAACCAAATTCCTCGACTCAATTAAAATGCTCATTAAGAATCCGATTATACTCGTTCTTTAAATGATAATTTTTTTCCATTATTTTTATTAAACTTCCTATTAACTATGGGCTGTCGAGTACTCATCAAATCTCGTAATCGAATTTTAACTCACTTCTGATTATTTAATCAAGCTGAAATTTAGTACCCATATATGAATCCGATAACAGTGCGATATTATAACCTTGGAATTGACCTTGAACGTATACTTCAATGCCAACTTTACTTCTGATTATCCGATCAAGCTAAAATTTGGTACACATATAAACTCGATGACAGTGCAATATTGTGACCCTGGTACTGACCTTGTTGGAAATTTATACCATAAAAGGTTTCATTTCTAAACAATTTTATTTAATTTCACTGCTACCTATAGCCTACTAGCTGTCGACTGTATTTTGTCTTCGAATTTTCACTCACTTCCAAAAAAATGCAACAGTATGACCTTGGAACTGACCTTGAATGCCCATTTCAATGTCATTTTCAATCAAACTTTGTTTTATTAAAGACGAACAAGTATTTTGTATATTAGTCCAGTTTCGAGGCGAGGTTTCGGTTCTGTGAGCGTTCATAGTTTTCACCCTAGGTAGGGTGCTAACCTGGCATAAGAACCCTGCTCCTTTATCAGGGCTTGGGACTGGCAACATCACCACCAGTGACAATGCAGCCAGAAGAGTTTAAAGAATAGTGATATCGTATGTTTCGCGACATGGAACATAAAGGTCTTTAATAACAAAGATCAAGAAATTCTAAACGAACTAAAAGATCACAACATCGATATATGTGCTCTGCAAGAAATAAGAATAAAGGGCAAAGGTCAGAAACAATATGAAGAAGTTCTTATATTTTATACAGGGTGCGGCATTTATCTTGAGACAACGGAATATCTAGGAGGGATCACATTATTTCGAAAAATGTTTTATACAAAAATTATAGGGTGGCAAGGGGGCTAACTAGTAATGACCTTGAAAATGATCTTGACATTGCCCTTTAAAGTCATTTGAAGCTCAACTTCAGAATTTTAAATGGGATCCCCTAATTTCGACCCCGGGAATGAAAAGGACGGGAAATTTTAGCACCGAAAGTAACCTTGACCCCAAGGTGAAGGTCAAATATCAAGGCCATTTCAAGGCCAAAGCAAAAAGATGGCGATATTTCATGAAATGTTTCGTATACAAGTTGTTGAATGGCACGGGGGCTAAATGATAGTGACCTTGATAATAACCCTGACTTTGACCTTTTAGGTCATTTGGTTTGAATAGTTGATGAGAAGCTTGTGGGTTCATACTTTCTTGAAGGTAATATGAACGTCATGTTTTAGAAAATCAACTTCCACTTTTACTTGAAAACGTACCCTTAGATGTAAGGCAACAAATGTGATTGCAACACGATGGATGTCCAGCGCATTATTCCTAATTAGCTCGTCAAGTGTTGGATCGCGACTTCAACGGATGGTGGGTTGGTAGAGCAGGTCCAGTAAATTGGTCTGCAAGATCGCCAGACTTTTTGTCAACAAATTTTTGTTTGTGGGGTTATTTGAAGAACGAAGTTTGTAAAGACGTCTCAACAACTCGGAAAACAGGAAGCAGCAAATCAGAGATGCTTTTGCCAAAATAACACCTGAAATGCTAAGCAGTTGTGTGCAATCTTTTGAAGTGGGGTTAATAACTGAATTGAAGTTGAAGGTAACAATTTTGAGCACTTATTGAAATAAATTCTTATGAAACCTTTAACATGATCAAACAAAATGATGAGGGGCGAGGGAACTCACCGAAAACAAGCACCTCGATGGTGAGAGGCGAGGGGACTTACCGAAAACAAACACCCCGAAGAGAACAAAAACTACTACGTCTAAGTCGTTGTTCCTGGGTAGTGCTAAAAGTAGTTAATCATGCACATAGTCGTACTAAGAACAGTTTTTGCTAACAATTCTAAACGAATGACTTTCTTCAGGTAATGTTATAGCAACTTTGCAATCTTACAACTTTAGTATGAAATATTTTATAAAATAATGACGTTGAAGATCTTTGTGTGGCCATAAAATGACTTTCATATTAGACCTTGGCCTTGACGTCAAGGCAATATCTGATGATGAAATTATTGTGAAATTGATCGGTCTTTCCATTTCCGGGGGTCCAATTGGGAGCTTCCTTTTCAAATTAAGCTATAAATGACCTTGAAGGTCAAGGTCAAGGCGATTTTCAAGGTCTCTGCTACTTAGCTCCCGTGCCACCCAAAAACTTTTGTACGAAACATTTCAAGAAATACTTGATATTTGACCTTCACTTTGAAACCAAGGGCATATTCAATGGTAAAATTTCCCGCCCTTTTCATTCCTGCGGTTAAAATTAGAGGGTCCTATTTATAATTCTGAAGTTGAAGAACTAGGTCGAGGTCAGTTTTAAGGTCACTGCTAGTTAAGTCTCCTACTACCCTATAATTTTTGTATAAAACACTTTTCGAAAAAGCCGAGATGTTCCATTGTCTTAAGATAAATGCCACATTCTGTAGATTCTGTGAACAGTAGGCAATAAAATATACATATCTTCTCAGTTCTCAATTGACGTATTGATATCTGAAAAATGATTTTTTTTACACTTTGAGGTTACAACAATAAAACATTGCATTTTAGAGTAAAATAACTCTCATACTCCTATTTTAGTTTATGGTTCGTTGCTCAAAACTGTCGCTTCCATTCGCCACTTTTGGATAAAGACAAATAATGATATGAAAATTTAAATTTTAAAATAACGTACAGCATTATGCTATGGGTGGTGATCTTCAAAATACGAAACCACATTTTTTGAAACGTACCCTTATTTTAAGTCTAAAGAATGAAATAAATGGTGTATAGAATCATTTATTTATACAACACAAAATGAAAAATTCCATTAAACGCTCCGTTAAAACTAATAAGTCGATAGCTGACACATCCTGTATGTTTTGTTTTGAAGGCAAAGCGTAATTTTGCATTAAATTTCGTCACATTTTTGATAGGTACAGCAATTTGTTTCTCGACAACTTTTCTGTGATGTAATGGGAAAAAAAGACTCCTAAGCTATACCAACAATTAGGTATTTTACAAGCAAATTACTATATCTATTATCTGCCCTAATTATTCAAATAATCATTTTGTGACCGCAGTAATCTATTTAATTTTGAAAACAACAACCGTGCTCCACATGACGACGGTTCTGAGAGGTACCACCTGAAGTTGCAATACGACATTTGAACTTATGTAATACTACCCTAGATTAAAAAATATAATGTAGCTGTAACAACTGATCAATGTCTATTGTCATCTGTCGAAAAATGAGCCCATAGGGAATATGGAGTATAACGTCTTATGACAGCAAATTTATATACAAAAAGAGTAGAATGACTCACAATTATCCAACGATAATGTGATATTTGACCGAATTCTATATGGCATCCCAGTGTGGTAACTGAATACTTAATACAGATTTTAAAAATCTGTTTGTTTATTATCAACAACACCTGTGTTATAGTTGATGTATTACGGACTATTTTTAAAAGCATTAATTTTTTTTCCTTTTAGTCTACCGTTATCATAATTCAGTGTATAACATGTCATATTCCTATGTGTAATATTATTCCTGAATAATTAGGCTTATTTATACGTGCGTTTGAGGAACGGACCAGATAATAAATAAAAATATAATTATTTGTTAATACACACACACGCACACACCCATTCTAGACCGGGACAAGTCACTGACCCACCACACTACCGAGACCGATAAAAAATCCTTAAAAGAATATTTTTAGAATAATTAATCACTTATTTTGTGGGATGCTTTTGATAGCATCTTGAAGTGTTGAAAAAGCAATGTTAAAAAAAAACTTGATATATCATATAGTTTTCTCAAGCGGCTTATTGCAGAACTTGTGAATTTCTACATATTTCAAAGATCTCTTATTAAGTAAAATATTAAAGAAAATATTGAGTTTCTTAGCAAGACAAAAAAGTTAGTAAGTAAGAGGAACAAAAATATATTGTAAAGTCTGGAAAAAATTCGTTATTTGAAAAACGCTGGATTTTTTGATAAACCGTTAAGACATGTTGTCTTTACTTTTTTGATACGAATTTTTTCCAGTATATTAAATCATACAGAGTGACTTAAAAAAAGCTATGCTAATATCGACTTTGATTTGGTCAAAAATGGGGACCCTCAATTTTAAGACTCCCATATCCTATACCTACAATTATTTACCAGCGTAACTGATTCCATGGCCTATTCCTTTGTCACATTTTTTATCAAATTGTCACTATGAGTTATGAAAATAGAACTTAGTGATACACAAACAATAAATATTATTATGATGATAGGATATGACGACAGAGTAAAAACCCAAGAAGAATGTGTCAGTTATTTCAAGAAAAATATCCTAATCTTCCGCCAATTTCACAAGGAAGAACGGGATCTGCTGAGTGGCCGCCGAGATCTTCAGACTTAAACCCTCTTGTCTTCTTTTTGTGCAGTGTTACCTTAAGGGTAAAGTTTTCCAAACTAAGCCAATTGACATAGAAGACTAAAAGAATCAAATTATTCAAGAAATACGGTTAATTACTACAGCAGTAGTCATAAATAATTAGAATGAATTTATAAATATCTAAGTTACTGTAAATTAACTGTTGTTATCACTTCATTTCGAGTTTTAACTGTCGATAAATGGACAAGAGTTACATTTAGATATAGAAAATGTAATAGAAATAATGTTCGGAATTTTTCAGGGAGTCTTGAAGTGTACTAAAAAATTGAGCACAGCGTTTTTTGACTCATCCTGTATTATTTAATATATTTTTCTTTTTGATGATCTCATCTCATCATTAGAGCTGTAACGAACCGAGAGCAAAATGCACAGAAAACAACTGTCTACCGAAAATCCTCATTTCGTAAAATGTCGGTAGGATATTACCCACAGAACTTGATGTCGGACTGTTATCTTCAACAGTACAAACATCTAAATATACCCCGAAGCGATAGGAAATTATTAAAAATAAACCCGGACTATGTATTTGGAAAGGTTATTATATTCTCCTTACGACCGTTAAGAAACAGGGGCATTCTCTGCGAATTCCACTTTGGTTCTTACCTCATATTAGTTTCGACCCCTTAATGGTCTCATTAGTACCCGCACAACTTGATGCTCAACTATTATCATTGTAGTATACCTAGTGGAAAATCCTCCATAAATTTAAACTGGAATTCGTATACTCCACAAAAAAATCAGGCTACGCCAATGGCAGGCACTTTTAAATTTAGCTAATATATATAAATACATAATAGGGGCCACTATAAAAATCAATAGAACTGTCTGACCACAGCGGATATTTTTGGGACGTCGTTATAAACATTCGTGACATCAAATACTTTTAGAAATGTTGGGTATTCATAATCAGATGATTATACCTATATTTCCCAATAAAATCCCCATAAAGATATTCCATTAGACCACGAGTTTTTGTTTTTGTAAGCGTTAAAATTGGATTGAGAATGTTTTTTTTTAACTTGTTCCCAGTGTTAGGAAGGGCGATATGAATTCTTAAAGGGGAGAAGCAAGGGATAAAAACAAATCGCTTTTAACAGTCCAAACCCGGTTAGAGGCGAGAGTATAATATACAAAAAATTTCCTTATCATTTACCCGCTATTAGTTATGCGTTATTTGTACCTAAGCGACAAACCACTGCGCAGAATCAACTACCTTTATTTGGAGATCTTCGTATTCCCTAAAGAGATTTTACATTAATAGAGGCCACTAAACCTATTCCAAACTAGACAATTGTTTCCAGCCTAAATTCCTATGCATACGTAAAGAAAAAATTATACCGTTTTATAAGACAACAAAATGTGGTACTACTCCAAGCATCTCTTATTTTTTTAAGAGATGCGTGTAGTCCACACATTTATTTATTTATTCTTGCAAATTACATACGTATTTTATCATTATTCACAATTTAATTCCCTTTATTTCATAAAGATAAACCATTATCTTTAAAATAGCACTAAAAATCGATTAAATTCAAAATTAAATCGATGAAAGAAGAGAAGAGCCAGTGGTCACAAATTACAGCACAATAACTGATAATAAGCAACATTGTCGGATTGTGCAACTAATCTGAAGTTATAATGTTAAAATTCTAGCTTTTTATTCGACAGACATTATAGGTGAAGGCCAAAGACTTTTAAGTTAAAGTAATTGTTTGAGTTGAAAAACCCTGTCCTTTCCAGAAATTACGTTATTTAATATCTTAAGATATATTAAATAATTAAAAAATATTATTAAAAATAACAATTTCTATAAATCCTAAGAACTTCATATTTTCCTACAAACATAGAGCGGGCTTAGCAGATCATCACCTGGCGGTAACCATGGCTACACGAGTACTCTTGAGACACTGAATATTTACATAGGTTGAGAATTTTGGATAGGGTTGTTCTTGTTTTAACCCAAAATCTTTTTGATATTCTCAGACTTACTCAAAATAACTGATGAGAAACAACATTGTCGGATTGTGAAGTTAATCTGAAGTTATAATGTTACAAATTCTAGCTTTTTATTGGGCAAACATGATAGGTGAAGACAAAGGACTTCTAAATAAAAACAATTGTTTATAGGTCGAAAAATTCTCTACTTTCCAGAAATTACGTTATTTAATATCTTATAATATTTAAATAATTAAAAAATATTATTTCTATAAATCCTGAGAACTTCATATTTTCCTACAAACATAGAGCGGACTTAACAGATCATCTGGCGGTTACCATGGCTACACAAATACTCTCGAGACTCTAAATATTTACATAGGCCGGGAATTTTGGACAGAGTTTTTCTTGTCTCTGTTTTAACCTAAAATCTCTTTGATATTCTCAAACTTACTGAAAAGTACTGAATGCAGTAGTTTTTAAAATTATTTGTCTTGATCCCCTACTATTTCCCTCTTAAGGACTGATGTTTCCCTTCTCAACGCCCTATACAGGGTGGAACATAACATTTCCGTCTATTCATGTACAGAGAACGATAAAGTATTTTAAAAATATTTTGAATAAGGGACGTATAGGTTATTGTGGAGTATACGGAGTGATTCAAAAAAAAGTTCCACACCAAAGTTCCATTATAACGGTTTTTAAGTAAAATCATTACAATTTATTTTAAAATAAAAATGATCTCAATTCATCAAAAAATTATACAGGATCGATAAAAAATTACATTTGATCTTTATTATCATTAAAACCAAATAACTAATAAAATTTTGAAAACTAAAATATACAATAAACTTCTTCAAAACGTTACAAAACTTTATAACAACAAACCATTTACAATGCATTAAAATAAAGTTAATTTTTAATAAACCCAAAATTAGGGTGAGAAAGATCGAAATATTTTACGAAAGAGAATTGCGAGAATGTGATAGTGAAATCTCAAAATTAGTGTTATCAGGTAATAGATCAAACGACAAGAGCTCGAATAATCTAGTACGTTGCGAACAAATCGCAGCAATTGCCGCTTTTGAAAGCACGATGATTGGTTGCTCATTTCATACTACCCCTCGGACGGGGAAAAATTGAAGGTCAGGGCCAAGGTTATTTTCAAGGTCACTACCAGTTATTCCCGGTACCCCCCAATAACATTTGTATGAAATATTTCACGAAATACTGCGATATTTTTGTTTAACCTTGAAATGGCCTTGATGCTTGGCCTTAATTTTGAGTTCAAGGTCATACCCGATGGTAAAATTTCCCGGCCTTTAATTCCCGGGAAATTGGAGGGTCCCATTTAAAATTCTAAAGATGACATTTAAATGACCCTGAAGGGCATAGTAAAGGTCATTTTAAGGTCACCACTAGTTAGCCCCCCTACCACCCTGTAATTTTTGAATAAAACATTTTTCGAAAAAATGTGATCTTCCCGAGATTGTCCGTTGTCTCAAGATAAATGCCACACCATGTAAAAAATATGAAAGATATGTAAAAGAAACCTTAATACAATTTTAAAGGCAGTTAAAATCGGAATATAAATTCGATATTAAATACAGGATGTTCGGCTTAAAATCAGAAAGTTATTCGACTTTAATGATAGTAAAAATCAAAAGTAAGTTTTAATCAACTCTGTATAATTTTTTGAGATAATTTTTATTTTACAATTAATTGTAATGGTTTTATTAAAAAACCAATATAATTAAAAACAGTTAGCTTCAATAGACACGCCTGTTAAATTTAGGTCTACAATTTCAAGAATAATTAAATATCTCAAGAACGGCTCGCCTTAAGTATATGGAACTTGACTAACTCACACTTGTTAGGCCCGAGCTCTCAAAATACGCAAAAATATACGGGGCATTCCATTTAAATTTTGAGAAATTTGGTGTGAAACTTTTTTTTAGTGACTCTGAACACCTCACAGTATTTTTAAACCGTAATCCCACACATCTCATATTAAAAATATTTTTAAAATATTTTATCGTTCTCTTAAAATCTTAAGACGTTAACCTTGAAATGTTACAAGATGGTTTTCTAAGTAAGGAAAATAATATTTCATCCAAGTTAAATCATATCTTACATTAGTAATTAGTCGCATTTTAACAAACTCTCATGTTTCTCGAAACCCCTAGGAATGATAAATTGAAAAAGTAATTACCTTCAATTCCCTGTAATTTTCATCGTCGTGAGGAAACCTTCCTTCCAATCTCCAATTCATTTCTCTATAACTCGTTCTTTTCAGATATTTTAAATTTAGTCTCTGGAATTATGGGTGTAATTAAACTGAAGTAGCAAAAAAATGAATAGTTTAGAATTTGTGTTCTCTTTGAATGTACAAGGTGTCCGGGAAAATGTCAGAAATCTCCTGGATAGGAAAAAACAGGTGAAAGGAATACTACAACTTCATATAAACTTTTTTCGTATAGGCCTCCGCTTCGGAGATATGGGCTCCCAAAGAGCTGCAATGGAATCAAGTTTTTTACACATAATTATTGAACCACCAGGTATATTTCAATTTTTTTAATATGATGTATACCAGGTAAGAACTTCCTAATTACTACCCAAGAAAGTGTGGTGAATTACTCATAGCTGCAGGGACATACTAGCTGTGACACTCACGATCCTTTTTTTTTACGCTCTGTATGATAAGAACTTGGGACAACATTTTTTACATATCTTTAACTATTAGATAAGAGTTAAGTACTCTTCACTCATGTCGCTAATCCTAACAGTTTTCTTCATTTTATTTACATCATGTATTTGGTGTATTTCGATAAAAGATACGTCTTTGTTCCTATCAAATGTTCAATCTTCAACCTTATGATAAAAAATTTCGATTCAAAATTAGAGTTTACCCCTTTAGTTAAAAACGTCTAATTCTGCGAATTGCAGTTCGACCTAGGTTCACAAAAAAAGTGCGTTTTATTTTATCGGCACCAAAAACAAAGTATTGTTGTTGCAAACGTTGCTAAGTACAAAAGAAATAAACATTTTACAGTTTAGAACTTGTCAACGCTGACTCTTTGATTCTTTACTTGAATATTGATTTTTACTGATTTTTGGATTTCGTGGTGAAATTAATAGTGAAATAATTCGAAATATGGAATACACGTTTACTGAGTATGCAGATATGCATCTGATGTATGGGTCTTGCATCTTGCAATGCTTTGGAAGCCAGGAGGTTATATTATATTATGACAGATAGCCTAATCGTACTCTTCCAATTCAGAAAACATTTCAACGAGTTGACCAACATCTAAGGGAGAATGGTAGGCGATTCCATTTAATAAGGTAATATTATTAAATTTCTTCATAGTTATAGAAAATTTTGGGAAAAGAAGTACTGATGCTGGTCGAGGAAGAACAGTATGTACGCAGTAATTAAAGAAAAATACTTTAAATGCTATAGATGACAGTCCTTCAACGAGCACTCGAAAATTATCAGAGCCGTTTTATATGTCGAAAACAATAGTACATGAAGTTCTTAAATCACAGCTGTTATATCCCTATCAATTGGAAAAAGTGCATGAACTTATTCCTGAAAATTTTTCCCGAGGAATGCAGTTTGCAAACTGGCTATTAGATTCGCAACGAAATAATGTAAACTTCATTAGCAGTATTCTCTTCACGGATGAAGCAGGGTTTACCAAAAATACTATCATAAATTTACACAACTCACATGTATGGGCTGATGAAAATTCTCATGTAACTATTGTTTCGCATCATCAACATCAGTTCCAATAAATTAATGTCTTGGAAGGAATCATTGACAATTTTTCGATTGGACCATTCGTATTTCCGGCACGACTGAATGGAGAACTTTATTTGGAGTTCCTCTAGAACGCTTTTCACACTAATAGGGCACTTACCGCTTGAAACATGTACTACATGCACGATGGGGCACCATCTCATTTTAGCGTTGCTGTGCGGGAGCACCTGAATAACGTCTATCGAAACCGTTGGATAGGTAGAGGAGGATCTATTGCCTGGCCTCCTCGATCTCCCGACCTAACGCCGTTGGGATTTTTACCTTTGGGGACACCTCAAAACCTTGTTGTATTCCATTCCGGTCGATAGTAGGGAAGAACTTCTACGGAGAATCACTTTTCGTTGTGATCAAATAAGGAACAATGCTGAGGTTAGTATGGCGGGTACAGTGCCCGCGAGTGTATCAGACTTCACGGAGCCCATATTGAACCCTCTTACGAAGTTTTTAACTAAGCAATTAGTTTAACTTTTTATTGAAACTATGGTGACAGAGGAAAATTCCTCTTTTTCATATGCAACCCGACAGAAGGGACTAACAGTGTAAATAAAATGACGTTTTCTCGAAAATGTTTAGGATTAGCAACATGAATGAAGTACTTAATCTTTAGTTAATACTTAAAGGTATGTAAAAAACGTTGTCCAAAGTTCTTATCATACAGGGCGTAAAAAAGGAGTAATGAACGTCACAGCTACTCCGTCACTGCAGCTGTGAGTAATTCACAACACTTTCTTGGAGAATAATTTGAAAGGTCTTACCTGGTATATATCATATTAAAAAAAATTGATATATACCTGGTGATTCAATAATTATGTAAAAAACTTAATTCCATTGCAGCTCTTTGGGAGCCCATATCTCCTAAGAGGAGACCTATACGAAAAAAGTTTATATGAACTTGTAGTATTCCTTTCACGTGTTTTTTTATATCCGGGATTTCTCACATTTTCCCGGACACCCTATATATGAATACGTTGAGTCAAACTTTCTTCCTTTTTTTTTATTGTAATTCAAAGAGACGTATCCCGGAGAGATAATATTTTTCCACGTTAATATAAACTTTGTTTAATGAGCACTACTTATCCCAATGCTTTTTACCTTTTTTTAACCACTTGTTTTAATTACTAGTTTTTACCTGCGACTTCGTCCGCGTGAAACTTGGGACACAACAGTTTATTAAGTTATCAAAGTTTTCTATTTTTTTTTTAATCAAACACATCCAACAAACTTTCTGTGAAAACACCTTGAAAATTAGCTTAGTTACTACTAGACGAATACAATTTCATTCAACCGTTTAGAAGATTCGCCAGTACGGACAGACAAAAAAAAAGCAGCCTATATCATTTCAGACAACCTCGTCTTCATTTCTGCAAAGTTTGATCGAAATCGGTTTAGCCGTTTTGAAAATTAGCCCATATAGACAGACATAAAAATCCATGAAATATGCATTTAAATTATTCCAGAGGTACGTTTATTTTAGCCAAACTTTGCTTTATGTTTTCTTAATACTGTATATTATTATTATTATTAGTGAGAAAAAAGAATAAAAAATATGTCCTGGCTATAAGAAGCAAGACTTGGTAGCAGGAATGACCTGCATTAAACATGTATAGTTAGTAAATATCGCTTACTTTTTCTACAAAAATAAATAAATTTTAGGTAATACGTTTCCAGTTTACAGCGAGATATGTATGTGTGGAATTGGAGATTTGTACATTGCGACCTAATAGATAAATTGTGTTCCTCTTCTGCTGCCAAGTCGTAAGGATTTTCTAAAGCGCTGCACTCTGAAAGGATGTGAATAGAGGTTTCGTCATCTTCCTCGAAAAATCTGCCCTCTTTTCTTTCTGCCAATCCGAGTTTCTTGAGATGTCCCTTCAGGTGGCAGGGCAGGATTCCTGTCAGAACTCTAAGTTGATTTTTGTTTAGGCTTATGCATTCCTTGAATCTTTTCTGGTCGCAGTTCCCAAGAAGTGTCTTCGCTGGTCTCATTCCTTGCAGATTCATCCAATAACTGGATCCCCTGCTTTTTTTCTCTCTTTTTAGTTCTTTTAACATTACACAGCTGCTTGTCTATTATTTCACTCCCATCTACCCCGGTCTGTCCCGGTACGCACCGGAGGGTGACCTTATTATTATTACCTAATTCATTTAGTTCCTGTAGGTATTCTAAGACCATCTTGGAGCTGATTACTTGAGAACTCAGCGCACTGATGGCTCCTTGACTATCCGACATGACAATAATCTCCTGTCCGCGATAGTTTTTTTCTTTGCTGAATTGAATGCATTTCCTGATGGCGTGTATTTCCGCCTGGAAGATGCTTGGTGATTTACCCAAGCTTTTTTGGTGCCCAGTACTGGGTTCGTACAATCCAGTTCCAGTTCCCTCAATTGTTTTAGCGCCATCTGTATACCATTTGATGAAATTTTGGTTAAGTTTTTCAATGTTATTTCTGTCCCATTCGCTTTTGCGACTCAACTTTGTGTTAAAGTTTTTCACAAAGTCGAACTTCTTTGTCATGTCATCTTCGGGCATGTCCCAGATTTGTTGATTTCTGAATAAGAGATTGGGTCTTCGTTTTATTACTTCATCTCTCATCATCCTATAGACTGTCCTCTTCGCCATACGCTCAAGAAGTATATGTAGAGGTGTAACGTTTAGAATTACCTCCATGGTGGGCATTGGGCAGGTTCTCATTGCTACAATTGTACACGCACAGGCCGGTCTTTGAACTTTCGCGAGGTTGGCTCTCGTATTGGTCAGACTGGTTATTTTACTCCAGATCACTGCCCCACATGTGATGATTGGTTTCACTATTGCAGTGTACATCTACTGCAGGATTCTTGGGTTTGTATCCCAGGTTTTTCCCGCGAAGTTTCTACAGATCATCAATGCTTTTGTAGCCTTATTGATTACTTCTTTATTCGAGAGAAGTTTATTATCTAGGGTCAGGCTCAGATATTTAACCTCCGACTTCCAATCAATGACGTTCCCATTCAATTTGATGGTTTTCAGGTTGAGGTTTTTTTTCCTTGTAAAGGCTACTAAGGTGGTTTTGGTGGCGTTCATATTTAGTACCAACATCTGGCACCATTCTTTAGCCTGTTCAAGTCATCTCTGGACTATGTCGCAGAGGGTATTCTTGAATTTTCGCGATTATTACCACGTCATCGGCATAGCCCTGATAAAATATGATGAAGTCAGTCAGATCTCAGAGGAGTCAATCTACAATTAGGCTCCACATAAGTGGAGACGCTATTCCCCCCTGAGGGCATCCTCTGATGGTACAAAGGGCGATAGTGTCCTGTCCTATCTCTGTCTCTGCTATTCTAGTGGAAAGAAGTGGCACCATCCATTTGGAAGTCGTTCCGTCGACTCCCCTGTCATCAAGTGCTGTTTAGATTGCCTTTTGGGGAGTATTGTCAAAAGCCCCTTCTATATCAAGAAAGGCACATACTACAGCGAGATAAGTGTGTCGGTAATAACTACCCTAGAGCAAATTTTAATTTTGAACACCCACAAACCAAACAAAAATATTAAATTTTAAGCTTATCTGACATATTAAAGACGATACAAATAAGTTTATAATATTAAAAAATGCAGTTAATGATATGTAATAAATTACAAATAGAAAATAAGTTGAAATGTGAAAAACTATCGCGTAAGTGCTAAATACTAACAGCAATTTTTGTATTTTTTGGCTGTATTTTATTTTAAAATTCTTTAATCTATTTGAATTAACGTCTAACATCATAAATTTCTTGTATAAAGTTTTTGCTGATCGAACATTTAATTTTGCATTTTTACAAATTGAAAGTTGAGTAAAATAAAAACATTTTTTTTCTATTTCAGCATATATGTATATTAAGTAATAAATGATGCTAAACCTTAACATATTATTTTTTAGAATTAAACCAAAAAACTCTTGTTATAAAGCGAGATACCCACTCAATAGTGCTTTTACTTTTCGGACTTTTTAGAAATACAGTTGTGGCTTTTAGAGTTATCTCAAGGTTAATATGTATTATATATGGTATTGTTCCCTGGTCAGTTATTAGCCAACTGCAAAGCACAAAAAGGACTTAGGAGATAATTACTTTTGCGCCATAATTTAAAACAGGTACAGTGTACAGATGAAAGATGGAAAATGCCCGGGCGAGGATCAAATTACAACTGAGATGTTAAAGATGAACGGAGACAGTCTTGAAAAAGCGATACAAACACTGATGAATAAATGCTTATACGAAGGTAGAGTACCAGAACAATGGTATAACGCACAAGTCGTACTTCTTTTCAAAAAAGAGGACACAACAAATATAGAAAATTTAGTTTATTAAACCACCTATATAAACTATTCACCCGCATCTTGACAAATCGCCTGACTGAAAAGCTTGACTATTAGCAGCCTGTGGAGCAAGCTGGCTTTCGACGTGGATTTAGTACGATAGATCATATCCAAGCCCTATGCACAGTCCTAGAAAAAAACGAGGAATATAACATTCCTATACACCTGGCATTTGTAGATTTTCACAAGGCCTTTGACTCTATAGAAACATGGGCGATCTTGAAATCACTTAATAATGCTAGAATTGACTCCAGGACACTATCATACAGAACATATATAAAAACGCAACTATAAAGGTTAAAATCGACGAAGACACAAAAACCGAAAAAATAAACGTTATGAGAGGTGTGCGTCAGGGAGACGTCATTTCTCCGAAACTATTTACGCTAGCTTTGGAGGATGTCTTTAAAAAACTAAATTGGGATGAGAAAGGTTTGAGAGTCGACGGTTCTTATCTTAGTCATCTTCGTTTCGCCGACGATGTTGTTGTCATGTCTAGCAACCCAAAAGAGCTAAAACAAATGCTTCAAGATTTCAATGAAGAGGCGAGAAAAGTGGGACTTGGGGAAAACTAAATTAATGAGCCCTGACGTAAATGTACAAATAGAGATTCAAAATGAAATCATAGAGAATGTCCAAAAGTACATCTATTTAGGCCACGTCATGAAACTGGGCAAAGAAAATTAAACGGCAGAAATAACAAGGAGAATAGGGCTGGCATGGGCTGCCTTTGGAAAGTTGCAGTACCTATTAAGAGATAGAAACACACCAATCAACCTTAAACGGAAAGTGTATAACAAGTGTGTCTTACCTGTTGCTACTTACAGCATGGAAACGATAACACTAACCAAACAAAACGCAAATAGGCTCCGAGTCATTCAACGCTCTATGGAGAGACAAATGTTAGGAATCTCGTTATGGGATAAAATACGAAATCAAGTAATAAAATCAAGAACCAAAGTAGTTGACGTCATTGAACGCATATCAAGACTAAAGTGGCAATGGGCGGGGCACATAGCTAGACAACAGCCCGATAGGTGGACGAGTAAATTACTGCAATGGCGACCGCGAGAAACGAACAGAAATCGTGGCAGGCCACAACGCAGATGGGTGATGATATAAGACAGTTTGCTGGAAAAGACTGGCTCCAGAACGCGAGAGACAGATCCCA
Source organism: Diaprepes abbreviatus (assembly GCA_034092305.1). NCBI lineage: Eukaryota > Metazoa > Arthropoda > Insecta > Coleoptera > Curculionidae > Diaprepes > Diaprepes abbreviatus. The sequence continues at coordinate 17,336,852 of JASJET010000031.1, forward strand.
GTGGAGAACCATCGGAGAGGCTTATGTCCAGGAGTGGACGTCACTGGGCTGAGAAAGAAGAGGAAGAAGAAGTTAAAAAGGCCCTGGACCTTGTAAACGTTCTGCTTTGAATTGCAATTTCTGCGATGGGTAAAGAAAAAGTTGTGACCCTTTTAGTCGTAAGATAATCTTTAACTTGCAACGTCACGATTGGAGTTACGATAAAATACACATACAAACATTTAGAACCCATAAAAATATTCAACGAAAGAAAGAACCTCGAAAATAATAGATAAAGCTAGTGTTCACATCGCCAAAAAATCCTTTCATGACATCAGAACAAATAAAAATAAAACTTTCATGCATAAGAGGACGCTTCAATGAGGCCCAGTTGTTTGATAAGACAGCAATAAAAAATACTTCTAACAAAAAAAAAGCCAAGCTAGACTGAAGCTCGCTAGAGATCACATCAATAGAACTGTAAATGACTGGAAGAGGGTACTAGGATTTATCGAAACTAACAAGGCAGGTACATACCCCAATCCGAATTCACCGATTTCGATGATTTTTGACTAGGTTGTAGAGCGTAAAAAAATTAGTAATTCGTATATTTTTTCTCGGCTCTTAAGTTTAATTAGGGGGTGAAAATCTCCCTCAACAGTTGACCATCGAAAATGAATTTTTGAATATATATCGGATTCAACTTGCTTTTTTTTTAATGAAACAAATTGGAACTTATAAAGAACGAAAGCTTTCACGGCTTTGGTCAAATTGAAAATCATTGTTCTTGGGTTTAGACTATGTCAAATTGGAATTATTTTCCGACGTTTCGCCTACAATTTCATGAGGCATCTTCAGGGATTTTTACTCCAGGAGATTAGAACACTGAACAACTGTCGAGGAGCAACAGCCCTGTATTTATACCCGACTGGTGCTCAGCGAACCGTGATCCAGCGTTACAATCGAGTTTCAGGTGTGATGTAGACTGTAACCTGCATGTCTATTAATATTATTTGGATATTTACAAATTTCGATTGATTCTCTAATTTTACGTTTAAAGAAACCAGACACTGATGCTAGCACCTTAGTTTCATTTACATTAAAAGTGTGATCTGAGCAATGCTGGTGTTCAGCTACTGCAGATTGTACAATTTGTTTCTTTTTTATAGAGCTTTCATGTTCCTTAAGCCTAGTTGATATAGACCGTCCTGTTTAACCTACATATACTTTACCACAAGAGCAAGGTATCTTGTAAACGCCTTCTGTTTGAAATGGAATTGCGTCCTTTGGAGACTTCAAACATTGTCCAACTTTCTTACATGTGTTGAAAATTGTCTGAATGTTTGATTTTCGGAGCAATCTGGCAATCTTGTCGGTGGTTCCGTGTATGTAAGGTAAGACGACACTGTTCACAGGAGGTACATTTATCAGTTGGGTTTTTATATTTATTAACAGAACGTGCCCTTCGTTTTCTTGATGTATTAGTACAAAGGAAAGAGAATGGCAAATTAGGACATTCTGTGTACAGAAAACCAACACATACAAATCGATATCTCAATGCAACGTTACACCGTCATTCATCCTTCTGAAAAACAGTTCGTCATAACTTCTTTGGTACATAAAGTACTTTCAATATGTGACGAACAATCACTGAAATCAGAAACAGAAAAGCTAACTAATGCTCTGAGAGGCAACGGATATTGCGCTGAAGATATAAGACGTTCTATTGATAAATATAAAAACTCAACTCCTCAACAAAATGTCATAAATATACCTCCTGTGGGCAGTATTGTCTTACCTTACATACACGGAACTACCGACAAGATTGCCAGATGGCTTCGAAAATCAAACATTCAGACAATTTTCAACACATGTAAGAAAATTGGACAATGTTTGAAGTTTCCAAAGGACGCAATTCCATTTCAAACAGACGGCGTTTACAAGATACGTTGCTCTTGTGGTAAAGTATATGTAAGTGAAACAGGACGGTCTATATCCACTAGGCTTAAGGAATATGAATGATGTATAAAAAAGAAACAAATTGTACAATCTGCAGTAGCTGAACACCAGCATTGCTCAGGTCACACTTTTAATTTGAAAGAAACTAAGGTGCTAGCTTCAGTGCCTGGTTTCTTTAAAAGTAAAATTAGAGAATCAATCGAAATTTGTAAATATCCAAACAATATTAATAAAGATGTGGGTTACAGTCTACATCACACGTGGAAATCGATTGGAACGCTGGATCACGGTTCGCTGAGCACCAGTCGGGTATAAATACCGGGCTGTTCCTCCTCGATAATCATTCAGTGTTCTAATCTCGTGGAGTAAAGGGCCCTGAAGATGCCTCGTGCAATCTTAGGCGAAACGTCGGGTAATAATTTCAATTTGACACCGTTTAAACCCAAGAACCATGATTTTCAAATTAGAACTTATTCCTTATAAAACAACAAAGATACCAGATGTAGTGTTAGCGGAAAGGATTGCAATCCATATTTTTTATTTTTAAAAATCTATCCTTTTAAGACTTATTTCTTATCCGAATGAACGGATTTTGATGATTTTCAATTATGCCGATAACCAGGAAATATTAAAAACCAAAATTTGTAGAAAATTAACGGGGCATCCCATGGTGACATTAATGTTGACCTTAATGGCTCTTGGAATCATTTTAAGGTCAAGCTGATTCTTTTTAATGAGGTACCCATATTTTTTATTGCAGAAATGGATTGTACGGAAAATTTCACTTTCAACCAAATAAATAGCATATGGGTTCCCATTTAAAAATTTTGCTTTGACCTCGAAATGAATCCAAAGATTACCCTCAAGGTCAAACTTAACATCACCATGAGATGCCATTTAAATTCTTACAACTTTTGTTTGTAACATTTTCCTCAAAAAAATTCGCCAAATTAATAAGATAATGTTAAATTTGTGTAACACTTCTAATGACAAAAAAAATTTATGTCAGAAAATGATTAAAAATGCCAGCATTATTGAACATTTTTTTATATAACGGATACCGTAAATAACTATGACTAACTTTTTTCTATATCAAGTTTTATTGACCAGTCCTGAATGAAAATACAATAGATACTTTTTAGGTGAAATCTGTATAAAATTAGCATCATTATCGCCTTCAATTGTCGGGTTATTCGACGTTAAATCATACCAAAAATAATGAAAAATTGTCCCATGTGGTTTTCAATTTTCATGTAATTATGCGAGTTTATTTTTTCTCTAAGATGATAAAAACAGTTTTTTAAGCATTTGTGGCGTTTCTAAATTTTGAAATTTGGACATAGGGATGATTGTTCTTATTTATGTCTATACTGTCTATATATATATATATATATATATATATATATATATATATATATATATATATATATATATATATATATAAACAGGTTGTCCGGAAAATACGTGTACAGCGTTTGATGACTTTTGACGTCAAATAGGTCAATTTAAACTAACTTAGTTAATATCTGATACTGCTTCGTTTAGACGGTAGCAGACGTCAAAGTTTAAAGAAAATATTGATTTTTTCCCAATTTCTTAAAAACGTGGTAACTGAATTTAATGATTTTTGGTATGCGGTGTAACAGTATAATATAGCGTTTTCTAATGATTTAACGACTGGCTCTAAAATAGTGTAAGTGTTATAAAAACGTCACTTGCAAACATCGCTTCTGATTTTTTATGTCATCAACGTTATGACAACCTACATTTTTCTATCAGATAATCGCATATATATGAAAGCTTTTTTACCTCTTGAAAAATTTTCATTGGATGAGCGGTTTCGCCAAGAAAGAAATATTTTGAATTACATGCATACTCTAATTAACTGTAATAATAAAAAATACCTGTAACAATAATTTTTCGAGTGATTTTGTTGCTATGACATTTAACAATTTGACTATTGACAAATTGTCATCATTTTCTAAGAAATCGACTAAAGTAAGATCAACATTCTAAATTTCTAAGCCAATTTTACTATGAAACATGGACAACTACACTCACTCCAATTAGGTTGACATGCTCCTGGTGTATGGGTTTTGTGAAAGAAATGGGCGTCGAAGTGTTAGGATTCACATGGAGAGATTTCCTAATCGCTGAAAATCAAACCATCAAATATGTGCCAATATTGAGTCATTTCTGAGAAAATTTTGAAGGTAGGTGTCGTATTCGAACAACTCTCATAGTCGAAAAAGAAGAGGAGATTTTGCAATGAGTTGAAGAAGAACCAAGTATTAGTACCCGCCGCTTAGACCGTGAGTTGGATATCTCTAAGACTACAGTAAATGATATTTTGAAAGAACAGTTGTTACATCCATATCACGTCCGAAAGGTTCAGGAACTTTTACCGACTGATCCCCCCATGCGCTTTTTTACATTTTGTGAATTTATTCGAAATACAAGAATTCGCGATCCAAATTTTGGGAGAAAAATTTTGTTTACATGACGAGGTGTGCTTTACAAGATCTAGAGTCACCAACCTGCACAACGAACATGTTTATATTTGCTTATATGTTATTCTTCTTTCAGGTAGAGAAAAAGGAACGAATATATAAACAGTTTATTTCCTGCAAATACAACTCTGGTTCTCTCTCCATAAGCGTTTCGGCCACCTCGTGGTCTCGTCAGTGGAGCTGTATCGAACCGAGAGTAATATTCGCAGGAAACAACTGCTATATAAAAGACTTGGCTATAAAACACCCTTATACCATTCGATAGGTATTTAAAAGCTATATTTTCTAGTAAGTTAAAAAGTATAGCATTCTATTTAAATTAAGCAAGTTATAGCCACTTAAATTTTATATTTGATTAGTTTTAATTTTTGGACACCCTGTAGCAAGTTTATTATAATTGGGATATAACATATGATTTATTGTTACACTTTACTGTAAATTTCAAGTACATAACAGAAATACTTCTTAAATATTTGAAACATGAAAATTAGGTTAGATTTTGTTAAAATTCAAATTATTTAAAAACCCTTAAGGTTTAGGTACTACAAACCTTATTAAAATAGGCACTTATTTTGATCGGAGTATCCAAAAATGCAATAATATATAGGGGATTCCATTTAAAAAAACACAACTTTGATACTTTCAGAGCTTTTGAGACACCCTGTATAATATGAAAATAATTTTAAAAAGTAACTATATTAGACCCCCATATATTCCAAAAGTAAAACTTTTTGAGAGTCACTTATTTGGGCCGCAATATTCCGTGCCGTATAGGATGAATAACATTATATATATATATATATATATATATATATATATATATATATATATATATATATATATGTTAAAGAAAAATAATGCTGCAAATTTTATTCCCTAATAAAATGTAACGACAAAAAATTTGCTTTTTCACTCAATATGTCAGATTAAAAAAATTACACGTTTCAAATTGTTCAAATATCGGCATTGGAAGGTTTTGAGGAGCCTAGATTACGAATCTAAATTAATTTTTTAAAAAACAAGATAGGGGATTTACTACGGCAAACTAAATATTTGTTTGATACAATTTTATTCAAAACTGGTATATGCGAAATTCTCAAAATCAAATAATTTTTATTGTTCAATTTAGTGTGGTTTACAACTTTTGATAAAATAGGTACTTTTTTGCAACCTTGGAAACATTGCGAGGTACTCTACACATCAAGTGTAGTACTTAGTTCAAATAATTACGTGATATCATAATGAGTTCAAAACTAAAAATTGAAAAATAAAATTTTTATAAAAAAATCGAACCGACTTCAAAAAATGAGCTAAAAAGCGAAAAATGACAATTTAAATTTGTATATGATATTGAATATGTTATAAAACGCAATTTATCCTATTCCACCACCATCGAGATGATGGCCTACCTGTACCACCATACCGAGAAGAAAGTCAAAACTTACCCTCCTCGCCACAGTGATACGGCAGAGATACATGTTTCGTCTCTACTAGACTCATCAGGGTACCGACGAGGCGGGGAGGGTAAGTTTTGACTTTCTTCTCGGTATGGTGGTATAGGTAGGCCATCATCTCGATGGTGGTGGAATAGGATAAATTGCGTTTTATAACAATTTGTTCTAACTGTGCAACCTCTAACACAAAAAGGATAAGATGGAGAGAAGTTTGCATTTACTATTCGTATTTTACTTCATTCTATACACGGAGCTGCATATAGTTGTACGTTTGCTGAATGTGATTTCAGCACTACAACGGCATAATGTGGATATATCCACTGCTATTGCATCTCACACGGACGAATCCGTATAATCATATATATATATATATATATATATATATATATATATATATATATATATATATATATATATATATATATATAAGCTACGGTAAGAAAGCAATTACAAATAAAGTATTTCTCAATTTTTTACGTAAATCACATTTTGTCAAGTACTAATTTGGCGCAGAATTTTATTTAATGAATTTTTTTGGATTTTTAATCAATGATTTCCATTAAAATTAATTATTACAAATTTAAACACAAAAACAAAAGTCTATCGTAGGGTCAACAAATGCAAAAATAGCTTGAATATAGTTTTATCATTATTAAGATTAAACGATAATTTTAACAAAATCTACGAGAAAAACAAAAAATAATACGATGATTTACTAAGTACAGTAAGATCTGAAGAATATGAAAAACGATTCAGATTAACTGATAATAAACACAAGTGTATCTAGGGTATTTGTAAAGAAATAACTGGACAAAACAATGTGTCTCGTGATATAGCAGTTAAGGGTGACCCGGAAACAATTGCAGATAACATTTACTTTCTACTGCTCAAATCTCTTATAAGACTTTAAGAATATTAATACAAATTGTAGTATCAGTCGATTTTCCTTAGGTCAATATCCTCACAAGAACTGTATAAATTCAAAAATAAAAAACAAACACAGTATTGATAACATTCCTACAAGTATTGTAAAATTAGCAATCCCTACAATTAAAGAATTTCTTTGGGACATAATAAACAACTCATTGAAATGTGGTGCTTTTCCGGATCAACTAAAAATGGCTCTAATTAAACCTTTATTTAAAAAGGGAAATACTAAGTTCTTGGAAAATTATAGACCCATTGGCCCGTAGCCAGTATTTTCAAAAATTTTTGAACTATGTATACGTGAGCAGTTAATGAATTTTCTAAAGAAATGTAATTTGCTGAACAATAATCAATATGGATATGTGCCCAGACGATCTGGCAACTGATGTCCGCTTGAATTTGTCAAAGACATATTTCACTCAACAGGCTGTCCACTACAACGCTCCACAACAAGAGTGATAGGAGTCCTCTCTGTGGACAACCCCTGCTTGACAATGCTTTAACAGTTCTCCAGACTTTTTAAGATGAGAGTAATATTTATCAAAGGTTTCTGGCCGCATAGCCGAGAATTTCCCATTTTATTCTTACATATATATATATATATATATATATATATATATATATATATATATATATATATATATATATATATATATATAGCTCCGAATCCAATGACTCAATTACAATATTAAAAGTCAAACACATTTATGGATTTTGCAACCTTTAAGGCGGCACCACACATGCGGCATTTGGCGATTCCGGAACAACAAATGTTCATCATTCGACAAACATCTACTAGTGTGGATGGAGGACTTGAGGTGAACGTTCAGCATTCGCCGAACACCAAACATTTTCCATCGGTTGTCGGTAAATTTACACGAATCAAAGGAAACGAACATTTGCCAAGCGGAAATTTGTGTAGTCGACCACACATTCGGTGTGTGCAAGCAAAAAGTTTTGTTTATTTTCCTATTTTTGTAAAAATGGATTGGTCAAACAAATTGGTATTGGATTTTTTAGATTTATACGAAAAAGAACCGGATATTTGGAATCCTGTACATCATCTACATAAAAATAGAAATGTAGTACATGATTCCTGGAAAAGAATACATGAAGAATTAAGTGTTAGTGTACCAGGCGTGAGCATTGAAACCCTTAAAAACAAAAAAGATTCTTTAATGGTTTATTTTCGTACGTGCCTAAATAAGTTGAAATCGATAAGAAAAACAGGAAGTGGTAGTGATGACATATATAAACCAAATTGGTTTGCCTTTGAATGAATGGCACGCTTTTTAAGAGAAAGAGATACACCACGTAAAACTTTAGAGTCGGAGGTATATATTTAAAAAAATCCATTTATTTCAAAACCAACAGAATATTTATTATTATTTAAGAATATTTGTCCTGCCAGATTACTCGTCCATTACTTGTAAAATACTCTGCAAGCTCATTCCTAACATTTTTTGCTTCAATACTGTGTTTTCTTGGAACTCTACTGAAAGGTAATATAGAAGTTATATTGCCACCATTTTGGCGCCATTGCCCAGGTGTAATACTACCATGTTCCTCTTCGAAATCAAAAGTGCCTGGTGGAGTATAGTTTGCTGATTTACGTTTTCGCAAAAAGTTGTGTAAGTAAGCACAAGCCATTGCTACCAATGAAGCTGAATCTGGTTGAAGAAACATTGGCTTGCGCAATACACGAAATACAGACGTCATTATGCCAAACACATTTTCAACAACACGGCGAGCTCTTGATAGTCTATAATTAAATATGCGTTCTTAACTTCCTTTATCAAAAATTCCTGAATAAGGTTTCAGTATCCTGTTACTTAAGGCAAATGCATCATCGCTAACAAATATATAGGGCAAATTTACATCTTTTCCTTCTAACGCTCCAGCAGGAGGCAAATTTAGTTGGTCACTTTCTATTTTCCTAAATAAAGTTGTATTTCGAAAAACAGCACCATTGTTTAACCTTCCTTGACAACCACAATCAACGAAAATAAAATTGTAATTTGAATCCACAAGAGCCATTAATACTACGCCAAAGTAGTTCTTATAGTTAAAAAATTCAGATCCACTGTTAATAGGACATTGAATCATGACGTGCTTGCCATCTAAGGCACCGACACAATGTAGAAAATTCCATATATCTTCAAAACCTTTAGCAATATTTTTCCATTCATTTTCATTTATTGGAATCTGAAAAATAAAAAATTTTTATGACAATCTACCTGCTGATCCAAGCTCAGATATAGATGATAATCCTGTCATTATTATTGAGGAAATCGCAACTGCCAATGAGCCTAACAGCGAGGAAAGTAAGTTTTATTTAATTTAATGAATTCAGATTGATATATTCTCCTAAAATGATATTTATCTAAAAGCGTAAAACAACAGAAAACCAAGAACCAAGCTCTAAACCTTCATTACCAAAAAAAAACTAACAAGCCAGGATCTTAAACTTCACCAAACAATGGACGAAGCATTTTCAATTTTAAAGGCTACTACTCAAAAAGAAAATACAAAAAAGGACGAACTGGACATATATGGAGAATTGGTAGCATTAAAATTAAGAAAACTTGATGAAAGAACAAGAGATATTGCTATAAATAGGATAGATAACTTTCTTTTTGAATTGAAAAATCAAAGTTCAACACCTTCACCTATTCCATCCTTTGCATCCACCTATTCAAATTATAACATTTTGCAACCTACACTGTCGCACACTACATCCAACCAAACGTCTTGTTCTAGATCCACTAATTTTGTAACAACTCCACTTACCAGTCCTTCTTCTCTTTCGCAAGAGCCGCCTTCATCTATATCAATTCATAACGAGGCGACTATATTAAAACTAGATTCAATAACACCAACTAATAATGCAAAAGATACTCAAGATGAATCATCATCATTGAAACTTTTCTATCAGACTTTTCAATAAAAATTGATATTATATTTGTGAAAATAATAAAATAAAAATATTAATCTGTAATATTACTTGTTTTTTCTTTTATTTTTATTTATACTCACTTTGATTTCGTCTTGCAATACTTTAATCACAGCTTCACAAACTTCAGGAACTATTTTAGATATTAGCTGCGATGAAATCTTAAACAAATAATGTAGACTTCTGTAACTGTCGCCGGTCGCTAAAAACCTGAGGGTTACTGCTAAACGTTCTTTGGCAGAAATAGCTTTTCTCCATTTTGTGTCTTGTTTCATTATAAAGGGTGATATTTTGTTAAGTAAATATTCAAAATCTTCAAGACATTCTACAAAAAATTCTCAAATAAACCAGAGGGCTCTTTCAACAAATCAGCCATAAGTTCATTAGCACCGTATCTTGAATAATATTTATTTTAAATTCAAACTGTACAATTTAATTCATTAACTACCTCTGCCTGCTTCCACTCAGTGTCCGCATCCACCATCTTCTTCTCTTGGGTTTTCTTTTTTTATTTAGCAGCAGGTTTGCTGTGCCCATTACTATAAAAGCACTAGCAGCAATAATAGTTGTATTATCCATTTTCCACTCTAGTATTTTAAATTAATTTTTTCGTGCCAAAATTAGCACGAACATTCGTAAACTTTCCGCCCCGAACTGATGGTAGGAAAAAGTCGCATGTGTGGCGCACTGTGTTCGGGAATTCGCGATTAGTTTGTCAAATAGTTCGCCAAATTAGCAAATATTCAGGATTTGGCGAATGCCGCATGTGTGGTGCCGCCTTTATGTTTTGTATTCGATTCAAGAACGAGTTAAAATTGTTGCTCCACTTTCAAAATAACAGCTGCGCCATAGCCACTGCACGTTTATTTAATGTGTCTTACCTCGACAAAAATCTGAATGACTGGAAGGTTGCAAAAAATTAAAGTAAACTTTGTCGAGACAGGATCTGTTCTTAATAAGGTTCGCCATCCAGAACAAGTAAGAAATGAAGTCGTGGAAATAGCTATTTTGGGACATGTTGCGTTAGATAATAGCCAAAATATTCGCTATTTGTCTACTTCTTCAGGCGTATCCCGTTCCTCTATGCATAGAATATCAAAAGTATGCAATTCTTATCCCCTTAAACTCAAACTAAATCATGAACATAATGAAGATGATTTTGATAAGCGCTTACAATTATGTATATTCAAACGAGTGTATGTTTTACCTAAATCTACCGTAAATAGACATAACTGCCATTATTGGTTCGACGAGAACCTTTATTAGCTTAGAGAGATTTACACACCACACCCTCAAAAATTGAATACTAAGAAATCAACTAGCAGGGCAGCTTTTTACTCTAGGAAATTTACTTTGACATGTTAGCAAATGCCATCGATCCATTAATAACATAAATAATAATTAAAGCCAGATGGGGTACCTCCGCACTATGTATCTGCCTTTAGAGGGTTCTTGTATAATCGATTTCCTTGTCAATGGATTGTCAAAAAAGATTCAATTAAATGGCCCGCTAGATCTCCTGATTTAAATAAATTGGATTTTTTTTTGGGAGACCTAAAAAATAAGTATTTTGCAACCCAACCAAATTTTCTCCAAAATTTTCATCAAAGAATTACATCTGAATACTGAAATACCTCTGGAAATGCTTGGTAATGCCAGAAACAAATTTGAGCAGAATATTTATTTTACATAGAAGTAAATTGGCAACTTTCTGAATATTTAATAAATTAATAAAAATGTATTTATTTTTGTAGAATTTTCCTGTTTATTTTACTATGTTTTTAATTCATTTTACACTATAAATTAAGAAATATAATATCAATAAACTAAAATATCCGTAACCATATACAGAAATTGCGTGTAGAATTTGGCGTTCATAACAACCTTATATATTAATTGAAAACTTATCTGCAGAACCGACCACAATAAGTGATAGTCAGAGGTTACTATTCTGATTATTTCTTTGCTACATCGGCTATATAAAACCTAGGTCCATTGATTTTCCTGTCGTTTATACATAATTTAGTCAATAAAATTAACACATCTAAAGTACTACTATTTGCTGATGATCACAATTGTATATAAAAGTTATTAATTACAATGAATATCAGGTATTTCAAGAGAATTTAGACATAAAGTGTGATAAATTGTTACATTGGTCACTATTGAAGAACGTTGTCTTAATAAAAATAAATGTCATTGCATATTATTTTCTAGGTCTCATTATCAGTAAAACATCAATAATTCTGCTCTACCAGTAGATGAAATTCGAAATCTAAGTGTACTCTTGGACCAAGCCTTTATATTTCTAAGCCATATTAACTCATTTAAGCAAAATGGATATAACATTGCTAAGAATTTTCATGTGAAACCTATAAGTTGTTGTGTTGTTCATTTGTGAGATTTTAGCAAATACACGTGCCCTCCATTAAAGATGGGCACTATCGATTCTTGCGGTCTTGAGAGAAATATTCACTTTACCGACTACCAATCGTGGATTCTTAATACTCGAAATAGGTGCTCATTAAAGTTTAGATGTTTTTATTTAAATATGTGCTTTATGTTTTTACTCCAAACAAGATTAAATTTTAACATAAATCATTGCACTGGTAATAGAGATCTGGTATTGTGTACCCTTTCACACCACATACTGCAGTATGCACTGTCCTCTAACGAAACTACAACACATTTTTAACAAACATAATAATAATCTTAGTATTTATGTCCCTAGGTCAAAACTCAAAATTGATCATAAATGTATGTTAAGAAATAATGAATGTTTTATGTAATATTCCCTAGTTTTTTATATATAACCCATTCTGTAATTTTCACTATTATGTGGTGGAGAATACTGTGTGTCAAGTTTAAATTATTGTTGTTACTAAAATAAGAATAAACTATTATTATAAACTTTATAAATGGAGTTTTCCTTGAGAAATAAATCAACAAATAAAGCTTAGATTACAATATTGGCACAGCAGTCAAATTTAAGTTACAGCACTTTTATTAAACCAGTACTACAATTTTGATATTTCCTCCATATAAAAAACTCTAAACGAATCCAGTAATAAAATTTTCTTACTGTTATGTGAGTCTCAACTGTCAAAGCTTACCTTTTGATTAAGAAAACATGACCAAATAATTATTGAAAGAAATTTATTCGTAAAAAGCCTTACATAACTTTATTTACAACAAACTACAATCCACCCTTCAAATGTGACTAAGCACGAAACTCACTGCAAAATTTGTAATATACTGAAGCTTAGAAAAAAAATTTATTTATCAAAATAATAAATAATAAGGACAGATTTAAAGAATGATATAATTTATGAATAGTCTTTTTTTATTTAGAATATGTTTTTGATTTATTGTTTCTATCAGTAGTTACTTCGGGAAGAAGATGTGGTAATATAAAACTTTCATTCTAAAAATCTCATCCTTAAAACAATTTTTTTCCTTTTACTATAGGAAAAACGAATGGTAATAGGAAATCAATATACATTATACTATAATTAAATAAATTAATGTGGAAATTACAAGGTAGGTTGACCCCATCTTAAAAATAAATCTAAAAGTTACTTAGAATAAAATTTAAACATTTTGCAACGTAGTATCTTTACAACTAAGAGAGTAAAAAACACGATGAATCTACTTTTGAAAAATATATATATTAACTACAAAATTTCTGCCAGTGGAACAACAAAGTAGATACACCATTTTGTTCTAAAGCATTTACTGGTATGTTTTGGTGTACAACTTTGTTGTGTTGCTGCAACACTGTTTAGGCAGCAGTTTTAAGTAGAATATTCGTGTTAGTTACTAAACTCAAAGAACATTCCAAATCACCTGAAGCAAACAATAATAGATTATTTTATGTTTATAACACCGGGAAAATATTAACCTCTGTTATCCACCGAGATTTATTATTTTTTAACTTTAGCATTGACCATACAAAAAATGTTAAAAAATTAGACCAATTTTCGCTTACCAGGAAGTGTATTTTAAATGGTTTTTATTAATACTTTTTCCTTTTTTTATTCTGTTGTGTATTACATTTATCAAACCTTTGTTTCTAAACTACTGAAAATGCTCAACAAAAATTACAACTTCTTTAATTTTGATTATAATATATCAAGCAATTTTATGCTTATCAAAATGTTTGATCTTAACCTGGTTTCATTTTAAGTTGGTTTGAAGGTGCTTTTAAATCTTGCTGTACTTAAGTGATAGTTAAGATGGATAGTTAAAATTATTAATTTTTTACTGTATTTTTAAACAATACAATAAAAATAATAATAATAATTTATTTACATAAAATTCCATGTAAAAAATTTTTTTGATTTTTCTTTAGCACCAGAGATCGTTATGCATTTAAATAAACTAAGAAACTATTCATCATTTAAAATTTCTAAACAAATATTAGATTGGCCTTAATGCCATTGAAATTGTATATAATATTCAAATTAAATATAAAAAAAAACATAAACAATTACTGAGATCAATCACTGTATATGATGTGTATATGGATAAAGCCTAGTTAGTACCCAGCTTACTTGTTCAGGTACTCTGTAGGACCGGGTTCGCAACTAAATATTTTGTGCAAATAAAACAAATTAAAAATATAGGTTTTTACCAAAAAAGAAAAATAAATCTACTAGAATAAAAAAAAAAAAACATTGTAAAAAGTGTATAGAAATAATAAAAAAAAGACTACATTGGAAAATAAGACCGCTCTGTTTTTATTTCCACTTTTGCTTCCAAGCTGGAGAAAGAATTTGTGCAACCACACTATGTATATATGATTTTGGTACTTAGTCTGGCTAAAAAATTCTACCTCTTAAGTCTCCAGCATGAACAAAGTTTTAATTTTATGATGTAGTTAACTAGATAACTTCCAAATTTTGATGTGAAACTTCATTTTGCAGTTGAACATTATCCTAAATTTCAGTACTGATTATGATTTCATAAGCAATACTGTGCAGTAATAAAAATAACAGGTCCAGAAATAAATATTATGTCAATGAAATATAGCTTGTACTTGAAAATAGTCCTATTTAAATTATGGTAGTGATTTGGAATGTCTTGTTGACAAAATAGATGCTAAAAACATAGACTGGCTTTGATTAAAATTGAAACAAAATGCCTCAAGTTAAAATTTACTCTGCCTAAAAAACTGTTATCACAATTTTATTTCTTTTATTTCTAAAAAACTGTCTCCCTTGATTATTATATGTAGTAACAATACAATATTACTTTCAATTGGTGCCTTAAACTAAACAATACAACAGGTGCACAGACACTAGGCTTAAGACGCGAGAAAGGATCAGAAATGAAATAGAACCAAGCCCAAAAAAAAGAGGAAAGATTAGACAGAATTAAATTTCCTAATTTTTTAAAGGATAAAAAAGTGACCATTTTTTAGTTGTTAAAAGTATTTAGTCTTTTTCATAAACTTTAGAAGGGCCCAAACATAAATCTGTGCATAGGAAAACTAAGCTATAATACTACTTTCAATAAGAGAAAATAGAGGGATATTTTAATAACTTTTTAAAAACCCTCGTTTTCATAAAAAAAATGTTATTGATGATGATTTGTAAATATCTTTTCTAATTTCTTACAATTTTACAGTATTTACAATTGCAGAGGAGAGTCAAATTATTCATTAAAAAGACACATACATGTCAACTGTGACAAATTGAAAATATTTTTCTTTGTATTTAAAAATGTCCTATAAATATTGAATAATTTAGATAAGGAAAAAATTCTTATCTTATATCATGCAAAACCTTTGGAAATTTAAAATTTTTTCAAGGAATCTTTCAAAATTAATAATGGGATAAAATATTATAAAAACCTATATAATATTGCATGCTTAACTGAACAACCACCAAATTAGTTACAAAGGATTCAACATAATAATATAATGGTCTATGAATATCTATACAATAGTTTTCCATAAAAAAAATCAAAATCATCAGTTATACATTTCACAATAAAGCTTTACTTAAGCACTGTTCAAAATATTTAGTTAAAATTTTGATATATTCACTTTGATTTAAGAAAGATGTCACCATTATAAGAAATAAAGTATCAAGAAACAATGTTTATCTTAAAGTGGGTAACAGAAAGAAGCAACTATAGCATCACCTTTACTGCTATTGTAAGAAATAATGCAACATATGTAATTTTGAGTTTTTAATATTGCTTTCTAATAATTGGGTACCTGAAAAAAAACTAATTTTTGTATTTTAAAGATGCAAAACCTGATTTTACCAAAATATCTTCATGTGAAGCAAAATTTATACAGATGTACAAACTGGTACTCAGGACATTACTTGTAATAATTTTTTTCATGAAAATTCAAGTGTTTTTTGGAAAATTCCCAATCTTTAAATATTCAAGATTTATATATCTACTAATTATAAATAAAGCAGTTTTTATTACAATAGCAATACAGATTTCTTGTACAGGGTTAAGTATTTCACTACTTGTTAAATTCCCCGAAAAAATTTCTCACTACTGACCTATAATACTTAGAAACTTTTTCCTCAAATATATACCCCTTACAGTTGTCATTTAAGTTAAAATTTAAATGAAATAAAAATTTATAGAAATCTGTACTTACCAAAAATAAAATGTAAAAACTCATGCCAGTCTATGATATCCAACATCTAAATAAGTCTAAAGTAAAATTTTAAGATGCTCGACCAACAAGCAAATTTTAATTGTCCATAGCGTATCTACGTGTCCACTCTTTAGCATTCCTAATAGCTTCAGATTCATTTACTTTCCATAATTCTGCAACATCATTAGCTAGAGGATCATCAGGATTTGGTGCACTCAATAAGGCTTGAATAGATAATAATACAGTACGTATTTGAAGTGCTGGTGACCACTTGTCTTTGAGGATATCCAAACAAATTCTACCTAGTCTGTCTATATTAGGATGATAAATTTTCGTAATAAATCTTACTTTTGGTGCCGACATTGGGTAGTCTTCAGGCAGGAAGAGTTCTAGTTTAAACAGCCCCCCTTCAAATGGTGAATCTTCTGGGCCGGTAACGATTACATGGAAATAACGAGCATTGCTATCATCTGGAACGGCGCTTATTCCGGGTACCGGTTCTTGCATTAATCTTTGGGTTTCCTTGATTATTCTCCTAGGTAAGGCTGCCATTTTTTGCTTATCAATTGAATACCTAGTTCTTTGTTATTATAATCACTTTACTAATGTCCAAACTTGACTTATAGTATTAACTTGATCGAAACGTGAATTCGTTCCGTTTCATATCATACTTCTAAAATAAATTTTATATTATCGGCGGCAACTAAAAATTTTTAGCATTGCACTCGTTTTTTGCTTCTTGCCAATCTGCCAGTTTGTTACCAATGTTACCAAAATATTTTATTGTGAAAATTCCCTAAAAAATTTACTATAAAAATGGCGTCTAGTCAAAACAGAGTCGTGACTACAGAATCATAAATGGTCGCGTAAATTATTGTCAAATTATTACGTCCACGTGTCAAAAAGAATAATTTTGATATGGCAATGATATTTAAAATCTTTGGGAAATCCGTAAGCGACTGTTATCTGTAGAAAGAGTTGATAATTGTTTACATTTAAAATAGCATAGGTATTAGTATTTAAATGCCTCGTGGCGGCATTGTCTTTACGTCATAGGATTCGGTCATGTAAACAAATGAAAAATCTAACTACATATGAGGATCATCTCTAGAACAGATTAAAGAACATTTTTCCCCAAATTCCATTCTAAAATATTTCGATAACAATGAAAAAAAAAGGAAAATATCTAGCGGCAGGAAGATCTAAGGATACCCTTAATATTACTTAAAAATTATTTAAAAACATATATATATATATATATATATATATATATATATATATATATATATATATATATATATACAAAAAATGTATTACAAAATTAATAGCCACTACGTACAAACACTATTCGAGATATTGTCTAAAACCATAACATAAAGCAAGAACTGCCTCATAACAAGCTTACGTAACTGTGGAAAAGGGATAACGTCATTCATTATCTGAGCTGCAATTCTATAAAAGTAAAATATAAAAATATGCTTACAGAATCGGGCCTTAGAGCCCCGATTCTGTACGCATATTTTTTGACATTTCCTTTCCTTATCTCTTTTAGGACAGTGATATACCTATGTGTTACTACAGACTGACAAAGATCACAACCCTGTTGTCATATCCTGAAATAACTATATATACCCTTTCTATCCACTACTCTAAAACATTTTTCTTTGACTGCTCATGATGTTCTTTCTTATTTAAGATAGTAAGCACATAAAGTAACAAATAGATAGTAGGTCTCCTGCCGGTAAGTAGTTTGAAGTTTTGATCCGTGACCAAATTCATTGAGAATAGTGTTCTCAATTTTTTTTTGTGTATCTTTTCACCGACCTGCCCTACTTTATGCAGGTAGTATATAAGAATATCAGCGCAAAAATTCCATTGTGAGAGGGGGCAATGTTCCTAGAGCAAAAAAAAGTCGAAATTAGACAATACAATATGACAAGCGAAAGGGAATTAACAGAATTAATTTAATGTGCCATAAGCCTAAGTTACCAAAATCACATTACCGGGGTTCAGCGAAACACACATTACTAATCCAGCAGGGAGGCGAGTCTATATTTTCTAAATTCGAAGCTCTTGGGAAGTGGGGGGGGGGGAGACGATTGTCTCCACCGCTTTTTTTTGTAAGTTACAATCGCCTCTTGCTTTTCAGCATGCAGCCATAACTTTATTTATTAATCAATTTCCACAAATCATATATAAATTAAAATCAACTTAAACCTAAGGACAATCACAAACACTCAAGCCTGAACCGGGAATCGAACCCGGCATCTAAGTGGTGCTATACCACCACACCACCCAAACGGGCTGCCTCCACCACTAAAGTGACAGTAGACTTCCAAAAATCCGATTCTGTGAGTATATTACTTTACATTCTTTTTCCTAGCTTTTAAAACAGTGACATACGTATTGGGTTGCAACAAACGTAATAAAGATGAAAAAATATTCAATCTCGAACCACTTGTTATTTAAGTAAAGGTACTTCCTACCATTGATAATTTTTTTTAAATTATATTTTTACTATTTCAACTTCTAGGCGCATTATTTTTTTCCTTCTAAAATTGCCAGCATAATGAGTTACAGTGACTCCAATAACCGCAAGTCTAGTACAGTCAATAGTAAACTAGCAAAGTCATCAAGCGAAACTAGAAGTTTCGCTTAATTCAAAATGGTGGACATTGGTCAATATATAAAATGGGTCACTAAAAACAATGGTCTAATTCCAATTTACGTAATGTTAAAACTATATTAATATTAATAATGCGCCACTTAAAAGCTATAATGAGCAGAATGTAAGAACAACCTGACCCTAAAGGATAATCCAACAACTATGGATAAAATACAATTCCAAAAAATCGAGATCATATCAATCTAATTCATTCTGATAACGGTCTAGTCAAGTAAAGAAAAACAATTTCTGGTGTGCCGTATTAGTGATCTGATTCTGGCCGTTACTCTGGCCAGTAAATTTTACAATGTATTTATTCTGAAGGCGGCCAAACTATTGTTTGACAAGGATGAAATTTGACAGTTGACCGGCTTGTCCTTGGATTGTTAAGAAAAAAAATTAGGGTTATGATTTTTATTTTTAATTTTTCATTTTTTAAATTATGTTTTTTGTTATGTTATGACGATGGAAAGAAAAATTAAATTAAAAACACTTAATGGCCATATAACATGCAAAATTTGTAGAGGGTATCTAATAGATGCGACTACCGTAACGGAGTGTTTACACACATGTAAGTGGAAATTTCTGGGAAAATGTTCAGCATTCTTATTATATATTTATTTTTAGTTTGCAAAAGTTGCTTAGTCAAGCACCTTGAAGAAAACAATACTTGTCCAACATGTAAAATAGTAATACATCAATCACATCCCCTACAGTACATTAGTTTTGATCGGACAATGCAAGATATAGTTTATAAATTGGTTCCAGAGTTACAGAAAAGTAAGTACCCTATAGTTAGGGCTTCCCTGAGTTTTAAAATGAAATAAAACTTTTCATATATTCTTTAAAATTTTTGAGAAAATTACATAGTTATCATAAAATTCTATAAAGACATTCAATACTAGTTTCTCTTAGATTAGCAAACCACAATACAAATTTGAATTGTTTCAATAATTAGATGGTGTCTTTATATCGTTTACATATTGTTTATTATTTTATTTAAGGCTTGTCAAAAGATTTTACCTTTTACAATAAAGTAGATCCTTTAAAACTTGTAAGAATCTATTTAAAAAAATATGTAAACAACAAGAGTAGAATCTATAATTTTCTAAACATTTCAAATTAAAATAATATTTTATTGGCATAGTTCATATTTACCTTAAAAGTAATAACTGTTATACATTAATTCTTATCATAATGACCCTCTTCTCTTGCAGTAGATTAATCTTTTCTAGTTAACTGAAATTGCAGTTTAAGAGATCTGTGATTAAAAAATATTTTTACATAGTAAATTGAAAACTTTGATATTGAACTGTACAAGTAATGTCTATTTTATTCTTCTACATGTCATTTTTTTTCACAGTATAGTTGAATTTTTCAATTAATTGTGGGAAAACTATGGTAACTGCTGATACGTTTGCATTACACATCAGTGATAAGGAACATTTTTGTATCTTTCCCTGATTAAGCATTTGTTGTGGTCTGAAGATCCATTAAAATCTGCTAAGGAGATTTCAGATGTGATCTTGACTGGACTGATGGGATTTTTTAAAGAAGGGCCTTTACAAGGGTAAGCCTTGATTTAATAAAGAATATGAGGAAGCAATTCAATACAGATAATAAATGAAGAAAGGAGCTAAGATCTAATGGATCAGGAAATAGATAAAAAAAAGCATTCGACTTTCTTGAGTGAGATTGATTGACTAAACTCCTATGGTATCTATGTCAGGCAGCAAAGTAATAATATATTGAAATGTCAATGGAAAAAAACCCACTCAGTTAGTTTTACTAACAATTTTATTATATAAAAAAGTCTTTAAACTCCAGATAATTAACATCATACTAAAATACCCAAATCTTCAAGAAATAGTCAGTTTGCTGAAATGTGAGCTGAGCCGTTTAATATAAGTACACACAGAAGGACCTTAGTGTACTCTGAACATTAGATACAAGTTTGAAATCAGATAAGGAAGTAACATATATAAAATTTACTATTGAAAATGTAAAACATCATCTAGTGACGTTAGACTTGAGCAATAGCAATATAATATTTCTTCTAACAAATGAAGTACTTCGCAACACCCAAATTGACTTTTTGCCTGGTATATTAATGAGAAACAATCTTCTTTCTCTCTTCAGCAAATGGAAAAGATTATGTGATGACAGTAAACTGTTAGATAAAAGCCATTTATTTGGGAATCTAAGTTATGTAAGGTGTGTGGCTAACGAAATTCACTCTCTTCTATACTTTATACTGTATTCACCTTTAAATCAATTTACATTGACATTCAGGCACACCACATATCCAAATATATTTACACTTAGATACATCACATATCAAAAAAATATACAGTAAAATAACACTAGCAAGAGGAGGTCAAAGAATTAAAAACTAGTTACAAGATTAAATAATAAAAATGAGGACATACGTCAGCAACACACCTTCAATTTTAAGAACTTTAAAAAATTTATTCTTAAAGTTATTGTCACTAAGCAAACAAAATCAAACATTTATTCACCTTTAACATCAATTAAGGTTGATGTGAAGGACGTCATATGGTCAGATATATATCAAAATGCAACATTAGCTATACGTCTTAAAAATTAAAAGCTAGTTTCCCATGATAAAACAAAGAACAAAAACGGAACACAAAATTTAAGTCAACCATCGTATCACTTTAAGAATCCTCAAAATATTCCGCGAGTGAGTAGAAGCCCTTCCCAATTAAATATTTTCTTAATTTATTCTTAAAGCTATTGTAGTTATTGGCTGATTTGATAATTTGAGGAAGTTTGTTGTATATACGAATAGGGAGAGTGAGTTGTATTGTGCGAGATGTAAAGTGGAACATTTGCATTCCGGGTGTTGCACTGGTGGTAAGTCGAACTTGTTTCAAAACATTTAATGTTGCTTTTAACGTAAAGACAACACTGAAAAACATATACACATACACAAGTTAGTATTTTATGATTCTTAAAAATATCCCTACATGATTCTCTTCTTTTTAAATTAAATATAAGTCTAATAATTCTCTTCTGTATTAAAAATACTCTATCTGTATTTGATGCAGCTCCCCAGAGAATTACATGGTAAGACATCGCCGAATATACCAAGGCATAGTATATCTGCAGCAATGTAGTACGTGATAAGTCACGTCTTAAAGTTAAAAGAGTAAAATATGCTCTATTTAGTTTATTAGCAACCTCCCCGATGTGCAATTCCCACGTAGTACCGCTATCTACTGTCAGACCCAAAAACTTGCTATAGGAGGCACACGAAATTCCTGGAATCGCCAGGTTATTCCTGTTAAAATATACACATTTAGTTTTATCTACATTTAATATGAGTCTGTTTTTTTCA
This sequence comes from Diaprepes abbreviatus, assembly GCA_034092305.1. Lineage (NCBI taxonomy): Eukaryota > Metazoa > Arthropoda > Insecta > Coleoptera > Curculionidae > Diaprepes > Diaprepes abbreviatus. The sequence goes on from JASJET010000031.1 coordinate 17,359,285, forward strand.
CACCACCTAGACATGTCGCTAACGACCTGTTTAATGGATGCTTCAAGTACTTCAGGAGTTGCTTCTGATAGAGCTATTGAGGTATCATCCGCATAGTTCACCACCAGACCCCGAGTTATATAAGAAGGCAAATCATTTATAAATAGAGTAAAAATTAGTGGCCCCAGCACAGAACCTTGAGCGACACCCATATCAACATCGTACTCACTGGACTTACAGTCATTTAAAAGAACAAACAGTTTTCGATCAGACAAAAAGCTAACAATCCAATCAAGTACACTCATCCTTATGCCTAAGTTGGAAAGCTTATATCTAATAAAATTGATATTGATGCTATCAAAAGCCTTTGAGAGATCAAAGAAAACAGCAGCGACATGACGCCTACCATCCATCTCCTTTTCCAGATAGCCCACAAACTCCGTCGCCGCCGTTTCCGTTGATCTATCTTGAAAAGATAACTCCTTAGCCTATCATGCATTACACACTTGAACACTTTAGAAAATACGCTCAAGATACTTATTGGCCTATAATTATCAGCTAAGTGTCTATCACCATTCTTAAAAATAGCCAGTGTTTTGCTCAGCTTTAGACTATCCGGAAAAATGCCATCCAGAATCGACTGGTTTATTAAAGCACATAGAGGTTTATTTATGAATTTTGCAATCTTTTTGACAACTCTTACTGGCACATCATCCGATCCACAGGAGTATGTGTTGTTTAGATTGTTAATAATTTTAACGATTTCTTCTGGTGTTGTCGGCTCGTAAAACATAGAATTAGTCATGGAAAACTTAACCACCATAGATTCTATAGAGATATTATTTATAAAGTGATTATTCAATTTTTCGTTTACTATTGTAGTGAAATATTTGCCAAAATAATCCGCCAAGTCTTGGCTGCTTGTGAGAGTACCCTTATCAGTCTCAATAAAATTTATATGTGAAGTATGATTTCCTTTCAGTTTTTTGTTCACGTGTTTCCATACTTCTCTTGTTGTGTTTTTCGAGTCGCGGATATTTTGTTCAATATAATCACGTTTGGCGTTTGAGATATGTTTTTTGTACTCCTTCAGTTTTTCCTTATAGCATTTTTTGGAACTAAGATTATTATCACCATGGTACCATAAAAAGCAATTAATGTATGCACTACATGATGAGCTCGTGTGTCTGTTTTTGCCAATAATCTTTCTTATATATTTATAGTGGGAAGGAATTTTTACCCGTCTCATAAAAGAAGGAGTAATAGGTACTTATTTATGTATGTACATTAATTAATCCGAAATGGCAGCACCAATTTGACTGAAATTTCACGCATTATGTTTAAGAAGTTGCTGAAGTGGTTCCATATTATTTTGGCTGAAATTGGTTCAATAAAATCCAAGATGGTGCTGATAATAAAGCTGACTAAAAAATTTGTTTTGTCCTCTTTTCTCCAAAATTGGCATGGAGGCGTTTCTGGAATCCTACATAATGAATTTAAAATTATTTAAAAAAAATTCAATATGGCGGATCTAATTAAGCGGATTAAAAATTTGACATCTTTAGATTTTGTCCAGGGGAGTGTTGGGGATGTAAATTATGAATTTAGAATTATTTTTATAAAATTCAATATGACAGACAAAAAATTTAACGTTTCTCGATTTTGTTCAAAATTTATATTGGGGGAGTTTCTAGGAGTTAAATAATTAATTTAAAAAAATCAATATGAAGGTCAAAAAATTTTATATTTCTGGATTATGTCCAAAATTGGTACTGAGTGGTTTTCGAGGGGTTAGGAGTTTAATAGTGTGGGTTATAAATTTTATGTTATTCACATTTTTTAAAAAGTGGTATTAAAAGGTTTTCGGAATCGTATGTTAAGAATCAAATTCATTTTTCGCAATTTAATATGACAGGTACAATATGGGGTTCTAACAGTTCTACATTTTTCCAATTTTGCCCAAATTGATTTAAGGGGTTCTTGGGGCGTATATTACGGATCTTGAATTAATTTCTTCAAACTCAATATGCAAGATAAAATATTTACATGTTTCAGGTTCTTTTAATATTGGTGTGGGAGGGTTTTGGGGGCCGTTGGGTATTTAAAATTAATTTTTAAAAATTCAAGACAGTGGATTTACTATAGCAGACTAAATATTTGTTTGGCACAATTTCATGTAAAAATTTATATTATTTTTCGCTTTTTAGCGCTTTTTTAGAAGTCGGTTTAGTTTTATTTATAAAAATTTGATTAATCAAATAATATGAACCTCGTTTGTCAGGAGCAAAAAAATGAATTACATATTTATTGCCAAATTTTGGAATGAAGTATATTTTTATCAGAATGTGACCAGGAATTCTTATCTGGGGGACGGAGGGGCTATGTAGCAAAGAGGGGTTTGTATTTTTTTACTTGTAGGAATATATTGAATTCTAATGGTGGATTGAGAACAAAGACAAATATATTAAAACATATTTAAAAAAGAATAAAATAAATTTAGTTGGATTCTATTAAAACTGATATGGAAACATGGATCTCAAATACCGCAGACGATTCTTAAATAAATATTGTTTCACAGGTGAGCATGAAAGAGAGAAAGAATTTTACCAAATCAGACGACTTCCCAATCCCAAAGACATACCTCTTACCAATGGAGAACCTAATGGTGAGCATGAACCAGATCCACATGCGGAATCTGACTACCACCGGCAAGACGAGCAAGTTAACGTTTGTCTGGAGTGTATTAGTTCCAGTCTCAAAACTCTCAAAAGACGTTTCATTAGATGTTCGGCTCAAGCAACTATTTTACATTTAAAAAAATTTGTGGCAATGAAAGTTTTAAATGGTATGGAAAAGTATAGAGATATAGACATTCTTTGTAATGATGAGTTGCTCGGAAAGGACCATACTCTAAAGTTTGTGTATGTGACTAGGTGGAGATTTCAAAATCCTCCTTTGACTTTGCAGTATCGGCCGAGAATTGATATTTGAATAGGTTATAGTAATTGTGGTTGCATTGGTGTTTAGTGATAAATAAATGAACTAGATATTTTTAGGTTATTTTAAATTTCTTATATGTAACAACCAAGCCTGTCAAAGTATCAAGTAATTTATTTAAAAAAATTTAATGATTTGAAGCAGTTGTAATTTGTTGCAATTTATTAATTTTTAATAATTATTCCATCTGAAAATACAATTTTTAGAGGAATTTCATTTTACCAAAACTTATAAGTGCTTGATTTAAGTATTTTCATTTCTATACTAAAGATATGTATAGCTAACATCAAGGAAAATAACAATATTAAGACATGTATCAAGTTTCAAACTTTGCTATTAGTTAAAAGTGGAAAAAGACAGATAAAAGGATTATTTTGTTTTTGTCTTTTTTTTCAAGTTGAAAACTCAAATTTACTATTCTTGCATTTGTACTTACATTAAGGTAAAATAAGATAAAAGAGAAGATTGTAAAGTAGCTAAATATGTCGAAGAAAATATTCAATCGTTTTCAAATTGTTATAAATCTCTTTTTTTTTAGACGTGGGTTCACTTCAGTGGCCATACCTTTTCCCGTCTGATCGCTGAAGTGAACTGGCACCGGGCGCTGTTAATACTTGGATGGGTGACCGCCTGGAAAAACCGCGTGACCGTGGTTCGTAACCCACTTTAAACTCTAGGTCCAGTCGTTACATGGTCTCTGTTACCGATGCGACTTTAATCCAGATTCTTTACTCTTATTTTTTTTTCTTTTCAATTATAATGTTTTTTCTAACAAAATCTCTATCCTTAAAAAATATTTAAAATGGAAATATATAAGAATTATGTCATTCTTCACAAATTACAACTGTTTTTATAATCAAAATTTTTAAATGATAAGTTCATATTAAATTTGAGGGTAGTTTTTTTATGAAGGCTGAAGGAAAAATGTTGTGTTAATGGAAAGCCATGGGTAAACCACATAACTGTTTTGATAGGCTGAAACTATCTGTATAAGTTTTAACTTTCAAAACGGTACAATTCGTAAATATCGCCTGATATATCCATATATTTTTGGCAACTATTGAAAAAAGTGAAGCTGACGTATTAAAACCACTACAATTAAAAAAAAATATATATTCATCCAGAAAATTTGTTTATTGACCGTAATTTATAAAATAAATTAACCTAAAATTCTATAATGTGTAAAACCAGATTTTTCCATAAAGCCCTGCATTTTTAAACAATAAAACATAAAATGATGGTTTTCATTTCTTAAGGGCAGTAATAATAAACGTTTATTGTGAAAAAGATAAAACATAAAGAAATTTTTATTATTGTCTTCTCATGAAATTCTATTTATGTTAAAATATATTGTATGTTGATAAGCTTAATTTAGTACTGTGAAATATTATTTATCCAGTCTTAAACATAAGGAAGTATATCTTATAGAAACATAGTTTACAGTGTCTTTGAAATGCAAAAGCTTTATGTCTAACATTAATGAAACGCACACAAAAACAAATTTCCTTATTTTATTAGTCTATATAGGATGATTCAACAATTATATGCAGTAAGTTTATGGCTTATAGATAAGATTTATCAATAAACTATATTCACACAAGGTATTGTTACTAAAGGTACACATTTTCAAAATATTCAGTTGGGAAAACTTTAAGCATGTCATTTTTTAGTTTATTTAATGGCCTTGTGCAATTTTATGCTTAATAAAGTAATTGTAATGAATATAGTTTACCGATAATACATAAACTTACTCCATTCAATTGCTTATCCTATATATGTGTATTTGTTTCCTTAAGCAAAATTTGAATACAAAAAAAAACACAAACTTAAGTCCATGGCTAATTAAATTTCCAATATATCCCCTATAAACAGAGCTTAAAACCTTCAGCCTATAGGTTACTGAAAGTACTAGAATGTAGAATTTACAGTTAATAGGAAAAATAACACTTCCTAAGTGTTTTAAATTAATTTTAATTTATATTTTAGAATTTTACAAATTTATTTTTATCCTAAAGTCTCTTTCCTTGTACAGGTTTAAAGGCTATGATATTTTTAACTCTTTAAACATAGTTTTTAAAATTTGCTGAAGCAAAACTATGGAATTAAATAAAACCAGGATCGCAAAAATAAAATATCAAAAATTTGTATGCAAACAAATTTTATTAAATGTGCGTGTATGGGCACTGGAAAACTAAATTAATCAATAGACTGTTTAATTGCATATAAACTTTATATGTTTCTTAGGTTCAAGTATAGTGGGAAATGCTTCCATAACATGGAATCCATATTAGAAGAATCACAAAGACAGCATTGAAAGGAATATATATTAATAAAAAAATGCTAAGACCTACAAGATAATGATAATGGAGAAGCTCCAGGTCCGGAAAAAAACGACAGCGCTGTTTTGTCCTCATTGGGACTCGCCAATCCATTTCATCTGGTACAATCCATCCCTTCATAGTCACACCCTATCTACTATTTTTAAGCCGAGAAAATAGCATGTAAGATACGGCAGCGACATCGTGACAGATTCTCAATAATCCAAGAGCAACACCCACAAAAAATATTGTATAAAACCGCCATGTAGTAGCGCGACAGTAAAATAAAAATTTATTAACATTAGTGCACGAAGCAAGCTGCATCAAAAGATAAAGGTCGCCTGACATCCAACCTAACCGCGGGCTTTGCAGTCAGAGAAAGAATCGCACTAACAATCTCACAATCTCCCTTTCAGAGCGCTGCTTATTATATATTTTTGTTGGCTTAAAAAACACGCAGTACTGTGGGAGTTGCTCATGGGTTATTGAGTGATCTGTCAAGATGTCGCTGTCGTGTCTTACCTGCTGTTTTCTCGGCTTGAGAATAGTGGATAGAGTGTGATTGCGAAGTGATAGATTGTACCGGATGGAATGGCCTGATGAGTCCCGGTGAGGACGGAACGACGTTGTCTTCATTTTCTGGACCCGGAGCTTCTCCGTTATCTTGGAATTCTCCGCACTTTTTGATTTGATATTATGTTTACTGACAATCTGTGTTTTCAAAGCCGAAATTTTCTGCAGACGTTTTGCCAAAATCTCATATGGCATGTTCGTGCTTGTTTGTTGAAGATCATCTCATGAAATTTTAAGGTGTAGCGTGTTTTCTACGTGGTCGTAGACCGTACCTATTGGTTGCCGTTGGGGTCATTCTAGACTCATGCACCGTGCCGGTAAAATGTTCTCGCTTGAGGATCCAAGTAGGAAGAAGATTGAATGCATCGTCTCTCTTATTCAGAGTGCCGTTCTTTTAGCCTTGCCAATATTCTTATTTTCGGCTGGCCTATGTATGTTTTATTGCAGGTGCCGCAGATAATCTTATATCCGCCTTGATTTTCTACATCGATTTTGTCCTTTGGGTTTCTTGAAGATGAGCCTATTATGCTGTGGTTTGTAGGCTGTTATATATATATGTTATCTTTCCGAAGCAATCTACCAATTCTATCTGTTGCGTTTTTTTTTGTAAAAGGATGTTTGTTTGCTTTATTATGGTTGGTGGTTTGTAGCCGTTTTTATGTGTTATAGTTCCTTTTCTTGTCCTTGATGTAAATAATCAAGATATTTATAACCTAAGTATAAACAGTTTTAAAAAAATGTTATACCAAGTTATATAGATATCTAGCTCATTATTTCAACATTGAAACAAAGTATCCTGGTTCGACTCTACAGCTGGATGTAATCTGTAGAGTCTGTAATAAAATAATTAAATACTGTTTTTTTGTTCAAATGATAAATATTACCGGATTAGAAATGGAGTTTTGCACCGCAAGATTTGGCTGACATGGAGCCGAGGTAGTCTACTGGTTATTTCAGTTTTACTGTGCCATAGGTCTATTTTTTACGTTAAATTGCTGCCATCTTTAAAATCATTAAGTCATATAATAAATTTATGAACAAACACAATCTTGTATTATAAACGTTACAGGTAGGAGACTTAGTAACCATCGCAATTGTAATTTTAAGTTTATATAATTTTTTAGAATTTTTTACATTTTTTTTATAAACAATATTATATCTAACCTAATTTCAGTCACAACTTAAAATAGCATTGGTTCCGTCCAGCCAAAGGTAAGTCAGTTATTAAAATATATAAAATATGCTGTGGTATCCTAATATAGATAAATATGTTTGGTATAATCTGAATATACTCCGTCTTCTTTTAGGAGACCATGATGTGGAAATCCTGATTCTTGAAAATTATGTATATATAGAAATATACTTCAGTTAAGTTAAGGATATTAATATAAAGACTTCAAAAAAAATTTTGGTCCAATACTTTTCATAGCTTTATAAATATAAGTGCAAGTGCATTAAGTTGTAATTTTTATTTCTATATATGCTCAAACAAGCTTTTTTTTGTTAAAATTTATTAACGTGGACCATATTTTTACATATCCTTAATTTTTAAAAAGTAGTTTACTATGTATTATAAAATTGTACACATGTCTTTATATTTGTATATTAGACCCGCTGTATTTATTCCTGTTTTATAGTAATACACCTATTTTGAATTATTTTCTTATGAAAAAGCTATCATGATACACACACATTTTTGTACTCTGTTTTTGGTAATTTTATTGTTAAAACTTTAGAAAAACATAAATGAAATGTAAAATTTACTAACTTCGCAGAGTCAAGAGTCGTTCCTCTTGAACGTAAATAATTATAAAATAAAAGTTATGTAGATTTTACTTTATTAGCAACTCAGGAGTTGTTTATTTTAAAAAAAGTTATTGACTATAAGTAATGTAACACAGTACATGTATATCTGATTTAAATTATGAATTTTGATTATATTTATAAATTTAAACATTCTGACATTTGCATCGGAACAGATTTTAAGAGAATCTAAGAATTATCTTACATTGCACAATATTATGAATGGTTCGTTCTCACCGGAATGTAACTCCTCCGATCCAATTATGCATTTTGATTATATTTATAAATTTAAACATGCTGACATTGCATGGATACAGATTCTTAGAGAATCTAAGAATTGTTATGTTGCACAATATTGCAAAATGATTCGTTCTCACGTGAATGTAACTCCTCCGCCCAAAGTTGAAAGCAAGCAGTCTCAGGTAATTAGAAAATTCTTTTATCCAATTCAATATTACCATTATTTGTATTAGTTTTCAAGATATTCTTAGATGTCTTTACACGTTTTTTTTATGAGGAATAATAAATTCCATCAGATGCGGCTTCAGTATTAAGAGCAATCGTGGAGAAGTGATAAGGCCCAATCATCTTCTGAATATCGATGATATAAAATTGATGACTGCCACTAGAAATCGGCTGGAACAAATGTTCAAAATTGTGAGGGAGTTCTCCGGGGATATAGAAATGCTGTTCGGCCTTGATAAATGCCATTTGAAATACAGAACGGTCAAACCTTTGCGGCAATGGAGACAGAAAAGACAATACAGAACAATACTTGGGCATAAAACAGACACAAAGAATTGACCAACGAACTATGGAGATCGAATTAATCAACGAGTTCATAGGATGGGTGAGGCAGGTATTGCGAACCAACCTACACAGTAAAAATCTATTTAAGGCACTCAACACCTATGCGTGATCTGTACTCAGTTACTCTTTTGGAATTGTGACATGGAGAAGGACGGACATAGAAAGTCTGCAGAGAAATATTAGAACATTCCTAACAAAGACACACAAACATCATCCTCGTAGTGCTACTGAACGGACAATGCTACTAATATACCACAAAGGAAGATAATTGGTGAATGCCGCTGTTGTATGGTGGCGGAGTACAACAAAGCGCAAACACATTCTTCAACTTGACAAAGTTCAGAGAATGGCTTGTGTGGGAATATTGAGTGCGATGAGGACTGCTCCCACTAGGGCTCTGGAAGTCCTGGTGAACCTGCCTCCTCTTCACTTATTCATAGAGACCGAGGCCCTGAGGACTGTTTATCGTCTCAGTTGCCTGGGACATCTTGGAATTGAAACAGGCGGTGACTCAGGTGTCTGGGAAAGCGTGGTGGAGAGGTGTCCATCACTCCCCATGCGGACCGACTACATGACGCCGTTTTTAAAACCCAACCTCTCCCTGGAGATACTTATGCCAACTAGAGAGAATTGGGAGAGAGAACAAAATCTTCCGAAAAATGAATCCTGGTGGTATACTGATGAATCTCGACAAGACGAAAGAGCTGCCGGACAATTTTCACAGCGGAAATTTATGCTATTCTGCAGTGTGCCCATCTCTGTGAGAGGGACATAGACAGGAATAGAGTAATAAATATATGCTCAGACAGTAAGACTGCGATATTGGCACTGAAGTCAAGTGTCGTGACTTCGCGACTGGTGTCTGAGTGCAAGGATGTACTAAATGGTATGATAAGGAAAGGCTGCACAGTCAGACTCGTATGGGTCCCGGGTCACTCGGGCATACGCGGGAATGAGGAAGCAGACCGTCTGGCAAAGTTGGGTTCGGCGATCGAACCGTATGGACCCCAACCAATATTACCTGTTCCAATTGCTATTGGCAAAAGGGAATTGAAATCGTTGCTGGAAAGCAAATTTATTGAATCATGGAGGGGAGCTCCTGGAATGAGGTGTGCTAAGGAACATATAACGGGGCCTAGCGCACGGCGTACTAAGGAGCTTCTCTCTTTGGGATGGAAAGAGCTGCGAATTGTGGTGGGATTGTTGACAGGACATTGTCACCTCCGGGACCATCTTCATAGAATCGGTGTCGAGGGCGACCCGACATGCAGATGGTGTTTATAGGAGGATGAAACTGTTGACCATGTTCTCAGAGGGTGCCCAGCACTCAACGGACTGAGACAGAGATGTTTCGGAGATATAGTTTTGTTACCGGAAGCAGTTAGGCAAGTTCAAATAACGAGGCTGTTTGGATTCGCAAAGGCGATCGGCCTCGAATAACCTGCAGATATGGTGGGATGTAAAGGGCCCAATGGAGGCCTAGGCATCGATGATCTAGTATCACCACCCCTTTTTCATTCATTCATTCATACTGATGTAATTAGATTAACATCTAACAAATTTACGCTCATATTTTCACAGGTTGGCAGAGTTTTCTGTCCTACACCGGGCAGTATACGAGGTAGACGACTCAACATTGCTGCGGTTAAGAGACCATAAACTGATCTCTTATCACCAACCAGAGCTTCAAGCCTGGCTACAGAAACCCCTTTGTGGAGGAAGCTCAGATGAACCAGGAAAATGTCGATAAATTAGTGTCGAACTACTGGGCAAATATTTCCTGAAACCGAAGGCTTACTTACTACTAGCTATTCAAGATCAGATCATCTCAACGAGAAATTATTCAGATCCAGAATGACCACTGTCGATATGGATGTCGAACATCAGAAACAATTCAGCACCGAACAGGAGAATGCCAAGCATTCGCCGCATCGGAGTACAAGGAGAGAAACGATTCAGCCACCAAGGTCATCCGTCCAGAGTTGGCAGAGAAATTCAAACTGTTGCAGATAGAGAAAATGTCATACCCTATACTGAATAACGAGTTATAACTATACTGGGATCGAACTGTGCTGAATGGGTTATACAATTGCAATAGCAAACAAGACTTTATTATAGTAGATAAAATCCATCCAAGCGAGAAATACTAATTAAAGTCGCTATCCCTAACAACAACAATTTATGAGGCAAGCATAATGAGAAGATTGCCAAATACAGACACCTGGAGGTTCAAATACGGAGACAGTGGGGAATGAATAGCGTCCGGACGATCCCCGTAATTTTATCAACAACCGGCGTAGTACCGAAGAGTTTTCTGCTTAATATCAATGGATTGGGCCTACTTAGTACCGCTCGAGCTGCCCCGAAGTTTATGGGAAATGCATAGCACCATAACATCTAAACGTCTAAAGGGCCCCCATAGAACTCCATCCTTCTGATATCCAAATATATGTAGGATGAGTGAATGTTCTCCTGAAGGGAGTACGAAAGCCGTTTGGCTAGGTCTATGATGTGTTCAAATATTAGTTTTATCAATATGAATTGGTGTATTGATTTCTTCGAATTTTCTTTTTCCTTCTTCTAATTTGGTTTTGATATTCTGATGGCTTTGAAGTTTACAAAATAGAGGTTCATCACAGGTGGATTGTATATTATTGGTTGGTACTGATTGATAATAACTTATATTCAATATAGGAAAAATTACTTTCGATAAAGCCAATCGACTGGATTTATATGTTTCAAATATCATTGCTTTTATTGAACGTTGTGGTGTATTCTTAGGTATGATTGAAATAGGGGTATGTTGTCTATTGATTTTTGACAATATATAATACCAGATAGCCGGGGCCTCTCGTTACCTAAGCCTTTTAAGAAGGATCGGGGAACATGTTTCCTCATCGAGATGATGGTCGACCCTCCGTCCCGCACAGAAGCGTGGATGTAGGCATCATGACAGGACCTGTTTAAATGGCAAAAGCTTCATACTACCATCCTGATCAACTTGTCGGTTTCGTTCAGGATCTTCAGAGTAACCATCAATTCCTGGAGGGAATCGTCAAACTTCGGAATCGAGAAAGTTTTGATCAAATCTAGTCGGTGACGAGACTTTAGAGGCGCCGTCTTAGTTCGCTCAATATATACTTAGCTTGTTCATTACTCGAGGAGGCCTGTCCCAATGCCTCGTACCTCTTGATTAGATATTTGAAAACCTCTAGGTTGGCCCTGAGGACGGAACCTACCCCCCGAGTAGAAAACATACCTACTAAGAGTATACATACGCTACTTGTCTGCATTCAGTCCTATTCCCTTGGCCCTTTCTGCATATGTCGCAGAAAACCAAACCGTTACCTCACGAGATTGAATCGCGCGAACAGATAACGGTAGGGTAGGATAACCCAAGCAGATAAACTATTTATGAGCTAAATTTAAGAATAAAAATTGATACTAACCTACCTTAAAAATAAAGACACTGAAGGGGTTAAAATTATACTAACGCCTAAAAGACCCTGCATTCTCTGATAATGGGTTTACTGTGAGCAACCAAGTCCTAATAAGGACAGGGGAGGAAAGGTGCGAGGAGAATATGGAGGAAGTTAAGGTGGGATTTGATGGAAAACTGTTTTTAGCCGCTGACGATGCTTATGCGTGGCGCAAGTCCACGTGCAGTTTGCCGACAGACGTTGCCACCTTTAACCACGTGGGTGTAGACTGCATGACTTCCATGGAGAGGTTCCTGGGTCCGCGAAAGTTCTTAATCTCTACGAGAACCTACAACCCTCATCAGCACCCTAAAAAAAGGGGCTTTCTCTTAACAAACTGCTTTTGAAAGAACGTGCAATGCCGTGATGGCTGTTCCCTCTCCCGCTTCAGTTTATAATCCCGTCGAATGAGAGCCAGCAGTCGTAGCATCCGATCATTCTCGGGTGAGTCAGCCTACTAACACTGCCCAAAAGACAGCTGTTCAGCTGCAACAGAACGCCTTAATTTATGAGCCCTTAGAGATTATTGTTCGGCGACTGTGGATTTGAGTTGATCTTTAAAGATTTCGATGCACGTGCGTCCACGTTTCCTCCTAATTGACAAAAAAGCAAAAGAACAGAAGAAGTCCAGGGAAGTATATACGTATTTTTTTTATTATTAGAAATTTGTTCATTGCTACGATATTCGCTGATAGAGTTGCATAAATAATTTGGTGTCCATCGAAAATTTCGCGGGGATTTTTATATTATAGAATGGTATGATTTGCCTTTTTGCTTTTTCTCTCGTAAGATTTTTTTTCGTCGCACTTATTCTGGGGGAGTTGTATTCGCCGCAACTTTATCGTAAAGTTTGGTTTAATGAAACTTGTGCCACTACCTGTATCTGTTAAGTATTTTAGGTTTATTTCTAGAATGTAAATAATTGGTTAATTAATGTTTGTATAATTATATAAATATATTAAGTTAGGTTGGAGGCTAACTCTCCTGAAAAGTTTGCTCATAATATATTGATTTTCATATAGATTTTTTACGTCATAATAATTTTGATATTCTTGGTCCTCATCGCATTGTGGACGATATTGTTCACTATTCGTGAAAGTATTATCATCGCTAATAATATTGTTCACTATTTATGAAAGTATTTTCGTCGCATTATGGATCATATTGTTCGTTTTTATAGAATCGTTATTTATTGATTCGACGTTTGAATAATTCTTCTACGATAAATTTTAGTTTAAGACGGTGTATTTGTTAATTTTTATTAATAACGAAATATCAATTTGTTCGGATCTTTAACGTGAAATTCAAGAAGTTGACGGTTTTTGTGTATTTTGAAAATTAAAATTCGGTATGGGGTTAAAATTTGGTTTTTGTGTAAAATTATTAAATTTTGAATTCGTGGAGGTATGACGAAATTGTTCATAACCTATGAATTGATTTGGTTTATTACAACAAATAGGATTTATCGGATGCGGTGGTTTCACATTAGCAGGATAATGTGTTTGGGGTGCATTAGTGTCTAGAGTGTACTATTTATGTTTTGTTTATTCATCGTATTAACTATTGTTTTTTTCATAGAATTACGATTTTTGTAAGATGAAAAATTTCTTCTTCCGAAGCGAAATTCATTGCTGCCTATTTTAACGTGAGTTTTTTAGTCTAACAACTAATTGCATATGGTACTTTAAACCATTTGTAAACATGTTTAATAACTAGGTTTCTGTATTCGCTAATTTTTAATAATTTCGTTTCTCTTGGATCATTCGACGTATTTATTTTGGAAAAAAGCAAACTTGCGTCTGGTAGCCGTAGACCAAATCGTTGAGATGCTTCATTTTTATCAGGTTTTAAAGTAATAATGTCTTGTGCTACATAATCAATCGATCTCTGATCTGAAAACGTTAGAATTATGGCGTCTTCCACGTAGTTAATTCAATTCGTAAAACAATTGAATCGGCTGCCCTAACTACTAATTTACTTAAAATTATGTCAAGCAGACTAATATTTGTGGGCGCAATATTGTCAGCTTGATTTCTGTGACTATTATAAAAAAATTTACACGGGCTAATAAATCTGTTTTGGGTTACGGTCAAATAAGGGGATAAATAAATAAATAAATACACTCTTTATTTCAAATCATATAAGTACATGAAATGAAATGACGTCAATCTAAATCACAACTACAGATCTGGACAAAAATCTCCTAAACTATATGGTTCTAACTCTATTAGAATTTTTCTAATTTGTACCTTAAATGTTTTTATGGTGTTTATACTTTTTACTTGGTTTGATAGAGCATTAAACAGTTTGACACACATGTAAAGAGGTGCTTGTTCAGTAAGTGTAAGTCTGTGTGCTACATATTTATAATCTAATGTTCTAGTGTTGTATTTGTTTTCTGTTTTGGCTTCGAACAAAGTTTTATTGCGAAAAATAAACATCAGACTTTCATAAATATATACAGCATAAACCGTCATAATACCGTTATTTCTAAATATCGATCTGCAGCTCTGACGGTAATTCATGTTTTTTATAATTCTTACTATTCTTTTCTGGACTATAAAAATATTTTCTATCATGCTCTTCCTTCCCCAAAAGATAATTCCGTATTTAAGAACCGATTCGAAATTAGCAAAATATAATATTTTAAGAGATTTTTCATTCATATATTTACTTATTACTCTTATACCGTAACATATGGAATTTAATTTTTTTATTAAGGTAGAGATTTGATATGACCAATCCAGATGTTCATCTATGTAAACGCCCAAAAATTTTGTATGTTTCATAATATCCAAATTGTTGTTATCAAATTCCATATGTGTCGGCTTGACAATTTTAGATTGTTTGGTCCTGAACAAAAGGACATTTGTTTTTTCTTTATTTAAAATTAATCTATTTATACTAAACCAATCAGTGACCTTATCAAAAAATTCTTTTGCCTTGAACTTTAGCTCTTGTAAGTTTTTGCCCCCAACAACTAGACTCGTATCATCAACATATTTTACAACATGACGATCAGACGAATCCATCAGCAGGTACAGGTCGTTTACGAAAATTATAAACAGGATTGGACCCAATACACTTCCCTGTGCTATTCCTATGTCATTAGGCAAGATTTTCGAATATTCAGTTTTACCATTTTTTGTTACTGTCACCGATTGTCTTCTATTGTTTATATATGATTTGAACCATTTTAACGCATTTCCTCTATATTATTGTAATCTAATTAATTAGTAATAATAACTAATATTAAAAAGATTTCCAAAAGCTAAGCTATGATCTTCCAGTGTGGCATTTCTTTACCAATACTAAAATATTTCTTAAGGCTAAATCGACATTTTTCTAAGTTTATCAAATGAATTTTTTGAATATATCAAGCAAATGGAATATTAAGGTATTTATTAAGGATTACACTTACAAGGATGATGTTTCGATTTTCATTTCTTCTTAAAACTAAGCCCAAAAGGATCAGCGATTTTGTCTTCTCTCTAAATTACTTATGAGGCTCAGGGTGGTGATTGTTTCTTCATCTCGCACCAATAGCACAGAACGATTTTTGTTTCTTCTTGGTCACTGAGATACACATACTCGCATGCACAACAGTAAACTTAAGGGTTGACAACGCCAGTTTCTTTGCGCGATGCACTTACTGCTGTCAGATTATTTTTCTTCCCTTAGTGGTTGCCACTGCCCACTTTTTTTACTTGATGCACTTACTGATGAGAGATTATTTTTCTTCCCTATTTTTTAAAGACTTGTTAACATGTGTTCATTAATTGTTGACTCTTTTCACGATGAAACGCTTAACACAACCTACCGACTGCGCCAATTAACAACTTGGAGTGTTTTGTTTTAAAAATATATTTACTAGGAGTGACGTAACAGAGTAAATGTTGATCTGATTTACATTATGCATTTTGGTTATATGTATAAGTTTAAACATGCTGATACTGCATGGGAACAGACACTTAGCGAATCCAAGAATTGTTATATTGCACAATATTGCGTACTTCCTCTGTAGTTCTGTGTTCTTTAGTTTCTCATGTTAATTACTAAGGTGCTCAGTGGTTCCTTCCTTTTCGATAGGCGAAGTCTGACACTAGCTATTGGAGGATTATATATTTTATGATATATCTGCTCCTGGGTATGCTGCTATTTTTTTAATGCATTTTCGAAAACCGTTATTAATTTTGGTTTCTTGTGTATTTACCTGGCGTTTTCCATATTGGATATAACGAATATTTTCTTTTGACAGGCTCACTATTTACTCGTATTTAACTTCACTCACTTTAGCATCCATTACTACTGTAAGTCCTCCTTTTTGGAAATCTTCAAAGCGTTGATATTTGTCTACAGAAATAGTATTTGGTGAAACTTTCCCCATTAATGATACCTCTGTCGAATCAGTGCATTTCGCTGATCCCATAACATTTACCTTTAGTAATTACATTTATTTAAAGATATTATATATCTTTCCTGCTTGACGTAGGCTTCTCATGTTCAAAGTACCTACTTTAAGGTTTTCATCTTTGAGATGGTGGCGGGGGATTCTCAGCACTCTCCGACTATTTAAAGTCTGCTCAGGACTGAGGGCCATCCTGTTATTTTTCACTGTCATGCGAGATGGTTTTTCTGGGGAGAGTTAATGAGATGGTTTCGCCTTGCCTTCTTCATTGCAGGATCTTAGCCAATGTAGTCATAATTTGATAATTGCCCTAATCATTCAGTTCCATCGCCCTGTTTCAATGTTGACTTAGCTGCTGCCCCAACTCAAGGTTTGAAATAAGATATAGGTGGAAAGAGATAAGGAAGGCAGGAAATTATGTTTGATGACCTGACTCTTCTCGGGAATGGGAGCTGGGAGAAAGCCAGTAGCTAGCGTATGGGCAGGGTCGTCAATCCCTGTAGTAACACATCCTCTATCAGGACCATAACAGAGTGCCACCCGCTACCCTTGTTACCACTGTATATTATTATTATTATTATACACTTTGTAATTAAAACAAGATTTGTGTAAAAACTGAAACGAGCCAACATCACTTATTAAATCTATATAAGACGCGTTGTCCTGACTGTATGACTGACATATCAACGCACAGCCCGAACTGTTGAAGACAGAATCATGACATTTTGGAAAAGATTGACAATTCCATGTTGGTACCCACTAAGAAAGGATTTTTCAAAATTCGCTATCCAAAATGGTAAAAGGGAAAATTGTTTGATAAATTTATCAATACATCTTGATCAAATAGAGATATGGACTCGATTTTGGTTTCAAAAAATAGCTCATAACAAAAACTAAAATCTAGTTTTTTGATCTTTCGATATTCGCATTTTAAAAGAGGAAAAGGGGGCTTTGGATTTAGCTTCACATATTCTGTATACGATTATCTAAAAATTTCCAAAATTTCTTTTTATACGGTGAAAATGAGTAAAATGTGTTTTTACCATTTGCCAGATAACGCCAAGACTATTGCATTGATTTGCAAAAATAGTATAAAATTTATTTAACATTGATATCGTAAATAGAAATAGAATAACAGCGAAAAAAAAACAAATTAATTATTGTGGTGTAATGTATTAGCCTCCCAAAACCGTTCCTCACTACCCCATCTCCCTTTCTCTTTCCTTGTCAGCTATTTCGGGTAGACAGCGGAAACTGCGTAAAAGCACGTACATGTACCCATGGGGACTTAAGGACTAGTTACTATTATTGACCAGATGTAATAATTCATTATTTGTGTGATTTTGCAATAATATGAAAAAATATAATATAGGTATAGTGAAGTAAATATTTGAAAAGTGAATTAATTAACGACTATAATAAATTTTGAATGACACTAATCGGATTATTTTCGCCTAATTGTTTATTCATTTATATATTTTTGATATTCGAAGAAAAATGCTAAACGGGGTCCAATTAAATTTTTCTGGGAATCCTAAAGGCCTCAATACAAATATACAATACAAGAAATAATGCTCCAAGCAGATATAAAAAAGATACCGGCCAAATAATATTTTTCATTTTATCAATAAATTCAATAAAATATATAATTCGTCTAGAATCAGCTGCTCCGTTCTTTAACATTTTCTATATCATCTTTTTTATTTAAAGATTTATTTCGTAAAAGATGTGATTACAATAAATATTCAAATGATAACCCCCATCGAATGAGCAGGCGACGCCGCGACAGATAACTGCCAATATCATATAAAGTTAATCGTAATCGTACTATTTAGTCACAATTAAATACATTCGAGTAACAAAATTATGATTTCATGCGGTCAAGATGACAAGACAAAAATTGCTGTATGTGTAAATTAATAAAATTACCAAATCCTAAACAAAAGAAAAAATAAAAATAGCATGAATCAACAGAAAATAAACCGTAATTTTACAGCAGTATGCTTCTTTATTTGCATAATATTATCTTTCTGTTGGACATGTAGATATAAGTTAGTACTATTGTTTATAGGTACCTATTGGCAATGGTTGATTAATTTTAAATGGTGTTTTGTAAGTACATAGTAGCACTTTATTGTAATTTTTTGTATTAACTAAAGTAATTTGTAAATTGCACATAAATGGTATCTCAAACCTATTTACCCTAGTAGTAGACGTAAAAAATAATAACAGAACTTTAAAGATTAAAAAATGCTTTTGCCTTTTGATATACTTTTTTTTAATAAATAATCAAAGAACCTGAATATACTGGATATTACATTTAATTTCTAATTATATTTAAAACCTCTTTTCCTCTATGAATTATTGCTTCTAAATTTTTTCTAAGATGGAGCCTAGGTAAACAGATTTGAGACTCAGTAAATATTTAGATATAAAATTTTATTGTATGTAAATGTAAAAAAAGACAAATTTATACCTATCGATTTAACTGGTAAAGAAGTTTTATCTACCATAGTTGAAGCAATGAGTACAGCTAAAATTTTTATCTATGTATATCTTAACTTATATATTAGAATATAATTATAGGAATCAATAATATTGACGTGCCCCGCATGTAAAATTTTAATATATATATATATATATATATATATATATATATATATATATATATATATATATATATATATATATATGTATATATTTATATATGTGATTCAGTATCCGAAAATACATACGTTCGTTTGGTTTCTTGTTGAAATTTGCAAACGTTTCGCCAAAATCTCTTTTGGCATCTTCTGTGCTTGCTGGTTGTAGATTAGCTGAAAAAATTCAATGAGCAGCCTGCTTTATACGCGGTCGTAAATCGTACTGGTTGATTGATGTTAGTTCCGCCCCCTTTTCGAGCGCCGTTGGATATGTCAGTGTACAATGGTTCCGCTTGGCGAGAGTTTTTCAGCTGGAAAAGGGTATTAAATGCATTGTCTCTCTTATGTAGAGTGCCATCATTTTCAATTTCAGTGAATTCGCGAATCAATCTTGCCTTGTAATGTTTTATGTGTTAGCGATTTGCTGGCAGTGGTCAAAATCAATTTTGAGTCCTATTTCGTGCCGATGTTGTCTGTTTGTTTCTTATGCTGAGTTTATGTACTTTTAGCCTTGCCGATATTCTAGCCTGCTGAGTTTCTTGATTGATTTTGTTCTTTGTGTTTCTTAGAGATGAGCCTATTGTTTTGTGTGGTTTGTAGGCTGTAGATACGTTATGTTTTCGGAGCAATCCACCGATTTTGTGTGTTGTGCCTATTATGTAAGGAAATATGGTGATTTGTATTTTCTCGGCAGGTGGTTTCATTTCTTGCGTGGGTTTTTTGTTGCAATTTTATTGCTTTATTTATGGTTAGTGATTTGTAGCTATTTTGTAAAATATGTGATTTGATGGCCAGATATACAGACATA
Organism: Diaprepes abbreviatus; assembly: GCA_034092305.1. NCBI lineage: Eukaryota > Metazoa > Arthropoda > Insecta > Coleoptera > Curculionidae > Diaprepes > Diaprepes abbreviatus. The sequence goes on from JASJET010000031.1 coordinate 17,379,105, forward strand.
TAGATGGGCTTGCCATGGGCCATGTATTTGTTATATGACCCTATATAGTTCACTCTGGAACTTAAGGAAAACAATCCGCTTCCATTTCTAGACGTCCTTGTGACTAAGACCGTGGATGGACACCTGCAGCATACAGTATATCAAAAACCAACCCACAGAGATACCTCAATGCTGATTCTCACCATCACGCCTCGCAAATGCAAAGCGTAGCCAATACTCTAATATCAAGATCCCTTCGTCTAACGGACAACCAATGAAAAGAAAAGGAACTGTCACACATAAAAAGGGCCCTCAAACAAAGTAGCTGCAAACCACCAACCATCAATAAAATTGTAACAAAACCCACGCAAGAAATAATAGCACCTGCCGGAAATAGACAAATCACCATACTTCTTGATATAAAAGGCACAACATAGAATCGGTAGATTGCTCCGGAAATAATATATCTACAGCCTACAAACCACACAAAACAATAGGCTTATCTCTAAGAAATTCCAAGGACAAAATCGGTCTAGAAAATCAAGGCGTATATAAGACCGCATGTGACACCTGCAGTAAAACATGCATAGGCCAGACCAACACAAGAATATCGGCAAGGCTAGAAGAACATAAACTCAGCATAAGAAACAAACAAACAGCATCGGCCCTATTTCAACATCAGCACGAGACAGAACATAAAATTAATTTTGACAATTGCCAGCAAATCGCCAACATAGAACACTACAAGGCAAAATTGACTCACGAATTCATCAAAATTGAAAAGAACGACACTCTGAATAAGAGAGACGATGCACTTTATCTTCGTTTAGATACAGGGAAGTGGAAAGGTTTGAGCTCTATCAAAATGCTACGTTGTTGATTCATTCAGTATATAGGCAAGAACATTCCTTATCTGTCCATATAGGGTCTCCCCATTCCTAGCTAGAACAGTTTTCAACTTATTTACGATTTTTCTGAAAGTTCTCCAAATATCAAGCAGTTTTAGTAATTTTTGGTAAGAAAGTCATGATAAACTAATACTATGTTTATATGGTCATACTCATCATTGTCAGTTGCAATTGATTATTTATCGACTTATAATTCTGTTACACTCACGAAATCCCTAGAGATGGATGATGTGTGAACAGCCTTGTCCCTTATTTTGACATTTTACTAGAATCAGTTTAGTGCAACATGTTACTGAAGATATTGTAGCGCTTTCTCAGTTCCCTAAATTCTTTTCCGTAAGGTGAAGTAATCGAGTGAAATAATATTTTACATCATCCATGATTTCCTTGAAGATTCCATAAAAACCCTGACTTCGTTGGTTTCCTGTGATGTATGTACTGAAGTAAGAAACTCTCTGTAGTGTTACTACTTACTTAATAACAAGTTCAACGAAAGTCGAATTAATAGCACTATACAGAATAAACAATTTTATTTACATAAATCCAACAGCAATCCTAATAGACGTCTAGCATATCGCTAAATTTGTTACAAAGTCTCTGCATTCGAGATATAAAGGCATGAAGCCCATAACTTGTAGTAGCAAGCAAATCTAAATGAGTGCCTAGTTTGAGCTGCACTTGGCGGAGTCTTAAAGTTAATATGCGTAGTAGGTTGGACGCCCCTAAAAAAATTAAAAATCTTAAACAGGAACATAGTATTAGTTTCGAGATTCCAAGGGAGCAAACCCGAAATGTATACATTTTTCCCCAGTTAATACATATCAGCCCCAATTCTAAATGCATATGATTTAAGAAACTTACCCTTCATCCTCTATATAATTTTTCGTGATTTGAGCAATATGGAAACCAAACCACCGCCCTATATTGTAAGTACGGACGATCCTAATGCAAAACGGTCGAAAATAACACCTAATTTCTTGGTGTGTGATGCTCGCTGTAATGTATCGAAATATTCAAAAGTATAAAGGATATTCCATATTAATTAAATTTATGTTATCTGGTTTTTGGAAAGGGGCGGAGGGGTTCAGAGTTATGATCTCGTTAGAGCTACATTGTAAGTTGAGATATAGATATAGAAACATTTTAGAGGTGCCCATACAATATATATTTATTGCAATTTATAGAATTTTGTGATATTTTTATTCTATTTGTTACAATTTATTTTTTATTAATTCTTAGGTTTTAATTTGTAATTAAGAATCATCATATCAGTTTATTTTAGATTTTTTTTTTCATAAGATACATAAAATTTTTACATACCAGGAATATGTAAAGTCAGTTATCCCTATTCGCGAATCTAAAATTTACAATTCAGTTTTAATTACAAAAATGTAATACCAAAGAACATCTCGTTATGTCCATCTTTTTTATTTTTATAAAATTCTCGTTATTTTGATAATTTTACAATAATTCAGCAACTTATTTTTGGGTAAAGTATCTATCTTTTTGACTAATATATATATATATATATATATATATATATATATATATATATATATATATATATATATATATATATATTTAATTAATTAAATAGGAAATTCTCGGTTATGAGGACATAAAGACCGTTGATAAATATTACTCTCATGTTAAAAAGTGCGGAGATCTCCAAGATAATGGAAAAGCTCCGGTCCGAAAAATGACAGCGTTGTTTCGTCCTAGTATGGGACTCATCAGGCCATAACGTTCGGTACAAACCATCACCTCACATCTGCGACCCATAAATAGATTTCACAGTTGAAAAATAGTAAATAAGACACAGTAGCGACATCTCGATGGATCACTCAATAACATAAGAGCAACACAAACCAACGATATTGTATAAAACCGCCATGTGATGGCGCGACGGTTCTGTCATAACTACCGTATTTCTTGAATAATCCGATTCTTTTGACGTTTATTTGGTCAAACTTTACCTTAAGATGATCCCACAAAAAAAAGTTAAGAGAATTTAAGTCTGGTGACCTCAGTGACCACTGTCGATCTACCATCAGTTTCACTTGAAAACGGCTAGAGATAACTACTAGCCGAAACGTCGTGATATTCAACAAAATAAAGACAATGGAAGTCCAACAGATATCTACTACTTCGCAAGAAACATCGTTGTCTATGACCTTCAAAACAAACACAAAATAACCATAATTCCTCACCGTCTTTATAAAACATATTATTGAATGAAGTCCAAGAAAATTGGGAAATAGTTTCACCAGATTGCCGGGAGAATCTTGTAAAAAATATGATAAAACGCTTGCCAGTCGTTAAAAAAGTTAAAAGCTTAGGGACAAATTATCAAAAAGTGTAACAATTAAGATATTTTCGTATTTGTAATTCATAATTTTTTATGTCTAAATACTTATAATAAATGCTATATGATGATTAAATTTTAATAAGTGTTAAACTGTTAGGTGTTGAGCCATAGACCAAGTTTTCTTAACCGAATTCCAAGTCCAAAATAAAGATTTGACAGTAAAAACATTTGATCAATCTCTATCCATGTTCTCTTATGCTCAGGTTAAGGGTTTTTCAGTGTGCTTCTTAGACAGTAAAAGTTTTTGCCTGGTTTTTCTATACTAAAAGCTATTTTCATCAACTCTCCGTCCGTTTTATTTTGAAACACTTGAATAATTACTTTATCTTGATTTTTTGTAGTCACACGTGTTTAACCACGATGTGGGAGATCATCGACATTCTTTTTTCGATCATACTTTTTCACCCACTTCTCTACGAAAGTTACAGACTTTTTTCATGTCTACACAGAAAAATTGCTCCGAATCTTTTATGATATTTCGCACTCATAATATGTCTGATAGTCTTCACGAATATCAGGCAACTGACCATCAATGCACAGCGCAAAACGATTTAGAGCCTCGAGTGTTGGACGTACCAAGTAAACAGGCCCAAATGGTTTTCAAAAACGCTGCAATACGTTTTCATGAAACTAATTGTATATAAAGATCTTTATTTTATTTAATTTTCAAGCTTTTCACTACTTTGGTGTATGTATAGATGTTCTGTGACTGCTAATATTTATAGCCTAATATCTGCAGTTATAACATCCTTGACATATCTTCGAATGGGAATTTTATATAGACAATTGTTTTATAAGAATTTTGCTCTTGGTTTATTTTAGCTTCGCCATTAGGTGGTGGAAACATGTATGGAAAGAGAACCAGAGTGGAATTCGCAGAAAAAACTATCTACTTTTTTCTTTTAACGGTCTGAGGGAGAAAAACGATAACTTATTAACCTAATTCTACGACCGTAAAGATTTCTTTATATTTTATTTAATTTTCAACCGATTTAGTTGCGATAGAAGTTAGTTGGTCAATTTTGTTTTGCTTATGATGTTGTTTGTATTATATATTTCAACAAACAAACCTTTATATAGAAAAATTTGAGACAAAAAACTTAGAGATGAAGCCTTGAAATCGATATGAGGAATAGTTATCTCCCGAAAAGAAAATCTTTGCCGGTTTGATAATAACAGACAACAACGGTTTTTTACTCTCGTATTTTTAAGGTTTAATACTTGATCGACTTATTGTTGTACTCGTCAATTTAAATCCTCAGACCATGTTCGTGGAATAGGGTTAATATTTATCAATATTCGATTATGCGAAAAGAGATTAGATAACTTTTTCGAAATTCCACAATATCCTATATTCTAAAATGGCTCAAATTACGTCTTTCTAGAGTAAAAGTTGTAAATCAAGTAGAAGAATTAGAAATAAATGTAAATAACTGATTTTGCTCATAACTGGTATATAAATATAATAAAAAAAAGTATGTGTTATTGTCAGTTTTATTTGGATAAAAATAAATGCTTATTGTTAATGAGACAGCCCGATTCATCATTTTTTGAAATGTGACACATGGTATAATTTACATTTTTGTACATAGAAAAAACTTTGAAGTAATAGAGAGTCAGTAAAATTTTACAAAGTATTTTTATTTCTAGTTTCAATTCTAGCCCTTGAACAGACAGTAAATTTAAATGTATTGAATTCGCGCAATGGCTTATTTTTTGCAGAAGAAAAAATTAATCACAAGATCAAAGAGGAAGTTTTATGACGTTTAAAATTAACCCACACATTAAAACAATTTAAAATATTAAAAACCAGCAAGATTCAAAACATTAAACAATGCAATGAGTAAAATAAGATCAGTGTCACTCAGAAAGCCAGACGACAGCTTCACGGAGAGCGAGAAGGAAAGAGCATTACTCTTACTCAACACTCACTTTCCGGGGAGTAAGCCTAGTATCGCGAATGATGTAATAGAACATCGCGAAAGGAGCACCAGATCAATGTCCGGACACATATGCAGTAGCGGTCGTTTAAAATTGACAATGAACACCTTTCAACCATTTAAAACCCCCAGGAGGTGATGGAATAATCTCGGTCCTGCTCCAACAGGGACAGGAAGAGATTTTACCACACATAGTACGCATCAGTCAAAGTAGCGTGAAACAGAAATATGGAGAAGGGCCAGATTCACCTTTATTCCGAAAGAGGGGAAAAAGGACATTACACACAGTAGATAATTATATCAGAATAGAAATTCTTGAACAGGCGCGACTGCATCCTCATCAACATGCGTATTAAGCGGGTAGGTCTACGGAAACCGCACTGATACAATTAACAGTTCAAGTCAAGAAGCACTGAACAGGAAAGAAACTCTAATATGTGCCTTTCTTGATATAGAAGAGGCTTTTGACAGCACTCCACATGAGGCAGTCAACAGAATATTCGACGACAGGGGAGTGGACGAAACGACATCCAAATGGATAGCACGACTTCTTTTCATTAGAATAGCAGAGACAGGGATAGGATAAGACACTATCGCCCTCTGTACCACCAGAAGATACCCTCAGGGGGTAATAGCCTCTCCACTTATGTGGAACTTAATTGTAGACCAACTCCTCTGTGATCTGACTAATCTCGGCGTATCTTGTCAGGACTATGCCGATGACGTGGTCGTGATCGCAAGAGGTAAATTTGATAATATCCTCTGTGACATAGTTCAGAGAGGGCTTAAACATACTAGGGAATGCGGCCAGATGATGGGACTAAACATCAACCCTACCAAAACCACCCTAGAAGCTTTCACAAGGAAAATAAACTTCAATCTGAAAACCAACAAAATGGATGGGAATGTTATTAAGTGGAAGTCAGAGGTTCAATATCTGGGATTGGCCCTAGGTAACAAACTCCTCTGGAGTTAGCGTGAAAAAGAAGTAATCAACAAGGCCACAAAAGCCTAGATGGTCTGTAGAAACTTTGTGGCAAAAAGATGGGGTACAAACCCAAAAATCCTGCAATAGTGAGACCAATCATCACATATGGGGCAGTGATCTGGAGCAAAAGAACCAGTCTGGCTAATACGCGAGCTAACCTCTTGAAAATTCAAAGACTGGCCTGTGCATGTATGACCGGAGCGATGAAAACCTGCCCAACGGCCGCCATGGGAGTAATTCTAAACCTCACACCTCTACAAATATTTCTAGAGAACTTGGCGAAGAGGACTATTTATACGATGTTGAGAGATGAGGTCATAAAACAAAGGCCCAATCTGTCATCCAGAAATCAACAAATCTGGGACATGCGCCAAGATGAAATGAAAAATAAATTCAACTTTGTGAAAAACTTCAGCACAAAGTTGAGTCGCAAGAGCGAAGGGGACAGAAACACCATTGAAAAAATCAGCAAGAAATCCACTATATGGTATACAGATGGCCCCAAAACAACAGAGGGAACTGGAGTAGGAGTGTATGGACCCGGCACCAAACACTACGAAAGCTTGGGTAAGTCACCAAGCATTTTTCAGGCAGAAATATATGCCATTAGGATGTGTATTCAATTTAACAAGGAGAAAAACTATAATGGTCAAGAGATTATGATCATCATGGATAGTCAAGTAGCCATCAGTGCGCTGAGCTCTCAAGTTATCAGTTCCAAGATGGTCTGGGAATGCCTAGAGGAACTAAATGATTTGAGTAAGAATAATAAAGTTACCCTCATGTGGGTACCGGGATAGAGGGGAATGAAATAGTAGACAGGCTTTCGAGGAAAGGGGCTGAGATACCATTTCTAGGGCCAGAGCTTTTCTGTGTAATCAGTAGCAGCGTAATGCTGGAAGAATTAAAGATAGAAGAAGAAAGCAGGAGATCCAATTATTGGACGGAGCTGCAAGGATTGAGACAAGCGAATATACTTCTAGGGAACTACGACCAGAAGAGATTCAAAGAATATATAAGCTTAAGTAAAAACCAACTCAGAGTTCTGACAGGGGTCCTGACGGGGCATTGCCACCTGAAAGGACACCTCAAGAAACTCGGACTGGTAGAAAGAGAAGAGTGCAGATTCTGTGAGGAAGAGGACGAAACCTCTATTCATATCCTTTTAGAATGCAGCGCTCTAGAAAACCCTAGGATGCAGTTCTTGGGAACACACCAAATCGAAGACGGGGAGCTACCCACCTTGAAGCCGTCCAACATCCTAAGATTCCTGAGGGAAATAGGACTGGAGGACCTGCTCTAGCCGATAAGGTAACTCTTAGGACTGGGCAGCAGTAGGGGGGCACAATAGATCTATCAGGTCGCAGTGTACAGACCCCCCACCTACGCACATACATACACAAAATAAGACCAGCACAAAAATAATTGCATGTTAAAATCCGCGAAGCGCACACAATTATTTAAAAATCATCGCATCTGTAAAAAGCATTTTCTAAGGTACTCCTTTAAATCTCGTGACGGATTTTTCGGAATTTTTGACCCCCCTTCCTCCTGAAATATCACGTGATATTTCAATTTGAAATAATAAGAGTAAATTACACTTGTTTAACTTTCTAATTATAAAATTATTTAGCTTTATAATCATTTTTCATTTTCAATCCAAGAAGACTGCTTATTTTCTTCTAAAGTAATAAAAGAGGCTGAGCATTCGTCAGCACAAATATCTTCTATAATCTGATTTTCAACATGGTCAGTTATATCATTTGCAGTCTTGCTTCGAGCTAAATTTAGTGCGATGTGAATGCGTTGATGCGTCTTAACAGTTTGTTGACTATAGATTGGTTTATCTTATCCCTGATATGTTATCTTGCTGACAATAAAGATTCAAATTAAAATTATTGAAAGTTGTAAAAATAATTAATTTTATTAATAAGATTACTTTCTATTGCATTCTACAAATTCCATTTTCAATTTATTATAGATAATTATTAGAAAGATATAAAAAATCTTGCAGTATGAAATATCACGTGATTGATTTCCAAACTCCCTCTCTCCGTTACGTCATCGACCAGGATCTTTTTGTGAACCCCTCAAGACGATCATGCAATTTATGGACGGCCTCTTAATCTATTTAAAAAATGTCGCATTTATGGAGATTTTCAGCCTGAGAAAATCTAGATGCAGATCATTGCACTGCCTTGTAAGATGTTGGTGAGGTAGCTCTGCAGGTCTGGATGTTAAGGGCAAAAAGTTTTCAAAAGCTAGAATGTCGCTGTTTATGTAGTAAAATGTTATCGATATGCGATTGAAGTATTCATTGAAAAATACCCAAATGTTTACGTAACTCGAAAAGCCGTGCGTAAATTAATTCAAAAATTTGATGCTACGGGGGGTGTAAATGATATCAAGAAGGTATCAAGCAGTACAACCATGATGACGCTGCCACCTTGATAATTCTTGATTCAGTACAACATAATCCTAAATTATCCTTAAGGAAAATACCAGACACCTTAGGTAGAATTAGCAAGTCTCATATTCATATTTCAGTAAGCATCAGGTTTTAGGCGTTCAATACAAAATTTATTAAAACACTGCAAGATGGAGATGTTAATTGCCATTTGGAGTTTTGTTTGATAATCGGTGAAAAAAATTTAGTTAATACACTCTTTTATACGAATATTTTACTTTTCAACAGGGCAACTTTTACGACTTATGGGGTAGTCTCCACAAAATTGTAAGCACTGGGTACAGGAACATCGTAATTTTAGAATTGCCACTCATGTTAAAAATTATAAAAACTTATGTTTGGTGCGGCGTAATGTATTGTTTCATAGAATATTTGGAACTTATATTTGAGTAGAAAATTTAAATCAAAATTCGTATATGGAAATTTTGACTTTTCAACAAGACGTATGTCCTGCCCACTCTAAGTTACGAGTGACAAACTGGTTAAACATTCACTTCCTAGAAAAATGTATATATATATATATATATATATATATATATATATATATATATATATATACATATATATATATATATATATATATATAAATAAAATGTAGTATGCTTAGGATATGTTCGTTTTCCAATATACAAGAAGATAATCCAAATTTTTTTTTGCCATTTCGCCTTACATCCGTTTTTGATCAGTTGAAAGCATGTGTCTGCAAAATCATTAAAATATGGCGAAATTACAGGCAAGTGACATACCAACATACAGACACGCCAAAACTATAAAAATTCCAACTAGGTTAAGGGATGAATTAAAAGTCATAATATTTTAATACACATTTAATAATCCCAAAGGAATTAAACTTAATCCACAAACCATAAAACTTTAAAATAAGAAATACAAATTATTTTAATCGGCTTTAAATGAACATTGGAAAAGTATTTATAATAATGGGCAAATAAACAATTTTAAGACTAATAATTAACTATTGTAAAAACAAATCTTATAAACGTACAGATAAACGCCTTTCCAGCAGGGATGAAAGAATTGGAATATTAAGATTCCCACTGTAAAAGGCATAATTCATCATTCATTAGTCAGTTTCGTCAACATATTCTGACAATAAATCCATAATAAAATTCTATTAAAATAGACAAGCAAAAATTACAAACCAATGATCAAAACTTTTTCGTTTGTTCATAAATAAAAAAATCACTTTTATGTTTCCACTTAGATTTTGGCATTTTGAAAAATTTCAAATTTTACAAGTTCCAATTTTAAAATTTTTGGTTTTAAAACTGGAACATACAGCATTTAAAATTTCAGAGAAAAGAAACAATACGTAGGTTACTTGTTTACTAATTAAGTAAAGTGGTGTTTCGTTTGCTTATTTTTTTTTGTCTTTAGAATATTTTCAATTTTTTTTTTATATTTATATAATAATAATAATAACTATGAACTATCTGTGTATTTGGGTCAATTATTATTAAAGACCTTTTAATCCTTCTTGATCTGTGTAGCGGCCTGTTTGGCTTGATGTGCTTGCAATACAGCAACGGCTTCCTCGACTTTGTTTTTGAGGGACTCGTTGTGCTCCAACATGTGCAACAATTCGGTGTTGTCGATTTCCAACAACATACCTAGTAAATTTAAAGGTGTGGTAAGATTACAGATAAAAAAATAAAGAACATTTAGCGTTAAGAACACCCTCTCTGGAATAATTTATCAAAGAAAATCACTTAAAATTTCAATGGTTGCCCATCAATTACAAGTATCAAAATGTTGTGATATATTTAGAAAACAAATCACTATTGGTATGTTATTTTGAAAGAATAGTTATGGACCAATAATCAAGTTGAGTACTCGGCTCTCAGAATAATTCTCTAGAGATTACTAGAGTTTTCACATTAAGGAGGTCCATTCACTGCACATGTGTCAAATCAAGTGTAGTACCCAATTTTTGACAAATTAAATTAAAATACTAATAAAAAATAATATAATTTAATAGTTTGCTAGGCATTTATCATTGAAATATTATTAAAAAAAAAATAATTAAATAAGGAACTTCATTTAATTCAGCTGGATGTAACTAGTGTGTGATTTGGCAATGTCGTGTTTTTACTATTCATGTTTATCGTCGAGACAGTGTTTAACCTTACTCTTTCATAATAAGTAAGTTTACAAAATAATAAAATGTTTACTCCTATTATTTGAATGTCACATGGCAAAAATGCTGTTAAATTTTAAGTCTCAAACATAAACAGTGGCGTCAGAATATACTGAATGCAAAAGAAAACTTAAATTGGAAGAAAATTTCACTTCACAAGATGTGTATGCTCATATCAATAACCGAGTGATAGAAGGAAATGTACTTTTGATGATTTGTGATGTAAAAATTGTGATTTATCAATATCTTAAAGACACATCCTTCAAGAGGAAATTTTTAAGTTAGTATTTTTCATATAAAATGTATAAATGGAATGGTATGCATATACAAGTATTATTTCAAAACATCAGGTTTTGATACTCTGAATGTATTCAAAAATCTGAAGTGCTCGTCATGCAATGTTGCCGAACGTTTCGATTCCATTCTAATGCAGGATACTGTTAAATTTTGTAATTATTTTTATTGTTCTCAATGGTAATCTTATTGCAAAAAAAAAAATCTGTTTCAACAACCAATTTTTTTTAATTTATCTAAAAACAAATAGTAGTATAATTTAAAAGAAGTGTCAAAATCCTGATTTGCCACAAGACGGTATATATTTTTACATTTTTGAAAATTTAATTCTCAAAAATTTACCTGGTTAAGTTAATCGAAATTCAGCGATAAAACTATTATAAAAGAAAAACAGGTTTTGATTATGATCTAATGTTTTTTAATTTACATGGGCAGGAAAACTTGTAATTAGTCGGGTTAAGATCAATTCTGTACCTGCCTATATTTGTTGTCAACAAATAAATAAACAAGGGAATAATTCCAAATCTTCAATTTTTTTGTGAAAAATTTTCAAATATAATTAAGGACCATTAAATTTATATTGAAAAATTACTAAAATGTTTTTCCCTCACGCACATATTCTAATTTTAAACCAGTTTATTAGCTTACCAGTGATCTTTCCTGCCAAATCGGGATACATGCGCTGAATAAGTGGGAAGAGACGTTCTCCCAACATCTGCTTCTGTTCCTGAGGTGGGGCTGCTGCCAACATGGTGGCTGTAAGTGGTTCTTGGCCTTGAATGTGTACAGCTTGTTGAACGGGAGCTGCAGGCATGGTACCCATTGCTTGTGGAGGATTGCGCATATTTGAAGTGTACTTGAAGTTGGCAGTACGGCTTCCGGCGGCAGCGACGACGCTTTGACCAGCAAGCGGACGTCCTTGCATGTTTGGAGGCTGTTGGCCTGTAATTGGCCTTGGTGCATTAATGTTGCTACGCATGGTGGTTTGGTTTGGTGGTCTAGCAGTAGCCCTATAAGTATTGGGCATACCTGCATAGGCAGTGGCTCCTCCTTGGCCACCCGGTCTAACAGGAGTCTGAGCGGGCCATCTAGGGCTGGTTCTAATTTGCGTCATTTGAGCTGCTCCATAGAATCGCTGTGGAGCTGGAATGGTTGGTAGGAAGTAGCCACTAGATGCTCCAGGTTGTATAAACTGTCCCATCTGGTGCATACGCATGTTGGCCATACGCTGCATATATTGGGATGTCAAGTGGGCTTTTCGATCTTCTTTTCTTTGAGCCAAAGCTACATACAATGGTTTGGATCCAACAATGCGACCATTCATTTCTGTGACGGCTTTGGTAGCCTCTTCAGGAGATGAAAAACATACAAAACCAAAACCTTTGCTGCGACCTTCTTCCATCATTACTTTGGCCGAAGTAATAGTTCCGAATGGAGCAAATTCTTTACGTAGACGTTCATCATCGATGGTGTCATCTAAATTTTTAACATAAAGGTTAACCCCTTGATAACGGTTAAGCCTTTCCATTTTCAAAGCTTCAAATCGGCGTTTCAGCTCCTGTTGGCGTTCTGCCTTCTTTTGGGCCCGGCCTACGTAAAGAGGCTTTCCTTCTACTATTTCTTTACCTATAAAAATTAGGGAATTAATACTTGGACCCTAACTATATTAAACGTCAATAAAAAGATAATCTATTCAGAAACTAGAATCAAACATTTGCATTAAATGAAAAATGAACTAACAATACTCCCCTTTTCTTGATAAAATAAAATATCGAGAAATTATATACTTATAAAATCATAATGGTTATCTCTCTGAGATGATGGTTTGCTAATTTTCATAATAACAAAAGGAGTGCCATTATGTATCTTATTATCCATGGCAATTACACATACGAAATGAATATAACAGCTTAAAGCCGGGGCTAAATTTAATTAGAAAATCTCCTACGAGGAACTAAGAAAATGATAAGAAAAAATTGTTTTATTCAGAAAATAGCCCCAAATAACCACAGCTTTAGCAACTATCAGATTGTGCGTCCCCAATTTCAGCCGTTCCTGCCGTGCGAGAGAGGAAGAAGGGTGAAAGCACCTTTTTCTAACGAGCAGGTCATAGCCAATTAAAAAGAAAGGAGAATACTGCATTCACCCTTCTTCCTCTCTCGCACTGTGGAAATGGTAGGCATTGAGAACGCGCAATCTAGTATTTCCTAAATTTATGCGAATACACAAAGAAACTTCTAAAACTTTATATAAGATAACAACTAGTTGCAGCCTTTTTAACAAAGCATATCCCTAAGATACAAGGTATTAAGCCGCTAACAATTTGAATATCTTAAAGGAATATTCACGATTTACAGATATATTACTCACCATACTAATATCTTACAATTTTAAAATTTCGTAGTTATAGGATGATTCAAAATTGCTGTCAACAAGATATTTTTATGTTGAAGTTATCTTCACAAACCAAACAGTTAGAAACGCTATTTCGCACTAATTGTTCGAAACAGCTGCGACTTCTAATTCGATAGCGTCATCCTAACGGTGGGGACAGAGACTACTGAGTATGGCGAATGCGCCAGGGAATCAAGAAAATTATTTCTTTTTAGATTATGATTAATATTTTAACATTTTTACTTTTTTTGCATTAATATAACCATTAAGTAGAAAAGTTTATTAATGAAGATATATTCAACAAAAGCATATAACTTCAAAACTAAACGAAATAACCTTTAGTTTTATTTATAAATAAAGCGACAAAGTAGTAATCTATTTATTGGATTTTTATTATCAATTTTTATAAACGATAGTCCTAATTGACCAACCAAAACTTGTTGAAAATTGGCAGACTGCAATATTATTAATTCAACGACTTTATTTATTAAATTTGTTTTGAAGGCATGGAAACTACAAGAAATTTTAGGGATATGAAATTGAACCTCTTAAGAAAGTTGCTACAAACAAAATATCTTTGCTATTTGATGAATTGTTTCTTGATTTTATACATTTTTGTTATTATATCCTCATTTCCTCATAGATTTTTGCAATAAAATTTAACTTTAACCTTGCTATTAAGAAACCAATATTTTATTTTTGTGCTTTCACTTGTACAATCTGCCTGATCCATTAGATGCATGTTTCTGACAAATATAAAGATCTGAGAAAACATATGTCATGATTCCAAATGAAAGAGAGAAAAAAAAAGGATAATTAGATAAGCTCCACAGCATGATGAAATTAAAAAATATATAAAACTTTGATTCATCTATAAACAGAGAATTAATTGGTAATGATAAAGAGGAAAATATAATTATTTAGTTAACTAGATCCATTTAATAATATTTGGTATACATAATACAAAATATTCTTTATAAAAATGTTACCAAAACAAACTATACTATCTATCTACTCTAGCTTTGTTTAAAAACTTAGAGACAAAAAAAAACATATTGGAATTCAAAGTACTACAATGAAATGATGAAAATACTCGGTTATTACCAGCAGGGCTGAGCCTTCTGAACTTTGTTTTAAATTTAGGAACAGAAACTATTCCTTTAATCTCATATAAGTTTTGAAGGTAACTAATAACTGGTTGAGCGACCTCGTTTGTTACAACACCAGTGCAAATAACAAAGAAAAAAATAATCATCGGCACTTGTTCTGCGAGATTGAAAACACTGCCTTATTATTAGATATTTTGAAGTACCTTTACAAAAAAAAAAAACTTTGAATAATGGTTTTAATCTTTAACTATTACTTACAGCCCTTTTCAGATACGATTCAACGAGCCGCTGCTGCATATTCAATTCCGGATGTGTGTATTACCGTCGTAAATATAGCCATACCGGGGTAGGGTAATAATAATAAACCTGTTCCAATATAAATCCGTTAAGTGATAGCTTGCAAACTGTTTTCGCGAGACCTGCTTGGTTTTAAATGATTTATGATTTCTCAGTTAACACACTGATGATTGACCAAGATCACACTTTTACCGCTACCAATATGTCATATGCGCTCAGTTTATCATTCATCCCTTATGTCTAATTTGACTAAGTCTAAAGGTACTAACTACCAAAGAGAAAATAATCCTTTCCGTTTCCCCTTTTTTATTTTTGCTAATAAACCCCATATCTCTATTTTTTTATTTTCTAATTAATAATGTTCTTTGACTTTCGGACAACCAAATATCTAAAAAATTGCTTCAAACAACGGAAATAAATCAATATTAATTAATAATCCCGATTTATTTAAACATGATAAAAATTATTTGATAAAAATTGTAGAAAAATTAGAATTTTTAATATGGAAACGTGAGCTTGAAAAACTGAACTAACACAATAAAAAGTACAAAAATTTGACCGATTTAGGAAAAATGGGAATTTTAAGTTATTTATAATTTCGTGTAAAATTTTTGGGCTATTTAAGAGGTTTACATAGTAGAAATTCGTAAGCCCAACACTTTTTCAAGGAAATTAAAGGAAAATATAATTTGTGACAGAAATCAAAATTTACTTTATAATTTCCTTACGAAACACTCCCATAAATGACAGAATTTTTTAATTGCCAAGATGTTTTCAAGATTATTAAAAACAAAAATGGATTTTAAGTCACAAATTAGGTTTTCCATTTCTATTCATATTCAGGAACAAATGTCTATGGGTTGGTAATTTATGGCTTTATCCGCCCCTAAACAACATGAAAGGCATTTTTGGTACTTGTTTGATTTTAAGAATTTTGCAGGGAAGCTTTAGTTCTACAAAAAAAAACTACCCAGAAAGTCATTTAAAATTAAAATCTTAAAACTTTAAATAACTAAAAGGCACAAATAGGATTAATGGTTTGTTATAAAACAAAAGCGAAAAATAACAATATAAACTTTTATATGAAATTGAAATTTTTACAGTCGGCGCCACAAATTAACACCCGACAAAATTTAATTCACATAAAACGATTAAGAAATACTTTATTTGTTAATGCTTTCTTACCGTAGCGTGTGTTAGTAGTTTTTTGTTTCATTTAGTAATAATTTAGCGCCGACTTCAAGAATTTCAATTTCATGTAAAAATTTATAGTTATTTTTATTTTTTTAACGTTTTTTAGAAGTATATCCAATTTTTTTTTAGAAAAAATTTATTTTTCGATTTTTAGTTTCGAAATAAGTCGAGTTTTTAAGGTCGCAAAAGAGTGTCCATTTTATCCAAAGTTGTAGACAACAATAAATTGAACAGCAAATAATTTTTTGATCCTGAGAACTCTAAATCCTGTTTTGTATGAAATTGTACCAAAAAAAAAGTCCACTACCTTAAATTTTATTAAATTAATTTGATTCGTAGCGGCCCCCAGCACCGGTATTGAAATAACTTGAGACATATAATTTTTTTTTAGTTAACATATTTTACCCTGCATATTGTTTGAAGAAATTAATTTAAAATTCGTAATATACGCCCCCAAGAACGCTCACCCTATATCGATTTGGACAAAATCGGAAAAATGTAAAATTTTTAGGCCCCCTAAAAAGTTATATAAAATGAATTTCAAATTTATAGCCTATGATTCTGAAAAACCCTAATAGCATTTTTGAAAAAATGTGATTCAACGAAAAATTTTCAATCCACCCTATTGAATTTTAAACTCTTACTCTAATCTTAATCTACATCCTCGAAAACCCGCCAATTCTAATTTTTAGACATACTGCATATGCCATATTGAATTTTTTTTAAAAAAAAACTTCAAATTCATTATTTACTATACCCTTCAAACCCCCCCTATACCAATTTTGAATAAAATCGAGAGATGTTAAATTGTTAATTCGCCATATTGAATTTTTTAAAATAATTTGAGATTTGTTATGTACAACCCCGAAAACTCCCCCATATCAATTCTGGAGAAAATCAGACAAAATAATTTTTTTTGTCTTCCATGTAACCAATATTGGCCAAAATAATATAGGACTACCGCTGCAAGTTCCTGAACATAATGCAAAAAATTTAATTTAAATCGGTGCTTACCGTTTCGGAGTAGTTGATGTACATACATAAAAAAATATGCAGCGGTCAGATTTAGAACATCCCTCTTTTAGAAGTCAGTTAAAAACTAATTCTTTTGCGTTTACTTTGGTAGAAATTCCACAATTCTGAGCAACAAATTAACTATTCAGGTTCTTATTTGTTTTAAGTCACTTACTCTGATGTTTAAAGTTAACTACCATGAAGAGGTCGGTGCTAATTGATAGGCCCATCAATAATTACAATTTGTTGATAGGTATATAATATTGTTTATTGATTTTTTAATTCTGAATAAATCACTCTAAGTTTGTATATAATTTAATTTGGAGCGAGTTCTTATTCAGCTATAGCTCACAAATGGAAACTACAGAGTTGCAGTCTGTGAATCACAGAATTACCGACTGAGAATAACTGCATTTTATTGTCTTATTAAGTACATTTAGATTTGACATTATCATCTGATTAATACTAAATTCTCAGAGATAACTAATCGAAAACAGCAGGAAATACAAAAGGACTCATTAAATCATACCATTCCTACATATCAGAAATGATGCAATACTCTGAAATCATAGACCATTGTTAATGTAATATGGAAGTCCATAATCATTTGCATAACTCATAAAATACCTAGATAAGAAAATGTCTAAACCAGATATATCAGTTAAGAATTTTATGCCATGACTATTAGTGATAATGAAATTCCAAAGTAGAAAACTGATGAAGAATGTACAATATGGTAATGATTTCACAAAAGGTACAGAAACATGGTTCCCTAAAAAAATACTATTTGTAAATAAGGATCCACTTATTTTTTTTATGTGTCAGCAGGCTACACAAGGGTAACATAAATAACTGAACATCAGGTCTCTTAAAAAATGATACCCCAATCTAATAACATGCAACGTTATATATTTTCTTTGTCTAAACTAATTTGTTAATACTCTTAAAGTAACACCCTACTAGCTGAATATTATCCAAACAGATTTTATTGCCTCTGTTTTAAATTAGGAAAATAACCCGGATATAATTTTCAAACATAGTTATTTTTAAAAGGAAGTAATTATAATAAAGAATATTTTATAAAGTGGGTTCAATAACAGGAACTTTTATAAATATAAGTTCAATGTTAAGAAAAAGTAAATATTAGGGTTACTAAAAGAAAATGTATCCTTTACTAAATTCAAAAGAAATCAATTAAGGTCAAAGTTACATAAAATATTTACAAAACAGAACATACATTACAAGGGTTAGCCATTAAAAATAGTTTAGAGGCCAAGTAATAATATAAACAAATAACAAAATTGTTGAAGTTGAAACTGCCCACAATTAAGAATTTTTTTATATTTCTTGCTACAAATTTTAAAATTAAAAACCATCTCAAATGAGAACATTACAGGGAATCATATTTTGCAATAAAAATTTTAAATTTTTTTGTAAAAATGCTCACAGGAATCATCACTATTATTGTGATTATGATTAGTACTATGCTCACATTTAAATTTCATAATTACATAAAATTTTGAAAAGATTTTTAGTTATATGAACATTTTCAAAACCTGAACTAATTGATGAAAATTTTAATTATCAATATTCAAATTTCACAATAAATTAGGTAAACTTTTAAAATGTTTTTAAAATTCTAAGAATTCTATTCAAATTGGTTTACTACCTTATTTATTCATTTTACTCATTAAATACAATTTGTTAACACTACAGCCACTTCAGTGAAAAATAAATTAATTTTTTACATTAACTTTGGTGCCTGTAGCAACTATTAGTGCTAAAATAAAAAAGAAAATGCTTACCATTTAGCTCTACTACAGCGGCTTCAGCTGCTTCTGGACTTTCAAATGCCACAAAACCGAATCCTTTGGATTTCCCATCATCTTTACTCATTATTTTGTAGCTTGTGATCTTTCCATATTTTTCAAACATGTTGCGAAGCTGTTCTTCGGACAAGTCCTCTCCAAAGTTCTTCACATATACATTAGTGAAAAGTTTGGCTTTTTCTCCAAGCTCCTTCTCCCTTTCCTTGCGGGGGATGAAACGTCCAACGTAAACCTTCTTTCCGTTGAGCAACATTCCGTTAACCTTTTCGATGGATTTATTGGCGGCTTCTTCAGTTTCAAAGTGGACAAAACCATAACCCTTGCTCTGTCCACTCTCGTCCTGGGCTACTTTACAGCTTAGGATGTTGCCAAAGGCAGAGAAGGTATCATACATAGCTTTATTGTCAATAGATCGATCTAAATTTTTAATAAATACATTTCCGACCCCAGATTTCCTCAAAGAAGGATCACGTTGAGACCACATAATACGAATGGGTCTTCCTTTTATCAAGTCAAAATTCATTGTATCTAAAGCCCTCTCAGCTGAAAAAAATTAAAAATATATTTTACATCTTGAAGCAGGTTTTTTATTTAAATATTTGATATGTAAATCTTTGAAAAAATGTTCACCTATAAAAATTGAATAAAAAGCGATTGTGGAAAAATCATAAAGCAGAAAAAGATTTAAATTTAGCAGATTTTTTCTGCAAAATAGAAATTTCATCATAAATTTAAAAAATTTATGGGAAAATCGAACCTAGTAATAAATTTGTAATTTCCTCAGTAAATATAATTAATTTTTACATATAAAGAGTTCCTTTCAGTCATGTACCATTAAAATTTGTACTTGGTATACTATGAGTTTGCAGTAGAAACATGTTAATTTTTGTCTCCAGGTATTAAGTAAGACTCAATGATCAAAGTATTAAAATATATAGAATTTTTTTGTTAATTTTCCATTTTGCAAGACAAAAAAAAATTTAAATTAGGTAACCACACAAACTGCAGGAGTTAAATATCTGTTGTGACACTGTTATTCATCCAAGTATTAAGAACAGAAACTAAACGCCCCAAGATCCATCATTTAAAAAGTCCTTTACACCCAGATAACAAATACCTTTACAATCTATATCATATCAAAATAAGTGAAAATGCTGTTTAAAGTGTCTAGAAGACTAACTGAGAATGCAGCTCAAAATAATTTAATTTCACCATTTTGTATGGCCAAATTATTGCCACCTTTAACAAGACATCCACCTAACTAGAGCATGTACAAAGCTTGTACAAATGTTTTTTTGCAATATTATTAAATGAAAATTTATAAATCCTACATGAATTTATTTAGCACTACAAAATTCATTGTTTTTTTAACTGTATAATATACCCAAATTCCTGTAGTATAATAAATATATCTAAGTGTCCAACAGGACAAGATGTTTTTAATATTAATTCTCATGATATTTAGATTTTAAATCAAATATAAGCAAGCAGACCTTAGGCTTTAGCCATTTGGGCCATAGTGACTAATAAAATTTATTATTGTTTGTTGAGGATTTTTCTTATATAAAAGTCCAATTTTCCATTGATTTCATTTTAATATCAACTATTTACACTTTTAATCTTTCAAATTTATTTAATCATATGCAGAATTGTTATATCAATAGCCTTTTGTAGTGAATAACTACATCACTTTATGTATGGAAGTACCGAAACAATAAGGGCAACTACCAGCAACTGAGTGACCAAATAGTGTCAAGATTTTAAAGACTTAATGTAAAAACAGTACTTTAGAGTAATCTGAATAATACACAATACATCTCATCTGTTGCTAAAAGATGAGTAGGACAAAAGGAACACTATTATTTTGCTTTTATTTTTTACGATATATTGCCCTCGTTTCATGTTTTTAACTCAATTGCATTCACTTTTTAGTAGTTTCGAGAGTAAAGCAGTACAATTGCCACTTATTATTATATTTTGACTTTGTTCCTCAGTTCCTTCCATTTTCAGAAACTGGTTAATTTCAAACTTATAAGCGAAAATAGTAACAGAGATGCCAAGGTTTTATACTTATATTTTTAGAGGTACCCCCGAGGAAATAGAAAAAAAAAACAGGCCTAGTGAGCAACAAGGTATCAAGACTTTGTGAATAGTACAGGATGTTTCTCGCACACAATTAGTTGCAAGATGCACTAGCCTGTGAATCAAGGACAGTGATTAAGATCCAATCTACCATGTATATAAAAAATCATTAATTTTATGTTTTGCCAAAATAATTGTAACTGCCCTTATTTTCCAAGTTCAAAGTTTAATTATGAACAATGATTAATAAGTAGTATATTATCAAAAATTGATTGTTTTTTTCATGTTTTCTCACCCGTCGTTACACCAGAGTATAGAACTATGTTCTAGATTTTACTTTACATTACTTTTAAAACTGTCATGAAAGTCTAGAAGTAAAAATTCAGGTTTTAATCATACTTTTTAAAAATTGAAACAACTTAAATGCAAAATATAAATAATACACAAATAAAATTATAATAAATCTAAAACTAGCATAAAAAACAAATATATATTTAATAAAAAAGCTATTTTATAAACATTTTTAACCATCGTTTTCTCGGAATGCAAGAAATTCAAATTATTGTTATTTGTAACAGTATAACTTTTCCTTGGACTGAAAAGTGATTGTAACACGTGTGAATGGATGACTCATGGTCATTGATGCTTGACAAAGAAAGGGTAACCAACAATTTTTACCATATGGAAACTTACCATCGGCGGGCTGCTGAAAATTAACGTATGCATACCCTAAGGACCTACGAGTAATCAAATCCCTGCAAACCCGGATAGACAAAACGGGCCCTGCAGTGGAAAACTTCTCGAACAGCATTGCTTCTGTAATATCAGAATGTAAATCCCCGACGTACAAAGACGCCATGGGGTAATTCGGAGCCCCTTGATTCATTTTGGCCTATTAGAACGATGATTTAGATAGTACTAAAGTCACGACACGACAAATACACAGATTAACGAATGCTATGCTCCCGTAACATATAAAACGAAATTTAAAAAAATCGTTTATTTAGGGTTTTCCACTGTTTTTCGATTTTTTTGTTTTTTTAGTAAAGTTTTTTTAGTTTTTTTTTGTATTTTTAATTGTATTATTTCACTTTTTTTGTAGGGTGGTTGTGTGTCGTTAGAACACGGACACAACCACACGCTCACACCACTACTTTTAACAAAATGGAGCGTAGAATGGCTTTGTGCGCCGCCTTTTAAAGCTTACGGAAGTGACACCATTTATGAATTGTCAATTTTGCCGCCACAAATTCAAAACTTCATATCTATAAATTTAAAAGGAATATAACTATTTGAAATTAAAAAATTGCGTTTCTTTATATAATTTTAAAAAATTGTCACGAAGATTATACCAGCAAGTTCTAACTCTTCAAAAAACTACGTTTATATATGAATTCCTTAATTTATTTTAAAAGTACCGCTCTTATAGACCATGGCTACCAACAATAAAAACAATATCCGCCACTCGAAAGGTACGTTCGAATATTCATTTAACCATAAATGTTGATGGCGAATGACCACGTGGTACCAATTTCTTTTTGTTAGTGGAAACTATAAGTATTTTACGTTGAAGTAGGAATTCAAGCTTTACGAGTACTTATTGCGTCATTTAATAACAGCTCCTTTTACTTTCAAACGTATAAATTAGGGACCAACATCACACATGCAGTAATTCGAGTGATATGTTCCGTTACTTACTCGAGACTTTGGCTTCAGTGTAAAACCCATAGACATAGTAGAGAAACCTAGATTTAATGTGCAATCTGCATCTTTTGGTCAAGTTTGTATATAAATTGTAACAATAACTCTTTTCAGTCACACAAATTAAAATCGATTAAGAAACCTATGTCTAAACTATACATGGCAGCTTTCCATTAATCAGATTTAAGGTTAATCTATAGTATAAACCGTATTTAAATTTAAGTTTACAAGTACCTACTTATAGGCCCCTCTGTAGAAAAATCATAAATCAGTCAGCGCAGATCAGAATTTAACAAATTGAGGTTTGGCAACTATTTTTGAACGATTGGCGAAGACTAGTTTCTGACTGCTCAGTGAACAGCTCATTTTTGAAATAAAATGAAATGAAATAATTTATTAGCCATAAGACTGATACTTCAGCATTGGTTTCGTCAACAGTATACAATTAAATAAAAAAATATATACATAACATCCTTAAAGCTAGAGAAAACAAGAAACAGTCATATTAGTTAGTATTATAAAATACTTGTTATAATATGGAAAATGTAAAATAACTTAATCTAATGTTTAATAATAAAAGCCACAGATTAAAATCCTAAAACAACTAACAGGAAAGAAAAAAATAAAACGATAAGAACACAATCCGTCGCACTGGTCAGCGAAGGACGTAACGAGATAATCACTCAGTATACAGCAAAAGAGGCAGTATATCCTACAGGCTTAAGTATTCATTAAAAGAATAAAATGATCCCTAACAAGAATTTTTTTTTATTACTGTTTGATATGTTTTTTAATTTTGCAGGCAATTTGTTAAACAGAACAATGAAATTATAAATTGGGGATCTCTCAAAGAATAAGACCAAATATCAACCTCAGTATTCTTTTCTGAGCCAAAAACACTCTATTCGCCTCACACCCTCTTCCCCAAGACATGACATTGTTTGACAGATGACTGTATGCTAGAGAATAATACACAGTCAGCAGTCCAGCCCGGTCTAGCAATGACCTCATCTGCAAAAAAGGTAGAATTTAATTTTTTACAAACATGTTCAATATGGGAAAAGAAATGCAGCGAATCCCCAAGCCACGTGCCTAAAAATTTAGCATAAGCTGAGATTTCAATATTGTATATTACTTTATCCTCTACAAGCAATGGTTTTTTAATACTGAAATTTATATATACAGTCTTTGTCGGGTTAAGTATTAACTGATTACACTGACACCAAATCTCCAACTCCTCACATACCCTCCCGCTGTACGCAACAGCTCCTCTGGGGCATCTCCAGATATAGCTATCGTGTTATCATCAGCAAATATAACCAACTTTCCCCAACTGATGAATCTAGGTAGGTCGTTAACATAAACCATAAACAAGAGAGGCCCCAAAACCGACCCCTGTGGCACACCCAAGGCGACTTTTTTGTAATCTGATTTACTTTTTTGGTATCGAACAAACATACTCCTATCAGACATATACGAGTCGATGAGTTTTAGGATATTTCCTCTTATACCCGAAGCAAAGAGCTTTCTCAATAAGAACTCTCTACTCACAGTATCAAACGCACTTGTTAAGTCAAACATTAGACACATCACATACTTGCTCCTGTCGAGCTCTGTATATACAAAATTAAGTAAATCACAGCATGCTGTCTCGATGGATTTGTTCTGTCTGAAACCATGTTGGCAAGGAGTAATAATTGAATTCTGTCAGTATAGATATTAGCCTGTAATTGATCGGGTTGTGAGGATCATCCTTTTTATATATTGGCGTAACTGCCGCCTCTTTAGTATTTGAGGAAAAATGCCCTCTGAAAGTGGTCTGTTTATTAAATATTTCAAGGGAAGTGCGACAGATTCTGAAATTAATTATAAAATTTGAGGACTTGTACTATCGGAACCTGAGGAGCGTTTGTTCTTTAACGAATTAATAGTCGATACTATCCTTTCTTGAACTACCGCAAAAACTACTATTGTTTGAGGAATTTATTCTATAGTTGTTGCTGGTAAGGACATGTTTCGACCGTAGGCCTCAAACAAATTCAACTTGGTAACAGAGCTGAAATATTCAGCGAAGTGGTTAGAAACCTCCTGAGGGTCATCACTTATACCATCGGTGAAGCGCAAAGCGATGTTATGGTTTGTTACCCTTTTCTGTCTATTAAGATTTTGGTTAATACAATTCCATATTTCCTTCGTTTTGTTGGTTGCATTATTTATGTTGTCTCTATAATAAGTTTTTTTTTTGCGTTTTGTATACTCCGCCTATAATCTTTTTTTTTGTTGCGATAAAGCATCCTATGTTCGGTACTGTCTATATATCATTGTAAGAAGTAAAGATTATTCAGTTCCTTTCTTTGTCTTGCCAAAAAAGGAACATACCACGCATTAGTTTTTATCATCGATTTTTTGTAACTTCGTCTCACTCCCAACGGACAACTCAAATCCAAGTAATGGCCCACAGTAGATGAAAACTCCGACCAGGCAACATCCACGCTTGGAAGTTCCAATAGAAAAGACCAATCAACACGCTCTAAAAGATCTGGAAAGTGTGATAAGTTAGTAGGGCTTAAATTTCTGCCCACCCTAACTTCTGCTGTGCGATGATTGGTTACCTCAAGATCATAAGAAACACTAATTATATGAGCGAAGTGGTCTGCCAAGTGAGGATTTATTAACTTGCAACTATAATTAAACCTTGGCAGGTTAGTGCAGACATAATCAATGACACTCCCACACAGATTACCAAATCGATTTAATGCAATTCTAGTAGGCAAGTATGTCGTTATTTCCAGATTAAAAGAATTAAGAATAACATATAGAATTGTTTTTGTGCTTGTATCCTCAGAATAGTCTATATTTAAATCATCAGAGACAATTACATACTGTGAATATCCCAACAGTAACTCTATGGCCCTAAAGAAAACATTAGAGAACAACTCGACATCACCCGCCGGTGGTCTGCATACACAAAGGACAGACAGTTTGTCAGAAATCAACAAACCACACATTTCTACGCAGCATTCTACAGATAAGTCATTTAGCCGTTTTATGGGTTTTTGGTTTCCCAGGGTGCCATTCT
This sequence comes from Diaprepes abbreviatus, assembly GCA_034092305.1. Taxonomy (NCBI): domain Eukaryota; kingdom Metazoa; phylum Arthropoda; class Insecta; order Coleoptera; family Curculionidae; genus Diaprepes; species Diaprepes abbreviatus. The sequence continues at coordinate 17,404,903 of JASJET010000031.1, forward strand.
TAACAAAAATTGCACACCTACCATGCTGATGGTCAGTCCGAGAGAAGCGAGATACCAATGAGAAATGAGGAATATTCACCTGAATTACGTCATCGTTCGCCAACCAGTGCTCAGTCACACAATCCATCAATCTCCTCAGGATCAGTAAACACAATAATTTCGTCAAGTTTATTGAGAATACTCCGAACATTCACATGGCTGACCGTGATACTATAAGCAGAGGCTTTACAAGCAATGCCCAAATTAGCACCAGCAGATCTAGCTGGGATAGTCGCGGGTACAAAAAATTTGAAGATACTCCACTGTTTGAAGGAATTTGCGAGCTAAGTAGTTTTCCTTACCGCTTGAAGAATTTACAACGTTTGAAACTATTTCATTTATTATTTCACTTATTACCTCTGATTTATTTAATAAGTTATTTTCATTTTGATCGGTACCAATTAAGACATTACTCACATTACAATCTAAGCCTTTTGAAACATTATAAAAAAGACTATTATCATTATATTCTAGGAGCGATTTTAAAACTATTTGCTTATCGAGACATCCATACAAGATATACTTCGCTAACAACTTACAACGCGTATATGTACTAAACCTATAGTGTCTTGCTTTTCTGAAATTAGTAATTATTCGAATTGATTATATATATATATATATATATATATATATATATATATATATATATATATATATATATATATATATATATATATATATATATATTAATGTAAGTTTGTAAACACTGCAAGAAACGATGATACATGTTAGACCTTGAAATATCACACTTAATACAAATTATTAAATTTGTATATCTACCCACAGAAAATAAAGTATCCAAATAATGTTCCTGGATACACATCACTTTATTCAGGTTCAAAGATAGTACAACGGTATCCTTCGTATTACAATGTCTTGTCCTGTCAAATATACAGTTTGACAACTCTTTAAGGTCCGCACCAGGGTCACCCACCCCTCGACAGAGTATGAGTTATTACATAGAATATTTTTTAGCATTGGAGGGCAATTATGTGCAGATCCGTCTCCAACTATTATAACCTTCTTCACCGCTCTACTCTTGATAGGATGCACTACTTGTCCAATCTGCAATTTGTAACATTACACGTCTGCGATCCTGCTGCCGAGACGACAGGTTCCATTGCTCCTAAGCACCGGGTATCAATCATACACCGTCTCACCTCAGTATGCGTACCGGAAGAAGTTCAATCTGTATACTTGCAGATACAGACGTTGGAAAACCCTTCGTTTGTGTTGATACAGAATTTATTTCTGGCCTTTTTTTTAGGTTCAGCTACCTCCGACTTGAAAGATTCGATAATTTTGGTTATTTTTTTATTTCATTTTTTTTTTATTTTTAAGTTCTTGAAGCAGAAAGTCAACTTTTTTTTGTTTAAGAGGCATTTTGACTCAAGATTTTCATTTTTAACCAACTAATCCGCCAATTTATTTCTTAAATCAAATATTAGATTTTCTGATAACCTTTGAAATACCGGCGGTATTTGATCTTAATAATCTTTTAAACAGGTTACTAGGATCAGCATCTGCCATCTTGAGATATTTTAAAAATAAATATATACCTTTGAACATACCCCTGTAGAAGTAGCATAACGTCAGAACTAAGGCCCGGTTGTTTGAACGCTGAATAACGTAATAATATTCTTATTTATATTTGAAAAAGTGTTGATAAACAGTAGATATTTAATTTCTTGGTACAGACATACCGATTTTATGCTATCCTTTTCTAATTGCATTATTTAAACGAATATCATCGGTACGTCAATTCTGAAAACAAACTATGAATATATGGTTGCCTAAATTATTATTATTGTTATTTTCAATATGTCAACAATATCTAAGAAAATTTACCGATAAAAATAACTTTTTATATCCTCTTTTTGTTAATATTAATTGTAAACTTAGCATTTATAGTAATTTCTAACATTTAAAAATACCGAAAAAAGTCACGACAAGCAATTAAACTGAAAAACAAGATAAGTAAATATCTTTATGTCTGTAAAACATCAAAAAAGCGTCTCCTTCACCGACCATAAACAGCCTTCAAACAAATCTATTGTTGTTTAAATCTAGAGTATGATCGAAGATATATACATGTGTGCTGTACTGAGTGAAAAGGTAATATTAGTTCGTATATGGTCTCCTTTAGAATTTGTACGTTTTTGCGCCCCTGTTAAAGTGATAATGAATGACAATTATCGATAATAATGTTCGTTATGATTTGAGTTGTTGTTCGCTTCATTAAGACTAGGCGTAAATTATGAAGATTTTTTATATGTACGTACATGTCTGTATGAGTTAATTTTTATTATGGTACAGTTATGGGGAGCTAAAAGACCAAATTCAAAAGTCGAAAAATGAGGTAATGGAATTAATCCTTTTCATATATGGTCAGGTGTCCCCCCCCTTTACAATTAAGAGTAACTGACTAAATTAAGAATATAAAAAAATATGATGCCGTTTAATTATCAAAAATATTGTATTATATCCTGTCCTAATTTGTGCTATTGCGATATTGTTTTTAGGTTTTGCTTTAATTAGCCTATTTTTTAAAGTTTAAATATGTTTCTGTTTAAGACTACACTAATTAACACATTTATTTTCAAAATTATCAACAAGGTGTTTGTCAACAACAATCTACATTGTGTGATTTTTTCACTAAATGAAAGAATTAGTGGAAGAATACCAAGAATAATGAAAGAAGTAAGTACATATTATTTTATCTTCGCCAGAAGAAACTATGAAAATTAACTTATATAAAACCTGTATATTTAGATACAAAATAGAGATAAAAATGAAAACTTAAAACCTAACATCAAAAAATTTTGCCGATCTTTCCTGAATATGTATCTAAATCATCTGTATCTGTTAGCAGAGACCTCACTAGTCGAATTTATATAACCCTAGGGGTGATTTATGAATTTAATTATTAGTAAGGTCAATTAATAAAAAAGAAAACGAAATGCATCTCTAATGTCTAGTATTCTTATTTTTTTTTTGGTAGGTGTGCAAAGAAGAATCATTAATACACTTGAGCGAGAAAAAAATGGCTTAAAATGAATATATGCATAAAAGCATGCTTGGAAATAAAAAAACTTAGAAATAAAAGATAGCAGAACATTAAAATGTAACATAGGCCTTTTTAAAATTAAACCAAACACAAGGTTTCCAATGTGGGATACGAAGTTTGCATATATTGATAATGCTGATAGATAATAATTACATCAATATGGTGAATACTGACAGGTTCTCGAATATGTCGGTTTACTAGTCGCGAACAGTGAAAGTGTGAAACAGTTTTGATTGCTTCAATATGACAAAATACCTATTTTAATTGGGTAAAGAATGTCATATTTAACCAATCAGAACATTTTCGCTGTTCGCTGCCTCATCGTTGACCTCAATCCGTTTGAACTTACGGAAAAATAGTTCGGGCATGGGATTATCTAAATACTGCTTTAACCGTAGGGAATATTATGCGGCGTTGACAATGATCTTCTTTTTCGTTGTTTCCAGATTCTGCATTTTGCCCTCTTGATGTTGAAGATTGGGTCGGGAACTTCCGCTGACTTATTGGCTGCTTTATATAAACGCGCTTTTTAATAATGATATTGATAATAATAAGACGACTTTGTTTGATCTTCTGCATTTCAAATGCTTCCGGTTGTATCTTTCCTCTAATTGTGTTTGGAACTCCTCCACAATTTTGAGTATTCGTTCCAGCTGATTTCTGGTGGCAGCCATCATTTAAGATCATCAGGATCATCCATATACAGAAGATGATTTAGTCTTACCACTTGTTCACGATCGTTCTTAATATTGAACCCACATCTGGTGGAATTTAAACGGTGTGATGGTGGGTTCATGGCAAAGCAGAACCATAACGGGCGTAATGGATAAGACGATTTCAGTATTAAGAACAATGGTGAAAATTGGTAAGACCAAATCATATTCTGTATATGGATGATATTAAATTGATGGCTGGCATTAGAAATCAGCTTGAACAGGCGTTTAAAATTGCGGAGGAGTTCTCAAGCGATGTAGGAATGCTGTTCAGCTTTGATAAATGCCGCATTTTAAATGCAACTAAAGAAAAGATACAACTGGGAACATTTAATGCTACTATTACGGCAATGGTGGCAGAACAGGTTTATAAATACTTGGGTTTAAAACAGGCGCAACGGATTCACAAGCGACCTATGAAGACATAATCAACCAACGAGTTCATAAGACGGGTGAAGCAGGTATGCGAACTAGTAAAAATCTATTTAAGACTCTCAACATCTATTTGTGTTCTGCACTCAGTTTCTCTTTAGAATTGTAAAATAGAGCGGGAAGGACATGGAAATGCTGTCAAAAGCATAGAAACATCATTTTCGTACTACTACTGAACGGACATTACTGCCAAGATACCAGAGAGGAAGAAAACTGGTGTATATTGGTAAATAATTCTTTTGTGCTACACTGGCCAATATGCGATACACACGATTCAGCACCACTGCGGTTGAGGAACCATTAACTGACATCTCATCACCGACCAGACCAAGAGAAGCTTCAAGCCTGGCTTTATAAGCCCCTTCATAAATGACATTCAAAACCTAAATAAACTACAAGGAACTTGCTAGACAGCATAGAAAGAAATTTGTGAAAGTCCTGACAAATGATGATTGTTTCTGTTTTATTTATTCTAGAAGACAATTACAACCATTTCTCGTGGATACCTTGCAAAGATAAATAATGAAGGAGGACTTCTTTTTCTTGCTTTTCCTCATCGGTGTATTGACCAATTATCCATCGTTCTTTCCTACATTGTGAAAAGCAAGAAAAAACGTGTTTGAACTTTTGGGGAGGGAGGCAGGAGTTTGAGCTGACTGTGCGATGTAAATGGGGAATGCTTGTTGTAGGGAAAATCCTATTGTGTATAAGGGGAAGTTTGTGCGTGGTTGCATGGTCTATGAAGAGAGGGGTGATTCTTCCGCACAAATCGAACCTCTATATATTAAAAGAGAAGTGGCGGGTGATGAACCCTGCATTCCGATTTGTGGGGCGAAATTCACACCTCTCTCTATAGAGTACTCAATCACGCACAAACTTTCCCCAGTGTACATTAACTATTATGAGCATTTCCCACTTATATCGCACAGATAGCCTAAAGCCTAATTTTTGTCTCCAAAGACACAAACCACGTATTTTCTCACTTTTTGTGAGAACTCATCTATGCACGTTTTGCTGCTTTGACGACGGAAACGGAACCGATATATAAGAGTTGTCCAAAGTCTCCATTCGACACTTATTTAGAGTTAGAACGATCTTTCTGAATAAATAACATAAACTCCCCCATTTCAGGCGTAAGTTGTGAGTCCTCCGGGTGTCGGACCTGTGTCCCCGAAAGCCCAAAGTTCTCAAAAATTTCTCACTTGTGTGATTCTCTATATCTCTATATGACAAGTTGACCACCCGCCATTAGTATATCTTTCTCTTTCAATACACAGAGATCCAATTTGTGGGTCAAAAATCACTCCTCTCTTTGTAGAGCATGTAACCAAGCTCAAAGTTAACGAGCCTTCCCCCTAACACCGCACAATCAGTTCAGATTCCCTTTTTTGTCTCCAAATATCCCAGCCACGTTTATTCTGACTTTTCAGAAGTGCGCGTTGCGCAACTATGATTGATTCAAGAATCAAAATGGAAGTCAAACAAGTTTAAAGTTAGTCCGCATAATACTCCCACCTTTGCTACACCTCATTCGACCCAGCACGCTTTCGCTCTTTTTTTTTCTGATTTACTCTAGAGAAAATCATTTTTGTTTTACGTTTATTATTTTTTTTTGTGAAGGAGGAGAAAGGCGGTAGCTTATTAAACCTTCAATTCTAAAACATTGGAAGCACTACAAAAAATCATCTAAATGATCCTAGCCTTCTTTAAACAAGCTGTAAAAATTTTACAATCTAGAGGATTAAGAGTAAAACGTTATCCACAGCGTACCTTCTTTAATAGGGGATAGAGATTTGCGTAATAAATTTTCGATCTTGCAAAAGGTTCTATTTTACGAGAAACTCGAATAAAAATTTAAAACGTAAGGGATGACATTTTAAAAAGGGTGAATTTATTTAAATCTTTGCATGTTCTAAGATGTATGGTAATGACAGCCATTTTTATATAAACAAAAAAAAACTTTCGTTTTATTGAAAAGTGATATCTTTTTATACTACTCGTATATGAAATTTGACATAAACGAGATATATAATGTTTTCCTACAACTTACAATAAAGAAAATTTAGGTCGAAATTATTAATAGTTAGAACTAGAATCTGGGCTCAAAAATTACCAGCATAACAGGAGTATAGTATGTAGGAGATAGCTCACACTAAATAAAATTTTTCAATTAAGCTCCAGAAATAAAACTAATTAAATTTTTCATTTCGTTAACACAGGGGCAACAGCAATGAGAGATTTAAATCATCTAGATAAAAGATTAATTTCCCATGTCAGTTTTAAAAATCAACGATTGGATCATTTTCATGTCGTTAGCATAATTTCCACATTTAGATTAAGTAAAAACGGATTAAATCTGATCAGTGATTTTGTAGCTGACAACAGTGTTACTTGTTAATTTCAATTCCCAATGTCAATTATACTTTTCCAAGTCATTTAATGTAACGAAATGTAATTTTCATTCAGAGAAATTCTGGCTTTAACATTATTGAACTGGTACAACAAAAATCTTTCAAATTGTACATTTTATATGTTGAAATGTAGCCCAAGAAATAATAAATATTTGAAGGGTAAATAATTATACAGAGCTGAGAAATAAGGATCATCTAACAAGTATATAATCACCGTAATGGTGAAACGCATACTGAGCAAGTTTCGGATGCCTGCTCGTATTCAAAGGGGGTCATTAAATTTACACAGGACCAGCATCAGATTTACAGGCTGTGTGGTATTTTAACTGTAGAGATCCTCAACTTTTTTGTTTGTTGCTCATAGGGGCGAATCCAGTCTTTCCTTGGGTAGAAGGAGGGGCGATAACACAAGAGTATCGAAATTACCCCCCATCCTATTCATATACAAGACAATGCAGTATGACAGGCGAAGACTTGACAGAATTAAGTCAATTTGGGGGGGGGGAGCAGCGAGATCCAGGGGTGATTGCACCCCACCTCTCACCTGGCTGCTCACACCTATTTAATACAATGTAATCTTTACAAACAATGTCCATTGGGCTATACTGATATAAGACAACTGCAATATGTTGCATCTCTGAAAGTCATGTTGGCATACTTTATTTTACTTTTAAATATATAATACATAGTTTTTTAAAAATTGAACAAGTTTAGGTTTTTTTAACTATAGAGAATGTTTTAGTTTTCAAATTTAAATTAAATAAAACAATATGGGATATCATGGTGTATCGACAGAAGCTTTAAGTATAAATGACGAATTATCTGAACTAATTGCGTGACCTCTTTGAAAGCATCTTCTATTCCTATATTATTCAAAATGATATCCTGAGCGTTTATATGTTAAATGATGTTATATGTCATCAGAATGGACACTGCCAAAGTAGATAACCAAAATTGCATATATCATAACGCCTCTGTAAAGCAAACACCTCCGGCCAACATCATTCCAATATTTAAAAAAAAAGGAACTATTTTCACTATACATGCTCTAAAAAAAGTAACAAACTTTGTATAGACAGTAGGCGTCAAAATCAGAAAAGACTTTTCATAAACATAGCCTCGAAAATTTCTTTTAAAGAAGCTATTAAAAATACAAAAAATCTGGTTCTAAAGAGAGGATATTGGCAAGTAGGCATTCAAGATAAAGATAAAGAAAATACTGCTTTTTCCACTGGCGCTGGTCTGTATCATTTTAATATTATGCCATTCGGACTCTGTAACGCTCCTGCCACTTTGAGCGACTAATGGAAACAGTACTGCGAGGTCTTAGATTGAAAACAATTCTAGTCTACCTTGATAATGTCATGGTTATGGGAAAAACATTTAATAAACATCTGTACAATCTACAGGAAGTTTCTGCAAGAATTAAAAGCGCTAACCTTCGACTTAACCCCAAGAAGTGCTTACTGTTTCAACAAAAAGTCGACTTTCCTGGATATGTAGTATCACCTGAGGGAATCCATACGGATGAAAAAAAAATCAAACAATAAAAGATTGGCCCAGACCACGTGACCACCCTAAATTAAGAAGGTTTCTCGGGTTATGCACATACTATAGAAGATTCGTAGAAGATTTTGCCAATATTGATTCATCCTTGCATAAGCTTACTGAAGAAAAGATCCCTTATCAATGGAATTTTGATTGTGATCAAGCTTCCGAAAACTAAAGGCTGTCTTATGTCCTAGTCCAGTTTTAGGCTACCCACAAGATCATTAAAAATTTATATTGGATACGGATGCCAGTAACATAGGGGTAGGAGCGGTATTGTCCAAGATATAGGATGGCCAAGATCGAGTTACCGAATATTTAAATGGAGTACATTCAAAACCAGAAAGAAGAACTGCTCCTCATGATCAAAACTGTCCAATATTTTCATAAATATTTGTATGGACAGGAGTTTTTAATAAGAACAGACTACGCAGGTCTAAATGGCTCCTAAATATGAAACAGCGTCAAGGACAAGTAGCAAGTTGGCTTGAGAAGCTACAACAGTACATTTTCGAAATCAAACATAGACCAGGAAGTTTGTATAAAAACGCAGCTGCCTTGTAAAGAAGACTTCCCTGGTAACACAATCTGCTCGTCAGATAATGCTGCAGAAATGACATACTATCTTGACAGCATATTTACAGCAGAAATTCGTAAGACACTGCAATCCGTGAATAATTCCAAACGATCTACAATAGAATTACGTACGTTTCTTCCGATTTGTTTTCTAAAAAAGTAGAGCAGATTCATAAGTAAAACATTTGCAACATATCAGTAAGATGGTGTACATCAAAGACAGGGTATTTCAAGCCGTATGATGAGTGCATCAGTTTTGCCTAATTAGTTCGGAAGATTCTGCTCGTATAATTTAGCGTTTTTATGTGCATGAAATTAATTAAGATTTGTGACAGGCATTTTTAAGTCTCTGCAGGTCAGATGCGGAGTATTAATTCATGTTAGATATATATGGCCGAAATAAGTCAGATTTGGGTAAGTTTCTGCTTTAGATAAATCTCATTTCAAGAGCAGATTAGATGATCAGATTTACAGCAGAAGCAAGACACGTTCTGCTGTACAGAAATGATCCGTTACTGCATTTTATATTCGTTCTGCAGAAATAAATCCGACCTGTGGTAAGTTTCTACATATAGCTTCAGTAACCAAGAAGCAGAAGTTTTTATACTAAAATAAAAGCAAATTGAACGAAAATTTTATAACTGCCGCCATTATCAACATTAGGCTTGTTCGTACGTAAATTACAAACCAGTCGGCTCCAATTAGAAAGATTACTCGGGTGACAGTTTGCCAACTGTTTTGGATGATTTGATTGGCGCTGACTAGCTTCTGACTATTCTGCGAACGGAGCTGTTGGAGTATAGAACGAAGCGCATGCTCGCAGCCGAGCACTTTCCTCGTTGATCTTATTCTTTCTTTCATTGTTAACATCTAACCTTTTTTGTTCTGGGGTTCACATAGGTAGCGTCTGAAACTATTTCACAAAATAGTAGATGGATCTTTTGTGAACTATTTTTCGTGTTTTGTGGCGAGAATTTCGTGTTCTGCATCGATAACAAAATTTACAACACTGAATAATTTACAGTATATAGTATTCCTGGGTTTACACGGACTACTTGTAACAGGTAATATTATTTTTATTATTTAACAATATAAATATATAAGTTGTTTTTTCCTGTCATATATTAGGGGTCATTAATACAGCGAACTGAAGTCTCTTCTGCATGCAGAGGTGTATCAGCACCAGATGATGACAATTATGTTAATATTGATTCATTAGTTATCGTTAATTTTTTTCTGAAACAACATAACCTTCTTCAACCTTGGTGGTTAGTACCTCTCTCCGGAAGGAACTTTAATTTGCTGAAGACTTTCTTGGTGAGATTTTTTTGAAAGTCTGTTGACACTTCTCAGGAGGTGCTAAATTAAAATCTCTCTTCACCCCCACTAATATCGGGTATTGGTGCATAGTTGTATGAATCAGTAAATGAATTTTTCCTATATATTGGGTATTAGTGCTACAGATCATAAAAATGAAAAGCTTTCTAATAAGAGGTTGAGGGATATCGAGGAAGCATCACAGTAAATATTCATGCTCTGTATAGTAGTCTTGGTGGTTGGTGTATTTCTATAGGAGAGACTGGATTTTGAAAGCAATGTTTGACTTGAGGAAAAAGTATGAATTTTCTAAAAATTTCAAGTAGTTCTGTAGAATCTTTAATATTTTATCTGCATTCTATTCCGAAAAATGGGTCTGTAAAGAAAGTATTTTTACACATTACATTTTCATCCTTTTCACCCACTCAGCATATACTCATGGTCGATATCGAAACGTACATTTTAAAATACAGAGACATATATCACATGTTAACTAATTTTTTTTCTCTTGCATATATTGTGAATAAAAATACAAGAGTATAAGCATTGTAAGTGTTTTTATTAAAAATTTATGTGAGATGGACAAAAAAGAATTAACCAGTGATGTATCTATTTTAAAATGTAGGCTTCAATACCTTATGTGAGTATATGCTGGATGGGTGCGAAAACTGAAAACGTAATGCATAGAAATACTTTGATTATTTTTTAAAGTAAAATGCAGATAAAATCTTAAGGATTCCATGGAACTCCTTGAAAATTTCCAAAAATTTATTTTTTTTAGTTACACATGTATTATATAATGTGACATAGGATTTATTAGAACAATATCATTTTTATTTTGGTGTAGTCAGGTATAATTTCACCTTAAAAAAAGTAAGTTTTGAAAGAGTTATGTACAGTAATGTGCTAATTTTTCATTATACTTTCTAAAGGTTTAAAAAAATTTGAAAAACTAACTTTACTGCTGTATAGCTCTCTCAAATTTTAATGTTTTTCAAAGTCTTCACCACATTGCAAGTTGGGTGAAAAGAAAAATTGTTGAAATACTTAAGTCAATGATTTCTATGGATATGAATATTTTTTTTAAAGGCTGTATGCTAATAATCTGAATTTTAATTTATTCCATCCTCTAAATTAGCACCTTTTGTATATTATAAGGATATATTTGGAGATTGTACAGCAAAATACCTACAAAATAATTGATTCTCTAAAAAGTTGACAGTTCACTATTTTTAAATGTTAACTACTTTGAGGTGGCCTACCTGCAGTGATTATACAAAATTATTACATTTATATGAATTAGATTCAGAAATGATACTCTTTATTAAAAAAAAAATCATTTGTTTAGAAATGAAATGTGGACTCTTTTCCACAATATCTGGCCAAATAAGACCTTGGTTAAAGAAAAAGTTCTAAACAATTGACATTTAATTGATAAAGAAATATAAAAATACATTTCTTCAGATTTTGAATAAGAGTAAATGCCGACTTTCGAACAAAATTATATGAATAGTTTAAAACTTCTTATTTGGTTAAATTTCCTTGAAGAAGTTTGCATATTCCATTATTTTTAAATTATGATTTCCTGTGGACGAATAGTAATATTTCTGCTTCTGATCTAATGAAAAATTGTGAGAAACTTTTAGAAAAACTTCATTTTTGAAATATAATTAAAAAAAATTTGTTGTGAGGTATACAGTGACTTGAAAAAATTATTTCTACAATCATGGGTGGATCGCCTTTCATCTTTTGGTATTATGTGTGGAATGTAAATAAGTGGTTGAAATTACATGTTGATATAATCCAATTGTTATTAATTATTACAGATTCAAAATGAGTGATTCGTCTCGTAAAAAGTTTGATGAATTGTCATCAAGACAGAAAAAAAATCGAGACCATAAGCGCATGTATTTACTTCAGTTTAATAAATATCAGAGACATTTGGATTCAGAAAATTTATTTCATCCAGTCAATCATGACAACGCGGAAAAAGCACTAGGCAATGGATATGCAGAAAGATGTACAGAACCTACTGATTCGCACTGATAATAATGTCGATGTTGTAGACGATACAATTACTGAAAATAATGTCAATAATGCTGAAAATATTGAGTCGTTTATGGCTATTGAGGTAGATGTGCATTCGTTTGAAAATTTCCGCAACATACTCGCTCAGTGTTGCGTGGATTTGAATATAAATCATGCGCAAATAAACGGCATTTTGCAAGTTCTACTTACGCATCCATGTTTTCGACATTTACCAAAAGACAGTCGAACTCTTCTTAAAACTGGTTGAAAGAGTCCTTGTCTTTTACCAATAGGCCATGGAGTCTATTGGCATATTGGGTTCAAAAATTGTTTAAAAAAACATCTACCATTATATGATGAAACAATTATTCCAGAAGTTCTGAAAATCGAACTGAACACTGATGGTCTATCATTATCACGCACTAATCCAAATCAATTCTGGCTATTACAGTTTAGAATCAAAAACATAGCTGGTTTTAAACCTTTGATAATCGGAATATATAAAGGACTTCAATATCCATCAGATATTCATTTATTTATGGAAAATCTAATTTATGAAGTTAAGGAAATAGAAAGACTTGGTGGGGTCGAAATCAAAAATAAATTTCGACTCATAAGATTTGAAACATTTGTCGGTGATGCTCCAGCCAGGTCTTTAATATTGAACCATACCAACCATTGCTCTACAGAGCCATGCTCTAAGTATAATATTACTGGGTTTAAATTCGAAAACCGAACCATGGTATATTTAGGAACATGGCACAATAAACGTAAAGATGATGAATATGCAAAAGGTATTTATGAGGACCACATAAAAGGATCTACCCCGTTGGTTGAACTTCATATTCCCCTTGTAACGGGAGTTCCATTCGAAATAATGCACCTGGTCTACCTTTTAATGAGTGTAGGGATATTGGATGGTTTGTTCAAAGGCAAATTCAAGCAAAGCGCCAAGCTGAACGCAGCTTCAATAAATGAAATATCTTCGAGGTATGAACAGTTGAGAGAATGTTGTCCAAGTGAATTCGCTCGTCGTCTACGTCCTCTTCTTGATTATGCTAAATTTAAAGCCAGCGAAATGCGCCATTTAACCTTATATGCTGTTCCTATCGTTACTTACGGGATATAATCTCAAGAATATTTTTTTCATCTGATACTACTAACTGTAGCGATGCGAATTGTTACTATGAAAAATCGAACCGAAAGGCTTTTGCAGTAGCAACTAGTCAGAATCAAGTAACAAAATATGTTCCATAAACACCAGAATTACGTATTATTAAATTATCTCTGATATATTATTTCAGTAAGGAATCATCGCATGACAATTCTGAAAAAAGCATTTAAAAGTTCTTGGCTAGTATTTGCAGATGACATAAAGTGTAAGTCGATTTTTAATTTTTTATAGGTTTTAATCGAGAATAAAAAAATTTAAAGAATGAATTTTTTTCGATTTTATTAAATTCAGCGCCATTTTGGTAGAAAAGTTTGTGAGAAAATTCTGATCAAGCAGTTTTTTAGAGTTTTCCAAGAGGTTTAAATTATTTTTTTAAAGTTTGATCTAAGTGCATTTTTGACCAACTCAGTATGATACCAACGCGTAATTTTCGGACAATTTTTCAAATGTTTTTACATGAAAAAATATTCAATTTATTCCTTTTTTATGTGTAGTTTAGTTGCAAACAGGTAATTCCACGATAAATAAATAAAAATTGGAAATCACATAAAGAAACCAATGTAAAAACATTTGAAAAATTGTCCGAAAATTACGTTGGTTGGTTGGTATCATACTGAGTGAACAGTCATAAACAGCGTATTGATGTTTTTGTTTTCAAAAAAATTGAAAAATAAAAAAAAAAAAATTTAAAAATGAAATTTGCGGAAAACATTTCGGAATGAATGAATAAAGGTCATTCTGCGTGTAAAAACAGACATTTTTTCTTTGAAGTCTTTCTCTATCTAGTTGAGTTAAAAATATACAAAGAAGGGTCAAAAATGCACTTGGATCAAACTTTAAAAAAGTAATTTAAACTTCTTGGAAAACTCTAAAAAACTGTCTGATCAGAATTTTCTCACAAACTTTTCTACAAAAATGGCGCTGAATTTAATAAATTCGAATTTTTTTTTAAAAATTTTTTATTCTCGATTAAATCCTTTAAAAAATTAAAAGTCGACTTACACTTTATGTTGTCTGCAAGTACTCGCAAAGAGCTTTTAAATGCTTTTTTTCAGGATTGTCATGCGATGATTCCTTACTGAAATACAAAACTTTGAAGTTATACTTGTTTTCGCGTAGACATGGCAAAAGTGATTGACGGGCAGTGTATTTAGCCGATTTGAAATTCCTTTGGAGCTACATTCTGACCAAGGACGTAATTTTGAGTCCAAACTTTTTCAAAATTTCTGCGAACTACTTAGGATTTGTAAAACCACGACAACACCCACACAGCACTAGACGTCTTATAGACGTCGTTTTTATATCCAGATTATATCTGAACGTCTTAAGACATAAATAAGGCGTCTTATAGACGTTGTTTTAAAGACGTCCATAAGACGTCTATATACAACGTCTTTAAAATATCTTTTAAAAGTCTACATACTACATTTTATATGAAAATAAATACAGTTGTGTATAATTTAGTTGATAAAAACTAGAAAGCATTTCCTTCCCTATGGATTTTGTCGCAGTTGGGTAAAAAGTTTGCAACGCCGCACAGAGCTCAGCTGAATACAAGTTTTGATTGAACGACAAATTTTTAGTAGCCTCACTACGACCTTGGTTAATGGAACTTTTGCGTGATCTTTTTACCAATACTTTGGTGCTTTTTGTCACACACATGTACCGATGACAATAACAATATGATGCCAGCGAAACTATAACTTTAAAAAACCCGCCTTTTGTTTCTGTCAACTGTCATTTTTCAGTTTTGTATTTGTGTTTCGTCATGTCGTTATTCATTTTTAATGTTGTTGGGGTGCCGATTGTGAAAATTTAGCTTTTGAAAGAATTTTATTAAACTAGTTGATTTATCTATGTGCCTCTAAAAATCTTCTTTATTCGTGTTTATGCTTTATACTTAAGGTAAGATCGAAAATCATATGTACTTAGGAAAGACAGTAACGTTATTTATAGGTTGTGTTACAGGAAATTCCCGAATGCTTTGCCGCTTATATTTTTGTAGTAACTCTATGTTATTAGAAGTATGAAAAGAAATCTTCAAAAATATTATCTGTGCGAAAAAGGCTTGCACAGCTCATCCAGACCTTGTCCTAAATATTACAAGAAATATTACTAATGAAGTGGAAGGCGAAATGTTTGTTTATGGAGTGCTCCACTAATGAAACCTGTAAGATTTATTTTGTTCCAGATGATTGGTTTATATTTAAAGAACATAGAAAATAGAGTTGTGTTAATTACAAGAAGTAATTTTGTTTAAGGTTTTAGAAATTTCAAAACTGGGAGTACGTAGCATTTATGACTTTGTAAAGCAAGCTTGTAAAATTACCATGTACAGTTGATTAGTACGAAAAGGAAAAAGAAAGTTCTACGATTCCAACTTGGTGAGACTTATTATGAGTAAGTTCTGTTTTTCATTATATATATATTAACCTTGAAATAGCATAAGTCACGATTCTATAGTAGATGACAATTATAAAAATTCGCAAAAATGCAAAAATATCAAAAAATTTACTCCCACAAATGATAAACTTTATCCTATAAAATTAAAATCAGTTTGTTATTAGGATCTACAGAGACAACAGGACTGGCAAAACGTCGGAAGAATGAGGAAATTTCAATCCAAACATGGCTGAAAAGGGCATCAGACCAGATTTGTTATTTGACTAAATAAAAATTCTTGTTTCTAAAACTATTTAAAGATTGTGTACTTTTTATTTCAATAAACTTTTATTTTGTTGATAGTCTACCTTTTAGAGTTATTTTATTGAAGGGATAAACTAAGGCTTAAATTTGATAGGTTCACTTATAGTTCGAACAGTAGTAGTTCTGAAAATATTTGCTTTTCTACCTCTCTTCTTAAATTTCAAATTAGAAAAAGTTTACATTATGCTTAAGTTATCTATTTTTGGTTATAAAGAGATTATGTTGAACATATTTTTTAAAGCAAATTAGTCATGCAGAACTTGTAATTATTTAAAATGGTAGTGTATATTTTGCTCTTGATTTTTTCTTAATTAAAGTTGTTTCTTGGATTTTTGAATAATTACGGTTTGACTTTGTAAACAAGACAAACAAAAAAATTAAAGGGACCCTTTTTAATGTACATACTTTTAATGGTGGAATATGTTGTTTCAATGTTGGGAAGGGACGTCCATAAGACGTTGTAAGCAAATGTCTTAAAGACGTTATCTTTTGTAACATAAGACGTCTATTCAACGTCTTATGGACGTCATTCGTCTTTTATGGACATCCATAAGACGTCCTGAATGTTGAGATCAAACATTTTATGGACGTCTTTAAGACGTATTTGTGCTGTTTGGGCAGCTTTACATCTTCTGTCAGATGGCATGGTTGAACGATTTAATAGGACCATTGAAGAGCACCTCTCAAAAGTTGTGGATATACATTAGAAAGATTGGGACAAATATTTGCCAATCTTAATAGCCTATTGATTTGCAATTCATGAAACTACAGAAGTTACATCTGCCAAGGATTTATTTGGAAAGAGACTTAGATTGCCTTGCGACATAATGTTCGGTTCCGTAACTGATGAAACTATGGAGATTGAAGATTGGGTGTATGCCTTACAAAAGTTGCGAGAAGTTTATGAACTAGTTAGAGAACACATGGATTTGGCTATAGATAGGATGAAGACAAGATATGACATCAAGGCAAACTTGGCAGGGTTCCAACAAGGTGATAGAGTTTGGTTATGGAATGCACAGAGAAAGAAGGGCAAATCACCTAAGTTGATACCATCATGTGAAGGACCATACACTGTTCTGAAAAGAATTAGTGACGTTGTTTATACAATCCAATCAAGTCCCAAAGCTAAAATGAAAGTAGTACATCTCCACAGGTTAAAGCCATACCGTGGAAGTATCAAAGCTAATCAAGACGATGAGAATTAGGAGGGTGGCAATATAACGAAGGACTATTAGAACTTTTTGAAGCGCCCTGGTAGAAAAATATTATTTTGATGCGATGAATCATCTTTATTATAATATAAGAAAAGCGATATAATATTGATGAGTCGTCATTTATTAATTATATTTCTAGGTAGTTCTCTACTTTTATGCTAGTATGTTTCTTGTAATTTCTAAACTTGTATTCTCTTATAGTTTAGTAAATTCTGTAGATATATAAATAGGGATGGGATATGAGGTGTAAATTACTTGCAATTTAGCTGTAAAAGTGTTAAGAAGTAGTTAATATAGTATTGGAAGTAATTTAGGGAGAAGTGTTGTGTTTTATTTGAACCCAGGAAAATCGTAACAATATTATCCTTATCTATTAACATATAAAAGAAAAAAACATAGATGAAAGAAGGTACCTTTCAATTTACAATTTAAGTATAATTTTAAAGTGTTTGTGCTCTCCTGTACTTGCTTAGTTTATTATTTTGATATGTAAAAGTTCAAATTAAGGTACAATTAATCTAATTAATATTTTTACAATGGTAGGTTATCAATGCATTATTTGTTGCAGTGTTGGAATGTGCAACGTTTGAAAGAGGCTAGGGAATTTCCAGCCAAAACATTACGTTGGCATGAAAATATAGGTTCCAAAACAAGAAAAAATTTTAATTAAAACTGACTGAAAAACCTAAAGTTGTCATATAGATTCTCTTATAGAGTATGACTTAAACTGAATAAATACAAAGGTGAGATATTTATCTTTAACATCTAGATTTTATTGGGCACTTTGCATCCCACTGAGCAGCCTCATTAACTGAAGTTGTCTACTGGCTTCAAGTGATAATATTACATCTCCGAAATATCTCTGCCTCAGTCCATTGACTGCTGGGCATTCTCCAAGGTTATGGTCAACAGTTTTGTTTTTCTCTAATGTCTTACACTCTACTATGACTTAGGTAAGTCTCTAGACTTTAATAATAATAAAATATGTTGCCTTTACACATATACATAAACTCTTTTTATTATTAATATAAGACCAGTGGTAAACGTTAGTTAGAAAAATATAATAAATGATTTAACATTTTTTGATCTTATAAGAAACATGAAAGTGATGCCCAAAAAAATACGAAGAACCTACCAAGTATTTCTAAAAAAATTAAGGGAACATAACTATCAATAAAGAGAAAAAAGAAAACTAGGAAAAACAGGTAATGTTTTAGGTCTTTTCAATTAAGAATAATATTGTCTTTAATTAATTTTCCACATGCAAGTATTGTTTAAGTAGTCGAGATCACTCGTTAAATTTTTACATTCAGAATTTATTTTTTGGCCAATGTAGTCTGAAGTTCATTAATAGCCAATAAAACCATTTTAATGTGAACCTTAACCTTAACAGCTAGTTTTCGAAGTTGTTCAATTTCTCTTTTAAGTAGCTTCTTTCGAATATTTGCATACCTAGTAGCTTCTTCACAATTCATTTCTAATATGTACCCTAAGCCTATTTCTACATAAATATTTTCATAATCTGATATACTGGCAAATGTAGTAATGTCCGATCCTAAATCCAATTGTATGTGCATATCTTTGTCTTTTTCTTTGAAATCTTTAAGTGCATTAACTACGGTTATTAATTCTTTCCATTCTTTGTATTTGGAAGATTTGCTTGCCAGAATCAGTTCAATGTCTTTTAAATCTGGCTTCAATTTTTCCTCAATGAAATTATCATACTCCTTTATTTTTTCTTGGATTTCCATTTTTCAACTCTAAGAAATATAAAAAAATAAAATTAACTTCTAATAAATATTTATGTTGTTCTGTTCTTACATTTGTCACATTGATTGTAGAGATAACTTTTACTATATAATATATGGGTAATGATTGGTCAAAATGGTTTTGTTTTCTTTTGATAAAACACAAATTTATAAAGATTTTTTACAAAAATCTAACCCTTTTTAATAGTCTTAGCTAAATTTCTTAATATATATAGCCAAACTATATGGTCAATTCTTTTCATGTTTAGCTACTTCTTTTTTAAAGAAGAAACATCTATTAAAATACCTAAACGGCAGAATTTATTTTGGTTGACCAAGAACTTGTTCTTCACAACGATTTATACATAACAAAAGGAAAATTAGAACTTTTAAAAGTGGGGTTATTTTTGAAGGTTTTGGTTAATTAATGTTTAGATAATCTAAGTTTTAATAGAAGGGATTAATGTTCGATAACCAAATCCAGTTGGCAAATTCCCACACTGAAATGGACGATTTATCTCTTGCTAAAGTATAATAATAGCGAAAGAGATATAGTTTTGTGTCATCACAACTTTAAATTTTGAATAAACGATCCTTTTGTGAAAAGACTTTGGTTTGGTACACTGGGGAAACAAAACTTGCGAATTATACAACCAGTTGTATAACTAACTTTTGATGTTTACCTTGTTGCCTATATATAGGTTCCACCAAATACATAAATGTTGAAATCCTTAGAATTTTACTTACTTAATATAAACAAATTAAAAATTAACTACATAAATACTTATAATAAATATTTGTATGCATTTTCATTAATTTAGTCCTGCACAATAACCTTTGTATAGGGTCCTTCCGTAGGTACTCTCTATTTTTTTTTCAGTCCACGTAGCTTTGACTTACAATTATCGATTTATCTCTTTCTTCCCAGCGTTTCAGAAACAAATAACTAAATAAAAATCTTAGTTCAGGAGGAACTTACTATCTAATTATATGTGTACTAAACCAAGCCCGAAAGGTAAATAAATAAATCAGGAAGCTAAATATGTGTCTTCAAATGTTTGGCCACCAAATGTATTTCATCTTGCGTTGACCGAATCTGAACACATAATAAACATTATTTAAAGTGATTTCAATATATGTTTCAGAGGTCTATACTTACCTAAATATTACACGTATGCTTTATGAGTTTTAAGAGGTGTTTTACTCATTGCCGTAACTAGGAATATTTTCTCAGGGCGGGGGGAATACAACGTGTGTACTGATTACACTGGACAACAGCCAAAATGTATCTAAAATAAAATTGACTAAATCATACAATTTTTGGTTTGCTAAAACCGACACTTAACATGTCTTTTTAATATTAGTTCAAGTTTTTTAGATGATTTCTCTTCCTATATCAACAATGTAACCGCAAGAATGCACGTGGGATATTTGTATTATTATTAAGAAACTTGTTCTTGAAAATTGCAACTAAGTTTTTAATTTCATTGTCATTTTTGTGTTCAGCGCCCCAAAATTAACAAAAAATGCACTTTTCATACAAGACACAACAAATAAACTAAAATTTGTTGCCTAGTGTTATTTGCGAATTATATGGTTTTAAATTCGAGTTCACATAAAGTCTCGACCCACCAGCCTCCTTACCTTAATTACACTAATATGTTTACTGATTGTACACCTCCAGTTAAACTTGGCTTCCAATAGCTTGCACAGTATTTGACTCCGTAGTCTTAGATATACAAATTTGTTTTCTTTTCTTTTGTTCTGTTAACCATCAGAGTTTTTACAAGATGGAAGCAAAATTTGACAGGGTAAAATTCGAAGACAAAAAGGCAAATCATTTTATAGAAAAATTCAAAAACATACCAGTTTAGATTTTTAAACGGGTACATTTCTAATGTATTTTTGTAAATATTACACCCGTCCAAGGAGTGAAAACCAACCTCTAATTTTTTTCAGTAGCACAATTATATTGTTACAGTTAAAGTTTCTACCCTGTATAGCAGAACTATACACTTTGTGTAACAATATTGTTTATCCTAGTAGGTCGAAGATGGAAGATGTATATTCCAATAGAGTTTATTTGAGCTAATTATGGAACCATGAATATGCTAGAAACGATACAAAATTTGTACTGTATGACATATATTGCTTTGAAATCTTTATATCACAAATTATGGACACAGACAGAACATCATAGAAAGGGTGTCCATAATCCCGGTCGTTTCCACAGTGCGAGAGAAAAAGACGAGTTAAAGCCGCATTCTCCTCTCTTTCTAATGGACGGAGCACTGAATCACTGATCTATGCTCCGTCCATTAGAAAGAGTGGATAATATGGTCCTGGATATTACAGATCAAACTTTGTATGGGTAAATGTCAGGATGGTTGTTAAATGTTAAATGTGTTAATTGATAGAATTTTAAAAGAAATTAATTTTATCTGTCCAAATCAATCGATTCTTTGTCAAATCAAGATATTATCACTTTTGAAAATTAGTTTATGACTGTGATAAGTAAAACACAATCCTAAATTTACACTTGTATTTTTTGACGGGACCACATGTTTCACTGCACGGCAGCTTCTTCAGGTACTGTTTACAATACTTTAGGGCTATGCTATTTAAGTTACCAATTACAAAACTTAATAGCATAGCACCACAATATTGTACACAGTACTCGAAGAAGCTGCCGTGCAGTGAAACCAGTGTCGTCATTAACGACCCAGCAGGTCCGCGGTGCGGGGCTGGGGGGGGGGTAGCCAATCCGGGGGCGCCTTTAAGTACCCAAAGTATAAATACGAAGGATCAAGACGGGTTCAAAATAGTAGAGCGCATTCAAAAATCTGCGGGGGAGGGGGGGGGCGTCCATATTCTTAGTTACGCCACTGAGTGAAACATTTTGTATCATCAAAAAATACAAGTGGAAATTTAAATGAGAATATGTTTTACTTATCACAATTATAAACTAGTATGGATTTCCACCAAGTAACGACCAACAAAATCATACTCTTGAAAAATCAGGTACTTGTGTCACTTTTAGGCCTGAAATATTAATATATGACGGTAGTCTGTGGATAGACAAATAAATAATTTTATTGATTGGTTTCACAAGTAACTCACGTATGGCTTAAAATTAATACGTACATCCTACACAAACGGTAGGTTCATAATTTAACTGCCCCCAGAACTATGACTTTGTTATAAAATTTTAATTTTATTTATAAATTTATTGTATTTTTGGCCATTTTATTTTCACACGTGCTGGTGTTAAATATCTAGGTTCATCATTCTTATTGACTTTTTTATACAAGTACTTAATATATGTATATTTTCGTGAATAAATAAATTAATTGTTAATATACAATGCAAAAAAAACGCGAATTAAAAAAGTCTGTAGGATAGTTCAAGTAATTACTTTTGATGCATTATTATCTGCATCTCTGCTTATCAACCGTGATAATTATCAACATTAAAGAAGTGGTGAAATTATAAAACTCCTATGGAAAAAAGAAATATTTGGCTTTCATTATATAATAAGCATAAATCGAAAACAGAAACGGTAATGATCATTTAATAACTACTCGGGGAAAAATTTCTTTCCGTGGCCTTCTTCCATCTGGCGACATGTTTAGTAACTAGTGCAAGAATAGGAATGACGTCATGCGAATGGTGGTGTTTCATTAGCCAAACAATAATATGGCGCGCTCAATGTAGGTTGTCAATGTCGATTATTATTAAAACCATGTAGTACGTTATCTCCGATACTAAAATTTGTTTTTGTTGATAACGTGTCGTGCAATATGATGTATTTCATTTAAATAATGTACGTTAGGTACAAAGTGTGGACAGTTCCGTAATAAGACAGTTTTTAAGCGTGTGAAAAAACAACAGTAGGAGGCCTTAATATACAATGGCTGGAACCGATATTGATATTACTGCCCTTTTGGCACAAAGGGATGCAATTATTCGGGAACAAAACGAACAAATAATCCGACTGAAACGGGAATTAGATGGAGTAGCTAGCGAACGAGATCTTCTTCTATGCGAAAATAGCAACTTAAGATTTGAATTGGAAATGGTGGAGTTAAAAAGACTACAGGAGGAAAGGTAGGTTTTTATATTTTTTATAAGAATTGCATAATCCTTTCTGTTAATTTAAATTAGAAATCTAAACAGTTGGCCACTTAGATTGCATTGTGTAAAATCGAGGTTAGGTTCCCCAGCAACTTGACAACAAAGCTGAACTTGAAAGTTAAATAAACATTTTTTTATTACAAGTAACATTGCGCTTTGCATGTGTTAAAGAAAATAAACAATTTGTCCCATAAAATTGTTAAATTGCATGTATATTAATTGATATATATATTTTTGGCCTCAGTTCAATTTAGTATATTAGTGTGTATGAATGAGTTTTTTTTTTAAACTATTTTGCTTTTTAATTGGTTGGATCACAGAACAGCATCAAGAGTCGGCTTAAAATTATAATCTTTGTAAAAGCTTTTTAACTGTCAACATTTAATGGGAACCTCCCTCAATTGGCTATTAAGATAGGGTCATATAGCAAGTGTTATTTTTGTATATACGCGTGCGCTAGTGCAAAAAATTATTCAGCATATAAGAAGCACCCCTATATTACCTTTTCCCCCTAGGTCGTAAATTTTCCGAATACCTACCCTTGTCAATAAATTTTATTTTCCTAGTGCTAGACAGTTTGTGTTTCTTTTTTTTTTTACATTTTCCTACGAGTCTAAGATAATGAGAATGCCGACAGCTACTTTTCTTTATTACATTATCTGTGATAATTGACTTGTTTCCAAGGCAAAATGCCGACCGAATCGGAATTACCGAATGAAGACTTTTTAGAGTTATATGCGCTTTTAAAGAAAACTGTTCCTTCTGATTCACTAATTTTTATTTCAATTCCTTATAATAAAACAGAGATATGAAATTAAGAACATATAACGGCCGTTCTCCTTTATACAGTGGTTGCGGACTGGGGATAACCTTACTTTATGGAGAGTAACTAAGTTGCGACGATTTATATCTCTCGGGAAGAAGAGTAGATTTTTTTTTATTATCTGAAGAAATATGTATCTCAAAAAGTATTTCTGTTTGTATGTTTCTGGAATTTCGGTGATGTTGAATTAGCTGCTTATGGGTATTTTTCAATTTAGTTCGGGATTTAACATGCAAAACACGTTTTCCATCTGGTTTATTCAAAAGCAGTTATATCTACTTGAAATTCACGTAACAAAAGGTTCTGATTCGCATTTCTAACTGACGCAATTTGTCAACTGAATCCTCCGATTTTTAAGAGATGTATTTATACGGATGGACCAGTTTTCTATGAAAATACATTTCATTTTAAAAAGTCTTCATCTGACAATCTCAATCCGATCGGCATTTTGCGTTAGTCAGTACGTTTATACCGATGACTTGAAGCCGGTTTGAGTTCAGGCGGCTTTTAAATTTGCTTGAAAAAAAGTGAAATAAACACTCTTGAAAACGACTTAAATGACTCCAGTTAGGCTTAAATTTAAAATAGATTGACTTTACTAAACCCAATTCAAAATGTTCGTATGTTTTAGGTTAAGGTTATGAACCAAATATTTATTTAATTTGTATATTGTGAAAATTAAGGATGCTGTTATTACATTAAATTTAATTTGTTTACAGTACGTAATATAAATTCTTCAAAATATTTCACAAGTAGTATTTATTGAGGTTAGGTATACACGCATATTAAATAACGAGTTTGAAAATAATTGGAAATTGATTTTTCCCCACATTCTAGTCGCCGAAATAAACGGCAGGCTTAAAGTTTGTTTTCAAGCCGATTCCATTTTTCAATTTTAAAGATATGGATATATACGTACTGAATAACAAAGTCAGTGACATGCACAGATTCAATTGGCTACGTTGATTTTGCAAAAAAGTAATTTAATAAAGTCGTCCAGCTTTAAATTTTGATTTCATATAATTTAAATTGATTTTCCGGTTAATAAAAAATGATTTTTATAGCATAAAATACAGTACGAATTTTTCCACAAAGAAAGTTTATTTTCGCTGTAACATCTGTATGAAGTTAATTTAACTACTTTGAATTTACCTTTTAAATAATGTATGTTTTTGGTTGAATCGATCCCATAGAATTTATTTTAAATATATTAAACGCTTTAAGGACTCGTTTTGCTAGATTTCAGTATAAGTGCTAGCGTACTACTATGTGCGATTTAATAATTGTTAAGCTCAAAAATCAGAGTAAAAAAAAACAATCAATAGTCAATTTGGAAAAATAATTTGTTTAAATATTTTATTGAATTTGTCAAAAGAGAAATCTCGGTTCGATCAAACCCGAGAATTAAATTCAACTGAATTAAATTAGATTTTCGTGGAATTTTTAGTTTGATTTCTTTTTGGATGCATCTAAGAAAAGTAATTTCCGACTCCCTAAAATAAAACATTTTTTTATTGGGTTTCAAAGTTTTTTTCTTCAATTTTACCAATGTTTAAATTATTTTTTTGTTAAAATCTGTTTATTCTCCTGTCTTTAAAGATGACAGGACTGTAAATTACTTCAGCTAGATAGATGTGCCCAGTTTTTTTAAAGATTAATAAATCAATTCGTTTCTCTTCTACAGGAGTTAAAAATATTTAAATTCATCCGATTTATATATATTTCTTTGCTTTCTGCGTTTGTTTGTGACATAAAACGTTTTCCAGTTACCTATTTCATAAAAATGATCATTTAACTATAAGTTTGTACTTGTAATTTTAATTCGAGTCCGTTTTTAACGTACAAACATGTTTTCCATCCGATGTATATTGAAATGTTGCATCCGATTGAAACTTTAATGAAAACCGTTTATTACGTGAATTTCAAGTGCATGTAATTATATCGAATCGGTCTAATCGGATCCGAAAGCTGTGTTAGAAACAAGACTTTATTTTCATCGGATTGAAATTTTCGAATGGAGGTTTTTTAAAAATCAATCACATTTGTAGAATGACTTCTATATTGTATTATTAAGAAGATGATTACATGTTATTAAAGTTGAATTTTAGTACTAATTTAAACGTTCGTTTTAAATACATGTTTTACATAATTTTATTATTTCCTGGTAACAGCAAATTTAATTTTCTATAAAGGTATTTTTCATTTTTAAAAACCATGCTATTTAAACCTATGTTGCCATCTGAATCTTAAAGTCGCATACTTATTGACTTTGGCCAAATATTTGCATTTATGACTGTGACTTTTTTTTAGTTTATATTTACATAGTGATTACCATACTTATTATTTGAAAGTAGAGTACCGAGAATCGTGGTAAACGTGGAGGTATTTTTTAAATGTTAAAAGACGCAATATATTGGGTGGCACTAAAATAATTAAAAATATTTGATTTGGGTCACTTTGGATAGTATGGATCGTTGAGTTTCTCATTTTCGCATCTAAAAGGTCAATTTTTGATATAATTGAAACCAACTAGTCGCTTTAAATAAGGTTCGACTGTAAAGCAAAATAATAATACATTCAAACTCCCTTAACGATCCCTGTAATTTGAGGCATGTTTTTATACATTTTGCCAGGTTTAATACGATTGGCCTTCCCGCTTAATACGCCATCTGCCACCTGCCACACTAACCACCACCTAGGTATTATCTCATGCGGCAGCGACTAGCGACTGGTTAAAAGCTTTAGGTGATCATTTCCAGATGAACGGTAGATGGATAATACTGTTCATTGATAACTCATTCCAAAGATGAGGAGCTAAGGAATATCAAGCTTGTTTTACCTCAAAAAGCAACTTGTAACCGATGGATCTGTGCCTTATAAAAGTCCTTAAACAAGATTATAGGACACAACTGATACATCGTTATCTGAAGGAAATGGACGACTATATTTGCAAACAACCCCTGAATGTGCATGATTGCAGCGGCACGGGCAGAAATTTAAACCCGAAACTGTAAAAAATTGCTTCAAGAAAGCAGGTTATCTGTATATATATTCTTTGGGTGATAGCGAAAACGCACTTTAAAACTTAAATTATATCGAAAGTTGTAATTACTAATGCATCACAATCTTTTTGTCAAAGTGAAATAGCTATTACTTTAAGTAATATGGAAATAATTATACTATATTTACGTTTTAGTGAACTACTTCAAAAATATGATCTTTATAATATAACTTAAAATATTTATGCATTTGTGTATGTATGTACGTGTTTTTTGCTGGGTCTCTTCAGAATGATCGTACGCGGGCTTTACTGTATATAAAAATAAAATAAAATAACCAGAACTATAACCGTAACAGCCATGGGCCAGATTAAATAAGCATATATTCACACCTAATCAAGGACATATGAACCATCCTATGAATAATACAGACAATTCAACATTCGAAGAGACTGGTTCTGTCTCTCCCAAAAAATTAGCCGAGGAAATAAGAACTAAACTAAACTCAAGAAAGACACCAGGTTTCGGCTTGAGTAAAGGTGGAATTTTTAAGCAATTGCTTAGAAAAGATATAGTCATACTCACTTATCTTTTTAATGCAGCTTCAGATTAAAACGTTCCCGCATGCTGGAAGTTGCAAAAGTGATAATGTTGCCAAAGCCAGGGAAATAACCAAACGATGCCAAATCGTATAGACCGATCTCCTTACTAACTCTAATCTGAAAACTCTTTGAGAAATTACTGCTTAAAAGACCTCTTAATAGAAAATTATAAGTTAATCCCAGGTTTTCAATTTGGGTTCAGGCAAAAACTTTCAACAATAGACCTAGTGTACAGAATAACTGACACCATTAAATGTGCCTTAGATGAAAAATAAATCTGCTCAGCAGTTTTTTTAGATATTTGCACAAGTCTATAGTTATTGCTACATTGGCTGACGATACTGCTCTTCTTACAAGACGAAGAAAGCTCTAATAGAAAATTAAAAACAGCTTGCTTAATGAAGTTAAATCGATCACAATAAACTTTACCTATAAAAGACTAACAGAACCTACTCCTCTAGATATTAACGAAACAATTGTACCACATTCAATGAATGCCAAATACCGTGGCATAACCCTTTATGCCAAACGTAGGTGGAAGGAGCATGTTAAAAAGATGGAACCAAATTGAGTTTAAAATATAGACAGTATAACTGATTGTTAGGAAGGAACTCCAAACTTAATATTCCAACAAGATAATGAAATTTTGAATGTTATGCGGGCAAGCATGAAGCGAGGCTTCACTATCATATGAATGCAGAAGCTCTTTAGCTGCTGGACAACCAATGTCCTTTACAAAGACTGAAGAGGACCAGGCCATTAGAACTTGCGTGATGTTTTGTGCGAAGCAGAGTACAATGCGCGGGTGATGTTTAGATGTGTATGTATATCTGAGCAAATTAAGAGACATCAGTGGGCCGACTTTAGTAGTTAAGGATGATGAATGACTGGTCGATTTTATATTGAAATCATCCTGCAGATCGCGTTTTGCCAAATCTCGTTGAAAAGGTTCTGCAGATGGCATAGTGATGCAGTCCAGACTCAAAAATTGTATTGGCCACCGTATAGTCCAATTCAATAAAATAAATGTGGATCAGCTAAAAAGCCGCATACGACGAAGAAATTCAATTGCAAGTACAATAGAAGGGCTTTGGTTTACCGTAGAAGGATAAATTGAACTTTAACATTGAGTTACAAAAAGGGTAAGTCCCTGGCGTTAGGAGTTTAGCTGTGTTGGTTCATCTCAAACAAAAAAAAGTTTTTAATCAGCATGTTTGTGGCTGTCGCTGGTGTAGTAAAATTGTGAATTTTCATGCAAAAATAACGGAATGGCGAATGTTTAAACAAAAATTTTGCGGAAACGGAAAAATAGAATATGAATTTTTTGCCTCAGTTTTACTACGGGGCATAGCTATACATGTTCAGAATGCGTGGTAAAAATTTGGAGAGGATGAGTCATATTATTTTAGAAGACTCTGCATGCAAAAACGTTATTTCGAGAAAAACGCGTTGAAAGTTTTTTTTAATGGAAAATCGACGATGTCTTCTGCCTCTTCGTAACAATCATAATCTTGTGATCTAGCATTTCTTCGTTGGATTCTGGACTCCCTGGAAGCTTTACATCTGCGGCAGTTCAAAAACGATCAAGGCCGCGCGACGCGTGCAAGAGGCGGAGCACGCGCAGGCTCAGTCGAGCGTTCGGGGATCCATTCAATAATGCTCTCAAAAATATAGAAAGACCTTTATGAAATTTTCTGAGAACATTCTTGAATGTTTTTACTTGAAAAAATGTATTTAAAAAAATAAATTTTTTGAAGTTGATAAAATGGGAGGTCTCCTTAAGAATACCTTTAAACTATTTTAGTAGCATGCGGAGCAGTATCCAAGCAGTAATTAGAGCTTGAGAAGGAAATACTTAGAATACTCGTTACTAACTGTTAGTTAATTTTAAAGTAAATATCCTCAATTTTCATAACATTTAGCATTATTTATTTTCACGATTTTCTTTTCGTAAAAATTTATTGGTATTCACCTAAAATTTGTAAAATAAACTGTTAACTTAATTCATAAAAAATAAATTGATAACTTTGACTGTTACATGCGATAATAATTAAATTTGTAATTTAATTTTACTATAACATAAAGCTTACGTTTATGTTTTCCAAAAATATTAACAGTGTTCAATAAAATTTTAATAAGTTTGGATACCAAATTTTATTGTGGAAGTTTTCAATCAAATATAATATTTTTAAAAATATACAGGCAACGTTACTTTAAGATACCAAATGTGGAATGAATAGCTAGCGTATAATATGGGTAATAGGTGGAAAATGGAAAGTTGCAATAAATAGAGCGTAATTTAATTATTGTAGATTTATCAAATTAATGGTAAGCGGCTTGCGTTCTCATTAAAATACACCTATCTAAAGTTCAATGTATAAACTAACAATTGTATTATTGTATCTGGTTAATGGTGAACGCGTAAGACAATTTTTAATTCACCTTGAGAAGCTTGGGTTTTGGTGTTGGCTAGAATTGTACTAACAAGTTTTTTGCGGAACGTTAACGCAAATTCTCAAATCCTGATACTTTGTAGCAGCTTTTATTTATGTATATTATTTTATAGTAGATTTTCTGTTTATTCTAAAAATTCACAATTTATAATTAAATTAAAAGTATCTTTGCTTTGTGCCCTTTAATAAATAAAGATATAAATTAGCCAACTGAAACGTCCGTAAAATCCATTCCCCTAAAGAAGTTTGTGAGTATTTATTTCGGCGAACTCACATTTCAACTTAGGATTAAGATAGCCACCCTCAGTATGTTTGTAATAACAAACAAGATAACCATTAGGGCTGGTCCCTCTGATTTTAATAAAAAATATATGATGTAGAAATTACCTCCTACTTACAAGGAAGGTACCTGAAGTGTCCGGCTCCGATTTTAATGAAATTCTTCTTATCTGCTGAGATTCATTATAACGGGGTGAAAGTCGCCCCTAAAGTTCACTCCAAAAACATTATTTTTGAAATTCCTCAGGTTCTAAGTGAGATATATATTTTTACGAAACAAAATGGAAGTTACTCGTTATTCGAAATGATGTAAAAATATGGTATTTTCATTCCCAAGGATATCATCCCTTATTTTTTGTTAGGATAAACCATAATTTACGCACGTAACTTAATTACGAAATTTAATGGAATTATTTGAAAATAACGTAAGTAAGTAACTTAAATTGACGGGTTTCGGGGTTTCTAAAAACAAACTATTAAAAGAGGGTGAGCCACCTTCAAATACGTTTTGTTAAATTTCAAGTTGTAATTAAGATATATTTACAAAACAAAGTGGAAATTACTTGTTATTTGAAATGATATTGAATTATGGTATTTTCACCCCCAAAGATATCATTCCTTATTTCTTATAACGATATTTAATGAAATTGTTTCAAAGTATTTTTTTTTAACGAATACGATAATTAAGTCAAGTTGACATGTTTTAGGGTTTCAAAAAGTTAAGTAGTAAAAAAGGGCGAATTATTCTCTAAATACATTGTTCACAAATCTCCAATTCTAATTGAGATACAAAACAAAGTGAAAATTACTTGTTAGTTGAAGTGAGGTTATACCATGTTGTTTTAACCCCATAGATATCATCCTTTTCTTTTTATGAGGGTTATTCTTGTAATTCATTTACATAATTTAATGCTGGAGATTACGAAATTGAACGAAATTTGTTGATAATATTTTTTTTCGAATACAATTAGTAACTTAAGTTGACGTGTTCCGGGGTTTCCGAAAATAAACTAGTAAAAGACGATGCGCCACCCCTAAATACGTTTTTTAGTGTCTCCAGTTCTAATTAAGATATCTCTACAAAACAAAATTAAAATTACCTGTTATTCGAATTGGTAAAACTATAGTATTTTCACTCCCAAGGATATTATTCCTTATTTTTTTTAAAAGGAAACCATTTCATACAAATATTATTATTCTTAAAAATGTCAAATTTTAATTTAAATGAACGTTACAGAATTATAAGTCACTATTTGTAATGAATTATAATAATTTGCGGATATGAATGTGCAACTAAAATAAATTTATGTTTTCTTATTAACTAGAGGAAAAAATTTGACAGTTTTAAGAATAATTATACACGTATGAAATGACCCTGCGAATGATATCCTTAAGGGTGAAAATACTATAGTTTAACTTCATTTCAAATAATAAGTAATTTCCAGTTTGTTTCGTCAAGTTATCTCAATTAGAACTTGAGATGTAAAGAAAAGTATTTAGAGGTGGCTCACCCTCTTTTACTAATTTATTTTTAGAAACCTCAAAACACAACAATTTAAATGACTTTTGGTATTCGTGAAAAAAATATTTTCAAACAATTCCATTAAACTTCGTAATTTTTACAATTAAATTACATGAGCAAATATGTGGTTTATCCTAATAAAAAATAAGGGATGATATCCTTGATGTGAAAATATCATAGTTTAATATCATTTCGAATAACAAATAATTTTCATTTTGTTTTGTAGAGTTACCTTAATTAAAACTTAAGATATTAAAAAAAAGTATTTTGGGGGTGACTCACTCTCTTTTCCTAGTTTTTTTTTGAAAAACCCTGAGTTAATTATGGTATTCATGAAAACAATATTTTCAAACAATTTTATAAAATTTCTTAATTTTCAGAATTAAATAACGTGCTAGATGGTTTACCCTTATAAGAATTAAGGGATGATATTCTTGGGGATGAAAATACCTTTGTTCGACATAATTTCAGATAGCAAGTAATTTCCATTTGATTTTGTAAAGATATTTCAATTAGAATTTGAGATTTAAGAAAAAAAAAGTATTTGGAGATGGTTCTCCCTCTTTTACTAATTATTTTTAGAAACCCCGAAACCTGTCGACTTAAGTTGCTTACGGTATTCGTGAAAAAAATATTTGCAAATAATTTTATTAAATTTCGTAATTTTTAGATTTAAATTACGTGCGCCAATACTTGGTTTACACTTATAAAAAATAAGGGATGATATCCTTGGGGTAAAAAAACTATATTTTAACATCATGTCGAACAACAAGTAATTTGAATTTTGTTTTGTAAGAACACTTAGAACCTGAAATATTTCATAAATACTGTTTTTAGGGGCGGTTTTTACCCCGTTAAAGTGAATCTCCGCAGATAAAAAAATATGTGTCTCTTATTTTTGTACCCTCTACAACATACTGAAGTTTCATTAAAATCAGAGCCGGACACTTCAGGTACCTTCCTTGTTAGTTTAACCAAAGATTATTATAGCTAACGCTATAGCTATGATAATCTTTGGTTTAACCTAGAAAGAAAGGTAGAAATAAAAATAAAGTGCTATTATTTTTCGATACAGCCTTTCTTTATTTCTAGCCACTTTTCACACAACGTTTAATAAAATAAAGCCTTGATACCACAATAATAGTATGCTGAGTCTTGAGCGTCAAAATGGTTATAGACAGCATGTTTAACTTCGCCATTACTTTTAAAATTTATCCTGTTAGGTCAGACTTTAGTTTTGAAAATAAAAAAAAAATATGGGGGATCTGGGCTATAAGGGGTGATATGATCGATTTCAATGAAGCCGCATTCGTAAATAGTGCTCTTGGTAACCGGGCTGCATGATGTGGAGCTCTGCGGTGAAGGATGCGAAGAACATTTGTTTTCGTAATACCCCAGGAAACGGAGTGTTAAAAAAACTCAAATACTGTCTGCGATCTGAAAGGTAGTAGAAATGACGTCTCATCTCGTGTCTCAACAAATTTTGGTTGGAACATTGTTTTTTTTTAGTAAATAGGTCGAAAAATGATTTTTCCCCGGTTTTTTGGATTTTACGGAAAATCTAAAGGATTTAGAGAAAAATGTACCAGAGACGAATTGTACGTCTTGAAAATATCTTCAAAATGAGTTTTTGTTTGTCCAAATCGATCTGTAAATAAAAAAGTTATTGCAAATTAACCATTAAAAATGGCTTATTTTTCAATTGTTAATAACTTTCTTAATATTTATTGAATTGTTTTCAACTTTTACCAGAATGCCAGTTTTAAAGTGCTTAAAAAGTATGCGGAAGTTGGGCGCTGTTGGTATAATATTTATTGTAAAATTGAAATTGTTTATTAGAAAAACGAAAAAAAGTGACTATTTTTGATTGGCTGTACCGTCGTCTAGGAAACTGCTACAGAGTTCAGTCAGTGCTCATTCTCTTCGTAAAGACTTAAGCTATCATGTACTAAAGTGGATATTATATATTAAAATCATTATAAATACATAAATAATACACCTTAAATTATCTAATCTTTTATAAATACAAAACAATTAAGACATTTTCATTTTTTTTTTATTTGTACAATGTCATTTTCATAAAGTTTTTTTTTTCAAAATTCGTGTTTTTTTTATCAGCTCTCCAATGATATGCTTGATTAACAAATCGTATAAAAAATGCGGTTGTTAATTAATTTATTTATAAGCGAAAAGCTACCCATATCTTCATGACGATTTTGCATAAACAAAATATGAAAAATATCCACTTTACTACATGATAGCTTAAGTCTTTACGAAGAGAATGAGCACTGACAGAACTCTGTAGCAGTTTCCTAGACGACGGTACAGCCAATCAAAAATAGTCACTTTTTTCGTTTTTCTAATAAACAATTGCAATTTTACAAAAAATAATTGGACCGACAGCGCTCCACTTCCGCACACTTTTTAAGCACTTTAAAACTCATATCCTGGTAAAAGTTGAAAACAATTCAATAAATATTAAGAAAGTTATTAACAACTGAAAAAAAGCCATTTTTAATGTTTAATTTCCAATAACTTTTTTGTTTACAGAGCGATTTGGACAAACAAAAACTCGTTTTGAAGATATTTTCAAGACGTACAATTCGTCTCTGGAATATTTTTCTCCAAATCCCTTAGATTTTCCGTAAAATCCAAAAAACCGGGGAAAAATCATTTTTCGACCTATTTGTTATAAAAAAAACAATGTTCCAACCAAAATTTGTTGAGACACGAGATTAGACGTCATTTCTACTACCTTCCCCTATCCATTTCTGCAATCAGATCGCAGGCAGTATTTGAGTCATTTTTACCTCCCAAAAATCGCTTCCTTTTCTGGCCTACAATGCGAATTTGATGTCTTCAGCCATCTCCTGATGCCTCTTATTCTTAACCGTAAAGTGAATAAGACTTATGGTCTACATGAGGTAACTCCTATTTCAATATGATTATCATTTTTCTGAAACTTTGTGAGTGGCTTCATTTTGACGTGTCCGACAAGTTTTTTATTTGAGAAAATTTTCGTATACGCTGCGTTTTCTACATCATAATTTGATGAGATATTAAATTGGTATGATCAACACTTTCTTCGCAGTTGAGTTGTAGGATAATTTGATGAAAAACACGAAAGAAAATGTGTTTGACAAACTTGATGCGTTAATCGTCGAGTCGACCGCTTGGAATACGTGTACATGTTTATTTATTAACAACCAGCTGATTTTTTCACAGTTGTTTAATTAATAGTTATATAATATTACTATATTAAACATTGTTTTAAAAATCGTTTGTGGTGGTACCAAAGTAAATAATGTACGAATATGTTAGTTTAACGGGATCAGCGTATAATCCTGGAATGACTGATAACAAGCAAAAATAAACAAAATGAAAATGGAAATTTTCGTTTTGGAACTCATTCTTCCAGGGACTCTTATTTTTTGCGTCTCGAATTATGTTTGGCGAATATTTTTTTTTATTTATTTTATTTATATATTTTATTTATTTAGTTTATTTATTTATTTATTACATTGTATATTACAGGATTATCTAAATAGTGCAGGAATTAAAAAATTTAAACAATTAACATGTAGATAATTTAACAATAATAAAGCTTATAATTACAAGAGTAAACCAGAAGATCAAATAATCAAGATACTTAAGAGTAAAAAAGCATTCACAGGCGACAGCCAGGTACGCTATTCAAGGCCAATCTCATTATTTTCTTGAAGGGCACAGAAAAACAGTTAAAATCAAAGTCACAAGCAAGGAAGGAATTATAGTGGTTCATAAGCCTATTCACCTGCAAACAATCTATTACCAAACATCATAGTGAGCTGAATTCTACGTGTCTGCAAGGAATCCAAGCTGAACAGTCTTAGCCGCTGGTGGTACTGCAGTTGTGTTCGATCGATTGTTAACTTATAGAGCAAGAAATTTACAAATTTGGATTGGACTCGCTCAGTCCGTGCAGTGTAGACTCTATATAATGGTGACCAGATCGTGCAACGGTACTCCAAGTTGCTTCTGATCAAGTCAAATAAACGGCCTTAATAGTTTCAATTTTATTAAAATCGCGACATTATTTCCTGACAGATTCACACATCTTAAAAGATTTTGCGATCATTCTGGCGATGTGTGCAGTAAAACGCAACTCTGTCGAATATGACTTCCAAATCATTAATAAGAATTACTCTAGTGAACTCTGTGTCACCAATTCGGTAAGTTGATAGGATGGGTTTTTTCTTTCTAAAAAAGGAAGTCATCTTGCATTTCGATATATTGAGAAATCTTTCATTTTCTCGGCACCAGGAAACCAATTTGGAGATTTCATTCTGTAATATAGAGCAATCTCCGAGACACGTCACTCAACTATAAATCTTTAAGTCATCCGCAGAAAAGCTAGGAACACCACTGGAAAATTTAGGTAAGGTCATTGACTAAAAGGAAGAACAGGACAGGGCCCTCGACAATCTACCGCAAAACCTGACCACTTGCGTTCGACCATACAGGTAGCTGGCAATCCAGAAAATGAATGGTGGCCCGACTCCATATTGTTGCAGTTTGTTCAATAAAATGCGATGATTTACTGCATCAATTACCTTTCTGAAGTCAAAGTAAATCGAGTCAATTGTAATGGAAGATCAAGAATGACACTCAAAAAACTAGAATAAATTGCTGAATTAGTCTGACACGACTTTCTAGACAGAAATCCGTGCTGGTGTTCTGAAATGATTCCACGGAATACGAAAGAAATATCATCTGCAACCAGCGATTCCAAGATCTTACCAAAGCACGGCAAGCCAGATGTAGGACGGTAGTTAAGTATGTCGGAACGATCTCCACATTTGAACAAAGATGTTACAAAAGCGGCCTTCCATGCCGAATGAAAGACCCTTGAATCGAGAGAATATATGTATGTTGCAGTCAGTGCTACAGCCTGTGACATAACAGGTTTTTACGAATAGTGGTGAAATCCTATCAGGGCCAGTACCCGTGGTAACATCAAGGTCCATCAGCTTATTAAATACAATATCGGTATCCACCAGTATAGTGCACACATATTTATGTTGTTCAAAGGCAAGCGCTGTGCATAGTTCACACTCCGACAGTCGCTATTGTCCACCATATATATGGACTGGATCTTGATAACTTTTATTCAAGTAGCTCATCTCTTTTGGATAGCCAATTGTAGTTTACTCAGAGTTTAAATATCTTAAAAATGATTCATATTTTGCCTAATGCTACATTGTGAAGAGATAATAAAGGCTTGATAGTCATTGCTAATGGAGATTTGTATTTAAAACGGTTTCTAATTTCCCTCTGACAAACCTCACTTTTTCGCAGTTTACTAAGGACCCTGTTTATATCCTTAAATCAACCTAATGGGTTCTTGCGAGTAGTATGTAGGAAACTTTAGGTTGCCAATTAATTTGTTACGCACGTAAAGGTCGTCAGCAGAATATACGATGGTGTAGAAAACTTCCATTTTAGTGTCGGTACCACAACCCAGCCGATTCTGAAAACCCCTAGTTGGTTGCTTCAAAATAGTCATTAATCAGGTTATAGTTTGCCTTAAAGAAATTTTTATGATATGATTTCATGGTAGATTCTGCCAAGGCAATGACAATCTTAAGGGTTATGTCCAATGGTGAATGGTTTCCATCAGGTATTGACAGTATCGCAGTATTTTCAGTAATGACAATGTTCTGACAGTTAGAGACAAGGAGATCTAAAATTTTTCCATTCATATTGTGAATTTTATTTATCTGCCGTAAGTCGTGAAAATATTTGAGACAAAATCAGCACCAAGATCGTGATTGTTAAGAAAATTTAAATATTCAAGGGAATCGTCGGAGATGTAGCTCTAAGTTGACTCAATGTTTTGAAAATATGTCGTGAATTGGAGCAGGTTATAGTTGCGAGAGGCCATGATGTATTTTATTGTCATAATATGATCATAAATATTCAAGGGAATCGTTGGAGATGTAGCTCTAAGTTGACTCAATGTTTTGAAAAGATGTCGTGAATTGGAGCAGGTTATAGTTGCGAGAGGCCATGATGTATTTTATTGCCATAATATGATCATCGTAAAGAGCAATGAGAGATGCAGTGGGGATATATAATGCACAAAATAAAAACTGCACGCTTCCTAGACTTATTCCAATCCGAATCTCCTTAACCATATTACTAGGTATTAGGCATGACGTAGAAGTGTAATATAACTTGACTCCGATCATTACGCCTCCACCTCTAGTTTTATTAGTAGAATTTGGTGCAGGATATCTGTTATACACGACATAGTTATTACGAAACTGAAATTTAAGAGTGGAAAATAGGTGTTTCTTCACTTAATTCGAAAACTATTCTATCTTCCTAAAAACGTTACATAGTTATTGACAATAAAAAACCTTTGAAATGGTTTGTTATTTGTCAAAATCCTTTTAGCGGATACCGATATATTTGCAAAAAATATAAAAAAATGCCGTTTTTTTATTATTTTTAAAAATAAGAATTATTGAAATCGTTAACGAACCTATAGATAATATGTAATTAGTGATATACAAAATGGGCAAAAATGAACAATTTTACATCTATTGCAAAAAAATTGTATTTTGTTATTTAGGGTTTTCACTGAAAAAAGGCCAAATTTTAGCTTTTAATGTTAATAAATAACAATGCAGCGATTATTTGAAAAAATACCTACTTCAGCTTTTATTAAGTGTGCTTTTAACTCCCAGCTTTCGAGTTCCATCCATTGTAAAATACGTAGCATTCGAAATAACGGCTATATTTAATTTGTATATAAGCGAAAAAGTGGTATCTTTTTTGTTGTACTTTTTGCAAGTTTATTTTGCAAAACTGTCTGATACTTTTTAGGGACTATTAGTGCAAGTTTTTCGGAAAAAAGTGATACTTCTTGCGTCTTTTTACTTCATAAAAAATTATAACGTTTCACGTTAACGGGATAAGAAATTGCAGTTGTGCAAAAAGTATTGAACTTTAAGGGGCATTTTTTTCGTATCATTAATTAGGTATAATCTATAGGTTCGTTAACGATTTCAACAATTTTTTGCAAAGTTATTAACAGGAAGAAAAATCCATTTTAAGAAAATATTTTAGGGGAACATCTCAATGATCACAAGACGCATTTTGACAAACAAAAAAGCATTTCATAGGTTTTTTTAATTCCTGTAACTTTGTAACGATACATTTTTGAGTAGAAATAATGGTATTTCAATAAAATGAAGAAACTTAATTTTCGCTCTTAACTGTTAATAAAATAATATATGCCAAACAAAATTCCAGACACTAAAAATAGGACTGGTTTTAGATTTCTTGGAAAAATGATTTATAAAAAGAAAATTTTCATTGCATTTTATGCGTACCATTTTCGTAAAACACTTTTTTGCGTATCTTCAAAATGTATTCTGTTTTAGTTAATCGAAATTTATCGTACGAATTTAATTATTAGGATTATCCAGCATTCTTGCAACACGCGTTTTGCTAAAAGATAAAAAAAGAAACCTTTGTGTGAGATTTGGTAATAGTACGAAAATAACCATTACATGCCTGTCATATTTTTTATCACATGTTGTATAAAATACATCAGAATTTAACAATTAATTGGTTGTAAATTGATTAAATAATAATAAAAAAGTTTGATTTGGTTTAAAGTGATAAATAATATTTCCTGTTGTATTTAGATGTTTGCTACGTAAATGAGAAAGTGTTCAACTTGATCCCTTGTTTAACTCAACTTTGAAAGTGATATAAATACTGCTACCAATTTAATTGTAATAAAGGCAAATGTCCAAATAGATATTATTGACTTCCGTAACGTTCACATCTGTGAATGGATATTCAGATCTCATATTAGATTAAATTGTGTATTATATCCTGAAACAGGGTGAGATAACGAATTGAATTAAATTTAATGTTATAATTTTAATTTCTTTTTCAGTAAATGGTTTATATTGTATATCAATGTCTTTTATCCGAAGGACAACTAAAAGAAACAACAAATAGAATAACCGAAAACAATATATATATATATATATATATATATATATATATATATATATATATATATATATATATACAGTGCCTTCATTTCAAAACGAACCATCCTTAATAACTTTGTTAAATTGAAAAATTTAAAAAAAAGAAAAAACACGTCAATTTAGATATACAGGGGGAAGTTTAATTTTGCATTTGTTAAAAGTCTGTCAATCACCTCCTCACCTCCAGCTAACCTCACTTTGATATGTCAAATGGGAACCCCCACCTTGTGACACATCATTGTAAGCAGCATAAAATTGTCTATCCAACCGTATAAAAAAAATTAAATCGGTTGACGTACAAGCGAACAGTGTGCAAAAATGTCTTGTAATAATGCATAATATATCGGCCTCGAACTTTGGTATGTCAAATGATTACCCTATAGTGTGATACATCATTTTAAAGGACGTACGATCTGCTATCCAATGATGTCAAAAAAAATTAAGTTAATAGACGTTATAGGCAATTAGGATGCAAAAATGTGTGTTAAATATAAGCAGTTTATTCAGTTTTATTCAGTTGAAGAAAATTATTTTATTAAATGTTCAAAATGTGCGCCGTTATTAGCGAGACAATAAAAAAGCCTATTTTGAAATTCCCCACGAACATTGGCAAGGGTTTCTCTGCTAATTCCTCTACATTCCCGAACAATTCGATCTTTTAAATCGTCAATATTTTCAGGTGGGGTTTTATAAACCTTGCTTTTTAAATATCCCCAAAGAAAAAAGTCTAGAGGGGTTAGGTCTGGAGACCGTGCTGGCCATTCAATTGCACCACGTCTGCCAATCCACGTCCCTGGAAAATGTTCATCAAGCCACTCTCGAATTGCCAAAGCGTAGTGCGGGGGAGCTCCATCTTGCTGGAAATGCAAATTATTTTCATTTAGTACCATAACAGCATTTTCATCCACTTGATTTTCTAAAGATTGCACAATGGCAGGGTATATTGTGTTTTCTAAAAGGTTTAAATAAATTTGCCCAGTTAAATTATCTTCCAAAAAAAATGGCCCGATGATTTCATTGCCATAAATTCCTGCCCACACGTTAATTTTTTCGGGATATTGAGTATGCCCTTCTCGGAAAAGGTGCGGATTTTCATTATCCCAGTATCTGCAGTTATGTCTGTTAACCAGTCCATTTAGAAAAAAAGTTGATTCATCACTAAAGCAGATATTCTTAGGTAAATGGGGGTCCTCGTCAATTCGTTGGCACATTAATTCGCAAAATTGAATTCTCCTATCAAAATCGTCTTCTCCGAGTTCTTGAAGAATTTGAATTTTGTAGGGAAAAAACTTATTTTGTTTTAAAACTTTATGCACAGAGCCAGCAGAAATGTTGGTTAAATCTGCGATCTTTGAGATGGATAAAGTTGGATCTATTGCAAACTGTCCTAGTACCTCGATTTGGCATGCTTCATCTACAACCCTTTTCTCAATATATTTTTTATTATAAACGGATCCCGTTTCTTCAAACTTTCGTACCAATTCGAGTACATATTTATGGCCCACGTTTTTGTCTTGATGCCTCTCGTTAAATGCTCTGGCGGTTCTACGAGCGCACCGATCTTCAGCTCCATAGAGAAAAATTATTTCTATTCTTTCGGCTAGCGTATACACCATTTATATTCACGTTTCAACTAGGCGTCACAATGACAATTTTAACAATAATAAACAACTGGTGTTTAAAGATCTTAAAAATTTTATTTATTGCAGTGATTTCTTGTACCTATCAGGTACCGCAAAAAATATCATTGAAATAAATACACTAGATTGATTAGACTGCAATGAATTTTGCGATGAATTTTAAAACAGGCTTAGTTTTTTTCTCGCAAATATTCTAACTGTTTATTATTTTAAAAAAATATTTATTTTAAATTTAAAATAATATTTTACTCTATGAAGTAGCCATTTGACATAATAAAGTTTAATGTGATAAGGTGTCTATTA
This sequence comes from Diaprepes abbreviatus, assembly GCA_034092305.1. Classification (NCBI taxonomy): domain Eukaryota; kingdom Metazoa; phylum Arthropoda; class Insecta; order Coleoptera; family Curculionidae; genus Diaprepes; species Diaprepes abbreviatus. The sequence goes on from JASJET010000031.1 coordinate 17,446,688, forward strand.
TTACCACACATCTTTTCTTACTATTCGCTTGTACATCAACAGATTTTGTTTTTTTTTATTGGCTAAATAGGAGATAGTATACCCTTTAAAATGATGTATCACACTATAGGGTAATCATTTGACATACTAAAGTTCGAGGCCGATATATTATGCATTATTACAAGACATTTTTGCACACTGTTCGCTTGTACGTCAACCGATTTAATTTTTTTTATACGGTTGGATAGACAATTTTATGCTGCTTACAATGATGTGTCACAAGGTGGGGTTCCCATTTGACATATCAAAGTGAGGTTAGCTGGAGGTGAGGAGGTGATTGACAGACTTTTAACAAATGCAAAATTAAACTTCCCCCTGTATATCTAAATTGACGTGTTTTTTTTTTTTTTAAATTTTTCAATTTAACAATGTTATTAAGGATGGTTCGTTTTGAAATGAAGGCACTGTATATATATATATATATATATATATATATATATATATATATATATTTCGTCCTAATATGGGACTCGTCAGGCCACGGCATTCGGTACAAACTATCATCTCGCCTTTGCATCCTATAAAGCTGAATTTAAAATTAAAAACAGCAAACAGAACGACAACGGCAACATCTCGATGGTTCACTTGATAACACAAGAACCACACAAATTAACAAAATTTGTAAAAATCGCCATGTGGTGGCGCGACTGTGAATTAAAACAGAAATCTATACAATCGAGTACACGAAACGCGCTTCCCAAAGCATAGGGGTCGCATTATTTGGTACTAGGCAACCAGGCTTGCTGCTAATTTTGGCAACAAAAGCCACGTGTCGCACGAAACGATCCCGCTATGAGAGCACCGTTTAGTGTGTTTCAAAGCCAAACAACACACAATATGTAATCATGTAATCGAAGGTTTTCGGGCATCCCGTGTATGTGCTGAGTCCCTCTCAGGACTGTATGGCAGCTGACGTTTCGGTGAAATCTCATTCACCATTTTCAAAGCTCACTGTATAGCACGAGCGAACTGACGTCTGTGACTCGAGTGCTGTCGGTCCCGTGTGTACGTCGGACGCGTTCCTTTTCCGAAGGTTCTGGCCAATCAGGTTGTAAGACCTGCTGCACGTCATCGGCCCGGTTGCCAGTGTTTGGGGTTGCGTGGCCGAGTTGTAATCTGTTTCGTTAATAAATGGTATTGGTCGATGTTTTGTAAGCAGATTTTTCCAAGTATTAGGTACTCGCTGGCTATCATCTCTGCTATTTAAGTTGTTGGGCTTCTTTGCAATTTCAATGGCTTCCCTTTTAACTCTTGTGGACAGGTTTTCACATCTCGATAGCATTTTTGTTCCTGAAAAATTAATCTTATGTCCTGTGTTTAACCAGTGTTGGGCCAGTGCAGAAGAAGTTGTTTTTTGCTTGACAAGGTTTATATGTTCGTCTCTTCTGGCGCTTATTTTACGGTTGGTTTGGCCTACGTAAGATGAGCTGCATTCTCCGCATGGGATTCGTACACTTCCTGGTTTTCTAGATGGATTCTTTCTTTAGGTGTTGGCAAGAGAGCTTTTACTTTACGGTCTGTGGTGAAAATGGTTTCAATATTGTGTCTCCTGAGAATTTTTGCGATCTTGTCTGTGGTGTCTCTTACATAAGGAACAAATGCCCGAAAACCTTCGATTACACATCACACCCGTGAGAATATCCGACATAACATATATATATATATATATATATATATATATATATATATATATATATATATATATATATATTTATATTTATATTCTGTCAAGTGCGAATGGGCCATATTATGGTCTACCAAATATCCAATTTTGACCTTGATAAAAGTATTACTGTTTTTGAGTTTTTTAAAGTTTTAGTATTTTTTAAAATCACTACCAAATGCTTGGTTTTTTTATGATGTTTCTAAAAATGAAAACTTTTTCTCGTTCTGTTTTATTTATTTTAAATCATTGCGCTATCGATAGAGTATAATGCATTTTTAATAATTTGATTTTCTCTATTTTCCCATCTTTAACAAATTTTTAGTTCAAATTTTTTTCAACCTTCAAGTTTGATCAGCCATGGTGAAAAAAAATACCACGCGTGTTGTGCCAATCATTTTAAAAACTCACTTGCATAGTAGAGATTCTAAAATGGTGTAAAAGTTATTACTTTCAAGTTTTTTATTATTGTTATTGCTGATGAGTCCCAAGTAAGGACGAAACAGCGCTGTCGTCATTTTCCGGACACGGAGCTTTTCCATTGTCTTGGAGTTCTCCGCACTTTTTAATACGAGAGTAATGTTTACCAACAATCTTTGTGCGCACAACCGAAATTTTTTATTTTATTTAAAATTACACGGGCGATAATTTATCTTTTTTTTTTTTAATTTGTTGGTTAAAAAACACGTAAAGCTGTCATAGGCAGATCGTTAATGCGAAATCTGTTTGAACTGCGAAAACTCGTGGTCAGTTTGGTTGCCGATGCCGAATGATGCGACCCCTATCCTTTGGGTAGCATGCTTCGTGTATCGAGTTTGATATCTATTTTTACTTTACTGTCGCACCATCACATGGCGGTTACATACAATATTGTTAGTGCATTTTGCTCTTGTGTTATTGAGCAATCCCTTGAGATGTTGCTATTCGTATCTTGTCTGCTGTTTTTTCATTTTAAAAAGCAGTAAATAGGGTACGATTGCGAGATGATGGATTGTACCGAATGCATTGGCCTGATGAGTCCCAAGTAAGGCCGAAACAGTGCTGTCGTCATTTTCAGGATGCGGAGATTCTCCATTGTCTTGGAGTTCTACGCACTTTTTAATACGAGAGTAATGTGTACTAACAATCTCTGCCCGCACAGCCGAGAATTCTCTATTTTATTTAAAATTACACAGACGATAACTTATCTCTTTATATATATATATATATATATATATATATATATATATATATATATATGTATATATGTATATATATATATATATATATATGTATATATATATATATATAAATAAATAAATAAATAAAAAAATAAATATTAGTAAGTTTTCATGATTTTAAATTTTCCTTAATATTCTGGAAAATATAAAAAATTTTAAAAATTGCTGAAATTTTTATATATTCTCTAATGCTGGTTCTGTTCAAATTATAGTTTTGTATAGGAGTTATAGCATCTGAGCTGTGCTAAATATTAGCAACCTCATCAAATTCTGCGGAAGTTTTAAAAAATGGAATTAATTTTATAAATTAAATACACGTATGTAGCCCAAACGCTGAGGATGAATTTTTCCTTTTATGAAGTTGTAATGTAATAAACTCACTTTTAACGAAACGCCTGCTTTGAATCATTATTTCACTTTCATAGGTTTAAATTAATAACGTAACATGTTTTTGGTAATAAAATCACCCATCCTTAAATTTAGGGGTGATAGTTTCAGTTAACCACCTGGTGCCATTTCGTTTTTAGTCGTAAATACCTCCAAAAACACAAGGGTTGGAACGTTACACACAACATGTGAGTCACAAGTAGATCATATCGTAACAGTAGTTTTAATATCATTGTTTTATTTAATGTTAAAACCTAATCCAATACATTTTATGTTGTATTTCATACAATAAAAATCTAATATTTATGGCAGAATTAAAAAAAAAGTCTACTGTTTAACAAAACTTAATGTAAGGACAATTATCAATGTATGACTCCGTATACGATCTTACTTAATCAACAAACAAAATTCCTTTTCAGTTTGTGTATTTGGTCATGAATTCAGGCAGTCACGTGACGTTACATGCTGCGATAACCCTGATAAAAAGTTTTACCGTGCTATTAGCTACCAGTGATCGGCCAAATAAACTATAAATCATCATTAATCAGTTACTGGAAAATTATTAATCAGCAAATCGAAATTATGAATTATTGTGTCAAAGAGCAAAGTAATCCTTAATTTCATTTTTGAAGTTATCCATTGTCGAAGTAATTAGTCATTTTAGGGATAAAATTAGCCATTACTAGGATAATTGAACATTTCATTTTTGAAATTACCGAATGCAAGAGTAATTAAAAATGAAATTTTCCAAATTATTGAATTATTAATTGGTATTCTACTGTTAATTTTCCATTACGTTATCTAAAAAGATGAAACATATCAATAAGAATTTATTTTTTAAAATATAATTCTGGTAAATTACCAGTTAATAATACACTATTTGAAAAAATAAATTACCAATTATTCTTGTAATGGATAATTTAAAAAATTAAGTTATTAGTTACTTCGTCAAATGATAATTTCAATTACCAATTACTTCGTTAATTGATAATTGTGGGATTAAAATTACCAATTACTTTATTAATTGATAATTTTGGGATTCAAATTACAAATTACTTCATTAAATGATAATGTTATTTTGAAAATTATCCATTGACGAAATATTTGATAATTCTGTTTTGTGAAGTAATGATTATTCAGTAATTAATATTCCGATTTTTGAAATTATCCATTAGGCCATCCATAAATTACGTAAGGGTTTGAGTGGGCGTATTTTCTTGCGATTCTTTACATGGGGGAGAAGGGGGTTCAATGAATCGTAATATTTAAAAAAGAATTATTTAAATGAGATACAGTTAAATATTGGAAGAATACACTACGGTACTTATTTAATTGAAGTTTTAAAAAGAAATGTTTCTATAACTTGTGAATCATATAACGGCTATATTTTAATCGTTATATCCAAAAAATTCTAATGATTTTACTTAAAATGATATCGGGGAGAGGTTATAAAATTCGTTGATGATATTATTGCCGATCTCTGTTAGCCACAAGCATTTCATAATTAATGTCAGATGAATTGCTCTAATCCAGTTCAATTAAAGAGCTAATGGTGGATTATCTGTTGCCAATCACCAATCGAATTGCATCACCTGTTTGTCTGAAATGCGGGACGAGATGAAAATTTTATCTCGTCTCTTTTTAACACCAGTCGCACATGTTTTCGTTATTATTAAGAGTCAGGTTTTATTATTAATTTCTGCTTTAAAAAATAATCTATTAAACTCCACTAATAATTCTATGGCTTTTCTGTTTTACTTGCATTTTAATTTATGTTTTATCGCATGACCTGTTTCGACCCTGAAGTAACCTAATAACCTCGGTAGCTCCCGGTGGTCCTCGGGCGAAATTCAAATTGGAAACTAAAATAATAAAGGAGTGATTCCAGTCCCGGTTAAAGGACTTTTATTTTATTTAAAAAAAAAATGGATGGTCTCCTTGTGGCGTCACAGTCAGTATAACTTTTAATTTTTATGTAATAAAATATTCTGTTTTAAACAATTACAGTTTGATTCATTGAAATTATTAAAATTTAGACTAAAATTAATTCAAAATCTTTATATTCGTAGTATGATCAGGATATAATCAAAACAAAATGTGAAAAGCGCCCCGAAATTTTATTCCCAAAGTTGCTAGATTTTTTGTGACTTTGACTGGTGCTAGTATGAATGATTTTCAACGCGCATTAATATTATACCATAGGCGTGCGTTTTTTGTTAGATCTTATTCAATAATATTAACATAATTATTTAACAGGATATGCTCTTAAATATATTACACCACGTCGAAAATACACCATTTTTTCAGAGCAAATGTATATTTATTGCGAAAATAAAATTTTGCGTGAACGTTCAATTTTTGAGATATTGCGCCCCAAAATTTAGCTTCGTAGGTTAGGTTGTCAATGCTTTTATTGCCATTTTGTGTTCTTTACTGTTCTATTTAAGTTATTTTCTTGCTAAAATCGTGAAAATCAAAGTTTTTCTTTTGAAAACATTAAAAATTTCAACAAATTATATTGATTTTTAATTAAATCTAGAGTCAGAAATTTGAGATGTTATATAACTGCCGCCTATAAAAAAATTGAGTTTTTTTAATTCCAGATTTGGCTTCTGCTTCAAAGAGCAACCCGCCAGTTCATCCTTCATGCGGAGCTCATTTAGAGCTAGAGCGACTTCCAGAAGGAACTATCCTTGGGACTTTCGGATAATAGGGTGTGTACCCCCTAAAGCCCTTGACGTTTGCACTGCACAATAAACTGTTGGTCGTGTATTGCACTAATTAAGATTTTACACAATGCACGAAAATGCCGAATATAGAGTTGATCGTCCTTCCCAGGTATACCTTTTTTTTTCAATGCATAAAGGTTCGACCTGTAGGGTAAAAACTATTCCTCTGCAGTAGAGCATGCAACCGGGTACAACCCTCCCAATATGCACAATAGGAATCTTCTTATCACGAGTGTTCCCCTTTACACCATACAGTCAGCCCTGAGCTTCACTTTTGTCCCCAAAGTTTCAAAACCCTGTTTTTCCTCACTTGTTGTAAGAGCGCACCCACAGACATGCTGTCATTTCAACGACGGAAACGGAACTGAAAATGTTTATTTAAATTGCATAAAGCTGAAATCGTGATTTTTGTTCCAACACAACTCTTTTCGAGCTAGAATTGGTGTGAGGCCTTTTAGAGGTCACCGCGAAGCTAAGTGAATCTTGTGGTTATTTTAATTTTACCGTGGTACGATGTTGTTCAAAATAACTACTTGTACCTGGTGGTTGAGTTAGCCGCCGTTGTCCATTATTATTCCCAGTGTTTCATCCTTTGTCGGAACATAATTTACGCCCCTGAGCCGGGACTGGAGTCTCGTCCAAATAAATAAATTTTATGCAGTTGCCAACTACGTGTATTACATTAAGAGGTTGTTAAATAATTAAGTGACCCATTTTCAGCTAGACGAAACATTGATTTTTCGTTATTCAGCCGGGATAGGTTTAGCATCCCGGATGACTGGATGAAAGTTAAACTAAATTAACTGATTGTTAAATGAAATCTCGCCATGTTTTTTCATCGATCTTATTGAGGAAAATTATTACTTTAAAAGGCATAATTTTTTACTTCTTTTAAGGTTTAATAGACTGGTTTTTGATTTTTTTTGCCATTCCTACATCAAATAATTACGTATGCCTGTGTCTTTGAGCGGTACCCAAAAAGGCCTAATTTTATAATAAATGAAATAAGACTTACTAGGAAAATTTTATGACAACTTCGAACTTGGGTGGTGAATTTTTTTCTAGATCAAGAATTGTTTAAAAAATTCTCTTGTAAATAAAGGTCATAGTTTTAGTGTATCGTAGGGATTTTTTTAGCAGAAATAGTAGCTGTTTAAAAAAACCTCTATTTTTTGTTAAAATTTTAAGAGTTAAAAAAATTTATAAAAAATGAATCCGGTATCCATTCCACAAAATCCTATGCTGCACTGAAAATAATATTATTAAAAATATATACCAAATTTGATTGAGCAGATCTCGAAATATTTTCTTCTCCAGTTTGAAAACAGTAATTTCGAGAAAAAAACAGAAAAAAAGTACTACGTCAACGTTTTCTGGATTATACATGAGATCTTCCACAGATGCTATGATGTCCTTTTGCCCTTGTTAGATTTTTGGCCTCTTTTGTTTCTTGTAGGGCTCTCAGGTTGGGTTCCTATAGGTTGGTTAAACTGTCTCAAAAATCAAATATAAGAGTATATTCAATATCTATTACAACGCTTTATTCGCTTGCACCTGTCTGGTCAACTTCCGAGATGCGGGTCTATTCTTGGTCGCGTTCAGTTCAAATTGCTATATATCTGGTAATAATTCGTATTTTGACATGGAAAATTTTTAAAAATATTCTTAAAAGGATGAATAAATCTAAACAAAAATATCGTTTTTTTTTTGTAAATCTCACGATTGTCTTACCCCTTAAAAATGTGTGTTTGATAATTATTAGCGAAGTCGTAATTAGTACAGACAAACACTAGATATATACTTTTCAATTTTTTAGATATTAAGCTAACAGATTATTTGCTATTTTTAATTATTTCTTATAGTCCGTGAGCCCAGTAGGTATTTTGTCCCCTGCCTACCAATATCGAGGGTGGATTCCCAAAAAATAGTCAGATAATTGGTTATAAACAAAAAATTGTTAATTAAAAAAAAAATGTTTTTTGCAAATAAAATATTTTCATGTTGTTCGGCCGATTCTAAGCAAAAAGGGTCTCTTGCGATTTTTCCGGCCGAGTTAAAAATTTGAAAAATGACAATTTTTGCCACTTTGCAACATGAATAACTTTTGCTTAAATGAATATTTTCAAATTTTGCGCCCAGCAATTGATAGCTCAATTCAAGAACTACAAGGTGGGATTAGCCGCAGTGCGAAATTGCAGTGTTTTTATTGTTTTTAACGCTATAAACAATTAGCGTTTCATCAATTATAACGTACACTCCATCGTATATGAAGGGAAGTGGAATATCTTTCGTTGATTGTGGCATTGATACTTTAAACTCATTATCAAGTATATATATATATATATATATATATATATATATATATATATATATATATATATATATATATATATATACTTACAGGTGTGGAAAATAATGTGGTTTAACGCTTTAAAAATAAAATAAAAATAATAATTGTATTTCCATGAATAAAATATTGCGCTTGACTTCAAGGTACATTGTAAATATAATACTATAATAATAAATACATGGATATCGATAATCGTTAAAAAGGTGAAAGTACTTTTTCCTCTATGCTTAAGACTTCTTAATAAATGTCAATGCAAATAATTTGTAAGTAATATAATATTTATTGATTCACATAAATAAATAAATAATACGACTGTAATAAAAATAATAATAAGAACTTTTTGAAAATCAAGTACGTATATGACGCTCCATGCTTTATATCGTATGAAAGAAAATATATGGAAAGTATTAAAATAAAAAAAAATGAAGCAGCGTACCAACATATGCAAAAGTAGTTATAATAAGTGCTGATGTTATTTTATTGTTTATTTTACGATTAGATGCATTATAATTGATGAAACGCTATTTATTTATAGTTTTAAGAAACAATAAAAATATTATATTGTCGCATTGCAATTAATCCTAGCTTGTAGTTCTTAGCTTGCTGAGCGCATAATTTGAAAATATCTATTTAATAAAAATTATTCATGTTGAAGAGTGGAAAAAATGTAATTTTTCAAATGCTTAACAGTTTTTATTTCTAAAACTATGTGTCGAAAGGAAAAATCACAAGAGATACTTTTTGCTTAGAAACGACCGAGGAATATAAGGACATTGTTTTGTTTTACAAAAAAAAAACAATTTTTTTAATTATTAATAATTTTTTTGTTTATAACAAATTACCTGCTCAGTTTTCGGGAATTCATCCGCAATATCAGGAGGTCAAAGTAATATAAAAAAAACTCTGGTGGCTACTAGAACCCACTGGGCTCCCCGACTATTAATAAAACTTTCTATAACCAGAAGTAAAAAAGTTTTGTCTTATACACCTATGAGCAAAAGTATTAGGCACCCCTATTGTTTATCTCTGTCTTGACAACAAGTGTCAAGATAAGCTTCTTATGGTTTTATTATTGCATTGGAAGCATGTTTTTTTATAGAAATAAGACAAAAACTAATATATTTCCCGAATTAGCTATTTCACAAATTCTGGGATTTTAGTTTGTTGTCGAAGTTTGAAGTAAACACACGTGTTGTATGCAATCATTTCTACCATATTCTTCAAGACTAACATTTATAGCGTGAACTATGACTAAAAAAACCGAGATTAGTACAGAAAAGCGCCTAAAAATTAAGATTTTACATGAACAAGGCATGTCCCAAGTGAAGATAGCCCGAGAAGTGAAGTGCTCGCGTCGTGCAGTGCTCGCGTCGTGCAGTGCTCGCGTCGTGCAGTGCAATATGCATTAAATCGTTTCAAACAGACCGGATCCCATAAAAATAGGCCAAGAACAGGCAGAAAGAAAGCTATTACAGATCGTGATGACCGATTGTTGATTAGGCAGTCTCTATAAGACCGCAAAAAACAGCTTTCGACCTCGCTGTAACTTTATCTGGAGCAAAAGGCAAATCTGTGAGTGTAGATACTGTGAGAAGAAGATTTTTTCAAGCTAGATTAATTGGTCACAAGGCAGGGAAGAAGCCGTGGCTGTCGGAGAACAATAAGAAAAATCGGTTGGAGTGGGCCCTCAAATATAGAGATTGGACAGTGGAAGATTGGTCCAACGTACTATGGTCTAACTTCGAGGTATTGACTTTATGTTTTACATTAAAACAAGTCAATATTTTTGAAAACAAATTCTTCTAGAAAAATAATGAAATCCTAAATGAAACCAGTTTTTTCTCTTTACACAGGTGTTTGGAACTCTCGATGTCAGGCGCCGGGTGGGCGAAGAATACAATCCAGAATGTGTGGTGCACACTGTTAAACATTATGGAGGCTCAATTATGATTTCGAGTTGCATGGCTACCTATGGAGTGGGCGAAATGGTGTTGTGTGAGGGGCAAATAAACAATGAGAAATACACCGAAGTTCTGGAAGCAGCTCTAGCGCCGTCGGTAACGCAAATTTTCGGCGATACAAACAGTGACAGAATAAAATTCCAGCAAGACAACACCACTTACCACAAATCGGCTCACGTTATGATGTAGATAGCTCAAAACGGTATCGATCTTTTAGACTGGCTACCACAATTGCCAGACCTTAATCCAATTGAGCACATTTGGTCTATTTTGAAGAAAAAGATCCGAAGACACTTTGTAAGTAATAAACAAACACTATTGATGCTTTAAGGCATGATTAGAAACGGTTATCCATAGATGAATATTTTAAGCTGGTAGAGTCAACGCCGAAGACAGTGGCTGCTGTCAAAGGTGCACCGTTCAAATATTAATTACTTTAATATAATACATCATATAAGTGATAATATCTGTTTTATTTATACACCCTATGTTAAATTACTCCAAAACTAGCAGTTTTGTTGGGTGCCTATTACTTTTACTCGTGGCTGTATTTGTTAATTTCAATGTATTCGGTAATAAACTTCATCAAATCACAGATTGATTTTTTTACTAAAGATTTTTCTCCGTGTAAAATTTCATTGGCTCAGCCTACGTTTTTCGAACACTTTTTATTTTTTGCAGATAATGTAAGACTCCATAAAAATAATATAATAATTAAAACATTAATAATTGTAATAAAAAGAGAAGGATCATCTGTGTCGTTAACCTTTTAATACAGTTTGGTAAAGGCGTTACGGAAATTGTTATTTCATAGAAAGTGTCGTATGGCCTAAGGTTTCGTCCGCATTAAATTGAAGAGTCGTAATTTATAAGCTTTTAGTTTTGTTATACAGTTGCTTTAACAATGAACTCCCCCGTAGAATTAATATATCGTCAGAACTAGGCTCTGTTGTGTGATTACTGAATAACATGATAATATTTTTATTTATATTTGAAGAGATGTTGATACACATACCGCTATCCTTTTCTAACCGCATTATTTAAACTAGTATAACATGCTAATCGTACGTCAATTCGAGAATAAAGTAACCGGACACTAAAGTTGCCTATGAGTTTTTGGTTGCCTAAATTTTTATGTTGTTTTTAATAAATAAATAATATCTATATGACTATATTTACCGATAATAATAAGTTTTTAAATCCTCTTTTTGTTCATATAAATTATATACTTCGCATTTGTAGCAATATTTAACATTTAAATGAATTAAATGAAATGGATTGTATTTATTTGATCCGTTAATATACTAGTATGTCTGAATTACAAGCCAAACGGCTTCGCACTCCTTCCAGGGAATATTGACTCACACCAGGTACACAAAGATACCAAAAGTATGAAGCTCTGTTGGAACCCTTTCCATGTTATCGGGTCCTAGGTGACATGGTCTGCTGTATTTCCTACGAACTTTCGGACGGTTCGCGCGGTTGCTAGGAGAGTTGCTTTCTGCATCGGTTTATACAGATGCTCACTGAGACCCAGTCTCTTGATGCTCTGCAGGAAGTTCGTTGGTATCACTCCAGTTGTTGAGAGTATTATAGGAATCGTTTGGACGCTGTTTATTGCCCATTGTCTTCGGATTTGCACCTCCAGGTCTCTGTATTTGGCGATCTTCTCGCTGTATTTTGGCCTTAGGTTGTTGTTGTTAGGTACAGCGATGTCGATTAGTGTAGTTCGCCTAGAAATTTTATCTATTAGTATAATATCTGATCTATTATGAGCAACTGTTTGATCCGTCAGAACCCTTCGGTCCCAATATAACTTGAACTGCTTGTTCTCAAGAACAGGCTCCGGATTGTATTTGTTATAAGACACTTTTCCTACCTCTAATAGGTTTAATTTTTCTGCTAACTCTTGGTGGAGTATCTTAGCGGCTGAGTCGTGTCTTTCCTTATACTCGGTTGCGGCATCCTCCAGTTATTTGCTGAATTGTCTCTGATGTTCGACAGCCATATCTGCATTGGTCATTTTCTGTTGAGGGATCTCTAATGAAGAACTTCCGATAGTTCTTCGTCGGAATAACCTGATCTTGGATAGCTAACAAGAATCCCTCCGTTTTCGGAAACATCTGTCCTGAAATCAACCAGTAGTTCGACGCTGAAATGTCGACATTGTCCTGATTAACCTCATTTGGATGCCGTCCATGAAGTGGCTTCTGTAGCCAGGTTTGTAACTTCTCTTGGTCGGTTTGGTGGTGAGAATTAATATCTTGTTCCCTCAACTGTAGCGGCGTTGAATCGTCTGCCTCGCATATTGCTCGATATAGTGGGGAAGAGTCCGCCAACCTTTGGAAATATGAACGTAAGTTTATTATTGGTTGGTCGAGCTGCTTACCAATATCCACCAATCCTCTTCCTCCTTGGTGTCTTGGAAGCATTGTATGTTCAATGGCACTCCGAGGGTGATGTTTCTGTGCTTTTGTTAGGAGTGTCCTTATTTTTCTTTGCAGGTTTTGTATGTCCGTCCTGCTCCATTTTATAATTCTAAAAGAGTAGCTTAGCGCAGAGATTATTATTATTATTATTTAAAAATATTCAAAGGAGTTACGACCAGGAAAGAAAATACCACCGACCATAAATAACATTCAAAATAAATTTATTTTTGTTGAAAGATCAACCCCAAAAATAGGTGAAAATTAGCCTATTTCGTGGACTTCATATTTGAAACCAAAATGTGTGCTAAGTAAAAGTTTATGATAATCTCAAGAATGAAAAAAAAAGTTTATCTTGACTCATTTTAAAGCTTACGTCACGTAGAATACCAAAACATATCAGTGACATAAAAAAAAAAATAAATTTACCCCTTAGATAAGATAAAACTACCCCCATACAACAAAAATGGAAATAAATTATAAAATTATCTGAAAAAAAATTTGTTCATAAGTCATAATTTAAGCTAATCATTAAGTTGCAATTGCCCTATACTTATGGTTCGTTTTTATTGACATTCACCTTTCCATGGGGGTAAAAACAACACCTAACAATCAAAAATGCCAAAAAATATTTATAAAAATTTGAAAAAAATTGTTTCTGCATCATATAAATTACAAGAAATATGAAAAAGATATTTGCATCAGATCCAATACAAATACACCCCCTAAAGAGGGTATAGCTTTACGATGAACCTGAACAATCGATTAATATCAACGAAAAAGGATATTCGCTAGCGGTCAATTTTGTTTGCGACGTTGGTTAAAAATGGTTCCAAAGATATTTTTTGAGCCTTTGGGATACTTAAGATGAACTAACGTGATCCAACCCTTAAAGCGAATTAAAAGGGTGGGGACGACATGGAGTAATTTATTTTTATTATTTCAGATTCGAATTTTTTTTCCAACCCTGTGGTTTAGATTGAACTTTTTTTTTTCTTCATGATTTATTTCGATGACACATGACTGCAAAAAAAGTTTGGCCGTGATTTACTAACAGAAACCCCCCTTTACGCGAAAAAATAGGGGCGACATTAGAATTTTATTTTTTATTTCACACCCTGTAGGTTAAACTGAATATTTTTTTTTAATTTATTTATTTCGATTACACTTGATTGTGAAAAAGTTTGGCCATAATTTACTAACAGCAACCCACCCTTAGCGCTAAAAAATAGGGGTGAGATTAGAATTTTATTTATTTGACTTTTTCTTTTCTTTTTCGCTAACCCAAAATGCCTAGGTTATGATAAAAAATCGTATATACACCAAGGGAGCAAATAAACAATCCCTAAGATCGCATGTTTATCTCCCTGGCTTCCGGTTCGGGTGATAATTTCTTTGCGATCTAAGACATTCTTTATTTTTGCTCCCTAGATACATACACTATTTTTCGTATACTTTATAATTTATTGCCATTTTTCGGATTTGGAGGTAGTTTTATCCTCTTTATAAGGTATATTTGTATTGAATCTGATGCAAATATCTCCTTCATATTTCTCATATGATGCAAAAATATATATAATTTTTAAATTTTTATTCATATTTTTTGGCTGTAAGGGGTTGTTTTCAGCCTCATGAGAGGGTGAATGTCAATAAAAACGAACCATAAGTATATGTTGATTGCTTTTCTATGATCAGTTTAAATTATTACTCATGAACACAATTCTTTTCAGATATTTTATAATTTATCTCCATTTTTCTTGTATGGGAGTAGTTTTACTTTGTCTAAGGGGTTAATTCAACAATTTTTTTTATATCACGGATATTTTTTAGTATTTCACGTGACTTAAGCTTTAAAATGAGATAAAATAAACTTGTTTATCTTCTTTCATTGTCGAGATATTAGATTTTTAATGTTAACTTTTAATCAACTGTAAAACGTTATGCAACTCAATTTCGTCAACTTTGATAATTGATTTCTCAAAATTGAAACATATGTTCATCTTGAAACTTTTCTCATCTTATCTTATTATAAACTTTCAATTAGAACACATTTTTATTTCAAATATGAGGTTCACGAAATAGGTTAATTTTACGGCCACTCTTCACTGGTATGATCAAAGCGTGGTCAAAACAGAAATTTTAAAACATTATCTGTGTAAACAGGATGATTTGATTGAAACGAATTTAGACGCACACTAGTTCTCGCAGAAATTTGATACACATAGAACGAATATTTACAAACAGTAATGTAATACATTACCAGGGTTCCTATCTAGCTGGTACACGAAACTAGGATGTATAATTAGTCAGCTTGTCTAAGACCTTGTAAAAACTTACGTTATTTTATAGAAATTTGAAAGCATACAAATCCTATATTTTAAATTTCTCGAATCAGGAAGTTGATATGATGGTATGGGGCTGTTCATATATTACATCATCGGTTTTTGCCGATTTTAGACCCCCCTAAAATCACTTCAGCTTAATAGTAACCCCTCTCTCCCGCTATCTCTTTTTGCCGTTTGTTGTTGAAATGTTAATTATTCTTCATGATTAGTGAGCTCAATAATATATCCCCTCCTGGATCATGTTATCATCATCCAATGATCAGACTCCCTCCCCTAATTTTGAATGACGTAATAATGAACAGTATCTGTCATCACCAATATATATATATATATATATATATATATATATATATATATATATATATATAGTTATAGTGTTGGGGGTCGTGTTGCCAAGTTATGATCCGTTTCTTTACTTCCTACTAGTCTTCAATGTTTCGTTAGTAGGCTTTTCCAAATATTAGGCAACCGCTGACTATCGTCTCTGCTATTTAAGTTGTTGGGCCGTTTTGCAATTTTGATGGCTTCCTTTTTAACTCTTGTGGATAAGTTTCACATCTCGATAGCATTTTTGTTCCTGAAAAGTTGATCTTATGTCCTGTATTTAACAAGTGTTGGGCCAATACAGAAGAAATTGTTTTTTGCTTAACAGCGTTTATATGTTCATCTCCGCTGGCGCTTATTTTGCGGTTGATTTGATGTACATAAGATGAGCTGCATTCTCTCCATAGAATTTCGTATACTCCCTGGTTTTCTAGAGGGATTTTTTCTTTATATGTTGGCAGGAGAGCTTTTAATTTACGGTCTGTGGTGAAAATGGTTTCAATGTTGTGTCTCTTGAGAATTCTTGCGGTTGTGTCTGTGGTGCCTCTGACATAAGGAATAAAAGCTTTGGAACTCTTCTCTTGGCTTTCGCGATTTTTTGACATTTCGTGGCCAAGTGTTTGTTTTTTTTAGAACCTTGTCTATATGTTCTTTTTTTGTAACCACTTTTTGTTGGGGCGTCTTGCAGTAGGTTCATTTCTTTGTGGTCAAATTTTTTTGATCTGTAAGGGAGTGAGATCGAAACGCAAGTGATTTCACTACGGCAAATAAGTGGGCGGGGTGGTGATGTGAATCGGCTTTATGTGTTGGTGTGAGTGTTTTTTTTTGTAGACAGCGTGTGAAAGCAAGCCATCTTCTTCTCTTTTTAGTAGGATATCGAGAAAAGATAATTTTCTTTCCTGTTCTGCTTCCATGGTGAGTTCGATTTTTGGGTGTATATTGTTTACGTGTTTAAAAAATATTGATCTTTCCCAAATTTCTTGAACACGTGGTAATTGAAATTAATGATTTTTGGAGTGTGGTCTCATACTATAATATGACGTTTTCTAGTGGTATAACGACTGTCTATAAAATAGTGTAAGTGTTATACAAGTGAGGTCATTTGTAAACATCGCTTCTGATTTTTTATGTCATCAACGTTATGACAACCTAGATATTTCTATTGGATAACCACATGGATTTGGAGACTTTTTTACCTCATGAAAAATTTTCATTCGATGAGCGGTTTTGTCATAAAAATATATTTTCAGTTACATGCGTGCACCAGTTTGCTGTAATAATAAAACAATTTTTAAAATAAATGTTGAAAGTACATGTATGTATTGTAAAAAAATTGAAAAAAGTAACTAAAAAGAAAACATTAATTAAGTAAATGTGCAAAATAGCCGTCATTTTGCTGAATACACTAACACTTTTTAAAAATGAAATTGGACTCTATCTGATCTCAGGATTATTTGGTGGAGACTTTTCGATTCTAGATATCAAGCTAGAAGTTGATAAAGCTGATAAATCTGAATTTGTATTTTCTTCAGTCTGTTGTGAAGTATTCTGTTACGTATTTCAAACCAAAAATTTAGTTTCAATCGCAGAAACTCTTAAGAAAGATAGTTCATTATATAAGCTAGCACTGTGTAAAAAAGCATTCAATCATCGGATAGTAGGTTATGAAAAGAAAATAATATCACAAAAATAATGTGTGTTAATCTTGTACAAAACTTTTTTACTTAGCTAAGTACTTATACTACTTACCTGTATAAATTGCTTGTTGCAATTTTTACAAATTGTTCTACAACCAGATTGGGATCTATTTTTTAATATAAAATTGCCATACGTAGTGTTCTTTCCTCCTAGTCATTTAAACGATAATAATTTTTTGAGTGAAAACTACACCATTCCACTGAACATAATCAGTAGTATAACAAAATGAGCACGAATTATTGCCTCTTAACAATTTGTAGGCAAACAAGTCCTGACAAGAATTTTTTGGCAGTAAGAGCCTCTAAATCGCTAAAGGCAAGTTCGGACAAAGCAAGAAAAAGGGTATTATGTCTAGATTTTTTATTTAGTGGCCGAAAAAGTGAAAATTAATAGAAAACCTACGCAGTTTATTATACAATTATTTATGTTAAATAATAAATAAAAAGTGAACTCATATGCACAGGTAAGGGTAGGAAAAAGAACATCAGCGCCATTCAGTGTGACATCAAGACTCAGACAAGGTGACCCTCTGCCACCGTTGGTTTTCAATTTTGCCTTGGAACATGCAATGAGTAGGGTTGCGTCGGGGCTGATAGAGGGTTTTGCGAACCAAGGTTCAAAACTGGTGCTGGCCTTTGCTGATGATATCGATACAGTGGCTCATTCAACAAGAGACGTGCGAGAGGTATTTTCACAACTCGAGGAAGAAGCAGGTAATATGGGTCTCCGAGTAAATGAAGAAAAAACTGAATACATGGTAGTAACCAAGAATCCAAGACCTCGAATCGGGCAGAATATATCACTGAATGAACACAACTTTGAAGTGGTTACGGAATTCCAGTACCTAGGAGCGGTGATCACAGACGACATCGAGTTGAAAAAGACGTCTCAGCGAGAATAGCGACAGCAAATAGGGCGTTAAACTCCCTCACAACATTATTGAGATCTAAACTGTTAAAAAGACAATCCAAACTAACTCGGTACATGTCAATTATTCGCCCGGTAGTTACTTATGGCAGCGAAACTTGGACCCTCAATCAACGGGAAATAAATAAATTACTCATATTTGAACGAAAGGTTCTTAGAATGATATTTAGTCCCCAAAGAGATGAAATAACAGGAAATTGGAGAAGACGCCACAATGCTGAATTGGTGACACTGTATGGCAGTGAAAACATAGTCCGTTGTATAAAAGCCAATAGAATAAGATGGGCAGACCATGGTAAGATCAGGGGACCACAGATTATTGAAAACAGTATTCTTTGAGAGACCAGATGGTAGAAGATCAATAGGCTGTCCCAGGAAAAGATGGAAGGATGCCGTCGAAGCTGATTTGTATAGGATTGGAGTCCAGCAGTGGGAAATGGAAGCACAAGACCGTAGGAGATGGAGGGCGATCGTGGATGCGGCTAAGACTCACCCAGAGTTGTAAAACCAGGAAAGAAGAAGAAGATTTCGGTTTTTAATTACAAAAATTGGATATTCATCAGTAAATATAACATTTGACCAATCTCCATCGATGTTCTCACCTTTTTGGATGTGCTTTTCAGACAGTTAAGGTTTTTGCCTCGTTGTACAGTACTTAACACCATTTTCATTAAGTTGCTGTAGAATGGTATTTAGGCCAACACGAATTGCCTGCCGAACTAAAATATTTTGTTCTTATCACAGATTAAGATGTGGATTTTTTTTGGAACATTTAAATAATTACTTTATCTTGCTTTTTTGAAGTTACACGTGTTAAACCACGATCAGGAAGATCATCGATATTTTTTTTCTCGATCATACATCACCCACTTCTATACGAAAGATACTTTTCATATATTTTACAGCGGTAGCATAAGTCTTCTCTGAGAGAAATATAGTCTCGAGTGTTGGACGTACCAAGTAAACAATCCTAAATAAGTATGGTTCTCCAATGCGCAGCATCACGTTTTTATTGAACTAAGTGTACATCTGCATCGGATCAGAAAGTTGCGTTAGAAACAAAGTCAATTAATTTTTAGATATTGTTTAATCCCTAATAATCCTTCCTGTATTTGTTGTCTGATGTGCCGATGACGTGTTTTCCTTTGATTTTCCGAAATTGTACTCTAGTACTTCCTGCTAGTCTAAATTTTGGTTATTATTTTATGAGTCAAATATTTGGAATGAAAAACATCTGTAATTTTAAATTATTGAAAATTAAAACCCATATTAAAAATTTATTTTTAACATGTTCAGCTTATCTCATTTCACAGAATGATTTTATTTATCATTTTATTAACACTTTATAACAGTAAATGTAATATATTTATCAATTTCTTTTTTAAGTGACGTAAATGTAACACATATAAATTACACATAAAGTACTGTATTACCATTTTAATAGGTTTAATTAAAATATTTTAAAATTTTATAGAGCATCATTATTTTGTTATGGAAATTTGTTTACGCTGGAAATATACTAATTTTTTCAAGATTATGTAGTAAAAGTTTTAAATAAGAGAACCGTTTTCAAATAACTATCAAGTCATAGAAATGTTAGATATGAAAAATAAGAACCGGTCAAGTGTGGGTGCGACTCGTGCTTAGAGGTTTCCGTACCATTCGACGTAAGGATTATATAGAGATATTGGACTATATTAATAGGTGTTTCAGTTAGTAATATTGATTTTTTTCGCAAAATGGAGCATTGGTTTCCAGAACAAAATGAATTACCACCTCAATAACATTAATCAATAAATAGAAAAAAAATACGACTGATGTTATAGTGGCTGTCCGTGGGAGTTTAAAACATCCTAATTGCGAATTCAACACCGAAAATGTTCCACCACGTATGGATTTTGAGTTATAGAATGCAACAGTTATTTTTCTTTAATATAAACATTTTTATATAATATTTATACGGAAGTTCAAAACAATAAAAAACAAGATATTTTAAGGATAACAGGATTTATTTACAAAAATACATATGAAAATACATTTATAGTAAGTCTTTTGTACATAATTTTTTTGCAAATGTTGTATTTCGTTTATATTCCTTATCGCTTTCTCTCATAAGAAACCAACAATAATCCCCCATCATTACTGGATTTCATTTGCCTTGGTAGCGTTGCTCCTTTGTTAATTCGTTTTGGTAGAACCTTTCTCCTTGCTTGTAACTAACCCCGCCCAAATTTTCTGGAAAAAAATTTAAATCGGAGTGCAAGAAATGTGTTTCAAGAGACATGCGACAGCCCATCTTGCGGTAGCTTTCAAGTATTTGTTGTACAAGTTTTTCGTAGTTTTCTACTTTTTTGTTTCCTAAAAACTCCGAAACAATTGTTTTAAAAGAAATCCACGCGGCTAATTCAACATCACTTAATTTTTGAACAAACTGTTGATTCCTTAGAATTTTTCTAATTTGTGGTCCAACAAATATTTCTTCCTTAAGCTTGGCACTTAGTTTAGGAAAAATTTGTTTAAGCTATTTAAACGCATCTCTTTCTATATCTAATGCTTTAACGAAATTTTTAATCAATCCCAGTTTAATGTGTAATGGAGGTAACGGTGTTTTTTTTTGGGATCAAAATTGTTTACGTTAGCTTGACGTGGAATGTATTAATCTGTCCCAACGACAAAGAAAACAGCAATACTTCGTAAATCCACCCTGAAGCCGTAGTTATATTCCTATGACTTATGTCACCACATATTTGCCATATATACGTATCACAGCTTATTGCATATAGAATAAGTGACATATTTTCGTATGTTTCCGTCATGTCAACTGCATATGCAAGAAGGATAGATGGTCTTTTGTTGCCATTAAGCAGCATAACTGCGTTTAAACTTATTTTAGAAGAATCTATAAATAAACGCCATTCGTCCGGGTTATGTGCAAATCCTAATTTTTCCATAACACTATTTGGATTAACACAAACACACAATTCATCCTGCTGAGTGAAAAACGAGGATAACTCCTGGTCACGGTTCCTAAATATTGGATCTTTGGTTAATACTTCAGCATGCTCTTTGACCAGGTGGAAGTCCCGAACTAGATCATTTAATTCAGGTTGTTCGATTAAATGGGGTGATTTTCCTTTACTTTGGGGAAAATAAGAATCGTCCTTTTCTGATACATTATCGGGTTCTGCCTTATCATCATACATTTATAAATCTTCATCCCATTTTGCCGGGGGTGCTGGAACTGGTAAACCTTCTTCATGAAGAACCGGTTTTTATTGCTGAGGGAATATCTAGATATTCAATATTATGTTTGCTCATTCTTGAAAAACCAGACACTTTTGTCATCGAAGCATTGGAACTGCAAAAGGCATAGAAGAATGTTTGCCATTTAACCAGTTATTTCGATTTGCTGCACAGGTTTGGTAACATATGTGAGGAGCCCAGTCCCGATATTGCTACTTTGGTCATTTTGTTAATTGTCTTTTTTTTTACGATTTAGGGGTAAACTGACCACATATATATCAAAAACTATCCACTGGGTTAAGACAGCCACGTTTTGCGTCCTTTAGAGATTTCTGTACTGTCGCGTACGTCGGTTCAGAGATGTGATACTACATTTAGATGTGTCAACTAACTTTATTCAACACAAACTATCACTAGTATAAGGCTCTTACTATTGGCTTGTTCACGTACTTCGCTCTATCTAATACTGATCACTACTCGTGCTAAACCCATTCTGCTGATACGACTGCCGGCCAGGTGCTTTTATAGCCGTTCTGTATTTCTGGTATTTTCTAGAAACATCGGGTATAAAGCGACAGCGTACTTCTTGTATACAGGGGCCATCTATAAGTAGATTTGGCTAGGGAGTAGAGTGAAATTTGGAATGATTATATATATATATATATATATATATATATATATATATATGTATGTATATATATATATATATATATATATGTATGTATATATATATATATATATATATATATATATATATATATATATATATATATATATGTATCGTTGGTAATATTTACTCTTGTATTAATGTGGAAAAGTTCTGGGTTCGAAAATTGAGGAGAGCGCTGCCTCACCCTCATATGAGACTTATTAGGCCATTGCATCCAGTTCAATCCATCCTTTCGCACTCATACCTTATCAACTATTTTTAAAATCAAAAAACAGCAGACAAGACACGAATAACGACATCTCGACGGATCATTCAATAACATAAGAGCATCATAAACCAACAATGCTGTATAAAACCGTCATGTGATGGTGCGATGGTAAAATAAAAATATAAATAAAACTCGATGCACGAAACCTGCTAGTCAAAGGATAGAGGTCGCATCATTCGTCATCTGAAACCGGGCTTTTGCAGTCTGAACAGGTGACGCACCAACGATCTGCCTAAGAGAGCACTGCGTGCTTTTTAAGCCAACAAATACATAAAAAAATAAATAAGTGTATCTGCGTGTAATTTTAAAATGAAATTATATTCTAAAGTTTTAACAATTATCTGACCGCACAGCCGAGAATTTACTTTCATTTTAAAATTACACCCACGACACTTATCTCTTTTTTTATGTATTTGTTGAAAAACACAGCACTTCCTTAGGGAGATCGTTCGAGAGTCACCTGCTTAAACTGCTAAAGCCCGTGGTTAGTTTGGTTGCCGATGCCGAATTCTACGATCCTGCGACCTTAATCTTTTGAGTATCATGCTTCGTGTATCGAGTTTTGATTTACTTCTATTTTTATTCTACCGTCACGCCATCACATGGCGGTTTTATATAACACTGTTGGGTTTTGTTGCTCTTGTGTTATTGAGTGATCCGTCGAGATGTCGCTATTTGTGTCTTGTCTGCTGTTTTTTGATTTAAAAAATAGTTGATACGGCAGGGGTGCGAAATGATGGATTGTACCGGATGCAATGGCTTGATGTGGCCCATATGAGGACGAAACAGTGCTGTAGTAATCCGGAGCTCTTCTCCAATGTCCTGGAGTTCTCCGTGTTTTTTAATACGTGAGTAAAGTTTACCAATTATCTGTCTTCACAGCCGATAATTTTCTTATATATATATATATATATATATATATATATATATATATATATATATAAAAGTTATTTTATTTTCTTTATGACCATTAAGAAAGAGGACAGATAGAAAATTCTTTGCGAACTTCACTCTGGTTCTCTCTCCATACTAGTTTCGACCACCTAATGGTCTCATCAGTAGAGCTGAAACGAATCGAGAGCAAAATGCACAGAAAACAACTGTCTACTTAAAATCCCTATATCGTAAAATATCGACAGGATATTACCCGCAGGACTTGATCCAGGAATGTTATCTTAAACAGTACAAACGAACATTTTTCCAAATACATAGACCGTAAAATCGTTTATTTTTAATAATTTCGTACCGCTCCGGGGTATATTCAGATGTTCGTTTGTATTGTTTAAGATAACAGTCCGGCATCAAGTTCTGCGGATAATATCCTGCCGATATTTTACGATATGGGGATTTTAAGTAGACAGATGTTTTCTGTGCATTTTGCTCTCGGTTCATTACTGCTTCACTGATGAGACCATTAGGTGGTCGAAACTAGTATGGAGAGAGAACCAGAGTGAAGTTCGCAAAGAATATACTGTCAATGTTATTGTAATAATAGTTTTGAAAAAGGATTTTAAGAGAACTTTTCTTGAATTAAGTGATATGTCTCTTGGATGAACTGCTTAAATAATTCAACTTTGAGGGTTTTTGAATAAAGACATATTGCATTTGTTTGGAGAAAAAAAACATTCAAAATTAGACAAGAGAAGCACTTCTTCTAAACTATGCTTTTTTCTGTAGAAAAAATTTTTCTTTTAATGTGAGATATTTTCTCTTGTTCGTAATAATTTTTGATTTAGAGAGTTGACGCCTTTGGATTAAGGGACGCATTTTTTTCGGTGTATATTACTCAATCAGTGTTTTCTTGGGGCGGTGTAAATAACAATAATCCGGGTAAACTTAACACCCTGCTGTGATATACATAAAAAATGAATAAAGATATTTTATGCTACTAGTTAAAAAAACTGAAAAAAGCGTAGAATTTTTGTCGAGATGGTGAATTGTTTAGCGTAAAGTAGGTTATTCTGTCATGTATTATAATTTTTTCATTTTTTAGGTGCTAATAAACATAAATATATTTGACCATTCAAAGTCACTGCTTATTAGAAGGTTAAATAGAAAGGCATTTGCAATTTAATAAATATTTACATTTTGTTTTAAACATTTATGCGATATTAGCATATGCCTTCTGTCCGGAAATAAACGGAACTTTTGAAAAATAAGCACATAAAACGTTATTTATTTAACAATATTTATTTTATCCTCTTCAAGGTATTCCCCTTTTGAGGCAACGTATTATTCAATTTTCAAACGTCCCCGCGTATGCACTTTGTCATAAGCCATAAGTTCAAGCAGCTAATTTCTTTTTATGTATTCAGTGGTCTCAAAATAGTGTTCTCGCAGTGGCAACTTCTGTTTCGGGAATAAAAATAAGTCGCACGGTGCTTGTGGAATGATATTAGTACTCAAAAACAACAAGTGAAGTGATAGCTGGTACATTATCGTGGTAAAAGAACCAACTATTGTTGTGCTCCATTACTGGCTGTTTTTTGATTATATGGCATCACGGAGGAATTTTTGGCAAAGGTTATAGTGAGCATTATTTCGATTTTTGACTTGCTTTGATTTGCGTTTTTTGGTCTTTGCTTTTCTTTCAAGCTCCATTTCGATGATTGTTGCTATATTTTCATATAAAATTCGTATACTCACGTCTCCTCGCTAGTAATTTCAAGAAGTTTGGATTGATGGGTGCGTCAAAAATCATCTCCGAAGCGATTGACACTCCGTGCTGTTTTTGGAGAATATTATTTTTTTTTTTGATACCATGCGAGAAGCGACTGGTTTAATGGCCATTTTTTGGACCATAATTATATGGCATTGAGATTTAGAGATTTCCAACTCACGTGCTATTTCTCTAATCGAGATACGCGGGTTTTCGAGCATTGTAGTTTTTGCCTGAGCAACGTGATCGTGGTCACTAAACGCTGATGGCCGTCCAGGGTGCAGCTCATCATCGACGTCTTCACGGCCTTCAGTGAACGCCTTGTGTAACTCAAAAACTCGTGCACGCGACATATAATCCCCCCCCCAATATTCAAAAATCACTGTAACTTGTTTTCTAATATGTTGAGTGTCATCAAATTACACATTATTGACATTTACAGTTGTACCAATCTAAAATAAAACTGACACATGTGATTTTATATACGTGCGCTGCTTGAATCCAAAAGTTCTATTTATTTTTAGTCTGACAGACGAGTATGTTTGTTTTCATATTTTGTATTATTGTTCTTGAAATTTCCAAGTGACAATCAATTTTTTTAAAAGAATCTATTCCTTTCGCGAAACTATGTACACAATCTCCTGAAAAACTTCCATATTGAGGGCTGTTATTTCGGTTTCGTTGTGCGGTTACGAGACTGGCGATAATATTGCTGTAAGAATGCAAACTGATTAGAGTAACACGAATATATATTTTAAGTTCAAGCTGTACATACATTTTTTATAAGATTCTTTTGGAAAATTATTAGGTTGGAATTCATGGGTTGCTGTGCAGTTTTCAGCATGGCTTAACAAAACAACAGAAGAAAGGTAAACAGTATTGAAAAAAAAAGATCCATCCCTAAAGGCGATGATAGAAAGATGGTTTTCTCAATTCCAACTTGAAAATTTCGATCTTAAAGATGAGTCAAGGTTCGGCATATATTGCTTCTATTCGGAGACATTCATCTAATAGTTTGGCTACTTTTATAAGTTTCTTGCCTCCATTTTTAATTATATCTACTATAATTTCATTTCCGGATTTTTTATGATTCCCATTAATTCTGAGAGGACATTTTCTACTTTCACAGTTGTTATTCGCGGGAACTTTTGTGATCATACACTTATTATTCTCTCATTAGTTTGTATATTCGCTTTTTTTGGGACTGTGATATCGTATAGATTAGTTTAATATTCCTCTACTCAAGCAACTTGGTCTTTTCTGTTACTAACTGTCTGTGTTGCCTTAACAGACAAAATATTTGTCTACGGCCTAGATTAGGTCATAGATATTTCATTATTTGATTTTTTTCGGTTGTTTCATTTGTTCATTTTTCTGTTGTTAATTGTTTTTTTCCTTGGTTTCAGTAACTTGTTTAGTTTCTTGTACTGTACTGTTTCTTTTTTTATTGTTTTGATTCATTCTCCCCTTCCTTTTCTGAGGTTGTCACTTTATATATCTCGATGTTCGGTTTATTGTCTTCCTGACATTCCGTACATTTTCTTTTATTACTTTTATTACTGCCTTTTTTGCCATCTTGTAATCCATAATTCTGAAATTTGGTACAGTTATTCCCGGCCCACGGAATGAACGATATTGAATCCGATTATTGATTTCGTCTCGGAGAGATGTAGATATAAGGATAATTATGATGTAAAAAAGATGATCAGTTTTGAGATAGTCTTGGTTGAAGTATAAACTAGAGAAAGCAATTAAAGTAAGTCCGGGGAAGTTTATATTTGAAATTTACAATCTAGGAAATACTCAAATGCCAATTTTAAGTTGAAATTGAGCAAAATAAAATTTTTGGTCCGCAATTTTGGATATATAATTCTAAATTACTTTGAGTATTTTTTTATATCAAAGCATCGATTTCAAACAATTGTAAAGTAAGATTGGCGCTAGCCAGTAATTAAAGAGTTGAAACCAAACATGCTAAGTTATAAATTTATCTATTATATTTATTGTTACTAAATAATTCCTAATCTGTGACCAACTACTTTAGACACAGACAATACCTAGCAATTCGTACTGTATATAACGGCTTCACCGTTACCGTACTGCAAATGTTATAGGAACGTTTCTAAATAAGGGAAAGTGAACGGATATCCTGAGGCTAGACGACGTAACACTACCGATTGTCGTCGAGCATGGCTTTTAATTTCTTCAGGTGTTTTCTGCATTAGCAGTTATTTTACTATGATTTTTAAATTATTTATGTTGGAGTTGCAATGCATTAAAGGCGCTGTAGAAAAGATACAGGGTAGTTTAAAAAGATATGGAAAATTTATCAAGAATTTATAGATTAAAAATAATCCATTGTATTCCTATAGTTTTCCTTCCTTTGCTACCGCCACCCGAATAATTTTCTATGGGGTTTAGGTCAGGGCTACATGATGTCCAGTTTATTAACTCTTTAATTCATTTTCCGATTAAGAAAGGAGAGGTACAAAATTCACGAAAAGTACCTTTTCGATTTTTCTTGAAGGTTACCGTTAAGAAAGTTATAAAAAATAATTATTTCTGCAAAATTTTTACAAAATAATAAAACGCAATTTTCAAAGTAATTTTTTTCAAAAACTTGCTAATTTTAACTTGAAAATGGATTAAAATCTTTCACAAGAGTATAAAAAACATGACCGCGACACATGTATTTGAAATCCATGTAGTTGGATTTATCGAAAAAACATACTACAACTACAAAACGACGGTAATTTATAGATTTTTGAACCTTAAAATTCATTCGTAGTCTAGGGTTTTTTGCCCCCCCCCCATTTAATTTGTCTATATAAGGGTTTTTTTGGTCTCTGATTACGAATTCAGAGAACAATTTTCAAAACTTAAGATGGCAGGTCAAAAATGGCGGATCTGAAGTTTTAAAAATTTCTGACTTATACATAACATCTCCATTATAAGGATTTTTGGATTAGCTGATCAGGAATCTGAGGTCAGATTTGTACAGTTCAAGATAGCCAATTCAAAATGACGGACTTGAAACTTTAAAAAATTCTGTTCAATGCACAATACCTACTTGTGAGGGTTTTTGGGGTCCCTGATCATGAATCTGGGATCAGATTTGTAAAATTCAACATGACGGATCCAAAATTATTTACATGTATGTAGTGCACATATTGTATCCGCCATATTGAATTTTCCAAATCGGGTCCTAGATTTGTGATCGGTTACTCCAAAAACCCTTATAATGTAGGTTTTATGTATGAAGTTAAAATTTTAAAATTCCAGTTCTGCCATTTTGGATTCGCCATTTTAAATTTTGCAAATTAATCTCAAGATTCCGTTAAGCAGAGACTTCAAAAACCTGCATGTACTTAATTAAAAACAAAATGGGTCCTAAGAAAAACCTCTTCTATGAATGTATTGTTAGGTTCAAAAATCTTCACATTTTGTAGTCGCGATGTTTTTTTTCGATAATTCCAATCTCATAGGTTTCAAGTATAAGTGTTGGGATCACGTTTATCGTACTTTTTTTGAAAATCTCAACCCATTTTAAGATTTTAAAAAATTGCTTTTGAAAATAGGGTTTTTTTTATTTTGCAAAAATTTCACATAAAATATTATTTTTTTTATAATTTTCTTAAGACAATCGCTAGAATATCCTCGAAAATAGCCGGAAAGGTCGATTTTCATCACCTCTTTTTTGATCAGAAATATAGTTGAAAGAAGAGAAAATTTTTTTCATGTTTGTGCCTTAATGGGTTAAATTAACTAAATTTTCTTAGAACAATTTTTCTTACAGAAAGAGCTATATGCTTAGGGTTATTTTCCTGTTGATACGATACACCCAAGTAACTGGCATGTGTTCCTAGACAAAAGGCAGCATATGGTGTTCGATGATATTTTAATATTTTTCATCATCCTTTAATCCTCAACGCCTCAAACGTTGTTCCAAGGAAAGCAACCCCAAAATTTAATATTCACCACCGTGTTTTAAGGTGCCGTCACTTTCAACAAAATCGTCTAGCTAAACTCTAGTTTAACGTAATGATTTTATGTTGTTAAAAGTGTTCTTGCTACTCAGCCAAACAAGCTGGCTTCATTAAGGCGTCTTCTTCTTCTTCTTCTTCTTCTTCTTCTTCCAATGCATATCTACTAATTGATGTTTGTGATTACATTTTTCATAGCTTCTTTGTTTCTCGCGGTGTGTATAAGTGACTGAATATCGTATAATCCTATCCATTGTCTAATGTTTCGGAATTAGGACATTTTCCTTCTTCCGATTCCCCTTCTGCCCTCGATCTTTCCTTTAATCATCAGCTGTAAGAATCAGTTACTTCTCATTTGGCATGATGTGCCTCAAACACGCCGTCTTTTTTTTCTTGATTATGTTGTATAGTTCGTGCAGCATTGTATGTTTGTATGTGAAATTGTAGTACTGGAGTATCATTACGCATTCGGTATTTTTGTCTGACTCTATTTTGACATGATTCATCTAGTCTGCACACCCTGTATAGAGTAGGAGTTATAAAGAGAAGGTAATGTTTTAAATAAATGCAGGTTTTTCAATATGTTACGATGATATTTATTTGCAATAAAAATAAAATGATTGGCTGAATGTTAACGATCCTACGTAGGTGTGCGATAGTTGGTTTTTTCACAATACATGGTTAAGCAAAAGATTTTCGTAATTATTATTTTTATTTATTATTATAGCTTTCTGTAATATATACCTTTAAAAATTAAAATAGAACCAAGTTGCGTGTATACCTCACAATCACGTTTTATATAATGTTATTGTTAATTAAATTCGTTTGGTAATAAAAATAAATTCTACAAATGCTATGAAAGTTATTGATTCTTTATGTTGTGTGAAAAATATGTCATGCAGTTTAACTGTGTGAAAAGATTTATCATGCGGTTTCTCGTCTGTGTCGAGCACCAACCATATGTATTTCTGTAAATAAACATAAAACTCCATGTCTGTTTTTCAATTGTTTTTCTAGTTGCCAAGTAAATGTTGTTTTGTTTCGTTTGCAATCGTTGATTTGCTTTAAATTTTTAAACATGTGTGATATATATGTATATATATATATATATATATATATATATATATATATATATATATATATATATATACATATATACATACATACATACATACATACAGGGTGGCCACCACATTTCCGTCGGTTCATATACAGAGAACGAGAAAATATTCTTAATAAAGAATGTGTAGGTTTATTGGGACCACATTTCAAAATTATTGTGAAATATACAGAGTGACTCAAAAGAGTCACACCAAAGTTGTCAAAATTTAAATAGACTGCATGTATAGAAGATGATAGTTGGTTCACTGCAAGGCAGAACCACAATTTGCTAAGTGAATCTCCCTGAAATATTCCTCTTCGTATCGGAATTGTGTTAGTTTTGATGGTGTCGCTAGATGGCACTTGCAATTGCATCCTAGTTCTCAAGGTAGATATGATGCGTTCTAAAAAGGAAACAAAACGAGTATCGACCCTATACATTCTCAATATAGTTGTGAGCCACTCGTGTGGCACTGAGTCGAAGGCGTTCTTATAATAATTTCTTCAGTTGGTACAGGCTTGGTTACATATGACAGAGTCAACAATCAATTGTTCCTTGGATCCCATTGCTCTCCTCTGTTGAGTTGCAATGATGTTATTTTGCTCACAATGTGCATAAATGCGTCAAGCAGGAGGTGATCACCTAATACAGTGTGGGAAGACAAGTGATTGGCCTGTACTTAGCTGGGTCATGTGTGTTGTGTTGGTTCTTTGTCAAGAGATACGTAATACTTTCGGTCAAGAACAATGGTATTTTTGCTGGTTTAAGAAAAACATCATTAATAAGACTAGAATTTCTCGAGCTAGTAGTTCTGGATCCTGTCGAGACCTGGAGCTTTTCAGTTATGGGATTCCTTGATTATTCCTGTAATTTCTTCTGTGGAAAAAGCCTCAGACTGCATCTAGCTGTAGTCTTGGCGGATTTGGTGTTCGTCATTGATCCAGCCGGTTGCGATGTTACAATTGGCGGGTGTGAAAAGTTAGTTTCTCCAGAACTCTTCTACCTGCTCTCTATTTAGATATCTATTATCTGTCGTATTAGGTTAGGAGAGTTTAGCTTACGGTAGAAAGTCTTTTCTGATCGTTGGAACAGCACATTGTCACGTTTTCGGTTATTGCTGGTCTTGTATATAACAGAGAGATATTATTATTATTATTATTTTGATAGCGCTGAGCAAATAAGGGTTAGGTACTGTTATGTTTCATATACCTAAGAAAAGCCGTTCTCAAATTATTTAACTATTCTTGAAATTGAAGACCAAAATTTAAGAAGCGTACCTGCCTTGCCTATTGAAGCTAGATCTTTCAAATTGTATTGATTTTTTTTAGTAAAATCATTACAATTTATTGTAAAATAAAAATGATCTCTAAAAATTATACAGGGTTGTTAAAAACTTATATTTGATTTTTATTATCATTAGAGTCTGTATTTAATATCGAAATTATATTCGAATGTTAAAAGTGTTTAATATTATATCACGGTTTCCATTACCTATCTTTTATAGTTTTTTGATAATTTAGTATTTTCAATTTTAGACATAAATTTTTTGCAATTTATTTTTGGAATGTAGGCGTTGATTGAGTTGACTTTGTCATTACTTAATTAGATGATATGTAAACACTTGTCAGTTTAAAAAAATAGTCATAACTAGGCAAATACATGCTTTATTAAAGAGATAAAAAACTTAATTTAAAAAATTTGGAAAACTAATATTTTAACAAATGCTTAAACTGATGGTCAACTCTTTCAATGCATAAGCGAACTCTTTTCTGAAATGATTGTTCAACTTTAATTAACATATTTGGTGTTATAGGGCGAAATGCTGTTCTTATTCGTTCTTTCATATTTTCGAATGTCCTTAACGGTATTATAAACAATATTCTTACTATATACCCATAAGTAAACTGGCCAGTATTGTGTTCCTCCATGCCCTATCATTACTCGCTTAGAACGAGACGAGTCACACTTGAAAATACTTTTTGCGATACAACGTGAAAACGATTTATTGGTATTTGTATTAAAATAAAATTTTTACTTTTATCTGTTTATCTGTTGTGAGTGTTTCTAATTAGTTGGCAACCACTGTTTATATTAAAGTGCAACAATATAAGTGGATTATTGTAAAATTGATTTTTCTTAGTAAAATAAATCATTTTTAAAATAATTCAAAACAAATTAATTTCTTTACATTTATTATCCATTAGAAAATATTTAATTTATTCTTAAAACGATTTAAATGAAGGGTTTTCAGATTTTTTTGGCAAAACACAAAAGAAAATAGATTTTCAATTAGTGTAGAATTTCCGCCTGCAATTTTTTGGAGGATTTGTTTTCCTAAACAATTTATTCTATTAGTTTACAGAACTCGGAAGTTGTGGCAGCTACCAAAATTACTTTATTACGTTCTAACAGGTGTGACTGGTGTAAGGTGGTTATGTAATATCTGCAATCATGTTGGTCATTTCATTAACACGCGTGGTTTCTATTTTGGTTATAAAGTGGGCAAAGTGGACATACGGATTAAACGTTGATTTTAATACGAGGGCTATTCAAATCAAATAAACGAGAATTTTCAGATCGGATAAAATTTATCAGTCTATGTTGCCATTTTATTTTCTGTTATATATTCTAGATCAGGGGTTTCCAACGTTTTTCTTCTTGCGGACCCCTTTTAAAAACCGGAATAATATGGCGAATCCCCTGTGTAGCTACTAGGAACAGTAAAAGAAACAGAAAAATTGTATTATAAAAATTTATTTTCCATTTTGACTAACAGTTCATAACGAAACACTAAGACGTAATCGTAAAACAGTTGCAGACAAATATTATTAAAACTGAAGCTCAACCTATAAAAAAGAATTAATACAAAATGAATACAATAATACAGAACATGAAAATTATCATCAATAGAATATTTATTCCTATTTGGTGGTACAAAGAAATTTAAAATTTAGTTCGATGTTTGAAACTTTGAGCCTTAGATCAAGTTCTGCATTTAACTTGTTTCTGTACTTATCTTTCAGGTAAGTGTTGTTGAAAATCCTTTCCCAAATAGACGTATTGTACAAAAGAGCAATAAAACTTTAAGGTTTTTTTCCGCCAAAATAGGATCAATTAAAGAGTGACCTTTAAAAACAGTTTTTAGGAAATTATTAGAGAGTCAATGAGCTTTTATTTTTCCAGTAAAGTTAAAGAATTATCCGAAGTTAGTTATATTTCCTTGTGTGTCCAGTTGTACAATTCAGATATAACTGGTTCATTAGGAAAATAGTCCTTGAAGTTGTTTGAGATGTTTAGTAATGTCCTTTTTAAGTTGAGTTTCATTTTCTAATAAAATGGTGCTGAGAGAAGCAAAACATTCGTACTCATTCACCTGCAGACATTAAATCCAAAAGTTGAACTTCTTTAACATGGCTTTAACGTTTAATTTAGAAAAAATGTCTGCTAAGTATGCAAGTTTTTGCAGCTAAAAATATCAGATACACAAGAGGACGTATAAAATGGACGGTCAAGAAAAAATGCTTGAATTTCAGACTTCAGTTCACACAAGCGGGTCAAAACCTTGCCACGAGAAAGCTATCTAACTTCTGTATGAAGTAGTAAAGAAACGTGAAGGCTTCCAAAGACCTCACAAAGTGCACGGAATAGACAAGAGTTTGTAGCACGCGACTCTATAAAATGTACAATTTTTACAATGTCGCTTAAAGTACTAGATAACTCTACAGAAATGCGCTTACCAGTGTTTGTGTATGAATACAGCAATGAGTTCATTCAATTATCTTGTTGATCTTCTTTGCCCGCACCACAAGATCAGAAAATGTTCCGATCATTGATTTTGCACCACAGCCAAACAAACGACCAATTTATTTAATTTTTCTCAAAATAGTCATTGATCATATCGGAAATGGCTACACCTGTCGTATAGATTTTCAGTGGTTTGACAAATAATATATCTTCTGGAATGGAATTCTTAAAAACATATCTAACATAAATAATCAATACTGCAGCGTTTAATCATTAATTCTCCGCGACAATGTGTCGTTTGATAAGGAAATAAGGTCAATTTTCTTTGCCGCTTTTTCTCCAAGCATACACTTCTTGATCTCTTTAGCAGACAGTTCAATCAAATTTTCTACCACTTGTCTACATCTTGCAATTCTGTAACTAATTTGAAATGATGCCTCGAGAGCAGTGACGTAAATAGCGACCCCGCAGACCCCGCGGTGCAGGGGGCGTCCTCAAGTTCCTTGATGAAAATGAATAAATATGGAGGATCAAGACGGGTGTCAAATAATAGGGCGTATTCAAAAACCTACGGGGTGAGGGGCACATACTTTTAGTTACGCTACTGCTCGAGAGCCATTTCACACGGTCGGCCTGAAGCCAACATAACATTTGCGAAAATGGTGACGCAAAAAACTTGCGGGGATCAATTACGTATCCCAAATAGATAACACACGCTAAACTTATTAAAGTAGTAATTACATTTATGACCACTTTGAGCGTTCCCCAGGACCAACGATGGGGACGTAGTGGCTCTCTGGTCGCATATTAAAAGAAAAAAAAATCAATTTTAAATTATCAATGTGTAACGATAATCCAAAACTTCAAACTTATAATAAGCAATTAACTCAAAATAGCGTGTAGGTTCTGATGTAAGTCACTAAATATTCTTTATTTCAAACAAAAATAACTGTGGTTTATCCTAATTTAGTTCAAATATGCCTCGATGAGAATTCAACAACAACATTTAATCTTAAAGTATAACCATCACTTTCCATTGAATTGATTTAATGTTTCTCCCAATATTTATTAAATATATGATGAATGAACTCCCCGGGCTATTCCGACCCCCAATTCTTCGCTGTTGATTAATTTTACCCATGCATGAACGTGGTTTAACAAAATATGTACGTTTAAGGTCTCCGAAACATTTTTGGAACTCTTCCAAATGTAAGTGTAAATCCACTGAAACTTTGTTGATAGAAAAACAGCCATCAACAACTTTGTTCATTGCTTTAAAAGCACTGATATAGGGTTGAATTTTTAAGTTATCACATGTTATTTCGGAATCCTTCAGTTTATCAGCTTCTTTTAGAAGTTGTCGACAAACATTGCCCTCAAAAACGCCACCATGGTCACTTTTGGCCACAATTTTTAATTTTTTTTGTCATATTAAGGCTTTTTCTTGTCCAACTAATTTAACTAAACCCTTCCAAAAAGGATGGTTCACAAATCCTTGTAACAAATGCAGTTCAGGAATTATACAGGGTGATTCAAAAATCGATCACGAAACTTAAGGGGGTGATTCTACTTGACAAAATAAGGGTAGTGCTTCATATAATTTTTTTTCAAAATGTCATTCGTTTTCGAGTTACAAGCCGTCCAAGTTCAAGTTTTTATTTTTTGTTTTTTGAATTACTCGCTTACAGGAAAACCGATTTGACTAATATTTGAAAGATAGGCTAAGTCTTCTGCGCTTCATCATTTTAGTAACAATTCACATTGATTGTTTGCCGCTAGAGGGCACTTTACCTACATTGAAAATTGTTTTTTTGTCATAATTTTTTAGTGTTGACAGCTACAGTAGTTTTTGGCATAATTTCTGAAAGACTGATGCCAGGCCTTTAAAAAAGGTGCTCTTTATTTACATCGCTAAACCCAACGGTTTAGACGTAAATCACCCTTAAAAATTAAGTGGTAAATTTACTTTTCTCATTTCATTACCACCAGCTACCAGGTAAATAGCTATCAAAGTATACTAGAGCTGTCAGTTTAACATCAAATAAATTCGCTTTTTAAACTATTTAATTTATAATCTTAAAATAACTAATAATGGCTAATCAGTAAATATTCATATTATGGATTATTGCGATATACATTTAATTGATAAAAATTAATGAAACAGTACTAAACAAACTAAAAAAGATTCTCAAAATGTCCCCCATTTTCTTCAATACATTTCCTAACACTCTTCAAAAAATGTCGCCTAACTCGATGAAAAATTTCTGGTGTTTCTTTAATAATTTGGCACTTTTCGATTATCCTGAAGCGAAGATCCTCGACGTTGATTACTGGAATATGGTACACCAATTGTTTCAAATGACCCCAAAAGAAAAAATCCATAGGATTAAGGTCTGGTGACCTCGCTGCCCATGCCAATGGTCCACTTCGTCCTATCCATCGCTCAGGATACGTTGCATTCAAATACTGTCGGACACGTATACTAAAGTGGGGCGGAGCTCCGTCTTGGAGGATCCACATGTTGGCCCTTACTTCCAATGGCACATCTTCCAGATACAATGGGAGACGATTTTGGATAAAATCTAAGTATACGTCACCAGTTAATGGGCCATCAAAGAAATGAGGACCAATAAGGTAATCTCCTATTATCCCTGCCCACACATTTAGTGAAAATCTACGCTGATGTTTCGTTTCTACCACATTGTTTGGGTTCTCGTAAGCATATGTGTGGATATTGTGTAGATTTGTTATGCCATCACGAGTGAAACCAGCTTCGTCAGTGAATAATATGACGCCAATTAATCGATTATCGTGTTCATACTTAGCTAGGATCTGATTGCACATTTCCAACCGTCTCGGCCGATCATCGTCATAAAGAGCCTGCACCTTTTTTGAATGAAACGGGTAGAGTTGTTCTTCTCTTAGTATCCTCCATGAACTAGCCTGACAGAGCCGCACTTCATTCCCAATTTTTCTAGTACTAATACCTGGATTATCTTCAATAATTTCAAGCACTCTTTCTTCTTGTTGCACGTTTCTAGCAGTTCTAGGTCTTCCCCTATTTCCATTATAACTTTTAAAGGAACCACATTCCGCAAGCCTCCTGTGCACACTGGAAAATGTTTGAGCATGAGGGATATTTCTTTCCGGATAACTCTCCATATAATATCTTCTTGCCAACTCTGCATTACCATTTGCTTTTCCATAACAAAAATGGATATCACAATATTCGATATTTGAATATTGGTGATTAGCCATTATTAGTTATTTTAAGATTATAAATTAAATAGTTTAAAAAGCGAATTTATTTGATGTTAAACTGACAGCTCTAGTATACTTTGATAGCTATTTACCTGGTAGCTGGTGGTAATGAAATGAGAAAAGTAAATTTACCACTTAATTTTTAAGGGTGATTTACGTCTAAACCGTTGGGTTTAGCGATGTAAATAAAGAGCACCTTTTTTAAAGGCCTGGCATCAGTCTTTCAGAAATTATGCCAAAAACTACTGTAGCTGTCAACACTAAAAAATTATGACAAAAAAACAATTTTCAATGTAGGTAAAGTGCCCTCTAGCGGCAAACAATCAATGTGAATTGTTACTAAAATGATGAAGCGCAGAAGACTTAGCCTATCTTTCAAATATTAGTCAAATCGGTTTTCCTGTAAGCGAGTAATTCAAAAAACAAAAAATAAAAACTTGAACTTGGACGGCTTGTAACTCGAAAACGAATGACATTTTGAAAAAAAATTATATGAAGCACTACCCTTATTTTGTCAAGTAGAATCACCCCCTTAAGTTTCGTGATCGATTTTTGAATCACCCTGTATATACACTTTTGAAGAAGGTAAATATCATCGTTTTCTTGGGTGAGACAAGGATTAATTGTATATAACAATTACCATGGTGATGTTTTTGTGGGTAAAGCTTTCCGACAACTTCTTAAAGAAGCTGATAAACTGAATGATTTCGAAATAACGTGTGATCAAATAAAAATTCAGTCCTATATCAGCGCTTTTAAAGTGATGAACAAAGTTGTTGATGGCTGTTTTTCTACAAAGTTTCACCGGACTTACAGTTACATTTGGAAGAGTTAAAAAAGTGTTTCGGAGACCTTGAAAGTACATATTTTGTTAAACCACGTT
This sequence comes from Diaprepes abbreviatus, assembly GCA_034092305.1. Taxonomy (NCBI): domain Eukaryota; kingdom Metazoa; phylum Arthropoda; class Insecta; order Coleoptera; family Curculionidae; genus Diaprepes; species Diaprepes abbreviatus. The sequence goes on from JASJET010000031.1 coordinate 17,484,570, forward strand.
CAAGAATGGGTAAAATTAATCAACAACGAAGGATTGGGTCTATGGTCGGAATCGCCCGGGGAGTCCATTCAGCATATATTTGATAAATATTGGGAGAAACAAAATCAGTTCAATGGAAACTTATATTTTAAGATTAAAAAATGGTGTTGTTGAATGCTCATCAAGGTATATTTGAACTGAATTAGGACAAAACACAGTTATTTTTATTTAAAAAAAAAGAATGTTTAGTTAGATCCTACATGCTATTTTGAGTTAATTGGTTAATATGAGTGAAGTTTTTGTTTACCGTTAAATAATAATAATTTAAAATTGATTTTTTATTTAATATGGGACCAGAAAGTCACTACGTTCTGGGTAACGGTAAAAGTGGTTAGAAACGTTATAAATCTAATTACTACCTTATAAGTTTAGCGTGTGTTATTTGACTTTTTTAAACACTCAGAACTGAAAAAAAAAGGATCAGCTAGGATTTTAATTTTTGTGGATAATTTATCTGTTTGGGATACGGATTTGATCCCCCGCAAGGTTTTTTCGTCACCATTTTCACAAATGGTATGTTGGCTTCAGGCTGGCAGTGTTTACTATCTTCGTTTAAATCTGTTAGAAAAGAAGGAACACTAAACTGTTTATCACCTCACAATTTTCTTTTAAAATACTCAACAGGTTTTCCCTTGTGATCCGGATGCCTTGTTTCAGGGTGTCTACGAAGAAGAGATGGTTTTAAACTGCCTTTGGCCAGGATTTCATTACAGATTACTCAAATCTGTTTAGGTTCTGACTCCTGTTCGGTAAAATAAAAACCCATTCGTAAACAGTCACTGTAATATTTTCCTTTCTTTCATTTTTTCTCACTGTGTTCGCCTATTTTTTTCTTTGGTTTCAGTCTGGCGAGGCTGCAGTTCACTACAACTACCACCTTGTGTTGGTTCCAAATAAGGGACTGAAGTAGAAGAAGCAGTTGTTTGTTCGCCCAGCTTTTCGTTAGACATGACAAAACTCCCGTTTTTAACCAACGCTCCATCATATATTTACGGAGCAATAATTATTTCCTTTCACGTTCGACGTGTGCACATGCGATTTGTAAAGGTTGGGTATTTGTTGGATTTTTTTTCACAAAAAGAAATCTCTAAACTGGTTTAGTGTATGTGAGTGCAACAGGACGGTCTATATCCATTAGGCTTAAGGAACATGATAGATGTATTAAAAATAAACAACTTGTACAATCTGCAGTAGCTGAACACCAGCATTGCACAGGTTACACCTTTAATGTACAAGAAACTAAGGTGCTAGCATCAGTATCTGGTTTCTTTAACCGTAAAATTAAAGAATCAACCGAAACTTGTAAATATCCAAATAATAGTAATAGAGATACAAGTTATAACCTGTATGACGTTTATAACCTGGGTGATGTAGACCATAGTCTACATCACATGTGGAAATCGATTATAACGCTGGATCACGGTTCGCTGAGCATCAGTCGGGTATAAATTCCGGGCCGTTGCTCTTCCATTCAGAGTTCTGTTCTCGTGGATTAAAGATCTCTGAAGATACCTCGTGCAATGTAAACGAAACGTTAGATAATAATTCCAATTTGACACGGTCTAAACCCAAGAACCATGATTTTCAACTTGACCAAAGTCATGAAAGCTTTCGTTTTTTATTATGAGCTATTTTTTGAAACCAAAATCGAGTCTATATCTCTATTTGGGTTCCTACACAGTGTTGCCAAACTTCTCCCAAAATTTCATGATTCTGTTTTTAATAGTTTGGTTTGTGGGTTAATATGTCAGTCACTCAGCCAGGTATCCCTAAGTAAGCGTTTATTTTTTGTCATATGTAATACACGTACAAATGATAATATCTTAAGCAAAACATAACTGGCCAACTAGAAGATAATAACTTCCATGGCAACTAGGTTGGGTTTTAAACCCTCTTAGCGAATTTGGCTGTAAGAGTTTGTCAGTACGAGAAAGGGATGGATTTGTGGATCGACCATAATTAGGTAATACAAATTTACGTTTGTCTCGTCAAATCATCGGACCAAACCTACTGTACAATTTAGTACTTGAAAATAGCAAGATGAATGAGCAAGAGGCTTACAATTAGATTTATGCAGTTATATGTGAAATAAAAATTCATGTCCTCATCACACCATAAAAATTTGCTTGATAAGAGAAATTTATACAAAAAATAGTATGATTAAGACTCTATTGATTAATCATAAAAGGTAGAAAAAATGATGTAAGAACAATGGTTATCAATTGTTTGTATACTTTGTTCTCATTGGTCGAAGAAATACAGAATTTGTGTCTATGGTAACAGCCAACTAATTGATGGGTCATTTCAGTGATAATTCTTTAACACCTGGTTTTATCTAGTAATGATTAAAATGTCCGGTTACTTGCTTGTGTTGTGCTGTGGTGTTAATTAGTTTATTTGGGGCGATAATGAATAGTAAGGATTTTTATTTGCAAATTTAAAATATTATAAATATCAACAAATATCTTTTGAGATTTAGGTAGTTGTATTATTTTTGGCGGCACTGAACATTTTTACATGAGGTTAATTTAAAGTAATAAAACAATGTCTTTTTTTTTCAGGTGAGTGATGTGTATTTTTCGGTACCTACATCGAAAATGGTAAGTATTAATTTTAAATAAGTTAAATATGTTTAAAGCTAACGTTACTTTTTATACATTATGTGACTTACATATAAAAATAATATTGTATAGAATGGTAAATTATAAATGTCTTTTTGGCTAGAAAGAAATAGTGTTTTAACATGTTCTCAAGAACAACTAAACTGAATGTCACAAAACTATATAACTGAATGTCACAAAACTATATATATTTTGAAGGAACGTAAGTTTTTAAAAATTTAAAAACGTACATTGTATTGAAATTGAAATGCTTTTTTTACTTGGTTAGTATACAGAGGGTTCCTGTACATATTTAAGGGTTCATTCATATTTTTAAAATATCTTTCTCTCTCTATCTATCTATCTATATATATATATATATATATATATATATATATATATATATATATATATATATATAATAGAATCAAATATGGCGGACGTGAAAATTTGTCAATCTACATGATATTCGTGTTAAAAAGTGCGGAGCACTCCAAAATATGGAAAAACTCCGGGTCCGACAGATGGCGACAGCGCTGTTTCGTCCTAATATGGGACTCGTCTGACCACCGCATTCGGTACAAACCATCATCTCGCCTTTGCATCCTATAAAGCTGAGTTTAAAATAAAAAAACAGCAAATAAGACGACAAAGGCGACATCTCGATGGTCCACTTGATAACACAAGAACCACACAGATTAACAAAGTTTGTAAATAACCGCCATTTGGTGGCGCGACGGTGAATTAAAACAGAAGTATGTAAAATCGAGTACACGAAACGCGCTGTCCAAAGAATAGGGGTCGCATTTTTCGGTACTGGCAACCAAGCCTACTGCTAATTTCAGCAGCCAAAGCCACGTGTCGCACCAAACGATCCCACCATGAGAGCAACGCTTAGCGTGTTTCAAAGCCAAACAAGTAAATAAATATGTAGATAAGTTTGCAAAAATGTATGTTGCAGCCCTTGACGGATATTCCTCGGGCTCTGAAACTCCTACCTGTCCGATGATTTTCTCTCTTCTTTCTTCTCTTCATGATTTCCTTGATTTTCTGTTCCTTTTCCCACTGGAGTCATCTGCTTGCTTCACCTAGACCTGAAGTCTAGGTCTTTTGTGTTTCCTAGCATCTATTTCCGGGTCATAATCCACTGATTGCCTAATCAGTGGATTATCATGGAGTTCAGCTTTTTGAAAGGCTTTTGCAGCCTTTTGTCTTAAGACTTCTCGTAGAGAAGTCCATCTCATCTCTCTACGTATTTGTTCGTTCCTGACGAACCACGGGGCGACTAAGGCTATTCTCAGGCTTATGTTTTCCTGAGCTTCTAGCTTTTTGATGTACGTTGCAGCAGCGTGGCCTCACGCTACTGACCTGTACGTCAGCACTGGCCTGAGTACTGTCTTAATGAGCGTCAGCTTATTTTTTAGGCTCATTTTGCTTCTTCTGTTTAGCAATGGGTATAATAGCTTCCTTGCCATTTTATATTTCTTTATCGTGGCTGTGGTATGTTTCTCCCAACACAGTCCTCTATCTAGTGTTATTCCAAGATATTTGGCTTGATTCGTCCATTCGACGTCTTCGCCATCAATATCTATATTCTCGCCCGATGGTCTCCTTCTTTTCGTCAGGAGGATTGCTTGACTCTTATCAGGATTTACCGCTATTTTCCAGGATATGAACCAGTCGTTGACCAGGTTCATTTCTTCCTGAAGATATCTGCTGACCATGATGGGATGGATGGATCTTGCCATGATGGTACTATCATCTGCGAATAGGGCCATATTCGTGTTCCTGGTTTTGGGGATATCGTGAGTGAATATATTATAGAGAGAGAATTTTTACATGCAGTGTGTTTTTATGTACGCGGTCGTAGTAGATGTCTATCGGTCGGTCTTGGCTCCGCCCCCTATTCGGGAGCTGCTGGTTTTATCATGTTGGGTTCAGACGCAGTGTAGGTACAGTCCCGCTTCAAGACAATTTTCCAGTTGGCATGAAGGGAAGTGTATCGTCTCTTGTTCAGAGTACCTTTCTTTTCAGTTTCAATGGACTCGCTAAACAATCTTGCCTTGTAATGTTCTATGTTAGCGTTATCAAAATCGATTTTGTGCCCTCTTTTGAGCTGATGTTGCAAAAAGGGCTGTTTGGCCTATATATGCTTTAGTGCAGGTGCTGCATGTGGTGTAGTATACTGCATGATTTTTCCGGTCGATTTTGTCCTTTGGGTTCTGTAGGGACGAACCTATTAATTTGTATGATTTGTAAATATGTTATGTTTTCGCAGTAATCTGCAGATTCTATCTGTTATACCTGTGATGTATGGAAGTTAGGTAATGTGTCTGTTAGCAGTAGCTATTTTATTTCTTGTGGAGGTTTTTGTTGCAGTTTTATTGCTCTATTTAGTTGGTGGTTTGTAGCCATTTTGTTTTAGAGCTTGTTCATGTGTTGTAGTTCTTTGTTTTTTTTCCTTAGTTAGTTAGATGAAATGATTCGTGTTTTGGCTATACCCTGTATTTGTGAGAGGTGATGATGTGAATCGGTATTGGAGTATGTGTATGTGTGGATAGTTTTCCGGTATACTGTATATTGCAGGTGTCCAACCATTTTTTTTTGTTATCAGGACGTTCAAGAATGTGAGCTGATTGTTTTCTTCAAGCTCTAGAGTGAACTGTATCTTCGAGGGTATGGAATTAAGGAAATATAGGAAACATTGGAGCTGCTGTTTGTCATGGATTCTTGGAGAGCGTTGGTCTCGAAATAGATCATTAAAAGATTTGCAACAGCTTAAGATTGTGATAAGCCCTTGGCAGCGCTATCCATCTGTCTTCTCTTTGGGCGATCTGGTTCATTGCTTCATCTATTGGTATACTTGGATACCATAATTTTACGTCGAAGTTTGCTATAATACCATCTTCTTCAAGTTTTACGGATTGTAGAATAGTTACAAACTGTTCAGAATTTTTTATGTGATCGTATGAGGCTAGCAAGTTATATTTTCTAGTTTTTGTGTGTGTGTGTGTGAGAGAGAGAGAGAGAGAGTTGTACGGGCTGACGATGGGTCTGAAAGAAGTATGTATTTTTAAAGGTCCGTAGAGTTTTGGAATTAGAGTTTTCTTTCTTGTGTTATAAGTTTTCGTTTCATATCGAGTTCTAAGGGTGAGTCCATGCTCTTGGTTTTCATTGTGTTTTAAAGATATATGAGTGGGATCTCTTGCAAGGTCATTTAGGATATTTTAACTCTAGAAACGGAAAAATTGTTGGTTGAAAATGTTATCGTTAGTTAAACTGTGTTTAAACTAGTTAAAAATTGAATAAAATCATCGAAAAAAGATGGCGCATTTTATTGCGTTATATCAAAGGTTGTATACATGATACATTGCATTTTTATTTTGCATATTTGATTTATTCAGTTTTTTTTTTTGTAATTCTATTTACATGTTTATTTTTGTGTCAGGGATAATTCTATGCCAAATAAAAAACCGGTAATAAAAAATAAACCATCAATATTCAAAATTGTGAATTTTTATATGTAGTCGAGCAGCCCAGTGGGTTTTCGTAGCCGATGAAGAGGCATGACTTCACCAAAGTCTTTTATATGTATTTTGACTTCCTTATTATGAATATTTAGGTGGATTCCCGAAAAATGGTCAGGTAATTTGTTATAAACAAAAACATGTTAACTAAAATGCGGTTGTGGGATTTGCATTGTCTTTATTTTTACGACGTTTCGATTAGTTGTAGCTCGAATCGTTATCAAGTATAAACTGAATGTTTTGTCTTAAGGCGACAAGCTTATATAGGGACTGTGTCCATTGAAGCACAAAGTTTCCCTTCACTGTAGACACCTCAATGATTTGATGTTACAAAGTAGTGGTTGCCAAAGATTAGGTATTTTAACACTGGGTTTACTGAAGATTCCATTTTTATTTGTAATGTAAGCTGCTTCTATAAATTTTCTTTTTTTTATATTGGGTTTCATGTATATTGCCGCAGCTTCAGACCATTTTATACGGTGTTGTTTATCCCAGGCATGTTAGGCAATACCTGATCTCGACGTTTCCTCTTTTTGTGTATGAGTTTTATGTTCCTTAATTCTAACTTCTAGTGGTCGTTTGGTTTCTGCAATATACATTTCATCACACTCTCATGCCATAGAAACAGTGAAACCGAAGGTCTGGTTGAGATATGTCGATGATACCTTCATTGTATGGAAGGGCAATGATCAAGAACTTAACAATTAAGTTTACCATGGAAAAATAGGTAAATGATCATTGCCCTTCCTAGATGTCATGGTAAACCGTTCAGATGAAACTATTAAAACTTCAGTATACAGGAAGCCAGCACATACTGGACAATATCTTAACCATAGTTCTAATTATTCTATTGTAACAAAACGGGGAATTATACACAACCTCTCTAATCGCGCTATATCTATATGCAATAATGCCAATTCAATGAAAAAGAGGTAGCAAACATTAAATCCGATTTATAATAGAATGGTTATCCTTTAAAATTAATTGACGATGTTATAAATAACTTTAGATCAACGACCACTGGATAGCAAGAAACACATTCCTTCTTCACAATTCCGTACATTAAGGGAACCTCGGTGAAAATAAGATGAATCGGCAGTAGTTATAGTATAAAAACAGCCTTTAAATCAATCTGAAGCTGCGGCAGTATATATGCAACCCAACATGAAAAAAAGAAAATTTATAGAAGCAGCTTACATTAAAAGTAATAATGGAATTTTCAGTAAACCCAGTGTTGAGATACCTAAGCTTTGGCAACCACTACTTCGTAACATCAAATCATTGAGGTGTGTACAGTAAAGCGAAACTTTGCGCTTCAGTAGACACAGTTCCTATATAAGCTTGTAGCCTTAAGACAAAACATTCAGTTTATACTTGATAACGATTAGAGATACAACCTAATCGAAATGTCGTTAAAATAAATAAAAATAAAGGGAATGTAAATCTGACAACCACATTTTTGTCAATCTTTAATATTATCTACAACTTTCAAACAAAAAAATGGTAATTAAAAAAAAATTTTCTTTTTGTAAAATAAAAAATATTTTCGTGTTCCTCGGCCGATTCTAAGCAAAGAGTGTTATGTTGTGACTTTTCCGTCCGACGCATAGTTTTAATTTTAAAACCGTTAAACATTTCAAAAATGGCATTTTTTGCCACCTTTCAATATGAGTAACTTTTGATTAAATAAATATTTTCAAATTTTACCCCCAGCAGCTGATAGTACACTTTAAGACCTACAATCTGGGACAAACCGCAATGCGAAAAAGTGATGTTTTATTACTTTTTAACGCTGTAAACAACTAGCGTCTGCTGCTTACAGGCGCTCACTTAGTGAACATAATCCATTATAGCTTTCGCTGATCGTTTCATTAATGCTTTAACACATTTCAATATATGTCTAGTTTTATTTGTTAATTATAAGCATCCAATAATAAAATAAACAATACAATAGCATAGAGAACTTCAATTATTATAACTATTTTTGCATGTGTTGGTGCGTCGCTTCAGTTTTTTTTTAAATTTTAATACTTTCCATGTATTTTCTTTCATACGATATAAAACATTGAGCGTGATACTTGATTTTTAAAGTTAATAAGCTTTTTGGTGAAAAAGTTAACACTGTTGTAAATGTGATCTTTAAATAATGGGGAATCTGTATATAATTTTGTAGCTGAGAATTTCTTTTGTAGGATGTTTTCTCGCAAATAATACATTTGTTAGTATGTATCATATAACTGATAAATGCGTTGATATTGATTCTTGACTAAGCTTATCTTTTAATTTATCTAAGGTTTTTTATATGTATATTTTTTATTGCATTCATTGAAAATATGATACTTGCACAAATCTAAAAATTACAGCAGTCGCATTCAGTAATCACATTTTCTATGGAAGTAAATTTCTGAAGTCTTGAATTATATGCTTATATGCATAAATTTTGTTAAAAAGTAATTTTAACTTCTTTGACTGTTAGATCCAAGCGATAAAACACAATGTCCCGATGCAAATCGCCAGTGTCGCGTATTCGACACCTATGCCTTTTTAAATTTTTTTGGCAAATAATGCATAAATAAATGTTAAAAAAATCTTTTTCGGATTTACTTACTATTTTGAAAATCATGGTTCTGTGCGAAATACGTATTGCGCACTACGTCCATTTTCCGGTCAACATAATCGTCCATCCGAGCAATTAATTCGATTAACTATGGAACGTTTTCACACCACATTTACTCTAAATGATAATACGCATCCACAGAGGCGTCGTATAGTGCGTACAGAAGAAGTCATTGCTGCTGTAGAGCGTAGCGTAGAGGAAGACCCGAATCAGTCTATCCCCCATCGTGCACAGGAATTGGATATGTGTCCATTTACTTTATGGAAGATTTTGCGGAAAGATCTTGGTTTGCGTGCTTACAAAATCCAACTCGTGCAAGAATTGAAGCCACACGATCACCTAGCAAGGCGTAGATTCGGTGAATGGGCCCAAAACAAGATTGCCGTTGATCCCGATTTTCATAAGCGAATTTTGTTTAGCGATGAAGCTCACTTTTGTTTGAATGGATACGTCAATAAACAAAACTGCCGTATTTGGAGTGATGATAATCCTCAAGTGTATGTTGAGACACCGTTACATCCAGAAAAACTGACTGTTTGGTGTGCTTTATGGGCTGGTGGAATCATTGGTCTGTACTTCTCTAAAAACGATGCTGGTCAGAACGTTACAGTCAATGGTGACCGCTATAGAGCCATGATTACTGACTTTTTCGTTCATCAATTGAACAACCATGATGTGTAGGAGCTGTGGTTTCAACAAGACGGTGCAACATGTCACACAGCTCGTGCCACAATTGATTTATTGAAGGAAACGTTTGGTAACCACATAGTTTCACGTTTCGGACCCGTGAATTGGCCTCCAAGATCGTGCGATTTAACGCCGCTAGACTATTTTCTGTGGGGATATGTGAAGTCGCTAGTCTACGCCGATAAGCCCGAAACGATTGATCACTTGGAGGACAACATTCGCCGCGTTATTGCCGATATACGGCCACAAATGTTGGAAAAAGTCATCGAAAATTGAAACTCCAGATTAGACTACGTCCGAGCCAGCCGTGGCGGTCATATGCCAGAAGTCATATTTAAATTATAATGCCAGAAGGTTATTTTTCGAATAAAGTAAATTTCATATCAATTTAAAAAATTCATCTTTGTTTTATTCCATTTAAAAGTTCTATACCTCTATAAAAAACACCCTTTATTATATAGAACAGACATCAATCCGTCCTGTCTCTAATATAGTTATAATAACTGAATTTCCTTATCCTAATGTATTCTTTATTTAATGATTAGATGCTTATAATATATATATATATATATATATATATATATATATATATATATATATATATATATATATATATATATATATATATGTATGTATGTATGTATGTATGTATGTATGTATTAAAATGTGTTTAAAGTAATACTGCATGATCAGCGAAAGATATAATGGAATATATGCGCTAAGTGAGCGTCCATTAGTATATTTCCATTTGATTTATGTATATTACAGGAAAAATAAGGAGCATGTTAGCCCCTTTTCATAGAATCATGTGAAGCCCCTAAAAATGCATTTTTTTGAAAAAATGTCTTTTTCATATAACATCGTAATATAAACGTTTGCAATTATTTTATATAATATTTTCAAAATCTATTTTTAAGGTTGTGTTTAAGACAAAATTATTTTTAGAACAGAGTTTATTTTCATTTTCTACAATTCTGGTTTGAAAGAAAATTCGTTACTTACTTTAAGATACTTTACGTGCAAAATAAAATATTATAATTTTGGATGCACAACTTTAAATTATTATGATTCAGCCAAAAATTGACCAAAGTTATCATGGAAGTGCTTAAATTAAAGATTTTTATCTGTAGATTTTGAAAATAAATATTGTGATATTAGATAAGGGCAAACGTTTATGTTGCGATATTATATGAAAAAGACATTTTTTCAAAAAAATACATTTTTAGGGCCTTCACAGTGATTCTATGAAGGGGGCTAGCATGCATTCCTGTAATCTACATTAATCAAGCTCCAACTTAAAAAAAACTGTGTCGATATCTGTATTTCTCTCGGAGATTTGCGATTTTGAAACGAAAAAGGCTATTTGTTTCTATCATTAAAAAGCAATAAAAACAATATATTTTTGTATTGCGATTAACCCCAGCTTGTAGTTCTTGACTTCAATTGTCAATTGTTGGGCGCAGAATTCGAAAATATTTATGTAATCAAAAATTGTTCATGTTGAAATGTGGCAAAATGTCATTTTTAAATGTTTAACGATTTTTAAATTAGAAAATATGCATCGGATAGAGACATCAAAAGAGACACTTTTTGTTTAGGATCGGTTTGGGAGCACGAAAATATTTTTTATTTAACAAAAAAATTAAATTATTAACAATTTTTTTTGTTTATAAAAATTTACATTCTCATTTTTCTGGAACGAACCCTCAATATACGTGATCAGTGGTCAAAATACATACAAAAAAACTTTGGTAGAGCCGTATCTCTTCATCGGCTCCGAAAACCCACTGGGCTCCCGGACTAATAGTCTACGCCATATGGGCATATGAATTCCGAAAATTGCGAATGTGTCTTTACGATTGGTGGTAGAATATTTTCTGTTCATGAAAGTTTAATTTGTTTCTCTGAAATCTGGTCGAGTATTATTAAGAAAAGAAGCTGCTAAACATTTTGTATTCTATCTGAAAGGTCTTACGTAACTAATATAAAATTACTTGTTATTTTCCACGGGTATGATCCGTTATTTTTTATAAGGGTAAACATGCACTTTCTTCACGTTTTTTAATTCTGAAAATTATAAAATTTACGTATTTCAGAGTTTTTGAAAAAAACTAATAAATGATGCTAAGTCACCTCAAATAATATATTTTAATATCTTACGTACTTATCCAGATATCTTCACGAAACGAAATGTAAATGATTTGTTATTTGAAGCTGAGTAAAACTATGGGGCGTACATGAATTACGGACCCAAAACCATAAACAATTTTCAGATTTGTTTTTAATACCCCATGAATTGCAGACTAAAGACGAACGAAACCTTAACTAACCTGAAATACACCATATATTGTATGTAATATTTCAATTTAGTTGTTTAATAAATCGATTTAAAATTAAATTTTGTAAAAACTTATAATTTCTTATTAAAAATAAAAAATATATTACCCTTACCTTCATTCATATCAGCCCGTTTTCATCCACTCCTGAATGTAGGCCTCTTTCATATTTTTCCATTTCTGTCGGTCCGTAGCGATCCCCATCCAGTTTTTTCCGGCAATTTTCTGGATGTCGTCACGCCATCTCTTTTGGGGCCTGCCAACACTTCTCTTGTTCTCTCTTGGCCGCCATGCTGTTATCTTGTCTGTCCATTTGTCTATGTCATGTCTTGCGATATGTCCAGCCCATCTCCATTTTAGCTGCGCTACTCGTTTGCTCACATCTGTTATTTTCGTTCTTCTTCTGATTTCTTCATTTGGAACTCTATCTCGTAAACTAATTCCGAGCATAGCCCTTTCCATTGCTCGTTGTGTAACCCGAAGCTTATTAATGGCTTTACATGTTAGGGAGGTTGTTTCAATACCATAAGTAAGAACTGGCAGGATGCACGACTCGTAGACTTTTCTTTTCAGACTTATGGGGGTGTTACTGGATTTAAGAATGAATCCGAGTTTGCCAAAAGCTGCCCAGCTGAGACTTATTCTTCTAGGAATTTCAGCCGATTGGTTTTCCTTCCCTATTTGTATTTTATGACCTAGATATATGTATTCTCTTACGTTTTCTATTATTTTATCTTCAACTTTAATTTGTATTTGTTCTAGACTCATTATTTTTGTTTTTGACAAGTTCATTTTGAGTCCTATCCTAGCTGATGCTTGATGAAGTCTTGTATCATACATTGGAGTTGTTCTGGTGAATCACTGATTATAACAATATCATCAGCAAATCTTAAGTGGTTTAGTCGTGTTCCGTCTATGTTAATTCCCTTGTCATGCCAGTCCAAGCCCCTAAATACATCTTCAAGTGCCAACGTGAATAATTTTGGAGAGATTGTGTCTCCCTGACGTACGCCTCGAGGTTTTTATATCCTCGTCTATTGTAACATGTAAGCGTTTTCATATATATGCTGAATCAGAGCAGAGTATCTTGAATCAACCCGAGCATTGTCCAGTGCTTTGAGAATTGCCCATGATTCGATAGAATCGAACGTCTTCTGGTAATCAACGAAAGCCAAATGCAGAGGTATGTTATATTCCGTGGTTTTTTCGATAAGCGTGTGTATTGTCTGTAGATGGTCTATTGTACTGAAGTTCCTGCGAAATCCGGCTTGTTCTGAAGGTTGGTATGCGTCCAACTTTTGCGTCAGTCTGTTAGTTATTATTTTTGTAAGTAGTTTGTACAAGTGGGACAGTAAGCTAATTGGCCGATAATTTTCTATGTTATTTCTATCGCCTTTTTTATATAATATGATGACTTCTGCGTTTTCCCATGCGTCGGGTATTTTTCCATCCTTACCTTAGTTGCATAAAATGAAGCTCAGTCCGCAATTCATGGTTTTTAAAAAAGCGGGTTTCTTGGTTTGGTCCGCAATTCGAGTACCCAATTATAAAAATCAGGTAGTTAGTTCCCAATTCGAGGTCGCCGAAACTATGCTCACTCATGCGGATATCTTCCCTCATTTTTTATAAGGGTAAATTTGCATTTCATTCATGTGTTTTAATTCCGAAAATTACATATTTTAGTCAAAATGAACATTACGAAACCCAAGGAAAATTTCTAAAAATATTTTTGGGGATAACATTATAAACGTGACGTGTTCAGGGTTTTCGAAAAAATTGTAAAAAATAAATAATGCTTTTCAATGCTTCAAGATCTAATAGAGAATCATTCACAACAGCAAGATGCAAATTATTTTTATTCTGAAATTATTACAGGGGAGACGTCCATTTGGTTCCTATTTTTAATTCTCAAAATTTACAAATTAGCTTACAAATCGAGGTGGATTTATAGAACGCTATGTGTATAGCTAAACACTATTTTTGCTTTAATTAATAAGATATTTATAAGTCACCATCTGATGTGAATTATAATAATTTATAAACTTATGTATTAATACAAAACTCAAATAATGTTTATTTACACAATTCAGTATTTTAGAGAACACAATTGCAGTGTTCGGGATTGTATGTTCTACGATAATAAAAATCTTCTTTACCCTTATAAAAATAATAGATTATATACGTGGGAATGTCACCATAGTTTTATTTCGTTTCAAATAAGATGTAATTTCTACATTGTTTCGTAAAGATATCTTAATTATAACTTGAGATATTTCAAAAAAAAAGCCGTTTTAGGAGGGGATTTTAGGCGCTGTGTTTACCCCTTTAAAATCAATATCCGCCGATAAAAAAATATATTTCTTTTATTTACGGGTCCTCTACATAATTTTTCATCTATTATCATTTAAAATTACCGTACATGTGGGCTTTTGATTTTTTTTGCTAAAATGAGCCGTTTCTGCAAAAAATATATATTTTTACACCCCTCTGGCATTTATTTGCCTTTCTTTTCCTCTCCGTTTTCTCCAATTTCTTTGAAAATATATTAATGTTGTTTTATTTACGTAACAACCATACATCATTATAGGAAGTAAGAAATTCAGAAAATCATGTTTTTTGAGCAAATCAGAATAAAGGGTTTCATCCACCTACACTAATTAGAAATTTAAATTTTGGTAACTTAATATTGTTTCTTTATATATACAAATTAATCATCTCTTGACGTAGAAATCCTATGTTTTTCTTGATTGAGGTCCGTATAATTTGGAAAAACGTATAATTTTTACTGACATGTGAAAAATTGAAAAGTCACAAGCTCTTACATGTTATTTATGGTGGGATTCAGTGACGTAAAGAAGGATAGTATATATATATATATATATATATATATATATATATATATATTATATGAAGTAAAATACGAACAGTACTTCATTCATACGCGGAGCTGCATATAGTTGTACTTTTGCTGAATGTGATTTCAGCACTACAACGGCATAATGTGGATATATCCACTGCTATTGCATCTCACACGGAGGAATCCGTGAAAGCCGCATAAACATATATATATATATATATATATATATATATATATATATATATATATATATATATATAGGCGCGGATCCAAGGGGGAGGGGGGCGATCGCCCCCCCCCCCCAAGAGCTTGGAGTTCAAGAAAAAAAAACGATTTTGCCTCTTATACTATAGTTTATTCAAGAACTAGAGAGAGTAATAAATCATTTTTTTACCCTTTTTTTCTTCGCAAAATACCTGTGTTCTTTAGTCCGGAGTCTTTGGTAAAATCTGTTAGGCACATATATTTTTCATAGGAATGGGTTAGAAATTTTATAATCAAAAATAACGGTCTATAATAATGGACTATTTGGATTGGATAGCAATAGATATTTGGATGTGTGAAGTGTTTAAAAGAATTTTAATCCTTGTTATAAGCGTCGGAAGGAGGTTTTTTTATCACTAAGTATTTATGGCATAGAATATTATTTCGGTAATAAACTTAAAATAAAAAGTTTTTATAATATTATTTTATTTCTTATGATTTTTTAATAATTCACATACATTAGAAAATATACATAATTTTGACATATTTAACACAAATCACAACTGTATTTTTATTATTTTTAATTTTGGCATATAAACCGTTTTAGGTACATTCAAACTAAAACGTAGCCTTATTCTCTCAAAAAAATACAAAATACCCATTGTCAAAAATACAAGACATTAAACATATATAAAAAAATAAATTCGTCCATATAATATTAATTTTTTTTTGGGGCTAGGTTATTTTATTATTAATTAAAAACATTTTTAGGACATTTGACGTTTCAGTTTATTTATTTCTTAAACCATCTGAAGAATTACAATTAAACACTAAAAAGGGATTCAAATGTAATCAATTTTTATATGTTACAGAAAATTTAAATAATAAATTGTGTTTACGCTGGTAAACATTACGTATCTAATTCGTAATCAAAGTCAGTGAAGCTATCTTCGCTCAAATTAATTATAATTGGTTCCTCTATCTCACCTATCATGAGATCGAATTTCCCCATTTTCTTTTATTTTTTTTTATTATATGGATTTTTCCCAATTTTCTGCAGTAACTTTATTCAAAAAAATCTTTGAAAAGTTCAGTTAAATTACTAATTTTGTAAGTTGTGTTATTTCTAGCAACTCTACCTTTCACTTGAGAGATATATTTCCTTCTCCAACGGACATTTTCCGGACGATCTATAAGAACAGATTTTCTATCTGGTTTTTTCCAGCAAAAATTAAGTTTCCTGAGCAATTCCCAGAGCTCAGTTCTTTTCATTTCAGGTAAATCCATTCATTTTAGTTAGAATTTTGTCGATGGTTGGGATCTGCTTCTCATAATAAAATGTATGTACAGTTCGTTTTATTGCAGTTTACATCTCTTCTTCTAACGAGGTTTTTCGTCTGGCTGTGATGAAATGTGGCGTGGGAGTACTAACAATTCCAGTCGTTTTTTTCTCTTTCAGTATTTGATACATAGTAGATTTTCCAACTCCTGCCATGTTGGAACACATCTCAACAGATCTTTTAACATTATTATTTAGATATTGATATCTTAAGGCATCATAAACATTCATCGTAATAAGTTTTTCGTTGAGGAAAAAATGTTCTGGTTTAACGATTTTGGAATAAATATAGATGTGGAAGCCATATCTTTTGGGTATTTTACTAATCTCAAATAATATATAAAAACAAGCACAAACAAGATAAATTACTAAGGGCATACTGTAAGGTGTACTTTGCTCACTGACAGAAATTAAATTGATTTATCATAAATTTTATTGTTGCAGTAAATTTATAAAAGCTTATACAATTAAAAATAATTAGATTTGCGGCAGTCCTCAATGACCTGCGGCACTGGAGCAGGTCCGTTGGAGGTTTCGGTAACAGTTTTATTACTCTCTCTAGTTCTTGAATAGAATATAGGAATGTGTATGCTTGCGATCACCCCTCCCCTGCCCAAGAGCTTTGAGTTCAGGAAAATAGAACGGATTCTGCCTTTTATATTAGGAATGTGAATGCTGCTAGCATCCTCACCCACTGTTGGCAACTTACTTTTGCTTGTGATCGCCTCCCCCCTCTCCAAGAGCTTCAAATTCAGAAAAATAGACCCGACTCTGCCTTTTATACTAGAAATGGGAATGTTGCTTAAAATTTGGGAGAAAATGTTAATTATGTTTGTTTGAAGGTTGTAGACAATGCTGAAGATTGACTAAAATGTGGTTGTCGGACTTGCATTGTCTTTATTTTTATTTATTTTTACATTTCGATTAGGTTATATCTCTAATCGTTATCAAGTATAAACTGAATGTTTTGTTTTAAGACTACGAGCTTATATAGGGACTGTGTCCATTGAAGCGCAAAGTTTCGCTTCACTGTACACACTTCAATGATTTGATGTTACAAAGTAATGGTTGCCAAAGATTAGGTATCTCAACACTCGGTTTCCTAAAGATTTCATTATTGTTTTTAGTGTATGCTGCTGCTTCTCTCTCTCTCTCTCTCTCTCTCTCTCTCTATATATATATATATATATATATATATATATATATATATATATATATATATCCGGTTTTATTTCGATAAAAATGGTGGTTTTCGAGATAAATCAGTTTTTATGCGAAACACTCAAAAGTTATTAATGCTAAACACAAACCATAGCATTGACAGAAGTCCTTCAAAACAAATACAACGTTGTCTATGTGTGACAACAAAAATATTTTTTGGCCGATTCAACAGAATGGAATCAGTGTATTGTCTCTTTAAAGAAATTCGGCGCTTTTTACAAAAAAAAAGATAGTAACACTTATTTAAGCTTTTATTTGTCTTTTTTTGACAATGAATATCTTGTAGTATTTCTTTTTTCTTTTAATCGTTATTATTAGTATAACTGCGGTATTTTTTCTAATTTTAACACTTTTTTCCAGTGTAATGGCGGTTCGCGAGGTAATACAAGGTCATCTGTAAGATGAAATAATCTGTGGTAATGCTCGTTTGAGTATAGCAGGAAATGAGAAAAACTGTTTTTCTGCTTAGAGATATAGCAAATACATAAATTAGCGTGGAAATCCGCCAAATCGTGATTAAAATTTCTTTTAATTTGACATAACATTAACTAAGACATTCGTTATTTTCCAAAGTGTTTTTATTTGATTTGGCCAAATTGTCGCCAAAGCCATCGATTTCCCTGTGTTATCATCACACTTGCCGAATTGAACTCTGCACCCACACTGCGACCGATAATTGTTGTTTGTTTGCCGCCTTGGAAATTACTTGAGCGCGTCATCCTTCTCCTACGCGACCACCGTCCACCAAGACCATGGTACCGACTTCACCAGCGAGTTAGTTTACGTCGAAACCGAGAAGGTGCACTAGCTCCTAGTTCATAGACAACGAACATCTATGATGTAATTAATCCAAGGACTAAGTTGGCGCGTGAACATACGTCTTACGCGGTTGCTAGATCGGCCTATAGTCAGGTTGCTTGTGTTATCAATTTTCTTTTAGTGGATGGTTGAATGACAACCACTGTAACTCGCTACCGGATACGTCAGTATCATTTCTTTATCTATACTACCCGGAGGTTAGTAAGAGTGTGAGAAGTGAAGTATTTTCGGAGGAAGTGAATTTGAATGGGGTTACTTTGGGGTATTGAACGAGAAGTTCAGTGTTACTTTTTCGTAGTAAATAGTGTTCCTTTGCTTGGAATATAAACACCAAATTAAAAGTGTAAATAAATAAATAATAATCGTTTCTTTTGTTCTGTAAACTTGCTTGAAAAAATATGATTTTGTTAAATAGATATTTCTTTGAAATGAGAAGTTAAATTTTAAGTTAAGAAAATAGATCGCCTTGTGCAAATTATATTATAAAATCCTGTATATATATATATATATATATATATATATATATATATATATATATATATATATATATACACATACTTAATTTTAAGTTCTTTCATTGTCATAATTATATGCACTCTTTTTTTTGTTTTTTTTTTAAATTTTTTATATATTAATATTTCGGTTTATTTAACTTTCGTCAGAAATTTATTGCAATTAATTTATAATATGGGTACAACATTGCAAACAGTTTAATTTCACCCTGTTTTTCGCACATACACAGTGTGAAACTAAACTGTTTGCCTAAAATGTGGTTGTCGGACTTGCATTGTCTTTATTTTTGTTTATTTTTTACGATATTTCGATTAGGTTTTATCTCTAATCGTTATCAAGTATAAATTGTTTATACTTGATAACGATTAGAGATACAACCTAATCGAAAGGTTGGAAGAATAAGGACAATGCAAGTCCGACAACCATATTTTAGTCAATTTTCAACAGTGTCTATCATCTTCAAAAATACTGTTAGTAATGTTGTAGGCATAAAATTTGTTATTATAATAAGTGACTAAATTGAAAAAAAGTGTTATCTCCAAAAGAATTCTGCAAGAAATTTCTGATGAAGGTAAACTTAAATGGAAGTATGTAAAAAATAAAAAAAACACATAAAAGGCCGTGTGTATTTAATTATAATAAAAAGAGCACTTAATCCCCAAATACCAAAAAAATTTAAGAATATTAAAATAAATGCCAAGAAAATCTCCCCCAATATATATATATATATATATATATATATATATATATATATATATATATATATATATAGTTATAGTTTGCGTCCGTATAATCTTAAAATAAAATCTCCGCACAGCCGACAATTTTTTATTTTAATTTCCTAATTTGTAACAGGACATATTTTTTTCTATTTAAAAGGACACGACTTCTCCAAGCTCATCGTGCAAACAATATTAGTATACAGATGTCTCAAAATAGCTAGAAAGATATAGAGGGTTTCGTTAATATTGCCAAATTTTTTTGATCGAAATAAAAGAATTTGCAGATTTCTCTATTAGAAATAGCGTCAATTGACGTTTTACATTACTATCGGTTAACGTTCATATAAATTCGATTCAATGTCCGAACTGGGATCCGCTTCAATCAAAATTACTGGCCATATTCTAGATTTGCTTTATATTTGATTGTTTTTTTTTGTGACGGAGTAACAGTTCAAGGTTGCCATAAAACTAATAATTCTTTTGGTGGTGTCTTTGATTGGAATCAGTTTTGTTTTTACATTGATGGTGTCCCCTTTCTCAGAGACGGAAGAATAGATCATTTTCAAGAAAAAAAACTAAGTTAATAACGGCAACAAAAGAACTGTTATGTTGAGATCACCAAAACTGAAACTACGTATTGCTGGTTGGTCCGTTTTTCTTATTATTCAAACTGGCGAATGCATAATGAAATGAAACGCCAAAACTGAAAACACCCACCTACTATAAATTTAGATAAATCTGGTTTTTAAATATTTATTTATAGCCAAACAGAATATACAGTTAAATATTTTAATTAGGTCCAGTTATTTATACCTACCCGAATACGTACATGTCCAGATTTGACTTATTTATGCAGTCATCCATGTTTTGTGTACTCCTAAGTGTTAATTGGATTAAATTTTAAGGTATGCAATCTTTCGACCTTTGATATTTAACCTATAAATAATTTTTTGTAATGTTGTTTTTTCGAATGCCCTGACTACAGTTTTTGGTTTGCTGTCTATAAATATTTTTCTTCCATTTTATAGCCTGTCATACAGTAATAATTAAAATAGAGCCACAGATGTTATCATTTTACACATGTAGCAACTTTGTCATTTTGAGTTGAAAGGTCCAATTTTTATAACCATGTTTTCCTCGCGACCCGCTATTTTACACTGGGAAAAAGTTTAAAATTAAAAAGAATACCGCGATAATATTGATAGTAATGATTAAAATTAAAATATGACAAGATATAATTATTCACTGATAAAAAGTGAAAATAAAAGTCTAAATATGTATTAATACTTCCTTTTTTCTAAAAAGTACAGTATTTCACTAAATTTGAAGAGAAAAAACTGATTACATTTTAATATAAGAAATTAGTTATTTTTCTTTTTCTTGTTTTGTTTAGATTTCAAATGACTTAAAAGAACTGTATTCGGAATATATTTTTAAAAACAATTGGTAAATACATTAAGCATTCTTTACAAATATGTGAAACAAAATTTTATTAGATAACTTCGTATCCTATATTTTTTTGTCAGCCATCTAGACAAATATTTTTACACTAATAATGTTCTTAGAGGTCGGTCTGTCTTCGATTTGTTTCATTCTGTGGTTTGTTCGAGTATACCAAAAAATATCCAACACGTATTTTTTTTACGCCCCGAATGAGGGTGAAAACTACCCCCAAAATGCATTGTAATACGGTTTACTGAGGAACTGAAACATATAAAACTCTTTTCGTAACCCCGATAATATGCCGGGGATTTTATACTAAAAAATCAGCCTTTTACATCATAATTGAAAAAAAATCTATTTTAGAGATGACCTTGAAAGTAGTTTTCATTTCCTAGAAATGCGATTCAGGACGTAAAAAAACTTGTTGAATATTTTTTGGTATACTCCATATCATATCACAGAATGAATGCAATCGGAGGTGGACACGAGAATATTTCTTTGTAAGTTAAACATAGGTTAATAATTTATTAAGTTTTATTAATTTGGACCATCATTTTTTTATTTTTATAATGTCAATGACAAGATTCAAATACTTACCTTAAGGGATTCTTAGGGAATTTAAAAAATACTATATTTTCTTTAGGTTTTGATGTACAGTCACGGCGAGAACAGGATGTTCTTCGTACCATTTTTAAGCAAAAATATACTATATGATAATTTTCCATACAAAACATAAAATACGAAAAAAAAGGACACGACACAACGTAAACAATAAAGTTAGGTTTTATACAATAGAAATTTGGTTTTGACCGAAATCCCTTTTGTCGTATCTAGTTAAGGTTAAATAATCTGTGGCGGCATTCACAATTTTAACATTTTATCCCACTGTAATAGCGGATCACGAAGCAAGCAAGGTCATGCAATTTGGGTTCTGGCGGGAACGCCTTTTGTCGCATCTGTAAGATGAAATACTCTGTGCCACAGCGTATACTTTTTAATGCGCCACTTTGAATTTTTGAAATAAAATTAATAAATCAGATTCTACGACCTCAAAACCTTTGATTTACAATCAAGTAAAATACACTTTTTACTTCATTTATTTTAAATTGCTTTGAGCTATATTAAGGAAATTAGTATTAAATCACCCCTACATTATTCCAAATTTGACAACGAAAAAATCATTGAAATTGGACCAATCATTTCGTAGTGACTGGTGTCTCAACGATAAAGAAACAGGGGCGTCGGATTACGAGTCTCTTCCTAGTTTTAAGCCAATTTAAGCTTTTGAATGATATGCCAAAATTGTGTTGGTTTTAAATAGATTGTAATATTAAACATATATCTAAATTATCGATCCAAATAGTGAACACAAGCAACCTGACTATACTTTGCCTTTCCTTTTCGTTTTTGCATATAGTCAGCTGACATTTCAAATCCGAATGTGTGTCTGTTAGTGCGAGTGAATCTAAGATCCCTAAGGACACTTGTTGATTTTCAGCGTATTGCGGAAAAGCGGCGGGAAATATGGAAAACAGTGCCGATGTCGGTAGCAAATCGTAGTTTTCTCTGTCAGTTAGCGAGTGATGTCGGGCTAAGCTTGTTAATACAGACGTCGCGCTTGCCGACCCCAGTATAATTCGGCTAATTATAGGCCTCTAATTACAGCTTTTTCTAATTAGTTCAATCAGGTGTGTGTTTGGTATTACGCTTTAAGCGAGTCCTCTGTCGGTGCAACATGCATACACGGGGGTGGAATTTCCGGTGTTGTAAAAGAGAGTGCAGAGCCCGAGTGGTAGCTGTCAATTAAACTTGTCTTTGGTAAAAGGTATTTTTGGTGTTTCAACAAAAAAACTCACTTTCGCTTTATGGCGAAACGAATAAAATAATTAAGGTAAAACTAAAACAATGTTATTCTAAATATATATATATATATATATATATATATATATATATATATATATATATATATATATATGAGTGTAGGCATATTGTCATTGTACCGGGTAGTCGAGATAGAAAATGTTTTTGCTAAACCCGCAATATTTTTATTGTTTATTTTTTTAATTAATCTTGGTAAAAGCTGTTGCAAGTTAATGAAAAAAGCGCACACAGGAAATTATTCCATATTTCTTAAGTTAAGATCAAACATCATATAAAACTCTGGTTAAAAAAATTAAAAAACCGTTCGGAGTAAAGAAAATGTTTGTCTATATAATAAAAACGGTTCTATATCAAGATCAAAATATCAAGAAAACAGGAAGTCTTACAAAGAAACTTTCTCAGAGATCCGCCTCTTATTTGTTTCATTCCGTAATATGTTGGAATATGCCTAAAAATGTTTAACACTCTTTTTTACATTGCATTTTTAGGGGTTGAAAACTACCCCCAAAGTTCATCGCTACAAACGTTTTTTTTTTAAATTTAAATTTTGATTGATTTGATTTTTTCATGTAAAATCGCTTGTATATTACAAAAAGAGACTGATTTTTTAAATTTCTCAAAAAGGAATGAAAAGTTAATTTTTTTCTAGGAAATTACGAATAATAATGCATACCATCAGAAACATTAAATATAAGTTGTATTTAGTGGAAATCTCTCATTTCCAAGGATTGAACAGCTTTCCATAAAAAAGTTCAAAAAGTCAGTTTTCGATTCCCATTCATTTGCGACACATCGTAGTTCATGTTTCATGACCTGATTCATAATCTGTGAAGTAATAATTGCCCCAAAAGTTAACCTCTTCAAATAGTATTTCTCAATTTCACAACTAATTGATTTTGGACTGAATAAAATTAATTTATACATGTCCACTCCCCAAAAAAAGTGAAGCAAATCCTGATTTAAAATATATCATGTCAAAACAACATACAATAAAAAAATACGTACCAATAGGCGAGCGGTTCACCCCCTTAAGAAGTGCACGAATCGACCATTTTTTTTTGCATTTCTGGTTCACGAAACCATTTTTATTAAATTTGTTATATTTTGTTGAGTAATTTTTCTTAATAAAATTGTTTTGTCCGACTGGGCCGTCAATTGTTATTAATAAAAAACTTGCGAAAAAAATAAAATACACGAAATCGATTTGGAAGCATTTTTTAAAATAAAACACGTTAAAATAAACATTTTTTGTCTGCTGACAAATTTTCGAAAAATGCTTTCTTTCCAAGACATTTGCGATTTTATGCAAAAAAAAATTACGAAATTAGCCATTTTTGGAAATTTTTTTCTCGAAAACTACCAAATGGATCGTTATTCTGAAAAATGTATGGCAATCTTTGAACTTTCAACTTCAACAGAGATTTTTTTGAAATGGGAAATGGTGTCTGTGACGCTGAAAGTGGAGTTTATTGTTCTCATCGATAATAATTTGATTATTTTTATGAATGACCCGATTTCACCGGAAAAAATCATCAGGTTACTTTTGAGCTCCACTTGCAGCGTCACAGACTCCATTTGCCCATTTCAAAAAATGTATGTTGAAGTTGAAGGTTCAAAGATTGCTATGCATTTTTCAGAATTACGATCCGTTTAGTAGTTTTCGAGAAAAAAAAATCCAAAATGACGAATTTCGTTCAAATCATCTTTTTAGGGGTAAACCGATCACCTACAAGTACGTATTATTTGATAAAATACAAGATATCACATATTAAACGCTACCAGAAACAAACTTTTAAAAAATTTCCACAGAAATCTTAAGGGACTTTTAACTCCTTTAGATGGGTGACTTTCCCCTAAATGCTATTCGTAATTAACGTTCATGAGTGTTTTAGTTGGTAATGAATTTCTTAGAAGAAAATCCTTTTTTTTGCGTAATATAAAAAAAATAATACGTAAGGGGTAGTTTTACCCCTGGGATAAACTTGATTTTGAAAGAAGCTGATACCCGTCAGCTTAATTTTTCAAATTCATGTACAACTAGCACGTTTTTCACCGAATTACGCAAATTTATACCTTGATTGAATGAATACAGCTGAAAAAAAGTTTTCACCTCTATATAAGAAATACTGATTTATAAGCCTAATAATAGACAAGTAATTTTACACGAAAAAATCAGCCTTTTCAATTATAATTGGAAAATAAGAAGTTTTTTTGAGATGAATTTTGGGGGTAGTTTTCATCCCCTAGAATACAATTCGGGACGTAAAGAAATACGTGTTGAATATTTTTCGGTAAACTCCAACATATCACAGAATGAGACAAATCGGAGGTAGACTCCCAGAAAACGTTCCCTTGATAGTCTTTTTGTAGATGTGCAGTATAATACTGTATATGATGCATAAGAAAAAATATATCAAAATAATAAATGGTTTTTTTTTATCCACCACTGTAATTAAACTTAATTTATACCTAAATTTTCGATTTTTTTAGAAATGAAAATGGAGACAAAGAAATAGGTGACCATTTTATTTTTCGTCAAAATTTGCAGGATCTGTGTTTTGTTAGACAAACTCCTAATTCCTTGTTTTAGTCGTGTCACAGAATAGACGATTCACGTTCAGTGCTCTCGGAATAAAATTGTCCCAGACAAACCTTGAATAAATTTATGTAACAAAATTATATAGAATCATTGTTAGTCTAAATGGAAAAAAATTATTGTATTCAATAATTTTAGCTAAGTAGGAGGATTTATTTAAAAGCCAGATTTTTTTATAAATTTCTTAGATATAAACGATAAATTCATTAAAAATTAAGTTAAAATATTGGTTGTTACTCAATTTTTTAATGTAATAGAATTGTTTCAAATTCACATAGGGTTTGAAAAAATCTTATGAACTTTAAAAGGTGGTGGTACTCATTAAAAGTAAGAAAAAAGTCCAAAGTGCTTTGTTTCCGAGACACGTGCCTTCGGAAATCTTATTAAAAAACTAGATTAGTTAGGTTAATAGAGGTTGTGTTTTTTAATCCTTTTAAGCTACTGCTATCAGGAAATTCAAATAGCTACCAAAATAATAGAAAATTAAAGATATTTACCACCCCTGGAGGCTATGATGAATATATGAGTTAATTAAAATATGATGATATGTATTATGTTGATATTTAGTATATTATTAATTAGTTTAAAGAAAGCAACTAACATAATTAGTTCACAGATTTAAACTGGTTTGTTCTACAAACAGGCCAGCGTATAAAAACTATGACAAGGTCATGGAAGCTGTTTTACTCTAAAACGTATCGCGTGGATGTACTGCCTGTTAAAGTGTGACAATTGCATTTTTCAAGATCTAATATCTTCTAAACCAGACAACAATGAACAAAAAAAGTCTGCTGTTATTTTAAGAACATACTTCTTTCAGTATCGACAATTGACCTGTAAGATTCAAATGTTTTTCTTTTAAAAACAATCTTCAAATAGAACTGGATCTGTGGAGCTATAAGCGCCTTATTATGTTTACGTTATTTTCCACTTTATGACATCGTAAGAACCCCAAAATGCCTTTATGATCAGTTACATCAGTAGTTTTTAGTACAATATTTAAATCTCTACTGTATCTAATCGTATAAATGCGTTTGTAATTTTTAATACGAAGAATGTATTACGAAATACGTAGACAGACCAGATGCTGTGCCTAAAAATGACATAGAGACTTGGTTTATTAATCATTCTGTCGATTTTTAAACGTGTTAATTATTACGATTTATCTAGAAACTCGCTTTTTTTGGCAGTTCTTTTTTTAACCATGCCAATAAACTTACTTAAAAATTGATAATCTGATCAACAAAGTCTAAAATTATAGGAATTGATGGTCTATTTATGGTGGAATTAATTAAATTAGATTTACTGTCTTCCATCCATGTCTGAAGTTTGTAGTTCAAGTCATAGTAGAACTAAAATAAGCAGTAGGTTCACTCGGTCTCCTGCTAGTTGAAGTTTTCAGTGTTCTAATGATTTAAGCAAACAAATTAATAAATGTACCAGTAAAGAAGGGAACATGGCAAGTAAATCAATGACAACTTAACTAGTGTAGGCGCCCAAGTGTTTTCGGGACCAATTGAGGTCCATGGAGTTTTATGGTTGATTTTTATGTATTTTGAGTTTTGTTGTAGCGCCATACATGGATGCCATTTTTTTACTAACTTTGTACCAATGTTGCAATATCTCAGCTTCTAATAATGTTTTTTCTATTTTAAAAATAGTGTCGTCTTTTTAATTAAATTTGAAACAAATTGGCATGGGTCCGAAATCGATACAACTATTAACAATTTTACGACTTTAAAAACAATTAAATTGTTAATAACAGATTATCTGATGGCTTATCATGTTGAAGGTTCGGATTTAACAGTTCAGAATATATAAGATCAAGTATAAAACTCCATGAACGCGAATTGGCCACGAAAACATTTAGGCTTCTTCACTAAACCTCCAAAGTGGGTTTTAAGAAGGAATATATCATAAACTGAACTTTTCCACGAAATTTCGTTTTCTTTTTCGGAATCCACGGACCGAGACACACCTATTTTGAAATAACGGTTAATTTTGGCGTAGGATAATATAAGCATTATCGAAACTATCAAAATGTGTTTTTATTTTTATTTAGCAAGCCTAGATTCATTACAGCAGCGGTTGCAGTCCTAGAGAATCTAGCGACTTTATGCATGAATTTTTGTAGAGATAGCTTATTCATATTTTAGATTTACCCAGATATAACGGTGAAAGTACATAAAAATGATGAGATGTGTACATAATAAGAGATAGGACTATAAAATAACGAGGATATTGCTGTAAAATATTTTATTTTTAATTTACACATATTTAGTTACTATCACTTTCAATATACATCCTTCCTCTAATCTTACAGCGCTTCATACGAATTTTCCAGTGTTCGAAGCAGTGCTGGAAGTCTTTGTCTGTGAGCTCCTTCATGACCCATTCCGCTTTTTTTCTCACAGCTTCAACGGACTGAAATCGCGTTCTTCTTAATGCAGATGTGACCTTGAAGAACAGATAAAAGTCACATGATGCAAGGTTAGACAAATAAGGCGGATGGTCTAACACTGGGATATAGTACTTGGCTAGAAACATCTTGACAGACAATGCAGAATGAGCCGGTTTGTCCGAGTTTGTCCCTTCCATTGCATAGATTGGCGCTCAGTTTCAGGATTATAAGTGAAAAACCAAGATTTGTCACATATTGTCACTCTTTCCAACAAGTTCAAGTCATTTTTAATGGCATCCAAAGTGTCAGTAAAACCATTTACGCGAGCTTTTCTTTTTGTTCAATTGTGAGAATTTTAGGCACCATTTTCACACACACTTTTTGCATGTTAAAATTGTTATGTAAAATTTACATTATGTATTCTTTGTCAATTCCTAGACTTTTTCAATATATTCGTTCGTTTTTGACGTGGAAGAGCGACCCGAGCGTGAATCATCTTCAATATCTTTTCTACCATCTTGGAAACGCTTGAACCGCTTAAAAACTCACGCACGTGATAAACAGTTTTAGTAGCGGTTTTTTTTTTAAGTTTCATGTGAAATTTCATGACAATTCGTTGCTCTATTATTGTACTTATCATTTCTTCGGCAAAATAAAAAAAAACTGTTCTTATACAATAGACCACGTCCAGACTAATTTGTCTACAGACTTAGGTGTCGCCGCATTCGAAAAAGAAGGCTTGACCCTACACTGTCTCGTTATTTTATAACCACACTTTGTAGACGTCATAAATGTAACGATATGTATCCTCAATGAGAGTTCATCTTTCCTTATTTCTGTCACAGCTGAAGTCCATTTTTTGAAGATTTTAATATTTATAAATAATTTTTGTTACAATATATTCCTTGGAATCGATTTATTCCCCAGTTTATATTTTCTTTTACCAATTGCATGATCTAGACCCATTTATTTGATTACTTGCCATCTTGTACAAAATTTGTTTCGTTTAATTTATAGCAAGTGTTTGACAGTAATCGAATCTTCAAACATTCCCTTTAGTGCAAACTTTAGCGCTGATTGCACGAGTGTAATTTGCATGTACGGGGGTGTAATTGTAATTAATGTGGGTAGCCGTGTCACATGTCAACTGATTGTAATTAAAATTAATTAACATTGCGGACTTTTTTGTCTCTAATTAATTTTCTTTTATGACACCGGAAAAAATGCAGATCTTGCCTGCAGGCGTTTGTATATATGTGTATTAAAAAGATATATTATTAGATTTTTCCTGTGTAAATTTATATTAGATTTTACGAGGATCGGATAAAACTTTTACGTATTCAAAATTCACCACACATTTACTTCATTTTCTGCATAATCTCCTTGTAGCAAGGATTTTTTTTAGGCTTGGGCGGAGGTTGAGGTCCGAAGAGATCAAGTCGAGCGAATAGCGTGATAGCCTTGACGCTGGAAGCGTTGTTCTGATGAAAGGGAACTTCTTCTCCAGACCCGACCTTTGTCTCTTAATTTTTTGTTTCAATTCATCTAGAACGATAGCATTATTCGTCCCGTCCTTTTCTAGATAACTACAGGATTCCCTTAGCGTCCCAAAAGCAGTGATCATGATCTTTGCTATCAATGGGCCACTCTTCGCCTTTTTCATTGGTGGTTTTCCATCGTCTGTCCACTGTTTTGATTGCTGTTTAATCTCAGGCGTATAAGGCTGGATCCGGCACTCGTCCATAGTAACAAACGACTGCAAAAAGTGTATTGGGTTAGATTCGTACAAAGCCAAACACTTTGCAAATGCGTTGCAGTTTTTGGGCAAATACGTCTCTCATCTTGCTGACAATTATCTCACGTCCAAAATATCAGGTGGCTTCGTCAGTTTCAGTTGATAGTCATTCATAATGCTTTTAAGAACTTTTTGAATAACTTCTTCGGTTGTTGTGAAGTTTGATCTTTCAGAAGGCTTTTAAGTACTCATACGACAACCGTTGAAGTTCGCCATCTATTTGCAGATGAACGGACGGACTCCCTCATTGTAGCGTCTAAATTCGTCTTAAGATAAAAACTTATAAAGAGGTATTTTATCACGGTCCGCACTCGATTTTGAAAACTTGATAAAATTGCAGAATAAAAACAACGTAAAACAGCTCTCTCAAACACCAAGATAATACTGAAGAAAAATGTCGTTCCAAGGTAGTACTGCGCCATCTTTAGGAGACTCTGGAAACTTTTTGTCCCATCCTCGTATATTAATTAGTTCAAAAATAAGCAGGTCTATACTTCTCGAAGACTTTCAGACCGCATTTTAAAGCAGGAAAAACGAAATCGTTCTACTTTCTGGATTGGATTATTGGGGAGTGAAGTATAATTAATTCACATAGCTGTACTTCTACGAAAAAATGGTCGAAACAGATGTAGAAACCTGATTACATGTCGGTTAAGGAAATAAAGCTGTAAAGTGATTTTCTGCTTACAAGGTATCATTTAGATATTTGAGAGTGATGTCAAGCATTCACAAAGTCCTGAAACTATATAGCATTGATTACGTAAAGGAGCTGAAATTTGATTTTATTTTGATGATTTGTGAAATTATTTATAGGTAAGAGCCTATAAATATCATCCAATATAGAGGCATTAAAGATTTTTTTGTCAACGCTTCACTTGCACCACTATTAATGTTTAAAACAGGTGGCGGTGAAATTATCAAATAACTTTATTGAAAACTTCTTATTTTGGTTAGATTTCGTGTGTGCACTGAATGATTTTGAAAAAATTTGATAATTTTTGTATTTTGAACTTTTGAACCGGTTGTCAAAATTTCAATTATATATCTGGCATTTGATACACTGCTGCTGAGTCTAGTGCTAGATGTATTTAATTTGCTCCTTCTTATAACATTTTAAAAGTGGCAGTTTATATATATATATATATATATATATATATATATATATATATATATATATATATAAATGGTAGTTTTATACAATTTATATAGCGTTGCTGATCCCGAATCTCAAGTCAAAATTTGAAAATTTGAAAATATAAAAGTGCGTAGACATGAAGCAAATGTCATTTATGGGGTTTTTAGGATTGCTGATGACGTATCTAGTATAGATCAGGATTATTAATTTAAGGGGTTTAATAACTCGATACGTTTATTTTGTGCAAAGTTATGTGAACTAAAAGTTGATCAACCTGCAAGTATATTACAAAATATTTTAATTTATTTAAAAACGTCGAATTATCCGAATCATTATAAGTCTGTAATAAAACAGTTAATATACTTGACTTTCTTTCATTTATTATACTTTCTAAAGTTGAACTAGTGAAAAAGTCACTTTTTCCCCTTGTAAAGGATTTTTCTCTTTCAAATTGTGACATGACTACAAATTAGTAGTCACAAAGGAGCTTTTTATTCTAGTGAAGCTTTTGACTAATGCGATAGTAAATATCACTGATGAATTAGTATAAAATTTACTTAGTATATATTCATAAGTCACTTCTGCTAGTAAAACTTTTATTCACTTCATAATATCAAACAATGTTTGATCTAACTTATTGTAAATTTAATTGTTTATAATTTTTGAATGCTTATTTGACTCGACTTAAGTGCAGTATTTAGAGAAACATACTTTTTTACATAAAATTGTGTGTAAAAAGAAAATATATATTTAAATTAAAATTATTAATAGTGTTTAAATCAGAAACAAATGTTATTTAAATTCTAAATTTTTATCAATCTGGTCGCTATCTTCGACCTGCTGTTTACAGTTTTCAAATTTTGACTTTGGATTTTGGATCAGCAATGCCAAAAACCTCCTGGGACGCGTTTTCATTGTGCATCGTGGACAAAATCAAGTTTCGAATTTCTTGCCCGCCATGTTAAATTTTAACCTTAGATTCGTGATCAACAACACTCATATTCATAACGTTTTCAAATACTTGTTCAGATTTTATATTTATTTTTATAACGTATGAATACATTGTCTACTGCTATAGCGTCGCTATATTTAATCTGTCAAAATCACCACATTACATTTGAAATGTGAAGCCCAAAATCAAATATTTATCACAAAAATTGAAACGGGCAGGGAGATGGCTGAGTTGACAGAAAATGCTATATATATATATATATATATATATATATATATATATATATATATATATATATATATATATATATATATATATAGAAAGAAAAGGAAAGAAAATTTCTAAATATTCAGATTCTTCAGTTATATACAATATAAGTTTGACTAAGAAAATATATTACAGTACAGTAAAAAAACAGTTTTTCTGATTGTGCAATATCAAGTTACCTCCATTTTTATGATATATACACCCGATTAATTAATAAACATTTACAATGAAATGGTGTCAAATAAGTGAAATTATGCAAAAGAATATTGCCAGTTTAGCAAAAGATTACTTGGGAATATTTAATTAAATCCATATTATCTTAAAGCTATTTGTATTTTACTTTTATAATTATTTCTCTTTTTTTACACATAAGAATCAATTTCAAAACATAGACGTTATGAAATTTCTGAAATATACAATTTAATTTGGTTCTATAGGAAACCAAAGTTGTGACTTTTTGTAACTGTCAAATCTGATATTTTTTAAAGTTATTTGTCAAAATTGTGAACAATTTCAAAAGAAAGAAATGCTTGTTTCTTACTCTAACTTATATTTTTTTTTTCAATTTTTTTTAACTAGGGTTTTTAGAATCACAGTTAATCTGTATAAAATAATTTTTATACTAGTTACATTTAAACTGTATTTTTGTTGAGAAAATAAAAAGTATACCAATAAAACTTCATTAACCTTGATGTAAAGTTAATTTAATTCCTGGAAATGACTATAAATACTAATTAATTTTAACTTTTTATTAATTAGCTAAATGCATAAATCAAATTATAAAGATTTGTGAATAAAAATCAGATTTTATTAACCTTTTCCTGCATTTTTTATAAAATAAGCTATTTTAAAAACGTTAGATTTCCACGCCAACAAGGAATGCAATAATGACAAAATACTCTCCAAGTCAATAGGCCAGTTGGCATAATATGTTTCATTTGTTGACTAATTAAAAACGCTTATTCTTTTAAGGAGGTATGTGGTGAAAATACAAAAGTTGAAGCAATTGAAAGTAAAAGGTATTATGATTAAAAGACTATATAAATATGTATAAATATCATTCTATATTATTAAACTATCGTTTTTTAACTAGATTATGTCAAAAATAAAATGTTTTTTTTTTAAATAATAGCACGGTTGATATAAACTTGGTATGCTTAAAATAAATTACTATTTTAAAGATGTTAAAATATTATTGTCAATAAGTTTAATATGCTCTTAAAATTATGGAATGTGGAAGTGCCTCTTAAATTTTAAAAATTGCTCATAATATCGAGAAGTTTAGTGTGTGATGTGTTTCTGTTATACCTGTCGTATTAAAAAAACTGCTTTTTACGTCTGGTAGTTAATAACAAAAATGATGTATACCGGTTGACACCAAAAATGCTTTTTACCTTTCTATTACTAGGCCAGGAAGATTGGACTGATGACGAGCGAAAATATACGTAATATTTAAATGGAAATCTTTTTTAAAATCATTCTTTCACGGGATTCAAGACCACTCCCATCTCGAATTTTGTTTGGTAAATATCTTTATTAACAATTATGAGCGACAAATTGTTTTTCCATTTAATTGAAAAACTATTATTTCTACTTTTATAGTGATACGTATTGCAAGAATGCAAGAACCTTTGATATTTTGTTTTGTTTGTCAAAATCCGTGCGGTGATTATCGAGATATTTGCAAAAAACATAAAAATATTTTAGTTATTGCTAATTAAAAAATTGTTAAAATCGTTAACGAATCTATGGATAATACGTATTTAGTGAAACAAAAAAGTTGATAAAAGATGAACTCTAAAAATCAATAGTTTATCCCGCTAAGTTGAAAAGTTATTATTTTTTTAGCGTAGGAAAATTTTTTGACGTATCGTACAAGTACGTATGAGGGGTCATTTTGTTCGTAAAAACTTGCACTAATGGTACGTCAAAAAGGATTACCTAGTTTCGAAATATAAATCGTGCAAACAAAACAAATACCTCATTTTCGTTCATCAGCAAATTAAATAATGCGATTATTTCGAATACTACGTATTTCAAATTGGTGGTATTCGAAAGCTGGGAATAATGCATATTTAATATATATATATATATATATATATATATATATATATATATATATATATATATATATATATATATATATATATATGTATATATAATTCTTTATGGGGCCCTCCATAAATCATGAAGGGACAGAGATGTCAATCAATGAAGAAAATCAAGGCACGTCACTTGAGGGGGGGTTAGCCGAACTACGTGATATTTTGAATTATTTTTAATTGAATTCGCTTTATTACATTTTTCCTGTTCTTATAACTATTAATTACATTACAATATTGAATTATTAATTGGCAAGTGAAACACCATAGTTTATTCTATGTTACACATTTTTAATAATTATAATATATGACCGAAGCTATTTTTTTCCTTGCATTTCTTTGTATACTATCTATAAGTAAGGGATGATATTGAAGAATTAAGGAATATAAATGACTTTACTGCAACGTTAGTTTGCATAGAACAACATTTGAATGTTATTGTATAGTTTTATAATATGTTATCAAGATAATTTCTTGTTCATAATAATTATTTATTATATATTTATTTCAGTTATTATAACGAGTGTTACTGATTCGTTTCTTGATGAATAAAATTATTAATTCTATTTGAATGTCAAATTATTTAAAATGAAGATATCATGTGATATTCAACGAAGGGAGGAAGATCAAAGAAGAAATCATGACAGGGGGTTAAAAATGACAATGAAAACCGCGAGACAATTTTTTTTTTGATAAAATCGCTTCATCATTGTTTATTAACATTAAGAGCTGAAATGTTGCCTATTCTCAGCGAAAACCTTAAAATATAGAATATAATATGTTTTTTTTTGCAGTAGATACAAAATTGTTTCAATAAAAACCATTTAAAGTGGTGATGCTCATCCGTTTATTCACAGGGCGTTGGAGTAAAAGAACCCGCAGCTCGCGCCTAACGAAATGATATTTCTTACTTCCATTCAGATTATCGGAACGAGTGGAAATATTTGGTGTATTTTGGCAGACGAACACCAACACTTTAAGTCAATCAAAAGAGATTTTTTCGTGACAAAAATACTATTAGGATACCCACTCTGCCCTCACACTAAAAACAATCCCTAGTGATATTTCGACTCGATCGCATCATTAGTAACGTAAAAAACAGGGAAAACCGGAAAATTCTGCGTTTTTTATAAAATTTATATTCTTGTCATTTTTCAAGTTGTAGTGCAGGCCCTTCGCGATATAATAGTAATTTATGTGTATTTTATGGTTGCCAGAACCAGGGACTGTCGGTTCATTAGTTTTTGCATAATTGCCATTTGAAATTTTTAGTGCTTGCCGAAAACGGCTGAGTGCGTGAAAGTAGAAGGGTAGTAAGGGCAGTGCTACTGCCGAGGGGAGTCGTTAAATTACATAAATACGACTTCCATCGACAGTCGCGCTGCCCCCACTATTCTTCTACTTTCACGCGCTCGATCGTTTTCGGTCATGTTGTCAGAGTATGATGATAAATGAAAATATAGACTTGTAGAATGATACTTCTACTTTCAAAACCTTGTAACAAAATTCAAATCGGACCATTCATGATGCATCTAGACGCGCTTAAAAATAGTGCAGTAAAAAATTTCAAATGACAATTGTGCAAAAACTAATCAACCTAAAGCACCTTATTTTGACACGCATCGAGTATATATAAATTATTATAATTTCGCGAAGGGCAAGAGCTATAACTTGAAAAATGACAGTTATATGAAGTTTTGAGTTGATTTAGTTCATTTTGTTGTTATTTTTATTTTCCACAATTCATCTGTTTACATCATCGAGATTACTTCATTGGTTTTGATTTTATAAGCAAAAAACAAAAAAAAATCGTAATTTTATAGTTTTAATTGTTTATAACAAATTAATTGATAATAGTAGAGAGTGGAAAACCTAACAGAATATCACTGCCAATTGTTTCTAGTGTGATGGTATAGTCGGTGATCTGTCACAGAATCGCCTATTTTTTTCCCTGTTGATTGGCCTACTTTGGAAGGCTTTAGCATCTGTTATGAAAGAGAATAGTGTATTCTGTAGTTTAAGGTTTTCACTTAGAACAGCAATTATTTGAAACCAAAACCGTGTCTTAGTTTCTATTAAACGTAGCGAGCTATGTTTTCTTATTCATGCACTTTTTTCCCAGCTTTCAAGGGCCGTCAATTTAAAATACTAAGTGTTGAAAATAACCGTATTAATTAATTTGCTTGAAAGCCAAAAAGAGGTACCTTTTTTGTTACACTTTTGCATAATTTATCTCGCAAACCTAACCATTCCAACAATTTTTTGCAGTGTTATTAACAATAACCTATAACGCCATTTTTTAAAGGTTTTTTTCATATATCTTGATAATTACTGGACGGATTTTGAGAATCATAAAAGCATTTCAAAGGATTTTTATTGCCTACAATTTTACGGCGGAACGTTTTTGAGTAAAAGTATTATTTTTTGAACAAAATGAACAAAACCCATTTCTTGCCATTAAGTGTGTTTAAAAAAATATTCGCCAAACAAAATTTGAGACGTTAAAGATGAAAGTAGAATTGAATTCCTTGGAAAAATGATTTCCAAATGGAAATTTTCCATTTGCATTTTATTTTTTTCAAAGTCTAATATTCCTAAGCTGCTGTGTTAAGCTGAAAAAAGTATCTGTTTCACGTTACCACACAACGGCATTTTCCTACTTTTTATTCTTTCCGAAATGTAATAAATTAAAATACAACACAAAATTAGAATTTAACACGGCCCTTTCACGCCTTTATAATAGTTGGTTCACACTATTACTTTTAACTGCACCAGAAAATAACTATGTTAAATGTCTCTTTTGACTTAAAATAGAGTAACTTCTTTTAGAGCTTACAGTGTAACACAATTAAGTTAAGCTCATTTAGAACGTCAGAGAATTGTAATAATTCATATGTTTTTCTGATGACGTACTCTGTGTTAGTATCATGCTAAACCGACGTCGAAAATAATACCAAACACATCCCTAATATTTTTTTTGTGTATAAAATAGTGTTCACTTTTTAACAACAGAAGATAATGCGGGGTCACTTGTCAACTTCGCCAACCCCTTCATCGGCGGGCAGTGTTTATCATCACCGTTATTTACCCAGTGGCGGAGGGAGTCGACATGCTAGCCCTGCACGAAGCGGACATACGGTTACATCCGTGAGTGACGTTTGTGACAGAACGGTAGTGCGAGTTCGCAAATCTGGATTGCAGCAGGAGCGGATTCGCGTAGTGTGCACGACTAGGAGACAGCATGTTAGCAGATTGGTGACGGTTTCAGACGTCTGTCATACTTTACCACCCTTCCGGAAACATGTTACTGTTATCAGGTTAGCTTACAAGTTATTGCAATAAATTTTTAATTTTAATTAGTGTATAGAACAGCAAGAGGTTTTAAGTCTGAATACTATGATAGGTAAAAAAAAACTCGGTTACTTCTACGAAGCGAAATAATAATTCTGGCAAACCAGTAGCTGGAAATTGTCCGTGTCTATCAATAAAATAATTTTTTATTAAGAAAAAATAATCAATTTTTTATTAAATAGAAAAATTGATCGGATTGTTAAAGATACAAAATTTGCAGACATGTATTTTATTTTGATTTGCAGACTCTGCCAGAAAAACTCAATAAAAAATTAAGAGGGCTAAATTTTTTGCCCTGTTGTTTACGTATTTCTTATATTATATAGCTCTTTGTGGGTGAATATTAATAGTATCTTCAAAAACTTTCCTTAGGTCCCATAAATATGTTTCAATTGAACTTGTACGATCTTTGGAACTATTGGGAAATATATTTACTTGAAAGAGAGAAATTATAGCTATAAATTAGACCTCTGTGTCTAAGATATAAAAATGCTCCAGTTTGTCTAGAAAAACGAGAAAAAATTTATTTCAGATATCTATGGGTTTTAAGTTATAGGAGGGGGGCTACTAGGCCCGTAAAGAGGTACTGTTAGATCGGCTCTGTTCTTTTTATAAACAGAAGTCGATTTTCTGCCTGTAGAATTTTCCAATGACATTTTAGAAAAAAGTTGTATTGGCGAAAGTTATTGGTATCGAAAAGATCTTTAATTTCAAGTTTTATACGTCAAAATCGATGAACAATTTATCGAAATAATGGCGAAAACCCCCCTTTTTTGCACTATTTTATAAATGTTAATAACTTTTACAATAATGGCCGAAAGTGACATATTATACCTTCATGATGAGGCAATTATAGGTATTTAATAGTGTGCCAAAGTTCAGCTAGATCGGTTGAATAGTTTATGAGTAATGTCAGTTGTTTATTAAAAACACCAAAAGTTAAAACAATTGTTGTTTAGAAGATAATGCTTCTAGAGACATTTTTAAAAATGAAATATATTCTTGAAAGGTCAAACTACAAGGAAAGTTAAAAAAATAATATATTTGTTCTAAAATTGTTGTTAAAAAAGTGGGTTAAAAATAGGTGTTTTTTTTTTTGCTTATAAACAATTAGAATAACTTTTGTTATTTTTTATGTTACGGACTTACTGTTAGGTGGGTTATAAAGGTGGTTGAACATCCCGGATTTTAGGGAAAAACCAACTCTACGACCAATCGGAGCCAAGGTAGAGATTCAAAAAAAAAATTCTATATTGTTTATAAACAGTAAGATTCGAAATATTCACAGATTTTAAACGAGGACCGAGGATATTTTATAATGCAATAAATAAGTATACAATTTATGCATTGTGCATGAAGTGAGAGCCCTTTAAAGTGGAGGTACGTGCAGAAATGATGGTGGGGGGAGCAGCTCGAAGTTTCTTTTTCGCGCAATGATATTATGATATAGGAAGTTTAAATTGGAGCACGCTGCAAACAAAATTCAACAGTATCTTTGTTTTTAGGTAAGGTTACGTAGGATCTTAATTTTTTAATCTGGGATAACTCGACGAAATATGAACTACTGGCTAATTTTCATTATCGTGAAAAATTGGGAGACAACGTAAACATTAAATTTTGCAATATCTTGTTACTTCTACTTTAATTTTACTATAAACCTTATATTCTCATAGCAAAATATTTCCCAGTTAAATTTTCGATATATATGTATGAAGGTTTTCGGGTATCCCGTGTATGTGCTGAGTCTCTCTTAGGACTGTAAGGCAGTTCGCTCGTAGTGAGCTTTGAAACATTACTGTTATAATAAATATATCCTTCCTTCTTTTTTAAAATACTGACTGTATTTCGAATGCAAAGAAAATAAACATTAATCAAAGTAAAATATAGATTGCTCGATCCAAAATAACATATATATATGTATATATATATATATATATATATATATATATATATATATATATATATATATATATAATGTTTATAGCAAAATTTTTTTGGTATTTACATTGTAAATAAATTTTGGTTAATAAAACATGTCAATTTTCAGGCGTTTTCCGATTTTCCACGGTAATGAAATTTAGCCAGATGTTTATATTTTGTCGAGTTACTCCAGTTTGAAAAAAAAAATGAAGGTCTTACGTTGCCTAGAAGCTAAGATACTGTTAAATTTCACGGTGCGCTCAGATTTGAAGTGCCGATATCATAATACTGCCGCACGAAAAGGCAGCTCCGAGATACTCTCCCCACCACCAGTCACAGCTCATTTGTGCAAGTACCTTCATGTTAAGGGCTATCACTTCATGCAAAATGCATAAATTATATGCTTATTTAATGCATCATAAAATATAGATCCTCGTTAAAATCCGTGAAAATTTCGACTCTTACAGCCAGATTCACTAAGAAGATTTAAGATTTAAACCCGATCTAGTTGCTATGAAATGTAGATCTTATAGTCGGCCAGTTTTATTTGGCTGGAGTTACTCCAGTTTGAAAAGAAAATGAAGGTCCTACGTTGCCTAGAAGCTAAGATACTGTTAAATTATAGTCAGCCAGTTTTATTTTGCTTATAATATTGTCATAAGTTATATTGCATCAACAAATATACGCTTATATAGGGGCATTAAAAATAAGAACCTTACAACAAAGCGTTGAAATATGTAAGAGAAATAGTTGTATCCCGAAAATAAATCAAGTTCTTCATTTTTGCTGGTTCAATAATAAAATAAAATGATTTTTTTATGCTAGTATTTTTAGGGTTTAAGACTTGCTTGACTTTTTTTTGCTCTTGTCAGTTTAAGTCCAATTTGGAATGGTTTTAAATTTTTACCATTTTATATGGTGTTGTTTATCCCAAGTGTGTTCTGCAGTATCTAATCTCGACGTTGCCCCTTTTGGTGTATGAGTTTTATGTTGCTTAATTCTAAGTTCTAGTGGTCGCTTGGTTTCTCCAATATTCACCACACTCACATGGAACTTTGTAAACACATTCTTTCTTATCGATAGTTTTTGTTTTTGTTAAATGAGCTCTAAGTGTATTCCCTGATTTAAAGGCTGTTTTTGTGTTATAACTGCTACCAATTCGTCTTATTTTCTCTGAGGTTCTCTTGATGTACGGAATTTTGAAGAAGGAATGTGTTTCTTGCTGTCCAATGGTCGTTTTTCTAAAGTTATTTATAACATCGTCAATTAATTTTAAAGGATAACCATTCTGTTGTAAATCGGATTTAATGTTTGCTATCTCTTTTTCCATTGAATCGGTATTATTGCATATAGATATAGCACGATTATAGAGGTTGCGTATAATTCCCCATTTTGTTACAACAGAATAATTAGAACTATGGTTAAGATATTGTCTAGAATGTGTTGGCTTCCTGTATAAGGAAGTGTTAATAGTTTCGTTTGAACGGTTCACCATAAACATCTTGGAAGGGCAATTTTTTTTCCATGATGAACTTATTGTAGGTTGAATGGTGTTTAGATGTTTCAAGAAATCATTAAGTTCTTGATCATTGACCTTCCATAAGATGAAGGTATGCTACTTAAAAATTATTGAGTACTTTGTACTTAAATTTAGGTCTTTTTATTGTTAATAAAATATTTGTGGATTGTTTATCCATTTTCAGCATACATAAATATCTATTTTGGAGTTCCAAATATATAATTTGGCTCTATTTTCTTCCAGAAACTCCATTCAAAATGTAAAAGTTTGAATGAAAACATTTTGTTCAGTTTTAATATTTTTAATTTTTAAAATAAATGTAAAAAATACATTTCTTGAGAAATTAATAATAATGATGTCGATAGACCTTGTTTCTAACGTAATATCTGGATCCGATTGGACCGATCCAATATTATTGGATCCATTTGAAATTCTAGTAATAAATGGTTTTTATTAAAGTTTCTATCGGATGCAATATTCTGACTCAATTATTTGATTTTTATGATGTGAATTAAATACGTCGGACAGAAAAAACATATGTATATTGCGTGTTACAAACGGAATAACACAAATAACACGGGCACACAAAAAATCTTTCCTTCTAACTGAGAAATATAAATCATCGCAACTCGTTTATTCGCCAAAAAGTGAGGTTATTGAGAGTCCTCAACTGTATGAAAAACAACCGGCATCTCTTTGTTCTTAATTTAGTGCCTCTGTTTTATTAAAAGTCTGCATTTGATAATTTCGATCATATCGTCTTTTTGCGTTAAAAACAAAGTCATCAAATTACGGTCATAATATTTAATTAAAATTTTAAACTTTGCATCTCTTTTAGAGTTTTTAAAAAGTTTCTGTTTAGCGTTTTCAGATCGCATTTTTATATGAATAAATCTATTCGTAAAAACAGCGTTTTGTACAAATGAAAGCACAATCTCAGTTTTAACTTAACACGTTCATTTATACTCATTACGGAAGATAACTTTAATTACTCTTTGGTCGTTAATAGAGGCATTTAACCCATCATTCGTAAACGTAGTTAAGTTCAGCCATAAAAGCATGCTATTCCATTAAATAGTCTCAGATATTAGAGCCAGACATTGATTGGTTATTTTCTTTTATTAAAGATTTAATGCTGATTGATGTGTAGAGAGAAAAGGCCGTGTACACGTGTTAAATATACACTCATGTACAAAATTATCGATTTTTTTTGTCATCACTATTGCTTGAAAATAATTTTAAATAGTCGCCGAAAACTTATGTGCTTGTGTTATTCATCTAGTATTCGGATATTGATGTTTAATTCATATTAAGGGTGTTTATTTTTTTCTTGTTCATTTAATCGTAAAAAGATCCTTACATAATTTAAAAATTAAAGTGAATTAATTTATTTATGGCGAAGCCAAGTGAGTAATAGTGATCCACCTTTGCCTTTTTCTCTATTTTAAATAACAGTATGCCACTTAGATACTGCAACACAAACTGAAGCCCCTAGAGGGTGTCTGGAAACAAATTCTCGGCAGTGTACAGAAGGCGTCAAAACAATTCTAATGTTTTATATAGTTATATAGTGCCCCATCATGGTTATATGGGTACTCAGTACTAATCTTTTGCTTTATAGCTTTTGAGCAGAAATAAAATTTTAGCCTGTTATATAACCAATAAATAGTCACGAATCGGGGTTATAAACAACCTTTGACGTTACCAAGAAAGTCAGGAACGGACTCGCTACTAAACTCATAAGCCCAAAATTTGTCAGTTTTTGGAGCTAAAACTTGATTTTTTAGACAATAATAATAACAATTCTTTTATTAGCTTCTTGAATGGAAATTGAACAAGTATAATAATGGACAGCGAGGTCTAGCATAGCTACTCGTCTGATCATCTGTTTTGTTAAATTAAATTAAAAATACATGTAAAATAAGAGTAAATATAATCTATGATATAAATCCTAAAAACATCCATGTTCAGACTTTTGGGCCTCTACGTGCTACTGATCCATCACTGCACCTGGCCACGCGATAATAAATAACTTAACAGCTCTTTTGAAGCTAGTGACATTCCTATGGGCCAGGACATCTCCAGGAAAGGAAAAAGGGCAGTTCTATGCTTCGAGACAGTGAACTTGGAACTATGACATGTTTGGCTCTCATGAATATCAATGCCACGAATTAATTTATCAACACAATCCTGTGAACATAAGTCGCCAAACGTACAAAAAAATTTTCTTCAAATTGAACCATCGGGATGCCCGAAGTAAAGGTGTCATGGGATCAAATTTTCTCATACTATAGCAAAACCTAAGGCAGG
Organism: Diaprepes abbreviatus; assembly: GCA_034092305.1. Lineage (NCBI taxonomy): Eukaryota > Metazoa > Arthropoda > Insecta > Coleoptera > Curculionidae > Diaprepes > Diaprepes abbreviatus. Next base: position 17,527,723 of record JASJET010000031.1, read on the forward strand.
GATTCTGAAGCCCCTAGTGACTCTTACTTTCCCTTAATGTAAGTGCTAGCCAATACATAACATAATAATATGACACCAGAGACAATATTAAAGAGTCACAGAACCTTAACTTTATATCAGTTAAGATATCTTTGCATGTAAAGAATTTTCAGCTTATAATACCACCTTTGCAATAAACTGGAGGTCTGCGCCTCAAAATGAAACTGTGCGTCAAACATTGCTCCCAGGTTCTTGACAGAGTCGGATGGCGTCAACATTGTATCACCAATTTTGATTTTAAAAAATCACTCTCTGCGATTTGTTGGTTGTGGGAAAAAAGAAGTTTTGACTTATTACCATTTAGACACAATCCATGATTCTTGGATATCCCTAAAATGATTTGTAAATCATCATGAATTTGCCTTACAGACTGTACCATATCGATTAAACTAAACGAACAGTCAACTTGTCAGTCTTCAGCATATTGGTGCGATCAACAGGTTTTTATAAATTTACAGAAATCGACTGTATACAGCGAAAATAACAGAGGCATGCACCTGGCTGTGCAAAGGATCGGTACCCTGATGAGTCTAGTAGATACGAAACATGTACCTCTGCCGTATCACTGTGGCGGGGAGGGTAAGTTTTGACTTTCTTCTCGGTATGGTGGTACAGGTGGGCCATCATCTCAATGGTGGTGAAATAGGATAAATTGCATTTTATTACAATTTATTCTAACACAGAAAGGATATGATGGAGAGAAGTTTGCATTTACTGTTCGCATTTTACTTCATTCAAACACGGAGCTGCATATAGTTGTATGTTTACTGAATGTGATTTCAGCACTACAACGGCATAATGTGGATATATCCACTGCTATTGCATCTCATACGGAGGAATCCGTGAAAGCCGCATAAACATATATATATGTATATATATATATATATATATATATATATATATATATATATATATATATATATATATATATATATGATGTGTGAAGCTGTTTCGTTCTCTTCGTCACATAGTCTACATGTTGGTTCTTCATTATGGATGCCCATTGTGTGTAGATGTTTTCCATAAACTGCAAAAGCTGATCCTAACACCAGCATAATCTGAGAGTTTTTATATACTTATTTTTTTTGTAGAGAATTTAAAATAATAATTATTTAAATAAACTTCATAATTTAAAACGTTTAGTAATTTATTAAAAAAAAATAGGACCCTGTAGTTGTGATCTATATATTTTGAAATTTATCATCGCCATTAATGAATTTTTTATTTCTTTTGCAGGTAAGCTGTAACTGCCGATAATAAATCAAGATATTACTTGAAAGTAATCAAACAGTAAGTTTTTAAAGTTAAAATCAAAAAGTAATAATATAGAAGATCGTCCCGTATTGCGATCATTACCGAGTTTTCCAGTGGATAATTTGATAGGCCTGAAATAATTAAGATGGTTCTGTATAAATTCGCCCTAAATTTTAGTTTTTTTTTTATAATAAATAATGCCTTTTTTATATTTATTATACAATACTGAAATGTCCCTAGCGAGCACTTCGCTTCAGTATATGACCACGCCTGGGTAATTATATCGGTCTGACTAAAGCCAGCTGGCAGGCTGATCTTATTCCAGTTTGATGCCCTACTTACCGTCCGTATTTTATAGATTGGTAAGTTGTTGGGAGCTTTTGTATTAATCCATTTTTGTATATTAATTTGGCACCGACTTCAAAAATTTTAATTCCAGATAAAAATTTATAGGATTATTTATCGCCCTTTACCACTTTTTTGAAGGGTGTTAATTATATTTTTAATTTTCAAACAGTTCATTTAAAAAAATTTGTGTAAGAACAATAAAATAGTATATATATATATATATATATATATATATATATATATATATATATATATATATATATATATATATGAATGAAAAAATCATTGAGACACTCCTACAATTATTGTCAGGGGACAAACAAAAATTGCTTAATAGGTGCTACAAAATCGGGAGGTGCACTATCCTGCTGATAAACTAATTCGCGTTCCATTAAGTTTTTGTCACAGTAAATGCAAACTTATTTCCAACCAATGTTTATAGCAAAATTTCTTTGGTATTTACATTGTAAATAAATTTTGGTTAATAAAACATGTCAATTTTCAGGCGTTTTCCGATTTTCCACGGTAATGAAATTTAGCCAGATGTTTATATTTTGTCGAGTTACTCCAGTTTGAAAAAAAATGAAGGTCTTACGTTGCCTAGAAGCTAAGATACTGTTAAATTTCACAGTACTCTCAGATTTGAAGTGCCGATCTCATAATACTGCCGCTCTCACACTATGATTGCTAAGGATTCATGTCCAAACATTTGTTTTTTGTAGACGTTGAGTATGAGCTTCTTTTAATAAGTGTGAATTCACATCACTCCAAAACCTACTATTTATATCGCCATTAGGATAAAAAAATGTAAAGCAGAAGTACAGTAAATTTGAATTATTTAAAATTTTTTCGCTTTAAGATTTGCAGAATTGTAGACGTCGCTCTTGATCCTCTTTCCTTAATTTCTGGACATCTGTAAATTTATAAAGATGAAACTTGTTCAAGTTTGGATAACGATGTGGTAGGATATATTGCAATATGCCCCAATTCTGTGATTTCAACAACTTTGTTACGTACTGGTCTTTGTCTCAGATATTTCCTGTTACCTGCAGATCCTGCAATGAATTTCTGGACCAGTTTCATCATATACTTTACCCGTGCATTTATAGTGTTATTTTGCAAATAATTGATTACAATTTCTCCACGGCCTTGCTGGCACATTCATACTCTTTTATCGGACTTTTCCATGACCGTTTTATGTAAATATGGCTAAATTTCGTTGATACAGCGTTGAATGCACGGGTGATTGTGGGCTTGTTGGCATAGCCCTCTTTCATAGAATCACTGTGAAGCCACTAAAAATGCATTTTTTTGAAATAATGTCTCATGTAATATCGCAACGTGAACGTTTGAACCTGCTATCACGATATTTTCAAGATGTACAGATAAAAATCTTTAATTATGTCCAAAGTGAACCATAGATTAGGGTGCATGGCTTTAGGTTTTGGGAGTTGAAGGTGTGGGCTTCAGAGTTTTAGTTGTTTCAAAATTGAAATTGTGAAATTTTATGCTCTGTTGTGATCAGACGGGTCGATTCCATACATCAAGATCGCTATTTCTGAGAAATCCCGTTTTACCCTTGAGAAATTATTTTTATGGTTTGTTTACGACAATATTATTTTTAGAACAGATCTTATTTTCATTTTTTACAACTTTGGTCGCACAAAACTCCGTCATTTACCTTAAAATACTTATACATATACAACGTCAAATTACTGTAAATCAGCCAAAAATTGACCAAAGTTATTTAAATGCTTAAATTAAAGTTTTTCATCTATAGATTTTGAAAATAAATGTTGTGTTATTAGATAAGTGCAAACGTTCATGTTGCCATATTATATGAAAAAGACATTTTTTATATGAAAAAGACATTTTTTCAAAAAAAAAATTCATTTTAGGGGCTTTACAATGATTCTATGAAACGGGGCTAGCATACTCCTTATTTTTCTTGTAATCTATATCAATCAAACTCCAACTTAAAAAAATGTCTCGATATCTTTATTTCTCTCGGAGATTTACGGTTTGGAAGTGTAGAAACTGTCGTCATTCTCTTGCGATTGTGTCGTATTCTCAGGTCATGTAGTATGATTTATTACAGTATGCCTTACCAGTAATTACTGTTGTAACCTTTGTACGGTAAAACGTGTACTAAAATTGCCCGTCATCAAATTTTTATCTAATTAAAGTTATTTTTTGCAACTTCCTACTTTATTGCCATTTATAAAGTATTTTTCGTGTTACTAGATGATCTGAACAATTTTGTTAGCAAAATAAAGCTTATTCTTTGCATTTATGACACGCTGTGTGCTTCGTCATAAACTGTTTTCAAAATATTTAAATAAATCGTTTTACTCTTTATTCCATCGATAAAAACCAAATTATCAACACGTCCTGATTCCATATACCTCTAGGACTGGGACTACGACGCTGCCTCGGCCATGCTTAACGGTCTCGCTAGGCCTGTATTTTTTTGAATAAATTAAACTGATAACTTCATGTTCTTTTGAATATGCATTTACTTGTCATTGGGTCGAAGTGATCATGATTACTTTAAGTGACACAACTGAAAGTGGTAATTACTCAAAAGAATATACCTTAGTACAGCGGTTGTCATCCTGTGGGGCGTTCCCCCACCCCTTAGATCGGCGCAACCTAGTTTAGGTTTATACATGCAAATGCATCTTTGATAAATTCGAAACTGATTGGAACCTAAAAAACTCTTAAGGGGGAGGGTGGCGAAATTAAAACTATTATAGAGACTCACATCGCCCATACTGAAAGGTTAAGAAACTGTGCATTACTAACTGATTGTGATATGTGATATCTAACCGCCTTCTCTGATTAACTTTATTAATATAAGTTTTTTTTCTAGCAATCTTAAATCTTCTTTATGCAGTACTTTGGGAACTGTTCCCTAACGTAGAACTAATTGTTAGTTGAATAAGCTTAATATCTTCCTTTATTCCCTTGCCGTCTTAAACAATATTTAATCACACTTTGTACAATGAAATGACATTTTCTGATCACATTTTCTATTTTCGAATATAATCTACTATCTGGCTGTCAAGTAACAATTATTGGTTGTTCGGACACTTTTGTTTCTTTAATTTTGTGATCCCCGACATTTAATAAATGGGCAAAGTTTGTATTTGGACAGCCGACAACAATTCGTCATGCATGTTGCCAAATTGTGTTTGACAGATATGGGGACTAATGGCGAGTTTTAAGGGACCTATCAATTTTAGACCAATGGTTTTCTTGAAATTAATTGTTTAGTTATATTTTTGTAGATATCATACGAGAACAGTATCGTTAAAATGTCTCCATTCTTCAACCGAACAAATTGTAATATTTCCAAACAACACGATGATATGTTAAGTACGGCAATACCTCAGATTTATTGTTTGTATTTTTTTGTTTATTTATCAATAAGCTTCTTCTAGAATATTGCAACTACCATATCGATGGTGGCTATGAAGAAAATCTCAACAAATTTATGTGTGCAGAAAAAAATTCCTTCATGAAAAATGCATGGGACAATAAGTGCCGTGAAGAAAATTCCTTCGTTAAAATTGCTGCGAAAAAAATTCCTTCGCTAAAATGCTGTTACACCACGTTCCCGTCGCTCACAATCTTGTTGGCGTAAAACTGAATTCAATTCATGAATGACTGGCAGGGTACATCAATAAAATGTTATTGTTTACGACCATTTTGAGAATTTAAAGATTTTACAATGCAGTGACATGCACATCGTACTTCTATGGCTATTAACTGATAGGAATCCACTTCTAGGATTTCATATAAAAGAGCAACAGCAACATATAGAATTTAAGAAATATTAAGAGTGCCAAGAGTTTTGTCCACCTAAATTATAAAAACAACTTTTATTTTAGTAACATTTATTTTCCACATAAAGGTTTTCAATTTCATTTTCTGTTTGATATGGACGTTTTGGTGAAAGGTATAATGTGAATTATTATTTGTAAATAGAGAAATACTGTTCTAATTTAAAAAATGTATAATGTACTAATACATCACCGTATATCTTATTTGACGTCTCTGCAACAAGACCTAACTTGCTTAATGTGCTTCTCTTCTGATAAAGCCATATGGAAATTCAAACGGCATGCATAAGTTGTCGCATTTTTTATGTTTTCTCTTATCTATTATTTTCGAGAATGTTTTGAGGAGATAACTTATATACAGTGGCGTAAATAACGACCCCGTAGACTCCGCGATGAGGGGGAGCGCAGCCATTTTAGGAACGTCCTCAAGCCACTTGATGAAAATGAATAAATACGAAGGATCAAGATGGGTGCAAAATAGTAGGGCGCCTTGAAAGATCTGCGGAGGGGCGCACATACTGTTAGTTACGCCATTGCTTGTACAACTTATAATTCTGTGATCATCACCTTTTTGTGTATTCGGCTTCTTAGCCCAAGTAATAAGGTTAAACTTAAGCCCGCTGTAGCTTCTATGTGAGTAATAGGAGGTTCGATGTTCTCGTCATTGTTGTATTTATTATAGCTTTCATCTTCAAAGGTCTTGTTTAAATATTTTTCTGGATTTGATTTTTGTTCTATATCCCCATCGAATGGGATGTTATTAATATATTTTTAAACATGTAATTAAGGATGTGTATTCGCTACACACATGAAGTCTAGTTTATTTTTATTAAGAAAATGGCTAAATTTGATATTTCATTAAAAATACTAGAAAAAGCATTTATTACCTGTGATTAAGTCGGAGTAAAATCACTAGTGTCTGAAAATGTTGGTAAAAAACCACGTGTCACAAGTACGTCGAAAAATTTAAATATTATTACAAAAACTAAAAAGTACTTTGCAAGAAAAAATTTATAATAATTTTACTGATGATTTGTTATTATTGTATATTTCATTTAAACCCTGCGCACTTCGAAATATTTGAATAGCATTATTAAAAAAATTTGTCTTGATCGCCAACTAACATGTGAGAATTTTCCGTATTTTACAAAATCTAAAGTAAAATACTAAATATGTTACTTCTGTTTATAATACTTCGTCCAGTTTTGTTATTTATAGATTTTTATTGATTTTGGATTCGGCGATTCTATATTTACTTTTATAAATATTGTAGCAACGTTTAGACATACTGTTTACTGCTCAGTGTGTTTTGGGTTTAGAAAATGGAATAAACGATATAAAGTCTATTTTGGTCACGGATAGTAATTGTAGAAAACTTTCCTTTTGTTATAAAATTCACAGAATTGGTCAAGGAAGTTAGATCTTCTAATTGACAAGTTTTGTGTTGCTTTTGAATTGTTATAATTTGTATTTATATATGCTAATAAACAAACCTAGAAGTACTGTTAGCATTTTACTTCATTCGTATACGGAGCTGCATATATTTGTACGTTTGCTGAATATGATTTCAGCACTACAACGGCATAATGTGGATATATCCACTGCTATTGCATCTCACACGGAGGAATCCGTGAAAGCCGCTATCGGGCGAGAGGTCGGCGAATCCGCGTTCAGTATTTGCATGCTTCCTTCCGATCTGTCCTTTGCACAGCCAGGTGCATGTCGGTACCCTGATGAGTCTAGTAGAGACGAAACATGTACCTCTGCCATATCACTGTGGCGGGGAGCGTAAGTTTTGACTTTCTTCTCGGTATGATGGTACAGGTAGGCCATCATCTCGATGGTGGTGGAATAGGATAAATTGCGTTCTACAACAATTTATTATAACTGTGCAACCTCTAACACAGAAAGGATATGATGGAGAGAAGTTTGCATTTACTTTTCGCATTTTACTTCATTCATATACGGAGCTGCATATAGTTGTACGTTTGCTGAATGTGATTTCAGCAACTACAACGGCATAATGTGGATATATCCACTGCTATTGCATCTCACACGGAGGAATCCGTGAAAGCCGCAATATATATATATATATATATATATATATATATATATATATATATATATATATATATATATATATATATATATATATAAATAAATATGTAGATAAGTTTTTGTCCGTGTAATTTAAAATAAAATAGAATAAAATATTGGCGAAGCGGACGTGTGATATATATATATATATATATATATATATATATATATATATATATATATATATATATATATATATATATATATATAATAAAATAGAATAAAATATTGGCGAAGCGGACGTGAAAATTTGTCAATCTACATGATTCTCGTATTAAAAAGTGCGGAGCACTCCAAAGTATGGAATAACTCCGGGTCCGACAGATGGCGACAGCGCTGTTTCGTCCTAATATGGGACTCGTCAGGCCACCGCATTCGGTACAAACCATCATCTCGCCTTTGCATCGTATAAGCCATACTTATAATCAAAATACAGCAGATAAGACGACAAAGGCGACATCTCGATGGTCCACTTGATAATACAAGAACCATACAGATTAACAAAGTTTGTAAGTGAACCGACATATGGTGGCGCGACGGTGAATTAAAACAGAAATATGTAAAATCGAGCACACGAAACGCGCTGCCCAAAAGATAGGGGTCGCATTTTTCGGTACTGGCAAGCAAGCATACCGCTATTTAAGCAGCCAACGCCACGTGCCGCACCAAACGATCCCACCATGAGAGCATCGTTTAGCGTGTTTCAAAGCCAAACAAGTAAATAAATATGTAGATAAGTTTTTGTCCGTGTAATTTAAAATAAAATAGAATAAAATATTGGCGAAGCGGACGTGAAAATTTGTCAATCTACATGATTCTCGTATTAAAAAGTGCGGAGCACTCCACTCTGTCGGACCCGGAGTTATTCCATACTTTGGAGTGCTCCGCACTTTTTAATACGAGAATCATGTAGATTGACAAATTTTCACGTCCGCTTCGCCAATATTTTATTCTATTTTATTTTAAATTACACGGACAAAAACTTATCTACATATTTATTTACTTGTTTGGCTTTGAAACACGCTAAACGATGCTCTCATGGTGGGATCGTTTGGTGCGGCACGTGGCGTTGGCTGCTTAAATAGCGGTATGCTTGCTTGCCAGTACCGAAAAATGCGACCCCTATCTTTTGGGCAGCGCGTTTCGTGTGCTCGATTTTACATATTTCTGTTTTAATTCACCGTCGCGCCACCATATGTCGGTTCACTTACAAACTTTGTTAATCTGTATGGTTCTTGTATTATCAAGTGGACCATCGAGATGTCGCCTTTGTCGTCTTATCTGCTGTATTTTGATTATAAGTATGGCTTATACGATGCAAAGGCGAGATGATGGTTTGTACCGAATGCGGTGGCCTGACGAGTCCCATATTAGGACGAAACAGCGCTGTCGCCATCTGTCGGACCCGGAGTTATTCCATACTTTGGAGTGCTCCGCACTTTTTAATACGAGAATCATGTAGATTGACAAATTTTCACGTCCGCTTCGCCAATATTTTATTCTATTTTATTTTAAATTACACGGACAAAAACTTATCTACATATTTATATATATATATATATATATATATATATATATATATATATATATATATATATATATATATATATATATATATATGTCAGGAGTGTGATGTCTGATGGAAGGTTTTTGGGTATCCCGTGTGTGTGCTGAGTCCTTCTCAGGACTGTAAGGCTTCTGACGTTTCGGTGAAATCTCATTTACCATTTTCAAAGCTTACTGTACGGCTTATGTGGGCGTCCTTCCCTGGATCTACCCTTGAAGTTAGACCACGTTAGTGAATTAGCGACGTACAACGTTTTATCGCACATGTCCAAATTTTCTGGTGTATTCTGCCGATGTTCTATAAGCAAATGGAATCACGCCATGTTATATTCCGTTAGGAAAGGCATTCAGTGTGGTGTAACAGTATTTGGGGCAGATAGGAATCTAATTATTGCGGTCAGGGGATGCTGATCTTCCTTACTCATTTAGGATGCTAATTGAGAAACGTTTTATTGTAGTCTACTAGCTTTTAGGATACTTAGACGACATGTAACGGGGGCTGGTGTCGCTCAAAGATGACAAGTAAAGAGAAGTTTATAAAGCTTATTCTAATATAAATATTAGATATGAAGTTTATGCGGTGCTGTTCTCCATAACCATTCACTGCGGCCAGGATAAGGCGTATTTTTATATGCTTAGAATGTGCTGTGCCATGGTAAATATCGGAGTTCCGACGTGCTCGATAATCAGTCTCCCTCTGATTTACGATCCTGAATAAAGACGGTGTACATCAGAGTTAGAAAGATTGAATATCGTGTAGCCTAACAGCCTTTTCGTAACTTACTGTATACGATTTGTTTCACAAGTTAATACAAATTTCTTGTTATCTGTGAATCAGAAAACTAAATTACAATTTTTAGTATTCCAAACATTTTGTGTTGTGTGTGTCAACTCCAAATTACTGGTGTCCCCAAAGAAAACTTTTGGATGAAGGAATGGGCATGAGCTGAATATTTTTGCCAAAATTATAGATAATTTGAGAGAACTGACAATGTAATATAACAAAAAATTTTAGGTGTTGATTATTCTAGAATATTTTAAAAATTATATTTTAGTTTACGAAAAATAAAGGAAGCCGAATGCTCTTCTGTGCTCTGTCCAAATAACCAATCTAACAATTGTTAGTCATCATGAAAGAAATATTTGGTTTAATAGTAGTGAGCTTTAAGTGATTAGGATGATTTTTCAGATATAATGGTCACAGATTGTATCATCTTATAAATGCGATAGCTTTGGTAGAGCTTCTGAAGTTGAAGGGTTCAGTTTTAAGGACCATGCTTGTCTGGCTACCCACTATATTGTACTGGAAAAAAGTGTTAAAATTAGGAAGATAACCACGATAACAATGGTAGTAATGAATAAAATTAAAATGAAATGCCAGAAAATATAGTCCTGCATTGATGAAGAGTACAAATAGGAGCCCAAATAGGTGTTATACTTCTTCTTTTTTGAGAAGTGTCATATTTTTTTAAATTAAGAGAGGGAAAAACTGATTCCATTTGGTCCGGGAGCTCAATGGATTTTCGTAGCAGATGAAGAGACATTTTTTACATGGATTTTGACCGCCTAATTATGAATATGGTGTCCCCGAAAAATGGTTAGGTAATTTTTTTTATAAACAAAAAAAATAGTTTTCTTGTAAAATTTATTACCTGTGTTTTCGTGTTCCTCTACCGAATCTAAGCAAAAGTATCTCTTGCATACGTGTGTACTCAACAACGCAGGATACTTATCACAACGTCCAGAATTACAGTCGTGTTGGTACCCAGCGGCGAAATTAAGCAAGCAATTCAACAGCAAAATAAACGTTGTTTGCGCTTAGCTTAGGTTACAGTTAAACATAGGCTAATCATTTGTTCAGTTTTGTTAATTTGGACCATCACATTGCTTTTTTTGTTTTTATCATTTCTAGCAATATTCAAATGGATAATCTTAATTGATTTTTAAAGAATTTATAAAGAGTCATGTTTTCTCTAGTTTTCGATGTACGGTTGAGACAAGCACATAAAAAAATATAAAATACCAGTACACAATAAATTTAGGTTTATTCCAATAGAAATCCGCATAGAAATTTGCTTTCGACGAGAACATCTTTTGTAACATCTGGTTAAGATGAAATAATCCGTGCCGGTATTCTTTCTAATTTTACAATTTCTCCCAGTGTAATATAACGGGTAACTAGGCAAGCAAGGTCATGAAATTTGTTTTTTAGCGGAAACGCCCTTTGTCATATCTGTAAGATGATATAATCTGTGCATTGGTGGGCAAATAATCAGAAGCAATAATAAGAGAATAAACTCAAAATATACATACATACGTAAGATTGTTAAAGGGTCATTAGCTTTAGATGAAACAAATTAGTTTCTAGTGTAAGATATAATTTAGAATTTTGCATTTTAGAAATTTTAGCATTCAACTACAATAACTTATATCAGTGAAATTAGAGAGGTGTTATAATTTAAAGTAATAAGCTAAGGAAAGTAATAAAAGTTTTTAATAAACTTATTGTAAAATAAAAACTTTTCACTTTAAAGCGTGTAAATTCGCGTGGTTAAAATAGATTAATATTTCTTTATAGGCTTTCAACTAGCCCATTTGGGTCAATATTGTTTTTAAAGTGTTTAAATTCCTAATGAAAATGCATTTCTCTAATCGTAATCGGGCGTGATAAATATAAGTTTTACTTGAGAATTTGTTTACAATTACCACAATGGAACAGCTTTTTTGGAATTTGATTATATCCTGTAAAAGTATAAACTATAAATATCGCTTTTTAAGAAATATTTAGAAAAAAAGGTCAAGCTCAAATTTCTATCTAAACATAAATATTAAGACAAATTATAGAAAGTACAGTCATACCATTTGTGTAAAAATTCCGTAACATGTGTCTAGGTTTTTTAAAATGTCGTGGTTTCCCCTTTTACATCCGTCTTATTTGATCAATAAGAAAAAAAAATTATGGGTTTGAAAAAATATATTTTAGGGCTTAAGAAAAGTGACGATTTCTTTAATTAAGTGTTAATTACACAGGTCTACAAAAAAATGGGGCCATGATTGTTATTGGGCAGCTAGGGGTCATTTGCGAAGTAATTTGCTACATCCGAATCTGAATGCAAGGTCATAGTTGGTTCACTACGTCAGGATTTTGGAATATTTCAAGTTATGCACTCGAAAAATGTTTTTTTGGCTACTTTTGATGTTATGTACCGAATACACAATTTTTTTTGGTCTAGTTGCAATACTATTCTTGCCCTTTAGAATAAGCTATTGAGCGGACACCTATGATTTTTTTTGCAAAGTTACGGTCATATATATTTTTTAAAATTTATCTCATGTCTATTTTTGAGTTAACTGAAAGCATGTAACCTGCATGTAAAAGATAGAAAATGACGATTATAATGCAGTCTTGCTTTTTACAAGCCATTTCTACATACTTATATACTGTATAAACCTGAACTAACGGATATAGATTCCATATAGAAGCGCCGTTAGAAAACGTCGCCAGTAGTGGGTACCCATGTTTACAAAGAATAGTTCTGGTTCCCACAAAACAGATGGCGCAGACATCTTTCTCCAAGTCCCCTTCTCCTAAATGAGCTAATGTGAGATATGAATTATAGGTATTAGATGTCTTCGTAGTGGAAAGGTTAGGGATGTTGGACAATGACATGTTGCATTTTATGTAAGTGTAGGTTCGAATCTCGATACATACAGATTTTTTAAAAATGTTTTTTTTTTAAAAATATGTTATTAAAATTTTTTTTTCCCATTTTATTTAAATTTAACGAACTAATTAAAAATGAAAACTGGAAAATCGAAGAATTTTTTTTATTTCTTGACTGGTAGACTGGAGACTGGTTAAAAATAATAATATTATTGTTCTTGCTAAAACATTTGTTGTATTTATGAAACAAATATTTTTTATAAAGAAAAGGATTCGAATCTGTGCCATATACAACGGCAAAACGTTTGCTAAAGTGGCTGACCACTCAGCCATCAATACATTGGAATAAAGTAGTAACATTTTTTTTACTCGATCGTCTAGAAGGGGAATTTATAGTGGAGAGGAATTTGTGGTGAGAGCAGTCTGCCAGAGAGATAGCATTAAAACAGTGAGCGCCGCTCAGAACCCAAACAATCCCATAAGACGGCACTTCTAGGAAATTTGACGCACGCCCATCAAATTTCAGAACACTTGCACTGATTCAACCTGATGTACCATTTTGTGACATTACCGATATTTTATTTCTGTTAATCTTTTTTCAAAATCAACCTGCCCTTTACTTAATATTTGGTTTTGGCGCAGAAAAAATAAATGTAGTGCTGTTGTTATTAGAACAAGTGCAATTTGACAGTCATTTGAAATCTGGCAACAATGCATCCATTTTCCTACTATATTTAAAGTCCTTCACGTTTTCTTTTAGCTTAATTCATAGTGATATTTGCTATATTTTAATCAAATTTGATGTTTAGTGTTATCCAAAATGTACTTCAGTTCAAAACGTGCAATTGTATTTTAGTGGATGTGGCATAATATAAAGAAAAATGTCGGAACCTATATATATTTATTTATTTATTTGGAACAACTACATGCGACCCAAAAAAAATCTCAGATCAGGATCCCTTAATTTCGACAAAAATTTGTTGTGTCACGTCTTCGGACATGTTTGACATGTGTCTTTGAATTGTGTCGTTGGATAAGGATCTATTACTCATTTTAATCTCATTCGCTGCTCCAAGAATGAGGTTAACGAACTTTAATGAACAGGGTTTATTAATGTTTTTTTGTTTTTGCAACTTTAGAGCAATTCATAGTAAAATTTAGCTGTTGTCGTTCCAGGATAGTCTTTTGCCATTTAATAAACTCCAAATCCTTTGTAATATTTTTAGAATGGTTTGTTTCTAAGTTTTGAGGGTTTTATAGATTTAGCATTGGATAGGACGCGCTGTGGCTTCTCTATGCTGTTTTTAATAACAGTCGAAAATCCAATTTTAAATAGTTCTCCGAATATTTTCTTTTTTCTCCATGGCGTTGACATCTGGAAAATAAAATACACAATAACAACTTAATGCAAGATAACACATTTACGGAGCGCGACAATTTATCTGTACAATTATATTGATATTCGCGGCTGAATATCTGAACACTGTCCTTTACAGTGATGCTCGTTGCACTCACCAAAACACTATAACGGGGCATGCGGATGGGCGTCGGCGGGAATTATCCAGGGTAGGTATCTTTAATGTGGCTGGACATCCGACGGCTTGATCATTATTATATAGATAGATAAATAATTGATATTCAAACATGTAAATCACAGCGCACAATAAATATGAAACAAAATTACAAAAATATAATTACGTTATTAATTTAATACCAATAAAAACTTCATTTAGTAATAATACATACCTTCAACCGTTTCCAGTATCATATAAATCGAAACTTTTGGGCAGTTTTGACATTCTAACGAACTAAATATGGCCTTCTTTATGACCAGTTGGCCTGGTGTTTTCAACTATTTTAATTATTTCCAGTATGTCGTGGTTAAAATCTGGATCAGAGCCAGCGATAAAAACTTAATTTAAGTTTTATTAACACTCGGTTTAAGTACAGCTTAATTTAATTACGAAAAAAAATGTGGCCAAGAACAACTCATCAACGACAAAAGTAACAGTCGGGTATTAGAATTTTTTTCTTCTTTAATTCATTTATTTATAAAGTTGAAGTTGTTTGAGAATCATTACAAATCACTTTTATTAGTAATTGGTTTATAAAAACCTAATACCAAATGTTCGCAAAATCATAAACTCAGTTAGAAAATAAATTCTCGCTATTTTTGGTGGGTGGATTAACCCAAACACAGAGATCGTGTTTTAAGTTAAATTAATATTTCTCTCAATATTTGCTAAAGTTTAATTATTTATTATATAATATTTACGATGTAAAGTTTATTATCTTTGTAATTTAAACGGTGTGGGTGTATTTTGATTTGGTATTCTGGGCAAAGGCAATTTTGTAACCAAATAAATGTATATTTTAAATTAAATTTTAAAGGCGGGTGGAAAGCCAGTATCAAATTTTTATTTAAGTTTGTTAATTCTATGGTACTGTGTGGCATTTTAATTTAGAGATAATTTAATTAAAGCACATGTTTTGTCTGATACAGGATGATGCACGGATTCATTTCGTGAAATGGTTGCTAAATACCAGTGCCGCCCTTTATGCCTTATTGTATTTCTTAGCTGAATAATACAGGGTGTCCGATAAGTATATATACGAGGGAAATCCCAGAATTAATTGGCCTGACAAAAAAATACAAAATATTTGGCAAAAACTTTATTTATTTCAAAACATAGTCTCCTTTTAGCTTGATACGCTATTCCCAGTAATATTCATCATCATCATCAGCCCATTTCTGTCCATTGCTGAACGTAGGCCTCCTCAAGAGATTTCCATCTTCCTCTATTCTGAGCCACTGCGATTCAATTTGTTGTTATTCTTTTGCGGTCGTCCGTCCATCTGGTCGGTGGTCGTCCCTGACTGCGTTTGTCCACCCTCGGTCGCCATTCCAAAACTCTTTTCGTCCACCTGTTGTCCCCTATTCTAGCCACATGTCTGGCCCATCCTCATTACCTCATCTACCCCCGTTTTCCTCCTAACTTCCCTGTTTCGGACCCGATCTCTCAGGGACACCCCCACCATGGATCTCTCCATTCTGCGTTGTGTTATTTGCAGTTTCTTAGCAGTTGTTTTCGTCAATGTTAGTGTCTCCGCTTCATTAGTTAGGACTGGGAGAACACATTGGTTAAAGGCTTTCCTTTTCAGGTTTATGGGTATATCTGTCTTGAATATATCCCTGAGTTTTCCATAAGCAGCCCATCCCAGAGCTATTCGTCGTCTGGATAGCTCACACGTCTGGTTGTCCCTGCCAATCCAAACTTCGTGACCAAGGTAGTTATATTTCTCGGTAATTTCGATGATTTCATTTTCTATTTTTATAGGCTCACTTGGTACTAAATTTGTCACCATTTTTGCTTTGTTATTATTTATCTTCAGACCTGCTCTTTGTGTTACCTGTTGTAGTTCTTCTAGCGTTTCTCTGACTTCTTGTAGATCGTCTGATATTAGGACTATGTCGTCAGCGAATCTAAGAAGACTCAATCATTCCCATCTATAATAATGCCTTTCTCTTCCCAATACAATGCTTTAAACGCAGGTTCTAGTACTGTCGTAAACAGTATTGGGGATTCTACAGTTTTTTCAATAAGTGTTTTGATACATTGCAAATGGTCATTTGTCCCGTAGCCCGAGTGGAATCCAGCTTGTTCTCTAGGCTGGTAAAGATCCAGTTTATTCTCTAGTCTATTGGTGATTATACGAGTGTTAAGTTTATATAGGTGGCTTAGGACGCTGACGGGTCTATAGTTCTCAAGGCTTGTTTCGTCGCCCTTTCTGTGAATGAGGATCGTAATAGAGTTATTCCATTAGGCCGAAATAATTTGGTTTTCAAGGCATACATTGAATAATCTTTTAATTTTCTCAATAAGAGCAGGACCCGCACATTTTATGGACTCTATTACTATTCCGTCTTCTCCTGGTGCTCTGTTGTTTTTCATTCTCTTCAATTGAAATTTCGGTCATATCTCCGGAGCCCTGATTTGTGATTCTTAGTGTTTCGTGTTCGTCGGGTTCAAGTATTAATCAGTTTTTGTACAATGTCTCGTAGAATTCTTCAACGATGTTTAATATTTCTTCTCTGTTAAATTTTATTTGCCCATTTTTATCCTTTAATTTTATTATGTCTTTTTTGCCTGGTGTTATCTTTCGTCGAAGTATTTTCATATTTTTGTTCTCCTCTATAGTTTGCGTTATTTTTTCCTGTTTGTATTTTCTGATGTCTTTCCTAATAGCTTTGGATATTTCTTTGTTCACATGGTTTATTTCTTGTTGGCTTGTATTACCATCTCTTAAAAGTGATCTTCTATTTTCTATTTTAAGTTTCGTCATCCAGGAATTGCATGTTCAAAAATTTGTAGATAACGGTTTGCTGTAAGGCCTGTCATAAATTCGGTACCTGATCCTAAGATAAAACAGGTGATATTAAATCCGAAGCGCCCTTGTTACTCCCTTTCATAAATGATATAGCACTTTGTTAAAAATACTAGGAGTTGTAAAATAACATTTCTCGGATCAGCTTACCAATCTTTCAAAATTATCTCTGGCTCTATCTTGTTCCATATAATAATTGCAGAATATTACACGGCGCTCTACGTCACAGGGATATAAATTTTTCATAATATGAAGTTTATAAGGGTGGTACTTAAACTTTTTTATTACTGTTTGTGCACCCCTTTTGATGATGCTAGTTTCCATTTCCATCCCTCTACATGAGATTGAATATGCTGCGTCTACACAAGCACATTAGCTTCGTCTCTCTTTTTGTTTTCTTTGTCGTGCATTTTGTGCCGTAACTGAGTAAAGGCTCTAAATCTAGACAATATGTTTGTATATGTATATATATTCCGAAGATCTATAATGCAAAAGGAAGTTTTCGGTATTTCATCGCAGCTTTGAAAGATTTTTTGATAGCAGTAAACATGTATTAAACGTACCTGTTAAAATATAATTCAGAAGCTTCGTGAGATATCTCATTAGATAAACACACTAGTATGTCATACTTCTTATAATTTTTATAACTTTGGACAGCCATCGATTATTAAAACTTAAAAAAATACTCAGCGGACGACAAAATCTCTTTACCATATTATTTTACACCTAATTAAATTCTCACCTGTGAAATTGTGGTGGAAATTATAAAGCTTTTGTTTTCCGCAGTAGGCGCAGATTTGCAGTAGTAATAAAAATTGTCTTTCTTAGACCATAATATATTTAGAGGATCTCAGAAACTTTGAAACTAAAGTTTTGTGATATTCAAGACGTTGTACTGAAAGTATTATTATTGCTACGAACTTAAGTCTGAATTTTCAAAAAAATAAAAATTTTTATACATTTTTGAAAAACTTGGAAAAATTGAAATTGAGCTGTCAAATAATATATAGGGTGTTTTATTTAAAATAGTATCAGTTTGGTCTATAACTCAAAATCTGTTGCATTTAGAAAAAAACCAAGTACGCCTGTGGATTTTACGTAAAAACTCTACAATAACCCATTTTTATTTTTTCATTTTTTCATGAACTCACATATGAATTAGGATACGAGGGGGGGGGGGGTTGTAAATGAAAAATTCTCAATTCGCCCTGTATTTTAAAAATGCAGAGGTCTAGGAAAATTTTGTTGGTTGCATCTTTTCTTTAGCCAAAAAGAAGCACAGATTGGCGAGAAACGCAAGTCTCTATCTTTAATAATAATAGAGATACCCTGCAAAAATACATCGGACACCTTGTGCTTTTTGCAATTTCTTATCCTGCGAATTTTTTTTCGCTGTGCTGGAAATAACATTCCAAGATCATTTCAAGCAACCCTTTCTTGGTGTTTACTGGCGCAGAATAAACAAATCCTATAAGATTCACTACAAAAAAGAAATCTAACAGATTTAGGTCGGAAAATCTTGATGGCACATAAAACAAGTCCGCCTCTATCCATCCAACCGTTACTAAAGGAATCTGTTAAATGACAACGCACTAAATTGTTAAAATGTGGTGGATCACGGGTATAAACTACATCTGAATTCTACCTTGCAAGGGTACATCTTTTAAAAGGTTATTTAAATTTTGGTACAAAAATTGTAAATAGAGTGCACCAGTTAATCTTTCTTGCAAAACGAAAGGCTCAATCAACCAATTCTCAGTGATCCCCGCCCAAACTTTAACTATAAATCTTTGTTGGTGCCTAGTCTGTATTACTGCTTGGGTGTTTTCTTCAAAACCAATTTTAAATATTTAAAACCTAAACTAACCTGTTTTCCTTGGTTTTATAGTTTGGATGCGTAAGCCAAAATTTCATTAAAATATACTCGGCTCAAAAGCCACATCCCAAAAGATAAATTAAGTGACTCTTTTGGGCCTCATATTTCTGTTATGGGTTTTTTGACGCTTTCTGTATACTACCGAGAATTCGACATATATTTATTCGACGCCTTGTATGTAGACATCGCCTTTTCTTAATTGTGTAACCAATAAATACAGCACGTTGTCAAATTGCCTTATACCATGAACTTAAGCATTTGATTTAGCACGGTCGCTGCGCTGACTCGTAATTAGTTAATTGTGAAAAACATATGGGCAATATTTCATTTATTACTTGCTTGTCACCACATGTTTGAAGGCCTCGTTCCTAATGAGGATTTGTTTATATTGATTTTATTATTGTTTTATTGATTTCCTAACAATGTGGAGCACGGTGAACCATCAACAAGTGTGTCACCTGCTCGACATGGCTCAAATTTTAATGAACGAAGAATGGTAAAATCCGTTTATGAAGGAACTAAAGCGCGAAATTGAGAAATTACTCTTAAACCGGGGCTAATCTGTAAAAATCCATTATGATATGGCTGTTGAGAAGGGGCACGCTAATTTTTGCTTTAAATCCTCCGGAATAATTCCCATAACAATAATTGAGATATGTTCCCTCTCAAAAAATACCTCTACATTTATTTATTTAACAAAAAGTGGAAAAAAAAGACACTTTTTTCTTTCTTTTCCTAATAACTTTGAAAATATTCATTTAGAGAAAAGTTGAAAAGAGAAAAAGTTTCATAATTAAATTTTCTACTAGATAGGGTTAGTTATAAATCTCAAAATTTATTACACTTGTTGGAAAATAGTAATATAATCAAAAAAGAGGCAAAAAAGTATTTTTTTAAACGATTTTTTCGACCACTTACATTTCCCTGAGGACCGTCATATTTAGGCAAATAAAATTTCATGTTATAATTAAGCAACGTGCTGAATTTCATTAAAATCGGTTCGATAGTTTTTGCATAATAATTTTTGCATTCAATTTTTTTTTAAATGGAAAATTTATAAAATTTGATTAAAAATTAATAATAGGGCCTGCTCAAGAATTGTTTAAAATTATTGTTAAATTTTTCCACGAATTTTTAACGAAAAATTTTTCTGAAAACATGGTTTGAAAATACTCGGAGAGCTGCTTCTTTTGAAAAAAATAGGTTAAATTTTGTCAAATGGTTACAAAGATACAAACTGTCAAAGTTGACAGGCGTTTACGGCGAATCTATAAACTCTTAAACCATTAACTTGTCTTTTCGAGTACTGTTCTAACAAAATTGTTCACATGTTTTGGTTATCGACAACGAATGAAAATGGAAAAGAAAATCATTCACGCGCGTGAAAAATGACAAAAAGAATGGGTGGATTGCAAAATTATTATGCCAAAACTATGGAACCGATTTTAACGAAATTCAGCACATTGTTTTATTATAACATGAAGTTTTCTTTTCCGAAATATGAAGGACCTCAGAGAAATGTAAGTGGTTTAAAAAAATCGTTTAAAAACGACCTTATTTTTTCCTTTTTTTATTATTACTATTTTGCAGCAAGGGAATTAAATTTTGAGATATATAACCAAACTTATCTCGTAGAAAATTTGATTACGAAACTTTTTTCTCTCTTCAACTTTTCTCTAAAGGGAATACCTTCAAAGTTATAAAGAAGAAAAAGGGGGAAAAATGTTTTTTTTTAGCTTGTCCCCTCTCAACAGGCAACCAAAACCAGATCAGCCCCGCTGCGTTAGAACTATGCTTAAGTTTAATAATGGTATCATTTCGCACGATTCTTCGATGTATAGCGTAACAAACAAAAACGGGAAGGAACTAGAGCTTTGCTTTTAGAAATGAAGTACCTATTTCGAAAAAAAAACATTTTCGGAAGTAAGAAAAGAAAAATCACTACCAGAAATATCGTTAACAATTAGAGAACGACGAGATTGTATGATGGCAGAGGAAATCTCATAAATACGTGAATATCGAGAAAACGGATGAAAAATTTATTACATTGGCGAAACATGATTTGGTAAAATTCTAACGTTTCGGGCTCAAGGAAAGTAATTCTTCAAAGATTTTCTACAGATTTAAAACATTCTCTGGGTAAAGATCGGTGTCTTATTATCGCCTATAAGTATTGGTGATGGCTCTATTTTTTCTGATAGGGAT
Organism: Diaprepes abbreviatus; assembly: GCA_034092305.1. Classification (NCBI taxonomy): domain Eukaryota; kingdom Metazoa; phylum Arthropoda; class Insecta; order Coleoptera; family Curculionidae; genus Diaprepes; species Diaprepes abbreviatus. The sequence goes on from JASJET010000031.1 coordinate 17,549,003, forward strand.
CTTAGTGTATTTCGACTGAGAAAAATCAATATTTTCTAAAGTATGGCTAGATGTAGATAATCTTAATAATGCAACAGTCTCCATCTTGATCTTGTAATAATAGACATACTTTGTCAAAGCTTTCGCCAAAGATCCTAGCTTATTAATGAAGTCATTCATGCATTATTTCTAGAAGATAATAAGTTAACGTTGGTTAGGAGCTATAAAATATCTTTTGAACTACATTTGGGATTTCTCAAGAGCGTTTTTCGGACTCCTTGTAAAACAACTTTTTTTTAATGATTTCCCAAATTATGTTAGGTAGTTTTCTAGTTATATGTTTAAGGATGATTTTTAATATTTTTAACTGAAATTAAAGGGGACACTGCTGTCATGATTTAAATATAGTAAATGAACAGTTTAAGAAAAATAAAATGTGTTACAGTTTTATTTTTTTACAAACAAAACAATATATATTTATACTAATAAAACTAATACTTACCATAATCTAATGCTTTATTTTCATTTACTAAATATTAAATTCACCTGTTAAATATCAAAAACTGCTATTATAAGAATATGCCAAATCAAAAACAAAATGTATCAAATTCTTCACTTTTAATACGTTCATCAAGGGTGTTAGTCTTTTGTTTTTTTGTCCTCTGGAGATTTCTAGAAACGTCAAGTCTGGGCCAAACCTTGGTTGAGGTTGTAACAAAAGTTCAGTAAGCAGATTTTTCCTGATTTATTTAGGAATTTTTTTATTCCAGTTAGCAGCTAATAGCATAGTGCTTGAAGCATCATCTGCCAGCTTTTGGGGATAAACCAAATTAAATTTAATTCGTTTAAAGTTAGGTAGCCCCGGTGGAAGTTATTACTTCAAAAGAGCCAATACAGCACATTTCTGCTTTGTGATGCTTGGTACATCCTAAGAGAACAACAAGTACGTGCCACATACAATTTTCATTAATCCAGAACCTTAACTTCCTAACGACTGGATTTGCATGCCAGAGCCCGGCATATAACACACAAATGCACCGGCTACCCCGCTTGCTTAAAGTGCTTGGATTCAGTGATAAACTGCCTTTCAGGTATCAGAACTACTAAACTGTGTCATTACCGACTCTATGGTATATTTTCATTTTTAACCTGTGACTGAGCAAAATAATAAGACTTTCTGTGCGCAGTTACAGGACACTTTATATTTAATTTAAGATATGTTGTAAACCGAAGATATGCATATATACAAGGTAATTTAGAACATCATTTCACACATTAGCAATCCAGCATTTTTAATTAGCTTTAAATAAACATAATTTGATCGTTAGTTGATAATTTATTCGTTCAAAATACAAACATTTAAACACAAAAAGTAGGGTTAAAAAACCAACAGCAGATAGAGTAGGTTAAGGTCGATAGTCTTACTGTATGTACATATATATATATATATATATATATATATATATATATATATATATATATATATATATATATATATATATAAAATCATTTACCCATATTGTTTAAATATAGATTTAAATTTGTTTTGGTATCTTGGTGTAATATTTTTGAGAATCGTTGTTTTCTGTTTTCATCATCGCTTTTTCTTGCCGACAAGCCTAAAAAGGGGTGGCGTTTTGAATATACCCCCCCCCCCCAAATCTTCGGCATGCTAGCCTAGGCATTGTCTTAAGAGGAGAAGCGATATGTACCAAAAAAAATATACACCTGTACCGATGCCGCTTAACATCACTTGTGGCAGTAGTATAGTTAAAATTCTCCGTTTTAATTCACATGTAGCATATGTTAATATCAAAAGTTCAATAAACAGGAAAATTTCATGTTCATTATCAATATAATGCCAATAAAACAAAGCTTTAGGATTTATAATAAAAACTTAATTTTTTTGGAGATTTTAAGTCTTTATAATGCTTCGGAAGATCCTATTATGCTGCACTAATAAGGTCACCTTAGACAGAAAGCAAAACTTGGTAGGTGTTTTTCAAGAGTATGTTAGAAAGCTTAAATTTCCAAACACTAAATCAAAGAAGAATTATTCCGTCAGTTTTGTTTATTTATGTTTTTGTAAATATTATAAAGTATAAATACTGCTTTCTAATGCACGAAATTAAGTTCCTTGTACCTAAAATTAGTTTAGACATTTAGTTAGACCGCTGTTTATATTTTGTAAATCCATTAAGATGTTCTCCTTTTTATTATTTAATGAAACCGTGCAATTTCTTAATCAAAAAAAGGAATAATGCATACAAAAAAATTGTTTTGTTTCTAGTTCTATTTTCTTGAAAATTTAATTTCAATACAAAATAGTTTTTATTATATTAAGAATTTTTTCCAGTAGAGCCTTTTCCTTTAGTTCGAGGAACATTACAATCACTGTTTTAAATTAATACATTCGGTTATAAACCAAGAAATAGAAAAAGTTTTGTTTCTTTTAATATTCTTATTTTGTAAAAGCAAATTGCTTTCATCAAAGAAAGGCTAATACCAAAAATAATAACATTCAGATTTCGTAAAAAGGTTTATGTTTTAAACGCGATCTAATTGAAGATCATTGACCAGTTTCGTTTTGCTTATGATATAGTTATAAACTTTGTTTTACAGTTCTTCAAAATGGAACTCGTACTTAACTTTAATTGTTATTTTATTTTATCAACTCTCTTTTGCTGCTCACACATTAGCATTTACTTTTTTTTTAATATAAAAGTTTTTTATTTTCCATTCAAATTGAAATTAATATTTGGTCGCTAGTAATTTTTGCCCACGAAAATTCTAAAAAATATTGAATGTTTTGCTCAAACCGACCGTAAGTTATTACAAATTAAATTGGCAAGAACATTTTTGTTGATTTAGTGTTTGGAAATTCAAGTTTTCCAATATGCTTTTGAAAAACATGAAATAAGTCTGTCTTTCTGTCTAAAGGGTCTATTTGACCATGTGATATCCAGTCCTCCTAACTGATTGTGAGTTGGAAACTTAATTCATTGTGCTCTAATGACATTTAGGGCAGTTAGAAACCTATTGTGGGTGTTCGGCCAATGCCGGTTTTTTTAGCCACTTTGTGTCCCAATTAGGAAACGATTTAGTAAGGTGTAAAGACACGTAGTCGAAGCTGCATACCATAGGGCTGTTATAGATAGAGTAGGCCTTCTTGTGATTGGAAGCTTTACGCCGATATAAATAGAGAGAAAATAGAATACCTTTATCTTCTTTTCTTCAATACCACATTTACAGTACAAGAGTTCTCATCCCATTAGTAATCGGTTCAAACAGAACACTATCTTTAATATTGACTGGAAATCCTTAACTTTGTTAGCCAAGATTGAAGTATCATCTGCATAGCGAATATTATTTATTGGGATGATTGACTTTCATGCGTGGCGTTTCATATTCTAATGCTAACTGAAAAAATTTCTGAACGTCTTCAATATACTCTAGTCTTAATATCCCTAAAATGTTTAGTACTTTTTTATACAAGTCCTTAAAGCTTTGTTATATTAATTGACTGATAGCGAACATCAAATTTAGTGCCGAAAACTTTAAATTTTTCGAGAAAATGTCATTTCCGGAACATTTTATTTTCCTAAAACTACTCACTTACTAAATTTAGATCGTGCTATAAATCAAGACTGTCTTGTGTTCTTAAAATATCGGTAATAATTTTGAAATCATCTGCCAACATACAACTGGAAGAGTACTTAATATAATTTGGAAATCGTTAAAGAAGATACTAAACCAGAGGCTTTTGAAAAATGCCAGATGTAATTATAAATTTATTATGTGGTTTCTTACCATTTTGAACTTGTCATCTAAAAATAATGTATGACTTCATTAATAAGCAAGGAGTTTTAAGCAAAAACCAGTGGTCTATCTTCTCTGAAGCTGGTAAAGTCTCTGAAGTATTATAAATTAATCCACTAGGGCCAAGTATTTTATCTCGAAACAGAATTTGATAACGACTTGATGAAAATGGTAATAAGTATGAAACAACGAAGCAAAAACCTTAACCCCCTAATTCACTTACATGGTTTAATTTTAAAACCGTCCTAAATTGACTGCAGATGGTTTAAACTGACAAGAGTAACAGTAAGTCAAGTTTTAAACTCTAAAAATATAAGCATAAAAATCATTTTCTTTATTATTGAACCGGAAAAAATGGAGAAATTTGTTTATTTTCGGGATACAACTATTTCTCTTGCAATTTCAAGACTTTATCGCTAGATTCTTATCTTTAATATCCCTATATAAGCGTTTATTTTTTGACATATGTAGTACGAGGTGTGGCTATTAGATAACGAGACTATTGTTGTAAAACATTGTATTTTAAATTTATACATATTTATTTATTATCATCTTCAATATACACCCCACTTCTATCCCTAAAACGCTCCATACAAATTTTTCATTGGTCGAAACAGTGCTGAAACTCTTCTGATTATTGGCTTTTTCCAATATTTTTATCCGTTTTTGAAGAGGCGTGAATAATCTTCACCGCCTTTTCGTCCATCTTGGAAACGCTTAAACCAGTCAAAAATTCGCGCACGTGATAAACATTCATTACCATACACTTCTTTTAATAATAGATAAGTTTCGGTTTTTCCAAGTTTGATGTGAAATTTCACTACAATTCGTTGATCGATTATTACACTTATCATTTTTTTGACAAAACAAAAAACAATCCTTATGCAATCAAAAGCCATGGTCATACTGACTTGTCTACAGAGACGAGATGTGCCGCATTCGAAAGAGAAGGCTTCACCTTACGCAGCTGTAGGTCGTTCGCCTTTAGCGGATGCATACTTCTTCTGTAGAAGCATCAATTTTGTTATTTTCTACTCACACCTCGTATAAATTGTGACAAAGCCGACTAAAAGATCTAACTTCCATGGCAACTAATACAACCATCTTAGTGAATTTGGCTGTCACTGCTTGCAAAACGTATCTAAAAATGTTTAGCCTGGGTACGAGAGAACGTCGGTAGATCTCGGTCGAACGTTATTATTACCGGCGAATCTTCATTTTGGACATTGAGGCTTGATCTACCGCGCAACACAGAATTGAAACCTGAACGAAGCGATAGTGAAACTAATATATAAAAAATGTTAAAGTCTGCTGAAAGCTGGTTTGGACCTGGTTATGACTGATGGATACAATTGAAAATGTATGAGGTTTAATGAGGGTTCAACTTCGTAAAAACACTCTAAAGCAACTAAGTGTGGAAATACCTCGAATATGGAAAAATTTATCACTAGATTATGCGGAGAAGTTGGTTTGCAAGTCAACCTACGCCAGCACTACATTTTGGAGATTCAGATTTAAAATGGGATTAATTTAATTTTCGTTCTCGTCGGGTCACAAAAAATATGTAAATTACCAACCTTTTCAAGAGGTCATAAAGTTTTGTTAAAGGTTGATACACTCCAATAAAATAACTATTCACTGTTGTATTTCTAAAGCATACAAGACTTAGTGCATCGTTTTGTACTTATTTTCTCCTGCTCTATGACACGAATTGATGCATGTATCCTCGCACGAGTTAAACTTAAGCAAGTAAGATGATTTAGATTGTCTCTTATCTCTAATGAATAGGAAATCGCTTCGTCTTGTTTGCATAATTTAGCGAATAATTGAATGCTTGCATGGTTTGGTGTCGTTGTGTAACTGATAAGATGCATGAAATGTAGTAATTTTCGGCTTTGATCCTTTAATTGGAATCAACGAACTGAATAATGTATTAATCCTACAGAAGTTTTCTATTAAAATTGAAATTTAATCTAGTCATTAAATTAAGGAGGTTCAATCGCTGCCCATGTTAAATAAAGAATATTAGATAATAATTAAAATCAATTTTATTATAATAGTTTAAGTCGTAAATCTACACTATTGCGGAATTTCAGTTAATCTTAACGTGTACATTTTTGAGAATTTAGTTTTCAAAAATGTAAAAATTTATACAGAGTCTTAAGGGAAATTAGGATCTTAGCACTTTCTTTTGAATTATACTTTGCGCATGAACGCGCATTTCAGATCTTTGAATATATTCAATATGAAAACTTTGACCCATTGATATTTTGAAATATACATTTATTTAGTCCATTTTTTCCCATTTTTTGATTAGGTCATTATTGGTTTGTTGGTAAATATTTGTGGGATCAGTATTAATTGTTTTATATGTAGTGTTATCCTTTAAAAGATCGTTAATTTTTTTGTCGTATTTTTGTCCTCTAAAAGGACAGTTTTGTTGGTTTTGTCAGGTACAATTAAATGTGTTTTTGTTTTTGAAATTATTGAGAATATTAGAACATTTATTTCTAATTTCACCTTTAGAGGGATTATCAATGTTCGTTATGGAAGTTTCTATATTGCAGATTATTTCAGCTACAGGAATATATTCTGTTTTCTCGAATGGGCTTACAAAATTTGGCCGCAAATTTAACACCTCGCAAATATAATCGGGAATTTGTGTATTCGTAAGATTTTCTATCCACAGTGATGGATGGTATAATTGTCTGTAGATTTTGGATTTTTTTGATATTTTTTTCTTTAGTTTTTTTAAAAATAGTTTCAGTTTTTTTAGGAACTTTTTATAATTATTGAGTACAATCTCCGAAAGGTGAATTTTTAATTTATTTTCTATATTTTTATTTTTGGTATCCAGATTTTTGATAATAATTATTGTGTCAGATATTAGCAATTTCAGGATTTCTTCTTTAAGTTTTCTTAAAACATGAATTTCAAATTTTCGATTTAAGTTTACATTTTTCGGAGTAATATGTTTAGTTTTTAAATTAAGAAATACTCAAATTGCCGACCATGTTTGCGTGGTGTTAAATTTGGAGCCAAATTTTGCAAGCCTATTAGAAAAAACAGAACATATTCCTGTAGCTGAAATAATCTGCAATATAGAAACTTCCATAACGAACATTAATAATCCATCTAAAGACGAAATTAGAAATAAATGTTGTAATATTGTCACTAATTTCAACACCAAAACTTTCCTTCAAAAAAACTACATTTAATTGTACTAAAACCTGACCAAACCAACAAAACTGTAATTTTAGAGGAAAAAAAATACGATAAAAAATGAACGATCTTTTAAAGGATGACACTACATATAAAGAAATTTATAATGACCTCACAAATATTTGCCATCAGGCAGTTCAAGAACGATAAGACGAAAGCTGGTGGATGCTCAATTGTTCTCTAGAAGACCTGCGAAAAAAACTCTCTAAAAAGAACATAAAGAACCTACTGAAATTTGCCACATACCATCAATATTGAACAGTTGCATAATGGAAGTCTGTGTGTGCTTTAGTGACGAATACAAATTTAGTTTGTTTTCTACCGACTGAATTCGATATGTACGACGTCCTCCAAATACTAGATTGCAGCAAAAATACACTCGTCCAACTGTGAAGCAAAGTGGAGGATCTGTCATGGCCTGGGGATGCTTTTCAGAATACGGTATTGTTTAGAAGGTATAATGCACAGGTTTCTTTACAAAGACATTCTAGAAAACCAAATACTTCCGTATGTGGAATAGAAAACGCTAATTTTATTTCATGTTCAACATGATAACGATCCGAAACATGCTTCCAGGTTGGTCACAAATTTTGTGAGTAAAGAAGTGGTTCCTGTCATGAAGTGGTCGTCCGAGTTCCCAGACCTAATTCTCATTGGAATTTTTTGGGAAATATTAGACCAGAAAGTCTGAAATAAAAACTTCACAAATCGAAATCAGTTGTTCGAAGCTTTGATGAAAACATTGTTGAATATTGATTTGTCAATAATTGACAGGCTTTTGGAGTCAATACCACGAAGATATAGAGAAGTTATCCAAATACTAGATCTTAATGTTCAATTAAAAATGTTTGGTATTTGGTTATGGACTTTTATATATATATTTTTTTTAACAAATTGTTGTTCTGTTCATCCATTTTTGTCCAGAGAAAAATTTAATTTTTGTACTTAAAAAATAAATGTTATAAAATTATGGAAATTATTCCGTATTTCTAAGTACCCTCCCATCCTGAGAAAAAAACATCATTACTATTGTTTATCGAACAAATCAAATTAATACTTACCAAATGTCGTAACGTTTATGATGTGTATTATCTTTATAACTACTGGTATGAACAACTAAATTTATACTAATACATTTTATTCGTTTTACAGGAAAAATACTTACTAACCCAAAAATTTTATAAAGTAGCGGATAAGTTCAATATAAAGTAAATGGGTACTTGCTTGGAAAAACGATACAAGATAACTAAAAAAGACGTCATCGATATTTTTTTAAATTATAAATCCTATTTTTAATATCAGAATCAGAAAGGGCACATTTTTTTACATACGACAAGGTAAATATTGGTTGGTTACATAAGAAAATTTTCAAGGAAAATTTCTTTAATTCGCAAGATCTTCTACCTGCCCACCTGTAATAACATTAACGATATTAAATTTTTTTATAAAGTTTTTTATTTCCAATGTCGCAAAAACTCAGTTTTGGCATTATATATTACAATTTGTATTTTAAATAATGTTCTTGGGAGGTGATACAAGTGTGTTCGAACGTTTATTTATTTTGTGGGAAAATGATAAAATTACCAGAACGGGAAATAATTAAAATATTATGTATGAGTGGCTTTGGAAATGGAGCATGCACACAAACAGAGGTGGTTGAGTTATTCATTGCAACTCGCCCTGATTAACAACCTATAAATCAAAGCATGGGTAAGCCAAGTTGAATTGAGTTCAGGGAATATTCGGAATATCAAGAAATCTGGTCAACCTTCAATAACAAAAGAAGATCAGCGTAATAGTGTGTTGACAATCCAAGATAATTCTCGATCCACACTCATGGAAACATCAAACATCAAATTTTAATGTAGTACATTCTAGTGTGCATAAAATACTGAAAAAGGCGAAGTATCACTCCTATAAGATATGCTTAGTTCGGGAGTGAAATGCTAATAATAATTTTGAAAAACGGATTATTCTTTCTGACGAGACAACATTCACTTTAAATGACCATGTCAATAGATAAAATTGTCGCTACTGGACAACTGAAAATCCTCATTGGTTCACAGCAGTTAACTCGTTACTCTCACTGGTGCGAGATATTTGGATTTTCTTAAAAATGACCTCATTCCTGCTCTAATAATTTTGTATCCAGACCCACAACAACGCGATATGTTCCAGCGTGATCTTTTTTTCCAACAAGATGAAGCGCCGTCCCATTACGCTTATTTATCCGAATAGTTGGATAGGCAGAAGAGGGACAATTGAGTGGCCAGCCGGATCACCACATTTGACACCTCTTGATTATTTCTTGTGGGAGATACTTAAAAACTAAAGTATACTTGACCCAGGCTGACAATTTAGAAGTTCTAAATGTTTGAATACGCCAAGCAGTACGAAACATAACCGCAGATGTTATGGGCAGTGTTCAAAAAAAATTTATTCATTAACTTGGTTATTATCAGATTGTTAACTGTGTCCATTTTGAACATTTAATTTATATGGTACCAAATGTTTAGCCGTAATTTTTCCTATGTAACCAACGTTTAGCCGTAATTTTTCCTATGTAACCAACGTTGATATTTACCTCGTCCTTTGTAAAAACAAAGGCCCTATGACTATGTAATTTTTAGGGATATAAATGAAAAGATTAAACTTGTTTTCTTAAAATTAAATATGGAAAATGGAATATTAGTCCAAGCTATAAGTAAATATAGTGACGTAAATTCCGAGATGGATGAAACCTACCCAGGGGTGTTGGAGGTAATGTAGAAACAAATCCTACATAAAATGTAACAGCAAAAGATAGGCTGGGGCCAAGAGGGGAGGAGTCAAAGTTGGCTAAAAAAGGTTCTTTGAATCTACAAGCCAAGAAACACATTTTGGAAAAAAGTTTCAAATAAAAGTTGTAGAGATTTTCAAAAAACTTACATTTTGAGCTTTTGTGCAATCATTTTTGTTAGTTTCTTATTGCAAAAAGGACAAAAAAACCCTTAAAATCGACAGTTTTCTTCCTTTCAATTATTTATTGCAAAATTAACTTTTTTTGAACTTTTTTGGTTTTAAAGGGAAGCCATCGTCTTTCTGAACAAAGTAATATTTTATAATAGTAAATCGAATAATTTGTTGCTGAGATATTGCTAATTGTTTATCCTAAGACGCAAAATGTTGATTGCTATAAGGTTTTGATTTCCACAAAGGTTTAATCGCTTCGCCAAGGCCTAAACTTTCATAGCTTGTTAGGGGTAAATGAAAAAATGAATTTTCAATCCCTTAAATATCGCTTTAAAAATAGGCGTGTTTTTTTTTTTTTGTAAAAGAACAGAGCTGTCGCGCGCTAAAGAAAACTAAACTCGCAGCTTCCAATCAGCGGCGCTCGTAAAAAATCGCCATCTTTCAGCAACGAATGGGCCAATTTCGATGTTTTTTTTTTAAATCTGGGGTCGCTCACCCCCTTTTTTCGAGCGATATTTAAGGGGTGGAAAATTAATTTTTTCCTTTGTCACTAACAAGACATGAAAATTTAGGCCTTCACGAAGAGATTGAGTCTTTGTAGAGGTCAAAATGTTCCAAAAAAAGTTATAGCAATCAATATTTTGCATCTTGGGATAAACAAATAGCAATATCTCAGCGACAAATTATCCGATTTACTATTATAAAATATCATTTTGTTCAAAATGATGAAGGCTTCTCTTTAAAATCAAAAAATATTTGATATGCAAAAAATGGCCGATTATAAGTGTTTTTTTGGCATTTTGCAATAACAGATTGACAAAAATTATCGCACAAAAGCACAAGTTGTAGGTTTTTAAAATCTCTACAAATTTCATTTGAGACTTTTTTTTCAAAACGCGACCCCCTCCCTCTTGGCCCAACCTAGTTTTCGCTGTTACATTTTATGTATGATTTGTTCTTACATCGCCCCCATCTCGGTATTTACCTCAAAAACGGTACTATGGCTTGGACTATATGGCGGGCTAAAAAATTTACATTTTCCGAATTCTTCCAAACTTGGTATCTGGATAATTCTAAAGATCAAAAATTTCTCGTTGTTCAGCTTAGTGTGATGTACTCGTACAATAAATTTAAGCTAAAATGGGTCCTTTTCTGCCATTTTGTGAATTTGTCCAATATAGTTAACAAAAATGTTTGAGCAATCCATATATTTAATGAATTGTTAATTTATTACATAGTCAATCGTTCGTTCAAATTTAGATAATATTCAATTGTAAGTCTCTCTAAATTTCATTCCTTTGATAATTTTGATAAAAAAATAATGCAGTATATATTCAAAAAACGTTGATCATACATTTTACAATGGTATTAAAATATAGTGTATTATTAGTAATTTATGTAAATGTTTTTGTGTTTTTTTACGACAAAGAACAATGCATTTTCTTATTTAGAATAATTATTTTGACACATAATCTGACATAAATTATACATATTTTAAATTATGACCGTAAAGAATTGTATTTAATATTTTAAATTACCTTTTTTTTTCTAGGAAAATTAACTTTTAAATCTTATTTAATGCTTTAATGTTGCAATAAACATATCATATTATAGTTTGTGTTCATTTAGATCTATAATGGCTTAGTTTAAAATAAATTGTATTAAAAAATGAATTATTATAGATTATATTGGTATAACCATAAAACTTAGCTGTCATTTTATATATTTAGCTACACTGGAATTAATTATTGTTTTATTTTTGACTCTTGCTATTTTAAGACAATGACGATGGAAAATTTTAAGCCATACGAATAATATTTTATGAAAAAGCCATATATGTTCGTCTTGTGAAAATATGTGCGTGCATAGAGCATGGATTGATTTAGAGTCTCGTGTGTTGGATGTACCAAGTAAACAGGCCCAAATAAGTATTATATTCAAATACACGTAACAAGTTTTTATGGAAGTAATTGTAATTGTACCGTATGACGATTTCACCATGCAAATATCTTATTATGTTAGAGACTAATTTAGTTACATCGCTTACCAATTTTAAATTTTAAAAATATATATTAGAACCCTTATATTTATATTCTCTCAGTTTTCATTAGACTTTTATAAAGATGATAATTAGCATAGACACGTGGGTTATTTTCAGATACTTTTTTTTACATGTTTTAAATTTTCCTTAATTGTAAGCCAGAGTGCTATATGAAATGCCCTAACAAAAGATAAAAAAATCCTAATATATTTTGTATCTCTTTCGAACATATTCGTGTAAATCAACGGTTTAGAAGCCTTTTAGCCTGCTTTCTAAGAAAATATCTTTCGTAATATATTTTCCTAAAACTGAGGAGAATTTTGCGCAAGCCAGCTTGTGTAATATTTATTATTGTATATAATATTTTTCTCGCAATTTCTGCGAAATAACGTTTTTTTCTCTTGCGTGCTTTTTCTCAGTTTATTTAAGTTGTTATATCAGCAATATTTTGTTTACGAGTTTAAGTACGAGGGCTGCTCCTTATGCTCCACCACCTACCTACTTCTAATATTGTCTGTCAAATTTTGTTTGTCGCATACAAACGTTCAACGTTCGTAGTAAGTACCCTGTTAAAAATAACTTTAAATTTAATGCAAATTTAATATCAAATCTACATTAAATTCAATGATTTTGTATCAAAAATCGTAAATAATTTACATTTACTGTGAATTTAAAGAAATTCATTCAAATATCAGTTCGTTGTACATTAAATTTGATGAATTGGTGTCTTAAATTTCAATAAAGTAAGTGAAAAGATATTTCAACTTCGATACGTTAAAATTAATTCTCATGTACCCTAACACTAAAGGAATTTACATTATTATTCAATATACATTGCAGATTGTATTGTGGCCCAACTTGTATTGAACTTTTTGTATGTGTATGATATAAGTTACTTAAAGGACTCAGTTTTCTTATGGTGAGATGTACTTGTCTACCTCGTTCTGACGGGAACCAATGAGTTCGAAACCGGTTTAGATGTCAGACACTACCTATGGGAAAAATGTCCACCTTTTCGTAGTAGTTTCGCAATTTTTTGAACTCGTATTAGTGTATGTATGTATGTGCGTAGAGTTGGAGGTCTGTACACTGCGATCTGGTAGATCTATTGTACCCCCACTGCTGCCTAGTCGTAAGAATTACCTTATCGGCTAGAGCAGGTCCTCCAGTCCTATTTCCCTTATGAATCTTAAGATGTTGGACGACTTCAAGGTGAGTAGCTCTCCTTCTTCGATTTGGTGTGTACCCAAGAATCATCTCCTAGGGTTTTGTAGAGCGCTGCACTCTGAAAAGATATGAATAGAGGTTTGGTCCTCCTCCTCACAGAATCTGCACTCTTTTTTTTCTACCAGTCCGAGTATCTTGAGGTGTCTGTTCAGGTGGCAATGCTCCGTCAGGACCCCTGTGAGAACTCTTGAGTTAGTTTTTACTTAAGCTTATGCATTCTTTGAATCTCTTCTGGTCGTAGTTCCCCAGAAGGATCTTCGCTTGCCTCGATCCTTGCAGCTCCGTCCAACTCGTATTAATGTTGGTGCATTAAATATATGACAACATATCTCAAATTCAATGCACATTGGCTGTATATTTAATGTACATAGTCACTTTAAAAAGTAATGATCAAACTTTAAATTTAATGTAGGATTACATTAAATTTAATAGAATAAATTAATGTAAACTTAATGCATTACATTAAATACATTTAATAAATGTTTGGTAAATTTTTTTCCAACATATTTACATTAAATTAAATGCATTTCCTTTTTACAGTACATATATGTACATTGTTACGTCTGAAGAAGTTAATTACTCGTCAAGTTAGACGTGTAAATTGATGAGTGCAGTGTGTTGTTAATAATAATAATAATAATTCGGGTTATCGTTGAGAGAATATTAATTTAGCTAGTTTTAAGCCTGTCTACAAACGCTCCTCCATGGATCATACCCCATTGACGTCATCCAGGAAAATGCAGATGAATCAGCATGGAATAATTGGTTGACATCAGTATAGTATTTCTAAAAACCGAAGGCTTTTTAATAGATATCCAAGACCAAGTTATGCTAACGATAATCTATGGGAGACTGTTATATCCAGAATGACCAGTGCCTATATGAATGTCAAACATCAGAGACAATCCAGCACATAATAGGAGGATGCTAAGTATTTGACGCTTCGGGGTACAAAGGGAGACACGATTCAGATGCCAGTGTCATCCATAGAGAGTTAGAAGAGAAGTAAAAACCTTTGCAGGCAAAGAAAGTGCCATCAGGTCAGGACCAGAGAGTTGATCGTAACAGACCAGTTCTTATCTTAGTAGATGAAGTATCTAAGCCGGAGGTTCCCAAAGTTTTTTGCCGCGTAGACCACGAGCTAATTTGAGTATTTGATTTTGACTGTTTTATCAACTTAACTTGTTTTTGATAGTTGAAGGCTTAATTTGGTGATCGAACGCACAACGCGACGAGTTAGAAATAGTATCAAAATTATCAGTGTAACAAAAAATGAGCATTGTTTGCCTCTGACTAATAATAGACGAATTAAACAAGTCCGTGTAAGTCTGCACTGTCTTCCTTGTATTTTTATTCTGATTCAGGTTTAGACCTGTTTGCTATCTCGCGTATGAGCGCAATGAGCTGCTGTCAAATGCGCAAGTTTTTATAGGTTACAAGTAGTGTGACCACAAAGCAAATAGTTCCTTATTTTCACAATTATTTGGTGAATTAACATAACTATGAGCTAGGCTTTTCAGTCTGTAGCTGAAGCGATTTTGTTGCGTAGTTGTGGTGCAGTGTGGCGTAATTTCTTTGTCTAGGCTGTTATAATAGGTGTTTGGGTTAATATCGTCGATTTTACTGAGATGACTTCACTAATACTATTAATAATAATTGTTGGTATATAGTAATGACCTCTGTGGCATTTCGAAAGAAATATACACCATTAAAAATCAGTTTGTTATCAATTGTTATTGTGAAAGAACATAGTTCTTTATAGATTCGAAAATGTCGAACTTTGTATCAGGAAAGTTTAATAACCTTCTTTCATTTAAAGAAAATAGCTTCTGAAAATTATGGATTGTTAGTTGAAGCTTATAGTGAGAATGTTTTAACCCAAAAAACTTGTGAACGATGATTCAAACGTCTCAAAAGTGATGATTTTGATGTAATAGACGAGGAGCGTCCATATCAGATGAAAAATTTTGAAGATGCAGTTTTGAAAGAATTATTGGATGAAGACCCAACTCAAACGTTAAAGCAATTGACAGCAGCATTGAATGTTTACCATTCCGCTATTTCCGAACATCTACATGCTATGGGCAAGATTCAGAAAGAAGGAAAATGGGTTCTGTATAAATAGAGAGAAAGAGCCATTGAAAGACGAAAAACCACTTGTGAAATTTTGCTTGCCAGACAGTGAAGTAGACCTGTTTTGGCAACCTGAAGCGTAAAAAAAAAACAGTGGATAGATCCAGCCCAGCTTCCAACATTACAACCAGTGCGCAATATACATGGAAAAAAGGCTTTGTTGTGTATTTGGTGGAAAGATGCTAAAACGTGTAGAAACAATTACTGGCGATCGATATCGACAATAACTTATAAAATTAAACCGAGCGTTAAAGGGAAAACGACCATTATAGGCCGAAAGACATGATAAAGTCATTTTTCAATATGATAATGCTCTGTCTCACATTGTGTAAAAAACTATTTGAAAAACGTTAAATGGGACTTCCTATCCCCATCGGATAACACGTACATTCTTACGAAGTAGTAAAAGTTTGGCTTGATAAATAGTTAGCCTTAAAACGAACAGTTTTTTGGGCGCGAAATCCATTCTTTGACAGAAAAGTGGAAAAAAGTTATAACTAACGATGATCAATATTTTAATTATTGAAGTTATTCATTGTCATTTGGAAACAAATGCTCAAATTTGCGAAAAAAATCGACTTTACTAACCAAAATACCTATTAAGTATTACGTACATAGGCATTTCTGACATCAAGACATTTACAGAACGCCTAAATTTTGGTGATGATCTGCCGAATCCACTTTCTTGGAGCTTCATCTATTTCTCGTACACCCTCAATTTTTTTCCCCGTTAACATAGACCTCTTGCAGGTCGCATTCGATCTCAGGGGGGCCATATGGACTATTTTGGGAATCAATGATCTAAGCGAACAACACTGATTGAACCCCTAACAATATTCTAAGATACAAGCATCATGAGAAGAACGCCAAGTACAGAGACCTGGAAGTACAGATGGTGTAAAGATTCCCATAATTCTGTTAATAACTGGCGTAATATGAGATAGTTTTCTGCATAAAGAATGGGACGTTAGCGAATATCTTCATAAAGCTGTGTAAAAGGTAGTAGCACTTGCGATCGCTCCAGAATTTTGTCAGAAATAAAGCAAACCATATCGTTTTATTGGCAACCACTAGAAGTCTATAATTATTAATGCTACTGTGTAATCCTTCCTTAAAAAATAATTTATTTTCGATGTCTTTGGTTTGGTAGGAAAATATCATTCACTAAAGGGATAATTTACAAGATTTGAGTTTATTGGAGGTGGAATATCTAAATATGACTTAACGGCGTTTAGCCCAAACCAATTGACGCTGCATTTTTAAGGGAGGAAATGTATCTCTAACCTCCATTTCACACACTGGAAGTAGGAAAAAATTATTGGTTGTTCGTTTTCACATTATGGAAAGTGATCATTTGCCACAGACTTACCAAACGGCTTTCCTAATCCCTCCAAGGGAACATTTACTCATCCCAGATATACTCGGGTATCAAAAGGATATAACTCTGTAGGGGCCTTTTCCATTTTGTCGGGCCCTAAGTGGTGTTATGTTTCTTTACATTACATAAACTTCTGGACAGTTCGAGCGGTCCTAAGTATCACTGCCTTTAGCATAGCCTTATACAGGTTTTGTCAAGGCCCAATCCTTTGGTATTGGTAGAAAAGTATTAGGTCGGTTGTTCTTAAAATTATGGGGATCTTCCGGATGCTACTTATTCCCCACTATCTCCCTCCAAGTCTCTGCTTTTGGCAGATTTCTTATTATGTTTGTCTCTTAGATTATTGTTGTTAGTGATGGCGAATTTTGTTAGTGTTACAACGTATGATCCGTAACCATAGTTCGTTCTCAGTACAACTTGAACTCGTTGTTTTCAAGTATATGCTATATTAGTAAAATATTTATTAATCACATTGGCTGTCTCTATCCTTTCAGTGCATTCCACATCATTCACAACTATTCTCCATATACTATTTGTCATATATTTTCCCCTACCAGAAAGACGTGCATCAAGAACAGTAGTTTTATGTTAGTTAATGGGGCGTGGAGCAAAGAAATACCTTCAGAAAAAATATGACGCCAACTCAAATGCACGAGGATTTGAAGAATACTTTCCGTGATTATGCTGTTTCTTGGTAGACCTCTAGTAACTGTTACAACTCAAAAAAGTACATGATCGGTGAGGGACTTAGTATGTAGAAACGCACTTGTCAAGCAATAGAAACTGTGTTGTTGTTCTGGACCTTTTTTTTATTAATGATTAAACCTAGATAATTTGCTTTTTTCGTATCGTACTTCACTTTGTAGAGTTGGGAGATTGCTCTGTATTTCCTTAATCTCGCATGTCAACGGTATTTACTTTTAGATGCATATTATAGGTTATTTTTTACGGAATCATTTGTTTCTAAGCGGCATCACCTCAGTCAGTTTTTTTTATATTCTACGTATAGTCTAAAATATTTAGCATGATGATAACAAATAGGTAAATCATCTTTTTTAGTCATAGAAGAAAAATGCAGGCTTATTGTTGATATAATTAACACAAATCACAGGCAGTAATAGTGGAAATAATTGAATAGATTTGAGTAATGTTTTCAATTATGGTACTGTCAGGTCCTTGCACTTTAGTAATGTTCTGAATTAATTAGTTCACGGATGTGTTTTGTTTTTTTTTTCGTAAGTTTTTAGTTAAATTATTTGATTTGCGATTGTTGTTTATTATATTGATATAATTGTGTATAATTTTTGGAAATAATAAATTAACGAACTCAAATATCTACAAAACTTTTAATATTTTTGAGGTATTACTTTTTAAAGTGTTCGAGATAGGTTTCATTATCTCGTTAACAAAATGAGAGAATGAGTTAAATACAATTTTTTTTTGTTTTTACACATACAATGCACTCATCAGAAATCACGTAAAAATTGTATACTAGGGTTAACCGGTATTTGGAACTTATTCAAGAATAGTATTATGTGGAAAAATTAGTTATTTTAAGAACTTATGTAGATAAACTTAGTTTGCAGTCCAGGAGATCTGGCAAATGAGAACAAACAACTATTTACACGAAATTTATTACGATCAGTGTTATATATATATATATATATATATATATATATATATATATATATATATATATATATATACAGTGCCTTCATTTCAAAACGAACCATCCTTAATAACTTTCTTAAATAGAAAAATTTAAAAAAAAGAAAAAACACGTCAATTTAGATATACAGGGGGAAGTTTAATTTTGCATTTGTTAAAAGTCTGTCAATCACCTCCTCAACTCCAGCTAACCTCACTTTGATATGTCAAATGGGAACCCCCACCTTGTGACACATCATTGTAAGCAGCATAAAATTGTCTATCCAACCGTATAAAAAAAATTAAATCGGTTGACGTACAAGCGAATAGTGTGCAAAAATGTCTTGTAATAATGCATAATATATCGGCCTCGAACTTTAGTATGTCAAATGATTACCCTATAGTGTGATACATCATTTTAAAGGACGTACGATCTGCTATCCAACGATGTCAAAAAAAAATTAAGTTAATAGACGTTATAGGCAATTAGGATGCAAAAATGTGTGTTAAATATAAGCAGTTTATTCAGTTTTATTCAGTTGAAGAAAATTATTTTATTAAATGTTCAAAATGTGCGCCGTTATTAGCGAGACAATAAAAAAGCCTATTTTGAAATTCCCCACGAACATTGGCAAGGGTTTCTCTGCTAATTCCTCTACATTCCCGAACAATTCGATCTTTTAAATCGTCAATATTTTCAGGTGGGGTTTTATAAACCTTGCTTTTTAAATATCCCCAAAGAAAAAAGTCTAGAGGGGTTAGGTCTGGAGACCGTGCTGGCCATTCAATTGCACCACGTCTGCCAATCCACGTCCCTGGAAAATGTTCATCAAGCCACTCTCGAATTGCCAAAGCGTAGTGCGGGGGAGCTCCATCTTGCTGGAAATGCAAATTATTTTCATTTAGTACCATAACAGCATTTTCATCCACTTGATTTTCTAAAGATTGCACAATGGCAGGGTATATTGTGTTTTCTAAAAGGTTTAAATAAATTTGCCCAGTTAAATTATCTTCCAAAAAAAATGGCCCGATGATTTCATTGCCATAAATTCCTGCCCACACGTTAATTTTTTCGGGATATTGAGTATGCCCTTCTCGGAAAAGGTGCGGATTTTCATTATCCCAGTATCTGCAGTTATGTCTGTTAACCAGTCCATTTAGAAAAAAAGTTGATTCATCACTAAAGCAGATATTCTTAGGTAAATGGGGGTCCTCGTCAATTCGTTGGCACATTAATTCGCAAAATTGAATTCTCCTATCAAAATCGTCATCTCCGAGTTCTTGAAGAATTTGAATTTTGTAGGGAAAAAACTTATTTTGTTTTAAAACTTTATGCACAGAGCCAGCAGAAATGTTGGTTAAATCTGCGACCTTTGAGATGGATAAAGTTGGATCTATTGCAAACTGTCCTAGTACCTCGATTTGGCATGCTTCATCTACAACCCTTTTCTCAATAGATTTTTTATTACAAACGGATCCCGTTTCTTCAAACTTTCGTACCAATTCGAGTACATATTTATGGCCCACGTTTTTGTCTTGATGCCTCTCGTTAAATGCTCTGGCGGTTCTACGAGCGCACCGATCTTCAGCTCCATAGAGAAAAATTATTTCTATTCTTTCGGCTAGCGTATACACCATTTATATTCACGTTTCAACTAGGCGTCACAATGACAATTTTAACAATAATAAACAACTGGTGTTTAAAGATCTTAAAAATTTTATTTATTGCAGTGATTTTTTGTACCTATCAGGTACCGCAAAAAATATCATTGAAATAAATACACTAGATTGATTAGACTGCAATGAATTTTGCGATGAATTTTAAAACAGGCTTAGTTTTTTTCTCGCAAATATTTTAACTGTTTATTATTTTAAAAAAATATTTATTTTAAATTTAAAATAATATTTTACTCTATGAAGTAGCCATTTGACATAATAAAGTTTAATGTGATAAGGTGTCTATTATTACCACACATCTTTTCTTACTATTCGCTTGTACATCAACAGATTTTGTTTTTTTTATTGGCTAAATAGGAGATAGTATGCCCTTTAAAATGATGTATCACACTATAGGGTAATCATTTGACATACTAAAGTTCGAGGCCGATATATTATGCATTATTACAAGACATTTTTGCACACTGTTCGCTTGTACGTCAACCGATTTAATTTTTTTTATACGGTTGGATAGACAATTTTATGCTGCTTACAATGATGTGTCACAAGGTGGGGGTTCCCATTTGACATATCAAAGTGAGGTTAGCTGGAGGTGAGGAGGTGATTGACAGACTTTTAACAAATGCAAAATTAAACTTCCCCCTGCATATCTAAATTGACGTGTTTTTTCTTTTTTTTTAATTTTTCTATTTAACAAAGTTATTAAGGATGGTTCGTTTTGAAATGAAGGCACTGTATATATATATATATATATATATATATATATATATATATATATATATATATATATATATATATATATATATATATATATATATATATGGGGAAATAGTTGCGACTGACTAGTTAAGAAAAAATATTCAGAACTAGGGATATTGGGATGCAGTCTATTAATAAAGTTTTAGGCCTCGATAGGGAAAAACCCTTGTTTGACCTTGTCAAGCTTTCGAGAATTTATTTTTTCTCCTCTTCAGGACATTTCTATAAAATTAATTACAAAGTTAGAATTTAACCTAACCTGTAATTCACCAATGTAGGTTGAATATAAAACAAGCAAATATATGAAAAACAGGGAAAGAACCCTACATTAAAAGTTCTTAATTATATTTGTAACCACAGTACAATAGGAGTGTTCACATTGAACAGGAAGAATTTTTATTATTTTTAAAAATCCACAAACAATTTGACTATTTCACCATTTTGTCGTGACAGATGTCAAGTGTCAACTAGGCAGTGGTGTGTGTGTGTTACCAAAGTAGTAAAATCAATGAAAATCAGTACAGTGGCGTAGCCAAGTGTAAGGTTTTGCAAAATTATTTGTTAAATATTTTACATGATATAAAAGCACAATTAAAAATGCTTATTCATCTGGAGATGGACTGTCCAGAAGGCTCAAATACTTTCCTTTTTCCAACTTCAAGATATAGCTGTAACTGGTACTCAGATTCTTAGTGTCACTACGACTTTTTTTTTCAGCGGCAAACAAGCCGGGTATATGTTCTTGATTGTTCCTTCAACTGTCTTGTAACTTGGACTTCAGATGTTCTAGATACGTTCTCCTAAAAAGTCATTTTTCAAGTCTTCAGAACAATGTTTTTCACCCTCACTGTATTTATCCTTTTTCTTGTTTCTTTTGAACCATTCAATATATGTATAATTTTTTTATTCTTGGGATTAGGTTCATATGTGGATGTTAAAGAAAACTACACGCTTTGACGTTTCGTCGTTTAAAGCATTTTCATTTTTTTTTAAATTTAATAGCGCATTTTCTTTTGTCAAACAACATCTTACTAAAAAAATGCATCTATTTTTTTCTGCGACTAGTCCTGGATACGATCATGTTATTTTTTTCAACTGTCATGTAACTTGGACTTCATATCTAGATGAAACCTTTTATTAAGATAAAAAATTTTTGATAATGCCTTAAACAAAAGGCGAAACGTTAAAACACGTCGTTTTCTTTAACATCCATGGACCTGTGAACTTAATCTCAAGATTACAACAACGTATATATATATATATATATATATATATATATATATATATATATATATATATGTATATAAGGTTGGGTAAATGTTTCAGAACGGCTTAATTAAGGGTGAACGGAAAGTGATAGCGGTTCCGGGTTTTCTTTAACGTTCAGGACTACAATTCTTCTATTTAATTGTGCATTCCATATGCCAGTGACGTCAGTAACCGTCAAATGATGATATCACTTGTAAATTTTTTAAATGAAGCATCCTGTATGTTATTAGTTATTTTAAGTCCTCAACAAATTTGGGATATTGTTGGTCTAGCATACTCTAAGGGTAAATTCAACTGTTTCGTAAATATTGACAATTAAAGAAAGGTTAGAAAATTAATAAAAAACAATAATTTGAATTAGGAATTATTTAATTAAATGTTCGAATTATTTTCCTTCAGCTATGTGACAATGTTCAAGCCTTTCTAAAAACAGGGAAATCACTTTCCCCATGTTAAAAGGCGATATCATGCACCGTATTTGAAATTGTTTTCTCAAAAGAATTCAGCTTTATACTATACATTACAATCTTTAAATGGCTTCAAAAATAGAAATCTAAACGGGTTAGATCGGATGACATAAAAGGCAGTATAATGGACCCTCTTCTATCTATTCACCTTCCATGGAACGTTTCATCTAAAGTATCTTTGAAGCCGGCCACACATTCCTAGGCAAACAAGTCGAACGTTTGTGATGTGTGAAATTCGCTGAATAGTGCGTATAGTGAAGCATTGCCAAATTTCTTCCAACGTTTGCATTCCTCTGAGTTCCGAGAGAAGTCGGTAAATAACAACCCAGTCAAAGAAGTGTTTGTCACTTGTACATACATAAATGCTTTAAGTCTTAACCTCTACAAATTATTTGACAACCGTTTAAAAAACATATAATATTTTCATCATTGTGCTCAGTTTTTTTTAACGATTTGGTATCATTATACATCTACTAATGACGGTTTGATTATAGAGTTTTTGACTTTTTATGAAAAATATCTCGCAATTTGTAACCCAAAGCATGAAGCCCGTAAAAATAGAAATGTAGTGGCAGATGCCTGGAGTAATACTAGGTGTGACCTTAGTGTACCAATGACAGTGACTGAATTCAAGAGTCGCTCATGACCAGATACCAGAAACTTAAAAAAAAAATGTATGAAAAACCCACATTCAAAATAATAAATATATATATTTTTTTAAATGTTAGAAAAGTTAATCCAACTTTAAACAGTCAATAAGTAAGCCTAATTTTATTTAAATTAGTTAACACTTATTGTATCATCATCACTGTTCTCCATCTTTATTAACTAGATACTTAATTATTTTTTTTTTTGAAAAACTAACCTTTTTTTGTACATTTAAACCCATGTGCTTTTCCTGCTTCGAATGTAAAACTAATAAAATGTGAAATGATTCGACATATTATATGTATGGACCACTTGGCAAATGTCATTTTACCTGGAAAAATGTACACATCGTCAACGTTTGACATTTGCCTAGTTGACCGATTTGATATGTCTACCAAAATGCGTTGGGATTCCATCTTGTTGAAATGAAATGTCGCTTTTTAATATCAGGTCGTTGTTTTGATCATGAAATAAATGAATTAATTCGGGTATAATTCTCTTTCGTAGCAAATTTAAGCAGGGATTAGCCTTCAAATTTTCATGATGGAAGAAAGGTATTGTAATGTGGTTTCCAGTGATGTTTAATTTTTGAGAATGTTACGTATTGTATTTCATCATCTAGTGAGGACTGTGATCAGACCGACACCGACTGTTGTGCCTGTTGGCGAAGCTATTAAGACAGAATGTGGCCTCATCAGAAAATAAGATATGGTTTACAGAATCCATTGGTAGGTAGTTGATCTATAATGTCCGTTATTTCTTGACAAAATTGCATTCTATCAGGATTGTCTTCTGATAGTTCCTGAAGCAACGTTATTTTATCAGTATAAATTTAATTTTCTTTGAGAATTTACTGCCTTTGGTAGGATTTATACACGTTCAAAATTATGGAATATCCTATTGGCAGTTGATTTGAAAATGGGCTTCCGTTCAGGGAAAGTTTGATTGAAAAAATCGGTTGTTTTTTGGAAGGATGTACGTCTATCACCGTATCCTATCATAATAAGCAAAGTAATACGTTCATGTTCTGTATTTTTGTTTTGATAACTACCAGTGCATTTGAAAATAAAAATACTAATACCACTGGTTGGAAGCTAATGTCAGGAAAAAGTGGGATAGACTATCAAAACTTATTTGGGTAAATACCTGTTAACAGTGACGCAGCTGAAATCATGAGCGCCTATGGCACGCCCCCTAAAGCTTATGTGGTAGGAAGAGAAACAATACAATAACTTTAAAGTTTAAGTCCGCGAGTGTTCCCCTTGCTTGCGTCCCTAACAGGCATCCTAGCGGCCAGCCCTTAGCTACGCCACTGCCTCTTAATTATGAAAAGTGAAATTTTTAGTTATATATATATATATATATATATATATATATATATATATATATATATATATATATAGTCGGTTAAAAATTAAAATAAAAAGAAAATTTGTTGTCAAAACCGCCAGCCAGCCTGTGCCATCGTACCCAATAAAATAATATATTTCGTCATTGTTATGTATGTAGGTTTAAAGACTATTAACACTAGATAGGAATAAAGTAATGCCAACGAAACGTGTTTGGACTAACAATTAGCGCATATCCAAACGGTACATAATGACAGTGACGTATGCTAAAGAGGTCAGCGTAAAAATATTCTGGTGGCCCATGGAAACCTATACGAAGAATGATTCATTTATTTTATAGTGAATTTAACAATTGGTTGAGTGCAGTTTATAACTATACGAGGGAACGTTACAAATTTTATTCGGTATGTATATACAAATAAAGTCATAAAACACTAAATAAGTGCATTTGCTCCGTATGTAAAGTTAAATAAGCCAAGTTCAGAAAATATATACTTTTTGCCCTTTTTTGAAATGTTATGGACACCGTTTTTTTTTTAAAAAAACTTAACAATTGGTTGCAGTTTATAACTATACGAGGGAACGTCATAAATTTTATTCGGTATGTATATACAAAGAAATCATCAAAACAAAATATGTTCATTTGCTCCGTATATAAAATTAAATAAAACAAGTTTAGAAAAGCGATACTCTTTGTCCTTTATTGAAATTTTATGGACACCGTTCTGAAAAAAACTTTTTTTTTTGTTGATAAAGATAGCTTGTTTTTCACCGTCTGTGGAAAATGTTTATTTGAATAAAAGAGCCAGTGGCTTTGATGATTTTGTTTGTTGTACCGAATTAGACACAAGATTAGCGCGCTCGTCCATACCAGAGCAAGTTAAGTTATTTTATATAAATAGAAGATAAAATTACATACAATGGCGCTCAAAAGTAGGAATTGCCTAACAATTGAGTAGAATATGTAAGAATTACAATAGGGAAAAATCGAGAGTATTTTGACATTACAAATAATTTTAAGAATGTGTAATAAAAATAAGATTGTTGTCTATCAATATCAATATTTTGTTGAGTATCTATTGGTCGTGATGGCAACTTTAAAGCGCGCCAGTATCGAATCCACCGAATTCAAAGGGATTCGGTTTTATTTGTTTTCGAGCTTGGTGTAAAGCTTCCTTATTGGAATAATTTCGGCATCCTACTCTAGGATCCATCTCCTCCAATAAATGCTCTATAGGGTTTAAGTTGGCATTTTAACTTGGTCAGTCTAGAACTTTGGTCTTTTGACGTTTTATGAAGTTACTGTTGAATTGGATTTGGGTCACCCGGATAGTATATTTTTTTAGCATATGAAATTATTTGGTTTTTTAATTTATCACCATACAAAAATCAATACATATTCCCTTCAACGGGAGTTAACGATCTAACTCTATAACGAGAAAAACAACCCCAAACCATCACATGTTTAATGGGGAGTATTTGGTATCGAACATCTCTTTGGTTACTAGGAAGTCGAACATACTTTATTCCATTAGATGACACTAAATTAAACTTGCTTTTATCAATCCATAGTATTGTAGACCATTCTGAATTCATCCATGATCTGTGCTGCTTACGCAAGTCGTAACTTACTGTTACAGATAGGAAAGGCTTGCTATCACCAGGAAACCCGAGGTCTTTTGCCGAGGTTTTACATTTGAAACATGAATGTTTATCTAATACTAGCAGACTTACGGACATCACTGGTAGATACTTTTTTTATTAAGCAAGTTTCTTTAACACATGTTTTTTTCGAGCGGCTACTTCTAGGCTTATTTTCCACAGAATGACGTTTATTATAAACTTGATTTGACACGCTAACAAGCTGCTGAGATACTTTAGAATTCTGAGTGAATTCTATTTATCGCTTTTTTTTCCTTTAAGGCAGTTACAACAGCTTCTTTAAAGTCACTTGAATATTCGATGAAACACAAAATTCACAAGAAAACAAGTAGACGAAGCAATCATACGCACAATATACGAACTGAATTCCAAAAACACCATGGTAATTAAAAACAAATAACACTCTAACAGAGGAAATCCCACTATCCATAGGAATAAGACAGGGTGATAGCCTAAGTCCAACACTTTTCAATGTAATCATGGACGAAATCATTGATGAGTTAAAAAAGCACAAATATTGGGTACCCAATGGAACACAACACCGTTCAGATTATATGCTTTGCAGACGATGTTGCCTTGACAGCAGATAGCGAGGACAACTTACAAAGAATGCTTTTCTATCTCAATCGAACAGCCAAACAGTATAATATGAAGATATCTGTGGAGAAAACCAAAGCAATGGTAATAGCAAAAGAACCGGTAAGATGCAAACTAATGGTTGATGACAAACATATCGAACAGGTTGGAAAGTTTAAATATCTGGGAGCACATATAACAAGTAACAGGGTAGTAACGGAAGAAATACGCACACAAGCCAACAAAGCGGCCATGATATCAGGCCAACTAAGAGACATAATCTGGAACAATAAACATATGACGGTTGAGAGCAAAGCAAGAATTTACAAGGTCTGTGTAAGACCGATACTGACCTACGGCGCAGAAACAAGAAATGAAACAACAAAGACAAAACAAATTATGAGAACCACAGAAATGAAAACGTTGAGAATTATCACGGGAACAAGTTTAAGAGATAGAATAAGAAACGCAAAAATACGCGAGGACAGCGGAGTGGGGGATGTTGTGACGTGGGTTTGAAACCGTCGTAGGCAGTGGAGAGATCACGTGGAACGAATGGACGATGACAGACTAGCAAAAACCGTGATGAGAGAGAAACCAAATACCAAATGGCCGCCTGGACGGCTCCCCCCAAAAGATGGAGAGACAGCTGGATTTCGATCTCAAACGAGGATCGATGAGGCATTGTGTAGATAACAAAACTTGGTTCTATCTAGAAGAAGACGAAGAAGGAGAAGAAGACAAAATTCACGCTGTGATGCAACCGTGTCTTCAAATAATTGTAGCTGTAATTATACATACTTCTTAGAATACCTATAAAGTGAACAAACTCGATCCCTTTGAGTAATGTCGTAATATATTTTTTTTCTGAATAGAGTTATATAAGAACAAGATACTGGAAGATTCTGTCATGTCAAAATACTTTTGAGCGGTAGTGTAGTTTGAGCTCAATGTTGTGCTGTTTGTAAAGCGAATAAAAAAGATTGCGCACATCGTATGTAAACATTTAAAAGAAGTGTACAAAAACATTCCCGTGATTTTTGCCAATTTTTACTGCTTATATGAAGAAGTCAAACGATCGGTTAATTTTCCACTCTTAAATCTTGAAAAATTTTCGATGAAAGCAAGGTTTTTCTATTTGAAATGACGAAAAATAAAAACGATGTAGAAAATTACGTTATTTCTGTTTTTCCCATCTTAAAAGTTTTTTCAATACTTGTTTACTGGAGAATATATTTTTATGAAAAAAGACTGGTCAAGTACGTGTCAGACACGCATTATTTTAGGGTTTCGTACCAATTATTGGCATTGTTAATTTTCTGCAATTTTCTGGCATGGTTGTTTTTGAGTTAACTGAAAGCATTACATAACTCTATTACATTAGATGGATTTTTTGTCGAAAAGCTTATTAAAACAGGGGGAAATTTTAAGCTGTTCTTTTTGTTGCATTTCACAAATTAGTATATGTAGTTACAGTGGTGTAATATAAAGACTTATTATTTAAAATAATTGAGGTTTTGTATTTAACCCTCTATCTGGAAATCTACATATATAAGGAAGTTGTTGATATTAAGTGCTAGTTTATGACCAGTAAGCCATGAAGAAACCAAGTTTATATCATGTAACATTTGGTCTCTCGTCGCATTTGTCCCGTTCCCAGAATATATCAATACTGTATCAGCAGTATAAGACTTTATGAAACCTGATAGATCTTAATTGGCAAGAAAGTTATCATAAATTGAAGAAAAAATGTGGGTCCCAGGATGAAATTTTGTAGCATACCACATGTTCTTATTTGTCTCTACTATTAATATTTTTTTCAAGTTATACATACAGCCATACTGATCCTTGTAAAAAGAAATTTTGACAATTTTTTTATATCTTTGATCTACAGGAGAGAATAGAGATAGGTCTTCCATTATTTGCATATTCCTTATCACCACTTACAAGTCACCAATTGACAAAGGTAAATAAAAATAATTATTCTAGTAAGGATCAACACCACTCGAGTATCTATTCCCTTTGCAGGATTCATTTATATAATTTGTTGTCTTACTTCGTAAGCAATTAATATGGTTTTCTTTAGTTGTGCTCTATTTTTGTTGTCCAAGTGTATATTGTGTTTGGTAAGTTGCTGGCTAATTTATGCTTCATCTTAACAAAATATGTATGCAGTAATTCAACGATTTCTCGCGAGTTTTCTACCCTATTCCCACTATTTCTTACCCGAAAAGACACCTCATCTTTCGCACACTCGCTCATCCTACAAGGCAGAATTTGTTCAACCACATAGTTAAGTGAATTAGTGAATAAAAATGAGTTTTGATTAAGTGTTTCTGCACTGACTAAAAACTATCTTTCCAAATTAGTATATTGGGACGGAACGAAGGAGATACTGAGAAATGTATTGATCGTCGTGGATAATATTTTTAAAAATAATAAAACCATTTTCAATATTTGTTTTTGTTTGTTATTCCCGAAATATAATTGTCCACCCTTGCATTTTTAGGAACCCACAGTAGGAGGAATAGTCGATGTAATCTTCAAGTTAAAATGTGACGTATGAAACTTACCAAGCTCTTAATTTAAGATAATGTTTCTATCCTTTTACAACAAAGATATTTTGTGTATAGTTTTAAAAAATGATTTCGAAAGGAATGTGAGCTGTGGATATAAAAAATTACTTTGCAGGTATTATTTAGAGGAGGTCAACTAACAAAGAAGATAATTTCGTTTTGTCAATTATTCTTAATTACTCCACTGGTTTCATGTTTTATTCTGTTCAGGAAGCGGCCATTTATTTTTGCTTTTATATAAATTATTTTTTAATTTTAAGGAAATCTCAGCAATGATACAGCATTATTTTATCGAATATAAAAAAAAGTATAATAAAATTGTTTCCTTGGGAAGTATTTTGTTACTAAGTAACGTAATTAGTGTTTTTCTGCATCGTGTTAAGGTTTTTTTAAGTTTATCAGTAATTAAAAGTGCAAACTGATGAATTAATTTGTAGCATTTTGCACATGTTGCCATTCAAATAATAGTTTTTGTTTTAGAATATCACGCAATCGGAACGAATATTTTATCGTTTTAATAGAATGTTTGTTAATTTTCATTATTATTATTGGTTATCTGAATGCACCGTCATTTCCCAAGGCGGATATTTACAACACGCATGATATTTCCTAGTGAGAATATGGATTTGAAGGATAAAGTGTGACGGTTGCAGTTGTCAATTTCCTTATCAGCCTTCAACGGTTTAGAAGGACTCCTTCTGTCTTCTTAAATATTTCCTTCAGGGAAAGTAGTGTCCCTTTAGAAGTTAATTTTTTGGTAAAAAATTTGAGATTTAAAACGGTCATCAAATTCCATTACTGGAGATATGTCCAAACAATTACGTAGCGGTAGCATTGTGTTTTATTGGAATTTTTCAATCTGTGATGTTTTTCTTAGTTTTTTAACTTCTACAAAACGCCCTCTATAAAACAGAGAAAGTGTGAATTATTAGTATTAGAACCAGGACCTTAGACCTTCGAACTTTAATTGTTTTTATTTCACATACCTCCAAACGTTCGATTGAGCTTTTCATGTGAATTTAGTTCCGACGATGAAGTCATATGGCACCAGCGAGCTAATCGAAGTTTTGCCATTAGAACTCCTCTATTGATAACAGTAATTTGAGCTCATTTCGCTTGTCTCGATAAGCCTCTTAGTTAAATGTAGTGTCTAGGGCGATTGAGCTAGAGAGATGACCAATGGAACTTGTCGACGGTTAACAGTAAATTCATCGAGTTTGGGTTCATTTTAACTGTCTCAAAGCTCGATAAGCTCTTAGTTAAATGTAGTGTCCAGGGCGATTGAGCTAGAGAGATGACCAATGGAACTTGTCGACGGTTAACAGTAGACTCATCGAGTTTGGGTTCATTTTAACTGTTTCAAAGATGCGATTTGGTAACAGGTGGTGTTTAGGGTTGGATGGTAGGGTCGGAAGGTTGTAAACGGAAGTCTTGTAGAGAGGACAAACTTGAAGTTGTTTATTATTTCAGAAAAATTAGTTTAATGTTAGTTAAAATCTTGTTACTAAATTTTTTTATGTAGTTACTGGATTATATGAAAGAAACCACATAACATGTAATTTTTTATTTACATTTTTTACCATATTTTTTTTAAATAAAAAATTAGAAACATTACCGCTAAAAGAAATGAAAAGAAAACATAAATTCACGACATAAATCTAATTTTAAAAAAATAATTTTTCTTCGTGATGGCTCGACGAATTATGGGAATTCCGGAGTTCTTAAATCACGCCAAAGCAATTTCATAAGAAAATTATAAAAGAAAATTTGGATTTTTGTCACGAACTGTGTCTCCCCTGTTAATTCATCAACCAGAAAACGTACCATACAGGGTATGCCACAACAAAACTTTTAATGGAAGTATTGGGGTTGAGATTTTATATAAAATTTTATTATTTGGATATTTGTGTTTTATAGAATAGACCTGTTATTAAAATATAATGTTTAACGAGATTGTTTTGGGTTGTCTAAAAGTAAAAATTCGGGAGTATATATATATATATATATATATATATATATATATATATATATATATATATATATATTCTCACGGGTGTGATGTGTAATCGAAGGTTTTTGGGCATCCCATGTATGTGCTGAGTCCCTCTCAGGACTGTAAGGCAGCTGACGTTTCGGTGAAATCTCATTCACCATTTTCAAAGCTCACTGTATGGCGTCTACGAGCGCTCGATTTAAAATATCCTCCAACTATTATAAAACTGT
This sequence comes from Diaprepes abbreviatus, assembly GCA_034092305.1. NCBI lineage: Eukaryota > Metazoa > Arthropoda > Insecta > Coleoptera > Curculionidae > Diaprepes > Diaprepes abbreviatus. Next base: position 17,580,607 of record JASJET010000031.1, read on the forward strand.
CCAATTTCCCAGATGGCAAATTCCATATATCGGACTAAAATTTTTGAAAAATCCGAATTTTTTTCTGAAAACGTTGTACTTAGATAATTTTTCTAATTTTCATATTTAAAATTGCGTATATACTTCAATTCGTAAGATGGCAGATTACGTAGCCTTCATCCCATGCTATACGTGAAATTTGGACTGTTAGCCGTTGACGCGTTATTACGTTAAACTAATAAATTTCAATTCACGAGGATGTATGTAATAAATAAATAAATAAATAAGTAAATAAAACATTTTTTTTTAATTTCTAGTACTATCAACAGATGGTTAATTTACATTGTGAAAAAGATTTCGGAAATGTTAAATTTTATGAAATATTTTCATGTGTTAACATATTTTTATGATTTATTTTTTTATCGATGTAATATTAGACTGTTACGAAAATATACAACGTTTTCCTGTATAAATCTATTCGTTCATCCTTGAAGACAGCTGGATCTGATCATCATCATTTGTGTACTCGCTGATGTATGATTCATTATAATATAAGATTTAAACCAGGAATTACCATAATTTTACATTTCATTTTCTATATTATTTACTTTATATAATTGGATTGGTGCACGTAAAAGGATACAAATGCAAAGTAAAAAAAAAATATGGTAAAGTTAAAACTATATTTGAATTAACAAATTGTTATAATTTGCAGGTTTTTGCACAATAAATGAATGCCCCTTTAAAACTATGTCCTTTTTTGACTATGGCAAGGCTTTTGACTTCGTAGAAATCTGGGCCATACTTAATGCCATTGGTAATTGTAGAGTAGACAGTCGATATATAGAGTTAGTAGTAAACATATATATATATATATATATATATATATATATATATATATATATATATATATATATATATATATATATATATGTTGTTGCGTAGTGTTTCAGGGATGGGAACATGTGATTCAGTATTAATCCGGGAATCGTTGGTTTGGTTTCCTGTAGAAATTTGCAGACGTTTCGCCAAAATCCCATTTGGCATCTTCTGTGCTTGGCGGTTGTAGATCAATTGATCTATATACGCCATCCGGCGGGAGGTCGGCGAAGCCGCGTTCAGTATTTGCATGCTTCCTTTCGATCTGGCCTTTGCACAGCCAGGTGCATGTCGGTACCCTGATGAGTCTAGTAGAGACGAAACATGTACCTCTGCCGTATCACTGTGGCGGGGAGGGTAAGTTTTGACTTTCTTTCTCGGTATGGTGGTACAGGTAGGCCATCATCTCGATGGTGGTGAAATAGGATGAATTGTGTTCTTTAACAATTTATTCAAACTGTGCAACCTCTAATACGGAAAGGATATGGTTGGAACGAGGTTTGCATTTACTGTTCGCATTTTACTTCATATATATATATATATATATATATATATATATATATATATATATATATATATATATATACCATAATTTTTGAAGTACGGCACTGAGGCACGTCGCGTGATACATACGTGATGTGTTGAACAAGATGTCATTAGCCAGAGACACACATATGCCCTGACTATCACTAAATATTAATTCTAAAAATTGATCATTCGGATTAGGTTACTGATCAACCTGCAATAAATTGAAGCAATTATAACTTGCAGAAACCATATTAGCCGGAGAACAACAAAGCACTGTACTCTAAGACTATTAAAGCAATTATCCCATAAGCTGTTCGGAGGATTAAAGTCACCGGAGATCACAAACACAACACAGAACTACTAGACAACGTAGCGTCTTCACCTTTATAAGGTAATGGAACCAGTTGCTGACAGTGATCTAGTAATTGAGAGTTTAAATTTCGAATTCACAAAATAAGATTAATTGGTTTATAGGATTTTCAATTTCTCCTTTTTATAGCAGATAACATCTATCTTTTATTGGCATAAGTTAGATTTTCTCACCTTTAAGGGATTTAGTATAATATCTTTTGTTCTTTGGTGAGTCAGTTGCAGATTAAACATGTTCTAGGGGAAAAAGATAAGATGGTAAGTTCCTTTCATAATAGTTGTTATGTATTAGATTGGTCATATCCAATAATTTTACTAGTTTGATATGTACTTTAAAAAAAATAAAAGAGCTATCACCCTTAAGCAGCGTATTAAAGATAGTTAAATTTTTTTATCAAGTGTCATCTATATTCCAACTTTTAAAGATTTTGAAGTTCGAATTCTTTCGAATAACACCGATTTACGTGAAATTTGTACAATAGCTAGGGAATGACTCAAAGTTGCAAAAAAAAAATAATCTCAGGAATCGATAAAGTAACAAATTTTAAGCAAAAATGTTCTATAAAGTTTTTTGAAAACCGTACATTTTATCTAAAAAAGTGCAAGTAGAAAAAATGAAGTTTATGAAAAAACGAGAACATTTTTCTAGATGCAATATTAACCAAGTTGAAGGTGAAGTTTCGTTCGCGGAAAATTGAAGTGGTAGTATTTAACGTTGAATAACGGAAAAGAGAAAAATAATTCTAAGAAAATTCGCTAGACCTATTTTAAAGTACGTAAAAAGGCCTTCGAAATGAGTTATTGAAATCGTTAGCTCGAAAACTAACGGAATTATGGTGAAAATAAAACTGTTTATCCTCACTTTTTTAGCGAAAAAATCAGAGTTTTAACCAATGGCATTTCCGCAAATATTGAAATTTAACATAATCCATGTACAGTTTATTTTAACTAAGTACGAATAATATATTCTGAAAGTTTGACCGGCTAAAAATGTTTAGTTTATAAAATAAACTCGATTAATATTAAAAATAATTTTTTCTGCTGTTTGATATTTTATACTTTATGTATCTTGATATATATTTTTTTTTAATTTCAGATTATTTTAATTGTTTAGTAGTTTTCTTCAGCAATAAATATTTTTTCTTGTATTGTCAATACGAACTATGGGCAACTTTAACGACCGATTTTAATATCGATCGATTAGAATTGACGAGATTGATGGTTAAAATAATATAATAATGTGTTGTTTTTGTTTCAGGTAAGTTACCAGTTACGTTTTACAAATGATGGAGATGGTAAGACAATGTTTTTCAAGCATATTTAGGTAAATTTAAAAAAGTTTAGATCTGGAAGGGTAAGTGCGGAAGAGTTGCCACATTTTAAAAAAGTTGGGTAATATTAGCCACAAGTTAAAATAAAGAGTTTTCACTTAAAATATGCAAAAAATAAATCTCGAAATTCCTTTACAAAAACATTAAAATCGGAAACAAAAACACCTGCAAAGGGGCATCTTTCTGTTACCTTAGAGGAGACGCCTCATTAAAAAGGGAGATATGCCTGATAAAAGGGGAGATGTCACACATCTTAAAACCTATTTTTTGGTATTTTTTTTGCATATCTTCTGGCGAAGATATATTACAAATATCGCCGTACATTGTACATGTCACGTGAAGTCATTGTTGACAGTTTAAACACAGTAGTCAGTTTAACTTTCTTCGTCTTCTTCGAATAGTACTCAAAACATTCGACATAAAAACAATCGTCGCTGTCACTCTAGCTGTCTTCCTTTGATATTTTCAAGGTTTGAGTTTTAGCCTCTTTTTTTTTTTATCTAATTTTAACCACTTAATATTCATTTGAGAATTCTGGTTTTTATTTCTCTTTCCTTTTTTCTTTTTCTATTGTCTGTAATATTTTGTGGAGAATTCAGAACTGTTGCACCTTCTTTCAATCTTTAGCTAAAGGAAATTAGTATAACAGGAATTGGAGAAAATTGTTTCAAATACTTGCTTGGTATAATGGTATCTCTGTTGTTGTCCATAGGTCTAATCTGGGAAATTGAATTTACCATTTTGATCGACTAAAAGTGGAGGGGCTAGTTGTGAAGATATTAGTTCAGATGTAAGCATTTTTGAACGTTCGTTTGGAAGTTCAGTTGCTGACTCAAGTATAGAAAAAAAGTGGTCTGAAATTGCATTCGGACCGAAAGAAAATATACCTGTAGCCTTAAATCCGTTAACAGCATTTCCCACAGAGACATGCTTTACCGATAACTGTTTCAGCTTGATATCCTTTGAAATTTCTGCAAATATGATTCGTCATCTCTAACTGTGCTTCTTGAATATAATATTGTTTAAAAGCACAAAAAAACTCCCTATCTAACGGCTGAAGGGCCTGCGTGCAATGACTGGGCCCATACAGGAGGACAATATCGTTATCGTCAGCTACTTGAAGCATTTAGTAGTCTGTATTGTGCGATGTGTGACCATCTACTATCAGCAGACACTTTCCAGTTGGCTTTTTATTCATATAAACCTTAGATCCTCCAAGCAAGCCATTCGAAAACTCTTGTTTTCTGTTAACGTTTTTAAATATCAGAACTTGTGGAATGTATGTATCGTCAGCGTTACACCACACTATAATGATGAACATTTTCTCATCTTTCTTTTGATATTAGCAGGTATACATCTTTACTTCCTTTGTTTGCGATTACTTTGCCAGGTTTATTTAACAGCTGACCTCCCGTCTAATCCATGTTAAATAAATGAAATGGTTTTTTTAGAAAGTCGTGCCTATACTCGTTCCTTTTTTCAGCAAATTAAAGGATTCATTGACATCTTGCTTGTTCATACCACACGTCTTAGATAATGAAAGACCTTCTGCTTGTCTGATAATTCTGGATTTCTTCTACGGCCAGGCAAAACCCGCCCTTTCGTTTACTTTAAAAAATATGTGTTGTATGTTCATCTTTTCAGCAAATTGATAAGCAAACAATATTCTGACAGTAGTTCTATCTAGATCATAGCCAGTGGCTGATAATCATTGGATATATGCATAACTAATCTTTTTTCATTCGTTTTACCGAGAATACCTGCAAAAAACAATACTTGAGAAAAACTTGACATTATTGCCACATTAAAAATGTTTAAATGCACATTTTTTTTTAAATAAAACTTGCCTTTCGGTTCAGGACTTTCTTTTTCCATGTTTCCCGATTGTATTCTGCAATGCAGTGTTCGAGATGGTATGTTGTACCAATTATTATATCTTTAACTTTTGAACAGTTTCACTAAGTTGTTGTTTTGTCCAAATGCCTCTTTTAGGAGTCTTTGCACACCTTTGATATTTGAGAGGCATTCAAGTAATTCATCATTTCAAGTGGTAATAATTATGTTTCTTTTACAGAAATGATCTAATTTTAACATAAGTTGCTCGAAACCAAAAAACAAATTGTAAGATGCAAATAACAATTTTTAAAGATCCATAAAATAATGTTTTTCAAAAGGCATAACCAAAATTATTCCTGTAGTAATATGCGTTTTCTGTACCAACACCCAGAATGACTTCTATCCTTTTTATAAGGGGATATGCTACATTCCATTATTGTCTACATGGTTAACATATTTGGCTCAATATTTGTACAAGATTTTCAAAAGAGACCTCGGACAACAATTAAGCCAGCTAACATGCAAACATTGTTATAAACACTTATCTATAAACTAAACTAACAAATAAATTTTTTGATAAATTAATTACTTTCGATTGCAAAATGTTTGATAAATCGCAAACCGTTTATTTAAACTCACATGGCACAGAATAATGCGTTAAGATCCACTTGTCTACGCGTATAAAATTATATGTGGCGTCCTCTGTTGCATGTGAGAAAAATGACAATGGGTGTGGTGCCTCTCTAACCGTGGCAACTCTCCCGCACTTACCCTAATACAGAATATTTTTTATTATATCTAAACATTATATTTTTTGTCACTATTCTATGAAAATTGATGTGTAAGCGGTGTGTGGACGGAAATGAGGATTTCCGCAAACCCTAAATCAATAAAGATTTTTATCATTTTCGAGTATTTGAGTTGTGCGGGAAAAAATAGCCTTTGAACTATGGTTCTTAAGAAGTATTATAAATATATATTGAGAGGTGACTTTATATAATAAAATAAAGTTAAGAAGTACTTTTTAAAATAACAAAACTAATTCATATTTGATTTATTTCTACATAGATCAAATTGATATTTAGCATAAGAGCATTTTCAACTGTTTCCCTAAGTTGCCACCAGAGGAGGAAAGTGTCTTAAAAATAAAAGTTTATTGCTTTCATAGCTGTTTTATTGCTATTATTAATATGCCCATAGAGGGTTGTGGTAAAGAAACAAATCAGCGTTTTATATGGAACACCACTTGTGTGATGAAAAATTGCCCGGACCCTTCAATTTAAATTTTTTGAAATACATTTTTTAGTAAAATGTTGTTTTAGAGGTTCGCTCACAAAAGTGCTACTTATATTAACTTAAATTTGATTAGTGAGAAAACACATTGTATGTCATTATATTTTTAGATTCTTACAATAAATTCTACCAAGGTGTTTTAGGAGTCGCTGATTTCAAATCTGAGGTCGGATTTGAAAATTTCAACTGGCCAATCTCAGATGGATTCCAAAAATTAAGTAGTTACGAATTTTAATAGAAATAGGACCCTTATTATAAACTTTTGCTTAGATTCATGTAATTTTAATTTTTTCGGCCACCATCTTGAATTCGCCATTTTGGATTTTGGGATTTAAATAGTATATTTTAAATCAGAGACACTTTAAACCCCCATCCGAGTATTTCACTAAAAACCAGTGGCATGTGTGATCCCTACACTTATTTTAAACGTAATTATTTGACCCGCAGTATAAAAATATGCAATAGTATACATCGCATTCCTTTCAAATTTTGACAATTTTGATGTGAAACTTTTTTTGAGCCACTATGTATATTTAAAATTTTAAAACGTGGTCCCACTAGAGCTATACATCCCTTATCAAAAATATTTTAAAATTTTTTTATCGTTCTTTGTATTTAAACCAACGTATATGTGGTGCGCCACATCAATGTTTATTTATTTATATTCTGAAAATATAAAAGAAAGTTATCTAGACCTAACTTGCTCTAGTCTCCCCTCGCGAGAGCGAATCGTGATACAGTCGAGCAAATATCCCCTCTTTGAAATACGGATGGATGCCACTGCCTCTGACATAGGAAATACTCATGAGAGAGTAAAATTTATGTTTTTTTTTAAGTAATTATAAAAGTGTTTTCGTAAATTTGAATGCTTTCCGAGCATGAACGTAGACGTTTCCTCTGTTACATCACTATATCTTTACAATGTTGCAAGAACTATGGTAAATATGACCCTAGGCATTATTTTGATCGACATTGTACTGCTATACATAATTAATAAAAAATGTATCTAGTTCACTATTTTGCAATCAAAATTAAGATCGTGGTCGATATAACCGATTTTGGTATTAATTGCACGTTTCAGTTTTGTAATCGACATGGTGGTATAAATATCCGCATTTTAAATAAATTTTATTCCGCAATTATTTAAAAAATAACGATTTATTTCCACTCCCGCTGAAAAGTAGGACAGAGGCTATATTTAAAAATCTAACCACTCGGATTGAGTAAATAACGTGGGAAATAACATTTGATGTTCGACAGGAAATGTTCCCCGTAGAGAAAGTGTCAAGCTATTTTAAGAGATATTATTATATGACTTGAATTTCAGGGCGCATTTGGAAAAAAAAGGAAATTATATTTTTTATCACTAAAATGTTTTTATGCAAACTAATATTCAATTAGATAAATCTAGCTTTAAAATAGACCATTTTAAAGAAAAACCGAATTTTTCGCTGATTTTTATTGGTGGTCGTACGTAATTTTTGCAAAAAAAAATAATGTTTACTTTCAGACATATAAGCCGTGTATTGCGATCTTCACCTTCAAATTTCGCTCCTTCTAGTAAAATGCACAAGCACCACATAAGCTTTAAACATTGTCCAAAATTAACATTAAAATGGGAAAAAATGTGAATTTTCAAAAAAAAAACTAACCTGAAATATCAGCTTGTCGATTATTCTTATTTTTTACATTAACCTCCCATTTTAAAACCCTTTTGAAAGACCAGATAGTCGAATTAAAATACACAGAAGAAAGTGGTAACTTCTCAAAAATTTTGGTGGAAATAGGTATTGGTCTTAAACACACTGTTACAAATAAACTATCAAAAGTCCCCACTTATCCTACGTCTGCTAAAAATTTTATTTCCCATGGTCAAAAATATAGGTTTTTCGCATTTTTCTCGTAAACGGTAAGTCTTATCCTAAAACTGCCAGACAGAAGCTGTAGATCATGTAATTCCTTACAAAAATTGTTCTTATTGTTTTTTTACTACTGATTACCTTTCCTGAGATATCGCGATTCCAAAAGTTGGAGAAGTCGTATTCTATATAACGTTCACATATTTCCGCATCAGCTATGGCGCATTCTTTTAACGTTGTTACCCTAGTAGGCATATTCCACGCTCTACTGTGATTAAGTTTTTTTTTTTTACAGTATCTTATTGATTGAAAAAATGGTAATATTGATGATAATGATGAAAGTGGAACAGATTATTGTAGATTTTGGGAAAATTTTAGTTTGACTGATAATCTACAAACGCTACTTCAACAGTAATGTCTTCATCTTCGCTTTCTTTTGCCTCTTCTTGTTAGATTTCTATAGATTGTTTTGAAAAGAAAGATGCATAAGTTGTCTTCTCGATGATACTTTAAGAATCCTCATCTGTTGTATTGGAGCAAGACTGGCCTTGACAATTTTGATTACTGCTGAACAAAATAATCCGACTTTTTTACAGCCACAATTTTTACTACAGCCATTCTTGAAATTACAAAAAATATTGTTAAGCAGTTTTTCTGGATCAGATGGGAGTAAAGTTTGAATTGGCTCCAAAATGTCTATTAATTTCCAACCCCAGTCCTCTGGGTTCAGTTGATTGCCTAGCTATACTTGAACTAGATAGTATACACTATATAAGTGTTGATAGGTAGAAGCAGATGTTGGAGGAAGACAAGATAGGTGTACTTTTCCATTATTCAAAACTTAAATATCTATACTTGTCTATATAATCAGATTTTTTGGAGCTCCATATATAACAAGAAAAAAGCGAGTCCAATTCATTCCACGATCAACAACAATAAAGCAAAATTGCAACATTTTTTAAATTTATTTAATGATACAAATTGAAATCAAAAATATTATCAATCACTGCAAAGAGACGTTCAATACTAAAAGTAGTTATTTCATTTATACCTTTCAAAAAAAGGGCAGGTATACGACCGTCGCCACTCGAACAATGGAGTAGCAGACATATGTTCCTCAAGGTTATATAGGCGAACGGAATTAGGGACTGAGTCTATATCCATTGAGAATTAGATAATTTTTACATATTTTGGTGTGTGAGTCACATAAACCAATACTGCTGTATTTTTACTTATATTGAACGTCCGATGATGTTCACAGGCTGTGTAAGAGTGCATATTAGTATTTTCGATGTTTAAAATCGAGAATGGTGATTTGTAGGGAAAAAAGTATTATAGCAATTTTTTTAGAAAATTGTATTATCTACAATTTTTGTCTCACCTATTTTTACGAGAACATTGATCGTTGTCAAAAAAAATGCTAAAATCTGATATTTTTGACCTTTTGAATATTAGCAGACTTAGGATCGGTGGGGTCTGTTGATATTTTATTCGCTATAGTGTATTTAAGACCTATACCAATTTTTACCTCTATGCGAATTTTTGCGAAGTTAAATGTCTATTTAGACTGGATTACAGAACAAGAAACATCTGTTGCTAAATGCGGTGTACTCACGTTGATGTGGTTTCTAACTTTCAGTGGGATGGAAAACTTGGTTGCTAAATTGTAATTAATTATTTTCATTCCAATATTGTAACATGAAATGTGACAAACAAAGCTGAATAATATTATCCCTAATTATTTAAAATAAAAATTATTTGTCACATTTTTCTTAGGTGTAGCTTTTTTGTATGGTCCTTATATTGCTCTAAACAAACTAAAAATAAAGTTTAATAAGGGCTTTTTTAAGAAGTGTTTGTAAACATTGTACAATTTCATATTTTAATATGGTGCTTGTAAGTATTTCCGGGGTCGTTTGTGTCAGTTCTGAAATTCAGAGTATTTAGTGTTCTTTTTATATGGATCATTTCTTTTCAGGACCTGATAACTCTCTTTGTCTATTATTTCGACATTATTAAAATCAAGGTTATGTAAATTATCAATGTTACGACATCGAGTACTATATGACTTTTTTTATATGTATTTTTGACCAATATATACTTGATTACAATTATGGCAATTAATTTTATTAATACGTGTGTTTGTTCTTCCTTGGCAATCAGAATATTATGTGGTTTTAAAATTTTTTTGATTTGATATGGATTTTAGATATATATGGTGGGGGACATAATTTTGGGTCAGTCATGAATTGCTGCTTTGTGGTATATTATTATTATAATGTTTTTGTATACTATTTTCTATTATCGGTTTGAAAAACTTTCTGAGATAATTGTTATTTGCTAATGTAGCTTTTACTTTTTTTTTTTGATTTTGGGGTCTGAATTGTGGATGGAAGAACCTATTTTTTTTCTGCTAGCGCTGTGACTTCATTTGTTTTATATTTCTTAGGAGGATTAGAGTTGTAATTTAAATATCTTTCAGACAAAACTTGTTTTTTGAACCAATTTGTTTTATATTTTCATTTTGACTGTAGCTGAATGAATTTAATCTTTTCGTGAAAATTATTGAATTTGTTAAGAGCGTATTCAGTTTTGTCTTTAGATATTCAAAGTATATCATTCACGTATCTTTTAAAAAAGAAGGGTTTGTAATTTAGTTAGTTAATGACATTTTCTTCTAGATTTTCTGTTACTAAATTTGCAATAGTGACGGAAATTGGTGATCCTATAGCAACACCATAGATATGAGAAAATATTTTTCCTTTAAACTGAAAATATATTTGTATTAGACATAGCTTAGTAGCATTTATAAAATCTTTTTTTGTTAACTGTGTTGCATCTTTTATTTATTGTCACTTATTTTCAATGAATTTTATGGCTTAATTAATATAAATATTTTTATATAGTAATACTACATCGATGGATACTAGTTGTGGTCTCTCCTATAAAGAAATTGACTGCAACTGAGAAATATTAATAAGTTTTAAGTAAACAAACATTGAATAAATAAGGAGACATACGAAATACGTCATTTTTAGGTTGTGTGATCTGAAAATTTAGTAGGTATAATAAGCGAATTCATGCAAGTCAATTTCTTATCTTACTTTTCTTAAACTCAATTTTCTTCAACTTTTTAATATTTTGTCCATTACTAGCTAAACAGATAAAGTGTGTATAAAATATACTTTTATAAACTTTTCAGTTTACCTGATTGTTGTTTAGATCTAATCACTTCCGTGGAGATGTATTTTGTCATAAAACAATTGGATGGATACGCATAGAATTTTTTTAAAATGTAGTAATTTTAAAACACCTGTGTCTGTATTTCTAATGTCATGATTTTCTTTCAACACGCGTTATTTGTTATTCATTATTTTAGTATTTTAGTTCGATCGCCCCCCCCCCCCCCTCCAAGAGCTTAGAGTTCAGGAAAATACACCCGATTGTACCTCTTACGCTAAGTATGTGTATCCTGTTGGATTCCACTCCCCCATCGACAACTTGTTTTTCTTGCGATCGCCCCCCAACCTCCCTAAGAGCTTTGAGTTTAGGAAAATACACCCGATTCTGGCTCCTATACTAGGAATGTTGTATGCTGCTAGCTTACACCCCTGCCCCCGTCGACAACTTGTTTTTTCTTGCGATCACCCCCCCTCAAGAGCTTCGAATTAAGGAAAATAGACCCGACCCTAACTTGTACCCTAGAAATGGGAATGTTGCTGGCGTCTCTCCATTCCGTTGACAACTTGCTTTCGCTTGCCATACTGTACTTGTATATATATATATATATATATATATATATATATATATATATATATATATATATGTTAATTAAAAGTTGATGAAAACCCTAAAATTATACTGTCACGGTTTTACCTCATTTTTGGAAATACTCACGCTATGGGCAAATACAATATCATTTTTTTTTAGTTATCCGTCATAAATTCTTCGAATAAAAGCATACCATTTGTCGGTTAGTTGCATTTTTTTGATATTACCACAGATCTACACAGCTCGGTTATTTTATCTTCCTGAATTTTGGCTAAATTCTTACACTAAAAAGTACGGTATCAAGTTACATTAATAATCCTAAAGAAACAGGCTTGTGTAACATGAAAAGCTGAAAATCGATTAAGCCGTTTTGAAGTTATAAGAAATTCAAATGTAGTAATTTTAAAACACCTGTGTCTGTATTTCTAATGTCATGATTTTCTTTCAACATGCGTTATTTGTTATTCATTATTTTAGTATTTTAGTTCGATCGCCCCCCCCCCCCCCCCAAGAGCTTAGAGTTCAGGAAAATACACCCGATTGTACCTCTTACGCTAGGTATGTGTATCCTGTTGGATTCCACTCCCCCATCGACAACTTGTTTTTCTTGCGATCGCCCCCAACCTCCCTAAGAGCTTTGAGTTTAGGAAAATACACCCGATTCTGGCTCCTATACTAGAAATGTTGTATGCTGCTAGCTTACACCCCTGCCCCCGTCGACAACTTGTTTTTTCTTGCGATCACCCCCCCCCCCCCCTCAAGAGCTTCGAATTAAGAAAAATAGACCCGACCCTGACTTTTACCCTAGAAATGGGAATGTCGCTGGCGTCTCTCCATTCCGTTGACAACTTGCTTTCGCTTGTCATACTGTACTTGTATATATATATATATATATATATATATATATATATATATATATATATATATATATATGTTAATTAAAAGTTGATGAAAACCCTAAAATTATACTGTCACGGTTTTACCTCATTTTTGGAAATACTCACGCTATGGGCAAATACAATATCATTTTTTTTAGTTATCCGTCATAAATTCTTTGAATAAAAGCATACCATTTGTCGGTTAGTTGCATTTTTTTGATATTACCACAGATCTACACAGCTCGGTTATTTTATCTTCCTGAATTTTGGCTAAATTCTTACACTAAAAAGTACGGTATCAAGTTACATTAATAATCCTAAAGAAACAGGCTTGTGTAACATGAAAAGCTGAAAATCGATTAAGCCGTTTTGAAGTTATAAGAAATTCAAATTGATGCTAGGAATACATCATCCTTTTCTTAACTAACAATTTGCTTAAAATATAATGCGGTTTATAATAATAACAGAATATTATAGAAAGCCTATTACGTGATGTACTACATTGCTAATGTATGCGCTACATTACATCGCAACTTTTATATTCTTAAACGATTCAGCAAGAGAAGCTTTTAGATACGCCTTTGGTTAAATAGGCTAATGGCAAATGCAAATTCTTGGGCCCTTGTTTGACAAATGTTCACATGTTAACTTACTGGGTCAACATGACTCGTTTTGAACTGCTCTCCTAATTGTGTCAACAGTCAAGTGCTAAAGGATATTAAACCGAGTTTAAATTAGTTACGGACACTGTGTTTGTTTATCTACGACTAGAGATGGTTAATATTATCGATAATTTAATTGAAGGGAGTTACATGAAACCAAAGCGATAAGCCAAACTTTGTAAGTTTAACGAACTGGAAATGTGTCTATCTATATGTTCTATATGACGAGAACTAGCCAATTTAGTGTGCCAACTTAATTCAATTTGTAATGTTTTTCTAATTGTGTTAAAATTAGAATATACGGAATATTTTGAATTCGTTATTTTCGGCCATTTTATTAGGTTCAAATTTAAATTAAAATGTTCGTTTCTCTGTTGAATAGAGCATGAAATTTATTTAGCGGATCTCAAAAAAGAAACAATATCAGATGATGATTGAAAATACTTTTATTCTTCAGTATAATATCCTTGGATTTTAATACACTTTTTCCAGTAATTCTCCAATTCACTTATCCTATCCGTCAAGTGGTTTTCCGGAAGGCCTTCAAAATACGGCTGCAATGACTTGTTCATTGGATGAAAAACGTTTTCCGCTCAGAAATTTTTTGAGGTGTGGAAACAGTTGGTAGTCGGAATGACCCAAATCTGGTGACTAGGGTGGATGTTCAAATTTTCCGAACTAGAATTCAGTGATCGTTAAAACGCTTTTGTGAGGAGGTGCCTTGTCCTGATGAAAGATGATTTTTTCTTTTGTAAACCAGGTCTTTTCTCCCGAGTTTTTACATCCAACTATAGCTAAAGTCCACAATGTCTGTCAGTAAATCATTTAATACCGGGCACCAAAGCGACGAATAAACATCTCATGCAACTATAAATAATTTAAAGCTTTGCTGCTCTATTAACAGGGTAGGGACTAAAAGCTTAAAACGCATTGTTGTCATTCGAGCCTTAAATAGCAATCAGGTGATCACATTTAAAATAGCTCGATGATGCCGACCAACATGTACTTCGTTTCTTATCGCGATGATAATGGATGTGGCAACACACATGCATAGAATGTCCATCTTGAATAAACTTGAAAATAAGCATTCAACTGGGTTTTCGCATTGTTTGAATATTTTGTTGATTTATTATTGATTCATGGATAAAATCTGGGAGTTCACATTCTAATTACTATACTTTTATATATATGTTGTGTTGTGTAAAAAAAGTTTATTATTTGGTGTATATATTTGTGGTAAACTTGGATGTTAACGAAACTTCAACTAGTGATACGCCTATAAAAAAAATTGTCAATTGACGTTATAAGAACGAGTAATGATTAAAAATGTATCAGGGTATTCGAGAACAAAACCCCAAAATCACCACTTTTGATGCTGTGTTCAGGGTTTTAAATGATCATTGTAAAGAAAACGATCAAAAAAAAAAACAAGTCATCAGAGGAAGGAAAAAAATAATACTGGACGATGACACAAAATACGCCATTCGTCGCAAAATCCACGGTTTCTGTTTCAAAAAGGAAATACCAACATTAAAAAAAAATTAAGAAAATTTTAGATATGTTATCTTAAATGGAATTGAAAAGCTTACTAACTGAGAAGAATGAAATTGTTTTATGGTGTGGAAAATACGGGAGTTTCGGGAAAAAGAGGAAAAATAGTATTAAACTGACGAAACATGATTCAATGACGGGCACACGGTTGGGAAGGTATGGCAAGATCTGAACATTAAAAGTTCGAAGGAGACATTTATGGAAGGATTTTTGCAAGGATTATGCAGTCCTAGTGGAAAAGGTAGTCGTCTTATAATGACTCATATTGAAAGTGTGTCTGGTTTCTTGGATGACGACCTTAACGTTTTCCAATTTTGAAAAACGGGGAACTACTTTGAAGACATTAACGCCGATGTTTTTGAGCGATTCTATTTTAAATCTTGTAGGACCCGAATCGGCAATTGTAATGGACAATGTTCCATATCATAGTCGAGACCAAAAAAAAATTCCGACTTCTGCGTCTAAAAAGGCGGAGATATGCCAATAGCTTTTCTCAAACAACATTAAATTAGACGAAGCAATGCTTAAAGTGCTGTTGCTAGATTTAATGAGAGTAAATAAAGAAAAATATGTCAAATATGCTATTGATGAAATGGCTCGGGAAAAAATGTAATAGTGTTGAGACTGGCGCCGTACCATGGAGAACTTAACCCAGTCGAATTAGTATGGGAGCAAATAAAGAGTGAAGTAACACGGAAAAACAAACCATTTAAATTATCAGATGGGAAAATATTATTAGTCGAGGCAATTACTAACGTGGCAGCCAGTGATTGAAAAATATGTGTCGATCATATGCAAAAAGAAGAACAATAAATGTGGGACTTTGACATTCACATTGAGGCAGTGGTTGAACCATTAATAATCACCCCTGACGCTGATAGTTTCTCAAGTTCAGATATGTGAGCTAAGTGATCCACATTATGTCACACTCCTGAGGATGACACTAAACTCACCTTGGTTGATCCGAAAGGAGCAAATTAAAAGGGAAATGCACTGAACTCCACTCAGAGGAGCAGGTAAGCAACAAACTTTCAATTAATTTGCATAAAATACCTTAAAGGCATTTAAGGTTGATATAAAATATTTTAAAATGACAACTTTACATTATAAGCAAAATATAGGAAGAGTGCGAAGCAATGGTTGTAGCGGTAGCTGGAGCAGCTACATGGAGTGGAGACCAAAGGTTTGTTAAGGCGTAATTGCGTGGAAACCGGAGGCCTCACTAAATCACTTTGGATAGCCAGCAGCCACGGTTAACAGCAGACCGTTGGGACCTTCAGTCCGGGAGGGGGGGGGTTCAATCGGTAAGAATCTGACACTACCTTTCACACTTTGTGAAGGTGCCAATATATGGTTTCCCCTCCAGAAAAAAAATTGTAGAGGTTGACAAAAATTTGAACAA
Organism: Diaprepes abbreviatus; assembly: GCA_034092305.1. Taxonomy (NCBI): domain Eukaryota; kingdom Metazoa; phylum Arthropoda; class Insecta; order Coleoptera; family Curculionidae; genus Diaprepes; species Diaprepes abbreviatus. The sequence continues at coordinate 17,596,945 of JASJET010000031.1, forward strand.
ATAAATTTGACTTAAAAAAAACATTTGGATATTTCCAAGAGATTTCATCATTTATTATTTTTTGAAATTCGCACGCCACTGAAATTGATTCTTCTGATTGCGCACAATCTGGATCACTCTATATGCGAGCGATGAGTCACTGACAAAAATTATGGTAAAGTCTAGAAGATTGCAATAATATCCTCCTGTTATTGCTTTGCCGGTTTGCAGGTAATTAATAAACAATATTCCTTTAGCATCCTAAAAAATTGATGCCGTAAACTTTTTGGACGATTTTGATTCCTTTGCCTGCTTCGGAGCAAAACCACCAGGTTCAGTCCAATCTGCTGTTTGTTGTCGCAGTTCAGGATCATAATAGTAAGCCCAAGACTCATCTGTATTTATAAATTGAACCACAAAATCAGTTTTGTTTTTTGTAAATCGGTCTAAATGTAGTTGTGAAAGTTTCAATCAAATTCATTTTTAGTCCAGAGTTAGTGAATGCGGCACCCACTTTGTCAATACTTTTCTGAACCCTAATTCATTCTTCAAAATATAGAATAGCCATTCGTCTCGGCAATTTCAAATGCAGTCATTTATTTATTATCCATAGCCATCATCATGTAGAGAATCATTGATAGTACTGCGTGCTTCATCACTTATTTCTGTACGACCACGTTTAGATTCAGCAAGTCGAATAAATACTCTTGCTCGTGAATAAGCGTCGTTCCCTAATCGGTATGAATTTCATCGCCCTTCAAGCATTTTTTATAAAAATATTGTAGCACAGCATGAATTTAAAATTTTTCCATTTTTAAGAAAAAAAAAACACATCTAACTCAAACAGCTACAGGAAAAAATATTTGACAGATTGTCTTGAAATACCACATATGTTTATAGAAGAATGGAACATTTCAGCAACAGCATGTATTTTCTGATATCAACGCCATCTATGTGGCAGTCTAGAAACTTTTCAAATCACCTTGTACGGACTGATACACTTACACGAAGTTTATTTTATGTGAAATAAAAAATGTAATTAAAAATATCATTATATTACTGTATATTCAATGATGATTGATGACGTAAGACCTTGATATATTACATAAACTGTAAAATTTCCATTTAAGTAAATATTGTTGTTATTTTTATCAAATTTTATTTATTTTAGCTTATCACTGTGTTCACAGACATCAATGTCTATACATATATGTATGTACATATGTAATTGCTATTTTGGAAATATTGACAAAATACTTTTCCTAAAATAGGATAAAAATAAGTTTTGCTGCTCATGATATGAACAACGGCACGTTAGATAGTGAGTGAAAGCATGACATTGCACACATGTGGAAAAATCGGTGGGGACTATATACATTACCAAAAAAAAATAATTCTTTAAATTAGCGGTTTCCAACCTTTTTCTTCTTACGAACTCCTTCTAAAAACTGGAATAAATTGGCGAACTCCCTGTATAGTCATTAGGAACAGTAAATGAAACACTAAACTTAGGTTATTAAAATTTATTTTTCATATTGAATAACAGTTTGTAACGAAAAACTAAAACATAATCGTTAAACATACAAAAAAGAATTAATACAAAATGAATACAATAATACAAAACTTGAAAAATAACCTTATTAGGATATTTGTTCCTGTTTGGTGGAACAAAAAGTTCAAAATTTGGTTCGATTTTTAAAAGTTTGAGTCTTTCATCAGGGCCTGCATTTAAGCTGTTTCTGTACTTATCTTTCAGGTAAGTATGTATTGAAAATCCTTTGTCATATAGGTATATTGTACAAAAGGAGAATAAATCTTTAATGACTTTTCCACCAAAACAGGATACTCATTTCTTACACTGACCTAAAATTCAATTAAATAGCGATTTTAAAAACAATTTTTAGGGAATTATCGGAGGATAAGTCAATGAGTTTTTTTCTTTTTCCAGTAAAGTTAAAGAAGTATCGGAATTTATATCTCCTTGAAAAGGATTACAGTTGTTCCATCCAGATATAATAGGTTTATTAGGAAAATAGTCCATGAACGTTAATTTAAGTTGTTTGAGATGTTCAGCAATATCCCTTTTAATATTTTCGTTACGTTGAATTTCATTTTCTAATAAAATGGTGATACCTGGATCTTTTAATGACAGATTTAAATCATGTCCGCTAAGTATACAAGTTTTTGTAGCCAAAAGTCTATTCAATATTTTCGTTGATCTTCTTTACCCGCTCCACAAGACCAAAAAATGTTCCGGTCATTTATTTTGCACTTTCAGCGCACGCATCCAAACAAAAAAACCAATTTATTTAATTTTTTTCAAAATAGTCATACCTTTCGGTATGACTACTGCTGCACTTTCCTATAGGTTTTCTGTGGTTTTGTAAATAATATATCTTCTTCAATGGAATTCTTAAAAATATATCTAACATAGACAAGCAATACTGCAGCGTTTGCTACATTGGTCGACTTGACAAGCTGAATGGCGAAATAATTCAATTTTATTCTTTTTAAAAGTTCAGTTTTCTTATTCATTTACCAATTTTGCATGTAAGCAAAGAAATATTTCAGCAAACAATCGATTTAGTATGACGAATGACATAGAATTTGTGTAGTCTGTTGTTCCGACCTTGAGAATAAAGACTACTTTTGTTTCGCTCCACGCCACTGGCATATATCTCAGACTCAGGCACGAGCGGAATAATCTCATCACATGTCTTGTTATAATATCGGATGAATTTTGTAGTAAGGCTGGAAATATACCATCCTAACCAGGAGACTTAAAGGCAAAGACTTATATTGACCATTTTTTACCGTGTCATATGTGACTATTGTTTTGGATAATTTGTAGCCACGATGTACTAAAGGGAATTGTTGTTGTTCTGCGGATTCATCTTCATATTTGAGCCTGAAAAGTGCACCCCAGAATCTCCTCTTCTGTTTTATTTTGGCCTCTTTCAGGTAGAGTTAGTGCTCTAATCTGGGAACCAGGTTCTCTAGATAGATGCTGAGGCCATATTTTCTATGTTCTCGAAATATTTCCGCCACTCGTTCCTCTGTGAGTTCCTTATTAATTTTTTTATGTTCTCTCCCGTTCTATATTTTTTTCGTTTTTATTTGGTTGATTTTTCCGGTGGTCCTCAATTTGGGAGTTCCACCATTATACCATATCTTGGAATTTCTTGGCCTTCGTCTTATTTGGCAACTCTGCTTATCAGTTTCTCCCGAAAGAGAGAATTTGTAGCCCTGGGGTTTCGATATTCCGCTATTTCTCTATCTTATTTAACGTCAGTTTCAAATAGGATGTATCGGTGGTCTGATATCGAGGCCTTCATACTAACTTCAAACAACAAGTTCGGTAAATTTGAAGGACAAATAGTCAGATCAATGGTAGACTCTCCGCTACTCCTAATGAAAGCAGGCATGTTTTCTCTGTTAATAAATTCTAGGTTATTGATACTAAAGAAGGATTAACATCCCTGCATTCCCACAAAATGTGGTACGTATCGGAGTCGCAGCCCAAGAGAAGTAATAGCCGTTTCTCCTCGCAATAGTTTATTATATTCGCCACCTCGTATGGTGATCTTTCACGCTCTAAAGAAAAGTATGCTGAAGTTACAACATAATTTTCCCCAGTCTTGGGAGAGATTCTCACCGCTAGTAGGTCTCTGGTACAGAGTCCTAGTAAAGCGAAATACTCTAATTGTTGTATAATAATACTGGCTTTAGGCATTCTGATTCCACAAGTGTGGGGGAAATAAAAAGTGGATACTCGTGGCGCCCCCTGTACAGGTGCAAGGCTAATTACTTTGAGATATCGCATATGAGTATTACCCTACTTCTGTATCCGGAAAAATACCAAAATTTTTTGTTTAAGAGTGTATTTAAAAAATAAAAACAACTGCTACCTAACCCTATCGTAATGCGTCTTCGCTACACATGTGGGCCATTACTTTAAAATATATTCCATTTATATAAGCTCGTAAATATGTACTTTTTTAGTTCTAAATTATCTTAATCTGTATGTGTTTCTGTTATGATTAGAATAACACGACCTTTTAAAAGTCTGGTCATTTTTTATGGTAATATTGTCAGAACAACGTGACTTATCCCTGTTTTCCTTGCTTTTTAGTTCAATTAACTTCCCGAGATGGGTGCCGATGACACATTCCATGCCTTCTAAAAAAACTTCTTTAATTTATTTAGAAAAGTCCGTGCCTCCGACTTTTAATGGGGTGTTTATTAAATAAGACAGAACAGAATAATCAAAACTTGAGAGGTAATTTACATCGTAATAAAAATAGAACGTCCCTGTGGGGTTAGAGTGTCTTTTTTAATCGTTTTGTGTTTTTCTTTTTTGTCAGAACTTTTTCAAATTGTTTCCCGTGTAATTTTATTAAGTACATAATATAATTGAAAATCCTTTTCAGTTGTTGCTTTACTGTTAAGTCTTCTTTGCATTGTACATTAGCATCACCGTAGAATAGCAAATTTATGGGACAAGTGGTTTATTTTATTAAGTGAAGCGACATTTTTTAACGACTTTAAAAAAGGACGAGGTTCTCAGTTCGACTCGTATATATAGAAAGATCCCGTAATTAATGTGATATCGCGATTACATTTTGTCTGGTTAACCGCAAGCTCGGGTATTTTATGGAACTCCCGTTTTTTCTTATCTAGTTTGATAGATGTCCCGTTAATATATGGTTTCTAAATTAACGTGGTATTTTTGAAAGTCATTTGCTTTAAATTTAGAAATTTATGGATAAAATAATCGAATGTTATTATTATTACTTGAAAATAATTTTAAGCGCTGGTGTTATTTAGCTAATACGCTTGTTTTACAAAAGATTAGAAGGTTTAGAAATCTCTCAAATGTTGCTCGACATTTTTTATTTTCCTAATTTTTTTACCAGTTACTCCCCTCAATATTAAACGAGTTCAAAATTACGGTTAAAAAATTTTAGAGCCGTACTTTCTCTTTTAGCGGCATTTTAATTTGCTTCGGAACCGTTTTTCATCGTATCTAACTCTGTTCATTTGCAAAAGATATCAAGACAAAAAAAAACAAAACTTTTAGAATGAAAAGCTCTAAATTTTTTGGCCCTTGCATAACATTACCTAAGTAGTGAGGAAAGTGAAGAAAAAAAAATCACAACGATAAAGTGAACATTAAAACTCACCTTTAATGTTTTTTCTTGTATAAATTTATTATAAGACTACTTGCTACAGAAGTTTCAAGCCTGAAAACTTTGTCCTTTTTTTATATATTTTTTCAAAAATGCCCCAAATTGTTTTTCGGCAATATTTAAAGTTGAATATTTTAAAAGGGGCTGAGTAAAAAATTATGAAATTAATACAGATTACACCTTCTTATGATATAAATATATGATAAATATTTGGTGACTTAGACTCAACTGGTTCCGAGTTAAAGTGCATCAAATTTGCCGAAAAATTATGTTATACCACATAAAATTTACCGGTAATTAATGGTAAAAAATCCATTTTCCTTGTATATAACAGTAACAAAATGTTTTGGTCATTCAATAAATTCAATGCGGTCGATAGAAATGTACAAAACAAGTGTCCTAAATTAACCAAAAATAATACAGCATTAAATAAAAACTATAAAATAATTCAAGATAATTATTTTTTAAATCTTAATAAATAATAAATTAAACTTTTAAGTAGACATTTGTTGGGAATTTCCATTTTGTCTACTGATACAAGAAGCCTTCGAATTAAGACTGAGTGAACAAGTGGAAGAATTGTATTAAAAATGCTATATTAGTATCTTTTAGTTTATATGTATGTATATATATATATATATATATATATATATATATATATATATATATATATATATATATATATATATATTCATTCGAAACCCAAATATTGAACTTTTTAGCGAGCCCAAGACATTTTAAGTGTTTTTCAATCTTCGTGTGCGATACATTTCACCTCTCTGCAGTCTCTCGAATAGTTATATTATGATTCTCATCGATTTCAGTGGTCCACCAGAACGTTGGTTACCTTTGAGTGAAAAATCTCCAAAACGAAATTTTTTATACAAATTCTGTCACGTGCAATCAACACCATAAACTTCACACAGCCTCAGCGCTTTCTTTCGTTTACGGAAATTAAAAATTAAAAGATGTCGAAAATGTTCGTTGCTGCACTTCTTGTTAAAATTAACCCGAAATTAACAGCTATTAATAAAATTACGCACAAGTTGCTTCTAAAGTAACCTAAATGTGACTGATTTCAAATGTCAAATGAAAAAAAAACCATAATACTGACAGGATTCCTTCAATACAATTGCAGTGATTTCTATATGTGATAACCAACAATACTTTCTTGCCGACCTGATAATATCGGTTCAGCGATAAAAGGGAAACAGTCCAGAAATTTTCCTGTATTACCATCTACAACATCGTTACACCTATTTACTACATTTTCTACACGTTGTTACCCACGTGTCCCCCTGCAAAAATATGGCCATCAATTGAGAACACAAACATTAATATAGAACTCATTAAACCTACCCAAATACTCTACGACTCACCTACAACAAGAATCAAAGCGGGAACAAGGATAATACCAGAATTCATTACATCGAAAGATCTGAAACAAGGATGTTGTCTGTTCCCCACTTTGTTTAAGATCTATCTGGAAGGCATTCTAAGAACAATTGGAATACTAATAGCAGACTCCATGTTACATACACTTTGCTTTGCTGATGACCAAGTTATAGTGGCTCAAGATTACTATGACGTAGATTATATGACAAAAATTTTAAGAATACAAGACTTGGGGTTTAGAAATAAATACAAGTAAAACGGAATACAACAACACAAGACTTGATGTTGAATGACAAAATCACAATAAAGCACTGCCATGAATACAAATACTTAGGCATAAATATTTCCCGTGATGGAGGATTAGAATGAAAGGTAGAAATTCGACAAGAAGAAAAGCCATAATTTTACTAAACAATATCTTATGGGATCAAACAATTAATAAAAACAACAAAAAGAGAATATATGAGACCATCGTTAAGAGTATTATATTATATGGCAGTGAGGTGTTGCCTTTGAAGGAAATAACTCTATCAACCTTGAGACCTACGGAAATGGGGTTCTGGAGAAGAGCAGTTGGAAGAATGCAAAGAAGAAGAATCACTAATGAACACATCAGGGGAATAATGAAGGTAGAACACACGATTGTAGATGACTTACGTACAAAGCAGCTCATCTATTTTGGACACTGACAACGAATGGATCATCAGCGAATTCCAAAATAAATATTTAAATGGCAACAAAAAAGCGAATAAGACAGCGAACAAGTTGGAGAGAAGGGATAGACAAAGAGATGCAATAACTAAACCTAGAAGATCTATGTAACCACCGGGAAAAATGAAGATTGGAAGACGTCAGATAACGTTATTAACCGATATATATATATATATATATATATATATATATATATATATATATATATATATATATATATGTATGTATGTATGTATATTCAAGTTTTGGTTTTCTTGAGGGTAAAATCAGTTTTATTAATTAAACTGCATATGTTTTAGTTAATATACATATTTATTGGTGTTTCGGTCACACTTGACCTTCCTCAAAATAACTTTTTGTTAACTTATATATATTATACAGTTTTCGCAAAGAGCACACATAACAAATAATTACATATTGGTAACATGGGACTAACATTTGACACGATACAATAATAACTTTGCTTTAATGACACATCTTTATTTGAATTGTTCAATTATCACTAAAGCAAAGTTATTGTTGTATCGTGTCAAATGTTAGTCACGTGTTATCAATTTGTAATTATTTGTTATGTGTGCTTTTGGGAAAACTGTATAATATGTAAGTTAACAAAAATTATTCTGAGGAAGGTCAAGTGTGACCGAAACCTCAATAAATATATATAATAACCAAAACATATGTAGTTTAATTAATAAAATGGATTTTAACCCAAGAAAACTTATATATATATATATATATATATATATATATATATATATATATATATAATGTTACCCAATACTGTTTTCGTAATCAAAATTATTCATGTCCCATATTTTTTACACAAAATAAGACGAAAATAATTTTTACATGCAGAAAAAGTAAAACTTAAAATTGAGAAGACTCCCTTTATTTTGTATTTTACCCTGTTATTCAACGAGAATTTTTTTGCTAAACAGTTAAAAAACTCTTGTAATTTACTTTTACCATCAATAAAAAGAACTGGCATCGTTAACAACAAAATAAATCTGTTCAAAAACAGCGACAATTTAAAACCTCAGCTATAATAATAAATAAAAGTACACATAACATGTAATTAGTACGTAAAAAACGAATTGGAATAATAATCAACCTAGTAAGTAGGTAATTGACTGTTTCCAGTGGCTTATCTTATAGGGGACTTGTGGTAGCGGTTATTTTTTTCACTTTTTTAGGTCGACGTCGCAGTTTTTCCATAAATTTTCATAAATATCGCCAAATTAAGGGAAATTATCACCTTTAAATCACTTTTGTAATGAGTTAGTTTGTATCCTATTTCCTATAAGTATACAAAAGTTTTTACTAACGGCATATTTTTCTTTTTTCTTATAAGCGAATTTTTGTCAAAAAACATTAAAGTATTATTGTTTGCTTAATAAAGTTTAATAAAAATATTCGGGAAGGAGAATCTTTTGTAAGTTATTAACATGAAGGGAAAAATTAATATAAAATCTTATATTTCCTTGGATATTCTTGGTTCTGAGTAACAGTCCTCCAATTTCTACACATTGTCTTAATTAAATATTGATATTACTCCAAGGCTATAGAGTCCATTCGTGCTAAGATACTTCATATAATTCATTTAAATTGGTAATCTGGTCCTTCAGTGGTTTTTTACGGGACTTAGCACATGTTTACATAATGTGCAATTTCATAATGCAGCTAGATCTGTTTCGAAACCATTTTTTTTTCCTAAACAAACTGTATACTTGGGCTAAAGTTAATTACTCTGTTGATGCACATTTCTTCGAAATTACATGGTGTACCTTGACAATTTTCATTGTCAGACTTCATTATCCTTTTTTTTTCAGTCGTTTAGAATCAATATGATCCCTGGTTAACTTCAGTTTCATTGGCTATATATATATATATATATATATATATATATATATATATATATATATATATATATATATATATATATATATAATTCTTAACGGTCGTAAGGAGAATAAAATAACTTTCCCAAATACATAGACCGTGAAATTGTTTATTTTTAATAAAGAGAATACAACTAGGGTCTAAGACCGGATTAAGACACACTTAATATTTGAATATTAATTTAAAATCAAAAAGAAAAAAGGAACCATGTTGTTCGTTCGTTCTTGAGTGACGTCATTTAAAATGAAATATTGCAATATTAAAGGTTAGGATAATTGTCATCTGTCAGAATGTGTACAAATTTCATTGGCTTGTTAATTTTGTTTTTATAATTTTAGAGTGTTCAAAGCTGATTATGGAGTAGAAGGGCAGTTAGGCTAATATCTCAAGGAAAACTGATATCGTTATTGTTAATAACGCTTGTATCTGTAGGTAATGATTTTTCTAATAATAAGAGATATGAATAGATTTCGCTTGTTTTATATCTATTTTTTATTTATGCTGTTAGGTTCTTGTGAAATAACGGCCATTTCTAGGAAAAGCATCTTGGCATTTATCATCAACTGTGTAGCTAGGCACTCTCACTGGCCCATAATCCATAGTATGCAATTCTTTATTAGCATGCTCGGTGAGTGCACATCTCTCTGGATGTAGCAAACAATCACTCCTAAGTAATGTAATTCTATTTTTTATAGTTTGAGAAGTTTGGACGATACATATTTTATCACAGTGTGCACAATGAGTGTATAGAGCCTGTTGTTAACACCGATTTATTCGCAATTTTTATATTGTCTACTTGTATTATGTATTGTGAACTTAGTTATGTTTATAGGCATCACCTTTGTTACTGTTTTCCGGTTATTATTTGTCAAATTTATATCGTTATTGATGCCTATGTTGTGGTTTGTTTTATCACCATTGTTTGTTTCTGTTAATGATGACGACGTACTGAACAATAGTTTTGTTATTAATGTTGGAGGATAGGAATTATCTGTGAAAAGTTGTAAAAGGATGTTGAGGTTTTTTTAATGAAAAGATTCACTTTTATAGAATGTGTGTGATATGAGTTCTAGTTTAGGAATCTACCTGAACTGCATGGTTTTCTGTACCAGTCTATGCTGGTTATAGTCTCGGAAGAACGTATAATCTTGGTATCTAAGACCGGTACTGATTGATTTTTCATCTTCCGTTTCTATAGTGAACTGTATGAATGGGTCATAACTGTTAATGGTTTCGATTATCTTATGGATACCATCTTTAGGTAAGAATAATATTATATCATCGACATATTTTTGATGAAATGTAAATTAAAGGAAAGAACTGGTATGACTGTGTCCAGCAGGTCGTCCATCACATATGCAGCCAAAATAAGAGAAATAGAAGCACCCATAGGACAGCCAAAAGTTTATTTATAAAATTTACCATCGAAGGAGAAAAATGTGTTATTGAATAAAAAAGTAAGATGTTCCGTAAAGGATTTCTCATCAATATTACTGTGGTTGCTAATGCGGTTCCAGTTTTTTTGGATAGCTCTCAGACATACATCTAAATAAATAGGGACACCACATCCATACTAGGTATGACATAATTTTTAGGTGATACCATCTTATTAAAAATATTATTAACTTCAAAAGAACTTTTCATTCATTGTCGCAGTCGTAGGTTTTGTCAAGATATCAGTGATGAAAGATGCAATAAGCTCTGTAGGAGATCTAGAGGCTACTATTGGTCTGACTGATAGTGGCGGTTTATGGATTTTGGGTGAAGCATAAAACTTGGTTGATATGCCTTTATAGTTTGTTAGTTTCTTTTTAGTGGGTATATCTATCTGGTTAGTACTTGCCAATTTATTAACACATTCGTTATATTTTCTCTGTATGATTCTTAGACCGTAGTTTAATTCTTTTTATTAATGTATAACGTCATTTTTGTACAGGAAGAAAAGTATTTCAACTAAAATTAGTGTCCTTAAATTAGCTTTCTTTACCACGACACGCCACTGTTTCATTATTTTTTTCTGCGCACAACCGGATATACCCAGTATTAAGGATACATAACATATCAATGTATCTGGAATTTCATATTTTATATAAAATATTAGGCAAATAAATGGTGATACTGTTCTGCTTCCAAGAATATATAAAGTTTGTTTGGAGCCAAAATATTTCCCAGAAGGTTGTTTACAAATTTACGAGTAATAGTAATAAATAATAACTATATTATGTGTCACATTACAAAACATTCATAATTCTTGTATTTATATTCATTAGCTTGGCGTTTAGTTAACCACAGATTTGTATATGCTTTTTTTTTTTTGATTATTTTTTGTCTTTTGTGCCGGAACTAAGAAAATTCATGTCTAAGACATGAAAGCTTTTCGATTTTTAACAATAACATTCATTTAATGTCATCTCTTTTATATCGCAGCTATGCGTGGTCTGTATTATCTATTTGTTTCCTAACTAAAATTGAATTCAAAGCTTAAAATTACACTTTCGCTACAAGAATCGGAGAATGTTCCCATAAATTTGTTCCAAGATTTTTATTCTTTAGAGATATAAAGCCAGTTTTAAAATATATTTATTAAATACTGGAACTAATGAAACCAAAAGATATTTTAATAATGAGTATTCACAGGGTTTTAAATATTATATGGTTAGGGATTGAGAAAAGTTATTTTGGATTAAAACTTTTTTTTTCTTTTCAAACTAAATGCAAAATTTCTGGATATTCCCATGAAAATGGATCGTGTAAACTACTTGGTACGTTACGGACGTTATTCAGTTTCGTCGCAGGTTATATTTATTGCTTCAGTAAACAAAAAGTAATACATTCGGTAGTAATTTTATGTGAAATTAATTCACACCGGGAAGTATGGCTAGATTACGATTTTAATGCAATGAATTCTTTAAACAAATATTTATTTTAGTTTAAATAATGATTTACTTGTTCTAAGTTCTATTTTTAAAACTTTCAAATACCGACCGGACAAATAATATATCTCACAGCTTCCGCAAAAAGTATTTATAGTAAAAGTAGCCCTAGAATATTGCTAAAAATTATTTTCAAGTTCCTACGACGGTTATTAAGAGGCGTAAGAACTATGGTCAATTATTTATTTATTTAAATAAGTACTTAACAGATATTAAAAGAATCCAATTACAAAATACTTTCAGTAGTAATTTTCAAAATTATATGATAAAAAATGTACTATTCCTTTATAAAAGTCTGTGTTCGCTTTAAAAGCACTAAAACAGTCCATAAACAAATGACATTCAGATTGCCCTGTTTTATGTAAGCTACAAGTTCTATATAAGGGTGAATTAAAAGCCATATTGGAATTAACACGGGATAAATAAATTTGGATTTCTCCAATATCTCCCTATTTTCAGTAAAACCTCTTAATAATTTAAATAAATATAGCAAATCTGCAATTTTTCTTCTTTTTCTAATGTGTTCACATTATATTTTTGTTGCAAGAATTCCTTCGAAATGCTTCCTTAAAATACATATAGCTTAACACTTTGTTTTGTACTTTTTCAATGCTATATTTATGGCACTGATAATTTGGACTCTATACCTGACTACCATACTCTAAAATGCTGCGAACAAATGTCTCAATCTTTACACACTGATAGATGTTGAAGTCTTTAGCGCTTCTAATAATAAAGCGGTAAGTCTGAGACACCCTTCTACAGATAGATTCTGTATGCGGTTTAAATGGCAACTGCTCATCAAAAGTGATCCCCAAATCCTTAATATCGCTGACTTTGTGTAGTAGTTGTGTTTCGCATGTTGTACACATAATAATTTCCTGATGTATGATAGTACTAAACATTTGTCTCTGTTAAAATGAAGCTTATTTTTTATTGGTCAATTAACTAATTTGTTTATATCAGATTGAAGTAAAATACAATCCTTCAAAGAAATTACAACTCTGTAAAGCTTTAAATCGTCAGCAAATAGTTTAATTTTTGAGTCATTTGCATCAAATGTGACAGTGATATCGTTGATAAATATAAGAAAAAGCAGCGGACTGAGGTTGGAACCTTGAGGAATTTCTAATAATGGTACAAATGAGCGAGAGGTATGACTCCTAAGAAAAACACATAGCTCTCTATTAATTAAATAAAACATCATTAGCTCTAATAAATTTAGATAGACTCCATATTGCAATTCCAACATCTGCAACAGTATAGAATGGAACACTACATCAAAGGCCTTGGTAAAGTCAGTGTAGATAATATTCACCTGACCGTGTTTGTCCAAGGCTCCCGATATGATGTTCACCACACATAATAAGTTACCCACGCATGACCTTCTCCTCATGAACGCATGCTGATCGGATGAGAGAGCGAATTGTATATTGATTTAAACAAAATCGACTCAAATAATATCTTGGCCATTGCCAGGAAAAAGGATTTATTTTCCTTAATTTGTCCAATGACAGTCGTATTGACAATGTTTGCTTCTTAGTCTTGAGGAAATCTGATTTTTGTTTCACCTTTGGTACTCTTTCCTTTAAAATAAAGAGGTGGGCAACGTTAAACTTTTTTCAGTCACCTCCTATCGATTAAGCTACACTGCTAAGTTGAGACAGTGCTATATTCAAGTGCTAAATGCTCATTTTCATTCAGTACAATGGATTTACCTGAAGAAAGAAAGTACTTTAATCATTTTGATTAGGAAATTTGTTATGTGCTTTAATATAATTAATACGTGCGTTTATTTGTTGTCAAAAATCATGTCCCTTTTTCATAAAATATTGTTTTATTTAATGAAAAAGTTAAAAATCTTGCATAATGCAGTTATAACATTTATATCATCTAGTAGTGAATGAAATCATGAATCGATTCGTGTAAATATATAAACGAATTTTATGATAAAAAATCAACGCGGAATGGAGGTGTGTTTTTCGACGAAATTATTTAATCCTTAATATTAAAAGATGTTAAAATATAACAATTGTGCTATTATAACTTTTCTACGTTATGAATTATGGAATGTTTAATTCAAATTTAGTTTAAAGAGCCTCACAGACTTAGAACAAATTTTTGTTTCAATTATCACTGTTCTAATTTCAATTTAAGTTTATTATGGCTTATTCTATTAATTTACCTTATTTTTGCAAATACTCACGTTATGAGCAAACACAATATCCCTTTTTTTAAGTATCTCCCACCAATTCTTTGAATAAAAACATACCATTTGTCGGTTTGCATTTTTTTTTATTTTATTACAGGTCCCCGTAGTTCTACTTACTTGTCAATTCCTTTCACAGCTCGGTCATTTTATTTTCCTGAATTTGGGCTACACTACACAGTACGATTTTATTATATATTCGATTATCACTGCTTGACCCCTGTTTATGTTGTTTTTCTTGAGATTTATTAGACTGAGGGTGGTTGTATTTTTTCTAGTGTTATTAAATTTGCTGTGGCCTACTTTCAGTTAAATCTTGGTTTTCTTGCCTACCATTCGAATGTAATTCTTCCTTTTATCCTTTCGTGTGACTGTTTTCTTGAAATTTATTTGATCAGTTCCATAGATTTTGCTGTGTTTGCTGTCACTGTCGAATTTGCATTGAAAAAGAAATTTGGACAGGAAACTTATCGTTTATTATGCTAATGTATTATTATCCAAGGTATAACTGATGGGTAACTTGTTTAATTTTTAAGCCGAAAATGTTATTGATTAATACATTGGCTTATTTAAAAATTTAGTTTAGCCCACTGTTATTACCCAGAGTCATTTTTGAACTGTTTGAAATTCTGAACGCGCTCGAAGAAAATAGCGTTTTGCGCACGCATACCTCTTTGATATGAAAAAGTACGAGGCCGTTTGCCCTTACTTTTACTTTCCTTTTTGAAATAACTAAACAAGCTGTAATTTTTACATCTTAATTTGTTTAGTTCATCCATTGAGATTTTGAGGCGTAAAATAGTTTAAATTTTTCCAGTAATTTAGTTTAATCGTCTAGTTTCCTTCTTTTTTACCTGTTTATTGAGTTATTTTTACTGAAATAAACCTAGAGATGGGAATATGAGCATTTCTGTACGTTTCAATGAAGGAATTTTTTATCACGTTTTCTTTTTTAGGCGTATTTTTGTGTTTCCCTTTCGGTAAAAACCTGCAGTTGTCAGTTAATAAGCGCCGATGTTTATAACTAGTACCTACTTACCAATACACAGTTGAGCAGTATTGCAACCAATTAATTTTGTAAATTAAGTTTATTCCTCTTCTTTTGTAAGGCGTTGCGCAATGTTTTACCCTATCATCATGGAATATACGGAGTTTGCATTATGTTTGTATGTACTAGTGTTTGTAACGTATTAAATTTTATTTGGTGCTTTATTTTTTTAAATATAACATATCATTTTAGGAGCCGCGAAAATATATGAGCACAAGTTTTTGTTTTAACTAAGTAATTTTGACATAGTTTAGCAAAATTATCGCGTCCTAAAATTTGTAAGTTTAAATATTTTACAATTTTTAATATAGGTTCCATTTTGACAGCCTCAAAGATATTTGAAGACAATTTATTGTTTTAATTATACTGTTCTCCCTTTTTTTCAAAATATATGTGTGGTTAAATTCGCAATTTTGAATAATTTAAAATTTTAGCTTCAAATAAATACTGAGCATGATGAACAGTCTTTCATCCTAACATAAAGAATAGATCTATATAAATCCCCATAAGTCTTTCTCCTGCTCTGTAATGCGCAACTGCGAGAAGGAGAAAGAAGCGCTATTGGTGTCTTCAAAATATCTGTGACCAATAAAAAATGCTTTAGGGTATTTGAAATTGTTTTAACAGCATAGATTTTCTAAACAAAATATTAAGTTATAATGATGTTTATCTTTAAATCATGCTTTAAATATAAAAACGGACTTTTATTGAAAGTTTATTTTATCGTAGATTACGAAAAATAATCTCTATTTTAGGACAAATATATAAATATGTTTGAAGTCGTTCAGAATAGCCAAAAAAATTAAACTATTTAATGTCTGCGCATAGAGGAGTTTGGGAACTAGAGGATGAACTTTAATATTGTTTCATATTGTTGGGATCATATTCCACTCGGTGCTTTTATGAATCATCATCGGTATTTATTTTATATGTATATGGGCAATACCAATCATAGTGTGACATGCTTTTTTATTTGGCCATCCGGTACAGTATTATTTTGTAAGCTTTTTGTAAATCTGTTTAATTTTTTTTATAACTTTTAATATTGTAATGGAAACTGCAGGCCATTTATCAACCCACTATTTATTTAGGATTCTGCGACATTCACCTTTTTATCCCATCTTTCTTCCCCCGCAGACACTGTTATTTTTTACTGGCCCAACACAAAAAGCTGAAAGTAATTAAAACATTTTCAGGTAGCGTTGTATCCAACCCTGACACCTTATTTAGTATCTCATTAATAATCATTTGTAAAGTCCAAATTTTGTTTTGCAAAAGTATAACGAATAATTTACATGAGAACAAAAGGAAATGTACAATAATATTGTTTTGTCAATTATTACTTTGAGATCATCGCCTTTTTTAATAAGCGTCGTTTATCATTATATGGATCATTAGCAAACATCGTAAAAAAATAAAAATAATTGGGTTGTTAAGCCAATTTATTAATTCCCCAATTCCTGTTGTTATCTTAACCTACATTTTGACTACCACAGTAGGAAACTAGAATTTATGTTGCTTTTACCGAGCGGTAGAAAAATAGAAAACAAATTTAATTGATGTATGTATACGTTGACAGATAAAACCATTTCAAGGTTATAATACTTAAAGTTTAGATTTTGTTTTTTAAGAAATGGAATTGTATGATTATATATTTTTAAACATTTCTTAATAGTGTGTAGAGGACACAGGAGACACAACAGTGTTGCTTAAATCCTATACATACATAATACAGACAGTACAATAGGTCCTGGATTTATGCAAATGAAAAAATACTGGAGACCTGTTTACCCTTGGAACATGAAAATGAACTCTTGCTAGCAGATCAGATGTCAATCTTCTTATTAATCAGTCTATACAAAAAGACAATACAGTTTCTATGCTTCTCTAAAGTAGTAAAATTAAATCTTGCCAAAAGGCTTTCGCGAGAAGTAGTAGGCTGTGAATAGTACTAATCTGTTTTATAGCTCGTAATTTTTTAGAATGTATATGGTAATGCGGATGCCAGATAGTTGAGGCATATTCTAACTTGGTTTATACAAGAGAATAATATAATGTTCTTATGACCTGGACCGACCGAAACTCTTGATTATTATGTAGCATGAGAGTTTTACTTCTAGAGAACGACACAACATTACACTTCACTATGTTTAGGGACAGTTTGTTTTTTAGACACCAAGCATAATGTTCAAGCAATCGTCAGGGCTCCGTATGTTCTGGGAAATCTTTAAATCGTCTGCATAATAACCGGCTAATATTCAACCCACAAGTAACATCCTTAATAAAAACACTATAAAATCAGGGTCTTAGAATGTACCCTTGAAAAACACCCGACATAACTACAAAATTATTCGATTTATGATTGCGGTACTCAAAAAACTGAGACAGATTGCGCAGTAGTGAAAAGATTTATCATTATTGTTAGAGAGTATCTTACTCAAAATCATTTCATGGATTTTCTCCATGCCTTCGGAGGAAATCAAATTTACTGAACTTCTTAAACGATATTTATCATTTATGGCAATGTTGCCACTACAGGAGCAAATGTTCCATGAATTTCATTCAACTCGACTTTGATCTCTTTCGGTGTTTAATCTTCTAAATAGAAATGTTTAATTACCGCACGAACTCATGTTTTTCCGTTATTCTGAATAAATAGAAGTTTGTGGATGAAAATTTAATACCAGTATAGTGAGAGATGACGCAAACCGTTTTCGAACAAACGAGTGCCATCTCCTGGATTTTCTAACTACTTATTGAACGACCCTCGTGTAAAAACAACAGCTTTAAACGTTTTGATGTTTTATTGCTTAAGATAAGAACAAAGCTATTTTTACAATTATGTAAACACTTAACGCGTGTGTTTTTTTAATGACCAGACAAGTTTAATTTTTTTTATAAATCCATGTTCTGTCGTAGTATTGACGTTGTCTTTAAATTTTTTTTTTTTCAATTGTTTTATTTACATTGAAGTTTAAAGGTTCTTATGCTAATAGAAAATCAGTATATTTTATAGTATTAAACGACGTAACTACAAAAAACCTTTTATTACACTAAAATTTACAAAAATTTCGTTGCCTCGGAAACTAAAGGCCGCTACATACTACATCCTAAAATACCTACCTCTGTATATAAATTATTTAATTTCTTAACATGTTTAAGTAGGTCGGAAAACTTGTACAAAACCGATTTTTATAATATCAAAAACAAAAACAATTTATAGGGAAAATGATAAAATAAAAAAAAATCTATAAAATTTTTATCATATTTTATTAATACTAAAAATCCTAAAGTTTTAATACAAAATAGGTGCTAGTCTATAATTATCTCCTGTCTAAAAGATTCTCGGAACCGTTTTGTAAATTATTTAATTGCACAATTCCTCACGCAATCGTTTGTCACAGTGCAACTTGTTTTCTAATTATATTTAATTATGTATGACATGCTTTACAGTGGCAAAATTTTTTGTATTTGCGCACCAGAATGTTAAATGGCATTTGTTAATACTCTTAGTTTTTAGATCTAATTAAGTTCTTAATTAGCTAGGTAGAAAAGTTTTTTGTTTTTTAATCTTTCCCTTAGCGAATGAAGTTAATATGTCCTAATCAGTTATTACTTATTTGGAATAGTGGAAATGTCAAACTAACTTGCCGGTCTTTTCAAGCTAATCAAAAGTGTTTAGGAAAAAGCTACACGACGGTAGCCCGTCTTGGAATGAGCGTGTTGACTTTTTTTTTTTTTAGAGGAGGGGAAATCTTGCATAGACACCTACACGAAGTGTGCAGGTAGTGCCGGATTCCTACCGGCTAAAACCCCCCCTGGACTTAAGGTCCCCACGATCTCCTTCTGTTTGCTGTAGTGAGGCTATAACCTACAGAAGTGCACTGTGAGTGTCCCATTGGTTTCCGGGCCGAAGCCTTATAAACCTCCGGTCATCACTCATTGGTGTTTCCGCTCCAGGTGCCGTTGCACCTATTGCTTCTCACCGCCTTACATTTCGCATTCAATGTAAGGTAGATCTTGCTCCCATTCGCTTATCTTTTTCTCATTACCTGAAATATTAATCTGACTTGGGCTTCATGCTCCCTTCTTCTTCGGTGCTATCCTTGGGATTCCTCCACGGGATCCGCTTACCGTTCGGTCTTGCTTCTTCCTTTTCTTCGGAGTTCTTTCGTCACTCTTTTACTTCTTCCTCTTCTTTCTTCTCTTCTCTCTTCTACCTGATATTCTGGATTCTTCCTAGATTCTTTACCTAGAGTTGCATTCTTGGTCTTTTATGTTTTCTTGCGGCCACTTCTGGGTCGTAATCCACTGCTTGTCTTATCGGCTCTTCGGCTTTTTGAACGACTTTTGCAGCTTTTAGTCTTAGGACTTCCCGTAAAGGGGTCCATCTCATTTCTCTTTTTATCTGTTCGTTCCTGACGAACCACGGGGCGTTTAAGGCCCTTCTTAATACTATATTCTCCTAGGCTTCCAGCCTTTTAATGTGTGATTCTGCAGCATAACCCCATGCTGCAGATCCGTAGGTTAATACTGGCATAAGCACTGTTTTTATTATCGTGAGTTTATTTCTCAAACCCATTTTGCTTCTTCTATTCAGCAGCGGGTAGAGTTGTCTTCTCGTCATTTTAAATTTCTTTATTGCGGCAGTGGTGTGCTTTTCCCAGAACAATCCTCTGTCCAATATCACTCCAAGATATTTGGCTTCATTAGTCCACTCGACTTGTTCGTCATCTATATCTATCATCTCGCCAGATAGTCTCCTTCTCTTCGTCAGGATGAGCGTGTTGGTCCTCTGTCTGCCTTTTTATAGTTTGGCGACTGCGCAGGTTATACCTTGGTTCTGTCTGGTTGGTTTCATCGCTTCCCTGGGCATGGCTGTCCTGTTTCTTTGGTGTGTTGTTTTTGACTGGATTTTCATTAGGGTTTTGCATGTATTTGAGATGTTTTGTGCATCATCTCTCTTGTTAAAGTTTTTAGTGTTTTCTATTTCGAGAACTTCTGTAATGATGCGCGTTCTATAGTGATTTATGGGCGTGATCTGTTTGGTTTCCTGAAAATTTATAGTGCGTCCTGTTTCCTGATAATGTTGGAATAAAGCTGATGTAGTTTGCTTATTCTTTGTGCTATTTTTATGTTTTCTGGACTCTGGTAGAGATTCTTCTGTTTGTTCGGCCGATGTATTCTTTTTCACAGTCTTTTGATGTGATGCTGGTTTTTCAATTGTATTTTGTCTTTGGGATTGTCTAATAGTTTGTGTATTGTTGCTTTTGGCTTGTAAACTGTGCATATGTCATGCTTCCACAGAGTTCTTCCAATTACGTCTGTTACACCTTTTATGTATAGCAGCGTGGTTTTTGGTTTGGATTTGCCATCTTCTTCTTTTTTCCCTGCTATTGCATTTATTTTCTGTTTTTGGCCTATTCTTTATTGTGTTCTTTGTAGTTGTTCTGTTTTAGAGTTGTTGTGATATTGTTGAGTTCCTCTTGGCGGTTCGTGGGTTTGGTTAGTCGCAAGGATGTGGAGATCAGTGTATTGGCGACGGATTGTAACTGTGGTGGATGGTGGTGAGCTTCGGCGTTTAGATGTCTGTTTGTATGTGTGGATTTTCTGGTGATTAGAAGGTCAATAAATGGTAGGTGCTTGTTGACTTCGACCTCCAATGTGAACTGTATGCGGTGATGAATGCTGTTTATTTGCTCTAAAAATATAGTTAGGTTGAATCTTCCATGTGGCCATATGATGAAGATGTCATCAAAACCAAAACAAAATCATCCCTCTGGAAACGTTACGTGTAAGAATAGCTGTGAAAACAAGCTTTGCTAAGAAACCAGACCAAAAATTGAAAGACCAGACAAAACTGATAAATTGGGACTTACAACCAGGCAGTTCTGAGCAGCTCTAATAACAAGTTTTATTGATTATTTTCGGTTTCTGCGCATCTCTTATATAGTTTTCAAGTCCTGAAATTCGATGATGTTACCAATAATTCTTTACTCGTTAATTACTGTGTTTATTTATGAGTTTTGTTAAAACTTTTAGGTTTATTAGTTGTAAATGCCTAGGTACTTTTATAATTATTTGATTATTATTCTTAAATTTATGTTATTGCATTGTTTATTTTATGATTGGATGCTTATAATCAATATATATATATATATATATATATATATATATATATATATATATATATATATATATGTTCGATCACACGCTATAATGGATTATGTGCATTAGGTGAGCGCCTGTAAGTAGACTTCCACTTTCCTTCATACGCGGCGGCGCGTACGTTATAATTGATGAAGCGCTATGTGTTTATAGCGCTAGGGGGTAATAAAAACCTTATATTTTCGCATTGCGATTAATCCCAGCTTGTATTTTTTGACTTCAACTATGAATGGCTGGGCTCAGAATATGAAAATATTTATTTAATCAAGAGTTATTCATATTTAAAAGTGACAAAATATGTTCGGACGGAAGAAATCATATTAGACGCTTTTTTCTTAGAATCGACTGATTTTACAAAAAAAAAACATTTTTTAATCATTGAGAATTACTTGATCATTTTTCGAGAATCCACCCTCGCTATTAATAGAGCCATATTTTTTTATCGGCTTCGAGAACCCACTGGGCTCCTTGACCAATAATAGGCTGATCCGTTTCTTTATTATGATCCTGTATAAAGCTTTATTTGGTACATTATTAAATTTAGCTCCCCCCAATGAAATAAATAAAAATCCATAAACGAGACACCGCATTGTACTACATGCTCGGTGGAATAATAATCTTGCTATTGTTTACCTAAAAGAAAGACAAGAATGAAAATAAGAGAAATCGTTAAGGTTGATCGTTTCTATTGAGAAGTTACATTTTTAAAAAATAGCTTATAGTTATCTCTACTACTTCGACTAATTACCGCAATTTTTGTTACCTTTGCGAATTCCTCGCCTCTCGACCTATATTAATTGCGAGCGCAATTTTTTCATTTTACGAGTTGCCTAGAATACCCAAATCCAAAAGTACCTTAAAAATACATACAAACAAACAATGACACCCACATTTTCAGAAAGCGGTACCCATGAGTAAACAAACAAGTACCTTATAAGGTTAGGTTATTAATTTTTTCATGCAGCTGGCAGGTCGTGCATCAAAAAGAAAAATTACGGTATATTTTATGGTGTTAAATGTTTACAATGTTTGCTACAGTTTAACAATCTGCAATTAAAATTGCAAGATTTCAAAACAGTTCAGGAAATTTTGTGATTCTAGTTTAATGTTTTTGAATTTTTCTGTGAATTTTTTCAATTTCAGGATACTAAACTATTTTTTGTTATTAACTGATACATTCAAAATTGAAAGCATGTAATGCCAGCATAAAAGCTGAAATTAGTCGCAATTTTAGAATTTGATTGTTTACATTATGTTAGTAGAGAGAATGACCCTCAGGATATTATATAAACAGTTTTGTCGACATAATGTAATAAACCTTGTTATTGCTTTGAAACGGTTGTCGTTTTAGTGGTACAAATTACATAACATTTTTAGTTTTCTTGATGGGCTCTTCAAGACCTGAAGCACGTGTATTTTTTAAAAATTATTAAATTGAAGCACTTTGTTGTAGCTTTTAGTACACAATTTGTGTTTGATATTTTTTTTATACATACATATACAGTGCGTTCAAAAAGCATGCTAATATATATATTATATATGTTATGTCGGATATTCTCATGGGTGTGATGTGTAATCGAAGGTTTTCGGGCATCCCGTGTATGTCTTGAGTCTCTCTCAGGACTGTAAGGCAGCTGACGTTTCGGTGCAATCTCATGTATGGCGTCTACGAGCGAACGCTCGTAGACGCCATACAGTGAGCTTTGAAAATGGTGAATGAGATTACACCGAAACGTCAGCTGCCTTACAGTCCTGAGAGAGACTCAAGACATACACGGGATGCCCGAAAACCTTCGATTACATATATATATATATATATATATATATATATATATATATATATATATATATATATATATATACATACATACATATATACATATATACATATATACATATATACATATATACATATATACATATATACATATATACATATATACATATATATATATATATATATATATATATATATATATATATATATATATATACATATATATATATATATATATATATATATATATATATATATATATACATACAGTGTGACCACTAAAGTCCGCATCATATTGTATTTTTTTTATTAATATCTTTATTCGAAATTTGACAATTCCTGCTTCGATCGAAATGAAAGTTAACCAAAAAAATAGTAGTTATGTGTTTAGCATTATCTGTCAAATTTTAATTTTTTTTCAAAATTGGGATTATATCTCAAAATATCGAAAAAGTTATTAGAAAAAGTTTTTCTAAAGCAATTTTTAGTCCATATGGATTTAAGCTGTATAAGATAATTTAGATTTTTTGCCAATTTTTTTGTAAATTACACCATTGTTGCAAAATAAGACTCAACGCAACTTACATAAAACTTCTTAGTTTTGACAATACTTCATTCCAGACATATTTTGTTTAAAGTGGCGCCATATTCAATATGTGTTTTTCTACAAAATCTACTTTAGACACAAACTACGTTTTCAAAAATAGTTATTTTATGAAGTTACCTTATGCAGGGTCAAAAACAAATAAACTTTGCAACACATGTGACCAAATTTTAATAACCCTATTTGAATCTTGTAGAAAACACACATTTAATATGGCGCTACTTTAAACAAAATATGTCTGGGATGAAGCATTGTCGAAACTAAGAAGTTTTATGTAGGTTGCGTTAAGTCTTATTTTGCAACAGTGGTGCAATTTACAAGAAATGGGCAAAAAATCTAAATTATCTTATACAGCTGAATTTTTCCATATGGGGTAAAAATTGCATTTAGAAAAACTGTTTCTAATAACTTTTTTCGATTTTTTGAGATATAACCCCACTTTTGCATTTTTTTTTGGAATTTTTTTTATAATTTGACAGATAATATTAATCACGTGACTTTTTTTTTCGGGTAATTTTCATGTCGATCGAAGCAGAAATTGATGCCAAAATCAAATTTCGAATAAAGCACTAAAATATACAATTAAAACCAATTATCGTTTTTCCCACGCACACTGATTCCCACTTTTCGGCAATTACGTAGTTTCGCAGAACAAATACTGGGTTGTATCGATATTTCTCATGTAATTACTTTGTTGAAGAAGTAATTAACCAAAATTTGTATTTAGCAAATATGGGGGATGCGGAAAAATAATTTGTTTTGGATGTATTTGTAAGTGTTCCGCAGATTCATTGTCATAATTACGTCGAGAAATACGTCATCAAAAGTTAGATATCAGACGTTTCTGAAACAACACAAATACATTATAATCTAGGCCAATTAATAGAGAAAAAAAAGAGTGATTCTGTGACAAAAACAGCATCCAGGTTCTGACTATGTCATCACACTAAAAGCAATCCGTAAAGATATTTTGTTATGCTTTCCACTCTCTACGATGATCCGTTAGTTTGCTACGAACAAAACCGAAAAATTGCTTTTTTTTTCGTTTATAAAATCAAAACTAATGAAGCATGCTCCATGATGTAAACAGATGAATTGTAGAGAATAAAAATACCAACAAAATAAGCATTGGATCGTTTCAATCTGATCATTAGCAATGGAGAAAAACAAAAAAATCCGAAAAATTCAGCGTTTTTTCAAAAATTTACACCTCCGGTATTTTTCAAGTTGTAGCGCTGGCGCTTCGCGAAATAATAGTAATTTATATGTACACTATGTGTGCCAAACCCACAAATAGTCGGTTCATTAGTTTTTGCACAATTTAATTTGAAATTTTTAATGCATTATCTTTCAGCGCGTCTAAATGCGTCGTGGGTGGTCCTGTTTTAATTCTGTAAAAAGATTTTGAAAGTAGTAGTATCTTTCTTTTTGCATTGTGTGTGAAATACGTGAAAAATGTTGGCAATTATGTTCGAAAACGGCCGAGCTTATCAAGATAGCCGAGTAGTGGGATTAGTGTGGCTGATGAAGCAACTTCTGAAGAATTCGCGGAAGCCGTTTTCGGTCATGTTTGCTAGCATTTTTCACGTATTCCACAGACTTGTTGATACAAAATTAAAATATGTGCTTGTTGAACGATACTTCTACTTTCAAAAATATTTTTACAAAATTAAAGTCTGACTTTCTATGATGCATCTAGGCTCGCTGACGCACTAAAAATTTCAAATTAAAGTTGTGCAAAAACTAATAAACCGACAGCTCCTGGTTTTGGCACGTATAAAACACATATAAATTACTGTTATTTCGTGAACGCACTATAACTTGAAAAATGACGGCGATATGAATTTTTGAAAAAACGTTGATTTTTCCTGGTTTTCTCTGTTACTATTGTGATGTTCAAGAGCTCGTTTTATTGATATTTTAATTCCCTACAATTCATCGAGATTTCTTCATTGGTTCTGATTTTAAAAGCATATTAATTCTTTATAAGAATTAATGGATTATAGTGGGGAATGAAAGACATAACAAAATTTCACTACGAATTATTTTTAGTGTGTTCTGATCAGCCTGTGTTTTATACATTTATTTTTCCGCTGTCCATATATTTGATAGTCTTAGTTAATAATTGTAAAATTAGCTAATCTATAATTTCAATTTTCAAACTTTCGATCATTTCAAGTATTTTCTCCTATCATTTACATACAATATATGTTATAAGAATGCTAAATAATGTTACATTTTCCTAACGGATCACAAAATGAAAACTTATCAAAAGTATAGGCACGTAATGAACGAAAAAGTTATAGATTAGCGCAATTTTTAAAATCGCATGACGACTGGTAATTTGCCACCATATAGACCAACCGACACACAGCTCTGTTTTGTATTCCCGTTGCGCACATAAACGTTCAAAAGATTGTATAAATATATCCTTATAAGGCTTAACTAATGTTTTGTCAACATTGTTTATGGGCTTAAAGCATTATGGTGTAACGCGGTCATATTTAGAACTTAATGACAATGGGTCATTCTGCCTAATGTGGTAGAATAGACACGCTTTTTGACAAGTCAGTTTTTTAATGGTTTAAATGAATATTTAAGTACACTATATTTATACATACGTGCGTAACCATTCACTAATATATGGTGTTTTAAAACATAGTATAACTCTTATTTAGATAAATGATGTTTTAAATTGTTTAAAAAAATGAAATGAAGTTTGGTAATTATTTCGATTAGTAAATTTTAGGAAAAAGACATTTTTTTTGGAAAAAATTCTACACTCATCCCCGTATTTCGAAGTCGTAGAACACGATTCTGGCCTTGGTTTTCCACTATTTTTCCTCACTTTCCCGGAAAACTGAAAACCACGTTTCACTTCAGAAGCTACTTTTATTTCTGAAGAAAACACCGAACTTTTCTATTTATTTTGGATGGTATGGTAATATATTTCAACTATTTTTGCACAACTTTTAGCAAACAAATTTAGAAAAATTTTTATTTTCAACAAAAAAGCAAAAATAGGTCTAGTAAACGTCATCGACCATTTAGACTACTGAAAACGACAAATATTCGTTGCTACGTTGCCTATTGCAAAGTACTTTTGTGGTATAAACTATAAAATTTGTCAATCTCTGTCAGCAATATGGTTTAATTTTCTTAATGTATTAAAAAGGCTAAAATTAATCTTAATCATCTAAAATTTTTAGTTAGTTAAGGACATTTTAGGTTTAGCTTGGTTTTAGTTAGTTTGGAACTGAAACTAACCTAAACTGACCTAGATTTATTAATTAAAAAATGTTATTGACCAACAGAGACCATGTGGAGGTGGGACAATTTAAAAATATAGTAAAAAAATATACGAAAAAAAAGTGATATTGTTCAGTAGTAAATATTTGTTTTTGTTTGTTATTCCAGAAATATGTATAGTATACCAAAAGAATACTTTATAATAAACCATCGTCCGTTCTTGTTAGATAAATTAGAAGATTAAACTCTTCTTGCAAAATTCTAACCCTTTAATTCACTAACATGATTTAACTTTAAACCGTTCTAAATTGAGAATATAATAAGTCAGTTGACAAGATAATACATCAAGCAAGTTTTAAACACTAAAAATACAAGCATAAAAAATCATTTTCTTTTGTTACTGAATCGGCATATCTCTATCTCTCTCTCTTTTTCTCTCTCTCTCTCTCTCTCTCTCTCTCTCTCTTTTCTTGATCGCCTGATTGAATATTGGCAAATATTTGATGGTTTGGTATTCGGCTGTTAAAAAATCTCTCCATGTAAACCCTAACACGTCGACGCCCATTTCCTTCACAAAACCCATTCACCAGAAGCATGTTAACCTTCTTGGAGTGCATGTTATTGTCCATGTTTAATAGTAAAATAGGCTTAGAAATTTAGAATGTAGATCTTACTTTAATCCACTTCTTAGACAGTGATGGCAATTTGTCAATAGTCAAATTATTAAATCCACAATAACAAAGTCACTCGAAAAATTATTGTTACAGGAATTTTTTATTATTGCAATTAATTGGTGTATGCATGTAATTGAAGATATTTTTTTCGTAGCGAAATCGCTAATCCAATGAAAATTTTTCAAGAGGTAAAAAAGGTTCCCAATACATGTATGTGCGTAGAGTTGGAGGTCTGTACACTGCGACTTGATAGATCTATTGTGCCTCCCTACTGCTGCCCAGTCGTAAGAGTTACCTTATCGGCTAGAGTAGGTCCTCCAGTCCTATTTCCGTCAGGAATCTCAGGATGTTGGACGGCTTCAAGCTGGGTAGTTTCCCTTCTTCCATTTGGTGTGCTCCCAAGAACCGCGTCCTAGGGTTTTCTATGAATAGAGGTTTCGTTCTCCTCCTCACAGAATGTGCACCCTTCTCTTTCTACCAGTCCGAGTTTCTTGAGGTGTCCCTTGAGGTGGCAATGTCCCATCAGGACCTCTGTAAGAACTCTGAGCTGGTTTTTACTCAAGCTACTAGGTTGTCATAAGGTTGATGACATAAAAAATCAGAAGCTATATTTTCACGTAATGTCACTTTAATAACACTTACACTTCTTTATAGTAGGTCGCTATACCACTACAAAATGTCATATTATAGTATTAGACCACACACCAAAAATCATTAACTTCATTTACCCGTTTTAAAGAAATTTGGGAAAAATCTATATTTTCTTAAAATTTTGACGTCTTCTACCGCGTAAACGAAGCAATATCGGATATAACTAAGTTGGCTTAAATCGACATATTTTGAAGCCGAGAGTGTGTCATCACACGTTGTATACATATTTTCCAGACAATCTGTATATATATTTTTATGTATTTCTTTTAGCACGTGTATATATTTTGGGGGGACCGTTGCCCAAATGAATTTTGCCTGGATCCGCGCTTGATTGTATGCGAGTTAGTCAGCATTCTTACTATGCCAAATTTTAGTTTCATCATTCGGTTCAGAGAAATTCGACTGCGACAGACAAATGGATGGACCAGCGAGTGAGATAAGAAAATCTAAAATTATAATAATTGCCAGATAGGGCCAATCTTTTTTATAATAGTAGAATAAAAAAAGCAACTTATTATCGTCTTATATAAAAGGAATCAATCATGTCTAGAAATAAAAATGTAACATCTCAGCTGTCAGCCTTTTAAATACTGTCT
The DNA here is from genome assembly GCA_034092305.1 of Diaprepes abbreviatus. Taxonomy (NCBI): domain Eukaryota; kingdom Metazoa; phylum Arthropoda; class Insecta; order Coleoptera; family Curculionidae; genus Diaprepes; species Diaprepes abbreviatus. The sequence goes on from JASJET010000031.1 coordinate 17,626,027, forward strand.
GTTTGCATTCTTTATTGACTTTTGATATCAAAAACATACTGTGTACAGGTTAAATATTTTTTTTAGATAATACAAGAACATATACGTTAACTACACTTTCCTAATCTTTATTTATTTTGTACAGAGATAGATTATTATATAGATTAATTAGAAAATGCAAAGAATGCAATTAAGCGACCTTGAACGAATTTATATACAAGTACACTGAAAGGTAGAGACTTTTTCTAATTTTCTTCTCAGGTAAAATTCTCTTGTGACGTTATTTCTTAGACAAAAAAGGAATGTTACGCATGTCGTCCTGGATAACAAAACCATATAGACATTTCTTTCTAATGATACATCCGACACTTATAAATGAATACCACCTAATGGGGGTTTATTGTGTTATATTGGCCCTTTCTTATGTTGTATACTTTGTTGATTTCTTTCAAATAGTACTACAGCTGGATTTCTTAATAAGAACATTTATATTTTCTTCGCTTGGCTTATATTATTGTGTTCATAGAAAAGTTGAGAACCTCGAATCAAGTTAGTTGTCTGTCATGAACTCCACAAATGGTAAGGAACATAAATCAGAATTATTTATAAGTGAAAACCTTATGTTGATAAAATATTTGATAAACATAGCCATTTTTGATGAAATTGCGTAAATTTTTAAACTGATTTATTTTGATTATTATATTTCATATCATTCTTCATCTGAGTGGAAATTGTGACCGAGAAAAGAGCTCGTATACTGTACTATTTTACACGTGCTGTCCACTCTGCTTTACCGACTATTATTTTTAATTTTCTACTTTCATTATTCCATAATGTTTTCATTATGTTAGTAACGATATAGTATAGAGAGGCAACGATTGGATGAAGTAAGTTTATTCATTTTAGTAAAATTTACCAAGAAGCTATGGTTGATTTGTATGCACATTTTAAAGATATTTGGTACTCTGCAGGGTATACCAAAAAACCAGAACCGCATAAAGTTGCATTTTTTTTAAAAAATATAAATCATTTTTGGATTTAACGTATAGTTTTGAAACTTTTTTATTAAGGGTTTCATATAACTTAAATTTATAATTTTTGAGATAAGTGTGTTTAAGAAAAATTTGAGTTTTTACGGTTTTTTCTTTCTGCTGAATTCATCTTTTATGCTTATAATAGCCATGGAAAACAAAAACTATGTAAATAAATAGATAGATAGATAGATAAGTCTTTATTTACTCCAATAAGTATTACTTACAAAAAAAAACCATAAGAGCATGGAACAATGTCAAAAAATATCATTACTGTAATAAACATTACAATAAAAATTATAGTTCATTCTCAGCTGTAGATAAAAAAAGAAAAAAAAATGAAAAAGAAAACCTCAACAATAATTATACAGTTTAAATACCTTTCTTGAATAATTCTATCAAATTAATGCAGTAAAAACAAAACATTTAAAACTTAAGATAAAGGGCAATATTATAAATGAGAAAAAAATTAAATAACAAGGAATCTTACATACATTTAAAATTTAATAAAAAAGCCAATAACAAAAATTCTAATTCGAAACAATACTGCCTTTATCACACTCATAAAACTCTTCCAATGTATAGATGGCTTTTTTACACAAAAAGATTTTCAGGACACACTTTAATCTATTTCTCGGTAGTAAATGTACATTTTCAGGTAAAAAATTAAAAATGTTTATTATAGAAAACTCGACATTTTTCTGCAAAAAACTAAAGTTATATTTATCAGAAAGCAGATTTGTTTTATTTCTAGTAATGTAGTTATGTTTAATAGATGCACCCTCAAAAAGATCCCTGTTATCAACAATAAACATCACCGAATCCAAAATGTACATACCTATAACCGTCAAAATATTGTTACTAATAAACATAGTCCTACAACTGTCTTGTTGTTTCATTGCAAAAATATATCGGAGACATCTTTTTTGCAGAATCAAAATTCTATTAACATCACAGGAATTGTCCCAAAATATCAAACCATATCTGAGTCTGGACTGTACAAATGCATGGTAAGCTGACAGAGCTGCATCGATTCCAACTTTCTCCGAAATAATTCTTAATGCGAAACAATACTGAGATATTCTAGTGGCAACTTTCTCGATGTGCGCCCCCCAGTCCAACCTTCTATCGACGTTTAGTCCCAAAACAACAGCGCTCTCAACTGATGTTATTGTTGTATCCTCAAACGTTACTGTAAATTGATTATTCAATCTGTTACCAAACATAATGCACTGTGTCTTGGAAACATTTAGCGACAGGCTGTTGGACCGAAAGTACCCATCGAGAGTGTCCATCACAGATTGAACCTTCATCGATAGCAACTCCGCCGTGCTTTCACTGAATATAAGCGATGTATCATCAGCATATAGTATAGTCTGCTCTCCAGAGATTTCGGGTAAATCATTTGTATAAAGAAGATACAAGAGAGGTCCAAGTATTGATCCTTGACGGACGCCCCTCTTCATTTTAATCCTCTGAGACACTATAGCCCTACCATGGAGATCAGTCTCCACCACACACTGAGTCCTGTCCGTCAAATACGATCTTATTAGTTGCAGCGCATTACCCCTTATACCATACATTTCTAGCTTTAATAATAATAATGTTTTATGATCCACAGCATCAAAGGCTTTAGAGAGATCCAGGCACATGGCCAATGTTTGCTTTTTTTATTTAGTGAATCTAGAATTTGTATAAGTGTTTGGTACAGAGCTCTTACTGTGGATTTCCCTTGCCTAAAGCCATTTTGTTTATCTGATATTACAGAAAACTTATCCAGAAATGTTACAATTCTCTGAAATAATTTTTTTTTTCAAAAATCTTGCTTATATTAGGCAATAGCGAGATTGGTCTATAATTCTTTCCTTCAGATTTCTCTAATATGGGCATTTTTTAGCTTACCCGGAAAAATACCTGTAGTAAAACACAAATTTACAACAAAAGATAAAGGCTCAGAAATAAAGTTACCTACATCTTTTAGAATAGAAATAGGTATCTGATCATCTCCAACCGACTTTTTGTTTTGTAAACCCTTTATATTCTTTTATACCTCATCAGAATCAGTAGGAAACAAATAAATGGAATTTGTTACTCTCCCTTCAATCTGTGAATTATGACATCGGGAGTGAATGGTAGGGCATGAATTTATAAAATAATTATTTAAACTATTGACTATCTTAAAAGGATCACTAAATTTGCAAGAAAATGGTTTTATCTTTTCGATCAGTAATTTGTTTAACAACTTGCCATGTAGCCCTAACTTTATTTTCAGAGAAATTAATATGGTTCCTATTACTTAACTGTTTAGCTTTCACAATAACATTCTTTAATATTTTACAATAAATATTAAAATATGCAGTTGTGGTTTGTCCCCTTGTTTTTTTAAAGTATAAAACACGTTTGTATCTGCAGGACACTCTAATGGGAGTCCGCAGTCTCCGCCATGGGACCAAACTACAAACGTATCATCTGCATATATGCACCAAAATTTAGGTTTTAGAGGAGCAGAAGACAAGGCGTTTTCTTCGAAACCTTCCATGAAGATGATCCCATGGCCGCTCCCGAAGTCTGATCGTAGAAAGTTCCTTGAATAGTAAAATAAGTGGAAATCAGACATTCTTTAATTAATTCTAGTAGGGTGGAGTCCATGTTGTTGTTTCGTAATATGTCCGATATTATGGAAACTGAATCATCTATAGGAATATTTGTGTACCGGGATTCTACATCAAAACCGACCAATATGTCTCCGAGCTCTAATTGGATGGTTTTTAATCTGTGTAAAAGTGTCCAGAATTTTTAACAAAGGATTCGGTTTTTCTTGTAAAGGGATCTAAAAGTTTGGCCAGATATTTACCTATTTTGTAGGTTGATGAATCTATTGCGCTGACGATTGGACGTAGAGGTAAATTTTCTTTATGTATTTTAGGCAGTCTGTAGATGCGTGGAATCCTGGAGCTGCTTTGTTTAATGACTTTCTTTTTTTCTGGAGTGAGGCTGGAGGCGTTAATTAGAGATGTGAGGTTCCTTTCGATTTTGTTTGTTGAATCCGTCCTAATGACTTTGTAGGTATTGTCTTCCAAGGGCTCGTTTATTATTTCAGTATATTTGTCCTTATCCATAACAACAGTTGCATTTCTGTTGCATGTCTATATCCACTAGGCTTAAGAAACATGAAATATGTTTATAGTCAATCGAAATTTGTAAATATCCAAATAATATTAATAGAGATACAGGTTACAGTTTACGTCACACGCGGAAATCGATTGTAACACTGAATCACTGTTCGCTGAGCTCCAGTCGGATATAAATACCGGGCTGTTGCTCCTCGATAGTCATTCAGTGTTCTAATCTCGTGGAGTAAAGATCCCTGAAGATGCCCCGTGCAATCGTAGGCTAAAAGTCGAATAATAATTCCAATTTAACGTGGTCTAAACCCAAGAACCATGATTTTTAACTTGAACAAAGCCGTGAAAGCTTTTGTTCTTTATAATGAAGACTATGTAAATAAATATAATTAAAAAGAACACAGACTTTAATGTAATAAAAAATAAATCAACATTAACACAAAACAAGGAAAATTTATCTATTTATTTAAAAAATAAATGGTAAACTATAAAGGGTAATTTAATTATTAATAACCAATAATTAATTATTTATTCTTAATAAATATTCGAATAAATGACCCTCTTGTTGGAGTCTTTTTTCACATCTTCCCGGACACTACATTAATACCGTAATTGTTCTGCAGGTATTCTTAATCCTGTTTTACATATATTTCACGGTTGTTGGTTGATTAAAAAATACCCTATCTTTTATATAACTCTGCAGGAAGAACTCTAACGAAGTAACGTCGTAAGAACTTGGTGGCCTCTGAAAACCCCCTCACCTAATCCATTTCTGCAGAAAGCGTTAGTCCAAAAAGCACACAACTAAATCCATCTAAATCAGTGGTTATATACTTTGGAGGTGTTAAAGCCGATAAAGTGAAGCCATTTACGAACTTTCGGGTGACTGGTGCACTCTGTGGGGGGAAACGGTAGTCAAGTCTCTGGGAGTACTGATTGATAGTAGGTTGACATTCACTCCCCATGTAGATTGGTTACTAAAAAAGTAATTTTATAGTCTAAAGGTGTCATATAGTAATCGTCGTGTGTTATTAAGGAATCTAAAGATTATGTATTCACAGTCGCTGGTGTTGTCCTTTTTTCAGTATTGCAATTTTGTCTATGGGTGTTTCAAAATTCAATATAAAAATAGTATTCAGAGGGTACAGAACTTTTGTAACCGTTTTGTTTGTTTCTTGAGGAAGTTTGATCACATTTTGAGATATCTTGGGGACTTGGGCTGGTTAAAAATGGATAGGCAAAGAGATTTACACTTTGCTGTGTTTATCTATAAAATTATTATTTCAGGCACCCTCAGTACCTGTCGGATAAGCTTGTTCCTCGAAATCGGAATCATGCTCTCAATACTAGGCGGGAAGGATTGTTAGGTGTTCCTAGACACTCAGCTTTGTTTGGGGAATGTTTTTCATATCGAGCTCTAAATTTTTATAACAGAATTCACCCTTGTCTGTAAAATACTAGCTAGTTTTTTCGGATTTCCACTTACTTGTGCTATGAATGTTATTTGTGTTATTTCAAGAATTTATTGTATTTATGTAGGTTTGTATATAAAACTGTGTAGGTATACTCGAATGTATTCATTTTGTTTTTTCTGTGTATATATATATATATATATATATATATATATATATATATATATATATATATATATATATATATATTTGAAATACGTGGAAATGGCAGAAAGCATACTTACTATATATAGTATTTATATTTTTGGAATTTTTATGATATTAAAGATATAGTAAATAATTTGACCATTGCCCCAGGACAAAAAATTGCGGTTTTTAGCATTCCTACACGTGTTCAATTTAATTAGTTATTAAAATGATTTTCTTTACGATACCAATAAAATAATTTATTGCCTATAATTTATGTATGCGTGTCTAATATATTTTGTTAAATTATATTGCGTAGGTATAAGACTATTTTTAAACGGAAATACTTTTAATTTTTGCGAGCAGCAGAAAAATCCTGTAGAATATACCAGAGGGAGTGGTAATGCGTTTAAGTTGAATTTGCGTTTGTGCGAACCTTAAAGTGGTCTATTTGTTCAAAAATTGATGGCTTTCTTGGTACATTTTTGGCGTCGTTTTTTGTTATAACTAGAACACTACATTGGGTACCAATAAAGGCGATATAATTTGAAAATCGGCGGCAGTATACATAGACGGTTAAAAATATATGTAAATTATATACGATGTGTAGGACTCTTAAATCAGGATACTATCTATTGAAAAAATTATAAAATCATGTACAATAAAGTGTTTTAAAATATTTTTTGAGTCGTTATGAACATTCTCCTTTTTTTTACAGGTAAGCTTCTTCCACACAGTTAATTTCCTGGTATAATTGTGAACCATAGCAATGGTAAGTTTTATTTAATGCTACTAGTATTTTAAACTTTTTTAAATGTACATATTGTTAATTGCTCGTGAAAACCCTTAGTTACAATGAATACTGTATTACTATATTTTATTAAAAAAAAAAAAACAACTGACACAACCTATACAGAGTGTTGCAGCTGTGGTATATGAATGTGTGATAAACGTCTTATTTTGAAAAGCATTAAACCCAGTTTCAATGATAAAAATTTGTTTTGGCTTGTTATTTACTAAATATGAGCAGCTACCTTCGTATGTATTAGGGCATCGTTTTCTAGTTTCTGAGATATCGTAATTTTTGCCTAACACCAGTCGCGAGGTTACGACACTGGAATTCAGTGCCATTATTGCAGCCATACTGTCCGAGCTTATGTTTATTACCCTATTCCTGCTTATGTTCCTCTCAGAGATGGCCACACTGCATAATAGCATAAATTTCTCTGCGAAAAATCACAATACGAACATGATTTTTGGCTTCAAATATTCTGCATATGATTTTCTAAAAAATAGCGTCTACATTTTTAGATATTCTTTTTTGTAAGGCTAATAAGGGTTAAAATGTATTTTTACAATTTTGCTACGTAAGGCTAAGACCATTCCATAGATTATGTTCAAACTTCATTAGTACTTAGCGGCAATTTGCAAAAGTAGTATAAAATTTATTTCATATTGATTTCATAAATAGAAACAGAATAATAACAAAAAAAGTAAATCAATTATTGTGCGAGCGAAGCCGCGACGGGTACGCTAGTTCTGATATATACGGTATATTGAAAAGCACATATCCAAAAACCTTCGAATCGAAAAGTATTGGCAATTTTACTCGTGCAGTATTAATTAAACACGGATGAGTAATAACTAGTACTAGTTCCAAAAATGTATATCGGATCTTTTACACGTAAACTAGACCTAAACACTGTTGATTAATTTCTTGATGGCCATAAATATGCTCTTTTATGTTATTAATAATTCAAAAGTTAACCTAATTATATGAACTTCCTTCCTTTTAAAGATTATAATCTCAGACAAATTAATGTTACAGAATGGGTCTGGCGTAAAAATAGCGGGCATTTAAAAATTTAGGTTGTCAATATTTTATGACAGGTGGTTCGAAAAGTCCCGATTTTTTGGCAAAATTTGACTTTATTCATCAACTTAGTCTCCTAGAACGATACCATCTTTCTAGCGCCGTTCTAATATTTCTATGCCTTTCTTATAAAACAGTTTGTTCAACCCTTCAAAATACGCTTCACACGCTGAACACCTCTTCACTGTAGGAATATCTCTTTCTGGCGAGGATTTTTTTGAGGTTCGTGAACATCTAATAGTCTCTGGAGGCCAATTCTGGAGAATATGGTGGATGTGGAAGCAGGTCGAAGTACAATTGGGATGCTGATTATGTTTGGGAAAGTATTTAAAACCTTGCATACGTATCTAAAGTAGCCAAAAATATTTAAATTGTTTTTAATACAACCAGTATTTTAACAATCATAAATTTTAAATTTCGTATAAAATTTCCCGCCAAAAAGCCAATACTTGTCACTTGACCGTTGTGACGTCACACTGGCAAACTGATAAGGATATATAATTTTTTTCGTAGTTTTTGTGATATAAGATTAGTTCTAAGTTATTTTAAGTGTTGTGCGGTGCCTCAGGGGACAATTACTACAATTAAAACACCTGAAAAGTTATTTATTCACGCTCCACGTTCGGAAAATAATAGGAAAGTGTGGCTTCAGCTTGTCCGGCACTACTCGTTTTATTTTAGTTTTGAGCTTATAAATACCGATTTTTACTATAATGTATTCATTATCGGTTGCGGAAATAACAATTCTTGATAAATTGCTTACATGGAGGTTTTCCTATTTCTAAACTCAGCAGAGCAGAAGTTACTGTTTGTTGGCCCCCACAGAACAGCCAATTCTTGGCAAATTCGAACTATTTGCCTTAATAAATCCACTTTACTTCATGAGAAAATTTTTTAGAAACCTTTTTAAATGATTTGGTAAGCAAATTTTGAAGATATTACATGAAAATGACTATAAAACATGAACTAGGCAACGTAGCCCTTGACAGCAATCACGAATGTGACATAAAACCAAAAAATGTATATGTCAAGTTGGTCACAGCGATAATGTTGGCTGTATTCTTTAGAGTGATTATCAAATGATCAATGTGAAAAAAGTGAAACTGATAACCATGTTCTTTTGAATACGCAGTTACCTTTCATTAGGTCGAAGTCATTATGATTACTTCAAGTGATAGAACTGAAAGTAATAATGACTCAAAAGAATAACCGTATCAGGACGGAGTTTCAGCGATGACGTTAATATGGAGTGACATCATTCATTTTGATTGGTGTTCGTTGTCACGTGACTCAAAGGAAATTTAATTAAATTTTTATTATTATATAAAAATAAAATTTCTCAAAAATAAAGAAAAATATTGTGTTTTTTAGGATTATGGAAACTTCCGTTTCGCGACAAAATTACATTTTTATTTGAATACTGTCAACATTCCAATTTTGCAGTTTTGTCATCGTTGCGATCGACTTGTGACAGTTGAATTTGCATTGTCTCGGTGAAAAAGCACTTTTTCTTCTTAATTTGGGACCGTTTTTTCACAATTTCTTCTTTCAAACTCACCAATAAGATCATCTAATATATGCTATTGATAGTTTTTCCCTTTTCAATAGAGTCAATGAACATTATACCATGGGCATCCCAAAATCCCGATTCCATAATCTTGCCAGCCGACTGCTACATTTTTGGTGTCTTTGGCTGGCTTTCATCTTTCGCTATACAGTCAGCTGACTGCCGATTTGACTTCGAAGTCTAGCGGTGAGTCTGTTTCATTTATTGTCACATACCGCACGAAAAAATTCCTCTTTGTTTCGCTTAACCAGCTCTAAACATCGCTCTGAATCATCAACACGTTGCTATTTTTGGTCAACTGTGAGCAAACGCGGTGCTCACTTTGAATAAAGCTTTTGTGTAAAATATGAAGTACATAGTCTGTTGATATCTTTATGATGTCAGTTCTCTCCCGCACTTGCACTTTACGGTTGTTCAAAACGATTTTCCGAATTTTTTTGATGTTTTCCCGTGTAACTGCCTCATTTGGGCACCCAGAGGTTCCGCATCAGTATTTATATGAACACCGTTTGAATTCAACAAACAAGCGCCAAATGACTGCTTTCGACCCATAAATAACAGTGTTTTATTAATGTACGAAAGTCATTTTTTTTAATGGTTTTGAAAATATAAAAGAGTACGTCACTAAAACTTCAATATCTGGATGACTAGTGGTCGAAATATCATCATTTTGGCACGTATCGTTTGAAGATTGGTACTAACTAGTGTCGCCATCTATGTACCAGCCGCGGGACTTTTCGTACCACCTGTTAGAATAAAAGACGATCGCTTATTATATAGAAAAAATGCTTAGAAACACAGAACTAATAAAAATTGAAATATATAACTTAATTAATGAAAAAGGTGGTTAAATTTTGTTCAAAAAAAAAATCCTTAAAATTTAAATTGCGTGCTTCAAAATTCAACTATTATTTTTTATTTTTTATAATAAACCTTACCCATTAAACCAACTTAATGTAGCAGGCGACATTAAGTGCATATATCACGTGTCTAAAACAATACTGCAGTTAAGTATTTGACGGTCTTGTACAGTTCAGAAATTAACCTATTTACATGAACTACCGTTGAGAGATCACAATCAAGGTTTTCTTAACACAAAAAATTATATTTACACATTACATATACGTTTTGGGAAAGTTACTTACTTAATTAATGAAAAAAAGGTGGTTAAATTTTTTTCAAAAAAAAAAAAAAATCCTCAAAATTTAAATTGCGTGCTTCAAAATTCAACTATTATTTTTTATTTTTTATAATAAACCTTACCCATTAAACCAACCTAATGTAGCAGGCGACATTAAGTGCATATATCACGTGTCTAAAACAATACTGCAGTTAAGTATTTGACTGTCTTGTACAGTTCAGAAATTAACCTATTTACATGAACTACCGTTGAAAGATCACAATCAAGGTTTTCTTAACACAAAAAATTATATTTACACATTACATATACGTTTTGGGAAAGTTACTTACGTATATCCGTGTGCCTATGTTGACTCTTCAAATAATAAATGTTCATTTAACGTCGGCATGACTTTGTATGTTATTAGAACAATTAGAATTGCATAACATTATCTTGAGAACCTGTTTGTGTTAGCATTGTTATATCACCTGAATCCTATCTCATTTTATATAAAATTGAGAACAGTCATTGGCGTGTTGTAAAAGATAATGTACTTTTATTTTTTATTAGACTGTTTAAACTTTCCAAATCGAATGTTATTTTAAAATCCGTAAAAATATTCTTCAATTTTACCTATCAAGCATCAATAAAAAATTCTTAATTCTTAATTATATATTCCTAAGGTACTGGAGGCTGTTCTTTATTGTTTTTTCTGTCTGTTAGTCGATTGCCAGTTATTTTCATTCAGTCTGATCGCAGAATCTGTCTTATTTTTCCCGTGTCTACTGTTGTATATGTTCTTTGTACTATATGTTTGTATTGGTCTTATATATTTCAAGTTTCATATATTTTTAACTACGCTTTCCGTGCTTATCTTTTTATTCCTCCATACCACCAACCTTGAATGCTCCTGATCCTATGGCTACCCTGGTGCTTGTTTTTAACTTGCCGGAGAACCCAGTGGGATTTTGTAGCCGATTAAGAGATATGACTCTGATTACGAATATCGAGGGTAAATTTCCAAAAACGCGTAACAAAGAATTGTTACCCTTTAATTTTTTTTTGTAAAATAAATATTTTCATGTTCCTCGGCCGCTTCTTAACAACAAGTGTCAATTGTAATTTTTCCGCCTGAGAAAAATCTTTAAACATTTGAAAAATGGCATTTTCAAGTTGAATAATTTTTGATTAAATAGATATTTTCAAATTCTGCGCCCAGCAATGATAGTTCAGGTCAGGAACTACAAGCTGGGATTAATCATAATGGGAAAATGTAATGTTTATGTTGCTTTTTGATGCTTTTAACATATACCGCTTTATCAATTATAACGTACGGGCAGTTGTAAATGAAGAGAAGTGGAAGTCTACTTGCAGCCCTCACCTAGTGCACATAATCCATTATAGGTTGCTCTGATCATTTTATTCATATTTTAAATACATTTTAATATATATTTTTATTATAATTTATAAGCATATAATCATAAAATAAGCAATACAATAGCATAGAGAACTTCAGTTGTTATAACTATTTGTGCATGTGCGCGGCTTCAGTTTTTAAATTTTAATACTCTTCATATATTTTCTTTATACCATATAAAGCAATGAGTGTGATACTTCATTTTCAAAGTTAATAAATTCTTGGTGAAAAAATTAACACAGTTTTGTGGTAAATGTGATCTTTAAATTATCGGGAAGCTGTATATAATTTTTCAACACGTGCTCATGATTCCATCTGATGTAGTTGAGTATTTCCTTTATACGATAATAAATTGTTAGTATCTACCACATAACTATTAGAGCGCCTCGTTAATAATTGCATTGATATTGATTCTTGACTAAGCTTAACTTTTTTACATTCCTCAATATAATCTTTACTCACTATTTTGTCTTTTTATATTTTAATTTTTAACTTTTAAACTAGCTAAGATTTTTTTTATGTGAATATTTTTTATAACACTCATTGGTCATGTGGTACTTGAACAAATCGAAAAAGACATCAATCACATTTGATAATCATATTTTATATTGAATTGATCTTTATTTAACGTTGTTTGAAACTAAACAAAATGTTTGAAGTCGAGAATTTTATGCATAAAGCGTATTATGAAGTATTTCACCTTCTTTAGCTCTTACATGCAAGCGACAAAACACAATGTCCCGATGCAAATCGGCAGCGTTGCGTATTCGATACCCACTTTGGTCAATGCTCGTTAAATGTATGCCTTTTTTATTTTCATTACAATTAATGCACAGGTCAATGTTAAAAAAATTATCTCATTTTTGCTACCCTGAACAACTTGTCTGTTTCGAAAATAAAACTCTACAGCAGTGTTGCCAACCTACCTCGTACAAAAAACGGTACATCTGTCCGGAAAAAACAGTATTTTTCGGAAAAAAAACTGCAGATCTCCTAGATAAACATTAAATAGAACTTCATATATGTTTTAAGTTTAATTTTACGTTTAAATTAACAAAAATTACCACATGTATGTAAGAAAATCAGTAAAATCTTAATATTTCTGTTATAAATTAGACGTTAGATTACCTTAAACTTTCACTCGGTTTTATTCATTTTTTAATTAACTTGCCGACTTACATTACTATCACTACTCTCGCTTTTTTGTTTTTGAACGAAATGGAATTGAAAATAATAATTGCATAATTTCTACCAACCTCTCTGTGTACAAATCTATTCTATATATGAAAATTGAGATTTGTATCTGTTCTTTTTTTTATTATGCACTGGTAAACAAGGATAGAACAACAACGAACTTGCATGTGTGGCGTAGCGCCCCCTACTGAGTTGAAGAAAATTTTTTCATCTTTAAGCTTGAAATCGTTTAGCTTCCGTAACGTACCTGTTTTATAATTAGTATAATAATAATATTATGCAATAATAATGCGGTTGTAATTACTTTAAATAAACATGTAATAAATTATAAACCAATTGGTTAGTAAAAAAATGGTAGATCACTTTTGAAAACCGATAGAACGGTAGATCTCATTGAAAAACGGTAGATCTACCGTTAAAACGATAAGATTGGCAACATTGCTAAACAAAAGTACAACCAGTAGCGTCATTAACAAGTTAAACCTGTTTAGTTATTAGCTCGCTTACCTGAACTATGATTCTCCAAATCTATTTACATAAAAAAAATGTTCTTGTAAAAAATCACTACACTAATTGTTTAGGGAGAATACCCGCTTTAATTAAATCAATGGATAAATTCTTATTTATTTGTGTTTAAACTAAACATCAAAGTAGGCTTATGACGACTATAAATCTGAAGCGAAAAAACATCAAGTGGTTTGTGGTTAATGTCAAAATAATTAAGAATCAGAATAAGTTTACATAGTATTTTGCTTTTGCTATTTCATTATTAAAATTAATTGTTGGTTGAACAGAAAATTAAAATGAAGTGAACAATAAGAGCCTTAGCTAAAAGAAGTTACAACAAATGACTTCGTTTCATCTCAATGCAAGCAGCTAGACGATTTCTCTTTGAAGTTCTTACTCTCTCAAAAAGTCCTTGTTTGTTACAAACTTCTACGCAACAACGAATGACACTTTATTCTATTTGTTGTATATTTTCAACAAGTACTGAATAGACTAGGGATTTTAAATAACCCCAGAAAAGTAGTCTAGTGGACTTAGATCTGGTGAACGGAGAGGCTAAGCAATGGATCCATCTTTGTTTGGAATCATTTGATTTAAGTGGTCTCGAACCAAAACACTGAAATTAGGCGGGGCTCCATCGGACATAAAGAATGTTTCCTATCTTTTTCCGTAAGGCACATCTTTAAGCAAGCTTGGTAAAATATTTTGCAAAAAGTATAAATGTGTGTGTCCGTCTAAACATTGAGGCATAATATGCACCTTATTCGATTTTCCAGGACACCTGCCCAAACATTCAAATTTGATTTGAAATCTAGCTGTGGGGATTTTCGTCTGCTCACACAAAGTTATTATAAAACTTTACAATATCTTCACTCGTAAACCCTGCCTCGTCAGTAAAGAAAACTCCAGTAAGAAAAAATCAGTCTTGGTGGCATTTTCACTGCATCCATTCACAAAATTAGACCCTGGAAAGTAGGTCTTGAGGTTGAATCACATGAACTCTTTGTAAATGAGACGAACGAAGAAGTTGTTCATACAAAATTTCCCATGTAGTAAGTATTCTTAGAAATAATCTGTTATAAAGCAATTTTTCTTGTAGTTATACCTGGATTGGCTGCAACAAGTTCTTTCTGCTTGTGAGGTTCGAGTAGTACGACTTCTTCCACAGTCATTTCTATTTGGCATAAAAGTACCATTTTCTGTTCAGTACTATTATAATTTAATAAATAATTTTTCCCAAAGAATTTGCCGATTTTTAAAGGGTTCTCGATGCAACCTGCGAGCTTCCCGACCACAAATATTAGCTTTTATATATATATATATATATATATATATATATATATATATATATATATATATATATATACTGGAGGGTTTTCTTGGGTTTTTCAGTCCTTTTTTTTTTAATTAAAATACATTAAATAATTTATGTCCATTGACTCTATTTTTCATATATTGGCTTGTTTGCCCTATATACACCGAATTACAGTTGTTGCAAGGAATTTAATATACGACATTACTCTTTTTGTCATTTGGAATTTTAATTTTGGAAAAATTGTTTTTCAGTAAATTATGAGCTTTGTGAAATATAGTAATATTTTCCTTTTTAAATATCTTGTGTATGTTATGCGAAAGCTTTGGGATGTATGGAAGCGTCAGATATTTTTGGGTATTATTTTTGTTTCTTTTTATGAAATTACTACCTTTATTATAAAATCTATTTACTGTCTTTTTAAATATTGACTCAATTAGGTTGTTTGGGTAATTGTATTTTAGAAGTGCTTTCTTTGCTCTTTTAATGGCCTTTGATCTAAATTTAGGATTCAATTGCACGATCGGCAGGACTAAGTATCACAGCTTTTTTTGGGATAATGGATGCATATATATATATATATATATATATATATATATATATATATATATATATATATATATATATATATATATATATATATACTGACAAGGTTTGCTGGATCAAAATACTTTTTTTGACTGAAACAACATTCTGAGAAGAATTTTCACCATTTCGAACATATTTTTGGTGGAATAAAATACTAGAAGAGTAGTTTATAGTAAAGGAAGTTTCAATAGTGTCAGTTTAACAAGTATAATATGTATTATTTTAATAATCTAGTTACTTTTAAAGTATTTTGTTGAATACTTTAATTAAGTAAGTATACCTAATTTATAAATATTTAGAAGTGTAACACCCCTTGATATTATTAATAATAGAAAATTTTTAAGCACCACGTTTGGGTATTTAAGTAGAATTAAACTAGTAATTTTTGCAGCAATTTCTTTTACAGTGTTTTATTTAGAAAATTAGTAGAGCGTTGCGATTACCAATGCAGAAAAAAATTAAATGCCTGGTCTTCTATAAACATTACGGCTAAATTATAGCTTATTAATGAACAACTGTTCTTCTTAACGTTTTTAGGTAAATTGCAAGCGGCTACTTATATAGAGCAGGATTAGAGTATTCTGTTATATTTTTCAGCTTGCCATCAAGTCTGCTGGTAACAGGTGGTTCGAAAAGTCCCGAGACCGACATATAAAAACACAATTTTTTGGCAAAATTCGAGTTTTATTCGTCAACATAGTCGCCTTTTTAGAGTGGTACAACCATTCCAGCGCTGCTTAAACATTTCTATGCCTTTCTTATAGAACGATTTGTCTCACCCTTCAAAATACCCTCCCGTTTCGACGATCATCATTTTGTTGGAGACATATCTCTTTCCGGCGAATATTATTTTGAAGTTTGCGAACAGGCAATAGCCCCTGAGGGTCAAATCTGGATAATACTGTAGATGCGGAAGCAATTCGAAGTGCAATTCATGCAGTTATACTATCATTGCAGTCGGCTTGTAACAGGTGTATTGTCTTGGTAAAAGAGCTATTTTTTCTACTTCCGGGCCGTTTTTACGCGATTTCTTCGTTCCAACGCACCTAGTAAGGCTATATTTGCTATTGATGAGTATTCTATTTTCAAGATGTATGTATGTGCGTAGAATTGGGATCTGTATACTGCGACCTGATAGATCTATTGTGCCCCTCTACTGCTGCCAAGTCATAAGAGTTACCTTATCAGCTAGAGCAGGTCCTCCAGTCCTATTTCCTTCAGAAACCTTAGGATGTTGGACAGCTTCAAGGTGTGTAGCTCCCCATCTTCGATTTCGTATGTTCCTAAGAGTCGCATCTTAGGGTTTTCTGGAGCGCTGCACTCTGAAAAGATATGAATAGATTTTTCGTCCTCCGCCTCATAGAATCTGCACTCTTCTCTTTCTATCAGTCTGAGTTTCTTGAGGCATCCCTTCAGGTGGCAATGCCCTGTCAGGACCCCTGTTGGAACTCTGAGTGGGTTTTTACTTAAGCATTCTTTTAATCTTTTCTGGTCGTAGTCTCCAAGAAGTGCCTTCGCTTGTCTCAATCCCTGTAGCTCAGTCCAATAATTCGATCTCCGGCTTTCTTCTTTTATCTTTAGTTCTTCCAGCATTACGCTGCTACTGATTCCACAAAAAGGCTCTGGCCCCAGACATGGTGTCTCAACCCCTTTCCTCGTGAGCTTGTCTACTATTTCATTCCCCTCTATCCCGGTGTGTCCCGGTACCCACATGAGGGTGACTTTATTATTCTTACTCAAATCATTTAATTGCGCTAGGCATTCCCAGACCATTTTGGAGCTGATAACTTGAGATCTCAGCGCACTGATGGCTACTTGACTATCCGCCATAAGAATAATCTCTTGGCCGTAATACTTTTTTTCTTTGTTGAATTGAATACATATCCTAATGGTATGTATTTCTGCCTGGAAAATGCTTCGTGACTTACCCAAGCTTTCGTAGTGTCTGGTGTCGGGTCCATACACTCCTATTCCAGTTCCCTCTGTTGTTTTAGAGCCATCTGTATACCATATAATGGATTTCTTGCTAAGTTTTTCAATGGTGTTTCTGTCCCATTCGCGTTGCGACTCAACTTTGTGCTGAAGTTTTTCACAAAGTTGAATTTCTTTTTCATTTCGTCTTGGGACTTGTCCCAGATATGTTGATTTCTGGATAAGAGATTCGACTTTCGTTTTATAAGCTCATCTCTCATCATCCTATAAATTGTCCTCTTCACCATATTCTCTAGAGGATATGTAGAGGTGTGGGGTTTAGGATTACTTCCATGGCGGTTGTTGGGCAGGTTTTCATTGCCCCGGTTATACATGCACATGCCAGTCTTTGAACTTTCGAGAGGTTAGCTCTCGTATTATCCAGACTGGTTCATTTGCTCCAGATCACTGCCCCATATGTGATGATTGGTCTCACTATTGCAGTGTACATTCTCTGCGGGATTTTTGGGTTTGTACCCCATCTTTTTCCCGCAAAGTTTCTACAGACCACCAAGGCTTTTGTAGCCTGGTTGATTACTTCTTTTTCGTTTTCGTCAGTCTCAGATATTTAACCTCTGACTTCTACTCAATAACATTCCCATCCATTTTGGTGGTTTTCAGGTTGAAGTTTCTTTTCCTTGTGAAGGCTACTAAGGTGGTTTGGTGGGTTGATGTTTAGTTCCATCAGCTGGTACCATTCCCTACTATATTCAAGCCCTCTTTGAACTATACCACAGAGGGTATTCTCGAATTTGCCTCTTGCGACTACGCCCTTCCAAGTAGATGAATATTATACCATGCGCATCCCTAAATACGAACGTCATAACTTTGCCAGCCGACTGTTGCGTTTTTAGTAGCTTTGGTTGGCTTTTATCCGTCGGTGTTCACTCAGTTGACTCCGGAGTATAGTGGTGGATCCATGTTTCATTCATTGTCACATATCGCATAAAAATCCTCCGTATCTCGCTTAAATAGCTCCAAACACCGCTCTGAATCATCAAAACGTTCTTCTTTTTGGTTAACTGTGAGGAAACGCAGTATCCACTTCGAACAGAGCATTCACATAACCAAATACTCGTGCAAAATATGATGTCCATGGTCTATTGATATCTTTACGATATCGACTATCTCACGCACTTTTACTTCACTGTTGTTCAAAACGATTTTAGAAGTTTTTTAAGGTTTTTCTGTGTAACGACCTCATTTAAGCACCCAGAGCTTTCGGCATCATTTGTCCCTATACTACCGCGTTTGAATTTAGCAAACAGCGACAAATAGTTGCTTTAGACCGAGCAGATTTCTTAAAATACTTTTCAAGCGGCGTTTTAACGGTATTTATTTCCATCAAATAAGAGTGTTTTATCAATCAAAATACATTTTTTTCCACTGTTTTGAAAATATTAAAAGTTCCGTCACTAAAACTTCAATATCTCGATGACTAGTGGTGGAAATGTCATCAGACTTTGACACATCGTTTGGAGGCTAATATTAACTAAAAATCTTATGGACATGTTATTATATTGCCAATTATGTGCCAGGCTCAGGACATTTATAACCACTTATTTTAATATTCTGCCGACACATCGCGGAAAGGTGTTTTAACGGGGCTAATACATAAAGATGGTTTGAAAAATCGATTTTTTATTTCACTAATCACTTGTATAGACATCCAAAAATACGATTGAAATTCGAAAATTTTTGAAAGTTGGGAGTAAATTGATAAAAAAAACGTGCTTTTCGAATGCGCAAACTTTAAACGCGCTTTTCTCAATACTACTTTTTTCGTACTGGTGTGCACCATAACGCAAAAACGACTTGGCCGATTTCAACATTTCTGCTTGCAAATTAAAGGAGTGATATTCTACACGGAATATCGCCTCGTTTAATTTTTTTTTTCATAAATTTTTGCAAAATACGATATGACGTTCCTTGGAAGATAGACTAATAAAAAATGTTAATACAATTTTTGTTCTAGATTTAATTCCTAATCCTTAGAATGCACTTGCCAAAACAGCATGATCCACTTTGAGCACACATATCTGAGGACTAAGACGGAATTTTGAAACAATATTTTTTTATAAGGTTGAGTTAATGAAGAACTACAAATATCCCAAATTTCATATCCGTATGCCGTATCCCATTTTTGCAATCCACGTGCAATTTTTAGTCAGAAAAAATGCCGTGTATATGTAATGTCCCCTCAAGTGAATATTTTTTTGTGAATATCCCTCCTGGATTGATACAGCTCCATTCACGAGTCTGTAGTCGAAACGCGTATAGAGACAGAGTTAGAGCGATTCAGAGAGAATTACTCTTCATCTTTCCTTTGCCAATCTCTAGGAGGAAATGCAGTTTTTAGATGTATTCCAGACAGTAAAAAATTCTTTATAATTTTATTTTCAAATATTTAAACTGTTGCGCTATTAAGCTTTTAATTAATAAAGTAGCAAATTTTTAGTCCTTTGTTTTTCCCGATGTTAACATTATAGAAGGTAATTTTTCATTCTTAATAGCAGAAAACATTAGTGCAGCTGATAATGTTAATTAATGGACTTCGCAATGAAATGTTATGTTCAGAAATTAGTGACATTAGCGAAAATAACCGCAGTAATTTTTCCTGCAAAGTAACACCAGTTATCTTGTAATCAGATTTTAACAAAATATGTTTTAAGACTATATATATGTCTGTATATATATATATATATATATATATATATATATATATATATATATATATATATATATATATATATATATATATATATTTATATTTATTTATTTATTTATTTATTTATTTGAGACAAAAATAAATTCCTAAGAAATTAGTGTCAGAGTTGAATTATAAGCATCTGAACATACTCTCATTTTACAAAGAGATTTTTCAAAAATTATACATGACGCGGTCAATATGGCAGCTAAAACGTAAAAAATTAGAATTTTTCGATGAAATTGTTTGAAAACTCTGACGAATCAAACTTCCACTCTTTTATTACTCTTAAACCTACACTGTGCATGTCAAAATTTATGATGGTGAATACAATATGACTAGGTTAAAATTTTTTCCTAATGAATCTTTTGGCTTTCTTTTATATTCGCTTAGATCTACACTTTGCTTGTCAAAATTTAGAATAGTGAATACAATATAGCGGCCAAAATATTAAAAAACTAACATTTTTCTTGGAAAAGGTTGAAAATCGTTCCGAATTAAACTTCTGGAAAAAAAAACAACTAATCTATCAAACACTACGTTTATGGTCTACAGTTTACGTATCAAAACTCAAAATAACTGATTCATCATGACGGTTATTACATCAAAATAATGAAATTTTTCATGGATTCGATTGAATAATGGTCCAAATTAAACTTTTAGTACCCGTACTGCGTTTTTAATTTTAACTGATCAAATTTATCGCTCAAATACCAGAGTCGAATTCATCAAGCCGAAATCAGTGCCGGTCTCAGCCAGTCCAGCGCTCTGGCCATGAAGTTTATGGCGTCAGATAACCTCTTATAGTCTACTAATGTACTCGAAATTAGTAACGGTCTTAGCTAGTCCAGTGCTCTGGGTAAGAAGTCGATGGCGCCCTAGATAATTCACACAAATTGAATCTTGAATTTATCAACTCTTTTGAGCAATAAGCCTCAAACAGCAGATACGCCTGCATAGAAGATCTTCAACAAAAAGCCCCCTGCATCTTAACCAACAAGTTTCATAACCTACACAACTACGGAGATGTGATATCCACACGACTATTACAGGAGACAGGCGAGTACAGCCATCTGTGTACAATAAACCGTAACCTCCTTAACCCACGTATACGCTGGAAGCCAAGATCCACTTGAAACGATAGAATCTCGTCTTTCCCGGTTAGGCAAATTGATATAAGAATACTAAAAGTTTTATTTGTGAAATAATATATATATATATATATATATATATATATATATATATATATATATTATCAGTAATGAAATAGAAAATTCTCGGATGGGCGGTTATGGCTTGTTAGTAATTACTACGTATTAAAAGTGCGGGGAACTTCAAGACAATGGAGAAGCTTCGAGTCTGCAAAATGACGACAACGCTGTTTCATCCTCATTTTGGACTCATCAGACCATTGCATCTGGTACAATCCATCAATTCGCAGTCGCGCACTATCCACTACTTTCAAGCCAAGAATACAAAGGGTAAGAAGCATCACCGACATCTCGATGGATCACTCAATAACACAACAGCAACACCCACTAATAGTGTTGTATAAAATCATCATGTGATCTCGCGACGGTAAAATAAAAATATATATATATATATATATATATATATATATATATATATATATATATATATATATATATATATATATATATATATATCAAACTCGATACACGAAGTATGCTGCTCAAAGAATAGAAGTCGCATCATTCGGCATCGGCAACCAAACTAACCGCGGGCTTTCGCAGTTTAAGCAGGTATCGCGCTACCGATCTCTCTTTGAGAGGATTGCGTGTTTTTTAAGCCAACAAATATAAAGAAATAAGTTATCGTGTATATAACTTTAAAATAAAATAAAAAATTCTATGCTGTACGGACATGCGGATGCCGAATGATGCCACCTCTTTCCTTTGGACATTGTGCTTCTTGTGTCGAGTTTGATATATTTCTATGTCGCTGTCGTTTCTTACCTTCTGGTTTCTCGGCTTGAGCATAGTAGACAGGGCGAGATTGCGAATTGATGAATTGTACTGGATGCAATGACCTGATGACTCCCGAACGACGACGATCGTCATTTTTCGGATCCGCAGTTTCTTCACTGTTTTGGAGTTCTCCTCGGTTTTTAATACGAGAGTAATGTTTACTAACGATCCATGTCCCACCGCCGATAATTTTCTATATTATTTTAAAACTATAGGGACGATAACTATATATATATATATATATATATGCCGTTTCTAAATATTTAACGATTTTTAAAACAAAAAAATAATCCGTTAAAACAAAAAACTTTGCGTTGGACGGAAAAATGACGAGAGACACTTTTTGTTTAGAATCAGCCTAGGAATACGAAAATATTTTTTTTTATTTTACAAAATAACAATTTTTTTAATTATTAACAAGTTTTTTGTTTATAACAAATTATCTAACAATTTTTCGGGAATTTCTCCTTGATAATCGTAATCAGGGAGCCAAAATATGTATAAAAAACTTTTGTGGAGTCATGTCTCTTTATCTGCTACTCAAACCCATCCGGCTCCCGGACTAGTTTGTTTATTCATTCCGTGAAAAACTTTTTGGTTTGTTATGTGATCCTGATCCATTCATGAAATCCTAAATATACTTGTATTTCAGTCATAGCTCAAAAGTTGAATTCTTTCACTAATATTACGTCAGTCGTTTTGACATAAATAGAAATTCCTGTTATAGCACGGGGTGTTTCCTCTGTCGCTTTATTTCGAGTTCAAATTAGCAGGAAATATTTTACAGAATTCAAGAATATGTGAAAACCTAAAATAGTATCGTGCGGAAATACCTTTATAGTGACACAGTCATAGTCATTTACAATTGGCTATTTGCACATTTTAAGGATTTTGCTCAAATTTGATTCACAGATATATATATATATATATATATATATATATATATATATATATATATATATATATATATATATATATATATATATATATAAAAGAACAGGAAAGCAATTTCTCTGGAATACATACCAAAGAGTACGTGTCACTGGTATGCCTCCTATTTATCTCATTCTGTAATGTAAGTTGGAGTGTACCAAAAAGTAACCAGCACATTTTGTCGTTCTGAAGGCTAAATGTGGTATTTTTTCAATTATATTTTAACAGGCTTAATTTTTCATGCAAAATCGCTTGCATAGTATTAAGTGTACGAAAATGTATTTATATATGCCATTTTTGCAGTTGCTTTATATTTTTTATAGGGGTGAACACCTTAATTCGGTCAAAAAGTCGTTAGTTGAATACGAATTTGAAAAATTCATTTGTGCGATATCGGCTCTTTTGATAATAAAATTTATCACGGAGTTACCTACCCCTTTTTTAAATTTAATAAAAAGAGATGAAAATTCAATACCAACAATAGTACGAATCATCAGGAATATTAAATAAAAGTAGCAAGTAGTGGAAATCTACCATTTCGAAAGATTAAACTACCTTACAGCATACTGTAAAAAAATTCAAAACGTGATTTTCTGATCCCATTTATCGGCGATATATCGTAGTTCAAGCAATTTTACAAGAAAAATTTCCTCTTTAAAATAAAAGTTAGGAATGGCATTTTTGGATTAACATTGGGGATTATTTTCACCTCATGGATTTGAGACTTAGAGTATAAAGATACATATCATTTTGTGAAAAAATATCACAGAATAAGCGGTATCAGATAGTCTTTTAAAAAATTTTCACAGAAAAGTTTAAGTATGTAGTTAAGTTCTTTACATGGTTGAGCTTCCACTAAATTTTATTGGTAATTAATATTTATGACTGTATTAGTTGGTAATCAATTTTTAAGAAAAAAATCCATTAATTTTTTTCATAATAAAAGCTGAAATCCGTCAACTTAATTTTTCAAATTCATGTTGAACTAGCGAGTTTTAGACCAAATTAAGTAAATTTATACATGTATTGAATGAAGCCCTCACATAGAAAATCCCATTTCGTTTTTAGCGATGAACTTTGGGGGTAGTTATCAATCCCTAGAAATGCAGTTCAGGATGTAAGAAAAAATACCCCATATATATTAAAAAATGAGACAAATCGGAGGCGGAATCATGAAAACGTTCCCTTCTAGGCCAATCCAGAGAGATTTTTTCATGACAAAAAAAAGAATCCATTGTGATATTTTGTGTTTTCCACTCTTTGCTGTGATCCATTAATTTTTTATAAATAGTTAAAACCATCTATTTTTTTCATTCCCAAAGAAATTATAAAGCTATGTACAAATACAATTTTTGCAATGTAGTTTGACATTAAGTTGAAAAGTAATAAATATTTATCATGTTAAAAGTTTTAGTGCCTTATTTAATTTAAACCATCTGTAAATTTCTAATGTTTTTAAAAATAGAAATCTATTAATAATTGATGAGAAAACGCGACATACATATTTTCCAGATTTTCTTCACCGATGTCATACTAAGCTGCTTGGAAACAAACAAATTTTATCGGTGATGATTTTATAAAGATACTATTTTAATGAACTATGCTGAAAAATGTTCACATATATCACATAATATATAACTTATTTTTAATTCTCTTTCTAGAAACGCAGACCATTTATATTACTTTAAAAAGCTGTAGATTTTTTTACACAAAAATCATTCTTGCGAAGTAGTAGATATATGCTGAACTTCCATTGCCTTTATTTTTTGCTGAATGTTACGACGTTTTGGCTAGTAGATATCTCTAGCTGTTCAAATGAAACTGAGCAAATTTTTGAGTTACACAACTATTTATACTAAAAGTAATTGCAGTGGAGCCTGACGATCTTATTTATGCTGCATTTAGTTTTAGTTTACAATTACTAAGAAGTGGTTTTCACACTTATCTAAAGACAGTTTACTAGAGCAATTCTGGTTCTGATGTACAGCGACCTCTTTGACTTTCCATTTTTTCTAGTATTGTTTTCGGTATATTTCTAGCTTCAGGCTATTTTATGTGATGTCCATGAGTCCAGGCTTAGTTGGCGGCACCAGATTTTTCTATTTCCCCACGAGAAGTGTTCTTTTGGTGTTCGTTAATCCTTATTTCAAGGGATCTCTTTGTTTCTTCAACGTAGCAATTGCCACAGTCACATGGAATGTGATACACACAGTTCTTCATGACCTTTTGAGTTGCTGGTTTGACCCTAATAAGCTGGTTTTTCAAAGAGTTATTTGAATTGAAAACAACGTTGATATTATATCATTTTCCTATTCTACTAACTTTTTCCGTAATGTCTCTAACGCAGGGGATGTTCGACATTGATTTTCATTCCTCTATCTTGTCTTATTTCTGCGTTGTTCCAGAATCTTATCCATCAGATTTACTGAATATCCATTGGCTGGCAGGTCACTTTTAATGTGATCTATCTCTTTCATTAAGTTTTCGTTGCAGTTGAAAAGAATTAATGCTCTATTTACAAGGTTTCATACGATTACATGTTTGATGTTGTTGGAGTGGTTGGTTCAATAGTTTAGATATTGTCCTGTGTATGTGTGGATGGATTTCCTGTAGACTGAGTTTTTAATTTTTCCTCCATTTCTTTCAACCAAAATATCTAAGAATGGTAATTTATTTTGTACTTCTTTCTCCATAGTGAGTTGAATGGTTGAGCTAATATTGTTCAAATGAGAAAGGAAGTTCTGAAGTTTTTCGTCCTTTCCATTCCAGACAATAAAGATATCGTCTACTTGTCTAAGCGATAATTTTGGTTTCCTATTTGCGGATTCAATTGCAAAGGTCTTGAGAACCATTTTACGAAAATGTTTGCGATCACCGGTGCGAGCGAAGATCCCATTAGACAAAGAATTTTTCCTTTTTTGGAAATAGGAATGGGGTAAACAACATTTCAGCAAGTCTGTGGTGGCATGTGGTGATAGAGATGTTCTTTCTGCTAAGGTCTGGTCTTCTTCAAGTTTCTTCCTCATGATCTTTATCGACTCCTTAACTGGAACGTTGGTGTACAGGCTTTTCACGTTAAAGCTATTAAAAAGATTTTCTGGTAGTACTTCCATTTCGCGTATAATTTCAACGAAATTTGCGAGTTCTTGCCCAGGACGATGTATTTTTCTTGTAGTGGTTTCAGGATTGGAAGAAGTAACTTGGCAAGTTGAGAAGCCAAGAGTTCCGAAAACTCGTAAAGACATGTTTTATTTCTGTATCTTTGAGAGTTCATAAAAATATGAAGTTTTGCTGTGATGTGGCATTAACTTAGTCTTCTCACGAATATACCGTTCATGTTTTTTAAGAACGCGATAGGTTCTTCCCTCAGTTGTAGAGGTAGAATCTTTACCAAGACATGTATAGTTTGTTTCCTTAGAACTTCGTCAATTTTTTTGTTGTATGTTTCGCCATTAATTACAACCGTAGCATTTCCTTGATTCGCTAGGGCAGTTTTATCGTTTTTGCTGATGTAAGATGTCGTTTTTTTAGATTTTTGTAGTCTCTCTTACTTTCCAGCTGAATTAATTTTCAAAAAGAATTTTCGATGCTTGTTGCATCCGCAGCGCTAGTTATATCGATAATAGGAACCCCTTTTGGAAGAGCTTTGAAGTTCAAACTTTTGGCAAATAATGCGTTTTCGGCTGTAGTTAATTTGAGATGGTTGTTGTCGTTCTTAACTGCTCTGATATTTGGAGAGTTTTTTTCATGTATGCCTGCTTGTTTTTTTCTCACTTTATCATATGTAATGCCAATATTCCTTAGTATGGGTCTGTAATCTTCTTCTAGTGTATATTCTTTAATTCTATCCAGGAACTGGAAATTTAGTACGGAAAACTGGATGTGCGCTTTCTTTTTTGTAAATATAATCTTAGGTTTCTCGTAGCCGCGAATTTTGTCACTTATACCAGGTCAAATTATTCTGTAAGGTAAAATACTTCGCAGTATTTGAGAACATTCTAATCGAATTCAAATTAATAGTTTATGCTGGTATATAAATAAAAACAAACATATGTTTTAGTGCATTTCATAGAAATTTAATTTGCTTCAAACATAATTGATAGGAAAATGTGTAATTTTGTTTCGGTTTTATTGAACTTTCTCTTTTATCGCACAATTACCCGTCCTGGTTTTCAATGTGGGCTTATAAATAGTTTTATCAACGCATGTACTGTAATTTACCTAAAACGGTATGGTTTAAATGAATAATTTTGCAGAACCGTAAAACGTGTCGTTTTCTAAAATTAGCTGTAATTTTTTATTTCCTAATGTTTTTTAAATTTCCGGCAAAATTGGTATGGGGAAGTTTTTGGGATTACAAATTATGAATTTAAAAGTTGTCAGTGAATATAATACATGCTTTTATGTAACTATTATTTACGTAGTTGCGTATAGCAGCAGGATGTGTAATCAAGATGAAGTAAATTCACTTTTTGAAGGGCTTGGATATCAATATTTCAACAACTATTTACTTTAAGTCGGTGTTGGCAACCTTTTATTTAATTGCTACTCTTTTCCAATGTTTCAAAAAACAAAGAAATAGGATTTGTAAAAATATATTCAAGAACTCGCAGCTCCAAAAATTAATTCTGTACTTCATCGGTAAGCCAACAACATCCAAAGATACATGAAATAGATTCTGTACTAATTCAACTTCTTGTTCAGAGAAGTCTGAATAACGTTGAACTTCAGGTTTAAAGATGGTTAATAACTTCCTCGTTTAGATTATCTACAATCTCCACTTGTTTAGCTAATCCAATATATCAGTTTAAACTGGCGGCTAAATATCTGAAGACTATCCCTTACGGCTCGTTGATTTTACATCAATTGAAAGTACTTTCCTAATTGTTCTCAGCTCGGCGAAACGTCAGGCAGTCCGTCTCGAACTTTTTTCTTTTACGCATCCCGTCAAAAGGCAACGAATTGTCGCGCTCACTACAAGCTACACGACTAGCTTGTCCCAGTCGGATTTCGCCAGACATAGGGAGAAGTGTGTGCGCCAGCCGTCTACAAATTACATCACATATCTCGCATGTTGTCAAGCATAAGTTATTGACAGTTTATCACCTACCTTTAAGATTTAAATGTAATTTTGGTTTCAAAATTAATAACTGACTATTCCCAAACAAGACCTCCTTGAGGGTCGGGACTCACTGGTTGGAGACCATTGCTCTAGGTATAGGAAATTATAAATTATATATAGAAATAACCGAAAAATGTAAATATAATCAAATATTTCAATGATCTCCTCGCACATAACTTCAAAAACAGCATGAAATCAGGTATTGATGATCGTGTTTCATTATTAGGCTATTGACTAAGTCATCATGCTAAAAACAATCCGTAGTGATATTTTGTTACGTTTTCCACTCTCTACTATGATCCATTATTTTGTTATAAAAATCAAAACCCAAAAATTTCGCTTTTTTTCGTGAATTGTAGAAAATAAAAATACGAACAAAATGAGCCCTGGATCGACTCAGTTGGATCATTAGTAACGGAGAAAACAGAAAATAACAAATATCTTGATTTCTAAATAGTCATCTACATATTTTATAAGATTTAAAAAAAAAATCACAATATTTAGAAAAAGGTGAAGTTCAAAAGAGGCATTCTTGAATACCTCCCTGATCATACTTAACCCATGAGTTCTTAAAATTTTTTGTTACTCTATCCTAATTACGTGGCTCACGTTAGGCGAAGAAGATAATGAAATTAAAATAAAAAAGTAGTTATACAAAAAACAGAGAAAGAAAATAGATACAGAAGAAATGATCATCACTTATTCATTATAAATTTAATGTAATTTATTCTAAAGGCAGATTGTGAAAGCACTTTTAATTTATCTGGCAAAGAATTGTAAAATTTAGCAATGCTATATATTGTAGTTTGATGATATGTTATCGTACCTCTAAATCTAATATTAATATTATGAACATGAGTTCAAAATACAGTATTGTATATAAATATGTGGGTTATTATAGAGAGATAATTTTATTATAAAACAAAACATGCAAGATGTACGTCGCTTCTCCGTGCTTAACCAGCCGGACTCATCAGTTTGTGCGAAATATGTTGGTGTTACTTATTCTCACTCCATGAATAAATCTTATGCAAGAATTCTGCACAAGCTGAATTCTATATTTATCTGCAGCAGTAAGACATTTACCAATAAATGGTAAGACATGGAGAGCACCCAAGGGTCACACAGTAAGGTTTTCATTTGTGGTTACAAACAGTGGCGATTATGATATAGTATTTTCAATTCCACAAAAGCCCTCTGTATACAGTTAGATAAATGGGCACTAAGCCTCAGAAAACTGTCAAAAATAACACCTAAATTACGCACCTTGTCTTTTATTGGCAAAACTGTATTATCTATTTCTATATTAATCGATCTTTTTAAATATTCTATATCTGCCCTATGGCCGAAGGCCATTACACAACATTTTTTACGATCTAATATACCTTCTGATCAAAAAGTACCCGAAATTCTTCAATAAAACCGAAATGGTTTAATTATTTACAGATATTTAATTTCGTTCAAAGTAATCTCCATTGCAAGCAAGACGCATATTCCAACGCTTCCTCCGATCTTGAAAAAACTTTCTATACTTCGATTTTGGAATCGCCTTCAGCTCCTTCTGCGAATTCTCCTTTGTCACCTCAATTGTCTCAAAACCCTTTCTGCGAAGTGATAACTTGAGTTATGAGAATGGGAAAAAGGCGCAAGGAGCCATGTGGGGTAAATATGCAGATTGTGGAACGATATGAACGTTGTTTTTGTCAAATAGTCGCGTAGAAGATGAGATGTGTGGGCCGGTGCGCTGTCGTGGTGAAGAAACAACTAGTTGTTTCTTCACAAGTCTGGCCTCTTCCGACGAACATTTTCCCTCAAACGCTTTATTTATTTACTATCTGGCCTGGCGGAAGAAATTCGAAGTGGACCACAGCACGGCAATCAAAAAAATAAACGTTCAACGAAAACTTGATTTGAATCGACTCTGTGGTGGTTTTTTGGGTTTTGGCTCATCTGAGAAGGGTCATTCCGATGATTGTTGGTTAGTTTCGCTGTCATATTCATAGATATATGTCTCGTCACTGGTAATGATGCCGTCGATGACATTTTGGCCCAAAGAAAGCATTTCTTTAGCGACATCAATCCTATGCTGTTTCTGCAAGAAATTCAGCACTCTCGGCACAAGCTGCGCTTCAACTCATGTTCTACACCGATCCGAACGAGACACCAGGATCAGCTGCTATCTCCTTGATGCTCAGACGACGATCTGCGGGGACAATTTTCTTAATTTTTTCTATATTTTCGTCAGTCACACTGGTGGATGGACGACTTGAACGAGGCCAATCTTCAACCGCAGCACGCCCCGCTTTAAACTTTTTGTACCACTTCTACACTTGTGTTTGCAAGGGAAATTCCGGGATCAGAAGGTAAGAGCGTGTTCCACTGACAGCTTGCTTACCAAATTTAATTCTCTAATTATAGTTTTATAACCTTCAACAGCATCAGCTCTATAAAATGACGAATACACCTGCGTGTCATCGGTATAATACTGAGCAGAACAAACCTGTATATACTAGTATTATTTGTAAATATGTGAAACTAGACTAAATGGAAAAAGGTGATGTGGTTTGTAACAAATATATTTTTTGTCAAAGAATGCCATGTATATTAAAATTGTTGATAGACAACCGCTAGAAAGTGAGCTATTATTTTTTACATGCCAATAACCGTAATATCTTTATTAACAACATTTAATTGTTGTAAAGTAAAATTAAAAATATACAATGTATTACAAGTAATTTGCTAAATACATCAATTACATTTAAAAAACAGTAACTTCATTATGGCAACATTGGAATAAATTGACATACGGATATACATTTGTTACAGAAGAACCCGAACATACCGAAATTTATGCCACACATAAAGTTCAATTATCATTACTAATTACTAATAGGTTTAGTTCCGCTATTTTTTTTTGCACAGATAGTAAAACAAAGTAATGGGTGTGCTCATGCAGAGTTCGTAGACTTTATATTCGGACATAATGTTCCGTTTGTATTAATTGTATCTAATCCTTTGAGTATTTTGTGTTTTTGCAACAGTTTTTTACTAATTACTTGTAACTTTGCCTTTGATTGATATAAATTGTCAAGGGCATCATCGACATCTTGCCCATAGCACTAGACTAGGTGAGACCGGTACTGATTTTAACTTGGTGGATGAATTGAGCTATCCGATATTTCTGCGGCTATACTCGACCTGTCACTTTGAATTGTGATACGTACAGTAAAGAATATGCAACAGTTTTTGCGGAAAATTTATATTTTTTTAGGTTTTAGCTGCGATCTCCATTATTTTGATAGGTAAACTGTAGGACATAACCGCATATGAGATGTGGCTATAAATTAACGAGACTGGTGCTTCTACAGAAGAAGTATGCATGCGCCCAAAGCCAATGACCAACAGCTGTATAGCGTGAAAGCTTCTTTTCGAATGCGAAGCCTCCCGTCTCTGTAGACAAATCAGTCTCGCCGTGGGTTTCGATTGTATCAGAACTATTTACTGTTTTGCCGAAAAAATAATAGGTATAATAATAGAGCAACAAAACTTATCTTTTATTAAAAGAAATGCATGACACTGAATGTTTATCATGTGGACACGTTTCTGAGTGGTTTAAGCGTTTTCAAGATGGCTGAGAACACGTTGAAGATGATTGACTCCTCGATGAAAATTTTGAAAAATTCCGTAGTCTGATTCGATTTGACCATCGGCTAAAAATGTAGGAATTGACATGGAATGCGTATTGACCATTGAAAAACTACTTTTAGAGCTGCAAGAGCTTCTAAAATCGACAATTTCTTATTTTCCTCGGTTTCATTTTCTGATTCGCTATCCTCTGTGTCTATGAGAACTAAGGGCTCAATTTTATTAATTCTAAGTCTCTGTTCCAGTTCTCAGTATCTTAAT
Source organism: Diaprepes abbreviatus (assembly GCA_034092305.1). Lineage (NCBI taxonomy): Eukaryota > Metazoa > Arthropoda > Insecta > Coleoptera > Curculionidae > Diaprepes > Diaprepes abbreviatus. The sequence continues at coordinate 17,657,965 of JASJET010000031.1, forward strand.
CCTGGTACTGGCCCTAAAAATACGTAATAAAAAAAGTTAAATCACTTAAATCTAAATTTTCTTTTGTTTTTCTTTTACCATCCGGTCAGATAATTGTCGAAAGATGGGAGTGGTTATATACCCTAGTACGAGTTTACAGCAAGAGCAAAGAATTTACAGTGACGGAATGGCAAAAAATTCCGCCACTTAGATTTTAGTGAATGAGATATATATATATATATATATATATATATATATATATATATATATATATATATATATATATATATATATATATATATATTATATACGTATGATCCGTTTCAGTCAAGTGCATACAGGTCTGTGTTTAAATAATGAAATACCGTAAAAGTGTTCTAACAAATTTAGCTCGAATTTAACAATTACAGCATGTTTATTATTTCACTAATAAAATTTAGGAAAATTTGGCATAATAACATTAACTTTCTGGAAATGCTGACGCAGAGCTATTCAGTTTAACGCTAATATTATTTTCGCAAGCAATTTTATTGTCATATTAACCTCTAAAAATATATTTCATACGTATGTTCTTGTTCTTGCCATGTTTTGCAATAACTAAATTAAAAATGTTATACTTTAGCAACGCTTTTTTAGCAGGTATTGTTTGCAAAATATCTTTAATTGTCCTTGCTTCATGCAGCAGTAAATCAATTGTTATTTTAGACGACTTTGCATGTTTCGTTTGTTTCTTGTTATTACCTAAAAGTGCTTTCTAGATTAAATGCTTTGCGGTGATTATCGTTTCAATACGTAATTAAATTTTATATAGTTTTTGAAATATAGGAAAAGTCTTTGTGTCCAGTGGTCTGGAAAACCTAGAATATGTGTAAAATTTTTTCGCTGTTCACTCAGCTGATTGCCGATTTGACTCCGGAGTTTAGTGATGGATCCATGTACATGCATGGAAAAATCCTCCCTCTTTCACTTAAACATAGGCCGGCGGAGTTAGCCTCAAAATGAGGTGATTTTGAAATTTAGTGTTAGTAAACTTCTGACTACGTAAAAACCTTCAGAATGATAATAGTAATTATATAGTATCTTAATGGTTCATTAAAAATCAATCTGATTTTTAATATTCCTAATTAGTAGTATACTGTTGACTATTGCAACAATTTTTTCGCAGTTTGAAAAGCACGAACGTACGGAGTATTGTAATTATGCATAAAATGTATAAAAGTGCAACAATTTGTTTATTACTATGTTTAACAATAATTTAATTACAAGAAACATATTATCAATTGTTCATATCTCGTCGAGAAACCGCAATATTCGCCGAGATAATCCAAAATTTTCCGGCGAAACGAATTTGAAGACTGAAAGAACCTCTCCACTGCTCACTATCTGACTCTCGGAATAGGTGCAACTTTAAACTATTGCAATGTCAACAATTTTGAAGTAATTGAGTTGAAAACTGCTGCATACAATAGTTTAACCGATATCAACAATTGTCAGAGTTATTCTGTTTGTTTATAACGAAAAAACGAACCCCAAATTTGTTTATTTGTTCCAACAATTTACAATCAACAATTCATTTGGTTCTTTTTTGTTATTGTTAGTATAAGTCTCGAACTTTCATTTGCGCACCCGCAGACTGCTCTACGACCTCTAGATCGCTGAGAGTATATTTCGTCAATGCTGAGAATAAACAATAAAAAAAAACATAAAAAGTTATAAACAAATTCACTGTGCAAAAACTATTAAATATTTTTATTTGAAATTTTGCGTACTCCTTTCCGTAAAGTATAAAGTAAATGCAATATATTTTTCTATTGTTTATTAACAATTGAAAAGATAGCCATTTTAGCACGTTTTTTTTGCAATAACTAACAAACAAATTATCCGATTCGGATAGGCCTTAGGTATTTTCAATGCGTACAACTTTTGTTTGAAACTTTTTTACTGAAAAACAATAGCTTTTCCTAGAATTCCAAAAAACCGTTTTTCACATCCTAATTGTTAAATAAATAATTTTCCCCAAAACAGAAAATGAAACATAAGATACTACATAATTGCGATTGCTATTATTATTCGAAAGGTTGATGCTAATTCCGCCGACTTAACAGCTCCAAACACCGCTCGGAATCGTCGACACTGTGCGTATTATCTTTTCAAGCTGGGAAAAGGAAAGAATATATACTAACAGTTTGTATCCTGCAAATACAACTCTATCTCCATACGCGTTTCGACCATCTTATGGTCTTGTCAGTGGAGCTGTAGCGAACCGAGAGCAACATTGTCAGTAAGATATTAAAAACCTGCCATAAACAAATATTGAAATACGGCAGATAGAATTCTTTATTTCTTACTGAAATTTTGTTTTTTAAAAATTTCGCACTACTCCGGTGATTGTATAGATGTCTATATTTTTCAGTCTGGCATCGAAGTCGGCAGATTTTTAATATCCTACCGTCATACTTCGGAATTTATATTTTATGTAGCAGTTGTTTTCTGCGAATGTTGCTCTCGGTTCGATACAGCTCCACTGACGAGACTATAAGGTGGTCGAAACCCGTATGTAGGGAGGACCACAGTTGTATTTGCAGAAGATAAACTGTTTGTATATATTCTTTCCTTTTCTTTGCTTGAAATACATATAAACAACTATTTAAATACGGCAGATAGATTTCTTTATTTCTTACCGAAATTTCGATTTTTAAAAATTTCGCACTACTTCGGTGATTGTATAGATGTCGTTTAACTGGCGATATTTTTTAGTCTAGTATCAAAATCGGCGGGTTTCTAATATTTTTCGAACCATCTGTTATCGCTGTGAAGGGAAACTAATGGAAAATAGCTACGTTTTCTTTTTATTTTCACTTTTTCTTTTGTGTTTGGTGCAAATTTTTCGTTCAAAAATGTTGACCCTCACGGAATAATTTGTTACAATTCAATGTGTTTCTTATATTTTATTACGTATGACTTGTTTTTCAAATTAATGGAAAATGTTTTTACGTTTAAAGCCAAAAATTACATCTTCTATCATTTGAAATTTTTCGTAGTCCATTAACGTTTTCAAACTTTTGTGATTTTTAATCGAGCCACATTCATTCAGTTGGGCTTTAATTTGTGGTAAAAGAAAGTGCGTAAAATTTACATGTTCTCATAAGGTTTAGACTTGTGAATAAGGAAGTATTATTAAAATTGCAACGCAGATTCCTTTCAAGTGCCTCGTGCCAAGTCGGTCAAAAGCCTTAAAGCTTTAAAAATGTTCTGAACTGTTCGGAATTCTTTGTTATTTTAATCGTCTTACCTGTTGTCTTGGACATACGATGTAGTCATTATATATATATATATATATATATATATATATATATATATATAAGCATTTAATTATAAAATAAACAATACAATAGCATAAGAAACTTCAGTTATTATAACTATTTTTGCATGTGTTGGTGCGCTGCTTCAGTTTTTTAATTTTAATACTTTCTATATATTTTCTTTCATACGATATAAATCATTTGAGCATCATACGTGATTTTTAAAGTTAACAAACTTTTTCCTGAAAAAATTAACACAGTTTTGTTGTAAATGTCATATTACAATCGCTCTTATCGGAGGAGTGCTTTCTTCTACTCTCACTGAACATGTTTTAATTAAGGGTCATATGATGAACTTTGAGAGACCGAAAATTTTAGCAAAAAAAAACAACTTTCGTAAAAGAGTCTTCCTAGAAATGTTCAATATAAACAACGAGCTACTTTCCATGAACAAAAGAGGATACATAGAAAACCTCAGCGTAATATATAATTACTTGCTACAACTAAAAAGTAATGACAATTGGTTCCTGACAGTTCATTTCAGTCAGATACTGTTTAGTCAGTGTTCTGATTATTATTATCACACTTGTCCAAACGGGTGCGGAGTATGTCGTTTTTTTTACATTATACCTTGACAGTTACCATAACCTTAAGTCACAATCTCTATCCTTTATCTACTTTTGATGTAATAATATAATATTTTTTGGAACCGTTACCTCCACCTCCGGAACGATTATCACCATTTGCGCAGTGTATACTTTATCTTATGGCGTCAACTGTCATTTGTCAATTTCATTCATTCATTTTTAAATGGCGTTTCGACAGCGTTCAAGTGGTTCTCAAATAAATGAAAAAATTTTTGCCTTTTAGAATATTTATTTTTGTTATAATATGTAGTCCTAGTGTATTATGAGGGTTTTTGTTGAACAAAACCTGGTTTTTTATACAACTCACTTTTGTAGTTTTTTTTTTTTTAATTTTTATTTTACGATAAATAGATTAAAGGAAAGTTATTTTTTGTTTTGTAGAAGTCCTGATGAACAAACAAAAAAGAATTTCTGGCCAACCATCCTTTTAACTGCAGCCCCACAAAAGTGCCTTAAACATTTAGGTTTTTTTTCCTGGGTCCGTCCTAAAGCCGGACGCATTGCGGCCAGAGTAGGCCTATTGTGCTCACCCTAGACATTACAGCCACTCTGTAAACCTAACCCCCTGGCTCAATCTGTACAGTCCTGCTAAGGAGTGAGTGAGTATTTCTCCCAGTTCCAGACTTACTGACCCGAATGTTTGTTGTCTAAATCTCTCCAGTGACTCACAGTCACATATTATGTGCTTCACCGTTTCCTCGGCTTGTCCATATACTCTGTAGCCGAGGTTTCCGTTATATAGATTCATTCTATTCAGATGTACTTTGACGGCCATGTGTCCCGTTATTATACCCGTAATAGTCCTTAGTTGGTTCCTACTCATTTGGAGTAGTTTCCTTGCCAGTTTCGGATCAGGATTCCCAATAAATAGCTTGCTGTGGTTTAAAACCTGTCTGGTCATCCAGTGGTTTTTATGCTCTCTTTTGATCCATTCTTTGACTGCTTCTCGGGCCGCGCACCGCGGCACCCCAAAGCCGGTTCTGGACCCATGTATTGAGATGCTGATCCTGCTCTAGCTAGCTCGTCAGCTTTTTCATTTCCATGTATGCCTTCGTGTCCTGGTACCCACTTTAACATAACTCTGTTGTCTTTTGCCAGAATTTCTAGCTCACTCTGACATTCCCAAACCAACCTTGATGATGCCTTTTGGCCCTTGAGGACTTTTAGGGCTGCTTGACTGTCAGAGTAAATGTGGATTTGCTTCCCTTTGTAAGCTCTCCTGTTTATCTCGTCTGCGCACCGTAAGATTGCGTATATTTCGGCCTAGAATACTGTTGGGTATTTTCCAAGGGGAAGGGTTAATTCTTTCTTCGGTTGTAGCCCATGTATCCCAGCTCCAGTACCCTCACTAGTTTTGAACCGTCAGTGTACCAGATACTTGCACCCGAGAATGTTTCCGGTTTTTCTCTTTTACTTGCCATTCGATCCTCTGTTCTTCAAACGGTATATTATAACGCTAGCTCGAGTTCATATGGTCTGTGTCCATTTCCAACTCGGGGCTCCTGATTTTTTTACATATGTTTTTGTGTCCTGACAACGTCCTTTGTGATTTTACTGTTGAGTAAACTAAACCTTTAGGTTTAGTTGGCTTTTTCTTAATTAGTTCAGTCACGAGACTACCTCCTCTTTATATATATATATATATATATATATATATATATATATATATATATATATATATATATATATATATATTTGTTCATATATTATTCTTTCATTCATTTAAGAATATTTGATTGCAGCGAAAGTGTAGTGTGGGTAGTGTAGTCTGATAGTGTGGCTCAAGCCTCAAGAAACTGATGAATAACAACGTGTTAGTAAACATTAAACATATTTAGAACCTTAAAAAAACAAATAATTATGTACAGTGCAAGTCTATCATATTAAATTTCTACAATAACACATAAATGTCGAATTATAGATATGTTATAGTATCCCGATAAAAACTTTTAGTGTTCCCACTTGTTATAATAGGCCGACAGGTTTTTAATATCAAATTATTTAAAAAAATTAATGAGTATCGTCACGTTGATGGTGTGAGAAACATTAATATATACAAGATGTTTAAAATTTTGGGAGTAAAATAAATAAATACAACTACAGAAGATACATGAAAAAGTTATATAGAAATGTTATCTGGTAAAATTTTGTGTACATAGGGTGTTAGAACAAAGCGTTTCTAGACAGTATATATATATATATATATATATATATATATATATATATATATATATATATATATATATATATATATATATATATATATATATATATATATATATTGGTATATATACTGAAGGTGTTAGCAGGAACGATGTCATCGATAACGTTATTTAAAACATTTTTAGCCCGATCAACACTTATAAATTTTGCCGTAATCAACAATCAACATTACTGCAGAATCCAGAATTACATCAAAAATTTAACTTCTCCGGCCAGTTGAAAACAAGTCTGTTGAAATAGGAGAAACATTTCTGATTAATGCTTTTTCCTTTGACATATGATACACCTCTCAATCTCCAATATCTTTAAAAAAAAAGTGTATAAACCACTCGTTCATCTGTTTTATGTAAAGCCGCGGTTTCAAATTCATTATTTTAATTAGTCTTCAAGGAGTTCTGGCGTTTTAAAATCAAAATTATCCTTATCGCTGAATTGGCAAAAACAGACCAATACTGTAGCCTCCAAGGTCTTCAGATTTTATGTCGATTTCATTTTTCACAGTAAGCATTCTGATTAAGAATAGAAATAAGGAGAAAAGCTCGAGCCTGTCTCCTTGTTAATCAGGCCAGACCAATATTGGTATAGTTTGACCTCAAGGACTGAATCTGGCGTTGAAATTGCTTCATCGCCTCTTGCATTCAAAATTTCAGCCTTTTTGGGGGTAGCCTTTGTATTAAAATAAAATGGGAGGTGATAGAACAATTCCGATGACAAATTCAGTTTTTAAAGATAAAATTACTTAAATCAACATTGGTTTAATTGGATGAACAGACCACTTTTTTTGTGTATCTGTGCCATTAGCCGATAATTTTTTTCGCCACATAAACGTTATGCGGACCACCATTGTCTCAACCAAAGATAGTTTTATAATTATTTGAACACGCTTAACAAGACTAAAGAAGTTAATCCATGTTCTTTCGTAATATTGTTCAATGAGAATGTTTTTAACTTAAACAATAGAAAATCAACATGGTTAAATCCGAATTTATATATACCAAAGTTCAAAAAAATGTTTAACATAGTACTTAATGTTTGATTACGCGATATGTTGCAGTAAATTTTGATAAATTATTATTAACAGCTGTTTTATATTATTTATGTTTCAATTTTTATAAGGGCTTTATCCAACCATGATTTTTTATTTCTGAGATAAAATGATTTATGCTCTGTATGCGTAACTGGTATAGACTGAAACGAATATGCTCCAAGAACGGTCTTGGGGGTTGCGATAGGATACCGATTCTGAGGCACTCCACATTCTATAGTTTGCTTGTTAACAAAAATGTTGTTTTCTGTATCTTAAATAAATGTCTATAAGTGTGTAACAGGGACTCTTAAAGCCGAGTCTTCCCAATATTTGTAGTAAACACTCGTCAACAACAGTTTTAAAGCCCTTTGTGTAGATCTATAAAGACGCAACATGCTGGCCGTTTCTTGTCCAAAGATATCAGCTGCAACACCATCTTGATACCCAATAAGAAAATATTTTTCAATATTCGCACTACAAGGGGGTGAACACGTGATAACTTTTTTATGTTGTTCCTATACTGATATAAAATAACTTCGTTTATCAAAAACGACAGAAAATATTGATTTTTGGGTTTACTTGCAATATATTTTTTCTCAGGCTTTAATAATACATTGAAAATCAGATTTGAACTTCAATCTGAAAACCAACACCGTTAAGATCGTATTGTTTCATAAGTTAATATTTATACAGATCATTGAGATTAAATGTTCAGTTTGCGTGGAATATCAGGAGATGGCGTTGCTTGTATGGAACTTTATATTTAGTTCGATATAAGTTGCTTAAAGAATTCTCTTTGTTGTCGATGTACTTTGTTGCTTACGCTTTTTTGCATTGCCGTACGGATGCTGTTTTTCCCTTTTTCACAATCGGATTGCATGTGGCGACGTTTACCACGATACGAAAAACTGCCAAATGGACCGCTATTCAAGGTGTCGAATTTTATGTTGACAATATCGTACCAGACTGCTGTATGATGTTTCACATGTAAGTATTTCGACTTGTCGGGTGATACTGTTATATTTTCCACCAACGCCGATGAACTGTTTCGGAAATCTCTACTTGGTTGATGGTATTAGCTGCGTTGTCCCGTGCGCGAGTCGTTCCCACCAGATTGTTGTTCAGGTTGTTAAATGAGGATCTGTCCTTTGCACTTAGAACTTGAAAATGGATGAGTTTTGATGTAATATTCATAGAAGCTCATTTGGTTAAGCTCGACCCCCGTGTTAAAACGGAGTCCATTTGCACGTATAGTATAAAGCTTTTTAAATAAATGTTTTTTTTTTATATTTGTGGCCGCGGTTTTCGGTGGATCTTGTAGATTTTCTTCCTCTATTTAACTAGATAGAAAGCGACATAGTACTTATTATGCTATTTAAAGTTTTCACAAAAAATAATTATTTGTTGAGCTGACAAATGATCTTCTGTAGCGGCCACTGTTAAACACACATAAACAGAATTTATGGTAGGAAATATAAAGCAAGAAAAACGCTTCCTTAAGAGCCTAAGTTTATTCAATACAATTTCGCTGAACCGTAGTTATCAGCACTTAAAAAAAAGGGTTGAGGTTGCCCCACCACTTTTTTTAAAAGGGTACAGGAACAGGTATGAAACAGAAAATGTTAAAAATTTCCCCACAATTAGAAGACAAATATTTTTAACATAACTTAAGACTTCCTAAATCCTTTTTCTTATTTAACCATAGCCGTTGCGCCACCTAGCGATCTTCGTAAACAAATTGTTCTACCACAAATATTTTTTCCGGAAGCTGTGCGATTAAGTTTCTCTGGGGTATACCCGGCGTCCTCTCTTATTGGATACTCGGTACTTTAACAGCCCATTAAATTCATCGAATGTCATATGTTTTCATCTTTCTAATAATATAAAAATGAAATCCAGAGACGAGATTATCTTTTTCGATAGACCAGTCGAATACGATGGAAGTTCTTTTAGGAAGTTCTTTGCTATAAATAATTTATTTCGTATCCGATCCGTAATATCATTCCGAGGAAAATTGAATCAGAATCAATTATAGTCCGGAAATGATTTTGATTAGAATATTAAGTGATTATAACTGGTACAAAACGAATCGTATGTATTATTATAGAATTTAAAAGTGTTTTATGTATTTAAAATGCGTGTATAGGTATATATTTTTTGATATTTTTTACAATATTCAGTTGCTCTGTATCTCAGAAATAAAAAGGCAAAAAAGATAAAATTGTTCCCTACACTTAGATGGTCAAAATCTTTGGCACAGCTAATAGGCCCACGGAATTAGCATCTGGAAAAAATTATTGTTAGTAGGCTTCTGGCTACGTAGAAACCTTCAAAATGATAATAGTAATTATATAGTATCTTATGTCTTTTTTCTTGACAAATAATGAACAAACCAGTGTTAAAAAAATAATCTTTTTCGGATTTACTCATATTGTTATCCTCAATAACTTGTCTTTTTCGAATATAAAACTCAGCATTGCGCGTGAACGAAAGTATAGGTAGTAGCGTCAGTAACAAGTTGGAATCTGATTAATTATTAGCTGGCGAAGACGTTTATGCGATTATAATTTTTTAATCGCTGAATCTCAGCTTAAAAGTACTGTCTAACTAAAGTGCTGTTATTAAAATGTGGAGAATATACTTACTAAAGTACGATATTGTATTTTATTCATTATGCCACATTTTAAACAGGGATTGTAATTATTATGCAGAACAGGCATCATCCCGCCCGCTCACAAACAGTTATGATAACCGAAGTTCCTTATCCTAATTTATTGTTTATTTTATGATTAGAAGTTTATACATAATATATATATATATATATATATATATATATATATATATATATATATATATATATATATATATATTATTAAATGTGTTCAAAGCTATAGTAGATTATGTGCACTATATGAGCGCCTGTAAGTAGACTTCCACTTCCCTACATTCACGGCGGCGCGTACGTTATAGTTGACAAAACGCTATTTGTTTATTATGTTAAAAAGCAATAAAAACATTATATTTTCGCATTGAGATTAATCCCAGTTTGTAGTTCTTGATTTGAACTATAAGTTACTAGGCGCAGAATTTGAAAATATGTATTTAATCATATGTTAAAGGTGGCAAAAAATGCCATCTTTAACGATGTTTAACTCAAAAACTATGCGTCGGACAGAAAAATCACCAGAGACACTTTTTGCTTAGAATCGGCCGAGGAACACGAAAATATTTATTTTACAAAAAAACAAATTTTTTAATTATTAACATTTTTTTTTTTGTTTATAACTCATTATCTGACAATTTTCGGATTTCTATCCCCGATATTTTTCATCAGGGGGTCAAAATACATATAAAAAACTTTGTGGAGCCATGTCTCTTCATCACCTATGGAAACCTACTAGGCTCCCGTCTACGTTAAAAGGAGAACGCAACTAAAACAGGTATGGAAGCTCAGATCGCAAATACGTTTTTAGAAAAATCAAATTGCTCCCTAAACTTTTTGGTGGTCAAAACCATTGGTACAGCTGACTTATAGGAATAACATTTAAAAATAATAATCTCGTATGGAGTGTATTTTTCTTTTTATGACTTCAGTAAGACATTTTTTATGGAATGGACCAATTTTTACGTAAATTTTGTTATCTAAGCATTTCATTTTTGAAGAAGATTATCTTTAAGTTAACTTTTACTAGCAATATGACGTTTTCAAATGCTTTTCTCTAATTCATTTCATTAATTTTCAATTTATGGAGGTTGAGAAAAGCTAGATTAGGACACTGTTAAAAATAATCTTAAATTTAATGCAAATTTAATGATGTTGTGCCAAAAATCATGAATAATTTACATTTACTTTGAATTTAAAGCAATTCACTCAAATATCAGTTCGTTGTACTAAAGAAATTTACGTTATTTTTCTATATACATTGCATGAGATTCCATTAGATGACGAAACTTGTAGTAAACTTTTTGTTTAATATGATATCAGTTGCTTAAAAGACTCAATTTTCTTATGGCGAGGTGTACGTGTCTGCCTCTTACTAGCGGGAACCAGTGAGTTCGAAACTGGTCTAGATGGCGGACACTGCCTATGGGAAAAATCCACCTTTTCCTGTTAGTTTCAGAAGTTTTTGAACTTACATTAATGTTGATGCATTAAAGAGGTGATTACATATCTCAGATTCAATGAACACTGGCTGTATATTTAATGTACATAATCACTGTCGTAGCAATGCCCCTGATGTTAAGGGCATATAACCAACGAACTATCTCGACCACCGTCAAAATGTTTAGGATGTTTCGTCCCGGCATTGGTGGTGGACTCATCAGTGGGATCCACCGATGCCTTTCCCAGACATCCTTGTCATGCTTTCCACAACTTGGAACTCTTACTTAAGCCAAGTTTGTCGGAGAACACCGGTGGAATGCTCTTACCACAACATGCCTCCCAAGGCATTTGCTTGTCCGACTTTGACCATCGTAGAAAGTCCAAGCTGTAGATGTACAGGCCTGATAAGAGAAATGTGGAACGGACATCCTAGGTGGTCTTCCAAGTATTGGGTCGGCTTAATCAAAGCCAACGGTGGTTTAGACCCTTGTCTTCCACCGTCCCTGCTCGGGCGACATGTCATAGCAATGCCTCTGATGTTAAGGGCATATAAGCATATAACTAACGAACTATTTCGACCACCGTCAAAATGTTAGGATGTTTCGTCCCGGCATCGGTGGTGGACTCATCAGTGGGATCCACCAATGCCTTGCCCAGACATCCTTGTCATGCTTTCCACAACTTGGAACTCCTACTTAAGCCAAGTTTATCGGAGAACACCGGTGGGATGTTCTTACCACAGCATCACCTTAAAAAGTAATGATTAAACCTTAAATTTAATGTATGATTACATTATTTTAATGGAATAAAGTAAATTAGATTAATGTAAATTATTAAATTTAATACATTTCGTTAAATGCATTTAATAAGCCTTTGTGCTTCCAGCACATTTACATTAAATTTAATGCATTTTCTGTTTACAATGTCGGATAAATGGCGTTATTTCATTAAAACGTTTTTTTTAGTAACTTTGTTAATAAAAGGTTTTTTCTAAACTTATTGCTGTCTTCAAATCTTTTTATCACAATATGTACATTAATGCGACTTCTTCTAATCACATCCGCTATTTTTAAGTACGATCTACTATCCCAACACAAATTAACATTATTTTTCTATCGGACATTGTTGTTTCTTGACCTTTTCGACACATTTTGGAATTTTGAAGATTTTACAATGCTACTGTTACTGACTAATGATATGAACACTTTTTTGTGACCTAATAGTTATACTTCATCCCAATGGGCAATAGCAAATATGCACTTTAAGAAAGGTTAAGTGTATCAATACCTTTGTCCACTGGAATTATAAAACGTATTTTTATTTTTGTAAAATTTATTCTCCACATAAATATTTTTAATGTTATTTTGTATGAGATATGGACGTTTTGGTTAAAAGAATAATGTGACTTACTGAATCAAAGCATCTCACTGCTTTGATTTAAGAAATGTCCCTCAGTACTTACATGGGTCTGCCACTGTATTTCGTTTTGCATTAATCCAGAACTACATCCGTTCGTTGGTTCAGTTTTTTGTGGAAACTGGCAGATATTTCGCCCAAATTTCATTTGCCTTCTTCTGCACTTGCTCTAGAGGCGAGTTTTGTGTGAAACGTGTTTATATACATGGTCGTAGCGCTTATCTATCTATTGTCGTTAGCTCCGTCCCCTTGGCTTTCTTTTCGACAGTCTATTGTTCTATAATTACTTCATCAAATACACTTTTTTGGTCAAAATTAGTAATTTTCGGTAAAAAATGCGTTTTTAATTGCACATTAGCTACAAACCGCGCATGCGTACTAACCTTTTGGCAATGTTGCTCCACATATTTAATGTAAAACTCAAAACGTTTACGTATAGGGTGCGTTAGAACTAGTGGAAGCATTATTCAAGGAAATTTAATCTTTACATATTTTTGGAAAATTTCATAAATAAATGGCCAAAAGTTAAGTGACTCGAATATATGCTGTTATTTCTATAACTCCATGTATATTTTTAAAAGTAAAATGCAAGAAAATGCATTTATAAAGAGAATTCTCGGGATCAATAACTGCAAAAAGCCATTAGGGTGAACGCGCTAGAGAAAACAAGACTATTAGAATAATAATCCGTCCAGGTTATTAATTTTAGCAGCTGACATAGCGACCGGCTATCATTAGCAAGATAATTACATTATATTTATTTTGGTACATCTACGATTCCAGAAGGTTTGGTAGCAGGATTTATAAGAAAATAGTATACAAGCAGTTTACATTGATACCATAGTGCTCAAAAATATTTCGACAAATATGATTTTGAAATTAATTAAAAATAAATAAAGAAACACTTCAATCAGCAATATTATATTTATTTTAAGAAATCTGTTTTTTACAGATTTTAATAATAAACAGTTGAGTAGAATATGCAAAAATTATAATAGCGAAGGATCAAAAGTATTTTGACTTTACAAATAATCTTTGGATTGTGTATTAAAAGATAGGATTTTCTGGTGTCAATACAAATATTTTGTTGAATATCCATTGGCCTTGATGAAAGCTTCACAGCGCGCTGGCATTAAGTCCACTAACTTTTGTAAACGATTCAAAGAGATTTGGTTCCATTCGATTTTTAGAGCTTCGCATATAGCTTTCTTATTGGAATAATATCAGTATCTTACTCGCCAATCTAACTCCTCCCCCAAATGCTCTATAGGGTTTAAGTTGACACTTTGACTTGGCCAGTCTTGAACTTTGACCTTTTCACGTTTTATGAAGTCACTCACGTGCTTGGATTTGTGCGTTAGGTTATTTTCATATTGAAAAAACTATCAGAATGGTATATTTTCTTTAGCATATGGTATCATTTGGTTTTTTAATATATCACCGTGCAAAAGTCGATCCATATTCCCTTTAAGGTGAATTAATGGTCCAACTCCATGTCGAGAAAAACATATCAAAACCATCACATTTCCACCGTTATATTTGACGTTAGGTACTCGATATCGAACGTCATATCTTTTGTTTCTAGGACGAGTTATTCCATCAGATGACACTAAACGTCGTCCATGCAATCCTATGTCTTTTATCCGACGTTTTACAGTTGAAACATGTTTTAATTTACTTGCAGTTTATTTTTAACTGCAACAGCAGGCTAACGGACATCACTAGTAGATAATTTTTGTATTAAGCGAATAACATTTGTTATAGACTTTATTCCACGCACTAACAAGCTGCCGAGACACTTAAAAATTCTGAGCGACTTCTATTTGTCGCTTTTCTTCCTTTCAGCAGTTATAACAGCTTCTTTAAAGTTATTTGAATAGTCCCTATACTTAGCCATGTTAGATAAATATCGGTATAACAATAAAACACAAAATTCACGCTGTGGTGTAACCGTATCTTCGACAAATCGTAATTGAATGACTGTCAAAATACTGTGTTGTTCTTAGTTTCTTCTTGTTTTTCTGTGCCATTGTCCAGTTTTCAGCTCCATAACACATACATCACAGGTAATATTTAGCTGATTGACTGTAAAACCTCATTTTTCGAATGCTATCCAATGCCTGGATCTTCTATTTATTTCTCCTGTCTGGTTCTGTCTTCCAAATATCATGACTGTTCTAGGTATATATGTTCTGTTACTTTTTCTATTTCCTGATTATCTATTTACATTCTTTAGCGCAATTGAACATTACTTTTGATATTATTACGTTTGTTTTTAGTCTCACTTTCTTTAATCTGGTGTTAAGATCTTACAACATGTTACGAAGGTCTTGCGCATCGGTTGTTATTATCGCTATATCATTGGCATCTCCAAGATGATTCATCATTTTATCGTTGATAATAGTCCCTTTTTGTGACTAGTTTGAATACATTTTCAAGAATTGAGGTAAATAATGGGTGATAAGTTATTCCCTTGTCTAATAATTTGGTTCAGCTATACTGGTTTTGTTTTCTCGTAGGATTGGTAATTTGCTGTTGTTTTATTTGCTATTGTTTTTATTAGTTCTGTCTATCTAGTATCAACTCTACACTTTCGAGTTATTTGTTTTATTGCTCAGTTTCCTATTGCATGAGAAGCTTTTTTACAATCAATTACCCCGTGTGAAATTCTGCGACCCGAAATTCACCGTGTCTTAAGTAACAACAGCAGCAAAGCTTTCCTCGAGTCCTTATGAATTTATTACACGCTCAATTTTGATATTAACATACATTATCTATACTTATAAGCAGCGTTATGCTGACAACACTATTAAAGATAAAATCATGAAATTTTTGGAAAAGTCTGGCAACACCATGTAGGCGCCCACTAAAAAAGAATTTTTCAAAATTCGCACTGAGAAAGGGTGAAAAGGAGTCAATTGTCATTTGATAAATTTATCGATATCTCTTGATGAAATAAAGATATGGACTCGATTTTGGATTCAAAAAATACCTCATAAAAATACCTTGTTCGATATTCGCGTTTTAAAGATGCCAAAAGGGGTGAGATGTTGATTTTACGATTGCTCATTAAAAGTAATTTTTTCTGCGAAAAATCACGATACTAATATGATTTCTGTCTTCACATATTCTGCAGCCCCAGACTAGCGAACCAGACTTATGTGTTCTTAGTATTTTTGGTTGCTGAATACGAATCGGGGATCGAAAAAAATTGTACACCCCCAAAATCATTAGTTAGAGCCAGAAACATCCTTTGAATGAGGTGAAAATGTTATTAAGCTACAAGAGTAGTTGTTCTATCTTAATAAATCAAACTATACAAAATTTTAAAGTGTGATATATGTTAAATTAAGGTTAAATAGCAGCGTCCATAAAATGGAATGATAACTGCCTCTCATATATAAAAAATTCGAAGCAAAATAGCAATGATTGCTGCAAAAGCTCAAAACGCGTAAGTTTTGTTAGTGATAAGAAACTGCACTGGTTCCCCGAGGTAATGTTTATAAACTACCCCTATACAGTTGAGATAAACTATCCCTAAGCTTAAAGGACACGGAGAAACAAGAAAAAACCTTAAATCTAGCAGGATTCTAATTTTCATGACTGTCATGATTGGGTGAGATTGCGTAACAGTTTTAAATAGATCTAAAATCTCACATACCATCAATATCCTGCAATGTATTTTCAGAAGGAGAAAAACTACCCCCATTTAAGATTTAACAGGGAAAAGCTGCAGTGGCTTTTGGAAAAGCTTGAAACTCCAGAGATTTGTAAAGGTGAAGAGAGTCTGCAATAGTTTTGACTTAATTTCTGAAAAGTATTTCTATTTTTTCGGACGCAATGAGTGGTTAAATTTCCATAGTACTCAGAGTTATGCTTAGAATCCCACGTCAAACAGTTTTTATTAAATTATATTTCTGGGGGGGGGGGGGGGGTGAAAACTCCTCCCCTGTGTAAAATCCTATATAATATTAAAATAATTCCGTTTCTTAGTGTTTTCTTCTGCCGTATTTTAAATCTCCCTGCGTTCTTAAACAATCGCTCAGAGGGGAAATTGGTCGCAAGAAAACGGCCCTACAACCCGAGAAAAAGGACTATACACAGGGAGGAGATTTCACCCCTAGGAAAGTAGATTTAATAAAAACTCTTTGAAGTGAGATCCTAATCCTAACTGTCGGTACTACGCAAATATCATTGCGTCCGGAAATATAGAAATACTTACGTTTTTTCCTTATTTTTTTCTGCATCATCGAAGATAGAAGGTGATTTTTGGTAACATTTTAAGGGTGATCTTGAAATTAAGCCAAAACTACTGTAAACCCTCTTTACCTCTACAAATCTCTGGAGTTTCGAGCTTTTCTTGAAATATCTGAAATAAGAATTAACTTCTTTTCAATAGAATACTTTAAGATTTTATTTTTTTTCCTTGTTCTAGTTACATCTTGCATAATTTTCTTTTCTTTATTCAATTGAATTTATTATAATTATTTTCCTTTTCTTTATATAATAATAATTGTATTATACCTGTCGTATTACCTAATATCTTCCTTAATAAAAGTATGAAAGAAGTCATTATATTTATATGTATTATTCGGTAGTAACAGTAGACTTTAATGATGTTACGTCTTTGTGTAAATGCGATTTTTTTAAATAATACCTGTGCGAAAAATCATTATTACATTTTTATAGCCTTTCATACCTCAAAAGAAAAATGGAATTTATATAGGAATACTGTCTGTCGATTTGCCACAGTGTTTTATCTCGGAGACCGTTTTATTTGGAAAGTTAAAATTTGTCATGCAATGCTTGTTAACTCGCATATACATATCTCAACTGTTCGAATCTAAAAAATATTTTTCTGTAAATATCCTGGGATCCCAGTTTAGTACCACAATTTTTTTTAAACAGTCATGTGTCAATTTTCTCTAATTATTAACTTTGTATTAAAGAAATTACATCTTTTATCGTCTTGGTACTGATATATTAATCGTTCTTATTAGCGTTTTAATAATTATTACAGTTTAACAGTCATATCAAAGCAATTAATGAATGTACTAATGTTATTTTTAGCGTATGTAATCAATAAACATTAGTGTTAATAACGATTTAATATAGTTGTTATAACGGATATGAAATAATATTATTTTATTTTATTAATTTTGACCATGGCTTTTTATAGAAAAATAATAACCTTACAACCAGATAAGAATCTGTGTGGGATTAAATTTATAATTATGTTATATTAGTGATTTTTATTTAACTTTTAATGAACCTTATTTTATATTTTCAATATTTTAATACCCTTTTTTTCAACAGTGACGTAGACATTTTTTCCATAATAAAAATACCGTTTGACGTCAAATAAACACAAAATCGTAGCTAGGTTTTTTTTGCTGGGGGAGGGGGTTTAAATCTCTGATGCCTACTTATCTTTAAATGCACGTAACACAATGTAGTAATGGAGGAACATGCTACAAGACTGCAAGGTACAGATTGACAGATGTATGGAGCTGATGAAGTTGTGAGGATTCTTAATGGTATTGAAACCGTAAAAAAGGCTGTATATTTTGCTCTTTATATACATTTTTTTTATCAATACCGTTATTGAGAAGTCAGTTTTTTCCTTATAAAAATCGCAATTTTTGAATAATTTTTGTATGAATGAGAGTGATGACACTACGTTTTTAATGCTTAACCTCGTTAGGCCCTTTACATCCTACCATTACCCAAGTCATTCAAAACCTAACGCCTTTGCGAATAGAAGCAGCTTCGTTACCTGAACTTGCTTGACTGCTTCAAATGATAATATTGTATCCATAATGCCAATCTAATCTGGCCTCGCATTTTCACACCTCATTCAGTATTAAATACATTTGCTTTCAAGCAGCAATATTAGTTCGTCCTTACCAACAGTAATTCAAACAGATGGAATTGGTTGAGGTTCGTTTTTCTCCTAAGCGATCTGTTCTGATTTTTTCTGTCCATGTATACCCGAGTGACCCAGGTCTGATTGTGCAGCGACTTTTTGTCAGACGAGCATTCTACCAGTCAGGAAGCTACAATATTAGACCTGAGTGCCAATATTGTAGCCCTACTGTCTGAGTTAAATTTATGGGTTTATTCCTACTTATGTACGAGATAACCACATTACAGAAGAGCATAAATTTATGCTTGTAAAAGAGAGTAAGACTCTTTGACACCATGCTCACTTTAGCTCTAGCTCTTCCTCATCCTTCCGAAATTCGTTTGTAAATTACTGAGATCAACTTCTCGGTAAAGTTTGACCTTGCTCCCAATACCTCTACTTGGCAAAGGTATCTCAAGAGAGTGTCTAGGATTCAGAATCAGGACCATGTAATCTGTTCGTATGGGAAGTGATGGTATCTCTCCACCACCCTCCTCCAACTCTATTAGTAACCACTAGTTACAGCTCTAAAATGCCTTCGGCAACTGAGACGACAGCTAGCTTTCAACGCCTCATTCTCTATGTATAAATGATGTGGAGGAAGGTTCATTAAAATCTCTAGTGCCCTTGTAGGCAATCCTTATCGCACTCGTTACTCCTACATAAGACATTTTTTGAACTTTGTCAAGTTGAAGGCGGAGATTGTTCTGCGTTCATGGGAGGAATTACCAATATAGCACTATGAGTGTCAGCCCTCATGTTCACCCAAAAGTTCGTTGATAAGCCTAGAAAGCGTATATGGTATTCTTGGTTTGAGCCTCAATACGATCAGTCCAGCTCCGTCGTGGGTCCAAAATTACCCCAAACAATTGACTGTTCCCTTGTATTGAGGTACTTTCCGACAGCATAATTGTTGGCAATCTCCTAATTTTTGTGAGGAGTAACATCTCGCTCTTGCCTGCATCTGTTCCGAAGAAAATGCTTATTTTGAATATAAAATTTGTATTTTATAATAAAAATATTTTTTATAAAACCGAGTTTTTTGCCCCAAGGGCTATATATATATATATATATATATATATATATATATATATATATATATATATATATATATATATATGGTTATTCCGGGTTTCAATCCGTTCGTTCAAAAAATCGTTTTCAAGACGTTTCGCCAAAATCTCATTTGGCATTTTCAAGTGCGGTTCGTCTCGTTACTCGCTGAGAACGAGACGAACCGCACTTGAAAATGCCAAATGAGATTTTGGCGAAACGTCGTGAAAACGATTTTTTGAACGAACGGATTGAAACCCGGAATAACCAAACTATTCATTCTACCATCCGTGAAAATCTACGATATAACATATATATATATATATATATATATATATATATATATATATATATATATATCGGGAATAAAGCAGTTACGCTGTCTACGTTACGATTATACGCCAGTGACTTATTATAAAAAGGTATTTTTGTTTATAAAAAGTTTAAGGAAACTGATAAAAAGAATAGTATAGACAACGCAAGGCCTTGAATACTAATCTCTAATAGCCGGGCAGTTATACAATGTTTGAAAAAGTTGACAACTTTCTCCAATTATAGTAGACCTGTCCTGTATTAGAAAAAAATAATGGCTCGCGAATTATCAATTTAATTCGGTAAATAAACGGCACTAACCATGACTTTGTTTAATATTTAAATTAAATCCGACGACTTAAAATATGAAAGTAAAACTTCTTTGTATCTTTCGCTAATAAAATGTACTAAATCGTTACGTTTTTTACTTTGTTCGTAAGATATAATTATTTTAGTCGAAGCGTTTAATACGATTAATTACCATAAAAAATACTAGGAATTCTGAAAACGTCACAGTACTTTCAAATAGTTGATAAGTGATGGAATTGTGGTGCTTTTTTGTGATTAATTTTAAGTAACTAAACAAAAAATATAATCAGTTAGCTTGTCTTGAGTGTGCTGGGCACAGTGAATTTGATTTAGTGAATTTTTAGATAAAATCAAAATCTCTGGAAAGAAAATAACAACAAAAAATAAGCAGGAAGTATTCGAAAGCGAAAAAAATTTAGAATTAACGGAGAGTTAGATGTAATAAAAAAATCGTTTTTAATGCTGACTGTCGCATAAGTGTTATGAGAGACAGCCAAAGTTTCAAATATTGAAAATTCGTTTTCTTAGGAACTTTATATGCTTATAGAATCGCAAATTTCGAAGCATTCTTAATATATTCGAAAAACTTGAAAACTCGCTATTCTAGAGGATCTACAAATGATGTTCGAAAGAGTTAACACCTGCAGCAATGTTTACAGCAATAAAATAAACTGAATGAAAACTAAATACATGATAATTAGCAATGCATTGTTCCATGCATATTAGTTGCCAGTAATACATTCATTGACAGAGTAACTAAAGATCAATATTTAGGAACGACTATAAATAAAAAACATGATCACACCGAAGAAATGAACAAAAGAATAAAGTTGACAAGAACGACTTTTATAAAAATGAAGTAAATCTTCACCAAGAATGCCGTGAATCTTGTGTTTTGTTTTCGTACACTTATTGTTGGTTAAATGGCCCTCGCACTCCCTCCAGGGAAACATTTCCTCATCCCATATATACTCAGATATTAGTATCATAACGATGGTGCTCTGTGGTGACCCTTTCCATGTTGTCGAGCCCTAGGTGATGTTATGGTCCTCTACATTTTCCCTAAACTTCCGAAAACTTCGATCGTCTCTAAGTAGGTACGTTTCCTTGCTGCGGCACTACGCCGGTTGTTGATAGATTATGGAGATCGTCCGGACGCATCTCACTCTCTACTGTCTGCGTATTTATACCTCCAGGTCTCTGTATTTGGTGATTTTTCTCATTATGCATGTGCTTTAAATTGTTGTTGTTAGGGATGACGACTTCTATTAGTGATGCTTGCCTGGATGTTTTATCTACTAAAATAAGGTCTGATCTGTTATCTTCAACTGTATGCTCTGTAAGCAGAGTTCGATCCCAGTACAGCGTGAACTCGTGCTCTAATGTAGGTTCTGGGCTGTGATCATAGTATGGCACTGGCTTTACATGCAGCAATTTGAATTTTTTGGCCAATCGTGTCTCTTCTTGTATTCCGATGCTTGGCATCCTTCTGTTATGTGCTGAATTGTCTCTGATGTACGATATCCATATCGGCATTGGTCGTTCTGGAATCTCTGATTATGTATTTCAGATAGTTCCACGTTGGGAT
The DNA here is from genome assembly GCA_034092305.1 of Diaprepes abbreviatus. NCBI lineage: Eukaryota > Metazoa > Arthropoda > Insecta > Coleoptera > Curculionidae > Diaprepes > Diaprepes abbreviatus. Next base: position 17,679,831 of record JASJET010000031.1, read on the forward strand.
GATCTAATCTTGGATAGCTATTAGAAAGCCGTCGGCTTCAGGAAACATTTGCATTGACGTCAACCAATAGTTTGATGCCAATTTGTTTACAGTCTTGTAGTTGATTGCATTGTGGTGTCGTCCATGAAGGAGTTTCTTTAGCTTCTCTTGATCTGGTTGATGATGAAGAAGTAGGTTCATAGTCCCTCAACTGTAGCGGTGTTGAGTGGTCTGTCTTGCATATTGCCCGGTGTAGTATAGAGGACTTTGCTAATCTAAGAAAATATGAACGTACGTTCGTTAGTTGTTGATTCACTTGCTTACCAATTTCTACCGATCCTCTTTCTCCATGGTATCCAGGTAGTATTGTTCGTTCAGTAGTACTACGAGGATGATGTTTGTGTGCCTTTGTCAGGAGTGTTCTCACTTTCCTCCTCAGACTTTCTATGTCCGTCCTGCTTCATTTCATCATTCATAAAGAGTAACTGAGTGTTGAGTGGCTTAAATAGATTTTTACTGTTTAGGTTGGTTCACAGTACCAACCTCACCCGTCTTATGAACTTGGTTAATTCGGTCTTCATACTTCGTTGGTCATTTCTTTGTACCGATTACATGCCCAAGTATATATAGGTTTATTCTGCCTCCATTGCCGCAATGGTTTGACTGGTCTGCATCTCAAATGCTCCCGGTTGTATATTTCCTCTAATTATGTTTAAAATTCCGCATTTATCAAAGCCGAACAGCATTCTTATATCCCCGGAATACTACTCCACAATTTTGAGCATTTGTTCTTGCTGATTTCTGGTGGCAGCCATCACTTTAAGATCATCCATATAGACAAGATGATTTAGCCTTACCACCAATCCACGATTGTTCTTAATATTAAAGTTGCATCTGGTGGAATTTGCACGGTATTATAGTGGGTTCATGGCAAAACACAACCATAAGGGGCCTAATGAGTCTTCTTCTTATTGGGATTGTCTCTGTCTCGATGTTGTTGCTAAAAGGTATTTGCATTTGGATCCAAGTTCTCCAAGTTGACATTAGGTGTTCTAAAAAGGACACAATATGGACATCTATTTTACATATTCTCAGTATAGCTGCTAGCTAGTTATAAGGTACTGAATCGAAGGCTTTTTGGTAGTCCACCTAGGCGGCGAAAATGTTGCTTCGTTTGGTATAGTTTGGGGAAGCAGGTAACTGGCCTTGTTTTCGTTATTATTAATTTTCAATTCTTGTATTCGCCATAAAATTCTGAACTGAATCTCTTAAAGTTAATAAGTATCAACTAAACTGATTAAAGCAGTAAAGTGCAATCAAAACGCACATTTCGGCTCAAATTTTAAACAACGAATACTAAATATCCTGACATTTAAGAAACAACTGCAAACCGAATTGAAATATACAGAAAACAAGTTATAAATGTACCATACTTTTTTAAATATTGGTTGCCGATGTTTTCAACTTAAATTTTTAATTTTGCAATCGTCATTATTGTTTTGGCATTTCTTTCCCAAGGTGTCTTAATATTTTTGGATGTTATAAATTAGTACGTAGTGTCACCAACCCTAAAGTTTGAAACTGTAGATCTACTTTTTTTAGACATCGTCCCCGTTTTTAGTTTAGGCCTCCAAACCTACAGTTTTTTTACCATAACTACATTACATTTAATAAATAGTAAGAAAAATCTATCAATTTTATTCGCCGCGTAATCTAAATCACAGAAAGAATACCGCAACGCAATATACAATTGTCAGACGGTTTATTAGATGGTATGAACAGGTAGATCGTTCGTTCGAAGTCTGTTTTACTGATGTTCTGTTGTGTTACTGGAGATTCCCCAGTGAGGAATCTCTCATCCGATCGACTGTACATTGCAGTCATTTGTTTAGATTTTTATTGCAAAATTCAAAGTTCGATTCGAGTATCTTTGAGTACTTACGTACTTAATAAAGGAAATAATCAAAAAGTTACGATTATGGTCAGCAGCAGTGATAGTGAATCAGATTTCGATAAAACCCTACTAAGAAAATTTGTCTATGAACCCAACAGAAGGATGCGCTATTGTATTAAGTCTAATTTGAGAAACGGCTAAAGAAAACTTGATAGAAACATTGAAGAAAATCTATTTTGCGTTGTTGGTAGACGAGAATACCGATAAATCAACAATCAAGCATTGAGGTTTAACAGTGAGGGTAGTCGACTGAAATAATTAAGTCGAAGACAAATTTCTAACTTTGATACCAATTACAGACGGTCCTGCTAAAGTTTTGTACAATAAAATTGTCGAATATTTTTCTGAAAGAGAAATCCCATTCAAAAAAAAAAAATATGGTATGGTTTGCGTCGAATGGCGCCAATGTCATGTTTGTAGGAAATTCAGTCATTTGAAGAATGACATTCCCAATCTCTTTACCATGAAATTTATATATCATTCGTTTGTGCTTTGTGAAAAGTTACCGAGGGGCATCAAAGACTTTTACCTAGAAGTTTTCAATTACATTCAAAACTCACCAAAACGCAATGGTGATTATTAAACTTTGAGGCGTTTACAAATATAAAGCCTTATAAATTGTTTAATCTTGCCCAGATCAGATAACTATCATTGATCAAAGTAGTAAAGAGACTGTTGGAACGGCTTCCAGCTATAAAATTATATTTTCAATCAGCAGTTCTCACAGATCACCTTCTTTCTGCTCAAGGAATATTGACGAAAGCCCTAGAACCGACAACTGAGTTATACTTGGAATTTCTACGATTTGCGTTACCACAGATTTGAATAAGCAAGATTTCCTTTCGATGACAAAAAACGACAGGCCTTAAAGTGTCTACAGATGTTGAACCCACAAACGATTCTATGTCGTGATTTGCGAAAAAAAGAACAAATATCTTCGATTTTTTTTCGAATAATATTTTCCAAGTATCTGTCCGGAAAATGTGATGGAATTAGATAGAGAATGGTGAACTCTGCGCAATAACAACTTCAATTTTGACGAGACTGTAGAACGTTTATTTTCAAGTACTAATATTACGAAAACGAAACCTAGAAATAAGATTTCTATGACCACAATAAAAGGTACTTTGTACACAACGTCCGAAATAAAAAATGTGAAAAATGAACATTTAAAAAAATTAATAAAAATATATATGCTTTTAGAAAAAATCACGAAACTGAAAATCGAGAAGATTTGAAAATCCAAAATGAAAAAAGGGAGTCTTAGTAACTTAACTTTACTTTCTGTTTAAAGACTCTTTACTAGGTAGACAGACGTGTAAAATATTTTTTCCAAAATTATTAGACATTTAGTTTATTAAACTGATTAAAAGTTTGATTATCATATATTTTTGGTTTACATTTCCTTTTCCAAATAGCCGACATGAGTTTTTTTTATTTAGTACTATTACATAATACAAACTTTTTTTTAATTAACATTTACAGTTTTCTACGGTTTTTTTAAGCTTGTGTGCAGTTTTTCTCTCGGACAGGGTTGACAATACTGTCAGTACGTCTCTTTTCGTGAGAGCGTCGTTTTCCCTTTTCCACTATGAAAAGTATATTTAAAATTATTAGGACCCAGGTGCATTTGTTTGGTATTATCGTTAAAGTCTTTTCTGTCTAGAAGATCTGGAAAGTTGTGAGAGGGTGAAAATACAATTTTAAATCATTAGCAGAACGGTAATATAAATGTTCCCATTATTTCTATTACATGCATGTATTTCCAAGTTTGTTCTTTATTTTTTAACTTTTTATCTATTAAAAATGGAAGATATCAGATTGTCTGTTTTCTAATTAGTTCAATATGTTGTAATCAAATCTAGCTTTCAACTTGGGTCTCATCATTTCCAAAATTTAACATTTTTAAGATTAGACTGGGTAAAATATTATACAGGGTGTCAATTTGAATACTTCCTACCCTTAATATTTCCCATTAAAATCGAAAAGGCACGTAAATTTTATCATCAGTGAGGACACTTTTAGAGAATATTCGCAGCCTTTGTAGTTCAAGTTCGGAGGGGAAGATGTTACCCTTAAAATCTTAAATAGGAAGGGAGGTCAAGTGACATATCATTTTAAAGCTTGTTTGAGTTGTGAGTAGCAGTTTTAGAAATCGCATTCCATAATAGATAATTATAACTTACCTGCCTTGGGATATATTGTTTTTAATATTAATTATTTCAAACATGCTTATTTAGTTGATTTTCCTTTTGGTGGATACATTTAGGTATGAGTAAATGGCATTAGTTCCAACCCTTGAAGATGAACAAAGTCTAGTTTAGACGTTTGATTTGTGATTTGGGGGTTATTTTAGTTTTTCAAGAAAAAACTATTAGTTTACGAGGAAGAATTTTCAAAAATAAAATGGACAGGATCCACTTACCCACTATCTTATGTAAGCTGTTCAAAATATTGTCCATTATGCTCTGAACAGTGATAAAGTTTGTTTTCGAACTTCTCTTTGACATTTCGGAAAACTTTAAAGGGAACTGGCAGGCATGCTGCTGTAATTCCCTAACTGGGACGGTACATCTGTCAAAGAATAACGCAAGTGACCTAAGGCCAGCTTAGCGAGGACAGAAACCTCGCGTAGAGCAAAAGGGAAAAGCTGGTTCGAGCCCGATGTTAAGTATGCATAGGGGCTACGAAAGGACTGCTTATCGATCCTTTTGGCTTGAAGAGTTTTCAGGAAGAGGTGTCGGAAAAGTTCCCACAGGGATAATTGGCTTGTGGCGTCCAAGTTTTCATAGCGACGTCGCTTTTTGATCCTTCGATGATGGCTTTTCTCATCATTGCAATATCAACAGGTTGTTTCATAAAAAACAGATATAATATGACCCCAAAAGAAAAAAGTGTAAAGGAATTAAATCCGGTGATCCCAGAGGACATTCAATTGCTCCCCTTCTGCCAATTTATTTATCCGGGAATATCTCGTTTAAAAACAGTCGGACGGGAAAAAAATAATAATGTGGAGCACCGTCCTGCTTGAAATTTAACGTATCTTCCTATAAAACTAAAATGTCTGCTGCATTAAATTTGAGTCTGTAGCTGGTGACTCATAAGAGGCTCGATGATCCCTTTAAGCATATTAAGGCACATATCTCCTGTGACATTTTCTTGAATAAATAAAGGACCAATAATAGCGTATCCAAATATTAACTTTTTGTTGCTGTTCTCGAAAATTATGCTGGTTTTCGTCACTTCAATAGCTACAATTTTGTTTATTTATGTTGTCATTTAGAAAAAATGTACATTCATTGCTGAAAAACTATTTGTCAAAAGATTGGACATGGTTTCACAAAACTCTATTTTTCTGCCAAAATCGTCCTCGTAGAGCTCTTGAAATTTCTGCATATTATAGCTATGAAATTTGTGTAATTTCAGTGCTTGTCTTAGAGTCTCGTGTGACTTTCTTATCTGTTCTGCTAGTGTTCGTTATTTAAGCTTATTTGTTTAGTAACCGATGGTTATTTCTTTTTCTATTTTCCACCGAACAAGTTTTTGAAAACTTTGCCACTAAATCAAAAAGATACTTATGACTTGCATCACGATTTGGATTTCTTGTATTAAAAAGAAATGCCCCCCTTCGTGCTCACTTTCCCACCTCTCCATAAATAAAAATCATTTGAATTCTTTTTTGACGAGAGACAAGTAAAACTGAATTAACAATACTACAGATATCCGTAAAATTGGCTGTAATATTATTTTATTAAAAAAACGCTATTTTAAGAGTCTTTTTGCAGGAGTGGTACAAGAAAGACTCTTTGTGTGGAACATTCCAGAAATAACAAAAATTGAAATTGCATCATTGAATAAACGCAAATTAGCTACCATCGAAATTGTATTATTCTATTACTTTTTTTTTGTAATTTTTTATGAGGTTACTTTACCCCTGATAAAATTTTTGTTAAAAGCGGAGTCAACACAACAGGCAAGTTCCAATTACTTCTGTAAATTTAAAAGGCAATTTTTCGGAAATTACTGGTCACAAAAAATAAATTAGGTTATTTTTAAAAAGAAAATTCAACGAGCTTTAAAGTGATATGCTACTTGACCCCCTTTCATGGACATGTCTTTTTTGATTTTCAATATTGTTTAGAAAAACGACGATATTAAGGGTGAGAAGTTTTCAAATTGACTCCCTGCATATTTTTAATAAATATATCTAAAATAGGAATTTGAAATTGTAGGATAAGTTGCAGTTACGCAATAAGTACGTGAACGCACCCCCACCCCTCGTTCAGCTGTGAATTAATTTGAAATTAAATTTATAAAACTACAAGAAAATAAAATATAAAATGTGTAATGAAGAAATGTGCAATAAACATATTTAAATATATATATATATATATATATATATATATATATATATATATATATATATATATATATATATATATATATAATAAAATTAAAAAGCTTGTTTTCTACAACTTATTTTCATTGTTTTTACATTGAATAAACAGTATCTCTATTCAAGAGAACCTGCTGTTAAAATAAAACTTTGGTGTTTCAATTACTTCTCGTAAGAACAAAATAATATTTACTTTAAAAAATCGATATTTTTATTACAGGAAATCCTGTTAAGAAACATCCAATGAAAGTTTAGGACTACATTCTTACCGTAAATAAAGACTTTTGGTTTAAGAGAATATTTTTGTTTATTTGTTTGCTGTTTTTACTTTGGCAACAATTTCTACTTGGCGTATTCAGCAATAAGGGAAATTTTAAATATTACTTGTTAGTTTTAAAAGAAAGAAACGCTGGAAAATATGTAGGAGTAAATTTTTAATTAACTTAGCTTTAGTACAGGGCTAAACAGGCTGGGCAACTTATTCTAAATCTAAAAATTACTTTATTGTCCTTTTTGAATTACAATACCTTCGCTTTGAGATGAATAGAAATTAAGACATTTTTTTTTTATTCCATGATCAAGGGTTATAAAGAAATACATCTAAAAACTAAATTTTTACGTCAACTTTCACAATTTTCATTAATTATATTAATTAATTACGAATTACCAAATTAAAAATAAAAATAATGAAATACCGATGTATTATTTTTGAAGGAATTTTAGATATCTTTTGTAACAGGTGTAAATTCTTTTAATAATATCACTAATTATTTATTTTGACTGTATTATGTGTTTATTAGATACTTTAATTTAATAATAAAAAGTGAAAAGCTCCTAATAAGATATTTAATTACGTGGACTTTATTTTTTCACACCTGGAGCCGAATCATGTTAATATAGCATCTGTCATTATCATTTACAATATGTTTCTAAAGTGAGCTAAAGCACGCGGTGCAATGTCAAATTGTGTTATGATAACCAATAAATAATAATAAAGAAAAGTTGATTTATAATTTGTATATTCAATAATATGAATAGATAATATATTTAACTGCCTTCGTGGGTTTAATGTTTGTTGAAGGTTGTAGATAATGTTGAAGATTAACTATAATATGGTTGTCGGACTTGTATTATCTTTATTTTTGTTTGTGTGTACGACGTTTCGATTACGTTGTATCGCTAATCATTATCAACTATGAACTGAATGTTTCATTTCAAAGTTACGAGTTTATATAAGGACTTTGTCCATTGAAGCGCGAAGTTTCGCTTTTCCGTACACATCTCAATGATTTCATGTTACAAACTAGTGATTGCTAAAGATTGGATATCTTAACACTGGGTTTGCTGAAGATGCCTTTAGCATTTTTAATGTAAGCTATTTCTATAAAGATTTTTTTTTGCCGAGTTCAGATCATTTAATATGATGTTATTTATCCCAAGCGTGTTCTGCAGTATGATATATTGATGTTTCCTCTATTTGTTTATAAGTTTTATGTTTCTTAATTCTGACTTCTAGTGGACGCTTGGTTCCTCCAATATTCATTTCACCACACTCACATAGAACGTTGTAAACACATCGTTTCTTGTCGGTAGTTTCTGGTTTTGTTTTTGTTAAATACGCTCCAAGTATATTTCCTGATTTGAAAGATGTTTTTATGTTGTAGCTGCTGGTAATTCATCTTATTTCCTCTGAGGTTCCCTTAATAACTGTAATTGTGAAGAAGCAATGTTTCTTGATGTTCAGTGGTCTTTGTTTTAAGGTTAGTTATAATATCGTTTATGAATTTTATAGGATAACCATTCTGTTGTAAATTGAATTTAATATTTACTATCTCTTTTTCAGGTGAATCCTCATTGTTGGATATAGATACTGCGCGATTATAAACGTTGGTTGCAACCGAATGAGAGTCAAATATTGTGCAATGTGTGTTGGCCTCCTGTGCTGAAGTTTTAAAAATTTTGTTGATTGTTGATCATGACATTCAGGAATGGAGTTTAAATGAGTCCAGAAATCATTTAGTTTTTGATCATTACTACATAAGACTTCCGGTTTCATTGTTGATGTTTTTATGGCACGAATTTCGAACCATTCCATATATATGTTGGTTACGGCTGGAGAGATCGAAGAACCCATCGGAAGCTCGTCAGCGTAGAAATTATCCTTTAATTGAAAGTAAGCACTAAAAAGGCAACACTCCAAAAGCTTCATATCACCCCGTCCACTGATTTGTTTTTGTGATTCTCCACATCAAAACTTATTAGTCTGTTAAAAAGTTGATGCTGGTAGCCGTTACTATGTGGTAGTTAATCATCTTCGGGAAATGTTTAAAAGGAAATACTATGTTTTATACCACTAAATTTATTAAGAAAACAGTGACTGCAGTTTCAACTCACAGAGTCATTTTCAAACTGAATTACAAAGGTAGACTAAGTATTCAATACAGAAACATGAGAGAATTTAACAATAAAAAAAAACTACCTGAGAAATTGCATTATTACAAAGGGGAGGTACTAAATTTTGGGAACTAATTATTATTTGGCGACAACAAATAACGGGGAAAACCCAAGTTCTCTCTGGTCATTAAGCAAATTTACATTCTTATTTTTACTATGTTTATATATTTCTAAAGATTCAAGAATATTTAACTTTTGGCCCTTTGTTGAATAATGTAATATATCAGTGTTGCTTAAATCAGGAAAACTATGGCTGTGTTCTAAGCAATGATTAGCAAAGCTCGAGTCTGTTTTTTGTAGTCTATATGATCAGTGGTGTTCTGACAAGCGAGTTTTAAAGCTTATACCACTTTGTCCAATATACAAGCTACCACACTCTGAACATTTTAACTTATAAACTAATATATCAGTGTTGCTTAAATCAGGAAAACTATGGCTGTGTTCTAAGCAATGATTAGCAAAGCTCGAGTCTGTTTTTTGTAGTCTATATGATCAGTGGTGTTCTGACAAGCGAGTTTTAAAGCTTATACCACTTTGTCCAATATACAAGCTACCACACTCTGAACATTTTAACTTATAAACTCCTGATTTATCAAATTTATTAATTTTATCTTTAGCATTGTAAAGCATAGTGGACAGATTGTGTTGAGATTTAAAGGCTACTTTTATGTTATGTTTGGAAAGAGTATTAGCTACGTTTTCTGATAGGGTACCACAGTATGACAAAGATATATAAGATGAACTATCTTTATCATTTTTTATTTTGGGATATATTGAACTAAAAGCTAGTTGTTTTTGTTTTTTAGTTATTAATTTCTTTATGGTTTGATTGGGAGAAATTGTTTGATATTGCAATCCTTTCAATGATATTTAGTTCCTCTTGAAGATCTTCTTCAGAGAGAGGCAGAGAGAATGCTCTATGTATCATTGAATTGTATGCAGCCATTTTGTGTTGTAAGGGGTGAAAAGAGTCATTAGATATAGTATTACCTGTAAACGTTGGTTTTCTAAAAATTTTAAAATTACACTGATTATTGAGGTCAGATATGGTGAGATCTAGAAAATTTATTTTATGGTTATTTTCAGTTTCCAGGGTAAATTGAATTTTTGGATGGCAATTATTAATGTATTGTAAGAATTTTTGAAGCTGTCTAGTACTGCCTTTAAAACATGCTAGAACATCATCCACATATCTTTACCAAAATTGAACATGGTTTTTGCTTAAACGTTTATTAGTTTATTAATTAGTCTGTTGTTTGGCTCTAGAGTAATGCAACTAATAAAATTCACAAAATGTGTCACGAATAATTTTTGATAGGAGTGAGATATATTGATGCGGTTTTTAGCATATACTAAGGGATTCTTCTATGGGATTCCTTAAGAATATTTCCAAGGTCGGTTTATTACATTATTACATGTTGATAGAAGGTAGTTATTTTAACTAGGTTGTCAGCATATTGTTGAGGGCACTTGGCTGCAAGGAAGTAATAAACTGAAAAAAAGAATTGTTAAGGCGTGAACTTGATCTTTTTTGTATTTAAATAACCTGAAATAACATATCGAATCTCAAAAGGATTTAATAGTTGCAATAGCAAATACATCAAAGAAGTATCTGTATAGTAAATATATTTAAATGCATTGAAAAAGTATTTAAATAGAAAAATTGTGTTTAAATTCTGTTTATGTATATCAGTATTTGTGTATATTGGTAATAAATGCTAATTACTTATTTTTATTGTATAAACAATGCTTCTGACTGATTTGCTTGATACTTGAAAACTTGTTATAAATACAAGTTACCGTTTTTATATTTTTAACACTGCAAAAAGGAGGTTATCAATATATTTTGATGAAACTTTTAGAATATTTTAATGGGTTCCCAGTGATGTTCCCATACAGATATTTCCAAGATAGGTTTATTGCAAGACGGTTAAAAACTGAAAAAAGTTGTTAGCTTAGCGAGATTTTGAAGAGAATTCATTCGTATATAACTTTCAATAGGAATAAGATATTTTCACAAAGTTTTTACTATATTCTATTATTCTATATTTCCGGATGATTCCATAAAAATATTTTCAAGAAAGATGCATTGCAAAGCGGTTAAAAACTCAGAAAACTGGAACCATATTTTATGACTTCATTTGTATGTAACTTTTAATACGAATGAGACATTGTTTCGAGGTTTTTAGCATATTCTGAGGGTTTCTCCAGAGTGGTTCCATTAAAATATTTACAAGGAAAGTTTATCGCAAGTGGTGAAAAATTGAAAAGATTTGTTAGTAAGGGAACTTTTTAGTCGACTTCATTTGCAAATAACTTTTGACAGAAATGAGTTATTTTGATGAGATTTTCAGTATATGAAGTACTACCAGAAATGGTCTCATAAAAATATTTGTAACATAACGAAAAAGCTTTGAAAACTATTGACGTCTAGCATATATAAAAAAATAAACACCCTCAAAAAATTATTATTAAACTTTTTTTCAACAATTTTGTACATATTGGCGCGCCGAGCTGGATTAACAAGTTGTTTTGGAAAGTGAAATTTTACGTGTCCAAAGGCCAATACCGTTGGCTGAATTTAAATCTTTTTATCGCTCACTTAAAAGAAGGTCTTTTTTTTCAACTTTTTTTTGAACATTTCTCCGTTTTGTAATGTAATTTTGCATACTTCGAAAATCGGAATAGCACAAGTCGAAAGGAAATTTTCTGACAAGCCATTTGTACCCTAGACAATTTTTCTGTAGGAATGATATTTACGGAGATATGCCGAATAAAAGAACGAAAAATACGTCAAAATTTGAAATTTTGCAAGAAATAATTTTCTGCTTCGAATTAATCGTTTCGATCTGCGCAAGGGGAATTATCATTTCTAGCATCATTTCGGAGTGATTTGTCCAAAAACTAACGTTACATGCAAACTTTGCAACCTAATCTCTAATTTGACTGGACTATTTGCCCTTGTCGCAGGTTAAAATGTGGATTTTCATGGAACAGTTAAATAATTACGTTATCTTGATTTTTTTATAGTCACCCGTGTCAAAACACGATGTAGAAGATCATCGAAATTTTTTTCTCGATTTTACCTTTTTATCCACTTCTGTGCGAAATATATATTTTGATATGTTATACAGTGGGAGGATAAGTTATTTTCGGACCTTTTCCGTGTCCACGCAGAAAAACTGGTTCAAATTTTTTATGATGTGTTCGAACTCATTATGAATGTGTCTGATGCACTACACGAATATCAAAGAACTGAATATCAGTACACAGTGTGGAGTAATTTAGAACCGCGAGTGTTGGACGTACCAAGTCACAGGCCGAAACAAGTATGGTATTTACATACGCAACAACACTTTTTTATGGAACAACTTGTAAATGGATATTTGTACTAGATTACACACGAACCCCCTAATACATAAAGAAGATTTAACTTTAAACCGTTCTAAATTGACAGCAAAGTATTTAAACTGACAAGATTAGCAACAAGTCAAGCAAGTTTTATACCTTAAAAATACAACCGTAAAAATCATTTTCTTTTATTACTGAACTGACAAAAATGGAGAATTTATTTTCGGGATACAACTATTTATCTTGCATATTTCAAGGCTTTATTCCAAGGATCTTATGCTTAATATCCCTACATAAGCATTGATTTGTTAACATACGTAATATAAAGTATGACTCCATAAGCAAAATAAAACTAGCCAACTAGAAGATCTATTTTCCATGAATCAGATTTAGGCCTTTTAATCCTACTTGGTAAATTTGGCTGAAAATGATTTGAAGATGAAAAACTCTTTTTGTTTTATTAATTACAACATATGTTTTTTATAAATTTAAAGATGTCTATAATTATGATATTTGAGTTTTGGAATTTTTAGTAATAAATTATATTCAGCAATTAAATTAAAAATACTAATTTTTATTTTTTTTTACAGGTAAGCTACCACTGCGAAGCAGACATCAAGTTATTAATTGAAAGCTATTTAATAGTAAGTCTTTAAAGTTAAAATTGAAAAGAAATAACATAGAAGAAGGCCCATTATTGCGATCATCTCCAATGGGTAATTAAAAGTTGTTTCAATATTGATAGAGGAAAAAATCACTCTAAATGGTTCCACATAAAGTGAACCCAAAATTTTACTTCTTTTATAATAAAAAAATACCTATTTATTTATATTTATTATGCAATACTAGAAGTCAATGTCCCTAGTGAGCACCACGCCACAGTATATGACCACGCTTCGGTAATTATTCTCAGCTTGAGTAAGGCCAGCTGGCAGGCTTATCTTATTTCGGTTTAATGCCGTACTGACCGTCATTTGAGACAAGCACGTTCTGAAATTTGTATTGAGGGTCGCCCGATGAACTAGCTGATAATTGCTCGATTATAGCCATTGTGGCAGAATTTTAGATTATTATTGTATACTGATAGCACTGTTGTTAATATACTGGTACTCTATAACAAATTTCCTTTCAAATCGCTGTTTGGTGCTTAATCGTATCTTGATGCAAATGAGCATTCTTTAAAAAAAACATGGATTTTTCGTTGTATATTCCCTAATATTGAGTCATAATTTTTAATCTTTAGCTATTATTTTTGTGTAATTTCATGGTTGTGTTTCATGTAGTTCTCGTTATGTTTTTTTTGAATTTACGAATGTCTATGTCAGCTCATACCAAAAAAATTTTTTTTTTGCAAGTAGTGGTTATCAAATTATGAAATTTGCAAACTCCAAGGATTTTTCCCACACTTTGATATATGTACTGAAATAAGCATTACTTCTAAAGGGACGGTAATTGTTAATATTCGACTCATGTGGTGACACCAAAAGAAAGTCAAAAATTTTAACTAAGAACTAAACTTTGATTATGCAGCATAAAGCCGATAAATGTTTATATGAATACATTTTACATTGTGTTTGTTTGAAGGTCATAGACAATGATGTTTCTTGCGAAGTAGTAGATATCTGTTGGACTTCCATTGTCTTTATTTTTGTTGAATATCACGACGTTTCGGCTAGTAGTTATCTGTAGCCGTTTTCAAGGTAAACTAAATAAATCCCTTAGCTACATGACTATTTATACTAAAAGTAAATGCAGTAGAGTGTGACTAAGATGGGTGCAGTCATGCCTGATATGGCAAAATCCCATTTTTTATGCTGCATTTAGTTTTAGTTTACAATTTCTAAGAAGTGGTTTCCACACTTCTCTTCTATCTAAAGATGGTTTACTAAAACAACTCGGGTTCTGATGTATAACCGCGGCTTCTTTGAATTTCCATTTTCTCCAATGTTGTTCTCGGTGTAGTATTTTAGCTTCAGACCATTTTATGTGGTGTCCATTAGTCCAGGCATGGTTGGCGGCACCAGATTTTTCTGTTTCTCCTCGAGATGTGCATTTTTGGTGTTCTTTGATCCTTACGTCAAGAGGTCTGTTTGTTTCGCCAATGTAGGAATTGCTACATTCACATGGTATTCATGTCTCTGTCAGATCATTTTTATTATATTTAAAAATGATCTGACAGCCAACGGATACCCAGTATATCTAATGAATAAATTTCTTGAACAACGCAGAAATAGGACAGTATCGACAACGAATGAAGAACGAAAACCAGTACTGAACATCCCCTATGTTAAAGACATTTCAGAAAAAGTTAGAAGGATAGAAAAACGATATAAAATTAACGTTGTTTTCAATTCAAATAACTCTCTGAGAAGTCGGCTCACTAGGGTCAAACCAACAACTCAAAGAGACATGAAGAACTGTATATATCAGATACCATGTGAATGTGCCAATTCCTACATTGGCAAAACAAAGAGACCTCTTGACGTAAGGATCAAAGAACACCAAAAATGCACATGTCGAGGAGAAACAGAAACATCTGGTTCCGCCAACCATGCCTGGACTAATGGACACCACATAAAATGGTCTGAAGCTAAAATACTACACCGAGAACAACATTGGAGAAAACGGAAATTCAAAGAAGCCGCGGTTATACATCAGAACCAGAGTTGTTTTAGTAAACCATCTTTAGATATAAGAGAAGTGTGGAAACCACTTCTTGGAAATTGTAAACTTAAACTAAATGCAGCATAAAAAATGGGATTTTGCCATAGCAGGCATGACTGCACCCATCTCAGTCACACTCTACTGCATTTACTTTTAGTATAAATAGTCATGTAGCTAAGGGATTTATTTAGTTTCACTTGAAAACGGCTAGAGATAACTACTAGCCGAAACGTCGTGATATTCAACAAAAATAGAGACAATGGAAATCGAACAGATATCTACTACATTTTACATGTTAAGTTTCATAAAAAAAAATCACATTTAAAAAGGGCACCCGCAGGAAATCTGTTTGAATAAGCAAATGAAGATGATGAACGATGTGAATGAAGAAATGGTATTTGTATTTCTCATTAATTTTCGGTTTTTTAAAATGTAATTGACCTTTCTCAGAAAAAGCTGAGTTAAAAGAGAAGTGCAAATATTAATTCTTCATTCATATGCTCCACCATCTTTATTTGCTAATTCAGCACCTACAAATCACCTGTGAGTGCCGTTTTCAAATACATGAGCTGGTCGAACATATTGTTGGTCTTGTGAAAAAACTAATAAAGCTTCGACTGCTTTCTTAAAATTGATATGACGGAGAGGGACAGTACAGTTTTTTAAAGGTTGTATTATTTTACCAAACATTACAATTTTTTCAATGCTATTTTTTATAATTATATTCCTAGTTGTTTGAGATGACTTCTTTATTCTATGTATTCATGACTTGATTTATCAGTCACCTGACATGCTATTACAAATTAAGATATGAATACGAGGAGGTCATTTACTTGATGGTAATGTTTTAAATAATACATTATGTATACCAAAAGTAACATTACCATAAACTCCATAATACTCGTAATGTTGACCTGAAGACTACCTAACCAAAAAGGAGGTTAACTCGTGTGTAACACTGCGTAATTGCTTATTTCGTATTAAACACCGTCTTCCACGCCATAAATTCATTTTAGTCCGGGAGCTCAGTGAATTTTCATAACCGATGAAGAGACATAGCTCTATCAAAGTTTTGTATATGTATTGTGATCCCCTGATTACGAATATCGAGGACGGATTTCCGAAAAATGGACAGGAAATTTGTTATAAATAAAAAAGTTTTTAATAATTTTAAAAAATTGTTTTTTTTTTAAATAAAATAACATTTTCGTGTTCCTCGGTCGATTTTAAGCAAAAAGTGTATCTCGTAATTTTTCCTTTTGATTTATAGTTTTTGAATTAAACTTGAAATTGATAGCGACTTAAACTGCTTTTCCACTAGTTGGTATCGATTATCATGTCAATTTCTTAAGCCTAAATTTGAAAACATTAGCCAAAATCTTTTAGCTCCTAAAAATGGAAAATCGGAACCGGATTTAGAGATTTAGTCTACATAAAAAAATGGTGCGGAAATTGATATTTAAATAAAGCGATATGACAAACATATTAAAGACAAGAAATAACAAGTGTTACTGGTCGATTTTTAGTGTTGCATATTGCAAACAACAAGTTATTAAAAGTCAAGAACGCAGCTTTCAGAGCCCAACAAATTGGACTGTAAAATTATAATAATTTTTAAGATTCCCGTATGAATCTTAAGGTGGACCAAAATCTGGCGGAGGAAGAGGGGTATAAGCAGGTGGTTGGCAACCTCTCGCTGGCATGTGGCGTGTGGTGGACCGGCAGATGTTTCTTAGGGCCTCGGCTAATGTTACGAAAATTATTTTTTGTATATACAGGATGACATTTACTTTCAGTTTTAGTGTTTAGGGATGCTGTAAGGTTGTTTATCGTCGCACCGATATATCCGTTATAAGTGGAACATGTTGATATTTTTGTTTGTTTTACCTTACACTCCGGATATTTTGTTTTATCAAGTTTAGCAGTTAAATATTCTATATCCCTAATTTTTGTTTTGCTTGCAAGTAAATTTTAGCAAGGAGGTCTTTTAAAAATTCTAAAATTTTTAGTGCGAATAAGGTATCAATGAAATTTTTTATTTTATTATTTGCTCATGACGAGGCAGAGGTTTGCCTACGGAGCGTTCTCTGTTAAATCTGCTACCTTTATTGAACTAAAATATTCGTTAATTTTTCTACTTTCTAAAGCCGTTTGGTATATTAGTAATGATGAAGAACTAAAATAATTCATCATAATGCTTATAATTGAAACCCGGTGTTCTAATCTCGTGGAGTAAAGATCCCTGAAGATGCATCGTGCAATCGTAGGCGAGACGTCGGATAGTAGTTCCAGTTTGACATAGTCTAATCCTATTTTCAACTTGACCAAAGCCGTTAAAGCTTGCGTTCTTGAAAAACGTATTATTTGACAAAAATAATCATAAAAATCAAACTACATTAGTATGTTTTTAATCAATTAATGCTCTTGGAAATATTCACACTCTAATGGATTACTTTGATTTCATTGCTTTATTGATAAATTGCATGAGATAATTAACTATATCTCACCTACTTGCGCTGATGCTATTAAAGTAAGGCTATTCCACTGGAACGTGTGCACAAAAGGCTCGTAAGAATGGGGTTCAATAAAATTTCGTTCGCCCTCTTTTTTAAAATCCCTGGGGATATTGAGCCGCAAAGGTTAACTACTAGTCGTAATTAAAAATTAGTAATTTATTTCATTGAAACCGGCAGTTCCACGATATGATTCTCCCATGTTATAAACAATAATATTTTTTAGTTCTATTAAAGAATACGATTGTATAAAAAACTACCACTGTTATTTCTCGTGACAGTCTTTTTGTATTTTATTAGCTATGTATTGTTAAAAATAATTAACAGTTATCCAACCCTTAGAAAGTCGTATAACTCGAGTTGTTGATATTGAAACAAGAGGTTAACATCATGAATATTGTTTTTTATTAGTCCTACTTATAATTCTTGTGTGTATGGTAATAAGTATTTGTTTTATTTTTTTTTAAGTTCATGCCGTCTAACAGTAACAATTTTAAATTTTAATCCGAGTGTGCCAGACAAAAAACAACTTGAGAAGCCACATATCGGCATCATGCTTAGGTTGTTACACTTTATTTTACGAGGGAAAGCTCAAATATTTTAACAGATTCTGTATATTTAAGTAGGTTTACTGGTCTGTAATTTTCTAAATCTTCCAGATATTCTTTCTTATATAAATCAAGATAACATTTCACCTCCTTCTTTTCTCATTTCCGCCAATATTCCTTGTCGTTTGTAGGCTGTAGATGTTATGTTTTCGAAGTAATCTGCTGATTCTATCTGTTATACCTTTGATGTATGGAAGTATGACAATCTCTCTGTTATCGGTAAGAGGTTTTATGTCTTGCGTGATTTTTTGTTGCAGTTTTATTATTTTATTTATAATTGTTGGTTTGTAACTATTTTGTCTGAGAGCTTCTTTTATGTGTTCTAGTTTTTTGTCTTTTCCTTCGTTGTCATTTAGATAAAGGGATCTTGAGATTAGAGAGTTGGCTACGCCCTGCATTTGTGAGTGGTGATGGCGTGAATTGCGATATTCTCTGGGTTGTAGGTATCCATCCATTTCTTTGTTACTAGGATGTTCTAGAATTAGAACTGATTATTTTCTTTAAGTTTCATTCTGAACTGTATCTTCGGATGCACAGAGTTAAGGAAATCCAGGAAGCAGCGGATGTTTGTCATGTATATGTCGTCTATGTAGCGATATCTTAATTTCGGCTTGAAGCTGAGATTCTTGAAAAGCTTTGGTGTTGAAATAGACCATGAAAAGATTTGCAGTAGTAGCTAGAGATAGTGATTAGCTGATTGTAGCGACATCCATCTATCTGTTTATACGTTTATCGAATAAGAAATAGATTTGCTTAAAGTAATGTTCGGTGAGGTTCATAACATAAGCTGGAAAGTCATCTTTTTGGTCTAGTCCAGTGCTTCATTTTTAGGTATGTCTAGATACGGATAAATTAAATTATCTTTTCAAGTTTCACGGATTATAGAATAGTTATAAACTGTTCCGATTATTTCACGTAAAATTCGGCCTTCTCCTCATGTGATTGCATGAGGCTAGAAAGATATTTTTCTAGTGTTTGGATGGGAGAGTTGTAAGCGCTGA